>OZ020568.1:56764541-58014541 GCA_963971475.1 Chrysops caecutiens
TATAGTTAATGCCCTTGATTTGAGCACATAGACGTGATTTATATCTTTGTCCTGTTGGTCCCTCCTTTATATGAAACACCCATTTACATTGTATCACCTTAGCATTTTCAGGTTTTTCAATCAATGTCCAAGTATTATTTCTCTGATTAGCATCTAGTTCCTCATCAATGGATATTATCCATTTTTCTTTATTTAATGAATTCACTGCTTCATTAGTGTTGTGACTGAGCCTAAAGGCAGTCACACATACGAACACTGGCTCCCCATGCCCCTCTCACTCCTCCCCTCACGCCAACAAAAAAAAATTACACGCGCGCAGGTTCCTTCTCCACACGGAACTAAGAAATTTTTTTCTTAGAAATTTGAGCGCGGATAGAAGAAATAAAAGGCGAAAACCGCTGATCGCGCAAATTTATGGTCGCCATGCGCGATATTCCAAAAAGGCGCTATCAGCTATTTTCGCCGCTGATAAAAGAGGGAGAAACCATCGCGGTGTCAGTCGGTGGTCAGTCGGGAGTTGGCAGTCGCAGTTGAAGGGTCGCTTTTGGGGGTGTTGGAAGCCAGAAAAGTTAAGTTTAAAATTTTCAATGAAAAAACCTCTAAGTGCTAAACATGTTAAATGGATAAATTTTTAAATGAATAAATTTTTAAAAGAATAAATGAATAAATTCTTAAATGAACTAAAACTCTAAGTGTAGTTCTGAAAATAACAGAAATATTCGGAAGCCAGAAAAGTTAAGTTTAAAATTTTCAATGAACAAAACTCTAAGTGCTAAACATGTTAAATGAATAAATTTTTAAATGAATTGTTAGAGTTTTTACTGGATTAAATAAAAAAGAACTGTATCAATCACTAAAAACTTTATTCAACAAGAACTACTCAGTACGAAGTCTGACAGGAAGTGCTATTAACCAACTAAGAAATGTTGCCAGCACAACACGCCCAATGACCAGAGTTAAATTGGGTTGCGTTCAATCGCCAACACTCACTTCTGAAAGCAAACCCATCTTTCCAATACAATAAATACGTTTTACAAATGTTACACCCTTCGTTCAATTGTCTGCAACCATGTTACAACCATTTACAAATGAAAATTTTACTTTAAATTTAACAATGTTTTCTCTTAAAAAATGTAGTCTAATATATATGTGTTTAGTTTTAGGTTTATAACAATCTGTAGACGCCAGTCTTAGTGCACTTTGGTTGTCGCTATAAATGAGAAGCGCATTTTCCAAGCCTAGGTCGAGCTCAGCTTGCAGTTGTCGAAGCCACAAAGCCGTCGCCGACGCCATCGCCATATATTCGGCCTCTGTTGTAGAAAGTGCCACAGTCTGTTGTTTACAGGAATTCCAGGATATGGAAGCCTTCTGAAAAATGAAAGTGTATCCAGTGCATGATCTTCGATCCAACGGGTCACAAGCCCAATCAGCATCACAGTATCCAATTATTTGTCTCGATTCTTCTTTGACGTAACATAGCTTTAAGTTCTTGGTTCCTTGAAAGTATCTCATGACCCTTTTCACTCCAAGCCAATATTGAATTCCTGGATCATTACAATATTGACTCAATTTATTGACTTCGTAGGTGATGTCTGGTCGTGTTACTTGTGCTAGGTATATAAGACAGTCCACCGCTTCCCTGTATGGAAAATTTTTTTCTTCAGTCGCAGGTTTCTTATCGAATTTTGTGTTTGGTTCGGTTCCTATTTATATTTTATATTTATATTCAAACCAATACACTGTTTTATCTCTCCTAAATCTTTCATACAAAATTCCTCCTCTAATTTTTCTGTCATTTCAGTTGCTGTTTTCTTATCGTTTGTGAAAATCAAGAAGTCGTCCACCCATACTGCAATATATATAATTTTTGATTCATTTATTGAATAATAAATGCATGGATCAATTTTTGATCTTTCCAGTCCAATCTTGAGTAGAACGTTGTTTAATTTCAGGTTCCACTGTCGGCTAGCTTGCTTCAGACCGTAGATTGATTTATGTAAATGACATACCTGCGTACTTTGGTCAAAGTTTTCCGGTTGTGACATGTAAATTTCGGTCGCTGACGAAAAGCGCTTATGGCATCCATCTGAATCATATCTAAATCGTATTTAGCCGCTAAGGAAAGCAAGAATCGTACTGAGGTATATCTTACCACTGGAGCATAGACCTCTTCATAGTCATTTCCTTTTCCTTGAGCACATCCTTGGATGACCAATCTAGCTTTGAAACGTATGATTTCTCCCTTCTCATTAGTTTTGGTTTTGAAACCCCATTTACATGGTAAGGCCCTTTTTCCTCATGGCAAATCTATCAGTGGCCAAGTCTTATTTCTTATTAGGGAGTTATATTCTTCCTGCATGGCCTTCTTCCACTTGTCAACATGTGGAGATGAAAGTGCTTCTTCAAGTGTCTGAGGATCATTTAAATTAAGTATAGGGCAAAAGTAGCTCACATCTTCACATACATCTTCTTGGTCATCCGTCTCTGCATACTTGACAACTTTACGAGGACGTAAATTTATTTTATGTGCTGATGTCGGAAGATCCACTGATTGTTTCGGTATTTGTATTTGGGATAAATCATCATTGTCGCCTATAGGCAGATGATCATCACTTGCAAAATGATCTGAATCGTTTTTGAATTCTTCTTTGCAGGGTTCTTTGGGCAGCTCCATTTCAGTGTCACTATTAGGTAGACAAGGAAAGTACGTATTAAGTTTTTGAATATTTTCCAAGAATACTACATCTCTACTTTTGATTATTTTATTAGAGTCTGGATCAAGTAGTCGATATCCCTTGCTAGACTAACAGTAGCCGACAAATATAAATTTTCGGGATTTAGAGTCCCATTTTTGACGTTTCTCTTTAGGTATTTGAGCCATAACTTCAGAGCCAGAAATTTTTATATTTGATAGGTTAGGTTTCTTACCTGACCACATCTCTATTGGGGTTTTTCCATCTATTGATTTTGTGGGTGATCTATTAATCATGTGCATGGAGGCTCCTGAGTCCACATACCAAAGGTCTGGATTCATTGAATTTGCAGTTGCTGAAAAAGCTGCAACAAAACTTTTATTTTCATCTGCTTTTTCTACGTTCTTTTTCTTCGGAGCACGACAGTTTTTAGCATAATGGCCGTGCTTGTTACAATTATAACATCGGGACCCTTTCGTGTTGTGTGTTTTTGTTAAACTGGGATTCGCATGATTGCCTGCTTTTCGCGTGAAGAATGCTGTGCTTTCTGAGTACTTAACTTCCTAAAGTAGTTTTGTTTTAATTGAATCTGCGCTGATTGAGATGCCTGAGCTCTCCAAACCCATTATCATTGGCTTATAAGTTTCTGGTAAACCTGCTAGCTTCAGTGTTCCAAGCCATTCGTCGTCAATGTCGAAATTAATGTTCCTAAGTTTATGCGCGGTCGACATAATCTTATTCACGTCGTCATCTACGTTTCGAGAACTGTCTAATGTAGTTGTGATGAGATCCCTCAGCAGGGCTCCTCTCCTGTACAAACCGCTGTTATCAAACGCCTGTTGCAAACTGTCCCAGACTTCTTTGCACGTGGTCGCGCTTTGCACATGCACATAGTTGATCGGGTCTAGGAGTAAAGTGAGTTTAGATTTGGCCGTTGTTTCCTTCTTTGCGTCTTGATTGGAGCCATCAACACAACTCCACAATTCTTCGAGCTTTAAATAGGCTTCTACGGCAAATTTCCAGCTCGCATAGTTTTCTTTGCCGATGAGTCTATCAATTTGGAATGGATTGTGGCTTGTACTCGACATTTTTCTTAAAAAAAAACAAGCAATTTAGGTCTCTACAAAAATAGCAATGGAAACTACCACGCCGCTCCAAGTTAGGCTATGTATACTTGAATATATACTCCGATCGTGTTTTTAGTTTGATCTGCGTTTCATTGGATTCATTGAATTTGCAGTTGCTGAAAAAGCTGCAACAAAACTTTTATTTTCATCTGCTTTTTCTACGTTCTTTTTCTTCGGAGCACGACAGTTTTTAGCATAATGGCCGTGCTTGTTACAATTATAACATCGGGACCCTTTCGTGTTGTGTGTTTTTGTTAAACTGTGATTCGCATGATTGCCTGCTTTTCGCGTGAAGAATGCTGTGCTTTCTGAGTACTTAACTTCCTAAAGTAGTTTTGTTTTAATTGAATCTGCGCTGATTGAGATGCCTGAGCTCTCCAAACCCATTATCATTGGCTTATAAGTTTCAGGTAAACCTGCTAGCTTCAGTGTTCCAAGCCATTCGTCGTCAATGTCGAAATTAATGTTCCTAAGTTTATGCGTGGTCGACATAATCTTATTCACGTCGTCATCTACGTTTCGAGAACTGTCTAATGTAGTTGTGATGAGATCCCTCAGCAGGGCTCCTCTCTTGTACAAACCGCTGTTATCAAACGCCTGTTGCAAACTGTCCCAGACTTCTTTGCACGTGGTCGCGCTTTGCACATGCACATAGTTGATCGGGTCTAGGAGTAAAGTGAGTTTAGATTTGGCCGTTGTTTCCTTCTTTGCGTCTTGATTGGAGCCATCAACACAACTCCACAATTCTTCTAGCTTTAAATAGGCTTCTACGGCAAATTTCCAGCTCGCATAGTTTTCTTTGCCGATGAGTCTATCAATTTGGAATGGATTGTGGCTTGTACTCGACATTTTTCTTAAAAAAAAACAAGCAATTTAGGTCTCTACAAAAAAAGCAATGGAAACTACCACGCCGCTCCAAGTTAGGTTATGTATACTTGAATATATACTCCGATCGTGTTTTTAGTTTGATCTGCGTTTTTTTTTTTTTTAATTTAATTACTTGCGTAACCACGCTCTGCTACCATGTTAGAGTTTTTTCTCGATTAAATAAAAAGAACTGTATCAATCACTAAAAACTTTATTCAACAAGAACTACTCAGTACGAAGTCTGGCAGGAAGTGCTATTCTAACCAACTAAAAAAATGTTGCCAGCACAACACGCCCAATGACCAGAGTTAAATTGGGTTGCGTTCAATCTCCAACAACAAATTTTTAATTCAGAAAAGAAAATTAGGCTAAAATTTTTAATGAACCAATCTCTGAGTGCTAAACATGTTAAGAAATGAATAAATTTTTAAATGAAATAAAACTCTAAGTGTAACTCTGAAAACAACAGAAACATTCGGAAGCCAGAAAAGTTAAGTTTAAAATTTTTAATGAACAAAACTCTAAGTGCTGAACATGTTAAATGAATAAATTTTTAAAAGAACAAATGAATAAATTTTTAAATGAAATATAACTCTAAGTGTAACTCTAAAACAACAGGAATATTAGGAAGCCAGAAAAGAAAACGTCATTTTTAAAGACCATAAAATATTGAGAACAGAAAAGGGAAGTTTATTCTTTTAATGAAATTCCAAGAGTTAATACAGAAATAAAGGACACAATAAGAATATTTAGAACACAAGAAGAAAAAGGAAAAAAAAGGGGACGGGTGAACTTCTCCCTTAAAAGCACTCCCGTTCCTAACTCGAACAGCGAGTTAAAACATTTGGTGGCAGCGGTGGGACTCGAACCCACGCCTCCGAGGGGACTGGTGCTTTAGCATGTCATTGGAACATCTGAATTGTTGTCTTCATCTTGACACAAATAGATATTTTCTTCTGCATCATCTTGTTTTATATCTTTATCTTTGTTCCTTCTAGGTCTCAATGTCACATTGCTAACAGGAAGAGAGTTCATTCTGACGTCTGGTACGTACCTACTCACTGTCTAAAGTAGATTAATTTTTACACACGGTATGAACTTGTATTGGTATTTTATCTTCTGTTTCAGTGGTATTATTTTCTTTCGTATCATTTTTATTTCTTTTAGAGTTCTTCTCTGTTAGTTCTATCAGGACATAATCCCTTTTAACAGTAGATTCTAGAAATGTGGCGTCCCTGCTTTTTATTACTTTTTTAGATTTTGTTATCATGAATCTGGTGTGATCACAATAACCAATAAAAATCATATTTTGTGCATTCGGGTCCCACTTTTTGCGTTTTTCATGGGGTAAATGTACCATAACTTCACAACAAAATATGCGCATGTGTCTCACATTTATTTATTTATTTTATTTATTTTTATTTATTTATTTCACTTAATGCAAGCGTATAAAAATGAGGGTAATTATAAAAAAGAAAGAAAAAATAATAATGAAAGTTTAAATACTAATATACCGTCCGCACCAGTGGAGAGATCGTCCTTGAGGCAGAGTAAGTGGGAGAGGACCTCTGCTACGCTTATAACGAGATTAGGGAGATTCAGCTCCGAAAGGGTTGGAAAAGGCTTTAGTTGCGCGAAGTAATCTTCATCGGGAACAAAGGTATCGTCCTGGAATGTGGACGAGAAGAATTTGGCAAATGCGTTTGCAATGGGAATTGCGTGGTCAAACTCCGTGTCGAGGAGCGTGAGGGACTGTGGATAGTTATCCCTTTTACGCTTTCTTTTCGAGTTAACGAATGAAAAGAACTCACGGGGGTTTGACAAAAAGTTGGTTTTAACAGACGCTAGATACTCACTGTACCGAGAGTGTACTTTTGACGAGAACTCGTTATAGGAGGTACAGAAGTTCACGTAGTCGACATGACTGCCAGAGACTAGGTATCTGTTCCAATTAGAGTTTCGTTTATTCCTTAGGGTCTTGAGTTCCTTGGTGTACCAACAAGGGGAGGAGTGAATTGGGGGAGGTGTGAATAGAGGTGTAAAGGAGGAGATGCAGTCAGAGATAAAGTTATAGAATTTAGCTGTGCACTTATTTATGTCATCCGTTTGTAGGTCTAGGTCCAGGTGGCGGTGGGCGTCATGTAGGCAAGAGTTAAGGTAGTCAAAGTTGATTCGGCGAAAATTAAATTGAGGCGAGGGGGAAACGTATGGGGTGTCTTCAGCATCATCGAAGAATACACTAATGTTAAGTGGAGGGTGGTGAGGGTCTATCTTACAGAGGACCACTTCACTGGAAGAAACCTGCGCATTCAGAGGGTCATTTGAGAAGACCAAGTCCAATTGCCGCTGGTTTAGGTTTTTGACGGAACTTATTTGGAATAGATTATTGGATGCGGTACAGTCAATAAGGGAGGTTTTTGGTTTTTGTCCAGTGCACATTTCTTCAGGTGTTTCAAAAGAAAGGGACTTGGTTGGTGAACGATTTATTACATTGGCAGCAGTATGTACAGCATCAGCCCAGAATTGTTTTGGCACTTTGGCGTTAAGTAGCATGTATTTTGCTCTTTCAATAAGACTCCGTTTGATACGCTCCGCAATTCCCTTCTGTTCAGGTGTGTATGGTGTGGTCGTCTGGTGTATGATACCTGCATCTTTCAAGTAATCAAAAAAATTCTTATTTACATATTCCAAGCCATTATCAGTTCGGAGCATTTTTATATGAGTATCAAGTTGATTTTGTACTTCATGTCTAAATTCTTTAAGTTTTTCTAATGCATCACGCTTGTTCCTGAGAAAAGGCTATAAAATATTTAGCGCCACCGAGTGCGTGTGTATATATATTTAGCGCCACCATAGGCCCGCATATATCTGAGTGCACCAATTGAAGCGGATCTTTTGATTTGTTCCCTTCACTTTTAAAAGGTAGTCGTGTCTGCTTACCTTCTTTACGGGTGACACATGTCAGTTTGGGTTTGTCAGAGTTTGCTGAGAAAATTATTTGATTCGTGTTTTCAGATATTTTCTTCAAACTGTGAAATTTAGATGTCCCAATCGTTGGTGCCACAGGAACATATATTGTTCTTCAACATCGGACATGCATGCATAGCCTCCACCGGGCATACTCAGGTGTTACATGTTGTTGATAAAGCTGGCTGTTGCCACTGTTTGACCTTTATAGTTTATAATAACACAGCCAGTTTTCTCGAATCTTACTTGGCTCCCACTATGAATTATTTGACTTACAGACAGCAAGTTAGTTGCAAGTTCTGGAACACATTTGTGAAAAGTACCTTGTTTTCTTGACCTTTTCTATTGTACGTATTTAAGCTCACTTGCCCTGAGCGTTACACTGATAATACTTTGTTATCCTCTACTCTTATATTCTTTATAACAGAAGTAGTCTAATTCTGATGCAAACTTTTGTCTTTGACCATCTGTGAGGATGCAACGTATTCCACATACCAGGCGTCACACTGTGCTGGTGTTGCTATAAATACGGCAGCATATGACGAAGAACTATCACACTTGATTTTTGTCGTGTGTTCTTAGGTTTAGATTTGCATTCTGGGCTTTTGTGGCCATACTAACTCCAGTTGTAGCAGCGCGGTCCTTTAGAATACTTCTTAGAATTATTCTGAAATTTCTTGTTGACTGCAAATGTTTTGGTATCATTTTCAGATTGTCTGACATCCTGTAACAATTTTGCTTTAACAGAATTGGAAGTAATTTTCATACCAAAGCTCTCTATGGCAATTATCATCGGTTGAATTCACTCGATTTGCATACGGACATTTTGTAAAAGTTCAACTAACAAAAAGTCACGTTGTTGTTTTGAAGTTATGTTCAACATAAAATGTCCTTTAAAACTAGTTTATTAAGAGATTTTTCACTATTCTTATTTCTGAGCTTTCTGGGTCCATAACCTGATGTTTTTTATTTGATTAAAACCACTTTTTGTTTATTTATTCCAAGGTTAATTTAATTTTTGTATGATGTACATGCGGTCACTTTGAATGTCACAGAGCAGAAGTAAAATTCACCCACACAATGAAATTCAAAGTGCATTCTGCAGCAAGCAAACCAGAATTGCAAGGCGCAAGATGCATAAGTATTCAACAAAAGGTTATTTCCAATATTTGGGTTTACAGGTGTTCAATTTTAAAACTTTTGTTATGATTGTTTCATTCTTTTATAATACACAATAGAAATTATGCTTTTCATGGTTAGAGCGACCACAATGTTCACAATTTATTTTCGACAATCTATATGGATTTTTACGTGACACATTATTTTGCTTTTAATTATTTTTCTTATAGTTTTTCCGCGATTTCCACTTATTAAACTTTTTCAATTTATTGTCATTCGCATTCATATGTGACGCTGTTGGAGCAACACTAGTTTGAAGAACTTTTAGGGAGATATTTGGTTGTTCTTCTGCTCGCAATTTTATCTTATAATCAAATAGTGGCGTTTTTACAAACGAAAGATTTAACTTATCATCACCTACAGCTTAACTATCAAACATGTTCGGCAAAGAATTTAATGAATGAGCAATCTTGTCCATCACATCAACTTTAGCACCCGCAGCTATTAATTCAGCAACAATGTCATCAAAAATAGTGAAATGTTGCGCTAAACTCACATCACCTTGTAATTTTAAATTTGAAAGTCTTTTTTGCAAAGCCAATTGAGATGCTAGGCTGTGTCTTTCATAAATAGAGTCCAAACAATTAAAAATTGCTTTTGCCGTAGCGTTGGCTTTTACAAAACTGATAAATGTGTCACTTGAGTATTCTGCAATAACACTTTTTGCAGTAGATTCCTTCTTTCTCCACTCATCAGTTATTGTCTTTGGAATTTTTTTATCTACTACTTCCAGTACACTTAGTTCTTCCAACAAAAACTTAACACGAAATTATCACACAACTTAAGCCGCTATCAAAATTGTCTCACAAAATTAACGTTCAATTTGAGTTATTTCAAATTTATTTCTTTCAATTGTAACGTTGATCTGGGCCCATAACGTGTTAGGATTTCAGGGCTTTTGAAATAACAAAACTTTAGTTTTAACTTCAAAGACATTATTTAAAAACGGCTCCGTAAAGACTAACTATGAAACTTAAAATTAACAAAGCTCGTATCTTATTGGAACAATGGAAACTCAGAGGTGCAAATTATGCATCTTTGATTTAAAGTAAACACTTAAGCCTATAAAAATGGAATGCTTACTCTAGAAGAATTTAATGAGCTGAAATTTAATATCAGTTTTTATGGTCGCCTTTTGCAACCAGATATGCGTTGCACGTTGAAGCATAAAATGAAATAGTGCCTTTTAAATATTAGAAGCATATCAATAACGTGTAATTACAATTATTCATTATTCAGGTCAAATGGGGAGGATCGAGAGATGGAAATGGTTGAGCGTGAACTCTTTTGTCTACGCTTTGAAACATCCTTTTCAAGAGGGTAAGGTTAAGTTCCAATCGGGGTGTTTCACCAAGACTGCTTAGAAACCTGCAAAGGTTTAAGACCGATACACCAAGATCAACGAACGAAGTAAAAGATTCTGATTTTGATTAATGACTGACTTTTTATTAAAAATCGACTTGTTTAAATACAAAATTAATGCTGATGACAAAATGAATGCTAAGGTAAATTATTCCTTAGTGACTCATTACAGGTGGAATTAATTTATTGTCAAAAACATAAATACAACAAAACAAAAATTTAAAATATTCATAATTTGATGTTAAGGCCGTTTGGAAAGACGATTCCGCAGATGAAGGTGCGTTTGGGTGCGATAATAATTCGATAACGGGACAGAAAATGGCATTTTACAGGCGAGAAGTACACTGCAGTAAGTAATTATTTATGCATGGTACAGTGAGTTATGGCATTTATGAATATCCTCCTCGGCGTTCAATGGGAAACATTCAATGAACGTTTACGGTGAAGAGCTCGGTCTTGGCTGTGTGGACCATCATCAGCAGTTGCGACTGATGGTGGTAGTGATGTCCGGTATGTGCAATAAGTCCTTGTCGCCATCCAGATACACAAATGATAGTTATGATTGCGACGCATAGGGTTCCATAGGCCAACGCGTGAAAATGATTAGAGTGTTCTTGTATCAAGGCTGGGATTTGGCTGTCCATTTGTGAAAGCTTGCGCTTGACTGATTTCAATTCCTGGATGTGTGGGGCGAAGAAGTGTCGATAGTGCAATACTGATGTCATATTGAGCGGGTTAATGAGGCCAGTCAAGTGAAAGGCCGGAACGTAGGAAGCGTGCCTCACTGTCGAGTAGCTCTTGTGCCTGCGAATCGTGATGAGAGGTTGCTCAATGACACAATTGCTATCAATTGTTAAGATACCCGGCTGTTAGAGGGTCAGCTGTGACATGTCATCTCCGCGGACAATGTTGATTGTGGTTTTGTCTGCTAAGGAGAAGTGTGCACTGGTCCACTGGTTTGGTGTGCAAAGGTGAGTCCCACTTGTGACTAGAGTGTGCGTCTACTCTCATCATCAGGGTGTGGAGTTAACTGATTTAGCAGGCGGATTTCACAGGCAGAGACTAACAATCCAATGTTGTACAACAGGTGATGTTGGCTGTATAAATGCCTTCCACTCATCGTAGTGCAGGCTCGGAGCTGACCTTCCGTGACCGGATAATAGTGGTCCCGATGTCAGTTGACCATCAAATAGTGAAACGACGGCTAAATGGTCACGAAGCTATCGTTCAGGTGAACTGGAACTGGAACAACTCGGAAAATGTCGAATTCGTCGGCCGAGATTAAAGGAACTCTAAGCTTAAAAATGATATGTTTGTCCGTCATTCTACTTTCAAGTGTGATTAAATTGTAAAGTTGGAGCATGTCGTCCTGATTGAGTGGCAATCGCAAGGTTGAGGGTAGATTGGCCCGAATGATGCTTAGAACCGTACTTAGCTGTTCTGGAGATGAAATATGTCTGCTGACTCTTCCTCGATGTACACTGACTAAGGTGTCTATGGTGTGTTATATTCAAAGCATCCTAGTACCTTTCTCGTTTTTGAGGCTTGCGGCTCCAGTTCTTTTTACTAATCCTCCTTTTGATGTGAAATAGGGATTCTTTACAAAGGGATTTTTGACTAACTCCTAATCTCTGACCTCGTTTGCATACCTATTGTATGTAGATTTTGTTTGTTCAGTTGTTATTTTTTGCTTCATCGATCGTGTTTTCGACAGGAGGTTACCAGAGTTCGGGAGCGTAAGTAGGAATTTGGGAGATGTTATGCCAATCTTTAATTTTTTTTGTTTGTTTCCAGGTGTCTAAATAAAACCAAGAAAAGATCAACATATTGACAGCTTATGTTTTGATATTAGAGTAATGGAGGTTTCACTAGAAGTTTGAATAATCTCAAACTTTTCTTTCATTTTTAAAAATAGATTTTCTTTACTCCAAACCTAAGTTTCTACAATTCTAATATTAATCTATTAACAAATCCGAAAGTTTCTTTACTTAAAATTCTCTCTCCTAAAATATGGTAGTTTACAATTTACATAGTACCATTCGTTACCTAACGAAAGCTGCTTTACACAATTTTCAGCTTAATGAATTATACCTAACTTCTAGCTCTAACTCTTCTTACTTATTCCTGGCTTATTTCTTCGCGCGACGATAATGTCTTCTCGCCTGCTTAGTTCTGGAGGTCTCCTTCTGAGCCCTTACTCTCTCTTCTTTGCCTTGTGGCATCACCCAGGATTGGACTGCTGCGTCCAACTATTTGTTAAAATGTGAATTGAAATTGTTATTTAATTTATTTAAATAATATTTATTGAATGAAAATGAATATTAAACTACATAAGTTATATGCAACTGAACCACAAACGATACAATGGAGGACTAACTGACTATACAAATTGTAACATAAGGTTCATTTTCATGGCCTACTAATGCCCCTTTTTTTTAAATTTCAGTGTCTACTCATTTTAACTTGCTACGAAACATAACAAAGTATTATATAATTAACACTCCCACTATTTCTCGCAAGTTTATATCATTTTAAAATTACATGAATTATTTATTTATTTATTTTTATTAACACCCATCATCTTACGAAAAACTTCATGTTTTGTTTTTGACAATGCTTTTGTCATGATATCTGGAATTTGTTCATTCGTTGAAACATATTCCAAACTGAAAAACCCATTTTCAAAAATTTCTCGAATGAAATGATATCTTATATCAATATGCTTTGTTCTTTTGTGGAATACCGGGTTCTTCACCAATCTGATTGCACTTTGATTATCCATATAGAGTACCGGTGTTTCTAGTTTCGATTGTAGAAGTTCACTTAACAAGGTTTTGAGCCATATTAATTCCTTTATGGCGTGTGATGCCGCCATATATTCGGACTCAGTTGTTGAAAGTGCGACTGATTTTTGACGTTCTGATCCCCAACTAATTATGCTTCCCCCAAACATATAGACATAGCCAGATGTCGATCTTCTTGTTGTAATGTCGCCACCGTAGTCTGCATCGCCGCATCCACAAAAGTCCAGATAGTTTCCCCCTTCAAACGAAATTGCCATGTCTATTGTGCCCTTGACATACTTTAATATTCGTTTGACTCCATTCACATGTGACATTGCTGGTTTTTCTAAATATCGACTTAGATTTTCTACTGCAAAACTGATATCTGGTCGAGTTGCAACAGCCAAGTACATTAAACTTCCTACTGCTTCTCGATATGGAAAATTGATCGGTTCGTCTGTTTCAACATCTCCAAAATTTTGTCAACTGTCCAATGGCGTTGATGCTGGATTGCAATTAATCATGTTGAAACGATGTTTTTTTTTCTTGCATATCCTTGTTGATGAACATGAATTGATTTGTCTAATTGCTGGTTAATTTCAAGTCCGAGAAAACATTTCAGCTCACAAACTTTGATTTCGAATTCGTGTTGTAAGAATTTTATGACTGATTCAATGTCCTCCTGTTGCTCAGCTGCAATTAATCCGTCATCAACGTAAATTGCCAAAATCAACATTCCATCCTTTTTATTACATATGAAAACACATGGATCCGCTTTACTTGCCTTAAAACCAAACTTGCTGATAAAGGAAATGAATTTCTTGTTCCAATATCGTGATGTTCCTGTTTTAGACCACATAAACTTTTCAAAAGTTTACAAACACTGCGACTCTTGTCATCGTATCCAATTGGTTGTTTCATGAAAACAGTCTCTTCTAAAACACCATATAGGAAAGCCGTTTTAACGTCAAATTGTTTTAAATTCATTCGCTTTGCAGCGGTCAATGCTAGAATTGTTCTAATTGACGTAAATTTTACAACTGGGTTTTATGTTTCATGATAGTCGATGCCATGTTCTTGTGTGAAACTTCACACTACCAATCGTGCTTTCTAACGATCAATGCTTCCATCCGGATTTTGCTTCACTTTGTATATCCATCGATTATCAATCACTTTTTGGTCATCAGGTGATTCAGTCAATAACCAAGTACCATTTTTGATAAGAGAATTGTACTCTTCGTCCATTGCTATCTTCCATTGTTTATGCTCAGAAGATTGAATTGCTTCTTCATAGGTTCTCGGTTCTTCGCTGATTGCCAACATTGTTGCATGTTCATCTGATGCGACATAAATTGAACGATTTGCTGTTTTAATAGTACTTCGATCGCGCAGTCGTCGATTTATATCATTTCTGCTATCCAAATCACATATTGCACCACGATCGCCTTGTTGTTCTGGCACAACGTAATCATCCTGAGCTCCATCATTTTTCTTTTCCCAGCTAATGTTTTTATCAGCAGTTTCATCATTTCTTAACTCAAGAGTTGTCATAGAATTTTCTGATAAAAATACGACGTCTCGTGAAATTTCAATTTTTCCAGTTTTCGGATTCCAAACAATGGATCATTCGGATACCCCTTTGAATGATTATCGTAGCCAACAAACATACATTTCACTGCCTTTGGATCAAGCTTCTGCCGCTTTTCCTTTGGAATATGTATAAAAATTTCTGATCCAAAAATTTGTAGATGATCCAACTTTGTTTCTTTATAATTATAATTTATAAATCGAACGCGGTTTTATTTTCAACTGTGCTAGTTCCACTTCGATTTAGTATATAAACTGCTAAATTTACAGCCTCTGCCCAGAATTTCTTCTCTATATTCTTTGAATGTAGCATCGTTCTTGCTGCCTCAACAATAGTTCGCATCTCTCGATCTGCACAACCGTTTTGTTCTGGTGTGTAAGGTACAGTACACTGATGATGAATACCAGACATTTCAATGAATAATTTTAACTTCTTGTTAACGAACTCTGTGCCATTTTCCGATCTTATAGCACGAACATTATGACCGTGCTCCTTCTGAATCAACTTGACACATTTTTTGATAATTTCTGGAACTTCTGACTCTTGTTTCATGAAGTACACAAAACGAAAATGTGAGTAATCATATTTTAATAATAAAAAATACCTTGAACCGCCAATTGAATTCGTCTGGAAAGGCCCACATACGTCAGTGTGAATGATCTCTCCACACATCTTCGATTTCTCTTCACGACTCTTGAAGCTAGTGCGACAATGTTTCCCGTAAACACATGCTTCGCAGGTAAATTCCTCATCAATTAAATCATTGTTCCGCCTCTGCAAAAAACGTTTTACATGTGTCACATTTTGATGCCCTAGTCTTTCGTGCCACGAACGAAGAGATGTTTTTTTAATTGCCACGTTTGCTGCAGCGCCAAGTCCTGTTGAATTAAATATCATTTGAATCAGACCCTTTCTACGTATTCCCACTGCAACAACGTTTCCCTCTTTTAATATTTCGCAGCCTTTGTTATCCAAATTCAGCTTGTAGCCACGTTCTGTCACTTTTCCCGATGAAAATAAGTTTTTCTTTAGATTTGGTACGAACAAGACTCCAATGATGCGTTTCTGAATCCATTCATGTCCATTGAAAACGAAAATGCTAATGTCACTTCTGCCTGGTGCCATAATTTGCTCACCATTTCCAATTGTCACTGGTTCATTGATTTGAGTGAAGGTTTCGAACCATTCACGACAGTAACTCATGTGATCGGTTGCACCTGAGTCCAAGATCCAAATATCTTGATCTTCATTTGTTGCTCTACTGCAGACAAAAGCATCATTGACAAATTATCCTCGCTTTACCTCCGAATTCCTATTTTTATCCGGGCAATCACGTTTCCAATGGCCTGATTTTCCACACTTAAAACATTTTCCTTTCGACTTCTCACTTTTATTCATCACTTTGGTATTATTCGATGAATTTCCTTTCTTGAAGTTGTCATATTTCTTTGGAAAAGTTATCTTCGCCATCATTGCCTCGACCTCTTGAATCTCTCCTTGTGATCTTAAACGAAGTTCGTCTGCCATCAAACGTGCTCGCAAATTTGCCAGTTTTGGCTTTCCATGCTTGCAGATTCCCATGCACTGTGAAAATGATTGAACTCCGAAGGTAAAGACATTAAAATCTTGGAAATCACCATGGAATCAGAAATCATTTCTTTCTGATCGCGTAATTGCTGCACAATTTCCATTAACTTTGACAAAAAAGTTGCAATGTCATCCTCCGGCTGCTTCGTGTACGCATAATACTTTTGTTGTTAAAACAAAATATTTGCTTTTGATGTTTGTTCATAAGTACTTTTTAGTGTCGTCCACATCTCCTCTGCTGTTTCACCATTCATAATTTGCAAAAGAGCCTGTTTCATGCAAGATGTTGAAATTACACGTCTTGCTCTGGAGTCCTCCTTTTTAAATATTTTGTTTGCAGTCTCAAAATTAGCATCCTTATTCGTTGGTCGTATACTGGTTCCATCAACAAAATCAAAAAGTTCATTTGATTCCAATATTTGACGCATTTGAAATTTCCAAGTTAGCCAATTTCTGTTGCCCTCTAACTTTTCTATATTCACTCTATCACTTTCCATTTCTTTTAGGTTAGAATTATTGTCTTGGCTTTAAATATTTAAAAATGCACACCGTTGAAATAATTGTCCTGTGCAATACAATAAATACTTCACATCGGAAATTCTCGCACGAACACGTAAAATAAATTTCAGTCCGTTTTCCCGAATCGCACAAAATTCACTCGTTTGAATTTTCCTGGCACAATTCAATAACTGAAAAAAAAAGTTCAATAACTGTCTATATTTTTACTTTACACTACAGTTCGCACAATTCCGCCTCCACGACAAAATTTCACCTATTTTATTAATTCTGTTACAGGTTTTCTGGGCCCATAACCTATTGAAATTGTTATTTAATTTATTTAAATAATATTTATTGAATGAAAATGAATATTAAACTACATAAGTTATATACAACTGAACCACAAACGATACAATGAACGACTAACTGACTATACAAATTGTAACATAAGGTTCATTTTCATGGCCTACTAATGCCCCTTTTTTTAAATTTCAGTGTCTGCTCATTTTAACTTGCTGCAAAACATAACAAAGTATTATATATTTAACACCAACTTCCTCTTTAATGGGGCTTCAGCTCCAGTCGTCACTCTCATCTTCAGCGTTTGCACTCCCGTTGCTGGATGAGTAGCGGTTGTGGACGCTCCTAGTTGTCTACGCCGGTACTCTTCTATTGACAGAAGTCTAGGACCGACCTTTGGGTCCTTTAAAGCTTCCTCCAAGTTATGGGACGCCGAAATCTATTGTATGCCTCAACTATTGAGTTATTACTGGCCACCTGACTAAATGAAGCTGATTTGGGACTCAAATAATGGATAGTCTATTCAACTAGGACACTTGAATTGTTTATTTGAATTTTGAAGTCTGCTCTCGGTTTCTCTTGTCCTTCTTGGGATGTCGGCTATTAGCTTCTAGGGTTCCTTCTTCGTCTGGTTTCGCTGTTGGCTTCTAGGCTTCCTTTTTGTTCTGGATTCGCTGTTCGCTTCGGGGCTTCCTTCTTGTATTGGTTTGGGACCTGGTCACAACTGCCTTTCTGCTCATTTTCTACCGATCATTTATAGGAGTCTTTTGGCCTAATCAACACTTATCCCCAATCCAAGCTTGGTTGACATCATCCCAGAGTCGAATAATTTTTGGTTCTAAGGCTAAGCATTCTGCAGCTACAGTAATTGCTGTTACCATGATCGCATTGTTCCATGGTTATCATGATCCCATGAAATCATTCATGTTGAAGGCCATCTGTCCCTGTTATGTTTTGACGTTCTAGTTCGCCTTTTCACAAAATGTGATGGTGACATGACCCACGATCCATGATCCAACATCACGATCCATGTTGAACGCCTTTCTTTGACGTCAACATTTTAAATTCATTCTGTTATTTTCTTTCCCAAGGTCAGTTGACCATGATAAATGCGTGGAGGCTGCGTCAGCAACTTTTGCTTGATAAGACGCGAAGGTTAACTTCCGAGAATTCTTGTTGATCCTCGCATTGTTGCGGCGTCGGCAATTTCTGCTGACCGAGTACAGATGTTTGTACTTAATTGCATTGGGACATATGAAGGGCTTTGGGAGGCAAAGAGGCATTTAGTCATTCGGTGGCACGTTCCTCTCATCGATGGCATGGAAATGATGTCACTTTGGAGACATTTTTGGGATTGTAATTACGTATCACGACATAGCGGTAGTAGGCATTGCTTGTGAAATTCTTTGGTTTAGCCTAATGTTGCTTTTGCTGTTTTTTGATATGATTTTTGTGCCTTTCATTGTGCCTTTTTCCTTGTGGTCTCTGGTTACGAGAATTTAGGCTGAATTGATTAGTCGGTGCTTGGGAAATTTGTTCAATTTAGTTTATGTTCTGTACAATAGATAAAGTATGAATGTGGTCTGATTCATATATTTTTATTTCCCTGATGAAGAGAGAAAAATATTAATACGTATCTGGTACAATAGATATGCTTCGAATTAGATGCACCTTCGTTATTGTTAATTTCAATCCCATTCGTGTACTGAAAAAGTAAAGCTATATATTATTAGTTTTTAATTTTTTGAAAGTAGAATCAACACACACACAGAGAAAGAAGTTAAAACACGTTGATGTATATACATATCTCGAGCACTTTCATCAGCCTACACTTACAGCAGCCTGCACTTACGTGTATTTATAACATCTTTTGTTTCTCTCTGGTCTAACCTACCCGCGCGCACTTTCCGCAGAGTACTAAATTGATAGTAAATGCTCATCAAATAATTAAAAACCCATATAACTTCTAAATTTCTTATGTATATGTAGCTTATATAAGTTACCACTTCCCAGACGTCATTTAATATTTTCGCGTGAATTCCAGAAGCAGTCGAGTTCCACGCTAGTCGAAAATACGACACTTCATGAAGTGTTCTCACGCTTGACTGAATGCCGCGTCAGCATGGGAATCCATCCATATTCCTAGTTCTGGAAATTACCATTTCGAAAATTTCAGAGTCAGTTCTAAGTTTTAAATCGAAGAATAAGGACGTGATAATGTAAATTCTCTTAAAATAAAGTTGAATTGAAAAATTTAACTCCCAGTTTATGAAATAATGGCTCTGCCCTCAGTTACCCACTGCGTTCAGTTACCCTGAATGACTCTATGTATTAAACTTAAAGGCTAAAAATAAATAAACGTTAATTTAAATAGCAAAAACTCGTGGTGCACATATGTACTGTGAGAGTACAACTGGAACGATATATAATATGTATAAAGGGCCCCATTCACGGTCGTTCCATCGTGCTAAATGTAACGATATCGTTCCAAATCCCGACAGTGAATGGGTAGTCGCACATCGATCCAATGAAATGTTTGACTGATTTGGATATCCAAACGATTGGAAATCCTTCATTCCACTCCATCGCTTCATTTTATGGCGTATCTTTATACCGCGTTTACACCGACCAAAATCTATTGTAGTAGATTTCGTGAGATGATTTGATAAATCTCCTCGACCGTTTACACCGCCGTTGAGGAGATTTCGTTTGACACTTCGACATTTTTCATGTGAAATTGTAGTGTTTTGTGGTCCTGTTTTGCTTCAAATTTATTACAAAACTATCTTGGACAATAGTCCATGCCTTCCCTTGCCCCTATTGATTATTTTTTTATTAAATAAATTTAAAATTTTATATAAATTTTCAAATTCAAAAACCGCGCCACATAATGAAATTAAACACAACAACCAATTGAACTCACTTTGGATACGTCGAAAGAGTACTAAATTGTACTAAAGGACGTAAAATGGCAAAAATGATCACCAGTAGATGGTGCCACTGAGGTGATTAAGTGTGGATTTCGAAATAATCTACTCCCGAGAAGATTTCGAAAATGTATGATAAATCATGGAGGTTTCACCATGATTTCGGGCTAAATCTTCTCAAGTCGCTTAATCTACTAGATTTCGGTCGGTGTAAACGCGGTATTAATGTGCAAATTGGTTCACGCCACACACTCCACTACATTCGGTTTTCCCATTCACGACGACTTTTTGGAATGATGTTATTCTATTTTCGCACTTTGCCTGTTGCTGATTCTGTGCGCCTGGTATCCCGTATCCCAAATTTTGTTTCCCTGACACATGACACGTGCTATTGGAAACAACGACTTCTAATAATAAATCAATATTACGATTGATATTATTCATAACAATAAATAATATTGACGATAAAATTATTCACATGCGAGTTACGTTATTTAACCTAACGAAAGATGCACAAGAAGTTTCTGCAACAAATGTAATTCCAAATAAAAATAACCCGTTGCAAAAACTTCGTATTCTGTATGTAGCCGGCAACGAATAACAATAAACATGACCCTGAAATGGTTAAAGAACCTTAAGCGAACTTACCCAATAGCAACGAACCTGCATATTTCCGGTGATCGGGAAATCGATTACTGTCATCAAATTCCAAATTATATCGAATTGCACCATCGACTATTGAACTCGGATTTCGATGATTTCGGATGTCAATAATTGTCGTTTCGTTAAACGATTTTTAGGTTCAACGACTAATTTCTCCTTATGAACAAAATTATCGAATTGGGGATTTTTGATGATCAAATCAATTTAAAAGTATATTTAAGATAGTAAATTTCGAGGAATTAGTCAATACGCCAACTCTGAAGAGTTAGTCATTTTAAAAGGCGATTCCGAAGAATGTCTGTTCAAAATATCTAATCTTATTCTTGGTCAGCGCGTGGGCTGAGGATAAGTGGTCCAGTCAGTCGTGCAAGGAGTGTGGTGTCGGGAGGATGTAGCGATTGATTGTTCGTGGCGCTTGGTATTCTATTTTCTTGTGGAACAAAATAAAGGAATAATGTAGTGAGTCTATGACGATGTTGTTTTTTGTTGCGTGACCGGTTGTGAGTGCAGTGATTGTATTTCGTTGTCACCTAGTGCTGGTGAAAATTGGATTAAACACCATTTGCTGGCGGAGAGATAGTGCACCCTGCGCTGGTGTTGGAAATATCCTCATTTATTGAGACGCTCTGCCCATTGCTGGCAATTGCAATCAATATCACCCGGTGCTGGTGAGAACATAGTGTGTGTGTGTGAGTCACTTCACTCTCGCTAGTGCAACATGCCCATTATTTTCAGAGAAGTCGCTGCCACCTATGCATTATCTTCCCAAATCATCATCATCCTCCTTTCACGAGTGACAAGTCGATGTAAGTAGATCGTTTAACAAAACATTTCAAACAACGTCTCTCTTTTAAATTTATAATAAAAACCAAAGTTTTTGTTATATTTGAAAAAGTGCTGTATATTTTATCTCAAGATAAAAAGTGATACTTAATTTTCGTGTACTGAGGAGAAGTTCTGATGAAATGTCAAAATGGAGTGGAGCATTCGTTAATAACCCCATCATTTAGCTGTCATTCCACTTTACTCCATTCAACTCCATTTGGAGCGCCCATGAATGGCGGGCTTTATACAATTTTAATAGTTCCGATTTATAAATTTAATTTTGAATGTATATTGTTTACTATTTTTAGTTCTTATAGTCAATCGAGTTTTTCGATTTTTAAGTTAACTTTTATTATTCTTATATTATATAATTTGAAATTTTATTTCGCTGGATTTGGACTTTGACTTTCTAGTTGCTGTACACTAACTGAGAAGCATTGATTCTCAAACGTTTGGAATGGAACTTAAATTTTGAGGTTTAGGTATGGTGGCTAGTTTAGCCTAGTTAGCAAGTTTAACATAATCTTCATGCGCAGCAATTCCAGTGTGAAAAGCAATCCAAATCTACATCGCTTGTATCGCTGGGTAAAGCCTTGAAATCGTTATATTTTTTAAAAATTTCCAACAAATACAGGTTTGTTTTAATATAATACTTGATATTTTTAAGGCTAATGATGGCATTAAGTGAACGGGTAAAGATTTTGAAATTACTTCCTGGAACGGTTAAGACGATGTCTATATTTTTCCAAAGATCACTCAATATATACGCTGCTTTGGAAATACTTACTTTACTTACGATTTGCTATTGGAGCATTTACTACCGTTATTTGCACTTCAACTTATTTGATTTTTAATTTAGAACATGTTTATTAAATTACAAGAGTGTTGTCGTTTTATTTCTTAGGTTGTATCTGTCCTCTAACAGATTTTAATTTACTTTTCTCTCTATAAATGTTGAAGGTCTACAAGATGTTCTATAACTATCCAAGATGAAACAAAGTCTTTTAGTTTAATTGTAAGATCTCTAATTGGACACCTTTCATAGACCTTATTCTAAATACTCTATACATACATACATACATTCTTCATATCACCCACATCTAATCTCGTTATTTAAACCAAACTCTTGTTTGAATCAAGCCTTATCGTACTAACTGAACTCTGAATTCCTTATATAAACAAAATAAAATTAAATTCCTCATTAAGTTCTAATTTCCAGTTTCTGACAAGAATCAAACCTCAACTTATTTTACCACTGAACTCTGAATTATTTATATAGACCAAGTAATTATAAATTCTTACTGTAAATTCTTAATATTAGCCAAACAAATATAAAACCCTCATATGAATCAAATCCTAGTTTTCAGGTTCATACTTCGTACTTCACATCTTATATTTGTTGTCCGTGATTTTTATTTCTTGTTATTATTTTTTTCTGTTTATTTTTTGTTTCTTTATATTTTGGCTTTATTCTTATGTCTACGTTTTGCACGCCTGTACCTCAGTCGCTCATTATGCTGCTTTTGCAGTTCCCTACATATCCTCAACCTCTCCTCCGCCAACGACTTTTTAGCTGATCCAGAGACTAAGGATGGACCAGATATTAAATGGGGCCAACTAGGAACCTGGTTGATGGGTTTTAAAAATAACTTTCAACTTGAGGGTTTCCCTAAAACCGATAGGTTGCAGAAACAGTGTTCGGTTGGTAAATTCGGACGTTAAACGATGGGTTTATATAACCACTTTCGCTTTTGACGTCCACCAAAACACCGACAGGTTGCTGGAACCGTGTTTGGTGGTTGATTTGAATCTGGGTTGATGGGTTTTACAACCTCTTTCCACCCTAAATTCCTTTTTTCCGACAGGCTTCAATAACCTTATTCGGATCCAGTTGCCAATAACTTGTCCTTTCTTCGGATATTCGCCTTAGTAGGTCGGTTGTAACAACTGATGATCTTTCTTAGCTTTCGCCGGCTTTTTATATATCGAAACCGGGAATCTCGTCCTAGTAGTTGTTTATGCTTGTTCTATATAATTATATGTCTTTTTATGCAAATTGATGTCAACGGCGATGTTCAGGTATGTTTTATGGATGTTTACAATTGTAATGCGCCACAGCCCAACATATAAACATAAGAAAACATAATGCACATGTCACCATGCTCACCATCAAGCAACACAGTCACCGAAGTGGTTCAAAACAAATAACCCTAGAAAAAATCAAACATTAGTCATCTATTTTTTTGCCCTTATTACGGGCTTTTTCCTCTAGTATTATTATGATTATCATATTATGATTATCTTCCTACTTTTTAGCTGGTGCTGCGTGTCACAAGAGAAAAAAAATTATGGATATTTATCACGAAAACGTCAACTTTGTTGAATTCATGATGTTAGATGTTAAATATCAGATTGGAACTTTGATGCACAGGGCTTTTCAGATTTATTATGCGCCCCGTGTATTCATCATTATTATATGTAACTAATATGTATAAGAAGTTTTCGCGAAAACGTTGGCAGAAAGCGCCACTATCTCCCAGGGCAAGGGACGCATCCGCCTTTTCGCCGGTTGCCCCATAATTCTCTTTTAATATTTTCTTGGAATTCAACTTTAATTTTTATGAGTTTTTATAAATCCGTCCTTATTTGGAAAATATTTCCTTGTTCACAATGTTTCGTGTGAAGACTGCTTCAGGTCCAGGTAGGAGATTGCCTTGATTTAGTCCATTTAATATTTTGATTGTAACACACGAAGATTTCCGTACTCTTGACAGTGCTAAAAACAATCCAACTTTTTCAAGGGTTTGCCCTTGTGTCTTATTGATGGTCATGGCAAAAGCGAATTTGATTGGGAATTGTCTTCTTCGCAAAACGAGAGGCAAATCAGGATCTACCGGTGCCAAGTCTATCCTAGGAATAAATACTATATCCTTTTCAGCGTTGCCTGTAAGCACTTCTGAAAAGACTAAATTCGGTTTCAGTTCTTTAACCGCCAATTTTGCAGAGATGTACAAAGTGGTTCTCAAAAAGCATTTAAATCCAAAATGCAAAATACTTTTCAGATTTACTATTTCAAATGCAAAGTACCACTTAGTTTTGCGTTTTGTATTTCAAATGCTAAATGCAAAATAGGTATCTTCAAAATACTTTTTCAAAATAAAATGCCTTTTGACCAAATCGAATAATATTTTTATTTATTTTAGGTATTTATCATGAGAAATAGAATAGAGATACAATGCCGAGCCAAATGGCACCTTACGCATGACATTTTGGTCATATATATCAGTACCCGTATCAATAAATTCTGTTATGTTATTAATAATAATAATACTCACTTAAAATAATTGAAAAAAACTAGACTAACGAAAAGATAGCCATGGCTCCATTTTGTGAATTGTGTGCCCATTTATTTCGGTTGATTGTGCATCTAGTTCTTATTTTATTATTATTACACTTTTCTTTTATTAAAAACAATTGGACTGGTATTGTTAAAAAGTGAAAAAAATAAACATCAATTTGCAATACATATTTTGGTAACATTTTAAATTTATTAGCCTATATAAAGTAATTCAGTTCATATTTTGATTGTAACAATTTAAATTTAACAGCCTAAATAAAGTAATTCAGTTCATTTTTTCAATAATAACCACCGCCCTCCTAAATAACTCAATTTTTTCGCTGTGGCGTTTGTTTTTGCCATTTTCTTTTTCAATTTTTTCGTTTTCTTTTTTCTGTTTTTCTATTTTTCTATTTTCTTCCTTTCTCTGTTTTTCTAAAAACTTTTCCTTTTGTCTCTTTTTCCTATCATTTCTCCACTTTTCCAAAATTTGGTCCGTCCCTGATATTCTTTGGCGTAAACGCGGGGTCGGTAGTAGTGATATCGACGGTGAAGCCAAAAAAAGTGCTGCAGAAGGACACAATGTGGATCCTTGGGACGGAAACAAGTGTTCCTTCCTGGTTGTAGTTTCAGGACCGCACAAAAAATCAGGGCAGACGGAATCGTCCATCCCAACTATTTTATCAACTTCAGCCTCGTATTCTGTCACTACCCTAGAAGACCCACTGTTGTTGTTGTTCATAATGGCCTTTTTAGTCCTTTTCATGACGCACTTGTATCTAGTTTCCACTTGCAATGAATTTACATCAATGTCGAACTTCTGGGAAACTTTCTCAGCTATGTGAGCCCACATGTACTTCTTCATTCTGAACTTTTTCATTGGACCCACTTGAGGTATTAAATTTGAAAACAAGTTCAAAACGTACTTCGTCTCCGACACACCCCACTTAAATTGGCGGTTTCTTTCTTCTGGAAAAAACATAATTTCAATTGAATGGAATGAATAAACTAGTTAAATAGACCTTGACTACCATATTCTGGCTCCCGTTCATTTTGTACAGGCTGATCCTCGTGCTGCAGAAAGCATGCAGTCTCGCTTCTCTGCTGGAGCTCTAGCTCATGTTCATTTTGCATAGGCTGATCCTCGTGCTGCAGATAACTCTCAGTCTCGCTTCTCTACTGGGGCACTGGTTCCTGTTCATTTTGTACGTTCATGAAAGAACTTTCAGCAATCGTCAACGTTTCACCGGCTGAAAAATAATTGTTTTCTAAATAATTAATAGAGGATACAAAGCAGATATTACTTTGTATGTTGTGCAAAACAAAGTTTCCATTCCGCCTGATGGGATGACCCACTTCGTCATACAAAAATGTATAGCTTTCCATCATCCAAACACTTATCTAATACTTTCGTTGTATTTATCTCGAACACCTTTCCAAACTTGCAAAGATAATTTGCACAATCGTTTGTTTCAAAGTTCACTTTTTCCGATAGTTAACACTAATACTACGTGTCGTTCTTTGTTTTTTGTTGTTCATAAATGTTCACGTTTATCATCACACTATTGCCGTTCATAATCCGGCTCCAAGGACAATTTTATGTGCAATTCTTTCTTCGTAGATCCACTACCCAAGTAAGGGACACAGATCCGTTTTCGTCACATAATATCAGTTGTATGAGATTATTCAAACGATTTCACTTTTTCGTACAACTTTCCTTATCAAAACTTTTTACAAACAAAGTATTTTACAGAAACTACGAACGCCTTCAATTTACTTTCGAGATCAAAATTCGACAAAGTATTTTTTTTTACAATTGACCACTAAATTCCTACTTTTCTGGTTGATATGGATCATATTGCAATGAATACAGAAATGTTGGAATTACGAAGCCATGTCATTTTCGATTTTTTCTTAGAATCTATTCTTAATTCAAAAATCCCCAATCATTTACCTATCTTAAAAAAATAGGTCTACGTCTAAAAATTCACCCTAAACTTAAACATAAATGCCACTTGACATTCTTAGGCTAAATTTCTTAGCCTTAACAATCTTACCAAAAATTGCATGTATATGCTGACAATGAACATTCATGTGCATGCCTTGTTATAAAAATCCAGGACCACACAAAAGGCCGATAGTATGCATAATCTGAATATACACATGTGGCTTATTGCACCAGAATCGTAATACCACGCATCACTTTTGCTTAACGACTCTACAGCGTTGCCAAAAAAACCTTTTTCTTTGCCTCGTAATGCCTCACTTTTCTCGACCTAATCTAAATTGATATTTCCAAGACCACAGCAACTCTCTTCAACTATCAATCGATCCATTTTTTTGACAATTTCGTCGCCTTCGGCTACCGAATCCCATGCTGATAGAAAATGGCGATATTCAGGTGGTAACGTTATCAATATTTTTATAGTAAGCCCGATGTCATCGATATTCACACCTACCGCTTGCGACTTTGGTTACAAAAAGTGCTCTGTAATGTCGAAGGTCGCGAAGTCATTTGCTGGATATTTCTTGTAGAAATGATACTGCTGTCCGATGCATTTATATGTTCATACACCGAATGTATTTGGTCACATATTTCTTTCGCGGTTTAAAAAGTGATACTTAATTTTCGCGTACTGAGGAGAAGTTCTGATGAAATGTCAAAATGGAGTGGAGCATTCGTTAATAACCCCATCATTTAGCTGTCATTCCACTTTACTCCATTCAACTCCATTTGGAGCGCCCATGAATGGCGGGCTTCATACAATATTAATAGTTCCGATTTATAAATTTAATTTTGAATGTATATTGTTTACTATTTTTAGTTCTTATAGTCAATCGGGTTTTTCGATTTTTAAGTTAACTTTTATTATTCTTATATTATATAATTTGAAATTTTATTTCACTGGATTTGGACTTTGACTTTCTAGTTGCTGTACACTAACTGAGAAGCATTGATTCTCAAACGTTTGGAATGGAACTTAAATTTTGAGGTTTAGGTATGGTGGCTAGTTGAGCCTAGTTAGGAAGTTTAACATCATCTTCATGCGCAGCAATTCCAGTGTGAAAAGCAATCCAAATCTACATCGCTTGTATCGCTGGGTAAAGCCTTGAAATCGTTATATTTTTTAAAAATTTCCAACAAATACAGGTTTGTTTTAATATAATACTTGATATTTTTAAGGCTAATGATGGCATTAAGTGAACGGGTAAAGATTTTGAAATTACTTCCTGGAACGGTTAAGACGATGTCTATATTTTTCCAAAGATCACTCAATATATACGCTGCTTTGGAAATACTTACTTTACTTACGATTTGCTATTGGAGCATTTACTACCGTTATTTGCACTTCAACTTATTTGATTTTTAATTTAGAACATGTTTATTAAATTACAAGAGTGTTGTCGTTTTATTTCTTGGGTTGTATCTGTCCTCTAACAGATTTTAATTTACTTTTCTCTCTATAAATGTTGAAGGTCTACAAGATGTTCTATAACTATCCAAGATGAAACAAAGTCTTTTAGTTTAATTGTAAGATCTCTAATTGGACACATTTCATAGACCTTATTCTAAATACTCTATACATACATACATACATTCTTCATATCACCCACATCTAATCTCGTTATTTAAACCAAACTCTTGTTTGAATCAAGCCTTATCGTACTAACTGAACTCTGAATTCCTTATATAAACAAAATAAAATTAAATTCCTCATTAAGTTCTAATTTCCAGTTTCTGACAAGAATCAAACCTCAACTTATTTTACCCCTGAACTCTGAATTATTTATATAGACCAAGTAATTATAAATTCTTACTGTAAATTCTTAATATTAGCCAAACAAATATAAAACCCTCATATGAATCAAATCCTAGTTTTCAGGTTCATACTTCGTACTTCACATCTTATATTTGTTGTCCGTGATTTTTATTTCTTGTTATTATTTTTTTCTGTTTATTTTTTGTTTCTTTATATTTTGGCTTTATTCTTATGTCTACGTTTTTCACGCCTGTACCTCAGCCGCTCATTATGCTGCTTTTGCAGTTCCCTACATATCCTCAACCTCTCCTCCGCCAACGACTTTTTAGCTGATCCAGAGACTAAGGATGGACCAGATATTAAATGGGGCCAACTAGGAACCTGGTTGATGGGTTTTAAAAATAACTTTCAACTTGAGGGTTTCCCTAAAACCGATAGGTTGCAGAAACAGTGTTCGGTTGGTAAATTCGGACGTTAAACGATGGGTTTATATAACCACTTTCGCTTTTGACGTCCACCAAAACACCGATAGGTTGCTGGAACCGTGTTCGGTGGTTGATTTGAATCTGGGTTGATGGGTTTTACAACCTCTTTCCACCCTAAATTCCTTTTTTCCGACAGGCTTCAATAACCTTATTCGGATCCAGTTGCCAATAACTTGTCCTTTCTTCGGATATTCGCCTTAGTAGGTCGGTTGTAACAACTGATGATCTTTCTTAGCTTTCGCCGGCTTTTTATATATCGAAACCGGGAATCTCGTCCTAGTAGTTGTTTATGCTTGTTCTATATAATTATATGTCTTTTTATGCAAATTGATGTCAACGGCGATGTTCAGGTATGTTTTATGGATGTTTACAATTGTAATGCGCCACAGCCCAACATATAAACATAAGAAAACATAATGCACATGTCACCATGCTCACCATCAAGCAACACAGTCACCGAAGTGGTTCAAAACAAATAACCCTAGAAAAAATCAAACATTAGTCATCTATTTTTTTGCCCTTATTACGGGCTTTTTCCTCTAGTATTATTATGATTATCATATTATGATTATCTTCCTACTTTTTAGCTGGTGCTGCGTGTCACAAGAGAAAAAAAATTATGGATATTTATCACGAAAACGTCAACTTTGTTGAATTCATGATGTTAGATGTTAAATATCAGATTGGAACTTTGATGCACAGGGCTTTTCAGATTTATTATGCGCCCCGTGTATTCATCATTATTATATGTAACTAATATGTATAAGAAGTTTTCGCGAAAACGTTGGCAGAAAGCGCCACTATCTCCCAGGGCAAGGGACGCATCCGCCTTTTCGCCGGTTGCCCCATAATTCTCTTTTAATATTTTCTTGGAATTCAACTTTAATTTTTATGAGTTTTTATAAATCCGTCCTTATTTGGAAAATATTTCCTTGTTCACAATGTTTCGTGTGAAGACTGCTTCAGGTCCAGGTAGGAGATTGCCTTGATTTAGTCCATTTAATATTTTGATTGTAACACACGAAGATTTCCGTACTCTTGACAGTGCTAAAAACAATCCAACTTTTTCAAGGGTTTGCCCTTGTGTCTTATTGATGGTCATGGCAAAAGCGAATTTGATTGGGAATTGTCTTCTTCGCAAAACGAGAGGCAAATCAGGATCTACCGGTGCCAAGTCTATCCTAGGAATAAATACTATATCCTTTTCAGCGTTGCCTGTAAGCACTTCTGAAAAGACTAAATTCGGTTTCAGTTCTTTAACCGCCAATTTTGCAGAGATGTACAAAGTGGTTCTCAAAAAGCATTTAAATCCAATTGGACTATTTATCAACTATTTTATCAACTTCAGCCTCGTATTCTGTCACTACCCTAGAAGACCCACTGTTGTTGTTGTTCATAATGGCCTTTTTAGTCCTTTTCATGACGCACTTGTATCTAGTTTCCACTTGCAATGAATTTACATCAATGTCGAACTTCTGGGAAACTTTCTCAGCTATGTGAGCCCACATGTACTTCTTCATTCTGAACTTTTTCATTGGACCCACTTGAGGTATTAAATTTGAAAACAAGTTCAAAACGTACTTCGTCTCCGACACACCCCACTTAAATTGGCGGTTTCTTTCTTCTGGAAAAAACATAATTTCAATTGAATGGAATGAATAAACTAGTTAAATAGACCTTGACTACCATATTCTGGCTCCCGTTCATTTTGTACAGGCTGATCCTCGTGCTGCAGAAAGCATGCAGTCTCGCTTCTCTGCTGGAGCTCTAGCTCATGTTCATTTTGCATAGGCTGATCCTCGTGCTGCAGATAACTCTCAGTCTCGCTTCTGGGGCACTGGTTCCTGTTCATTTTGTACGTTCATGAAAGAACTTTCAGCAATCGTCAACGTTTCACCGGCTGAAAAATAATTGTTTTCTAAATAATTAATAGAGGATACAAAGCAGATATTACTTTGTATGTTGTGCAAAACAAAGTTTCCATTCCGCCTGATGGGATGACCCACTTCGTCATACAAAAATGTATAGCTTTCCATCATCCAAACACTTATCTAATACTTTCGTTGTATTTATCTCGAACACCTTTCCAAACTTGCAAAGATAATTTGCACAATCGTTTGTTTCAAAGTTCACTTTTTCCGATAGTTAACACTAATACTACGTGTCGTTCTTTGTTTTTTGTTGTTCATAAATGTTCACGTTTATCATCACACTATTGCCGTTCATAATCCGGCTCCAAGGACAATTTTATGTGCAATTCTTTCTTCGTAGATCCACTACCCAAGTAAGGGACACAGATCCGTTTTCGTCACATAATATCAGTTGTATGAGATTATTCAAACGATTTCACTTTTTCGTACAACTTTCCTTATCAAAACTTTTTACAAACAAAGTATTTTACAGAAACTACGAACGCCTTCAATTTACTTTCGAGATCAAAATTCGACAAAGTATTTTTTTTTACAATTGACCACTAAATTCCTACTTTTCTGGTTGATATGGATCATATTGCAATGAATACAGAAATGTTGGAATTACGAAGCCATGTCATTTTCGATTTTTTCTTAGAATCTATTCTTAATTCAAAAATCCCCAATCATTTACCTATCTTAAAAAAATAGGTCTACGTCTAAAAATTCACCCTAAACTTAAACATAAATGCCACTTGACATTCTTAGGCTAAATTTCTTAGCCTTAACAATCTTACCAAAAATTGCATGTATATGCTGACAATGAACATTCATGTGCATGCCTTGTTATAAAAATCCAGGACCACACAAAAGGCCGATAGTATGCATAATCTGAATATACACATGTGGCTTATTGCACCAGAATCGTAATACCACGCATCACTTTTGCTTAACGACTCTACAGCGTTGCCAAAAAAACCTTTTTCTTTGCCTCGTAATGCCTCACTTTTCTCGACCTAATCTAAATTGATATTTCCAAGACCACAGCAACTCTCTTCAACTATCAATCGATCCATTTTTTTGACAATTTCGTCGCCTTCGGCTACCGAATCCCATGCTGATAGAAAATGGCGATATTCAGGTGGTAACGTTATCAATATTTTTATAGTAAGCCCGATGTCATCGATATTCACACCTACCGCTTGCGACTTTGGTTACAAAAAGTGCTCTGTAATGTCGAAGGTCGCGAAGTCATTTGCTGGATATTTCTTGTAGAAATGATACTGCTGTCCGATGCATTTATATGTTCATACACCGAATGTATTTGGTCACATATTTCTTTCGCGGTTTAAAAAGTGATACTTAATTTTCGCGTACTGAGGAGAAGTTCTGATGAAATGTCAAAATGGAGTGGAGCATTCGTTAATAACCCCATCATTTAGCTGTCATTCCACTTTACTCCATTCAACTCCATTTGGAGCGCCCATGAATGGCGGGCTTCATACAATATTAATAGTTCCGATTTATAAATTTAATTTTGAATGTATATTGTTTACTATTTTTAGTTCTTATAGTCAATCGGGTTTTTCGATTTTTAAGTTAACTTTTATTATTCTTATATTATATAATTTGAAATTTTATTTCACTGGATTTGGACTTTGACTTTCTAGTTGCTGTACACTAACTGAGAAGCATTGATTCTCAAACGTTTGGAATGGAACTTAAATTTTGAGGTTTAGGTATGGTGGCTAGTTGAGCCTAGTTAGGAAGTTTAACATCATCTTCATGCGCAGCAATTCCAGTGTGAAAAGCAATCCAAATCTACATCGCTTGTATCGCTGGGTAAAGCCTTGAAATCGTTATATTTTTTAAAAATTTCCAACAAATACAGGTTTGTTTTAATATAATACTTGATATTTTTAAGGCTAATGATGGCATTAAGTGAACGGGTAAAGATTTTGAAATTACTTCCTGGAACGGTTAAGACGATGTCTATATTTTTCCAAAGATCACTCAATATATACGCTGCTTTGGAAATACTTACTTTACTTACGATTTGCTATTGGAGCATTTACTACCGTTATTTGCACTTCAACTTATTTGATTTTTAATTTAGAACATGTTTATTAAATTACAAGAGTGTTGTCGTTTTATTTCTTGGGTTGTATCTGTCCTCTAACAGATTTTAATTTACTTTTCTCTCTATAAATGTTGAAGGTCTACAAGATGTTCTATAACTATCCAAGATGAAACAAAGTCTTTTAGTTTAATTGTAAGATCTCTAATTGGACACATTTCATAGACCTTATTCTAAATACTCTATACATACATACATACATTCTTCATATCACCCACATCTAATCTCGTTATTTAAACCAAACTCTTGTTTGAATCAAGCCTTATCGTACTAACTGAACTCTGAATTCCTTATATAAACAAAATAAAATTAAATTCCTCATTAAGTTCTAATTTCCAGTTTCTGACAAGAATCAAACCTCAACTTATTTTACCCCTGAACTCTGAATTATTTATATAGACCAAGTAATTATAAATTCTTACTGTAAATTCTTAATATTAGCCAAACAAATATAAAACCCTCATATGAATCAAATCCTAGTTTTCAGGTTCATACTTCGTACTTCACATCTTATATTTGTTGTCCGTGATTTTTATTTCTTGTTATTATTTTTTTCTGTTTATTTTTTGTTTCTTTATATTTTGGCTTTATTCTTATGTCTACGTTTTTCACGCCTGTACCTCAGCCGCTCATTATGCTGCTTTTGCAGTTCCCTACATATCCTCAACCTCTCCTCCGCCAACGACTTTTTAGCTGATCCAGAGACTAAGGATGGACCAGATATTAAATGGGGCCAACTAGGAACCTGGTTGATGGGTTTTAAAAATAACTTTCAACTTGAGGGTTTCCCTAAAACCGATAGGTTGCAGAAACAGTGTTCGGTTGGTAAATTCGGACGTTAAACGATGGGTTTATATAACCACTTTCGCTTTTGACGTCCACCAAAACACCGATAGGTTGCTGGAACCGTGTTCGGTGGTTGATTTGAATCTGGGTTGATGGGTTTTACAACCTCTTTCCACCCTAAATTCCTTTTTTCCGACAGGCTTCAATAACCTTATTCGGATCCAGTTGCCAATAACTTGTCCTTTCTTCGGATATTCGCCTTAGTAGGTCGGTTGTAACAACTGATGATCTTTCTTAGCTTTCGCCGGTTTTTTATATATCGAAACCGGGAATCTCGTCCGTTATTGCAATGTTGTCATGTGTTGCCAAACTCCTTTTAGTGCGCAGTGGCTCCATCGTGTAGTGCCAGGTTGAGTTTTTTATAACTAAATTTTCCACATGTGTTTGACTTCGCCAAGTGACAGTCGGTTTGGCAAGTGACAGTACGTAGTTGTTTATGTTTGTTCTATATAATTATATGTCTTTTTATGCAAATTTATGTCAACGGCGATGTTCAGGTATGTTTTATGGAACTAGCTGATGACTAATGTTTGATTTTTTCTAGGGTTATTTGTTTTGAACCACTTCGGTGACTGTGTTGCTTGATGGTGAGCATGGTGACATGTGCATTATGTTTTCTTATGTTTATATGTTGGGCTGTGGCGCATTACAATTGTCAACGTGGGCATAAACATCACTTCTAATGTTGGTTTTATACCGGTTGGTAAGTAGAGTGACATGTTTTTTGTGTACTTTGTTTTTTAGGTTATCCGGTGTTGTGGGTATGGTAGGTGATTCGTGTTTATCTTAATATAATAAAATCCTAATCACCTGATCTAAAATCCTAGTCTCATTCACCAGAGAATGGGATCATTCAGATATTTACTGAACTCAGCGTCCTTGCATGTCACAAAGTAAGTAGGTACTGATTTTTACTGAGCTTGGGAGTTTTGCATTCCCGCGTGGAACGAAAAATAGAGGCAGTGCCTGTGCGAGTAGTTCTCTCACAATTTTCCCTATTTTCCGTTCCGCGCGGGAGCGCAAAACTCTCAAGCTCAGTAAAAATCATTACCTACCTACTTTTTCCGCGAAGAGAAAAAAAATTATGGATATTTATCACGAAAACGTCAACTTTGTTGAATTCATGATGTTAGATGTTAAATATCAGATTGGAACTTTGATGCACAGGGCTTTTCAGATTTATTATGCGCCCCGTGTATTCATCATTATTATATGTAACTAATATGTATAAGAAGTTTTCGCGAAAACGTTGGCAGAAAGCGCCACTATCTCCCAGGGCAAGGGACGGTTCCGCCTTTTCGCCGGTTGCCCCATAATTCTCTTTTTATATTTTCTTGGAATTCAACTTTAATTTTTATGAGTTTTTATAAATCCGTCCTTATTTGGAAAATATTTCCTTGTTCACAATGTTTCGTGTGAAGACTGCTTCAGGTCCAGGTATGAGATTGCCTTGATTTAGTCCATTTAATATTTTGATTGTAACACACGAAGATTTCCATACTCTTGACAGTGCTAAAAACAATCCAACTTTTTCAAGGGTTTGCCCTTGTGTCTTATTGATGGTCATGGCAAAAGCGAATTTGATTGGGAATTGTCTTCTTCGCAAAACGAGAGGCAAATCAGGATCTACCGGTGCCAAGTCTATCCTAGGAATAAATACTATATCCTTTTCAGCGTTGCCTGTAAGCACTTCTGAAAATACTAAATTCGGTTTCAGTTCTTTAACCGCCAATTTTGCAGAGATGTACAAAGTGGTTCTCAAAAAGCATTTAAATCCAAAATGCAAAATACTTTTCAGATTTACTATTTCAAATGCAAAGTACCACTTAGTTTTGCGTTTTGTATTTCAAATGCTAAATGCAAAATAGGTATCTTCAAAATACTTTTTCAAAATAAAATGCCTTTCGACCAAATCGAATAATATTTTTATTTATTTTAGGTATTTATCATGAGAAATAGAATAGAGATACAATGCCGAGCCAAATGGCACCTTACGCATGACATTTTCGTCATATATATCAGTACCCGTATCAATAAATTCTGTTATGTTATTAATAATAATAATACTCACTTAAAATAATTGAAAAAAACTAGACTAACGAAAAGATAGCCATGGCTCCATTTTGTGAATTGTGTGCCCATTTATTTCGGTTGATTGTGCATCTAGTTCTTATTTTATTATTATTACACTTTTCTTTTATTAAAAACAATTGGACTGGTATTGTTAAAAAGTGAAAAAAATAAACATCAATTTGCAATACATATTTTGGTAACATTTTAAATTTATTAGCCTATATAAAGTAATTCAGTTCATTTTTTGATTGTAACAATTTAAATTTAACAGCTAATCTTAAAAGTAATTCAGTTTATTTTTTTATTGTAACAATTTAAATTTAACAGCTAATCTTGGAAGTAATTCAGTTCATTTTTTGATTGTAACAATTTAAATTTAACAGCCTAAATAAAGTAATTCAGTTCATTTTTTCAACAATAACCACCGCCCTCCTAAATAACTCAATTTTTTCGCTGTGGCGTTTGTTTTTGCCATTTTCTTTTTCAATTTTTTCGTTTTCTTTTTTCTGTTTTTCTATTTTTCTATTTTCTTCCTTTCTCTGTTTTTCTAAAAACTTTTCCTTTTGTCTCTTTTTCCTATCATTTCTCCACTTTTCCAAAATTTGGTCCGTCCCTGATATTCTTTGGCGTAAACGCGGGGTCGGTAGTAGTGATATCGACGATGAAGCCAAAAAAAGTGCTGCAGAAGGACACAATGTGGATCCTTGGGACGGAAACAAGTGTTCCTTCCTGGTTGTAGTTTCAGGACCGCACAAAAAATCAGGGCAGACGGAATCGTCCATCCCAACTATTTTATCAACTTCAGCCTCGTATTCTGTCACTACCCTAGAAGACCCACTGTTGTTGTTGTTCATAATGGCCTTTTTAGTCCTTTTCATGACGCACTTGTATCTAGTTTCCACTTGCAATGAATTTACATCAATGTCGAACTTCTGGGAAACTTTCTTAGCTATGTGAGCCCACATGTACTTTTTCATTCTGAACTTTTTCATTGGACCCACTTGAGGTATTAAATTTGAAAACAAGTTCAAAACGTACTTCGTCTCCGACACACCCCACTTAAATTGGCGGTTTCTTTCTTCTGGAAAAAACATAATTTCAATTGAATGGAATGAATAAACTAGTTAAATAGACCTTGAGTATTCTGGCTACCATATTCTGGCTCCCGTTCATTTTGTACAGGCTGATCCTCGTGCTGCAGAAAGCATGCAGTCTCGCTTCTCTGCTGGAGCTCTAGCTCATGTTCATTTTGCATAGGCTGATCCTCGTGCTGCAGATAACTCTCAGTCTCGCTTCTCTACTGGGGCACTGGTTCCTGTTCATTTTGTACGTTCATGAAAGAACTTTCAGCAATCGTCAACGTTTCACCGGCTGAAAAATAATTGTTTTCTAAATAATTAATAGAGGATACAAAGCAGATATTACTTTGTATGTTGTGCAAAACAAAGTTTCCATTCCGCCTGATGGGATGACCCACTTCGTCATACAAAAATGTATAGCTTTCCATCATCCAAACACTTATCTAATACTTTCGTTGTATTTATCTCGAACACCTTTCCAAACTTGCAAAGATAATTTGCACAATCGTTTGTTTCAAAGTTCACTTTTTCCGATAGTTAACACTAATACTACGTGTCGTTCTTTGTTTTTTGTTGTTCATAAATGTTCACGTTTATCATCACACTATTGCCGTTCATAATCCGGCTCCAAGGACAATTTTATGTGCAATTCTTTCTTCGTAGATCCACTACCCAAGTAAGGGACACAGATCCGTTTTCGTCACATAATATCAGTTGTATGAGATTATTCAAACGATTTCACTTTTTCGTACAACTTTCCTTATCAAAACTTTTTACAAACAAAGTATTTTACAGAAACTACGAACGCCTTCAATTTACTTTCGAGATCAAAATTCGACAAAGTATTTTTTTTTACAATTGACCACTAAATTCCTACTTTTCTGGTTGATATGGATCATATTGCAATGAATACAGAAATGTTGGAATTACGAAGCCATGTCATTTTCGATTTTTTCTTAGAATCTATTCTTAATTCAAAAATACCCAATCATTTACCTATCTTAAAAAAATAGGTCCACGTCTAAAAATTCACCCTAAACTTAAACATAAATGCCACTTGACATTCTTAGGCTAAATTTCTTAGCCTTAACAATCTTACCAAAAATTGCATGTATATGCTGACAATGAACATTCATGTGCATGCCTTGTTATAAAAATCCAGGACCACACAAAACGCCGATAGTATGCATAATCTGAATATACACATGTGGCTTATTGCACCAGAATCGTAATACCACGCATCACTTTTGCTCAACGACTCTACAGCGTTGCCAAAAAAACCTTTTTCTTTACCTCGTAATGCCTCACTTTTCTCGACCTAATCTAAATTGATATTTCCAAAACCGCAGCAACTCTCTTCAACTATCAATCGATCCATTTTTTTGACAATTTCATCGCCTTCGGCTACCGAATCCCATGCTGATAGAAAATGGCGATATTCAGGTCGTAACGTTATCAATATTTTTATAGTCAGCCCGCTGTCATCGATATTCACACCTACCGCTTGCGACTTTGGTTACAAAAAGTGCTCTGTAATGTCGAAGGTCGCGAAGTCATTTGCTGGATATTTCTTGTACAAATGATACTGCTGGCCGATGCATTTATATGTTCATACACCGAATGTATTTGGTCACATATTTCTTTCGCGGTTTCACAATTGCAACACATTCGAACCACAGAAATTGATATTAAAACAAATTTCACTTATGATAGAGACTTATAATGAGTAGTTCATAACCCCTGGTTTAAAATGCTGTAATCTAATTCTCAAGAGCAGCTAAAACTCTGCATTTTAAGCTTAGAAGTGCCTTGCGGGAATCCCAATGGTTTTTGTGATATTTCACCCTTAATCTGATATGCTTATAGGGTACCATTGAAATTTTTGGCGTCTTTCTGGGTATTGTTAATCATCTATACTATAATTAATACGCAAACATAAATTTTGTGACCCCTCCTACGAGCAAACTACATGTCCGATTTTGATAAAAATGCACAATTTAAAAGATAAATTAGTACTTATTAATTAATTAATTCAAATTAGTCAAGTAGTTTACCCGTAATTAATAAAAATAATTTCAGTGCATTTGTTGTTGCATTGACCACGGATTGATAAGAGCATGTTCAAGAGAGTATTGTCGAAGAGAGAAATCGACAATTTCTTTTGCTCATGCTCTTATCAGCAATGCATGTGCGTGTGTGGTGTGAAAATCCTTTCAGTGTGACCAGTTTAGGGTTCAACTTTATGCTAGATGTTCGGGCAAAATCTGTTAAATTCTGCAAAAGTTTCTGATAGTGGTTTTGATAATTTCTGATTTTAGTTCTTCAATTATCATCTTTCTCTGGTGTGTCGGTGTTTTTTGATAAAGAAGCGTTGAGTTTTGGGTCATGTTGATCATATACTCGTCTCTTGCTGGCTGTTTGACATGGAGGATTTTCGAAACGTGCTCATTCGTCAATTTGTTCAGTAGATCGGTTTTCAAGTTATATTTTACTATTAGGTTATGCCGATTTTCAAAGTAAAATTAAATCCCGATTTTCAAATCAGTATTAAAGACCGAATGCTACCAATTTTGTGCTACAGTTTAATGTTATTATGCTAAAATTTTCTTAAATCACAGGTTTCTGCCAAATCTGGTCATACTACTTCTTTGTTTCATGCTTTTATCAGAGGGTGAGAAATTATATGCGTTGGTTTGAGCCATATATAGTTATGCCTATGGCGTGCGTAATTCTTTGTCTCATGCTCTTATCAAAGCGTGAGCGTGCTCTGATTAGAGCATGAGCAAAAGATTTACAAATTATAATAAATAATAAATTATGTCCTTACATTTTACACTTCAATATCTTAATGATTTTGAATTATATTGCAAATACATCTACATAAATGCCTTAATTAGTCTATATTGCTGTCATTTAAATTCGAATTCATTGCGATTTATTAAACTGTTGTAGAAAGTTCCGAGTTCAAATTGATTTTCGAAAATATTTATAATTCAATCGATATCTCCTGGAATATTCGGTATATCACCGTGAAATCGACAGGTTTAGATTCGTTAAGCTTCAGACTTTTATTTGAGACACAGAATATTAAGATACGAAGAAAAAAAATTATTTCATTAAAATTTCGCCCATGGTTAGTTCATGATTTTTTTCAGGGCAAAAAAATTTTTTTTTCCAATGATGATGTTAGATACCTCATTCGAAAGAATATACCTTCCTAGATAGTAGAAAATGGGTATTTTCCTTCTATACTATACAAAAAAAAAAAAAAATAAAAAAAAACTAAATTTCTATTTTCCAGTAAACTTGAGTCTTTTAATTTCTAGAGTATGCAGTCGATTTCTGACTGCAACTGGCATTCCTAGTATTCTTAATTGTATCATCGTCAATAGTTCCATGTCCAAAAAGTTGACTCGATAATTTTGGAATTTTAAAGAAAAAAAAAATTGCGAAAAAATTGGCCCAAAATATGCTATTATGTGCTGCGTAAAAAAAAAGAATTTACTCCAAAAACTTAACTTTTATGACTAGGTCCTTTTTATGATGTTTAGTTAGCTCAACACAACATCACTTCATTAAAACCAAACCAATTGTGCTGAAATGTGCTCAAGATTTACTATTATGTGCCATTAAAAAAATATTTACTTGAAAAATTAAATTTTTGATAAGACATCCTTTTTGTGATGTTTAGTTAGCTCCGCAAAATCACTTTGTCAAAACTAAATATATTGTGCTGTAATGTGCCCGCAATGTGCTGTAATGTGCCAATGAGAAAAAAAAATATTTGAATAAAAACTTCAGGTTTTTCATAAATTGATTCTTCATTAATACTTTCTCTACTAGTAATGTTAATTCCTTCTCATGACTCGATACTGGTATTCACGAATGTGCTATGATGCAATAACATACTATGTGACATGGAAGAAAAGCAAAGAATGGCATTATTGAGAACATTACGAAGAAAAATATAAATTTTACTTTGATGTAAATCAGGAAATGACTTGATTTCATGGGTATTTTCATATTATTTTATAAGAATATATATTTATTACTTAATGTACTAAGATATGTACACATAAATGAGCAAAAATTTCAGTCTCTTTGTCCATGTGTCATGATGCACTTTTTGCTGAAACATCATCGAATTAAACTCATGAATTCTTATCTGGCCAGTTATCCTGTGGTAAAATTGCCATTATACGTGACGACGCCCGCTAATCGGTAATGTTTTGTTGTAATGCTTGCGGAATGGTTTTTAATACGGTTATAAATTTTTCTCTACGGTTGGTTTCTATTAATAAGTGTGGCCCATAACCGGTTTTCTGTTACATGAGTTCCTTGCAGCATTTCTTCGGTGTAGGGAATGCATTTTCTATGGCCTCTTCCATCGTGGTAAACCCTTCACTCAATATCTGAACGTTAGCAGATATTGTGGAATGATTCCTTGGAGAAATTGCTTTGTTACACTACGAGCATTTTTTAAGTATTATGCAGCTCGGAGCATTTGAAAATAGCGTAACTGCTAAACAAAGCTTGTTTTTTGCGTTCTTACATAAAAAATCCTCCTTATTTGACAGCGGGAAAAAACAGGAGTGTTAATTTTATTACCTACACCTTAGAATGAAAAAATAAACTACAAAATTATGAAACAAAACTCAAGATTACTCAAATCAACGGAAAGTTTTTCAAGAGGAAAACGTAAAAAAGCATATGGACGTTGAAACTCTAGGACGTTTTGTTTTTTTGACTTGAAAAACTTTTGTTGCGGCAGTATTTCTCCAACGTTGGAAAAAAACGATTTCGGGATAAGTCGCCTGCTCCTGTTGGTTGATGTACTCCAGGGCGGTTTGGGTCGCTTCGTCACCGACTTTGTGAGAAATCTTCTTCCCTGCTTCGTCATCAGATACATCGTATGCTGACTCTTTCTAATTGGTCGCAATTTGGACGATTTCTACCTCAGTCAAATCAAATATGTAGTTTTTCATCCACTCTAATTGAGTATGTACGTGCACCTTTTCTGATTTAATTATACGAAATTTCACAGTCTGACGCTCAGAGAGAACAAAATATTTCAATTTCAAATAGATTTTTCTTCCAATTAGAAATCGTACTCTTAACAACTTTCAAATCAGCAGCAACTTTCGCGGGTCCAGCATCTATTCACAGCAAAGCGCGATGGTTTTGTTCCAACGAGATCACATTCTTTATTCACGCTCCGCGTTTTCTTATCGATACTCTTTTTAGCTTTTGGCCACTGTTATCTCATGACATTTTAAGCATGTAGCGCGAGCACGATTAGCAGTGAACTACTGAAAATTGTAAACGAACCAGCGAATGTATCTTCCAGGTGCAGACAAGTTGAAACTTGAAAAGCGTATCTCACGGCTTGCTGCAGCACGGGCGGCGCGATGCGTCCTACAGCGCAAATGTGAGCCACGTAATTTACGTGGTTGATAGAGTATGTGACAAACTAGTTTTGCCTAGGCTAAATTAGGTCTTCCTATACGCGATGGGATCATTTCTCATTAGCCCGATAGGATAAACCAGTTTAGGCTAGACCAAACTAATTTGTCCTAAGCCCGATAGGATAGACCAGTTAAGGCTAGGCCAAAGTAGTTGATCCTGATATAAATATATGCACTGGCATCTGTTTGCGGGACAGTTTGTGTTGCACCTGCATCTCACAAAACCTTGGCCTGATCCAACGATATTTCAGAGCCTTGGATTACATCTGCGACCTCTAAAAAAGTTTGATTGCAAATGCCGAATTCTGATCTGAAAAAAAAACATATTTGTTTTGACTCTCCCCCTTGAGTTAGGAAACGGGGAGTGCTTGTGGGAGAAGTTCACCCACACCCGTCATTTGTTCTATAAGTTCTTTCATAAATTATTCACGTCAATGATGCCAAATGGTTTTCTTTTTTAAAAAAACTATTTCAATTTACATACAATTAGGTTAAACGATTTTTAAACCACTATTTCAGGTTATAACAATCAATTTATTAATAGTTTTTCTATAAAAGTTCACTTATGATTAAGTTAAATGATTTTTAAAACACTATTTCTAAATTTATAAAACTTTTATTTAGGATTTTGTTAATGGTTCTTAAAACACTGTTTCCAAATTTATAAAATTTTCATCTAGGATTTTGTCAAATTGTTTTTAAAATACTATTCAAATTTTATAAGGTTTTCATTTAGGTTTTTATTAAACTATTTCAAAATTTATATAATATTCATTTGTTGAATTGTTTTTTTAAAACACTATTTAAAAATTTATGAAATTTCCATTTAGGATTTTGTTAAATTGGTTTTAAAACACTATTCAAAATTTATAAAATTTTCATTTAAGATTTTGTTAAACTATTTCAAAATTTATAAAATATTCATTTGTTAAATTGTTTTTTTAAACCACTATTTAAAAATTTATAAAATTTCCATTTGGGATTTTGTTAAATTGGTTTTAAAACCTATCCAAAATTTATAAAATTTTCATTTAGGATTTTGTTAAAATATTTCAAAATTTATAAAATATTCATTTGTTGAATTGTTTTTTAAAATACAATTTCAAAATTTATAAAAATTCCATTTAGGATTTTGTTAAATTGAGTTTTAAAACAGAGACGACAGCCAACTCCTCCTACAGCCGACTGCCGTCTGTCGACTGTGTGCCGCGTGAGTTCTGCGGTCGCTTATCAGCGAGCGAAAACCGCTGACCCCGCATTCTTGGCATGTCGCGCATGGCGACAAAGAATGCGTGCGATCGGCAATTTTCGTTTTTCGCTTCTCCCAACGTGATCGAATTTTTATTTGTTGTTGTATTTTTCACATCAATGCTGCGACGATATATAACCACGATCGGATTCTTATCGCCTGTGATGATGAAATCCGATCATGGCGGACAACATTGTCGCACCTTTAGCGCGCCCAGAATGCTGCGTCAGTTGGAGTTAACACAAAATTGAAATTATCGCACATGTGCTGACATCGTCGCACGTGCGCTGACACAGCATTTTGGGCCGGCGAGCGGGCAATCCTCAGTTAACGACAGGGGGGGGAAAGGTCCTTTTTTAGTGGGCACATGGTAAGCATGCGTACATGTGTGACTGGGTCTTGGTCCAATCGTTTCAATCTCTTTCAGATTTTACTGCAATCTTTTTTCAGATTTTTCTGCATCTTCAACTTGTTCAACGAGTTCCAAATATTGCTCTGATGATAACGCATTATAATGAGAAGACCTTTTACTTTCACTTTGTACAATTTCTGTCAAAAACTTTTCCCTCCATTGTTTTTGATCTGCCTGTCGACCTGACGTACGTTCATCCATATTGAAAAAGAAGAAAACTTTATAATGTAGTGTAATACGCGAACTGTTAATTTTAAACTGCAGTCATTAACTACATACGTTACGCACGGCTGCCAACGAGACGCAAAATTCGTTTAAGCCTAGGGGCACATGGGCGATTTTTAATCGACCGATCCGAAAATCGGCGACATTAGACAAAGGAAATGAATTGCAACGCGCACATGGGGGATGAAAAATCAGCCGAAATTTCAAAGTTGTGTCGCGATACAATTGAATCGGCCAATTTTTAATCGCTACGCCGGGCGCCTAGGCCAAAACGACGCGACGAATGGCGAGCGTGGCGTGATTGTTTAGACTGTCTAGACTAGGCCATGCCAATTTATCCTAGAATATGCGCATATATATCAGGATCAACTAGTTTGGCCCAACCTAAACTGGTCTATCCAACTGGGCTGACTAGCCTTAACTGGTTTATCCTATCGGGCTTAGGACAAATTAGTTTGGACTAGGCTAAACTGGTTTTTCCTATCGGGCTTAGGAGAAATTAGTTTGGACTAGGCTATACTAGTTAATCTTATCGCGTATAGGAAGAACTAATTTAGCCTAGGCAAAACTAGTTTGTCCTGAAATCGGGTCTGGTCGATCACGTATATATGAGAGGCGGTGTCACGAGCACATAAGTAATGGATCTTGATGGTACTCGGGGGATGGTGGTGGTATTGGTACATTCGAAAAAATTTGTTCGGGTAAAGCGGATTTCGGATAAATGCGATTCAGATCAACGGGACTTTACTGTTTTCCATATAAGACCTAATCTAACGGTAAAATAATGGTTCACCTGAGTAATGTACGCTGGTTACCTACATAAATCCCCATAACCTTGGATCATTGTACGATTTAGTAATAAATGTACAGTATATTCGGTACTTACATCGACTATTTCGACGTGCAGAATTTGATTTTCCGCACCTAAATTAGTAAACTAAACTAATTTATGGTAATTGACGTTAGTATGCCCTAATTTGTTGGCAAGTTACATTTAGGAACCGTTTTTGTGACCGCCGTCACTGCCTGCGGTTTAAAAGTCTTGAATTCTTTTCGCTTGACAATTGAATTAGGGTTTTCTGCTCCATAATTTTATTTTTGTCGTGAATTAGTTTAATTGATCTATGAGTGTCGCGGGTCTATTTCTTGGTAGTCAGAAAATATTCTGACTATTATAAGACTATATTATTATTGAAATATTCTTGTTATTTATTTTCGCTTGAGCTCCTCATCTTAGTGAACGATCATCATTCCGATGTAGCAAACAATCTACAATCTACAGCTGATTTACCCTTAAGCTCACAATGATTCAATAAATTAATTTTATCGTAATAATAATGTTCAAGCGATTCATTATATGTACTTGGCCTGCCTTGACATAATTTCTGTTATTAATTAAGCTTGGCGATTACTACTGGGAAACGAATCTTTTAGCTTAACGTCTCATTCATTCTCATTCTCATTCCCCCGAAAACGTCATGGACGGGAAGGCTTGATAGCACCATTTGGCAACACCTGACAATTTGGACGACGCATAATGAATAATTTGATCATGTTCTCAATTACTCGTATAAAGCCTTGTGCATTGCTGTGCCTTACTAAACATCGTAGGGTACTTATTCACCTGTGGTCGGATAACTGTTAAATTACATCCTAATACTTTGAAAAAAGTTTGTGTACTTAAATTAAAACTAATCGGGGGCTCTTCTCCCGCTACAACTGATTTGGCGCGCAACTTACTATGGTGGTTATCATTGCTCCGATCTCGTGGAGTTTGATGTCCAGTGTTACTGCGATCCAGACTATGCCGTCATCTCTCGCTGCGACTCCCGTTACATCTGCGGCCTCTGACCTGATCACAGTTCCGCTCGTGGCTGCGGCTACGTTAATGCTCGTGTCTTGACTCGAGGGATACTTTACGAGTCTGTACAATTCATCGTTTTTAACTGTGATTTGTTGCTGCGTCTGTTGTGTCGGTCTTTTATGTCTTCCCCGTAATGATTCGTAGACAGTGTCTCTCAAATATATTTATTTTTTTTTCTGTTATTTTTGCTATATTCTTGTACCTAATTTCAGATCCGTATGCCAATGTCGGTCTAATTATCTGTTTGTAGAGTAGTAGTTCGATGTTCTGCCCTAAGTTACTCTTTTTATTGAGCAAATGGTTCAAAGAATGTTGGAGGGTTTTGAGTGTTCTCATCCTTTCTTTCATGTGTATGTTGGAATTCAATTTTTATTAGATTGAGAACTCTAAATATGTAACTTCCTCTGACAGTTCTAGTAGTCGTTCTTAAGAAGACAAGGTTCTGACATTGTATGTTATAATGTAGAGTTTGTTTGTTGCCTTGTTAGTAGATTTTGCTGTTTGTGCATTTTGTACATTTATTGTTTTCCTTGGAGGCTGACGGTCGTAATCACCCACGGTCACCAGCCGGATTGGGAGATGTTTATTGATATTCGTTTGTGCTGGTTCCTTTATACAGTATGTGGGGGAGGGGGGCCTTAAATGTTATAAGTTATCAACTCTGTTATCGGTGTCCTGCTCTGGAGTTGTGTTACTGGCCTTTTTATTAACTAGAAAGTTTAACATGCTTGGTTTCAGGACTCCTTCTGGGACCCTCTGCGATCTTCTTACTGAAGCAAATGTTTTTATATATTCGTTCGTTTTATTGGCATGTGTGCTAGCATCATTTTGTATTTGGAAGTCGTTTGTTGGAGATGCGTGGAGGTGCCTTTTGTGATTGGGTTTTACTATGACCAGCTTCTTGCTATGTTCCCCTTTTCTCTCTCCAGTTTCGCCTGCTCTTGCAATTCTCTTCTTTTTTCTAGTATTTGTTTTGAGTAGTCTTCCTTAAAATAGTAGTGTGTATCTTTAAGTGATTGTTTTTGTTTTATTATTTTGATTTTTGTGCCAAGTGTGGAGAAAGTACCCCTTAAGGGCGATGTCTGTCAGACTTCATCCCTATTCTTTTTACCTCGTGTATGTCGATGTAGGTTAGTTTAATAGAGAGGTATTGTTCATTCCATTTGATAATGTTTTTTTCTAGACTAGCGTATGATGTTTCAGTCTCCTCAATACCGAAAAACACAAAATTTCTTTTCCTTTCTTGTTTTTCGAGAAAGTAGATTCTTTTTTCCTGGTTTTCCACTAACTGTTTGAGTTTTTCGTGCTCATGTTCCCACGCTAAGAATTTTTCTTCCAGAATACTGTTAATATTTTTTGTGACTTGATTTGTAACATTTTTCACGGTTTCCCGGTTTCCCGGATATCGAGTATTTGTTCGTCCAATTCCATATTTATTGCTTTAAGCGTGCTTAGAACTTTCTCCATGATTTGTTGATAAAGAAAAAATTGTCGAGAAACAAATAAATTAAATCTTTTGTTGGGCTATTGTCATAATAATATTGATTCAAAAATAATATTCAAATTAATTCAATTCCAATGTTAATATTTACAAAAGGTAATTTCGAATCACTGTTCCAAAGACATCCTCGTGGAACAAAATAATTTTCCATGTGCTAGTTCATTGTTGTCTATTTTGAAATTGTTTCCACAACAACTAGGATTCACTCATCTTCTTGTCACTGTTAATTGAAATCACAGTCTGATCTGATTATCGTGTGAAAATGCTTCTTGAATTTCGGCCATTTAGCATATTCGCCGTGAAAATACTTCAACTCAATGTCCGGAAGTTTGGATGTGCGTTAATATTTAGGACTGGACCGAGTGTTTGTTGGAACTGCGCATGGTGTTAGAGCGTCCCTCAATCTTCCAATCTTAAGCTTGGCTGACATATATGATTTACTTCCGGTGGTATGATAGCATGATTTGAAGTATTGTAAATGTTCCTTTCAAAATGATTTGTGGCACTCATCGAGCTGAGTATCTCACACTTGTACATCACTCAACGTAACACTGTCCACCGTATTGGGCAGTTGCTTTGATAAATCCTGCGTGGATTCTAACCTCGATTTTTGAGAAACGTCCTTGAACAGCAATTCCGCCGGAAGCTGGTTTACAGGTGATTCCGGTATATGTGTTAGTGACCATAATAATTGGCTTTTTAGCCACGACTGTCCTTTGTGATGAGCCTGACTTGCTGGACGCGTCAGTCGAATGTCCCTCATCGTCGTTCAATGTAAATTTGCACATGTTTGTGTCCAAGTGTTTCCTCACGATCACGATCCGGCTCGAAGGACCAAACGTTGAAAAAATGATTAAATATGATGAAACGATAATATCAAATGATGACTTATGTTTATTATAAACGTGATGCTTTGATTTAAAATAAAATGAAAAACTTCTCCCGTATATGGTTAACTCATTCACTGCACTTGATGACACTGACCCGTTGTACTCTCGAGCTGAACTCGAGCTGACCGAAATTTTTATCCATCGATTTGAACGGTCGATAAATCTTTGATGTTATGTTTTAAGGTATTAAGTAAAAATTTTGAAATTTCCGGATTATTACTGATCTTAAGTCAGCTTTCCTTTCTCTATCGTTTGGTACTAGGAACTTAAGTCTAACGCTACTCTATCCTTAATGTTTTTGATCGATCCGTAGGCATTATGTTAGTGAGTCGTTCCTGATGTTTGGTATCAAAACTGCTTTCCTGAGAAACAGCAATTTATTTTCTAATAAATATTTTCTTTGAACATTAAAATGCCTTCTGGTCGCAGTCAGATGATTGCCGCGGAATTCAAATTTTGCCCGAATTCTGAACAGTTACAAATCGACAAATCATCTTTTCAATGAGCAAGGCGTACAATTTTTTCATTTCAGTAAATGCAACATGTGCACTTATCTATGTTTATTTTTAGATTCTAAGTTCAAGTCCATTCTTGCGCTCATGAATGAATTTCAGTTTAGTTTTATCACACATTTTTTCCTTTTGGTTGAAACGTAATTTTTTGAAGAGTTTAAAAAAAATGTGGTCGATCGCAATCCACATGACAAAAGTGTGGCGTAACTTATATTATAGAACACAAAAAAATTGTTTCAAATTTTTTCATGCTTCCTGAACATCATTTATAGCCCAATGTGACAGATATATCAGAAAACATGTTTTTGAATAAAAATTTCAAATTTATAAAAAATACGTTTATTTATTTAAAGCGGTAACCGGTGTAAGTGTGTAATTTGACACCATCGCACCTTTCAGATATTTATATATCGTTACCCTTATTCTGATTTTGAAATGTGATTTTTGTTTTATTCGATAGCTCTGGCGACATTATACAAATGTGCGAAAAATTATCAGTATAATGTTTCGGGAAAGTCCCGTTATATCATTAACAAAAAAACCCCTAACTCCATTGCACAAAATGTTCAATGCTAAAAGCTTCTATATCCAGTTTTTTCTTCAGTGTACAACGTTGCGTGCAAGGTTTTGAGAAGTTTCATGATTTTCATTATATTTCCGTTTAAAAACAATAATAGATATTAATATTACTTGAACAACTCAGTGTTTTCTTCGCTATTGTAGTAAAAAAAAATTGCATCGTACTAGGTTACAAGGAAAAAAAGCAAATAAATAGAAATAGAAAAATAGCGAGGAGTTAGAGTGATACGGGTGATACGTGTGTTTCCTTTCGCATGGGAAATTTGGATTCTTGCTCATATAATGAGCACCAGGAGATGAAACAAGATGCCAGGAATGAAAAAATAAATGATACAAATCAGCACGAAAGATACGTCTATACAATGGACCTTCAGTCAGTTTTATTAAGCCCAAATGTTGTGAGACGTCAGACCACCAAAAAATAAAATAGATTAATACAACAAAATAAAGTCAACATAAGACACTCACCATACCTAGGATACCGGAACCTACAAAACAAATTCACAAAAAACATAACAACATAACCAGTATGTACTCACCAAGAGTATTATGCGCTCCCCAACAACCAGCATAAAAGCATACGGCACCGGAGAAAACAAAAGGCACGTGTCACCAACAAACAACACCAGCCCGAAGCGTTCAACACAAAACAACGCTGGAAAAAATCAATATATAGTAAACTGGTTCTGTAATACTTACCACAACATCGCCGTCCACATAGAACCACATAAATCCACATAAATCCACATAAAAACACATAAGAACACCTAAACGAAATGTAAACAAACGCGCACGCTCATCGACTGTCACTTGACTAACACGTCACAAAGCCAAACACAAGTGGGAACGTAAGTTCTAAAAAACTTAAATGCTCACCACCCGATGGAGCCACCGTACAGTGGAAGATATTTTGTGAAATATGGCAACCGCGCATTAACGGACGAAATTCCCGGTTGTCAAATATAAAAAGCCAACGAAAAGCTAAGGACAGCATTCAGTTTGGAAAGCTACACCTAACCAACAGGAAAAGTGAGTACGACTGGAACCGAAAGCGGTTGGTGCAGCCCATCGGTGAAACCCAGAAATCAGGGTGAAAGTGGTTACATAACCCATCACCAAAAATTTCTAATTTTTGAGCCGAACAAGGTTCCAGAAACCTATCGGCATTTTGGGGACGTCCCAAACGAAAGTGGTTAGTAAACCCATCGTTTAACGTCCCACCCGAACACGGTTCTTGGAACCTATCGGTTTTTTGGGGAATTCCCGAGTTGAAAGTGGTTGTCTAAACCCATCAACTAGGCCCCTTTTTCACCGTAATAACCTTCTGGTCTATCCCCAGTGCCAGAAGCCAGCACGAAGACGTTGACAGAGGCGCTGCGTGATTCGGGGGCAGGTCCTAGGCCAATCACGATTGAAGAGTACCGCGCCAGGAACTCTGCCAAACTAGAGGCAAACCGTCCAACCCCTCCGTCCAACGTAACCATCAAACGACGCACAGGAGTTGAGGCTAACTTCCGAAGGAAAATTGAGGAGGTCCGGCGTCGCCTGCTGTTAGCCGTTGGTCAAAAACAGAGGCTGGAGATCAGCAGGGAGCTGCAAAGGCTCCACAACGAGCGGCTCAAATATCGCCAAGAGAAGTGCCAAACTAACAAAAATATTAAAAAATAAGCAAAATTAAGTTAGTGAATAAATAAAGAGAGAAGAAGAAGAAAGGAAAATAAATACTGAAATTAACAAAATGCACGGATTTTTACATCAGCCTCACAGTCGGCAATCCATGCCGCACCGCGGTCTATGAAACCGCCTGTATACCTGCATTATCGTAGCGCGACAGTAGTGTAATCTGAGATGGAGATTTCGTAACCATTAGAATTAATTAGTTCAGCTTGCATAAAGATAGGTCTTACGGAGAATATAAAAGTTGGTTTATATAAAGTTTATACGCAATAGAGTTTTAAGATTGGAATGTACAAAAATTGTTTAGACTAGAGTTATAGAGTTGGTTTATATAAAATATCTACGCATTTGAGTTATTGAAATTGGAAGGTACCAAAATTGTTCTTATTAGAATTACTAAAGTTGGTTTATATAAAGTTTATACGCAATAGAGTTTTAAGATTGGAATGTACAAAAATTGTTTAGACTAGAGTTATAGAGTTGGTTTATATAAAATATCTACGCATTTGAGTTATTGAAATTGGAAGGTACCAAAATTGTTCTTATTAGAATTACTAAAGTTGGTTTATATAAAGTTTATACGCGATAGAGTTTTAAGGTTGGAATGTACAAAAATTGTTTATACTAGAGTTATTAAGTCAGTTTATATTGTTTATATTGTAAACCTTCAACATTTAACTAACTCGAATGAACGAGAACATATTGTAACAAGGAGAAAATAAACATGTAACAACTTAACTTATGTTTATAACTACTAATGTATGCATATAACAACTTATGTTTGTAACATATAACACAAAATCAAACGTCTCAAGTTTGTACAAAAAAACTAAACTAGTGGTACATAATATCAATTTGTACGACCTTAAAACTGCTGACGGTTATTGTTACATTTGGAACGAATCTGAAGGAAATCTTAGTTCTGACGAATTCTCCACCATCATTGCAACATTTATCGACTCCTTATTACCTCTAGAGAAGTCCGATGATGAAATAATTTTATGCAGCGATGGATGTACCTATCCAAACAGGAACGCAAATTTGTCCAATGCTTTGCTCAATATTGCCATGCATTACAATATAACGATTGAGTAGAAGTTTTTAGAAAAAGGACACACCCAGATGGAAGCTGATTCTATGCACTCCCTTATAGAACGACAAATGACAAATAAAACTATAAATGTTCCGGCTGATTATATAAAGATTTGCGAGCCTGCACGCAAAAGGCCAAATGCATATAAAGTAAAGTATCTGAATTTTAACTTTTTCAAAAAATTCGATACGGTAAGGTGATCCAGTGGTTACCAATATTCGTGCCTTACGATATAGTCCGAGCAGGAAGATTCAATACAAATTAGGTTCTCCAGTAACTGGCAAGAACTTCCAGCAAGAGTTAGCCGAACTATAAAGCCAGTCACATTAGAAGAACTGCCTAATTTGTATAAGGAACGTATACGAATTACAAAGCAAAGTACGAACATCTGCAGCAGCTAAAAGTCACATTGCCTGCAGACTATAATGTTTTTTATGATAATTTGCCTTATCAGGAGTACAACGAAAATACATAGCTTTGTTTTGTATTATTGTCTGTATTATGTGTTATTTTTATTGATTAAAGTGAAATTCTGCACCACAAAGTGTCTTTAAAATTTTAATTTTAAAAACTTCTAACTCCACAGCTCATAAATGAATTTAACTATTAAATCTCCTAACTCCACGAAAACCTTAATTTTAGATTTTTTTTACAAGAACTGGGTTTTTTCGTTTTTAAATGCAATTTGGAATCTTTAGAACGTGTTTAATTTATATCAACACCAAAAGCTCCCACAAGAAACAGTTATTTTGCTCTCCTGTAAAATTTTGTTTTTGGCGGTAAGGAGGTTTTAGAATTAGAGTAACGATATGCCACGGGTCGGAAATTTATTGCTCTAAAGGGAAGGCAAGTGACTAAAAGGGTGCTCATTCTGGATCGCACGCACTTTTGTTTATACATGTGTATGTTGCCTAATCCAAAAATGAGATGCTAGTGATGGCACTTCGTCGGGCATCTTTCTTGATAAAACGCTACAATTTTAAAAATTCACGAAAACCACAAAAAAATTCAATTGGTAAAAATACTCTGCCGATAATCTGTCCCCAATCGTCCAGGTAGACTGGTGATCGACGCCGGGGTCATTGGTCGACCGTTTTACTGCTGGACTCGTCTGAAATCTCCTTTCTACGGGATCGGGTTAGATGAGTCACAGGGTAGTAATATAGTGAAAACATAACAACCGTTGTGATGAACCTACTTGCATTCTAAAAGATCCTAAAAAGAAAGGATATTAACAAAAATAAGGCAAAATACTTACCCATCATCCGCATGGCAGCCACACGTCACTGAAACGTCACATGTCACGATCGAAGCTAGTACACGAATATGAATGGCAACTAGTACAAATCAGTACTAAACGTACTGGAAATTCGTTAAACTAGTCATCGTTAGAGGGCAGCAGCAGATCGAACGATCAACGTGACTGAATGTCGAATGGAACGACCGAATTGACCCACTTAAATGGAATGTGCGGAAATGCATTTTGCGGGAAAAACAAAATGAAATGTGCGAAAATGCATTTTCGGGAAACGCAAAGTGTGAAATAGGAAAATTGGGACAACAATAATTTCATGGAAAAATTTACAGACTGGGAATGGCGGCGTAAGGAAAAAAAATGCTGGGGTGTGGCTGTGTCATGGACACGGCCGTGTGTTGTACGTGAATACGTTTATGTAACGGGTAATATTTCTTGAATAAAATATTTTTATTTATGTATTTAGGACAAAAGCAAGGAAACAAATCATTATTTTGTTACAATATAACTTTATTAATTATAGGTGTGTGATACGAAAAGTACGACCCGATTGGATACAAGATACATCCAGATTTCCGGTAAACGTTAAATCAATGCAGGTATTACCTAAGGTTGTTGGAGAAGTTTCAATATAAAACAAATTGAACTCGCTGAGCATGAAGTCAGGCAATGAACAGTTTTGTGAGACATCAACATTAAAGTCTCCAACTATCATAACTGGTGTAGTAAGATCAGGCTCGTAATAGGGTATAATTTTAGTGATGTTTTTGGAATATTTTAACAACGATCGTATTCTTAAGAGTTTAATATCTGCTAACGCTGTGCCCGGGTGGACATTTGAAGATGCCATTGGCCTTTATTTACTAGACATACATCACCTGCTTTTGGGTCTTTAATTTCCAAATAAATTTCCGAAATGTCAATTCTATTACAATCAGTGAAGCTATTGATGTTGCGATATATAGCGACTCCACCGGCTTTGACTTGATGATGATGATACCGCTACCGATAAAGTAGTAGTAATTTGTCTGTTCTTAGCGGTTTTACAATATGAAGTCAAATCAAAGCCAGGCACCGAAAAATTGGGATTTTTCACCAAATTTTGCCGATTTTGCATTTAAAAATCGAATTGAATCAACCAGGCTGGCAGAATCGGCAGCAACACAAAAATTTCGCCACCGCACAAAATTGTGCAAAAAACATTGACCATACGGTGACACCCTACAAAGGGAGCGTGTGTGACGCTCGCATATGTTTGTTTCGATGAGAAACAAACGCATGCGGGCGCCACACACACTCTCTCGGTGGGGTGACACCGATCGTTGACGTTCGGTTGCACAATCACATGTACTGGCGAAATTTTTGTGTTGCTGGCGATTCTGCCAGCCTGGCTGTTTGAATTCGATTTTGAAATTCAAAATCGGCAAAATTTAGCACAAAATAACCCCATTTTTCGGCGCTTCCCCCTCCGCCGCGCGCGATGCGCCATTGATCTCGCTTATCCTAGTGATTTCTTTGATCCTTTATCTATCCAGTGGCATAATTTAATTTCGGATGTAGTGCATAGATTCGAAGCTACAACGCCAAACTGTATCCCCCGATTTTATCATTAGTTTTTTTGGATTGCCCCCGTATGGTAGCAAATTTAAAGACGTATTCACGTCAAAATAGGAATAAATAGACAGGAAAAATTAGAGAAAGGGCAGTCGATTGGAGTCTAACAGGAGCAGACACTAGGAGGGCGCTATAGCAGACGACACCAGAACACTACACCGCCAGTACACAGCTAGCCACAAGAAGTCGTTGGACTTGACTTTCCCCCAGCGAATCAGACGAACAAACAAACAAGTGAGTATGCCAAAACATAACAAAAAGTGAGTGGATGAGGACTTCTGTCTCTCCACCAAAATCCCGAACACGGTTCTCACGAACCTTTTCGGGCATAAATCCAAACCTAGTTGACGGGGCGTCTGCTCTAAAGGAATGAGCCCCCGGAAAGCCTGCAGGAGGCAATAACACTCGCATCCGTTTTGTGGTACCCGGGTACCCAAAGCGTCTAAAATGTGAATTTTTTGCTATTTTGTTAATTTCTATCGTGCTCAAATTTTTTATGAACTATCTTTGTTCTATTTTACATTGGAATACGGTTTTTTGAGTCACTTTTTCCACATCTTTGTACTTTTTTTTACGTTTGAAAAAAAACCCCTTACATCTGTTTTACACCAAATTTTCAACATCTCAATTTCAACAAATCAATTTTCAACAAATTACAACATCTGTTTTACGCAGATTTTGCTGTTAACCCCTTACACCAGCAAAATTTGCGTAGATACGCTAGTGAGCCAACGAGGATCCTGACCAACAAACAGGCAAAAGCATTTTTCTTCCCTTTTTCACTACTTTTCACCCATTTTCCACTCTATTTTTCAACATTTTGCATAAAAAATTATGCAAAGTGGACTAAGGTAACACACTTACTGGCCGCTACTCATAAAAACAAAGGTTAGCAATAATTCACACAATTTTGATAGATAAGCGTGACGAGAGACAGATTGTGTTTGAGAGCAACTGGTTTACAAGAGATAAAAACGAGAGAAATATTGATTTTGAGCAGCAGATAGTAAAACGGTAAGTACTCATTTCTTCCTTTTTTTCTTGTACAAATTTCAACTGTTTATGTATTTTTTGTTATTTTTTTCAGATAATTGAGAGAAAATGGAGCATAAAGTTGAAAGTGTTCCATCTGATTCAGACGAAGAGAATTTTGTTGATTTTAGTAGCAGTTCGGATGATAAATGGGTTCCAGAAACCCGACACCGTGTTCGAAGAATAATTGTAAATCTTAGCGACTCCGATGCAGAAATAGGAGGACCTCCTGAACAGGAAGAGGAAATCAATTCTTCCGATGACGAAGATGAGGCGGAGAATGAAACTCGATCACCTGGGGCGCCTGGCTCTGTAGGTGCAGATGACACTCTTATGACTTCCCGAGATGGTACCATATGGTTGACTCGGCCGCCAGTTCATCGAAGAATGAAACATTTGTAGGGAGAGGAGCGGACCACATACTTCTACATGTACCCTGTCACAAATCGGAACTTTTAAAAAAAATTTTTCATAAGAAATGTGCTCCATAATTGTACGAGAGACCAACAGGAAGGGTCGCGAAATAATTTCTAACTACAATGAAGCAAAACCCAAGAACGTGAAGTAAAGAGTATGGCAGCCGCTAACACTCTCCGAATTAGATACATTCCTGGGCATCCTGATAACGGCTGGTATATACAACAATAATAGAAGTACTATACGTGAGATGTGGGGAGATGGATCGCAGCCGTTCTTTCACGCCGCGATGAACGTTGAACGATTTGTATGGCTTATTTGATGTATACGCTTCGATAATGGCTTAACGCGGGAAACGCGGAAAACCACTGACAAAGCTGCATCCATCAGGGACATCTGGATAATGTTGAATGCAAATCTGTCAGCAAATTACAAACCTTCAGAGTGTTTAACCGTGGACGAGCAATTATTTCCCTATCGCGGTGGCACTACATTCACAAATTACATTCCGTCAAAACCTGCCAAATATGGTATAAAGATTTGGTGGATATGCGATCGAAATAGTTTTTATCCTTTACAAGGATCTATTTATACTGGAAAGCTGCCAAATGAACCACGGGAAGTCAACCAGGGAGAAATCGTTGTCAAGAAGCTAGTGCAGAAGTACAAAGGATCCGGACGGAATATTACAATGGACAACTTTTTTACAACATTGCCACTAGCTAAACTTTTGATGACGTGGAGTCTTCCGATAGTTGGAACACTTCGAAAGAACAAACGGTACATTCCTGCTTCAATGCTTCCGAGCAACACACGACCAGTAGGATCTACTGTATTTGAGTTCCACGAAAACGTGGCAATGTGCTCGTACGTGCCCAAAAAAGGCCAAATGCGTAAAATTGCTTTCAACAGTCCATTACACAACGAATGTATCCGGAACCCAAAGGAAACCTGAAACGATCCAGTATTATAACCAAAGTAAAGCTGCCGTCGACATTATGGATAAGATGTTGGGAGAATATACCGCAGTTCAAAAACTTCCAAAAAATCTTTGACTTTTTCAACAATGTTTTTATTAACGCTTGGCTACAAATTTTCGGCGTAAAATGGATAATAAATTGAAAGTATGAATAGTGCTTAATAAGAAAATGAGAAATAAACTTAAAACAACTATTCAAGCACTCTTTCAAAAAGAGATAATTTTGGAATTATTACTAAACCTTACAGCACCTATTAATTTTAAACAAAAACATTGAAATACAGTAGTTATACGAAATCGAAATTTATCCTATGTTCGGTGACAACAATGAAACAAATAAGGATTTATAGATTGCCGGTTGAAACTCAAACAAAACTGGTTAACTTTTTACTTAAACTTCGATTAGTACCGGATGTACATTTTTTATGGCACAGTAATATTTGAGAGGTTAATTCGATCCGATCGGCCACATCAACAATACGCCCACGTTAGCCGTGTAAATTTATTTTCGGCGAATTTGTTGAAAAATATTGCTTTCTTCTACTTACAAAAAAAGTTAAGGTTTAATCACAGACAAAATAATTTACCAGATGTCGCGATCCCATGTGACTCTCTACCCATTTTTTTCCAACATCACACACGTAACAGCAGACAAAAGATCCATGGGCCGTATGCGCCTTTGACCTTCTTGAACGTTTAAAGAACAGACAGTGCGCGAATTGATGTTGATGTTTGATTGTCAAATAGGGAATGAGTGATCACAATAATAGGAAAGGGGGCTGAAACAAAATTTCGCGGATGGAACACAATGTACATGTACACACACGAGATTTTGCGTTTACGAATTTTAATCTGAATTTTATCATATATCATAACTTTTGTTTGGACACAGTTTTAAAAACTATGTATGTATTAAAAATGTATTGAAAAATTTAGGAATTTTAATAAAACTACCATATCTCAAAAAGTTTTTGGTGAATTTCTTTGAAACTTCACAAAAACATTCTCCTTCTAATAAGACTAAATCCTACCAAATTTCATAAAACTTGTCCCGGTAGATCCGGAGTTTTGCCGCGAAAAACTTTTGTAAAAAGATCCTTTTTTTTATATATAAGAGATAACGTTTTTATTAGGTCGCTTTCTTGTCTGCCTGTCTGTCTGTTCGGGTGGAATTTTGCAATTGGTTTTTAACTAACTTCCCGATGAGCTACAGAATTAAAACTTTAAACATAGCCCAGAACCGGAAGAAAATGCAACACTATATATATAAAAAAAAATTCAATTTAAAAAGAAAAAAGTGAAAGCTCTGTTAGGGGACATATCCTATAAACGGACTTTTTTAATCAACGGTAAATATTTTCGGGGCCAAACGATTCCCTATTATTTTGTTAAGTAACGGAGCTCTCATGATAGGACGCCGCCGTAATCGGACGCGGACAGAATCTCATTTCATTATTTTAACATACTTACTGAAAATTTAGCTCTACAATTTTAATTTGTTTTAGTTTTTGAACTGGATCATATCGTAGCGTTTTTCATTCGCAACTTGATTCGAATCAGTATAGAGAAGAACTAAGAAGATTATGGATTCCAATGATTTTAAGTGGGGATTTTAATGTGCATTTTGCATTGGATTCAGCGCTCCTTTTGACCGAGTTCTTGAAAAACAAATTAAATTTAAAAATGTGCAACACTGTATCGACAACAAGATCAAAAACCGTAATTGACGCTGTCTTTCAAAGATATATTGATGGAATGCAAAAAAAAGCTTTTATTTCATACTGTAGTTATCTTATGAAACTTGATGCCACTTGTGTCATTTGTTGAAAATGGAAACATGAATTGATAGTTCTGATATTGATTATGATTTGTAATAAATAAAATATGAGATGTATGTATGTCCGTGATTCGACATTTTCGAGATAACGCAACAATTTAACTGTCGTGAATTTGCTGCTACGTGACCAGCAACACTTTTTCTAATTCGTCAGTGTTAGATGATTCCGGAAAATCGAGAAATGATTTTCTGCAGACATAAAATTTGGAATTTTTCATCTATTGTTAATAAACAGTTTGATGAGTGATGACAATCTTTCGAATTCTTGTAACTTGTAAATCTTTCGAACTCTTGTAAATAACTTGTAAACATTACTAATTTTATCAATGTACCAAATTTATAATACAATAAATGAACTATATATCCAATTATCCTACTCCTGATACTGTATTCGTCTCATCATCTCGCAGTTAAGTTTCTCTGAAGGTTTCACTTCTACCGCGTGTGAAGTGCACACATGATTTTTTTTTTTAATATTAATATTCTCATTGAAATATTATTTGGCAGAGTAGCACACTAGTAAACATTTCCAAATAGCTTTTTGATTTTGACTATATATTTAAAGTAATTAAATTTGATACGTTTTGCACTGTTAATCTGTCTCTCTTATCTGTGATTATAATATTCATCAGTGAAAATCCTCGTTCTGCTTCAGTACTACTAACAGCAATCATCCTAAGGATATTTTTCGCCTTTTGAATGTTTTCTGGAATTTTACTAATTTCCTTATGACCATTGTGTATTATATTTTCTATATAATGACGGCAATCATTCTTATCGATATCAAAATTAAAAACTTTTCGAAATTCATCAAAATTCTCTTCGATCTCTATCCATTATAATATATTCTATTTTCCAAGCGCTCGGCTCTAACAAGCAATTATATGTTTTGCTGTTATCCATATTTTTGTTGTTATTTGATCCTACTTGTGAGAAACCAATCAATCTCAATTTCACACTTTTTATGATTCTGTCAATAAGAGAAGGTTCTCTGGGAAGGTTTCCATAAATTATGTCTTCGATGAAGGTAATATTTATGAATACATCCGAGTTCATAACTTCATCCACTTTTTACGTAATTACCGCAACGATCTTTGAGAATTTGAATAGTTTTAATTGTTTTTCTGATCAGTCGTTCTCCTCAGCAAATTTCTATATTTAGCTTGAACAGCATTGGACAGTAAGTAGAACCTGAAGAATGTCACTCATAAGAGCTTAATCTGCTAGAAAGTATTTGTTTTCAAATCGTTTTGCCATTCCAGAAAACCTTTGGTTAGAAATATTAAAAGAATCTACATCTAATCTCTTTTGGGTTTTATTAGATTGATGAAAAATACTATATGGTTTGTTCATAAAAACTTTATAATGACTTACTTCCTTGATGTCGTTTATGAAATCTTCTAAAACAAGTTGATTGAGAGAGTTGATAATAACATTTGGAAAAATCTCTTTTATTCGTACGCTGACTCCACATTTAAAACCGAGTACTACGCTAGCACCCTCAGAACAGAATCCTATTAGATTCTGTTTAAATTAATGTTTAATTCAATACACTTAATAAACTTTGGAAAATAGTTTACGCATCTTGTACTTCAGGTTTCTCAATATCTACGAATATTATTTGGGAGATTTAAGAAGATTCCAATATAATAAAAACTATTAGCGTTGACTTATTGGAAATGGTGGAATCGTCATCAATAGTACTACAAATTTTTGAATTCTTCTCAATAATTGAACTAAACAATTTTTGACGTGAATACGTCTTTAAATTTGCTACCATACGGGGGCAATCCAAAAAAACTAATGATAAAATCGGGGGATACAGTTTGGCGTTGTGGCTTCGAATCTATGCACTACATCCGAAATTAAATTATACCACTGGACAGCTAAAGGATCACAGAAATCACTAGGATAAGCGAGATCAGTAGCGCATCGCGCGCGGCGGAAACAAACACATGCGAGCGTGACACACACTCTCTCGGTGGGGTGACACCGATCGTTGACGTTCAGTTGCACAATCACATGTACTGGCGAAATTTTTGTGTTGTTGGCGATTCTGCCAGCCTGGCTGTTTGAATTCGATTTTGAAATTAAAAATTGGCAAAACTTAGTACAAAATAACCCCATTTTTCGGCGCTTCCCCTTCCGCCGCGCGTATGCTCCATGTTTTTACATTAAGCGGAAAACCAAAATAGAGGAAGAGTTTATAGCACAGCACGCCTACGTCAAAGGTAAATCGGTGGAAAGTGCGCTGCATGAAGTGGTCGGAACGATTGAAAAATCCCTCCAGCAAAAGGAATATGCCCTAGGGGCGTTTCTGGACGTAGAAGGAGCACTCAACAACGTCAAGACCAATGCAATAAAGGAGGCATTAATGCAGCTGAAAGTGGAGTCCACCAACACGTACTGGAAAATAATTATGCTAAAAACCAGAATTATCAGTACGGAGACGGGGAACACAAAATCAGAAGACTGGCGACCAGGGATACACCACAGGAGGGGTGATATCCCCACTTTTGTGATTGATCGTAATCAACTCGATTTTAAAATATCTCAGGGGAAGGAGAGTTAGGGTCACCGCCTGCGCTGATGACGTAGTTATACTGAAAACAGGCAAAGACCTTCAAACGATCTGCGACACCATGGGTGAGGCTTTAAGAGAAACGAGCAAATGGGCGGAGAGAAATGGTCTAGGGATAAACCCGGAAAAGACGAAGCTAGTTCTCTTCACCAGAAGGTATAAGATACGAAAGGTCAGACTACCAAAGGTGAAAGGACGGGCACCAGAGAGGCGAAGTACTTAGGAGTCATCCTGGACTCTAAACTCACTTAGAGGAGTAACGTGATGGAAGGGATGAAAAAAGGTATAAACACTTTCTACACATGTAGGAGAATGTTTGGTAGGAACTGGGGTCTGCAACCACGGATCATACACTGGATCTACACAACGATTGTCAGACCCATTATGACATATGGAGCCCTTGTGTGGTAGAAAGCCATGGACAAGGAGGTGAACAAACAGATGCTGGGAAAGGTGCAGCGACTAGCAGCGATAGGTATAACGGAAGCGATCAAGAGCACACCTCAGGCGGCGCTGAAGGCGTTCTTAAATTTTCAACCGTTAGACCTACTTATAAAGAGCCTGGCAAAAAAAAGCAACCCTATGGCTGAGAGAAACGAAACTGTGGAGGCATACAGGCTAGGGGCATGCTAGTGTACTAGAAGAGATAGTAAAAATGGAAGGCACCGTGGTAAACGGAGTGCTACGACAGCGCACGGACTATGGGGTGGGGGCTCGCAAACGACAGTCTCAGTTAGGAGTGTGACGAGGAAAATAAGACAGTGGAACATCTATTGTGTTCCTGCCCAGCATTGGCCGATAGTCGGAGGCAAATATTGGGGAGCGAATATTGGGGTTGGAGGAAATAGGGGTCATGGATGTTCAACTATTGAGGAACTTTGCCAGGGGGTAGAAATGCCTCAGGGCAGAGGAAAAAAGGATCAAGAAATAGGAGAGGAGGGGGATAGCGAATTATAAAGGGCATCATAGTGGGCCATCGGTGTGAACACTCAACCCTGCTAACCTAGCCTAACCTTCATAACTGTCTGGTGATGAATATTTATTTCGCTAGCAATACGTCATGTACGTTTTGCGTCATACTTCTCGCATGACGGACATTTAAAGAAAAATTTAGAACCTCATCTGATTTTTGGATGAAGCGAGGTCGACCCGAACCGCCGTTCATTTTGATATATTACATTCACCATGAACACTGCAAATTTTTTCCCATGCTTTTGCAGCATTGTCTCCTTGATCGGGGTGATTTCGTGAAAAAAGACGGATTTTCTCATTATTTACCTTGACGGTACAACTTACTGTCTATATAAACTTCAGCCATTCTTTTTTATTCCTGTTTCACTAATTACTACCTGCCACGCCCACCTGTGAATTCCATTGATTTAGTTACTCGACGTTACTCCTATAAACCGAAAATTTCCACGAATGGTTTAGAGCACCCAATACAAAAATTAAAATCGTTTTCGTTGTTCATATTAGTTGCGTTCCCTTCGACTTTTCCATGAGGAACAACAAAAATTTGCGAGCAATCCTGCTCACGTTTTAAAATGTGAGCAAAAGAACTGCTCACGAAAAAAATTTTTATCAGGACTGTATTTTTTGTTCTCAGAGTTGGCAGAATTTATGATCTGTCAACAAATTTTATGTCAAACAACAAATAATGGAGCAAGAACAACATAATATGCAACATAACATATTATGTAATGCTTAGTTTTGCTCTTTTGCAACATTCACATTATTTCATTTTTTTAATTTTCGCTAATTTGATTTGTGTTCGTTTTGTCTTGTCCACATTTTACGCAAAATTCAACCTGTCAAATGTCAAAATATCAAAAGGTTAGCCAACCTTTAATAATTAAATTTTGTGCGCTCCTTTCGTCATGAGCAATGCGAAAGGACCGCGACTCTTATATCACACGCTCTCATTTCGTCTTTATGCAAAACATCTGTATGTTTTTCAAGTTTACTTGTGCTATTTATCTTTCGATAAGCTTTAGTACAATAAGCGGCACCCACAAACGTTCCAACCTTTGCTTTGGCTTCTTGCTTTTTCCTGAGGCTTTTAGCAATAGGAACATGGCCTGTTCCAACAACATTAAAATTCTTAAAATATTGTGATTATACCAAATTTCGTAACAAGTTTTATCGGAAAAACGTGTTATTCTGTTCTCATGTAAAATAAAACAAGTTGTATTTATACTTTTAGCTAATTAATTTTTTATCAAAATTATTTGATAGCAGCATTGTTTGAGCAGCTTCTACTAAGGTAAAACTTTTTATTAATTTACGTTTTGCTTTGCTATTCTGCTAAAGCTTGTCAAAGAGAGCGCGCTGATGTTTGATGCCGATTGTGAAAAGTATACTACTGTCAGGTGTAAAATTTACAAGGTCGCGACAAGACTCCGACGCCTTCGGAGGTTGGTGACTCAACCGTCTTATTTGCCGCGAAGAAAGGACGTGGGTGGGCGCCACTTGATTTTGGACACTCGATTTTGCACCTATGCGATCCGCGGTCAAAGCGAGAAACCTCGCGGTGGCGTCGAACAATATAAGTATGATAAAAAAATAAAAAATAATCGAAATGAATTTCTCCAAACTGTCTAATTTCGGTGGGTGCCGAAAATGTGTACTTTATCCTATGCCAGTATCCTAACTCTCTTGTGTTGCCTAATTCAATTCTCCAATTAAAATTATTGTTCTTCAATTAATCCTGTCTATGTCCTAACATAGTGTGTGCGGAAATTCTATGAATTGGTAACAATATCGCGGTTCTTACCTCTATTACTTATCTTATAGTCCTGCCCTTATCTCCGTCCGCACCTTGTGCTCGTGTGCTCTTGCTCCCCTGCTGCCGACCGCCGTTTCTGACAAGACTTTCCCTGTTTGATAATTAATGTTCGCTGTTTTAATGATCACTGTCCTATATCAAATCACTTCGATGTTTTCTTCACTCATTACGTTTCCATCGTCATGACTCACATGATTTATTAAATTATCGGATTAGCACTTAGTTCCAAAATGTCTGAAATATCAAATCGCTCCGAATATTTTATTCATGTCTTATGTTTTCTTCATTGTTATTCGCGTTATTTATTCAATTTACCATCCAGCACTTTGTTCCAAAATGTCTTGCGATTCCACGAATTCAAATACATCACATCATTTCCAATATTTTCTGCATTCATTATGTTCACTTCATTATAATTCTTATTAATTATTTAATTATCATTTCAGTACTTAGTTCCACAATCTCTTATAATTTCACGGATTCGAAGTTCAACTGTGAGGATAATATAAAATTTAACTTAAACCCGATGAATTTAAATAGCATATCGTTAGGAACTAAAACAAGTAAAGGTTGAAACTGTTATGAACCGAACATACAATTTTTTGGCCCATTTGCCATTTGCATGCTATGCATCTACTCAAGTGGCGGAAATATTAAAACACTTTTCCAAAGAAATATTAAAACACTTTTTTAAGGTTTTTACACTATTTATTAACGTTAGCTTGATCCAACACGCGTGTCGACTGCGACTGACTTAAAGTGTAAAACTAATCTAAACAAAGAACAATTAAATTCCAAAAATTTAATCTGAACCGCGAAACTAACTAACTAACGTAAACAAAACATAAATCTTCATTTGGGCCGATAAACAAATTGAGTACCTATGAAATCCTTTGAATTGAGTAGCTATGAAATTGACATTAATTTAGTATTAAACAGTATTCAATTTTCTATGATTTTAGACATTTCCGCCCGCCTTCGCCGCTCCTAAGAGTGGACAGAGTTATCGGTCGAATAATTGTCATTGAACCAGTGTTCAGCGTCACAACTCGAGTTAAACCGCCTTTGCCAGGATGTACTTGAGTAATTCTCGCCATTAGCCATTTACCAGGAGGATATCTTTGGTCAAGGATCAATACAATGTCTTCTATTTTGAGAGTTGGAGTTGTCTTTTTCCATTTATAAATAGCGTGAAACCGTTGTAGATATTCACGGGACCATCTCGTCCAAAAATTTTGGGATAGTTGGCTTATGTATTGCCATCTGGAAAGTTTTGAAGATTTGATTGCTTCCAATTTCGGTTCTGGAATGACCGTTAGAGGGTGCCCAATCAAAAAATGTCCAGGAGTCAATACATCCAGATAATCAGGATCGTCGGTGAGTGGCATTAAGCGCCTTGAATTTAGAACGGCTTCGATTTGGACAAGCAATGTAGAAAATTTTTCATATGATGTTTCATCGATTTCACTGCAGCTTCCCATTTACCTCCAAAATGAGGAGCAGCAGGAGGATTGAATTACCAAGTTGTACCATCATTTGCAATTAATGAGGCCATTTTCCCGAGCTTTTGACTATTTGTTGAGAAAAGATCTTTCAACTCCTTTTCTGCTCCTTTAAAATTGCTTCCACAGTCACTGTATCATGTTAAACATATTCCTCTTCTTGAAACAAAGAATATATGCTGCGATAAATGCTTCTGATGAGTAATCAGTTACTACCCCTAAATGAAGGTTTTCGGGTTTCTTCCTTTCCAAGTTTTAATAACATAAGGTCCTGCGTAATCAATACCTGCATGCAAAAGCTCGACTTGGATTCACTCGTGAGTATGGTAACTGTTCCATTAATTGATTCGCTTGGATTCGTCGGTAGCGTATACACTTGACACATTTTAAGATGAACGATCGAACTGGAGCTCGTCCACCTAAAACCCAATACTGATTCCTGACATAAAGAAGAGTATCTTGTGGCGATCCATGAGATGTACGATTGTGAGCTTCATTAATTATTAGATTTGAAAAGTGTACATTCATTGGTAAAATATATGGATGTTTGTGGTCATTAGGTAATGATGAATGCTTCAATCTCCCACCAACTCGTATCAAACCTTGACGATCGAGGAAGGGTGTCAACTTGACCAAATGACTTGAGTTAGGAATATCGTCTTTCGCTTGTAAACATGAATTGTAAACATTATGGAAAAAGTGGTTTTGAATTTTCTTGATCCATATCAATTTAGCTTCATTGATTTCAGATGGAGTAAGTGGACAGGTAACGAGAGATTTCGACTGGTTTTTAAACCGTCTAATTGCTCTTTGACAGGTTGTTGTAAAATTAACTCGTAAAATTTTAGTGATGGTAGAAAATCGATCTCGGATATCGGATATCTTTGGTCAAGGATCAATACAATGTCTTCTATTTTGAGAGTTGGAGTTGTCTTTTTCCATTTATAAATAGCGTGAAACCGTTGTAGATATTCACGGGACCATCTCGTCCAAAAATTTTGGGATAGTTGGCTTATGTATTGCCATCTGGAAAGTTTTGAAGATTTGATTGCTTCCAATTTCGGTTCTGGAATGACCGTTAGAGAGTGCCCAATCAAAAAATGTCCAGGAGTCAATACATCCAGATAATCAGGATCGTCGGTGAGTGGCATTAAGCGCCTTGAATTTAGAACGGCTTCGATTTGGACAAGCAATGTAGAAAATTTTTCATATGATGTTTCATCGATTTCACTGCAGCTTCCCATTTACCTCCAAAATGAGGAGCAGCAGGAGGATTGAATTACCAAGTTGTACCATCATTTGCAATTAATGAGGCCATTTTCCCGAGCTTTTGACTATTTGTTGAGAAAAGATCTTTCAACTCCTTTTCTGCTCCTTTAAAATTGCTTCCACAGTCACTGTATCATGTTAAACATATTCCTCTTCTTGAAACAAAGAATATATGCTGCGATAAATGCTTCTGATGAGTAATCAGTTACTACCCCTAAATGAAGGTTTTCGGGTTTCTTCCTTTCCAAGTTTTAATAACATAAGGTCCTGCGTAATCAATACCTGCATGCAAAAAAGCTCGACTTGGATTCACTCGTGAGTATGGTAACTGTTCCATTAATTGATTCGCTTGGATTCGTCGGTAGCGTATACACTTGACACATTTTAAGATGAACGATCGAACTGGAGCTCGTCCACCTAAAACCCAATACTGATTCCTGACATAAAGAAGAGTATCTTGTGGCGATCCATGAGATGTACGATTGTGAGCTTCATTAATTATTCGATTTGAAAAGTGTACATTCATTGGTAAAATATATGGATGTTTGTGGTCATTAGGTAATGATGAATGCTTCAATCTCCCACCAACTCGTATCAAACCTTGACGATCGAGGAAGGGTGTCAACTTGACCAAATGACTTGAGTTAGGAATATCGTCTTTCGCTTGTAAACATGAATTGTAAACATTATGGAAAAAGTGGTTTTGAATTTTCTTGATCCATATCAATTTAGCTTCATTGATTTCAGATGGAGTAAGTGGACAGGTAACGAGAGATTTCGACTGGTTTTTAAACCTTCTAATTGCTCTTTGACCGGTTGTTGTAAAATTAACTCGTAAAATTTTAGTGATGGTAGAAAATCGATCTTGAAGGTTCCATATTTCATCTTTTATGCAAATATGAACAACTTTAGGAGATATCTTATTCCGTTCTTCTATATCAACTCTCGGATCCTTTGTAGTCGGTAGGATAGGCCGAGATTCATTCATTAACCGCGATGGCCCATTCCACCACAATGAATGATTTCTTAGATTTTCTGCAGATGATTATTAAGGCGAACGTGGACAATAGCAGAATCTGTCCAGAGGTAGCAAGGAATTTTTTGTAGGTTTAAGACTTGCTGACAATGTGCAACAAGCTTGGCTAATAAAGCTGCTGCAAATAATTCTAATCGAGGAATTGTAATTCTCTTGAACTTTCGTTGTTGCTCCAACTTTCGTCTTCGAACATAACAAAATGACCTGAGTCTTATTCGAACTGCATGTTTTAATATAAACGGAAGCTGCCATGGCGAGCTGAGATGCATCACTGAATCCATGTATCTACGTAATAGAATTAGTCATTATCTAAACCATCTAATGAATTGATGAAAGTCTGCCAAGATTTAATTTGCGAATTGTTCAGTGGTTCATCCCAACCAGTCTTGATGACCCATAATTCTTGCATAAAGATTTTTGCTCTAATAAATATTGGAGGTAGTAGACCAAGTGGGTCAAAAAACTGAGCTACCCTGGATAGTATGAACGTTTGGTAAACTTTGTGACTAGTCAATTCATATTTGATAATCTGATTATCTTCTTTCCAAAGGATTCGTTGGAATCGTTGGTTGTCCTTATGAACTTGAATCTGACGATACATTTTTTCAATGTCAGCACTGAAGATATATTTAAATTGCCGCAGCCAGATTAAAATATCAAATAAATTGACTTGGGGTTTTGGACCAGCATGCAATATTTCATTTAAAGGAATCCCTTCTTTAACTTGACATGAGCCGTTGAAAACGACTCTTAATTTAGTAATGGTGCTACATTCACGTTTCACTCCATGCTGAGGTAAATAGAAGACAGATTTTGGTTCAATTTCATTATCTGAGATTCGAATCATGTGATGTAAACCTTCATACTCCTTTAGAAAGGAAGAATAAGCTTGATAGAAATCAGAATCAGATGTAAAATGCTTTTGTAGATGATTTAGCATTCGCACAGTCGATAACTTTGAATCTCCTATTTGGTTTATAGGAATTTTAAAAGGAAGTCGAATCAAATAACGACCAAATTCATTACGAGAGTGGGTCGTCATAAAATGATTCTCACACTCATGGTCTTGTGGTGATAAAAGCTTAGTAGCTGAACTGATGATTTCTTCTTGATGCCAAAAAGATTGCAAAAGAAAATGAAGGTCTTCATCTAAAGCACATTGATAGGATATTACTTCTTGCTGATCAGTATTACCTTTCGATGGACCCGAAATTATCCATCCGAATTTAGTAAGTTGAGCTGTGGGGGAATTGTCTGGACCTTTTATGATAGATCCTTCTAAAATTTGTTCATAAATATCGGCTCCAAAAATAAGCTCGATTGACTCTGGTGTTTCATAATGAGGATCTGCTAGTGATAAATTCTTCAGATGATTCCACAGATGTAACTGTAACTATTTGGCTGGAATTCTTCATGTCAATCTTGGTTAAATGTAAGCTGATTGTGTTGATTCGAACAGCAAGGACATGTCAGACGACTAAATGATGAAGAAGCATCATCATCTTCAGAATTATTTACGTGATTCGACTTGAAGTGATATTTTTGTTGATTTGTAGCTGACGAACTTTTTGGAAGTTTTTCGAACGATTTGAGTGAAACTATTTTCGTTCTCATAAAATCTACGTGTTGGCTCCAGGATGGTGGTCTTTTTGAAGAACATAAATAGTTTTCCCACGATCGAATTAAATGAGCGTCCAGCTTGTTGACGGTCAAATAGACTAATATGTCGCCCCATGAATGAACAGGTCGCTTGAAAGTCTCAAAAGTTATATACGCTTGTAATGTGGATGAATATAATTGTTCCAATCCAACTGTCGATTTTTTGTCATCCCCTTAATTGAGAATAAAGATGATATAGCAAATTGAACTAGTAGTCTATACTCTATAATTCTCATAAAAGGACGTTAGTGAATCCCATGCCTTTTGGAAATTCTCCGAAGTTAAAGATATAATTTTGATGAACTGAGCTGCTCGTCCAGTAAGACTTGCTTTTAAATACTGCAACTTTTCTACAGATGAGATTGAACCATTTGAAATAACAATTGATGTAAATAAATCCCTGAATGGCATCCAGCTGTTGAAGGTCCCGTCGAATTTAGGAATATTAATTCGTGGCAACCTTGTATTTATGTGAGTAACAATAGTAGTCGGCTGTGAAGCAGATGATGTTGATGCTGTTTCACATAAAGTTTCGAGTAAGGGGTCATCCATAAAGTACGTCACACTAATTTCGTGATTTTTTGACCCCTCCCCCGTCCTTGTCACAGTTGATCACATTTATGAAACCTGCCCCCCCCCCTCACTAGTGTGACGTCACATATTTTGCAATTTTACATTTAGAAATTATTAAATTAAAACAGCAGCACCGAAAATTATTTTATTTCCATTTCAATTATTTTTTAGTACATATTTACATATAATCAACACCAAATCAAATATTTGGAAAAATTAACAAACTTATGGAAGAATTGATGGAGATCAATTTATGATTTATGAGATCAGTAAATGGAAGTTACAAACTTAATCTTGAGTCCATGGACTTTGAAACCACTCCTTCAAATTATTTATAACCGGCATAGCATTCACTTCGTTCTCGTTTGGGTTATTAATGTCAGGAACGTTCGATGTGTCAACATCTTTTTCATCGGACCATATAGCATCATCGTCATCATCCAAACAAAGAATTTCTCTGGCACGTCTAGCAGCAATTCTTTGAGGACGAATCTTTGCGATGGGCAAAAATTCTTGCTGCCTCTTGTGTGATAGCTTGTGTTGGTTGGTGGCCTTGTATGATGCAAAATATAGACCACAGATGCCACACGATCGCTTAAACAAGTATCCCTCGACACTGGGGCATTGGCTATCATACGGAACTTGCTTCAAATGTGATGACGCTCGGAGATCCAAAGATAGCTGAAGTAACAGTGGAGCAAATTTACCTTCGGAGTTATCTTTTTCTGTGGTCACATACCCGTTAGAAGTTTGTTTAACTGAAAGAGGTGGCGGTAAAAAACCTTCTCGTAATAGTCGCCAAAGGCTAGATCGTCGGACACCACAAAAAGAGACAACTTCGCATTTTACTATTTGTAAAAAATATTGTGATTCACGCACATGATTTGCGTACCAAGTCACATCATTTTTTAATACTCTAGCCTGTTCAATATCCAGTCTAGTATCTGTCGGCACAATATACTCGGCAACCACTGGAAAATCATCAATGACCCATTGGCTCCAAATATTAGCAAGCACAATGCCTGCACTCTCAAAGTTTCGTTTTTCTAACTCCAAGTCAGTAGTTCGATTACTTGAATCTAGATGTGAACCGAAATTATCGTGTTTTAATATAACACCAGTAAGTTCGCGACTAAGAGGCGCCATTCGTCGTTCCACTCTATTGAAAGCACTTCTTCCTGGAGCATTTGTGGCAATGTAAATAACGTCCAAGTCAAAATTCTTAAAATGTTGTATTGCTGAAACTATAACTCGCTCGTATCTTGGATTTTCGTCAGGACCACCATCGAAAGTAAAAATAAATACGGGTTTTACGAAACCTCCTCGAGTTCTCATAAAGTTTTCGAAAGCAGGTATTTCAGTAAGTTTATGTACGTCTGAGGCATGAGTCTCAGCATTAGAGGAAGAATGCTTTCCACTACGTATTGCTACGTATGTCGGCCCAGAGTGTGTCACAGCTTCAGGTTTCCCTTCACCATCTTTCTTAATTACAATGCCTGCATAAACAGAGGGAATAAGTTTATGTTTTTCGGCGACCACGAAATCATGATCCGGTAATCTTAGACGATAATCAAGGTGCATTAATATTGGTGCTTGAGCGTTTGCTGCTGTAATACCTAATGGCACGCGGGCTTTGTCATCCATCGATAAAAAAAAACTTGATCAGGCCCCAGAATTGAACCTAAATATTCAAGATTTCTTATGGTAGCAGTACAGAATGTGCCATCTCTATGTTTCAAATGTAGCGTAGACTCTGGTTTGCACAGTTTAACGGGAACAGTTATGACGTGTCTTTTTCCTTCCTCGGTATTGAGTCGTCTGGGAAGAAGTCTCAAGTATAACCCTGATCGACTGATGGTATATCCTTGCTTACGAAGTTCGGCTTGTAAGTCGTCCAATGTTTTGCAACAACTTATAGTTTCAGTGCGACGTCGATCATCAGCTGCGCCACCAAAAACTGCAATCTCTTTGATCACTTCAAGTATACTGGATTGGTTTTTTTCTACTCTAGGCCGACCAATAGTATTTCGAGGTTTTAGAGCTGCTACTAAGTCGGTATTATTTTCACAAAGTTGTAAAATTTTTTGCTTTTTCGAATCACGGCTTTTTTTCTGTCGTTCCGCTGCGCTAATTTTTCACTTCAATGAGTATTTTTCCGTCTCAATTTCTTTCCTCAATGTTGCTATTCTTTTTACTGCTTCATCTGTAGCGAAGCCAGTGTCGCGTGCTAACAACAAGCTATTGAGCTCAGATTCTAGAACTACAATTTGATTCCTAGAAGCATTCTGAATAGGCTTTGGTTTAGGTATTGTTTGAAGTAACTGGCATTCACTTGATTGTAAAGAAATATCTTGTTTTCCTGATGTTGATATTGAAGGAATTTTTGAAAAAAAAATTCATAAGCGTCGCTTTCTTTTTCGTCAGCTTTATTTGTACTTTTTTGATTTTAGATTCCACTTCACCTTCAACATTGTCACTACTTTTTAAACTTTTCCATAAAGTGTTAACTTTTAACTGTTGTATATTTTGCTTTTTTTTACCAGTGTACGCTACACTGTATGCTTCATAAAGTTTACGGTAAAGTTTACCTAAATCAATCTTTGTGTTCATATTAAACTTATTTCAACTTGAAAACTACAAAGTATCAGAACTAAAGGAACCTCCTCACAATTTGCTGTAACAAACTTCTCTTGACACTGGAACTTTGGAACTGACTTTCGTGTAACGTAAATTTCCTAATGGTGGGTTTGGTGTTGTTGCAAATGCAACAGTTATCACAAAAACGTCTAGACTAAACGTCTAGATGTTCAGGGCCGGTCGTCACATTCCTAAAAACATTGTTGCAATTGCAACATCGTTGGATATCACCATTATCCAACATTATTAATGTAAGTAGAGCGAGTGTGAACTCACCAACAAAACAATTTAAATCTTATGCCCATACAGAAAGAGCTGAGAGATGGTTGTAGGTTCGCCACACGTTAATAGTTAAAATTTGGCATTTTAACCCGTAATAGATGTATTGGATTTTGAAATGTGACGTCACGAAACTTAGGACCCCTCCCACCCCTTGTCACACAATATCACACTTCGTCGATGTTTATGTTTATAATGTTAAAATTGTACTATCTGGTTAAACAAAATTTATGTTGAATATTCTGTGGAGATTAAAGTTTTCTGGCTGGGTACACGTCGAACCCGATTCAGATCACTCGCTAACTGCTTTCAAGGTGATTCCTAGGAAATATTAGAAGATAAGCTTATGATCTCAGATAATGATTGAAGAACTGTCTCTCAGCTCTTGTGACAATAGAATCACTATTCAAGAAATTATGAATCAAGTGGTTTGGCCAGCAGAAGTTCTTTCGTAAACTTCTCTAAGATTCGTCATGAACCTTTTTTATAAATTGTGACCTATTACGCACTTGACTTTGAAAGATGATTATGAATGATTCATTTTGAATAATCATTGGAAAATACGAAGATCAAACCGTTCTGTCAGCAGAAGTTGCTAGTTGCTATTTGTTTGAATCTCATCCCAAACAAAATGTGACTAGAACGGGTTTGATCTGCATCACGATTAAACAAAAGAGAACCAGTTCAGGGTGCAAGTCAGCAGAAATTCGTTTTGAATTTCATGGAAGTTCTCATTGACTTCCCCAAGAAAGTGTGACTTGCACGCAACTGAGCCAGACAACGCTAAAGACAAGCATAGTCCTGATTAAGACACAAAAGAACCAGTTCAGGGTGTAAGCCAGCAGAAATTCGTGATGAATTTCGTGGAAGTTCTCAATAACTTCACCAGGTCAATGTGGCTTACACGCAACTGAACCAGACATAACAGGAATAAAGTGGAGTCCTGTCTCTAGCTATTAAAAAACGTAACTTACACAACAAATCAAATATCCTTATGAAGGAATCCGAAGAGATGAACCCAATTCACAAAACGCAACACAAACAAAGTTAGGTGGGACCAAACACAATAATTACTAACAAAATTTTAAACTCAATTTAAGGATGACGATTTTCTAGAAGGTCAGCTTCTGCGAGACTCTCTCTGCCGACTCACTCGTATTTCACACAAGTTCAACTTGCTAAACCATCGCCTTCTATGATGGTCACAAGAATTCACCTATGAAAGGCCTACTATGACATTAATTATATATTTATTGACATTAATTTAGTATTAAACAGTATTCAATTTTCTATGATTTTAGACAAATTCGTCCCGAAATAGCTATAGCAAACGGCACCGCGTGTTTCCCGATTCTTTGATTAAGATCCCACATTCCTTGACCTCTCAATAACTACCTCTCAACCTAATCCAAGACGACAGACCAGACCCCTAACGCCGCGATCAAAGAACCGAAAGAAGACGCGTTTTACTTCAGGGACCCCTTATATCCCCGTTACCCTAAGGTGATGTCGAATCCATAAGACCCCAATGTATCGCGTCGTACGTATCCTCGGAAGCGCGTGTCCACGTACTCCATTTGCACACCACTCCCATCCGTATTCCCCGGTCATTCAACTTCACTGAATGGCTGAATTTTCCTGACCGAGAGGCTCCACCCCCTCATGAGCTGAAAGGATTCCCAAGTCGTTGGATGAATGGTTGAATTCCCAAGTCGATCGTTGACCCCGGTGGTTGTGCCGACTAATTCATCCGGTCATCCCGGATCGATTAGCAACGAAACGACCTGTCGCTTGCGCGATCCGACGGAGGCTGGATGTCATTTGCCATGTGCATAAACGCCTTGTGCTAGGTAATCGTCCAATTTTTCGTAATTTAGATTCGAACCGCGATTGCTTTTGGCGGTTTATCGAAGAAGGTTTCGCGAAAAAGTTGGCAGGTTGCTAGAAGAGCTGCTAAATTGTGTACGAATTCAAGTACATTATGGCGTGCGTTTATCCTCTATTTATCTCATTTAATCGCAACTCGAAATTAATTCAATAACGAAACAAGCTTTCACTTCGGTCTTACTTTTTATATAATTCAATTAATCATTATTATATAACAACATAAGAGCACTTCCATCCAGTGTAAATTGCCTCACGAGCCGAGGAGGGGGGGGAGGTAAACACGGATGGAAATGCTCTCTGCTCTCTTCGCGAGTGAATTTACTATTTCCACATTCACGCGTTGAAAATAATCATTTTGCCCGATGGAAAAATCCACTACTTTCAACCTCGATAACGAGGTGAAAAGCGGAGTTTTCGATCTTGGTGTGAGAAAAATTTCTTTTTTATATGTTTAGTGAATTTTATTATATAAAAAATTGAATTCATTTATATGGAAATAAGTATGAATATATATCTATATACAGAGAAGAAGAATATCGACGAAGTTCAAATTTGAAAGGGAATATGCAATTTTGTAGGCCGAAATTTTGTATTTGGCTGTATAATGATTTTTCTTATTAATGTTTTAATTAAAAAAACAGGGTAGGGGCACTAGTACTCGGACAGTCAACGTTTTTTCTGGATTGAAACTAATGGCATTTTTCCAACACTTAACATAAAACAAAATGTGTTACTTGTATATAAGCATTGTCTCATCCTCTTTCATATACCTGAGACAGTTTTCTATTGCAAATTGTCACTTTTGAGGTAATTACCATTTTATAAAAAAGTCCGTTTTGTGTCAGAACTCGGACACGAAATTCAGCATTCGGACACGTTGTGCTAGTACCCGGACACCCGATTTTGTAAGATGGATTTTCCGGCAATGTGAAGTAAAAATCTTTATTTCAATTTACTGTAACATGTTTTATTATCTTATTAAAAGCAACAGATAAATAATTTTAACATTAAATAAAATTTTGCATATTTCACACTACCTTCTTACAAAACGAACATGTAAAATCGCGGAATCTGGCTTCTTCGTATGTTAAAATACACATATCATTACATTTTAAGTGATACCATTTTGGGCATATGTCACACCTAATATTTTTTAATTGATCTTCTTCTACATCACTAATTAATTCTTCTGCGCAAACTTTGCATTTTTCCCTTCTTTTCTTTTTATGCTTTTGGTCCATTTTACTGGCCCTTTTCTTCAAGCGTTCCTCTTTGCTTTTATTTTTTTCGTCGAGAAGTTTCTTCTTTTTCGCTTCCTTCGCCATTAGAACATTCCTCCATCTATCAGATGATATAGCACTTTTAAACTTTTTCCCTTCAACAGGTCTTTGCCGCCTGTTACGAAAGAATATATCTTTTGGAAATCCTAAATGCCTTCTAATTGTCGAGGATCTCGATGAAACGGTGGAATGTGAACTGCCTGCATAGTCGACGGCCAAATGTTGCATGCACGATGGACCGGCCACTGGATAAGAAACTATTTCTTGCCTTTGAGCTAAAGAAACCTCAACCTCTGTAGCTGCCAGTTCTACACTTCTGGAAACATCCAATGTGAAGATGTCAGGTGATGGAGGTCTCTCGGGAGTAGCAGTTTCCTGCTTCGCATGCAAAGTACCATCTTCCTGAAGGTCAAACACGCATCCTATCAGTAGACTTCCAAAAGAAATTTCAGCAACATCAGTAAGGAAAGGCGGTTGATTCAGGGTTGATGATGCTGTCCTTTTGCGTTGCTGCAGGACATCAAGTATCATGTCTACAATGTCATTTCCTCCTCTTTCCCGCAAATCGTCGCTAACCATTTGAATGATTTCGGCTGCAATGTCAATTTTTTTTAGAAGAGTCGATGCATCAGTAGTTGGTTCAGGTTCCAGCGCTCTTCGTGGTTCTCGAAGATTGTGCAATTGATCCCTGACGCATCGTATGTATGACCGACCCCCATTATTTTGTCATTTTCTAAATTTTTTTCATACATAGTTTTTCTCTAAATTCAGTTTTTAAAGATATACATACAAAAGATGGGAAAACTGATAAAACTCAGATTTCGAATTTTTAACACTTTTTTGCCCGTAGCGGCTAAACGAAGCGTTTGAGGGGTTTTATATGTATGACCGACCCCCATTATTTTGATATTTTGTACCTTTTTTTGATACCTCATTTTTCTCTAAATTGAATTTTTAAAGGTGTGCATAGAAAAGATCGGAAAATCGGTGAAATTCAGATTTTGAATTTTCAACGATTTTTTGCCCGTAGCGGCTGAACGCAGCGTCCTAGGGTGTTCATATGCATGACCGACCCCCATTATTTTGTAATTTTCTACATTTTTTTCATACATAGTTTTTCTCTAAATTCAGTTTTTAAAGATATACATACAAAAGATGGGAAAACTGATAAAACTCAGATTTTGAATTTTTAACTGTTTTTTGCCCGTAGCGGCTAAACGAAGCGTTTTAGGGCTTTTATATGTATGACCGACCCCCATTATTTTTACATTTTGTACCTTTCTTTGATACATCATTTTTCTCTAAATTGAATTTTTAAAGGTGTGCATAGAAAAGATCGGAAAATCGGTAAAATTCAGATTTTGAATTTTCAACGATTTTTTGCCCGTAGTGGCTAAACGAAGCGTCCTAGGGTGTTCGTATGTATGACCGACCCCCATTACTTTCACATTTTCGACCCTTATTTTTCTATTAATTAAGTTTAAAGATGTGCATTCAAAAGATTGTGAAAGTGATAAAATTCAGATTTTGAATTTTTGACGGTTTTTTGTTCGTAGCGGCTAGCCAAAGCATCTTAGGGGGATCATATGTATGACCAACCCCCATTATTTTGAGATTTCCTACCTCCTTTTGATACATCATTTTTCTCCAAATTGAGTTTAAATATGTGCATACAAAATATGGGCAAATTGGTAAAATTCAAATTTTGAATTTTCAACGGTTTTTTGCCCGAAGTGGCCAAATGAACTGTCTTACGGGGTTTATATGTATGACCAACCCTAATTATATTGACATTTCCTGCATTTTTGTCATAAATTATTTTCCTCTACTGTGAGTTTTTAAAAATGTGTCAAATATCCAAAAATACGAATCTAGCTCATAATTTTATATATCACTGAAATCTGATAGTAAAGATGATTACATGAATTACTGGTAATTGTTTCATAACTTCAATATACATACTCGTAATCATAATAAATAAATACATATATTCATATATAATATAAAAAACATAATACTAGAAATCCCAAAATAACAAAAAATCATGAGTTATTAGAAAATGTTAACTAGAATAATAGGAATCAAGTAATTTCAAAGTTTACCATTTTTCAGAACAATGAATAACATTTATTACATTTTGTCAAAATTATTTAACATAAATTATAGAAGCTGAGTAATTCAAAAGTGTAGAGGAAGTAATAATTTATAAACTATATTTAAATAGGGCTCACTATAGGATGAGAACTAAGATAGAAAATACAGGGAGGGACATCTTATATTTGGAATTTGAACTGCTGTATATTTTGAGTTTGATAGGCATAATGTCTTTCATGAGCTAACCGAAAATTTGTCTTATGTTTGACATTTACGAAATGTGACGCTTTACGCTTGAACAAAATTGGGAAATATTGAAAACTTACTTCAACACTGGTGAATTTTCTACGGAAACCATAAGAAAATTTACGGAAAAAATTTGCATTCCAATCAGTTGATCAATCAGTGAAGCGAGTTCGTGAAACCGGTTCATTATTGGACAAAACAACCCGTTCCCGTTTTCGTCCAGTGCGCACACCCGAAAACATTGCTGCGGTTGCGCACAATGTGCATGAACATCCATCAACATGAATTGGTCATCGTTCTCAGGAACTGAACATTTCTCGCACTTGTCTGAGGAGAATTTTGGCTACAAACAAGAGTCCAAGAATTGAAGCCTCATGACCATCTCATGCGTTTTATGTTCGCCTGTCGCATCTGATGGGCTGAAGATCGTTTGGTCGAAGATGAACATTTTTACCGTAAAATTATCTTTTCCGATGAAGCTCATTTCTACCGTGGAGGCCATTTCAATAAGCGAAATTGCCGCCCTCTGCGCCCCCCTCAGGCTCAATGGCGAGCGTTACAGAGCCATGTTAAATGGATTTTTGTTTCCACAAATTGAAGAGTGTTACATGGACGGAATTTGCTTTCAACAGGACGGAGCTGCGACGATACAATCGATCTTTTGCGCACCGCTTTTGAACATCGAATAATAAAGCGAAATTCTGATCCGAATTGGGCGCCTCAGAGCTGTGATTTGAACTCATTAGACTATTTTTTGTAGGAATCCATTAAGGATATATGTTACGCTTATCATCCAGAGACGATTGAGTCCATGAAACACGAAATTGAAGTTGCCATTCATGAGACTGAAGGCCAAACAATCGAAAATGCATTGAAAAATTTAGTTGATCGGATGGAGACTGTAAAGCCAGCCGTGGCAGTCATTCAAATGATTGTGTTTCATTCGTAAATGGAAATGTTCAATCTTTCTAATAAAGTTATAGTTTTGGACAAACATTCATTAGTTTTTTTTATATCCGATTCAAGTTAGAAATCTTATATGGCCCACCCCTTATCTCCAGAGTTTCTCTCACTGAAGGTAATGAAGAGATAGAACAACATACAAGAAATGGCCAATAACTCATAGTTTAGGGCTAGAATTGTTAGGCACATATTTTCTACATTAAAACCAAGTCAACACGCATGGTATCGATTTGAACCAATTGCTACCAATTATTACATTACCACAGATGACTATGAAGCAGAGTGTCTATAAATCGACCGCTCAGCTCAATTTTGTGAGCGATTTCGCGAACGCCACCTAGTTATAGTTTCATTAGTTTTTTAGGAAAGGTAAGGCGTATGCAGCGGGATAATAAAAAAAAAACATATTTTGTTTGAAGCAATTTTAATAGACATTTTGAGACATCAATGAAAATTTGAATGTCGAACTAGAGATGGGGAAAAGTGTGGTTTTCCAATCAAAAATTCAAAAATCACAGTGACAAATCAACATGGTTTTTGAACGTTTTTCATTTTGAACAGGCACATGGATCAAAATTGCCTGTTGGATCAAAATTACCTTCCGCACTGATAAGATAATTACTAAATCAAAAATTCATCCAATTCAATTATTGATTCATTCAAAACTTGTCATAGGAAGAGAAAAAAATTTTGTTTTGTTAGAAAAATTTTGAAAAACGGCATAAAACTGTGTTATTTTTCAGTCGGAGTTTGACCGAAAAAATCAAAGTGATTTAGTGATTTAGTCACTGTGAGATGAAATCACTACCCTCCCCATGTTGAACAAAAAGAAAAGCCGGCGATAAGGAATACTGTCTACGATGCGACATTCTTTATAACGCGTAACAGCATTCCTTATCGCCGTCTTCGTTTTTAGATTCTTATGCGCACTTTCCTCTTCGTTGTTGGTAGCGGTTGTTGTTATCAGCATCTGTTATTTCCTTATAAGCGCGTGTATGATTTTTTAATTTTCCTGTTTTTTTTTTTTTTAGTATTTTTTTGTTTTTTTAAATTTGTTTTTGTATATTTTTGAACTTTTTTTTATGATTTGTGGTTATAGCGGCAATAGTAATACACACTTTGTGAAAATTTGGAGTGTCTACCTGTTATGGTTCAGGAAATACAGGAAATCTGTGACAGACGGACGGACAACGAAGTCATATTAATAGGGCCCCCGAAAAATCGGCGAAATCCATTAGCCATCGATATAATCAGCATAGCAAATTAATTTACAAGAATATGTGTTTGTTATAAATGTCGCGAACATATGTATGTATCCAATGGCGCGAACAAACATGAGCCGATATTTGTTCTCGCACGTTCGAATGATGCGACATTTTTTCACTTTCAACACTAACTGCTTCCGCGTTCGAATATCAGCTCTAACAAATGGGTTGTCTTGGAAGGAACCGCCAAAATCCTTTGATAACCGACGCATTTTTCATAAATTGGTTATTAAGGGCAGATAAAACAACCATTGGTAAATAAGCGTTCTGCGGGCCAAATCATAGTGGTGCACTTCAAAAATAGCGTGGGCCAAAAAAAATTAGGTCGCGGGCCGGTTGTGGCCCAACCCTGATTTACAGCATCATATCAACGGTGGCCGCTTCACAGTAGTGCACATTTCTTTGCCTCCTCGACGCCGCTCTAGGACTTAAGTGGAAGCCTCATTCTCGACGCTCTCAAACTGAATTTGATGCTTCGCTTTAAGCCCTTAAGTTAGGCAAAAAAAACCTTGTTAACCGTCACCACCAGGTCTTTCACAACTTATTTGAGGAGATAATTCTCCATTTGCTTGTATCTAAACCGTTTTGCTTGGAAACCAGCTTCATCCTGGCTTCTTCCTACGCTAATATTACCAGTTTCCTCAGAGGTGGTCTTGTTTCCGGAATCATCTCCAATTTGGCGTCTGGTCCTTTGTTCACCAAGGCCCTCAACCACCCGGCTTAGGAAATCAACGATCAGCCAGTGATCTTTACACCCCTGTGACAGTTTGCTCCTTCATAGGACATCTTCTCTATCGACAGCATATCATACAGCATTTGGCTTGCTCTTGGCACGTTAGCTGTGGGATTTTCCCTGAGTCAAGGGAAAAAATAGCGTTAAAGCTCTGAAGCTTGGCACATATTGTTTTATGGTTTACTCCCGTGCCGGGCCTTACCGATCCTGGGAGCTCCTCATCGATTGTGCCCAATTTCCGCAACGTTTTCTTCTGGAATACCGTTTTCATCTTTTGCAGCTGAGAAGAAAAGTGCTTCGGCAACCATCTTGATACATACATTTATTTTATCAACATAAAAATCATACGTTGATTTACCCAAGAACGAGTAACTTATATCCAAAACATTACAGAATATATAACTTCCGGCAAGTCCTAGGAAATAAAATAATCATGCGATTTATGTCATGCAAATAACCAATTTTTTGACACGAGAAAATAATATATCTAGCCTGATATTTTTCACACTCCATTATGATTTTCAAGCCGAAACCAAATTTTCGACACTGTTGAAATCAAACCTTATCATTACACACTTTGTCCCCACCTTTTACATATATTATATTAGAGATAAGTCCAGGTGAAATAAAACGACAAATATTTAAAATTTTTTTCTATATTCGCAATTTGTAATAATTGATTATATACATAAAATAAATTCTTTTTTCTGTTTGACTAAATACCAAATCAATTTTAAACTAGAGGTGTGGATGACTCCGTCTATATGTACATAGTTGTCCGAAACGAATGTTTGGATTTGTTTTTATTTCCAACATACATAAATTTCTTTTTATCTTCTTTATATCTCCTTTTTATTTCTGAATTAACTTTCTACAATCTTTCGTTGACAACATTCTCTATCATCCCTACTAAAGTATCTACTGTAGTCTTTACATTTTCCTGGTATTTATGCTACTCTCTATCTATTCGTCTTCGTGGGACACCATTCATAGAGGTAAACTAAATTCTATTTAAACTCGTTTTTATTTCCTTTTTAGTTTCTATTGGATACAGTGGTAATTTCTCAACAGTGGTATTTCCTTAACCTACTCCCTTGCTTGGCTAGTGCTGGTTTCATGGCCCTCTTTTGCATCTACTTCTTCCTTCGGTATGCTAGTCGTTCCTGCTTCAATCGGATAATTCTAATGCTAGCCTGGATCCTTTCTTGTTACGTCTGCGCTAGTACCCAAGTCTATGTGGCCTCTTGAATCAAACGTTTATTTCGGGCCTCAACTCCGGTCTTCTCCTTCTTGGTCGTTAGTGGCTCGGCCGGTGGTTGTGAGTGGCGCTGGTTTCTCTGCCAATAATCCTCCACAGTGATCGGGCGAGGACCGGCCTTAGAGTCTTGTAGAGCGTCCTTAAGTGAAGAATACATTCGTCGGTTTATAATGGTACATACCTACCCAACCTTATGGCCGGTTCAAGGATTTGTCTTGGTAGTAGGTGGGTAACCAGGCTACCGTTTTTTTTTATGTTCTCCCCTTCACTTCTGCTAGTCTGCTTGGTGGTGATGGCTTCAGCTGGTCTACTTGGTGGTGATGACTTCGGCTGGTCTGCTTGGTGGTGATGACTTCGGCTGGTCACTCGATTTCTGAACTGTTTGTCTATGCTTGCCCCTTGCCAAGATTGAACTGGCTGCTGCTAATTTCCAACGCTACTTTATACCGTTTTTCCTGCTGAGTCTGCTTTTATCGATTGATTGATTTACCTTTGCTGAACCGCTGATCCAGGATTGATTGCTAAGAACAACGGCTTTTCCTCATTCATTCACCATGAGTCTCCAATTTCCCTTTCGACCGGCGACCTTCCATTCAGCTTATGCATTTCCGTTCATTCACTTCATTGTTTTCTTCTCGTTACTGTTTCCATTCATGAAATGCCCCTTGTTGTTGTAAGTGTTTAGCAGCGTTCAATTCCCTTTCTTGACCGGTGACCGTGAAGCTTTGGGTCAAGTTGCTGTGTCAGCAATTTTTTGCCAACCGGCGCGAGTGCCGATAGGCGGCGGTATCCGATTTCATTTCATTTTCCGCGGCATATTTGTCATGTTAGCATTTTTCTGTCTCGGGGAAAGTGTTTTCACCTGAGTGAAATGCTGAATCAGCAAAGAGCGTTTGTCTTGCATTATGGATGAGGTCAATGGCCGGAGGTGAGGGGCGTTCGGGGTCAGGGACGTAGTTTTGTGTCACAACAAGAAGACTTAACAAAAATTTATGATGTTTCACTCACTGGAGACCGGACAGAAGTAAAAAGTGTCGTCGCTCGATCTCTGATGCGAAATTTCTGGAGAAATTGCCCGCCGGAAAAGGTATGTTTAGTTGTTGTTTGGTGGCGGTTTTTAATCGCGAGGTGTCGGTGTAATCCTAAGGAGGTAGTGGAGTTTACGAAGATGTTTGTGTTTCACAAATATTGCATATACATAATTTGAGAGATTAAAAATTCTATGCTAAATGTGGTAAGTTTACTTTTCCATTTGTTGACATTTTCAGGGCTTAAAATTTACACTTTGAATTTTGTTAATTAGAAATTTAAACTTAATTTTCCTTTTACGTTTCCTAACATTTTTACGATTTAAAATTCACACTTTTTGAGTTTTTAACCATGTCTCACCCTAACGACCGAGTCCAACCGATTGACTGGGCGTTGGTTCTCCGGTCATTTATCAAGGGAAACGAAACACACTGATCTTGCATTCTTGGATTCGCGCTTGGCGACAATGAATGTGCGTGATCTGCGCGGATGTCGACGAAACACGATCGCGATCAGATTTTACTGCCCATGGTGAAATCCGATTGTGGCGCAACGTTGCCGCACATGTGCATGCGCAAAATTCTGTGCCAGTTTGGAACGAAAATGAAAAACGATCGCACATGTACTGACACAGCGTTTTGGGCAACGAAAGAAAATTCGTTGCGGCGGAATGTGTTTCTCGATGACCGGGGAAAATTAAGGACGGGAGTACATGCGTGGCTGGGCCTTGGCTCAGTCACAACATTCGACTAAAGAGATAAGGCCAGGCCCTGACGTATAAGAATAGGGAATTTTCGCGACCCGATTTAAGAAACTGGTCTAATTTCCCTATAGGTTTGGGTTCTGAAAATTTTAGAGATTTGGTCGAAGTTCGACCAAACTTGGACTGAAAATTATTTCTCAAAATTGTTATGTATTTTCTTTCTCTTTTGGGAAATTGTGGGGAACCTAGGGGATAAAAACTCAAAATTTCTCCATTTACTTTTACACATTTATTCGTTTCTTAACTCTTATACAATTATTACTTTGCCTGTTTGCTGCCTGATGCTCTCTTCTGCATCGCCTTCTGTTGTCGGTAAACCTTCCTTTCCTTCTTGAGCCGGTCTATCCGGATGCTAGCTGCGACTCGCGCTTCTTTGTCCTCTGCTAGGACCCAGACTCGGACGGCTTCCCTAATGTCACGTCTGAACCGAGCCTCTACTCCGGTTTTCTCCTTTTTCACGGCTTGCTGAGGACTCCTGTTAGGTTGTCGTGGTGCTGGGTTCCTTCGCCGGTACTGCTTTATAAATATGGGGCGTGGTCCAGCCCGAGGGTCCTCTAGTGCCTCTTTTAGTTCCATTTTGTTCATTAAAACCCAGGTTGATTGAGCCGCTCCGTTATTAATTTTGGATTTTCCGCTATGTCTGGATCGTTATCCTCTGTTTGTGCTTATTAATGGCATGTTATCTAGAGCCTCTTATTAGTGTTGATAAATTACGTTCGAATAACTATTACATTTCTGTGTTTATTGGTTTTAGTAATTTGACTTTGTTAGTTTTCGTTTATTATGGTTATTATTTTTTTGTGGGTATTAGTTTCTATTATTTATTTCTTTTTTGTTTTTCTTTTATTTTGTCTTTGATTGATTTGTTCTTTATACGTTGGATTGGTGACGTAAAATCTTTTTTTCGGCGCCTCGGTTCCAGTGTGTATTTCTATGCAGTCCCCCAGCCAAGAAGCTGGTTTGAACCTGAATACTGAACCTCTTTGTTCACCTAGTCCCCCAGCCTAATGGCCAGTTTGGACTTTAAGTATATTTGACGAGTTTGGTCCCCCAGCCGAAAGCCGGTTTGGGCATGGATTTTGCAGCTAGACTTTGGGGCCTCTACATGTTTTGTGTGTCTGGCGTCTCCTAGTGGTAACGTCTCAGCTTGGTTGACTTCTGGTGGTAACTTCTTGGTTAACAGCTCGTCTCTTCAGCAGCGGGAAGTCGTCTCAGGAATGGTTATCTTCTCAGCAGCGATTTGTATTCAGTGGTCTTCTTCACGATTAACAGCTTGTCTCTTCAGCAGCGGGATGTCGTCTCGGGAAATGTTGTCTTCTCAGCAGCGGTCCCGGTGATCGTTCTGTCGAAGCGCCTCCCGCAGAATTGGGTCATTCGGTCATTCAGTGATATAGGTCCGGGTTGTTTCCCTTGGTGGTTTGCTTTGTCTAATGCACCGCCTCCCGTAGAATTGGGTCATTCGGTCATTTAGTGATGCAGGTCCGAGTTGTTTCCCTTGGCGGTTTGCTTATTCATTTATTTTCGGGGTTCGGGGGCTATTGGGGTGTGGTTAACCCTATTTATAAGTGGTTGGGGACCATTGGGAATTCTCGGTGTGGTTTCCGTTTGGACATTTGTGAGTGTTCGTAGACAAGGGGTATTCTCCGTTTAGAATAGTTCCCCACAATTTTTTTTTTGTGTGTTTTGAAAACTAGAAGTTTCTTGTCCTTGTTCTTGTTTTTTTTTTTTTTGTGTTTTGAAAACAAGAAGTTTCCTGTCATAGTTCTTTATTATGCATTATTACATTGTCATTTTTATTTTAGTATATTTTTTATTTTGTTTTTGATGGCCTTGTATTTGGGTCTTACCCATGCCATATCTTACCCGATTTGTTTCCTCGTTCGGGCGTTTACTCCGAACCGGTTTGTCATTTGGTTGAGAGGCAGATTGAAATTTGTAGACTGCCGGGCGTAAGAGAGTTGGGGGTCCCTCCTTCCGCGTTGTGTAGGGTGGCATTGGTCCCCAGGGTGTTACTACTGTTTTATTTCTCTTCCATTTTCTGGCTTTGCTCACCTGGAGAGCTTGCAAGTCTCTTGCTAGTTGTTCGAGGACTTCGCCGGTCTTATCCTCTTCGGGGTCTCCATCTTTCGTGGCTTCGGTCTCGTTGCCTGTGTCGTCCGGTTGATCAATGCCTAGTTCTTCTACCCATTTTGCTGCTTCTTCCAGGATATCGTCTAGGTCGGCCTGGGTTAAATTGTCTCCCCTTGAATCCATTTTTGCAGGTATACTGTTAATGGAAGGAAGGTGGTTGATTTTGGTGGTGGGTACTTATTACATATATATTTATAAGTTTTGTAATTGTCACTGATGAAGACAACATATAGTTGTCGAAACAAATTTGTCTGACATAGATGAAATAATAAAAATAGCGTATTATTGGAACCATGTTTTTTAAATCTTAAATTTCAAACAAAAAGTTTTTCAAACGCTTTTATCAATTCCGCGAACAAAAACAAACCCAATATATATTTGGTTATGTTATGTTATATTGGTAGGGTTATGGTTTTATTTTTTGTATTATTGTTTATATTTTAGTTTTATTTATATATTTATTTATTTATTATTAATGTTATTATTGTTATTATTATTATTATTTTTTTTTTTGTGTGTGTTATTTTTATGGAGTGTGCTGGTCGGTCGTAGAGGCTCGTTCGGTTCCCAATAATTGTTGCCTTCGTAGTATGCTTATTGGGACTGGAATGATATTTATGTCGGGCGCGGCTCTAGTTCCGAAAGTTTCCAGATTTTGTTTTCGGCGTTTGCAGAATCTAAATATCCTGATAGCGGTTATTGTTATTTTTATGATTAGGATGCATCCTGATATAGTGGTAGTGATGTGCATCTGTATTCGGGCATGCCTCGCTTCCTCTTCTTTTGTGATTTCTGCTTCCAAGTCTTTTACGGCGTCACTTTGTTCCCTGAAGCGATCGTTGAATACCATTGGTTGGATTACTTCGATTTCCTTCTTGGTGTTATTCTTTAATTGAGTAGTTTGATAACGGGAGAAATTTATGTGGGGCATAGCATTAATTGATGTGGTTGGTTGAACATGCATGTTATACCGTTCACCAATTTTGTACGGAAGTATATATCCTGCCAGGTGGTAGGTGCATTTCGCCCGTAGTACTGCTATGCCAAGTCCGGATATTTCTCTTGTGTGTTCCGTATTTTCGCATTGTGCTTTAAGTGGTGTGGCTTGGTGAAGCCAAAATAGCCAAGCGTTGTCCCTATGCATAGGCACGATAACGTTCTGGGCTTGTTTTAACACTCGAAACGAGCAGCTCCCAATTTTGCCATTGATACCCTTGATACCAAACAATTCTTTTAGGCATTCTGTTCTTGTGGGTGTTACTGAGTTGGGGTGGTTTCTGTGGCATAGTGTGTGTGTATCATTCAGGTTTGTACACTGGAATCGATAGTCCAATTCACTCATACCAAAATTCAACTGTGATCGACTTGTATTTAAAAAGTATGCTGCTTGCAGTTCGTATATAAAATAGGTGTTGTTATTTGCTGCGATTGGTGTGGTGTACATTCGATTTATGGTCTACTGTTGGGTGTCAGCTAAGGGAATTCGTATTCGTACCAGGAGGCTGTTTTTGTAGGATTCGCAGTCTACCTTAGCTATTTTCTGTAGTGTCGGAAAATCCATTATAGTCTCCTTCCCGTAATGCGATTTTGCTACGTTAGCGTATAGTTGTTGGAATTGATGTGAGGGGAGCAGTAGTGGACTCTACTCTCGCCTATTCGTTGCCTCCATCATTATGAACATGTCGGTGGTGTCCAGATAAATTTGCAATAGTTACTCTACTATTACGGGCATAATTTCACATATAGCTTCCCGTAGTTGCATTTGGTGTAGATTTGTTGTATACTAGGGGGACGCCCCCTGATCGCTACGCTCGCCAACCCCCGCCGTTCGCTCCGCTCACTCTAATATCTCGCGCATGGAGCTATATATACAGTAGCATTGTAAGTAAAAAAAGAACAGTGACAATACGGTATAGTAGTAGCAATCATTTCAGCTAATTTTGCACGTCAAAGTTCATCTACGTTGAATGGGGCCCTATCTATAATTATCGAAAACCTTGCGGGTGCGGTTGCGGATCTTAATAGATCTTAAAATTTTCTCATACAAAATACTTTTTGCAAAAATTCTTTCATCTTCTGCCAAATGACCTTGGCCTCGTGTTTCAAAAATACATATAGACACGCAATCGATCAAACGATCTAACCTTACTGGCTACAACATACAATTGACGGTGAGAAAATACAGCTTGTTTGAGAAAGACTCCTACTTTTTGGAATGTTTGCCCCTGGGATTTATTAATTTTCATCGCAAAAGCCAGAATGACGGGAAATTGAGTTTTTTGAACGGAAAAAGACAGAAGTGTGCCAGTGTAATTAAGGTGTATTTGTCGTGTCAAAATACGAATGTTTCGAAAAACTCCTGCTAAAATCTCACAATCCAAACAATTTTTTTGCATTTGAGCTAAACGAATAGGTGTGCCATTGACCAAGCAACTCATGTACTGTACTCAAATTACGAATAAGTAAAAGTATGCAATTTGGTTTTGAAAGTAAATTTGTGGGATCGGGAGCCCACTTACATCAACTGAGCATAAAAATTCTACTGGAAAATTATTTTCCTGTCTATAATCGTCACTCAAGATGCTTTTGGAACTCATATATATTCGTTCCTCTCCGGACAGACTGTTGAAGATTTCTGCATCAATGAAAGTGCAGTTTTCAAATTTGGGAGCTAATATAACCGAATTGAGAATATCGTTAGACTTTATGGTTTCAGATACATTGCCATAAGTATCTGCAATTACGAAGTTGCTAACTAAAGGGGAAGGAATTTCAATAACATCTTGGCTGTAATCTGGAAATGTGGGTAAAGTTCCATTACCAAGAGATTTAGAAATTCAACGAATTCAATCATGTTTCGGGTAAAAGTTATTTTGTGGAATTGTGAAAATTCGGACCATGAAGTTAGGCAATTCTCAATAAGTGGTACACGAATAGCTGGCAATATTCGTGAAAAATCTCCACAGAGTAAAATATTCGTAAATCCGAAAAGGTTAGTTGAAGTACAGAATGAATCGTTAACTGAACAAAATTTCCTCAATAGCTAATAAACCACGGTTATATGAATAATTTTCTGAGGAATTTCTTAAAAATTCTTCACACATGAAAATTTTGAATTCGTTCCACAAATCTAAAGCATTTGTAGGAAAGTTCATACCACAAGTCGGATATGGAAAATAACTCTCTTAACTGCTGAGAAGAGTTACACTCTTTTACTTCTAATAAATATTCACGCCACTCTCCACCAGTTCATGCGATACGTCGTGCATGTGCTGTAAATGTGCAGTAAATAATGTTCCCAACAGTACCCAAATCCTGATGGGCCCTCGAACATGAAGCAAAATAGGCTCAAATGGAACAACTGGACATAAAACATAAAATAATCTAGCAATAGCTCTACTACTTCCTCTTTGAGATTTTTTCCATTTTTTTTCTTTATCTACCTAAATATAATGCATCAACGTCTCTGTAAATAAAGACACGGACGAACTAATTCGATTGATTTCATAGAATGCAGTCAATTTCGTTCTTCTGTGGCTTTTGAGAGCTTGCTGAACATTTTCTACCCTAAAGACTACATTTTGCCTGTGAGGCAAGTGACATTCAAGTCGAACTATAATATATTACGTGACTGGTAATGCATTGGATACTCATTTATGCGCCAACTATCTTCCGTAGATCCAACATAGTAACCGGACAAAAAGCAATCGATTTCATCTATATAAACTTTGCCCTCAACTCCACCTCAAACTCTTCCAAACTGTAATGAGGCACAGTCGTATTCCTTATAAACATATTTGTACATATATTTTAGGCTCTTAACTGTGCCAAGAACTTCCAAATTTAAGTAGCAATCAAATTTCGCTAAAAAATATGCATTTTAAGGAACAGCATAACGGTCGTCAACTCAACAGAGTGGCCACGAAAGTCAAAAGCTTTTGCTAAATTTACCATCTCTCATACAGACGGGGATACAATTCAATAAACCACATGGCCGTGGATCATATGGTTTTTAATTAAATTGTGAAGTTGCGGGAAATACATATATGTATATTGTAAATAAAATACATCTGGAATTTCCGTACAAACGTACCAACTTTCATATCCAACCTTTTCTTTTTTCTCTAAATTGAGGTTTTAAAGGTGTGCAGACAAAAGTTTGGAAATATGATATAATTTCAGATTTTGAATTTTTAACAGTTTTTTGCCCATAGCGGCTAAATCAAGCGTTCTAGGAGGCATGACCAACCCCATTATTTTTTCATTTCCAAACTTTTGGCCATATATCATATTTCTCTAAATTATGTTTTAAATGTGGGTCCATACAAAAGTTGGGAAACATGATAAAATTCAGACTTTCGCTCGCTTTCCATAAATATTCGTGAAAGTTAACCTCGTGTTTTCTAGAAATAACTGTAAATTTGTGATTTTCTATATTTTTTAAAATAAAATTTGCATATATTTTTATCAAATTAGCAAAAAACAATGGTATAAGTAAACGATGGCTTTAAATTTGTCGGTGGTAATGCATCCATAGTATTGTCTGTGGCCATATGTTCATTGTTTAGGCTTTTGTCTGGAAGAATGCAATTTTATTAGCCAAAGATTGCCTTCTTCCAGGCAAAAAGCAAAAGAATGAACATATGAATATTGTCTGTGATATGGCTGCATTTGCCGCTCACATTATCCTTGACATAAATATTAGGTTTGAGTGAAAAGAATGCATGTATTTGGCATAAATGGTCGGTTATTCAGTCGAACGTATCATCTATGCAAATGATAATGTTCAATAAGTATGTTCTATATTTTGATTTTTTCGTAAAGGAATGCAATTATATGTGAATACTTTTGGTTTGTGTCCCCAGTAGAAGATTGATCCATTTGGTTTGATTTTCGACTAATTTAGTACTTGCCATTTATCGGGGACAAAAACCAAAAAATCACATATGGTTGCATACTTCCAGGCAAAAAGCAAAACAATCACACGCATACATTCTTCCCAAAAGCATCATCTACGCTGTGCGTGTGCTCAATTCACACATACTATCCCATTGAATTTTTGAATTTCAATTTAAAATTAAACTAATTTATAATTAAATTTAAGAAAAAAAATTAGGTGATGCACATAGAGGAAAAACTAATCTTTCGAATGGTATAACTTTTATTCTGGTAAGTCCATCTGGTTTCCTGTAAAAGGGATAACAAAAAAACGTGTCGCCTATTTATATATAGATCTGTGGAGTTCGTCCTGCCTTCCTTCATTAATTTGGTTGAGCTTCTGGACCAATTGATTGTACCGTTCGACCATTGCGCAATTTGTCTCATTAGCCGTTTTAAGTGTGGTGTGCATAATGGTAATTTGCTGTTTGGCCAATTGGAAGGTTCGTGTGTTGGTGTTTTCTAGCTCATCGAGTTTTTCGTGGATTTGTGTGGAGTCCTCGTCGTCCATTGTTCCGAACAGCTTATTCAATATCCGGCCTCCCAAGTTTATCAAGCCTCTCTTAATTCTGTTGTGGTTTTTTCGGTCAACTCCACCTTCTCGATGAGTTCCTCTACCTGTTCCGTCCTCTTCTGGAGTGTAATGTACCAGTTGTCGCATAATTCTTCCTCCATACCCTTACATAGTTGTTCAAGGGCTTGTCTGCTTTTCTCGATGTATCGTAACTGTAATTCCCATTGCGGCGTGCTAATCAGTGTTACGATCGTCCAGTAATCATGGTAGGTTTTTGCTACTCCTATTGGTTCGAATACCACACCTTGTCCTGCCAGCGTTTGTATCTCCATTGGTTGCGGTATGGTGTCGACCGTGTTTCCTAACGCAATGTTGGGCATTACGTTGATGATGTGTAGGGCTTCCATTATTAATATGAGCCGGCGATAGAGGGATGCCCTAAATAGAGAAGTTATTAATAGAAGAGTTTAAGGCGGTTGTTATGGAATCTTCTTTTCTTATTTCCTATTTGGATCGTATTGTTCACTGGACTATTCAGTGATACTACTTTAAAAGGACCTAACCAATATTGAGCTAGTTCGTAGAAGTACTTGGTCCGCCACATGTTATTTTATCGGGCACGTTTTTTGGTAGTAGTATTAGTATTAGTAGTATTCTTTGGCATGTAATTTACTCTCTTGTATATTCAGTCTCGCGATCTGGAGTTTACTATTGTTCCGTACGAACATTGCTGCCCGTAGGTGTTCGTCCCAATCGGTTTGGTTTTCATCCACGAAATTCCGTAGGTAGTCCGCCAGGGGTCTGTGAGATCTTTCCAGGGTTCCATTCGTTTGTGGATGGTACGGTGTCGTCTCTATTTTTTGAATTTTTAGGAACTTACATACTTGTCGGAACATTTCTGAAGTAAAATTTGCTCCCTGGTCCGTGACCAACTTTTTTGGGATTCTTTACCGACTTATTATTTCATCCACGAATCCCTGTGCTAACGATTTGGCTTCCATGTTTTCCAATGGTACCACATCCATGAACCTAGTGAGGTCGTCTTCGAAACTGAGTATGTATTTGTTTCCCTAGTTTGATTCTGGTAGGGGACCGACGATATCCACATAGATTTTATCGAAAGGAAGATTCGCAGTGTCTGTCAGCACCATGGGTTCCTTGTGTTCTTTCGTGGGTCTGTTTATTTGGCATTTTTTACATCATTTTATGTATTGAGTTATATCCCTCAACATCCCGTTCCAGTATTACTCCCGTTTCAAGCGATGATATGTTTTATACACCCCTTGGTGTCCGCCTAGTGGCGCATCGTGACAATCTGATAAGATGGTCTTAATGTTCTGGGGATCTGTCAATACTCTTTGAGGGTGTACCTGGCTATTTTCTGGGGCTCCTCGTTCTTCGGGCTCGATGTGTTTGTCTTTGTTTGCCTCTGGTGGTGGTTCCCCTACAGGTACTGGGTCTGCATTGTTTTCTCTGGCTTCTAGTTCCTTAGCTTTTTGACGCGTTATCGCCATAACGTCATAGGGTATTCTGTTTAGCGCGTCGGCGTTATTGTTTTTCCTCCCCTCTTTATACTGAATGTCGAAAGTGTAATCGGACAACTTGTGCCAGAGTCGCAATATCCGACTGGTTGGATCCTCGATTCTTACCGCACCCTTTAATGGTTTGTGGTCCGTAAAAACCGTGAAATGTCTTCCATACAAATAGCTTCTATAGTTCTTTACTGCCCAAACAATTGCTAGAAGCTCCCTTTCGATGGTTGAGTAATTCCTCTCAGCTGGATTAAGAGTTCGGCTGGCATAGGCGATTGGCTTTTCTTCGTTATGTGGCCCTTGTGCTAGTACCGCTCCCAATGCATCTCCACTAGCATCCGTGTAGAGTTTAAACGGTTCGTCTAAGTTTGGGTATCTTAGCACCGGTGGTGAAATTAATTTGTCTTTTAACGTTTGGAATGCCTTACTGCAGTTCTCCTCCCAGATAAATTTCTCATCCTTTCACAGCAGTTTGTTGATGGGTGCTGCGATTTTGGAGAATCCTTCTATAAATTTCCTATAATAATTGGCCAATCCGAGAAACGATTGTACTTGTCGGATTGTTTTCGGTGTCGGAAATTCTCTTACGCTTTTAACTAAACTCGGGTCCGCTGCCACACCTTCGGTACCACATTTATGTCCCAGGTACACTATTTCTCTCTTCAAGAAATTGCATTTTTCTGCATTTAGTTTTAGTTGATGTACCCTTAGCCTTTCCATAATGGATCGTAACTGCCTTTGATGATCCGCGTGGTTTTTACCATATATGTACACAAAGCAATGCAACCCTTGCAATCCAGTTAACACATGGTTCATTAATCGTTGAAAAGTCGCTGGTGCCCCTTTAAACCCAAATGGCATTCTCTTGAACGCATCATGGCCATAGGGTGTACTGAATGCCGTTTTATCCCGATCTTCCGTTTTCATGGCTATCTGGTGATAACCACTAGCGAGATCGAGGACAGAAAAGTAGCGCGAGTTCCCTAGCTGGTCCAGAATATCTTCTGTCCTGGGCACCGTTCAATTTTCGATAGTCTACAACTATTCTCCAGCGCTTCTGGCCGTCAGCTCCAGGTTTTTTGGGCAACACCAGCAGCGGGGCGTTCCACTGGCTCCAGCTGGGTTCAACGATATCATCTTTTAATAACCTGTTTATTTCTTCCGTGATGACTTGTTTTTGTGTATCTGGTAACCGGTACATTTTGCATTTAATCGGGGGTTGATCCTCTTTTTTTCGTATCTCATGATTTACGCTCGTTGTGAAACTCAGTTTGTCCCCAGGTAAATGAAATACGTCCTGGAACTCCCTAATAATTTCGGTTATCGATTCTTCCTCCTCTTTATTCAATTCTTCCCCTATATTTACTATTTTCATTATTTCTTCCAATCGTGTTTCCTTAGTAGTGGTGTCTTTCAGTATTCTATAATTTTCCTTGACTTGATATGTATTTGCTACTGCAGGCTCCATATTAAAATCGTTAATATCTTCCATAGTTACTGCTAGTTCTTTTAGTGTAACTTCGTAATTATTGACACTAGGGGGACGCCCCCCGCTCGCTACGCTCGCCAACTCCCGCCGTTTGCTACGCTCACTAATAGCTCGCGCATGGCGCTATATATACAGTAGCATTGTAAGTCCAAAAGTTTTTTAGTTCAGACTGTAGTAGCAATCATTTCAGCTCATTTTGCACGTCGAAGTACATCTATATTGAATGAAGCCCTATCTTAAATTACAATTTTGTCAGCTGCATGAGATATTTTTACTGAATTATATGTTTTAAAGTGCGCTGATTTCAAAAGTGATGGCCATTTTTTTCTATCACATAAGGATTTTTTGCAAATTCAAACACAAAAAATTGGTTAAAGCACTCCTTTATTCAAAATTTTCAAACAATAAGTATTTATTTTTAGAGCAAACGAAACATTATTTTGATACATATACTTATTCATGTTCTTTATGAAACCTCTTCTCCTTTTCCTTGATACTTTGACGAGTCCTTTTCCGATTTTCATCTTCAGTTTCTCGCTTAAGCAGCCAACAGTAGTCAGCAAGCATAGTGACATCCTATCGCTCTTGGTACCTTCTCTCGATATCACGGACATCCTGGTGAAATCGCTCCCCCTGCTCTTCACTGTAAGCTCCCAGGTTTTCAGGAAAATAGTATGTGAGAGTGTAAAAAATGGACCTTCAAGCTCATCTTGCAGCCTTGAGCTTCGTATGCTGCTAGCATCCGTTGCACAATGTTTTTATAGTTAGGATCCTTAGTATTTCCCAAAAACTTTCGCACTACGCCCTTGAACGATACCCAAGCTTCTTTTTCCTTCTCATTCATAGTTTCCACAAATGAAGGGTCCGTTAAAAGTTTTCTTATGTCGGGGCCGGTGAAAACTCCCTCTTTCAACTTTGCTTCTGACAGCTTCGGGAATTTTGTACATAAATATTTGAAACAGTCTCCATCCTTTTGCAGCGATTTTACAAATTGTTTCATCAACCCCAATTTGATATGGAGAGGGGTCAACAAAACATTTTCTGGTGGTACCATTGTAGGTTTTATAACATTTGTCTCTCCAGGTTTTAAAGTTTCTCGGGATGGCCAATCACTTTTTTTCCAGTGCTGTTCTCTGGCTCTACTATCCCACAAGCATAGGAAGGATGGGTATTTCGTATAGCCTGCCTGCTGACCCAAAAGCATTGTCAGTATTTTGAAGTCCCCACAAATCATCCATTGATGGTCTTGATACTTGATTTTTTCCAGGATAATGGCCAAATCGTTATAATCTTCTTTCATATGCACAGAATGTCCAATCGGAATCGAGGCAAATTTATTTCCATTGTGCAATAATACTGCTTTAAGGCTAGATGAGTCAATGAATAGGCGCCATTAAGATGAGTTATACTTTATATCAAAGCGATGTATGAGTTCTTCCACATTATTGCAGAAAACTAAATTTCCTTCTTTTGAGAAAAACTGGGTAAATTCTTTTTCTCGGTGTCTGTACCAGTAGAAAGAAGTGCCAGGTGATAAAAGGTTTTTATTTTTTAATCTAGAACCTAACAGTTCGGCTGCATCTTTTGAAAGACCTTAATCTCTTACTAAATCATTGAGCTCACCTTGAGAAAATAGTTGAGGCCTTCCATCTTCGTCAAAAGATAAATCTGAGCTTGATTCACCCGGAGGAGATAATGTAGCTTCGTCCTCGAACTCGCTAGGGTATTCATCCAAACTGGAAGTTGGCTGCGGGATAGATATCTCGGAGCTATGGGGCACTGGACTTATAGCTGAGTCAAGATTAGAATAACTTCTTTTGTTTCTTTTGTTTTTTGATTTGAATCCCTTTACGTCAACTGAGCAAAAGTAGCAGTCAGTGGTGTGATTTTTCTGCTCACGCCATATCATAGGAATTCCAAATCGAAATGCATTTTTCTTTCCCTTAAACCACAAACGAAGATGTTCTTCGCATCTTCTACACACCTTATGCGGGGCCCATGGTTTATCTTGATCACCAAGTTTTAATTTAAAGTAGGAAAAATAAACTTTCCTTACAAAATCACTTTTATTTCTCTGTTGACTTTTAATAGTGAATTCACCACAGATATAACAGAAACTGTTTGGAGAAATAACAGAACCCCTTGTAGCCATGATTAACAGACAACAGCACTGTTCACAAGAATATCAGTATGTCTACTGAGAGCTTTTCTTTGTTTCAAGCGATATACGTCATTTGACTTGTCTCAACATGTTAAAACATTCCCAGTCTCACCAACAGCTCAGGTTGTTTTTCTCCATTATCAAATAAAAATCATATAGGTTTATTACCAATGAACATAGATAATGCAATATACATAAAAACTTATGTGATATAATAATTTGAATATTTTTTCTGTTTTTGGGAGGTCAAAATCTGTAAAAAAATGTAAAAAAATCCTATGCAGTTTTTTGGTCGCAGACCTGTGTTATCGAAAACCTTGCGGGTGCGGTTGCGGATCTTTAAAGGTCTGAAAATTTTCTCATACAAAATACTTTTTGTAAGAATTGTTTCATCTTCTGCCAAATGACCTTGGCCTTGTGTTTCAGAAATATATATAGACACGCAATCGATCAAACCATCTAATTCTACTGGCTACAACATACAATTAGCGGTGAGAAAATATAGGTAGTTTGAGTAAGATTCCTTCTTTTTGAAACGTTAGGGATTTATGGGATTTATTAATTGTCATCGCAAAAGCCAAAATAAAGGGGAAATTGAGTTTTTTTAAAGGAAAAAGGCAGAAATGTACTTGTATAATCAAGGTTTATTTGTGGTGTCAAAATACGTGTGTTTCGGAAAATTCCTGCTAAAATCTCACAATCCAAACAATTTCCTTTTGCATTTGAACTAAACGAATAGGTGTACCATCGACCAAGCAAGTCATGTCCTGTACTCAAATTACGACTAAGTAAATGTATGCAATTTGGTTTTGAAAATAAATTTGTGGAATCGGGAGCCCACTTACATCAACTGAGTTTAAAAATTCTACTGAAAAATTATTTTGCTCTCTATAGTCATCACTCAAGATGTAATCGGAACTCAAATGTATTCAAAGTGCAGTTTTCATATTTGGGTGCTAATATAACCGAACTGAGAATATCGTTAGACTCTATGGTTTCAGATACATTGCCATAAGTATCTGCTATCACGAAGTTGCTAGCTAAATGGGAAGGAATTTCAATAACATCTTGGCTGTAATCTTGAAATGTAGGTAATGTTCCATTATCAAGAGATTTAAGAAATTCAACGAATTCAATCTCATGAGGTGAAGCTCTCATGTTTTGGGTAAAAGATATTTTGTGGAATTTTGAAAATTCGGACCATGAGTAAGGCAATTCTCAATAAGTGGTACACGTATACCGTGAGATATAGCTGGCAATATTCGTCAAAAATCTCCACAGAGTAAAATAGTCTTACCTCCGAAAAATTTAGTTGAAGTACCGAAGGAATCGTTTACTGAACAAAATTTCCTCAATAGCTAATAAAGCAGGGTTGTATGAATCATTTTCACACATGAAAATTTTGAATTCATTCCATAAATCTAAAGCATGTGTAGGAAAGTTCATACCACAAATGCGATATGGCAAATAACTCTCTTAACTGCTAAGAAGACTTACACTCTTTTACTTCTAATAAACATACACGCCACTCTCCATCATTCCATGCGATACGTCGTGCATGTGCTGAAAATGTGCAGTGATTAATGTTCCCAACAGTACTTAAATCCTGATGGGACCTCGAACATAAAGCAAAATATTCTCAAATGAACAACTAGCAATCTAGCAATAGCTCTACTACTTCCTCTTTGAGGTTTTTTCCATTTCTTTTCTTTATCTACCTTAATATAATTCATCGGCGTCTCTGTATATAGAAACTCGAACGAACTAATTCGATTGATTTCATAGAATGCAGTCAATTTTGTTCTTCTGGGATTTTTAAGAGCTTGCTGAACATTTCCTTCCCTAAAGACTACATTTTGCCGGTGAGGCAATTAACATTCAAGTCGAACTTTAATATTTTACGTGACTGGTAATGCATTGGAAACTCATTTACGCGCCAACTATCTTCCGTAGATCCAACATAGTGACTGGACAAAAAGCTATCGATTTCATCTATATAAACTTTACCATCAACTCCACCTCAAACTCTTCCAAATTGTAATGAAGCACAGTCGTATCCCTTATAAACATATTTGGACATATATTTATGGCTCTTAACTGTGCCAGGAACATTTAAGTAGCAATCTAATTTCGCTAAAAGATATGGATTTTAAGGAACAGCATAACGGTTGCCAACAGAGTGGCCACGAAAGTCAACTGTTATACCATTTACACGACGCATCTAAAATTGGCTTGAGTTGTATTGTAAAAGTCCTTAGAAAAGCTTTTGCTGCATTTACCATCTCTCATACAGACGAGGATACTATTCAATAAACCACATGGACCGTGGATCATATGGTTTTTAACTAAACTATGAAGTTGTGGGAAATACATATATATTGTAAATAAAATATATCTGGAATTTCCGTACAAACAAACCAACTTTCATTTCCTACCTTTTCTGTTTTCTCTAAATTAAGTTTTTAAAATTGTGCAGACAAAAGTTTGGTAATATGATATAATTTCAGATTTTGAATTTTTAACAGTTTTTTGCTCGTAGCGGCTAAATAAAGCATTCTAGGGGGTATGTAAAATTCCTTTTATTTTTTCATTTCCCAACTTTTGGCCGTACATCATATTTCTCTAAATTATGTTTTTAAATATGGGTCCATACAAAAGTTGGGATATATGATAAAATTCAGACTTGCGCTCGCTTTCCATAAATATTCGTGAAATTCAACCAAACGTTTTCTAGAAATAACTGTAAAATTGTAAAATTTTAAAATAAAATTTGAATAGATTTTTATCAAATTAGCAAAAAACAATGGTATGTATAAGTAAACGATGGCCTTAAATTTGTCTGTGGTAATGCATCCATATTATTGTCTGCCAAAGATTGCCTCCTTCCAGGCAAAAAGCAAAAGAATGAGCATTTGCCGCTCACATTATCATTCACATAGATATTAGGTTTGAGTGAAAAGAGTGCATGTATTTGGCATAAATGGTTGGTTATTCAGTCGAACGTATGATCTATGCAAATGATAATGTTAAATAAGTATGTTTTATATTTTGATTTTTTCGTAGAGGAATGCAGTCATAGCAATTAAATATTATATGTTAATTCTTTTGGTTTGTGTCCCCAGTAGAAGATTGATCATATTTGGTTTGATTTTCGACTAATTTAGTACTTACCATTTATCGGACACACAAACCAAAAAATCACATATGGTTGCATATTTCCAGGCAAAAAGCAAAACAATCACACGCATACATTCTTCCCAAAAGCATCATCTACGCTATACGTGTGCTCAATTCACACATACTATCCCATTGAATTTTTGAATTTCAATTTAAAATTAAACTAATTTACAATTAAATTTAAAAAAAAAAATTAGGTGATGCACATAGAGGAAAAACTAATCTTTCGAATGGTATAATTTTTATCCTGGTAAGTCCACCTGGTTTCCTGTAAAAGGGATAACAAAAAAACGTGTCGCCTATATATATATAGATTAGTGAATCTTTTGGTGTATGTATAAGCTTACTGAGATCATCCAGTGTATCGACTACAATTTCTTTCTGAATCAGATCTTCCTCAAATTTATCTAAAAAATTAAAATAAGTATCCATTTTTAAATAAAGTAAAAAATATTGTTTATATTTAAATTAAGTTTACTTAGTTGATCATCCCTGTTGATTTGAAGATTTTAAAGGCGGCTCCGGCTTCCAGTGGTAATCCGTGTTAGTAATAAGTAGTAATAATAATAGTAATAGTAATAATAGTAATACATATGTGATACGTGACTGATTCTATCTCTGAAACAGACTTCTCAGAAACGCCGAATGCGATAAAATCAAATGTCATTTAAAACGAAAATTTAAAGGATCCTAGGTGAAAATACATGAACATATGTATATACATAATATGTTGGAACTAATTTCAGTCGGAATCTTTTCTAGCATCACTTTGGATGTTTGTAACAGTCAGCACTCTTGGTTCCAATGGGCTCATATGAGGACATGTTCGGTAGTGTGTATTTGTTTCTAAAATTAAGAACTGTTTGCTCTCAACAATTTTAAAATCTCATAAATAATTAACAATGATTTCAACTGATCCCGTGTTCTTAAATTTGGGACGGAGTTGCTGTTAAATTGTCTAGTAACATCACCTAGGGATCTTTTGTTAGTTTATAATAAATGTAGAATCAGTTTTTTTGTTTTGGATTATGTTATTGATAATTGTGTTGATCAATTATTCTTGTTCCAGTTTTCCCGCTTTTACGTGTCCTTTCTAAAATACTAAGAAATAAGTAAGAACTAGTTTATGGACGCAATGACCCATTTTAGTTGTCGCAGATTTTTAGTGAGAGGTATAACAAAGATTTAATTTTCAATTAAAAAAAAAAAATTTTTCCTTGTGTCCATTTATCGTAAATTAAACATTAGACTTGCAAAGCGTCACGAAGACCAGGAAATGCAATTGTCCTTGGATCATTGATCGGTAATTCAACTTTTTATCTGGATTCTCATCGATAAAAATACATATTCGCGCTGGGTATATGCCGGGTATTTACAACAAATTTTTTACATTTGTCCACATCTCGACTGTGGATATTATGCACTATTATTTCAGAGCACAGCAAAAGAGCTTATTTTACTGGTTATGCGAAGTTTATGATGTACATAAATAGACAAATTTTCTCCGGTAAATTAGAATCCTTCATTTTAAAAATGACATTCATGCATTCAGAACAAATAAGTTGCTCAAGAAGCTTTTTGTCAGGAATTCTTTTAAATGGGAGCAATATTTCGTATCGGCATGACATTTGGATTAAAACTTTTCTTCCGTTGATGGACGCACTATGGGTAGAAAGTTGAAACCACGGTTTCTGTCAAGCATTAGTTTGCGTCTTAAACGTGATAAAGAAGAAGTAGAAACAAAATGGTGCTGTGTACTGAAATGCCGTCATTTTAGTGAATGAATTTTAACGAATTGCAAAGGTCAATTTGACCATGAGCAATATATCTGTTTGCATTAGTTAGTTTGCATTAGATTTCAACTGATCCCGTGTTCTTAAATTTGGGACGGAGTTGCTGTTAAATTGTCTAGTAACATCACCTAGGGATCTTTTGTTAGTTTATAATGAATGTAGAATCAGTTTTTTTGTTTTGGATTATGTTATTGATAATTGTGTTGATCAATTATTCTTGTTCCAGTTTTCCCGCTTTTACGTGTCCTTTCTAAAATACTAAGAAATAAGTAAGAACTAGTTTATGGACGCAATGACCCATTTTAGTTGTCGCAGATTTTTAGTGAGAGGTATAACAAAGATTTAATTTTCAATTAAAAAAAAAAAAATTTTCCTCGTGTCCATTTATCGTAAATTAAACATTAGACTTGCAAAGCGTCACGAAGACCAGGAAATGCAATTGTCCTTGGATCATTGATCGGTAATTCAACTTTTTATCTGTATTCTCATCGATAAAAATACATATTCGCGCTGGGTATATGCCGGGTATTTACAACAAATTTTTTACATTTGTCCACATCTCGACTGTGGATATTATGCACTATTATTTCAGAGCACAGCAAAAGAGCTTATTTTACTGGTTATGCGAAGTTTATGATGTATATAAATAGACAAATTTTCTCCGGTAAATTAGAATCCTTCATTTTAAAAATGACATTCATGCATTCAGAACAAATAAGTTGCTCAAGATGCTTTTTGTCAGGAATTCTTTTAAATGGGAGCAATATTTCGTATCGGCATGACATTTGGATTAAAACTTTTCTTCCGTTGATGGACGCACTATGGGTAGAAAGTTGAAACCACGGTTTCTGTCAAGCATTAGTTTGCGTCTTAAACGTGATAAAGAAGAAGTAGAAACAAAATGGTGCTGTGTACTGAAATGCCGTCATTTTAGTGAATGAATTTTAACGAATTGCAAAGGTCAATTTGACCATGAGCAATATATCTGTTTGCATGCATTAAGATATAACGTTTTGTTTTCTGCGGAACCAGAATTTGATTAAACTTTGGTCTATAAACAAAAACACTTCGCAAAGCTATCATATGTTCAATGATATGTGCAAAAATTTTTTCGTCAATTTGGAACTTCATCAAATATCAACAACACCGGATTTATAAACATTACTAAATCATATAAATTTATTTATGTATTAAGATTATAAAAAAATGGGTCAGTAAACTACACTGGCCTACACACAATTTGCATATTATTATAAATGCTTATCGCTGCTTTTAATATTTAAATAATGTTTAGTTTTTCAACCAGGGCTGCGCGTTTAAGAACTGCACGATGTAAAGGCTTTTGCTAAGGGGAAATCCGCAATTTATAAAATAGACAAAGTACTTTAATTCTTTTATTACAATATTATGCATATTACACTCGAACCATGTATTTACTTACCGGTTTTATCAAACAATCCTAGCAACAATCCTTACTTAAACGTCACTTGCTTAACCTAGGTAGGTGTCATCAATAATAATTTAAGCATAACTAAAGTAGGTTAGAAAAGTTATTAAATTAAAATTTGTTATAAAATTACATTTTGCCTTACCTAATCACACTTGGTGACTGTACAGTTTTGACTGATGTCTGTTAACAATTATTGTCTATGACAATTACATACTTAAATCATCATATATGATCTTATTATTTTGATTTGACTTATTGAACTTATAATTGTACTTTCAATATTACAAACATTTTGTGTATGCAAAATCCGCTAAAGTCACCTCTGTGTTATATCCAGCATATCCTAATTATCCAGCATTCTGACAAGTATTATATTTTACCTACAAGTATGGAAGTTTTATTTATTTTATTTTAATTTTAAGTAGTTTATATGTATTTGAAAAGAATGTTAAAAAAAAAATTTCTGGCGTAGGCGGACTCACAACATTGGAACATATGTGCCTTTACAAAGTTGTGGAGTCAATATTTAAAGTTGTATGTTATAGTTGATACCACATAATGATTGTTTTTTTAATTTAACGAATTTCGGTTTAAGATAAGAACTTGCGAACAGTAAGTCCATTTGTAGGCATGGATATTGCATCATCGACATGTGTATGTACGATATCATGTCTATAAATGGACTTACTGTTGTGTGGATGATGCAATATCCATGTCCATAAATGGACTAACTGTCTGCAAGTTCTTAACTTAAACCGAAATCATAACATAACAATCTTTATGTAATTAAAACTTTATTGTGTCATTTTCAATTTATTTTTGTTATATTATTTTAACCATTACAATTTAATTAAGCCAGATTAGACGGGGCTCTACAAGAACTAACTTACAACTAACAATTAAATCCTAATATGCACTGAAATGAATACTACAAATTGAAAAGGCTTACTTATTAGCTTATTTACTCGTAATTTATTGTGAAAAGATACTTGTTCTAAATTACTTGTAAACGTCACATTCCTCCCCCCGCCCACCAGAAATGACGGAATCAAGCAAACACAAATCACACCTCGAGGAAGGCAGGCTTTAATCGATCAGTCGAGAGCATTCTTTCGCTTCCGTTTACATTAATTGTGAGCAATTTTGTAACTCTTAACAACCTTGAATTTTAACAATTTTTATATTCTGTGTCACTCACTGTGCTATTGCTATTTGTCCTTCGTCAATTTGGGCCACCAATTTGTTAGATTATATATCAATCTTTATTTAACTTAAATTTTATTGTTTCATTTTAAATTTCTTTTTATTATTTTATTTTTACCATTATATTTTAATCAACCCAGATGAGACTGTACTCTGCTAGAACCAACTTACAACTAATAATTAAATATTAACATTATCTTAAATGACTACTACAATTCAGAAAGACTTAGTTACTAGCTTACTTACTCATAACTCATTGTGAAGAGATACTTATTGTGAATTACAAGTAAACGCCACACATGTATATTGAGAGTTGGTAGACAATTGTTGCTTTGCGGTGACATTGATTATAAAATAAAACTATACTGTCCATGAAATTATGGTGGGTTTTAGGGGAGTTCATTTGCTTTTTCCGACCAAGATTCTGGTTGAAAAGACAAAGCTTACGTTGGGGATCGATTTATTCTGTATAACTTTCTCTCTCTCTAATTAGAAAAATCTACCTACTTGAACTAATCTTTTAACAAACGTTAACTCTTCTCTCGGTTTAAATTACATCAATTCTTTCTACATTTATTTATTCCCTCTACGGTTAACTATTCCTCTCTAAAATCATACTAATTTCAAATTCAAATTCTCTTCTCAAGTTCAATTCTAAATCTCTTACAATTAATCCTTTTTACAATGATTAATTCAAATTCTCTTTACAAAAATTACTCTCAAATTTTCTTTACAAAATTTAATTCAAATTCTTGTTATTAATATTATTCCAAAACTCTGTCTCTACACAAGCTCTTTCTACAAGGGTTTAATTCAAATAACATTTATTCCAAAACTTCCTCTTCTCGTTACAAATATTTAACCCTAGTTGACGGTAATTCTTCCTCCCCATCCTGCATTTGTCAATCAACTGGCTGGCTGCACTTTTTTCGTCGTTCGAGCCGGCTAAAACAAGCTTGCGCTGAGCCTCCTGTAATTTACGTTGGAAGTAAGCTTCTTAACCCGAGCGCTACTTCTTTGTCGAGGCTTGTGCGGGTAATGTGTCCCTCTTTCCTTGGACTGATTTCAGCGTCGATACTCTTCAATGGAGATCGAGCGTGGCTCAGCAGTCCAATCATTGAGTGCCTCCTTCGACGTCATAGGGGTGCTGCATACGGAGAAGATGTGATCGCCATTAGCCTGCTGCCTACGAGGGCCGTTCAGGTATTTGCTAGCTAGCTGACTACTTGGTGAGGTTGCCTTTACGGGGGTGTGGCATCGATGTTCGAGTCTCTTCGGTTGGAAACGAGGTGACCGTCTTTTATAAGAATAAGGTGTGCTTATTCTTCCTTCTACGGGAGTTCACTTGGATCGGTTGGAATGTGGGTGATCTCCTTCATCTTCGTTTGATGGCCGGTCGTCTTTCTCGGGGTCCTCCTCTATGCGTGGCGTCTGTTACTCTTACTCTTTGGGCTTTTTCTATTCCTTTATATTTAGTTTAATTGCTGGAATCGTTGACCCCGGATATTAATTGGATATTAGTTTTTGTGTTGTTTGTCGAGATCGAACTATTGATTGTTACCGGGTGCTTTTGTTTGTGAGTATTGTTGATTTTTTTGTTTCGGTTACTTTTATTGATTTTGTTTGTCAATTTAGTTTTTCCGGTTATTCGTTTTATGGTCGGCTATCGTGGTGCCTCAAGGCATGCTTCCAATGCCAGCTTAGAGTGGATTGGATTACCTTACATGTTCCGCTCGTCCCTCTCGTGCAATCGTGGGCCCAGCGTGGATTGGAAATAAGATCTATTTCTATTTCCACGCGGGAGTGGCAAAATTAATTTCGAAAAAATATTTCAGAGTGATTCCCACAGGTGGCCGCAACGGAGTTTTGTTTTTTCTTGTAGTAAAATTAGTTAACATTGGAAAAATATATTTAGTTCTGTATTCAATGTATTCAACGCATAATAATTCAAATTTGCTTAATTTATGTGGAAAGAACATCATAATTTTTATTATTGAACGCGACTGAAATTATGCTTGACAGATGGATGTCCGATAACTTATCAGTTTATTTTCAATTGGTTATTGTCAGAATGGTTGTTGTTTTTGATTAGTTTTTATTGATCATTATCGATAGTGGTATACTTTTGTTTATCACATTGTTACTTATTGGTTTGTGATCAGTTATCAGTTTTTTTTTATTGTCACCGATAGTGGTCAGATTGTTTTCGATTGATTATTTATTGTCGTCTTTATTTGTGATCAGTTATCGATTGTTTATTTTCGGTTAGTTTTTTATTGAACGTCATCAATAGTGGTCAGATTATTTTCGACTGAATATTTATTGATGTATATATTTATGATCAATTTGTCATTTATGTATTGGTTTCTGATTAATTTTTGTGTTCACAACAAACCCTACTTTCTTACTGTGGCAGTAAGGGTAGGTAGATAGTACTGTGTTATCCATAGGGCAAAGTAGTCAGATTGCCATATCAGCGAAGTATGGAATTCAACATGAAGAATGAAATTTTCAGCGCGAGAGTTTTGAATAAATGAAGCATGCTTTAATATAAAACACTTTTTCATCAATTTTATAATACATATTATAATTAAAAAACATGAATACACTTCTAAACATATTTTAACATTTACAAAAGTAGTAAAAAACTAAACTGTATGGGAATAAAATTCAAATACACAAATGTATAATAACAATATGGAAATATGAAGATCTTAACAAAAAAAGCAACCCAAATTCACGAAATGTAAAACAAAAACGAAAGAATTTAACAAAAAATAATTAAAAAATTATAAATTATAAGATATGACAATAAAATTTAAACAGTTTTTGTATCAGAAAATTGTGAAAAAAACTATTTTTAATATAATTTAAAGCTATTTTTATTGTCACAAAATGATATTTACATTTTTTTTAAATTTTCAATTGTTTTCATCATGTATAATTTTGTTAATTATTTTAATTATTATTATTATTTCTTTTTGGAAAATTACTGTTATGAAGGATTAAACCTATGCTTCATAACATGGGATCGAGGAGTGCTTGGGTTAAGATCACTCGACCCCATTTTATTTTAGCAATAAAATCCGTAGTTTGATTTATAATTGAAGTTTAATGTTATTTATTGTCAGCTTCAGGTAATTTGATATTTCAATAGTATCCAAATTCTTATAAGTCTCCTCACTACTTCATTATTTCAACAATATCGACTTTATCAAATCCAATTCTAGTTCGTATTTATATAATTCTAGGTTTATTTCATATTTATACAATTCTAAGTTCTTGAAGTTTTAGGCTTTAAATTAGTTCATATATTTTCAATTTTAAAGTTCTTGTAATTTTTTTTTGTTTCCTTTTAAAATCATTTACTAGTTCATATTTTTACTTCTCTAAGTTTAGTTCATATATATAAGATTCTAAGTTCTTGAAATTTTAGGCTTTAAATTAGTTCACATATTCTCACTTTTTAAATTCTTGTAATTTCTAGTTTCTTGAACTTTTTAGGCTTTAAGTTTAGTTCACATGTATTCATCTTTTAAATTTTTGTAATTTTTAGTTTCTTTTTAAAATCACTTACATGTTCATATTTACACTATTCTAAGTTTAGTTCACATTTATTCAATTCTAAGTTCTTGACCAGCACGACATCCTTACTCCCCATCATTGACTGCTGCTGACCCGAAAAATCTTGCAGTTTTTATCCTGCAGCAAACAATGATCGGACAACGGAACTCCAATCCATGAAAGACCAATTCTTTTCTTTTAGATTCTATTGCTCTTTCATGGACTGGGAGATGTCCACCGTACAAACTCACCTGATTCCCACGGAATCAATTGAGCCCGGCTACAATGCACAAAAGATCAATTCGATTTTAAAATCAATAGTTGAATTGATCGTTTGTGCATTTTTGGGGGCGGATATCCCTAGAAGCAACAGATGGTTCGTTGGTTCCCAGGGAATCCATAGGAAATGCAGAACGGGATATGCGATAATAAAAATTCTTCCATGCATTTTTTTCATTGATCCCGTTCTGCCACGCGCGCGTGTCACAGAGTACCAATTAAATTTTGATTTTTAAATTGGTAGTTTTAAGTTATGGAAATTTATTTTCATAACATGACATTTTATTAAAATTTATTACATTTTGAAAATTTCACAATAATTTAAATTTGGATAATAACATTAAGTATGAAATGAAAGCATCATTAATAATGAAAACAAAATTGTATTTTAAAATATTGAAAATAAAAACAGGAAAGTATCACAATTAATGTTCACATAAGTGGTTTCTACTAATTTATTAATTACAAAATTAAGAATTTAAGTTAAACAAATTACTAATAACTGCCACGCACTGGTTTTTTTTTGATAATATTTATTTCTATTTTATATTAATATTGTTCCACTATCAAGAAATCACAAAGATTAAATTGTGATAAATTTTCGCGCTTGTTTTCTGTCAAAACAACAAACGTCAAAATTCATACTGCCGCCAAAATTCGATTTTATACGCGTTTAAGAATTTATTCCACAGCCTTCCATCTTCACACGATAACCATGCATTACATTTCCTTTAGCCCTTAATGCAGGTTTCAAATGTCGTTGATCATTCCGTTTGCATTTGAGTTTTACTGTGACTTATCAAAATCATTTTATATTATTTATTATTATACTTATCTATCTTGCGTATAGTTAAACAAAAAAAAAAATTAAGAAAATGCAAAAAACTTAAAGCAAGTACAGGGCACGAACGATAGTTCAACATTCGGCTGTTCAACAAACACATTAGTTCAACATTTTAGCCCTTCTCTGACGAGCGGAGGCCGCTCTACCGTTCAACATTTTTTCCGTCGACACATTCGATAGTTCAACTAATTACAAGAAACCTTATCATCCCCACCTTTTTTTTAGATTTATATCCAGTAGTTCAACATTTCCAGTAATTCAACACCTTGCTGGCCCCAAAGGTGTTGAACTATCGAGCGTGCCCTGTATAATTTGAATGTTTGTTTTCTTTTCTGTTGTTTAAATGTTTATTATATATGTTGGTATTTACGGGATAACAAATTTTTGCTTGTGGATTGTCCTGTGCGGTTGTTGAGTGTTTTGGATCCGTTTATGTAAGTATGAATTATCTCTGTTTGAGTTCATCTGTTAATTTATATATTTTAATATTTTATAGCTTTCATGTTTAAAATGTGCTACTCCGCATAGTACCAAAGAATACAAGCAATCTTTTAATCAATGTGTCAATTGCTTATATTATAAGTTCCAAGAAGTTCCATACTAATTATAATGCTGAACACGTGCCAACGGACGATGCCTTTTGCCAGTATCTCAAACTTAAAATTAAAAAAAGAATTGAAATGACCGATTGCCCACTGTTGCCATATATACCTATAAACCTTGGTAAAGTAGTTTTCTACAATACACGAGATAATTCATCGAGTGACAAAGACAAGCAAAGAACATCTGATGACACAGGCCTCCATACTAAGCAGACAAGAATTACAAGAACTCGCAAACAATATTTAAATGATGCATAATTTCGAAATTTTTGATGAAATTCAACGTGAAACAATGATATATGGAAAGGTCTGTCATAATATATATATATATGTATTAGCAGACCCGGCCTTGCGTTGCTGTGGCTAAGGTTTTCGTTATATTACATTGTAGTAAACTATTTAAGGGGTAACGGTAGGAGTAACGTTACTACTGTTACTATTTTATTACTTCTGCTACTGTTACCCCATAATACAATGAAATTATTATTCACGAAGACGGAAACGTTAAAGCCGGTATAAAAATCCACTGGATTGGGATTTGAAGGGGAAGGTTATTGAACACGATTGATCAAAATTTTCGTAGAGTTGATATTAAGCACAAATCAATGCAAAAAAATTAATTTTCAATTTTATTATTTATTTTTTTCAAGTTTGAACGAAATGATTTTATTACAAAGTTGTTAGTTGATAACATTTAACGCATAAACTTATAAATGGTAGGTAGGGCAGGTAGTTTAAAATTGTTCACAATAATATTTATTATTTTTAATTATAAATATTTTTAATTTCAATTTGATTGAGTACTAATCGGTGCACAATATTTTTGGTTAACCTGTCTTTAGCTAACACAAATAGATTCGACGATTTTCCTACACGTGAACATGCAACATATAGTTGCCCATGAGAAAAACATGGATTTTCCAAATCTAAACCACAAATGGACATTGTTTGGCCTTGAGACTTATTTATAGACATGGCGAAAGTTTAACGAACGGGAAACTGTAGCCTTCTGGGGGGTATCGTAGATTCTGACGGTATCGTTGGAATACGTGGCAACAGGACCGATTCTCCTTTAAACTTTCCACGTATTTCTCCTTTAAAGTTAAAATCGTTGCTTCAAGAATATTTCCGGTGATCTTTTTGATGACCAAACGTGTACCGTTGCATAATCGAGGTGGATTCAAATTACGCACGAGAATAATAGTTGAACCAATCTTCAATCGAAGATTATGTAGTGGTATTCCTGGTATATCTAGTGAATTTAAAAATTCAATTGGAAAATTCACACTTTCATTTTCATCAACAACAGTATCGATTGATTTAAAAGACATCAGATCGCCTGGTAAGAGCTGTTGTATCTGGAAGTTAATTTCGTCAACATCAATATTTTTGGCTGCCAAAATAGCCCGATCACTGAGCCAGTTATAATTCAAGTAGTTACTCTGTATGTCCGGGAAAGATGGAGCACAGGGTAACAATACTTTCAATCAATTCATTTTTTCCGTGAAGAACAGTGCAGAAATTGTCTGGCAGTTTAATGCTTTGCGTATTTGGTTGCAGTTCTATTCTACCGTTCCTAATATCTAGTAATTGTTCGGAAAATGTTTGTGCTGATGGATCGTTTTGCAGTTGCACGCGCATGTTTATTGTCAATCGAAGTGTTTCAACACTTCGCCATAAGAATGATTGTTTTAAACTTGTATTAATCTTCGCGAAAGCAGGGCGGGGTATGACTGGTAAGGTCTGTCTGAAGTCACCAGACAAAAATAAGATAGCACCACCGAAAAGTTTATCGTTGCCTTTTAAATCTTGCATAGTTCTATGCAATGCTTCGAGTGAATATTTGTGAGCCATTGTTCACTCATCCCAAATTATGATTGAACTCCTTCTCAACACTGCAGCTATTCCAAAATTCTTTTTTATGTTACATATTGCGTTTGGTTTATTATGAATGTCTTATGGCAGCTTGAATGTTGAATGTGCCGTTCACCCACCATCTAACAAAGTAGCCGCAATGCCTGACGATGCAACTGTCAATGAGGTTTTCTGTTGTGACTGTATTTTGGCAAGAATCAACGATATTAAAAATGTCTTACCGGTTCCGCCTGGTGCGTCCAAGAAAAAAAAACCGCCTTGTTCAACAGCAACAGTCAGCATAATCCGATCATAAATAATTTTTTGTTCTGCTGTCAGTAATGGCTCACTGTTCATAATAATTGTTGTTAAATTACCATGGTCATATTGTTTTTCTCGTTGTAAATCGGTGTTGGTTAAGTCTGTGGCTGGGTGATCAGGTGATGGTATACCATAATGATTAAGTGGTAAATTTGAAATAAAAGCACATAAATCCTCGATCAACACCAATGCTTCATTATACATTTCTGGCGTGTAATCTATGGTTTGGTATTGGTCTATTTATCTAATTCGTTGCAATATGTCTTCTGTCATACAATTTTTATTTTTTCTCACAAAGTGTGTGCTTGCGATGGATAATATGTCGTCAAAATAATTGCAAACAGCTGACGAATGTTATTGGGCGTTGACGTCAACGCAGCATCGGCAAGCGTTAAGTCCCAATGGTTATCGTCTTCTAGCAATTGCAGTGTACGACATGCATCTTGGTATGTATTAAATACTCGGCCATTAACTGTTCGCAGAAATTCAAAAGGCGTTAGTGCGGGAACATTCACCAATAACAAAAGTAAATAGAAGCACTCACGGTGCTTTGGATGTACCGTGTAAATTCGCCTCAATGTCTTAGCTTTGAATATGCCTGTAATGGATGGATGTGTTTTTCCTTGTTTCCGTGGCTCCCATTTTTTACCGGATCTGTTGCATGTGAAATAACGTGGAACATCAGTATATATCAATGTCTTTGTGAATTGGCCGAAAATATCAGGTTCTTGACACAATGTAAAAAATTCAGTTAGTGTCATTTTTGGAGCCTCAAGCGCTCTTTGGATAACATTTTCTTCAGTGCAGTAAACACGTTGACCATTTTCAAGTTGTATTGCTAGATGCGGGACAGAAGGGTCTCTATCGTGTATGGGAAAGCTAAGAATATGCCAAATAGCTTCGTTGCTGCTGATGTATCTACCCATTCGTCTTATTTCGTCATTTTTATTCATATTTTGTAGTTCAAATATGGCTAAGTCACTGCCTTTATTTACATATTTACAAATGTACTTAATTGAGTTTACAGAACTGCAAAGCTCGACATTGATATGAGCCTCATAAGTTTTTCAAAGTAATGGTCAGAATGGTACCACCCACTGATTGTTAAATTCTACTTGATCTGTAGAATTCGGCAGTCTCATTGTGAATGTATGGCCTCTCAGCATTTCTGCGGCGATACATTGGATATCCGTCAATATCCGTTATAGTGTCATTCGTATGCGGCTTTGGGAAACTCTTCTTAAATTTTCCTTTTTCCATGCATGGTGACGTCATGTTGACAGCACCGCATGGCCCGCGGATCATGTGTTTGGTAACAGTATCAAACAATTCTTGATCAATTGATGGGCCTGTAATTTCGGCTGAAATTATTTGATCAATTTCTTCTGGACGGATTTTATCTTGAAGCCAAATTAAAATGTGGGCATGAGGCAAACCTCGCTTTTGCCACTCAATCAAATACAGCCAACAACGTGTGATACCAAAAACTGAATATTTAACAATAAAATCAATTAAGGATTTCAATTTTTGTTTGAACACACGTGCAGTTATATCATGACGATGAATTGCTTTTTGCCTGGTAATAGTAAAGTTTGTATCTCGTTCCAATTCGGATTACATGTAAATGTAATAAACAAATCTGGTCGGCCGTAGTGGCGTACGTAAGTCATCGCATCTTGTATGTATTCCTGCATGTTGCGTGGATTGCCGATGTAACTTGAAGGTAAAATGAAAGCATTACCGATGTCATTGGGGTTTAAATTTCCGTCGATGCTTCCAAAAACACCATCTCGTAAGTGAATGCATTCTTCCGATCGTAATTTAGGTTGGTTGTATCGAATGAATCGCAATCGTTCGCTTTCAATCTTAGCATACATATCTACAATGTATTGATGGAATAGCTGACGATACCGATGGATATAGTTGTCCTGAGTAAGTCTAATCATCAATCGGTGGGCGTAGTAGTTCATTGAACTAACTTTTTTGTCCCTTATATCACCTAAAAAAAAAAAATTGGTTGTCTGTAAAGTCGGTTTACGGACGATTATTTTACGTGATAAAGTCATAAGAAAACATTAATGAAAAAATTATAGTTAAACCGGCTAAACTTAATCCGGTTTAGGGGAACTAGCTGCAGTTAATCCGGTTTAAACAACTTCGCTTTGCGGGCAAAATTTGACCCTACTGTTAAAAAAAAACACAAAATTATAGTTAAACCGGCTAAATTTAATCCGGCTTAGGGAAACTAGCTGAAGTTATTGAAATTAGTAAATTCATTGGAATTCAAAGAAAAGAACCATGTCGCCATCTGGATATTTCCAGCGCAACTATTTATCAAGTGGAGTAATTTAAACGCAGTTAATATGCAGAACTGATTTGCCCTTGATAATTGTATGGGATTTGACAGTTATATTGGAGTGATCAAGAGAATACGACTTAAGATGGAAAATTGTCAAAAAGTACTCACACAGTTCTGGTTGCGTATGAGATTGGATTCATGAGAGATTCGTTCATACGCGTATTAGTGTGGATTCAAGAATCTCTCATGAATCCAAACTAATGTACGAATCTCTCATTCGTCCGCTCAGCTCAGGCGGAACGTGACAATGAGTCACGATTTTTCATTTGTGCAGCCGGCCATCGATTTATAAGACGTTATCACGTCAAAAGAAATGAAATGAAATAACAAATTAAAATTCATACATACAGTAAGAAAATATATAATTGATTGTCAAATTTACCGGTATTTGGATCACACTGTTCGATGTTAAGGTGATATTCATCCTGTCCTTGCCAAAATATTAATGGATATTGTCATATGAACGGTGTAGATCCGAAATCGTACTGACAGTGTTGTCTCGCCGTGAAATTTTTATATTTTTTTTTCAACTGGATCCCCAACCATAATAACAGCAACCTCATCAATAGTTGGACCGTTCAATCTGCCAGCATGTTCACCTAAGGGTAGTTTGTCGGGTTTTATGATGATTTGATATGTCATTTTGCAATTGTGGCGAAACTCTTTAAATTAATCGAATAAGTTGATTCTGATCTTCTGAAAAATTTTCCAACAATATCACAATTGCTCTTTACTCTGCTTGTTCAATGAAACTATATCGGCACCGAGTTGTCACGCGCTCTTCACAATTGCCCATAAAATAAATTTGAAGAAATTTCGGATCGTCATGAGGCATTGGCATCAACGACCCAATTTCATGGTACACCTGGCCTTGTATTTTGAATGTAGTTTCAAAATTACGTCCATTGGACGCCAGGTCGCAAATTTTAGTTGCCCCAAATAACGTCATTTGGAAGCAAGAATTAAATTTGCGTATCTTACGCAAAAATAATTTTTAATCATCTGATTCGCCAGCAAGAAGCGATAATAAAAGTTCCGGCGGAGTGGGTAGAGGTGACAGCACAAATTTTGCTGATGCGCAGCACATGCCGAGTGTTTCATTCCAAAATTTCAATGCCTCACAATATTGACATACTTTATCCATTTCACCGATACCAATTTTTGAATGCACAGAGTATTTAATATCTGGTGCATATTCGAAACCAAGACGAACAAATGTTGCACGTGTAAATGAGCGGCTGGTCCGCTGCCTCTGTCGTTCTTGTTCTCTTGCTGTAGCTATGTTAGCACACGTTCGTCACGCTCTTCTTGAGATTCTTGTGCACGAACCTCTGCTGTTCTGATTCTTTGAGCTGCATTTCTTGTTACGATTTGTTCTGCCGACTGATGAGCTCTTTCAACACGTTTGCGTCGTGCCTCTATGCTCCGCGCATTGTTGAGGTTAGATTTTTTCGGTGGCATTTGACTGAAAATAATAATTTAAACAAAAAATATAAAACCATATATTAATCATCAAAAAATATATATCATACAGTGTAATTTCATGCATAGCAAATATAATAATATAACTATGTGATATGATTTGATAATACTTACATGTATTTATTTTAATTAAAGAGTTTTGAGCAATGAAGCACTTATAATTGAAAAGCAGGAATAATTTCACTATATTATGTTCACTATTATATAAATTTAATTTATACTTCAGTCTCAGTAACACGTGACTGGCTATGCTATGAATAATTGAATTTCACTGTATCGCGTTTAGTACAATATAAATTTAACTTATATTTTAATCTCAGCAACACATGGCCTGTTATGCTATTAAATTGTAGCTTGTATGAAACGTTTGTACATTCGATATAGCGCCATCTATTGAATACTTACTCCATCCTGTCAACAGATGACCTTATACCGCCATCTGTTAGAATCGTATGGAGTTAACAGATAATTGTGACTGTCAGATAATGAACAAATAATTTGCAATAAAATAATATTTCTACTATAAATTAAGATATAATCAATCCTATCTCTCAAGTTGGATCAAATTGCACACGGTGTGCAAATTTGATTAAAATCGGTTCAATAGTTTAGGAGTCCATAGCGGACAAACAACGTGACGCGTAATTTATTGATGTTAAGATATAACGTAAATATCTGAAAAATAAGGATGAAATAATTTTATATCTATACTAATATTATAAAGAGACAGAGTTTGTTTGTTTGTTTGAACGCGATGATCTCAGGAATTACTAATCCGATTTGATTTTTTTTTTTTTTATTAGATAGTCTATTATTTTAGGAAGGCTATAGGCCATATATAATAGTGGTGCTCCCCAAAGTAGCGAAGTAGTAAAGATATAAGTGCAAAATTCGAAGATTCTTAAATTATTGCAAAACTGATGTGCAACTCAGACGTGCGTCGGCTTTTTATCTGCAGTCATGCGTCAACGCATCATTTTTGTTTCCTCTCAGAGCTAAGGCAATTCGTTCATATGATTGCCGATTACTCTCTGTCTTCAGCATGATTGTGAGCGACGCTACAATTCGTTATCAACCCACACTGATACGTAGTACGTATGGTTGATGCGTTCAAACTTGAGAGACAGAGAGTAATTGGGAATATTTACGAATTACCTCAGTTTACATTAGAAATAAACATGTTGCGCTGACGCATGACGGCAGCAACAATAATGTTGCGCTGACGCATGACTGCAGCAACAAAATGTTGCGCTGACACACACCAGCGTTGCAATAATTCAACAAAGTGTCTGGATACATATTCGATATGATTCGTTGCTTTTATTCAATTATGTATTTCTGTATGAAAATTTTTTGCGTATTAGGGAACGGTTACTTTTCTATTTTGCAGATCGGAACAAAAGCTCTCTCAAGAATTCTCTATGATTTAACACTCTGTATTTCCGTAGAGCCGGTTTTAATTGTTTTCTACAAATTTTACTCGGGTTATTCAATACAATTTTGGTTCATTAAACCCGTAGCAGATAGATTTGTTCAAATTGGTGGAAAATGGTAAATATTTTTTTGAATTTCAGATCGTAGGACATCATAGTTTCCGGGAATCACAAGTTGACTAATTTTCTTCCGGTTTGAAGGGTTCTTTTCCGGTAGAAATTTGAATTTTTAACGGTTTTTTGCCCGTAGCGGCTAAACGAAGCGTCCTACGGGGTTCATATGTATGACCGACCCCCACTATTTTGACATTTCCTACCTTCCTTTCGTACGTCATTTTTCTCTAAATTGAGGTTTTAAAGGTGTGCGTTCAAAAGATTGGAAAATTGATAAAATTCAGATTTTAAATTTTTAACGATTTTTTGTTCCTAGCGGCTAAACGAAGAGTCCTACGGGGTTCATACGTATAACCGACCCCCATTTTTTTTAAATTTCCTAACTTTGAATCCCAAGTTGACCAATTTTCTTCCGGTTTGAAGGGTTCTTTTCCGGCAAAAATTTGAATTTTATACGGCTTTTTGCCCGTAGCGGCTAAACGAAGCGTCCTACGGGGTTCATATGCATGACCAACCCCCACTATTTTGACATTTCCTACCTTCCTTTCGTACGTCATTTTTCTCTAAATTGAGGTTTTAAAGGTGTGCATTCAAAAGATCGGAAAATTGATAAAATTCAGATTTTGAATTTTTAACGATTTTTTGTTCCTAGCGGCTAAACGAAGCGTCCTTCGGGACTCATACGTATGACCGACCCCCATTTTTTTTAAATTTCCTAAATTTTCCAATACATCTTTTTTCTCTGAATTGAGTTTTTAAAAGTGTGTCCAAACAAAAGTTATGATATATGATAAAATTCAGATTAAAATTCGTAAACGCAAAATCTCGCATTTTTCGGAAAAATTTTGTAATTTTTTATATATTGGAAACTCAATTTGTATATTTTTTCTTTAAATCAATAGAAAATACTGTTACACAGAAAACAGAAATTTTTGAGTACATTTTACTCTCCAATGGTACACATTTTTGTTTGTGTTTGTTTTGTGCAAATTTCAGAAGATCAAAATTGTGTGCGTTGTGTGTACATGTACATTGTGTTCCATCCGCGAAATTTTGTTTCAGCCCCCTTTCCTATTATTGTGATCACTCATTCCCTGTTTGACAATCAAACGTCAACATCAATTCGCGCACTGTCTGTTCTTTAAACGTTAAAGACGGTCAAAGGCGCATACGGTCCATGGATCTTTTGTCTGCTGTTACGTATGTGATGTTGGAAAAAAATGGGTAGAGAGTTACATGGGATCGCGACATCTGGTAAATTATTTTGTCTGTGATTAAACCTTAACTTTTTTTGTAAGTAGAAGAAAGCAATATTTTTCAACAAATTCGCCGAAAATAAATTTACACGGCTAACGTGGGCGTATTGTTGTAACCTCTCAAATATTACTGTGCCATAAAAAATTTACATTCGGTACTAATCGAAGTTTAAGTAAAAAGTTAACCAGTTGTGTTTGAGTTTCAACCGGCAATCTATAAATACTTATTTGTTTCATTGTTGTCACCGAACATAGGATAAATTTCGATTTCTTATAACTACTATATTTCATTGTTTTTGTAACTTTAAAATTAATAGGTGCTGTAAGGTTAAGTAATAATTCCAAAATTGGCTCTTTTTGAAAGAGTGCTTGAATAGTTGTTTTAAGTTTATTTCTCATTTTCTTATTAAGCACTATTCATACTTTCAATTTATTATCCATTTTACGGCGCAAATTTGTAGCCAAACGTTAATAAAAACATTGTTGAAAAAGTCAAAGATATTTTGGAAGTTTTTGAACTTATGTTACAATCAAAAGATAACTGCTAAGAATTAAAAATCTATAACTAAAGAAAAACAAAACATATATAGTATCAATATATACAGTATACAAAATATATGCAGTATTACGTAATGCCCAGCAAAGCGGGCGGGTACAGCTAGTATAAATATATAAGACAAGTCTTCAATAAACTATAAAACAGTTTCTCTGTACACAAAGTTATTAACAATTTATGTAATCAAAATACAAAATTTTTATCCAATTCAAATCCTACCTGTAAACAAAGAAACGACAATTCAAAGTTTATTGACTATTTCTATTTTTACACACTATCTATACTAATATTATAAAGAGACAGAGTTTGTTTGTTTGTTTGAACGCGATGATCTCAGGAATTACTAATCCGATTTGATTTTTTTTTTTTTTTATTAGATAGTCTATTATTTTAGGAAGGCTATAGGCCATATATAATAGTGGTGCTCCCCAAAGTAGCGAAGTAGTAAAGATATAAGTGCAAAATTCGAAGATTCTTAAATTATTGCAAAACTGATGTGCAACTCAGACGTGCTTCGGCTTTTTATCTGCAGTCATGCGTCAACGCATCATTTTTGTTTCCTCTCAGAGCTAAGGCAATTCGTTCATATGATTGCCGATTACTCTCTGTCTTCAGCATGATTGTGAGCGACGCTACAATTCGTTATCAACCCACACTGATGCGTAGTACGTATGGTTGATGCGTTCAAACTTGAGAGACAGAGAGTAATTGGGAATATTTACGAATTACCTCAGTTTACATTAGAAATAAACATGTTGCGCTGACGCATGACGGCAGCAACAATAATGTTGCGCTGACGCATGACTGCAGCAACAAAATATTGCGCTGACACACACCAGCGTTGCAATAATTCAACAAAGTGTCTGGATACATATTCGATATGATTCGTTGCTTTTATTCAATTATGTATTTCTGTATGAAAATTTTTTGCGTATTAGGGAACGGTTACTTTTCTATTTTGCAGATCGGAACAAAAGCTCTCTCAAGAATTCTCTATGATTTGACACTCTGTATTTCCGTAGAGCCGGTTTTAATTGTTTTCTACAAATTTTACTCGGGTTATTCAATACAATTTTGGTTCATTAAACCCGTAGCAGATAGATTTGTTCAAATTGGTGGAAAATGGTAAATATTTTTTTGAATTTCAGATCGTAGGACATCATAGTTTCCGGGAATCACAAGTTGACTAATTTTCTTCCGGTTTGAAGGGTTCTTTTCCGGTAGAAATTTGAATTTTTAACGGTTTTTTGCCCGTAGCGGCTAAACGAAGCGTCCTACGGGGTTCATATGTATGACCGATCCCCACTATTTTGACATTTCCTACCTTCCTTTCGTACGTCATTTTTCTCTAAATTGAGGTTTTAAAGGTGTGCGTTCAAAAGATTGGAAAATTGATAAAATTCAGATTTTAAATTTTTAACGATTTTTTGTTCCTAGCGGCTAAACGAAGAGTCCTACGGGGTTCATACGTATAACCGACCCCCATTTTTTTTAAATTTCCTAACTTTGAATCCCAAGTTGACCAATTTTCTTCCGGTTTGAAGGGTTCTTTTCCGGCAAAAATTTGAATTTTATACGGCTTTTTGCCCGTAGCGGCTAAACGAAGCGTCCTACGGGGTTCATATGCATGACCAACCCCCACTATTTTGACATTTCCTACCTTCCTTTCGTACGTCATTTTTCTCTAAATTGAGGTTTTAAAGGTGTGCATTCAAAAGTTCGGAAAATTGATAAAATTCAGATTTTGAATTTTTAGCGATTTTTTGTTCCTAGCGGCTAAACGAGGAGTCCTACGGAATCCATACGTATGACCGAACCCCATATTTTTTTAAATTTCCTATTTTTTAATCCCAAGTTGACCAATTTTCTTCCGGTTTGAGGGGTTCTTTTCCGGCAAAAATTTGAATTTTATACGGTTTTTTGCCCCTAGCGGCTAAACGAAGCGTCCTACGGGGTTCTTATGTATGACCGACCCCCACTATTTTGACATTTCCTACCTTCCTTTCGTACGTCATTTTTCTCTAAATTGAGGTTTTAAAGGTGTGCATTCAAAAGATCGGAAAATTGATAAAATTCAGATTTTGAATTTTTAACGATTTTTTGTTCCTAGCGGCTAAACGAAGCGTCCTTCGGGACTCATACGTATGACCGACCCCCATTTTTTTTAAATTTCCTAAATTTTCCAATACATCTTTTTTCTCTGAATTGAGTTTTTAAAAGTGTGTCCAAACAAAAGTTATGATATATGATAAAATTCAGATTAAAATTCGTAAACGCAAAATCTCGCGTTTTTCGGAAAAATTTTGTAATTTATTATATATTGGAAACTCAATTTGTATATTTTTTCTTTAAATCAATAGAAAATACTGTTACACAGAAAACAGAAATTTTTGAGTAAATTTTACTCTCCAATGGTACACATATTTGTTTGTGTTTGTTTTGTGCAAATTTCAGAAGATCAAAATTGTGTGCGTTGTGTGTACATGTACATTGTGTTCCATCCGCGAAATTTTGTTTCAGCCCCCTTTCCTATTATTGTGATCACTCATTCCCTGTTTGACAATCAAACATCAACATCAATTCGCGCACTGTCTGTTCTTTAAACGTTAAAGACGGTCAAAGGCGCATACGGCCCATGGATCTTTTGTTTGCTGTTACGTGTGTGATGTTGGAAAAAAATGGGTAGAGAGTCACATGGGATCGCGACATCTGGTAAATTATTTTGTCTGTGATTAAACCTTAACTTTTTTTGTAAGTAGAAGAAAGCAATATTTTTCAACAAATTCGCCGAAAATAAATTTACACGGCTAACGTGGGCGTATTGTTGTAACCTCTCAAATATTACTGTGCCATAAAAAATTTACATTCGGTACTAATCGAAGTTTAAGTAAAAAGTTAACCAGTTGTGTTTGAGTTTCAACCGGCAATCTATAAATACTTATTTGTTTCATTGTTGTCACCGAACATAGGATAAATTTCGATTTCTTATAACTACTATATTTCATTGTTTTTGTAACTTTAAAATTAATAAGTGCTGTAAGGTTAAGTAATAATTCCAAAATTGGCTCTTTTTGAAAGAGTGCTTGAATAGTTGTTTTAAGTTTATTTCTCATTTTCTTATTAAGCACTATTCATACTTTCAATTTATTATCCATTTTACGGCGAAAATTTGTAGCCAAACGTTAATAAAAACATTGTTGAAAAAGTCAAAGATATTTTGGAAGTTTTTGAACTTATGTTACAATCAAAAGATAACTGCTAAGAATTAAAAATCTATAACTAAAGAAAAACAAAACATATATAGTATCAATATATACAGTATACAAAATATATGCCCAGCAAAGCGGGCGGGTACAGCTAGTCTATACTAATATTATAAAGAGACAGAGTTTGTTTGTTTGTTTGAACGCGATGATCTCAGGAATTACTAATCCGATTTGATTTTTTTTTTTTTTTATTAGATAGTCTATTATTTTAGGAAGGCTATAGGCCATATATAATAGTGGTGCTCCCCAAAGTAGCGAAGTAGTAAAGATATAAGTGCAAAATTCGAAGATTCTTAAATTATTGCAAAACTGATGTGCAACTCAGACGTGCGTCGGCTTTTTATCTGCAGTCATGCGTCAACGCATCATTTTTGTTTCCTCTCAGAGCTAAGGCAATTCGTTCATATGATTGCCGATTACTCTCTGTCTTCAGCATGATTGTGAGCGACGCTACAATTCGTTATCAACCCACACTGATGCGTAGTACGTATGGTTGATGCGTTCAAACTTGAGAGACAGAGAGTAATTGGGAATATTTACGAATTACCTCAGTTTACATTAGAAATAAACATGTTGCGCTGACGCATGACGGCAGCAACAATAATGTTGCGCTGACGCATGACTGCAGCAACAAAATATTGCGCTGACACACACCAGCGTTGCAATAATTCAACAAAGTGTCTGGATACATATTCGATATGATTCGTTGCTTTTATTCAATTATGTATTTCTGTATGAAAATTTTTTGCGTATTAGGGAACGGTTACTTTTCTATTTTGCAGATCGGAACAAAAGCTCTCTCAAGAATTCTCTATGATTTGACACTCTGTATTTCCGTAGAGCCGGTTTTAATTGTTTTCTACAAATTTTACTCGGGTTATTCAATACAATTTTGGTTCATTAAACCCGTAGCAGATAGATTTGTTCAAATTGGTGGAAAATGGTAAATATTTTTTTGAATTTCAGATCGTAGGACATCATAGTTTCCGGGAATCACAAGTTGACTAATTTTCTTCCGGTTTGAAGGGTTCTTTTCCGGTAGAAATTTGAATTTTTAACGGTTTTTTGCCCGTAGCGGCTAAACGAAGCGTCCTACGGGGTTCATATGTATGACCGACCCCCACTATTTTGACATTTCCTACCTTCCTTTCGTACGTCATTTTTCTCTAAATTGAGGTTTTAAAGGTGTGCGTTCAAAAGATTGGAAAATTGATAAAATTCAGATTTTAAATTTTTAACGATTTTTTGTTCCTAGCGGCTAAACGAAGAGTCCTACGGGGTTCATACGTATAACCGACCCCCATTTTTTTTAAATTTCCTAACTTTGAATCCCAAGTTGACCAATTTTCTTCCGGTTTGAAGGGTTCTTTTCCGGCAAAAATTTGAATTTTATACGGCTTTTTGCCCGTAGCGGCTAAACGAAGCGTCCTACGGGGTTCATATGCATGACCAACCCCCACTATTTTGACATTTCCTACCTTCCTTTCGTACGTCATTTTTCTCTAAATTGAGGTTTTAAAGGTGTGCATTCAAAAGTTCGGAAAATTGATAAAATTCAGATTTTGAATTTTTAGCGATTTTTTGTTCCTAGCGGCTAAACGTGGAGTCCTACGGAGTTCATACGTATGACCGAACCCCATATTTTTTTAAATTTCCTATTTTTTAATCCCAAGTTGACCAATTTTCTTCCGGTTTGAGGGGTTCTTTTCCAGCAAAAATTTGAATTTTATACGGTTTTTTGCCCCTAGCGGCTAAACGAAGCGTCCTACGGGGTTCTTATGTATGACCGACCCCCACTATTTTGACATTTCCTACCTTCCTTTCGTACGTCATTTTTCTCTAAATTGAGGTTTTAAAGGTGTGCATTCAAAAGATCGGAAAATTGATAAAATTCAGATTTTGAATTTTTAACGATTTTTTGTTCCTAGCGGCTAAACGAAGCGTCCTTCGGGACTCATACGTATGACCGACCCCCATTTTTTTTAAATTTCCTAAATTTTCCAATACATCTTTTTTCTCTGAATTGAGTTTTTAAAAGTGTGTCCAAACAAAAGTTATGATATATGATAAAATTCAGATTAAAATTCGTAAACGCAAAATCTCGCGTTTTTCGGAAAAATTTTGTAATTTATTATATATTGGAAACTCAATTTGTATATTTTTTCTTTAAATCAATAGAAAATACTGTTACACAGAAAACAGAAATTTTTGAGTAAATTTTACTCTCCAATGGTACACATTTTTGTTTGTGTTTGTTTTGTGCAAATTTCAGAAGATCAAAATTGTGTGCGTTGTGTGTACATGTACATTGTGTTCCATCCGCGAAATTTTGTTTCAGCCCCCTTTCCTATTATTGTGATCACTCATTCCCTGTTTGACAATCAAACATCAACATCAATTCGCGCACTGTCTGTTCTTTAAACGTTAAAGACGGTCAAAGGCGCATACGGCCCATGGATCTTTTGTTTGCTGTTACGTGTGTGATGTTGGAAAAAAATGGGTAGAGAGTCACATGGGATCGCGACATCTGGTAAATTATTTTGTCTGTGATTAAACCTTAACTTTTTTTGTAAGTAGAAGAAAGCAATATTTTTCAACAAATTCGCCGAAAATAAATTTACACGGCTAACGTGGGCGTATTGTTGTAACCTCTCAAATATTACTGTGCCATAAAAAATTTACATTCGGTACTAATCGAAGTTTAAGTAAAAAGTTAACCAGTTGTGTTTGAGTTTCAACCGGCAATCTATAAATACTTATTTGTTTCATTGTTGTCACCGAACATAGGATAAATTTCGATTTCTTATAACTACTATATTTCATTGTTTTTGTAACTTTAAAATTAATAAGTGCTGTAAGGTTAAGTAATAATTCCAAAATTGGCTCTTTTTGAAAGAGTGCTTGAATAGTTGTTTTAAGTTTATTTCTCATTTTCTTATTAAGCACTATTCATACTTTCAATTTATTATCCATTTTACGGCGAAAATTTGTAGCCAAACGTTAATAAAAACATTGTTGAAAAAGTCAAAGATATTTTGGAAGTTTTTGAACTTATGTTACAATCAAAAGATAACTGCTAAGAATTAAAAATCTATAACTAAAGAAAAACAAAACATATATAGTATCAATATATACAGTATACAAAATATATGCCCAGCAAAGCGGGCGGGTACAGCTAGTATAAATATATAAGACAAGTCTTCAATAAACTATAAAACAGTTTCTCTGTACACAAAGTTATTAACAATTTATGTAATCAAAATACAAAATTTTTATCCAATTCAAATCCTACCTGTAAACAAAGAAACGACAATTCAAAGTTTATTGACTATTTCTATTTTTACACACTATCTATACTAATATTATAAAGAGACAGAGTTTGTTTGTTTGTTTGAACGCGATGATCTCAGGAATTACTAATCCGATTTGATTTTTTTTTTTTTTTTATTAGATAGTCTATTATTTTAGGAAGGCTATAGGCCATATATAATAGTGGTGCTCCCCAAAGTAGCGAAGTAGTAAAGATATAAGTGCAAAATTCGAAGATTCTTAAATTATTGCAAAACTGATGTGCAACTCAGACGTGCGTCGGCTTTTTATCTGCAGTCATGCGTCAACGCATCATTTTTGTTTCCTCTCAGAGCTAAGGCAATTCGTTCATATGATTGCCGATTACTCTCTGTCTTCAGCATGATTGTGAGCGACGCTACAATTCGTTATCAACCCACACTGATGCGTAGTACGTATGGTTGATGCGTTCAAACTTGAGAGACAGAGAGTAATTGGGAATATTTACGAATTACCTCAGTTTACATTAGAAATAAACATGTTGCGCTGACGCATGACGGCAGCAACAATAATGTTGCGCTGACGCATGACTGCAGCAACAAAATGTTGCGCTGACACACACCAGCGTTGCAATAATTCAACAAAGTGTCTGGATACATATTCGATATGATTCGTTGCTTTTATTCAATTATGTATTTCTGTATGAAAATTTTTTGCGTATTAGGGAACGGTTACTTTTCTATTTTGCAGATCGGAACAAAAGCTCTCTCAAGAATTCTCTATGATTTGACACTCTGTATTTCCGTAGAGCCGGTTTTAATTGTTTTCTACAAATTTTACTCGGGTTATTCAATACAATTTTGGTTCATTAAACCCGTAGCAGATAGATTTGTTCAAATTGGTGGAAAATGGTAAATATTTTTTTGAATTTCAGATCGTAGGACATCATAGTTTCCGGGAATCACAAGTTGACTAATTTTCTTCCGGTTTGAAGGGTTCTTTTCCGGTAGAAATTTGAATTTTTAACGGTTTTTTGCCCGTAGCGGCTAAACGAAGCGTCCTACGGGGTTCATATGTATGACCGACCCCCACTATTTTGACATTTCCTACCTTCCTTTCGTACGTCATTTTTCTCTAAATTGAGGTTTTAAAGGTGTGCGTTCAAAAGATTGGAAAATTGATAAAATTCAGATTTTAAATTTTTAACGATTTTTTGTTCCTAGCGGCTAAACGAAGAGTCCTACGGGGTTCATACGTATAACCGACCCCCATTTTTTTTAAATTTCCTAACTTTGAATCCCAAGTTGACCAATTTTCTTCCGGTTTGAAGGGTTCTTTTCCGGCAAAAATTTGAATTTTATACGGCTTTTTGCCCGTAGCGGCTAAACGAAGCGTCCTACGGGGTTCATATGCATGACCAACCCCCACTATTTTGACATTTCCTACCTTCCTTTCGTACGTCATTTTTCTCTAAATTGAGGTTTTAAAGGTGTGCATTCAAAAGATCGGAAAATTGATAAAATTCAGATTTTGAATTTTTAACGATTTTTTGTTCCTAGCGGCTAAACGAGGAGTCCTACGGAGTTCATACGTATGACCGAACCCCATATTTTTTTAAATTTCCTATTTTTTAATCCCAAGTTGACCAATTTTCTTCCGGTTTGAGGGGTTCTTTTCCGGCAAAAATTTGAATTTTATACGGTTTTTTGCCCCTAGCGGCTAAACGAAGCGTCCTACGGGGTTCTTATGTATGACCGACCCCCACTATTTTGACATTTCCTACCTTCCTTTCGTACGTCATTTTTCTCTAAATTGAGGTTTTAAAGGTGTGCATTCAAAAGATCGGAAAATTGATAAAATTCAGATTTTGAATTTTTAACGATTTTTTGTTCCTAGCGGCTAAACGAAGCGTCCTTCGGGACTCATACGTATGACCGACCCCCATTTTTTTTAAATTTCCTAAATTTTCCAATACATCTTTTTTCTCTGAATTGAGTTTTTAAAAGTGTGTCCAAACAAAAGTTATGATATATGATAAAATTCAGATTAAAATTCGTAAACGCAAAATCTCGCGTTTTTCGGAAAAATTTTGTAATTTTTTATATATTGGAAACTCAATTTGTATATTTTTTCTTTAAATCAATAGAAAATACTGTTACACAGAAAACAGAAATTTTTGAGTAAATTTTACTCTCCAATGGTACACATTTTTGTTTGTGTTTGTTTTGTGCAAATTTCAGAAGATCAAAATTGTGTGCGTTGTGTGTACATGTACATTGTGTTCCATCCGCGAAATTTTGTTTCAGCCCCCTTTCCTATTATTGTGATCACTCATTCCCTGTTTGACAATCAAACATCAACATCAATTCGCGCACTGTCTGTTCTTTAAACGTTAAAGACGGTCAAAGGCGCATACGGCCCATGGATCTTTTGTCTGCTGTTACGTGTGTGATGTTGGAAAAAAATGGGTAGAGAGTCACATGGGATCGCGACATCTGGTAAATTATTTTGTCTGTGATTAAACCTTAACTTTTTTTGTAAGTAGAAGAAAGCAATATTTTTCAACAAATTCGCCGAAAATAAATTTACACGGCTAACGTGGGCGTATTGTTGTAACCTCTCAAATATTACTGTGCCATAAAAAATTTACATTCGGTACTAATCGAAGTTTAAGTAAAAAGTTAACCAGTTGTGTTTGAGTTTCAACCGGCAATCTATAAATACTTATTTGTTTCATTGTTGTCACCGAACATAGGATAAATTTCGATTTCTTATAACTACTATATTTCATTGTTTTTGTAACTTTAAAATTAATAGGTGCTGTAAGGTTAAGTAATAATTCCAAAATTGGCTCTTTTTGAAAGAGTGCTTGAATAGTTGTTTTAAGTTTATTTCTCATTTTCTTATTAAGCACTATTCATACTTTCAATTTATTATCCATTTTACGGCGAAAATTTGTAGCCAAACGTTAATAAAAACATTGTTGAAAAAGTCAAAGATATTTTGGAAGTTTTTGAACTTATGTTACAATCAAAAGATAACTGCTAAGAATTAAAAATCTATAACTAAAGAAAAACAAAACATATATAGTATCAATATATACAGTATACAAAATATATGCAGTATTACGTAATGCCCAGCAAAGCGGGCGGGTACAGCTAGTTTCTTTATAAATGTCCGAACTTCTAATTCTTATTAGCCACAAGTTTAATCGTAAATCTTTTCCCATGTGCTCACTCTCTATCTCCTTCTGTCAATCAATCGATCGATCAACCGACCATCTAGCGACCACCATTCGAATCCCTACTCGACAAATTCAATTTCTTTACATCTCCCCCGCGCGCAGAAAAGGATGCTGCCGTGGAAGAGAAAAAAAAATTACATCTTGAACCCAGTTATTCCGTTTGTTTAAATTCTTCTTCAGTTTCTTCCTCTTTTATTGTGGCTGGTTGTAATTTTGTTACATGGAACATATCAGAGTTTTTTTTCCTGTTTCAATTCTGTATATTGAGTCCGACCATCTCTGCAATATTTCAAAAGGACCAATCGTTATCTCATCTAATTTTTTCCGTTTAATTTGCTCCCATTTCTACATAGACTTTGTCTCCAATGTTGAATTCGTATTTTTTTCGGTTTTCATCAAATAATGTTTTATTGTAGTTATGTGATTTTAGAGTGTTTTCGAGGACTATTTTCTTATCTTCAATCCAGTTGTTTAGTTCAGTCTTTTTCTTCAGCTCTATTGGTAAAAATGATACATCTGTTCCGTCTAATAGATATTTTGGAGCAAAACCCGTGACTGAATGCTCCGTTTCATTGTATTTGTCTACACATTCTCTTCCTATCGTTGTCCAAGTTTTCCTTTGTTATCCTTCGTATATTCTAGACCTCATTTTGTTGACCAACGTTTGATTCAATTTTTCATTCAAACCATTCGAGAATGGTGTATTAACTGCTGTGAAAATAATTTTTATATTGTTTTCTTCTAGAAATTCTTTGAATTCTCTAGAATTAATGCCCGGATATTGATCAGTAAGAATCGCTCCAATTTCGTCGGTTTTGATTACATCTCGAACTAATTTAATAAAGTCATTTGCATTTTGTGTTTTTGAAGTTGAAATAAAAGCATATCTTGTAAAGTGCTCTACTAAAAGGTGTAGGTACATTTCTGTTGACCGTGATCCTCCAAAACCCCCTATAGAATCTATAGACATTATTTCAAATGGTTTTGTTGCCGGTCCTAAGTGTGACATTAGTCCAAGTTTCTTTTTTCCTCTAGTTTTGTTTCTGATACAGGTTTCACAACTTTTGCAGAATTCAATTATATTTTTTTTTTCAAGTTTCTCGCTGTGTATATTGGGCTTATGTGCTTACGTAGTTGCCGGATGCCTAGGTGGCATAGGTCTTTATGAATCTCTTCGATGATTTTTTTTCTAAACTTTTCAGATAAGATGATTTTGTCTTTTTTTGTATCTTTTTATAGTAAATATTCTGTCTCTTTGTTAGATTTCGAAAATTAATTATTTCTTGATTTTTTTCTTGATCGTTGATTATGTCATCTATTTTGATTAAATTGACTATTTTCAATGTTTCGTCCTCATTTTCTTCGGGTTCTAATACAGGGTTTCTGCATAGACAGTCTGCTTCCAAATTTTCTTTCCCGGGTATGTATTTTATTTCGAAATCATATTGAGATAGGTAATAGGTTAAATCTCCAAATCTGTTCTCACTCTCATATTCATATTCTCTTACGGTTTATGATCTGAGTACACAGTGAAACGTTTTCCTAGAAGCCAGTGTTGCCAGTATTTTACCGCCTCTTTTATTGCTAGACATTCTAGGTATATGGCCTTTTTCCTTTTTTGCGTCTCGTTTAATTACCTTGAGAAATAAGCTACTGGTATATCTTTGTTGTCTGATTGTGTTTGTTTTAATATTGCCCCAATACCTTCTATGGATGCGTCTGTGAAAATTTTTATAGGTAAGTCGTTGTGAAATATTTCTAATACTGGTTGAGAGCATAGTAGCTGTTTTGTATGGTTTAAGGATTCCTCACATTTCTTCGTCCATATAAATGTTTAATTTTTTCTCAATAGAACGTGTAAGGGATCCAAAATTATCGCACTGTTCATTATGTACTCATGGTAGAAGTTAATTTTCCCTAAAAATTGTCTCACGTTCTTTTGTGTTTTTGGAGTCGGAAAATTTTTTATTGATGTCAGATTGTCCTTTAGAGGTCTTACACAATTGTTTTCAATTACACGGCCCATGTATTTAACAGAGCTCGAGGCAAAAGTGCATTTCTTGAATTTTAACCGGAAGCCTTCTTTTATTATCGGTTTTACGTTTTTGATGTGTTCCTCGAAGGTTTTCGAAAATATCAAAATATCATAGATATAATTTACCGTAAATTTTGTAAGATTGTGTTTTCTTAAGATATTGCTCAAAACTCTTTGGAAGATGATGTTTTCAATCCAAAGGGTAAGCAAGTCCACTGGAAGTGTCCATTCTGTGTCACGAAACCTGTTTTCTGCCTGTCTTTAATTGTCAGTGTTATAGACCAAAAAGCTGAGTCTTGGAGCTGAGTTTTAGAGTGGTATAATATTTACAGTTTCGCGTAAATGCGGGATTTACGCATTTTCATCTTTTTTAAATTCCATCGTTACTGGAGCTGCGAAAGGACCATATGAGTCCTCTACTAGACCCCTCTCAAGTAATTTTGCTACTTGCTCTTCAATTTCTTTTTTATCTGCTATTGTGCATCTGTAAGGTCTTTTACTACGGTATTTATCGACAAGTAAATCTATGTGAGCTTCATAACCTGTTGCTGTCCCAACATCACATCTGTCTTTTGCAAAAACCGTCTTGTATTTATCTATTATTCTTTCTATCTCTATCTTTTTTGTAGCATCTAAACGATCCATTTTTATTTCGAATTCATGTTCTTGTATGTGTTCATTAAAGTTTATTGCATACGTTTCAACCTTTTCTTTACTTACTTCTCTGTTTAAATGATTTTTTGTTTCTTTTGTTGATTCTCTTTCTGTTATATCTATATTTTGTTCGATCTGTAAGTGTTCATTTTGTATCAGTTTAAACTGTTTGATCATATCTAAACCTATTATGAAAACATCAAAATTTTCCACGTTTTTTGTTATTCCAAAAATGTTAATTTTAACTGTTATCAAACCTTCCGTTTTTTCACACCATTAATCGTTTTTATGTATGCTCTATTCTTGTTTTCCTTTTCTTCTTTTATTTTAATAAATTTTGAGTTAATTAGAGAAATTTGTCATCCTGAGTCATACACACCTTTCACCTCTAACTTATCATCTAGCAACAGTTTGATCTTGATTAATGGTGTAGATTCTAGTTTTTTTCATCGGTGTTCAAGTCTACTTCTAGAATGGAGTTATTTTTTACGGTTCTTACTCTTTCTCTTTTTTCCTGTTCTGTAGTTTTTGTTTTATACCAACATGCATCTTCTGGGTGGTACCTATTGCCCTTACCTAAATTTTCACAAGTTTTGCATGGCCGTTTCTCTGTCTTTTTAAAGTTAGTTTGTTCTCTTTTGGAAAATTTTTCTTGTACATCAACCCTTCATATTTTTGTACTTCGTTAAATAGGTCTGTACTATCTTTCAGATCCTCTCTGTTTATTTTATTCAAAACAAATTCTGGGAGACCTATTGCAATATGGTCAATTATCGTTTGTGTGTCTGTAGATTTGTTGATATCTAGTATGAGTTTCTCTTTTTTCATTGCATAGTCAATGAGTTGCCCTTCTTTATATTTAAACGCATAAGCATATGTAATCATGTTCCAGCCCTTATTAACAAAAGTTTCCAAAAATTTCTCTTTCCATACCTTCCATTCTGAATTTACGGCCAATTTTGTGGTCATCGCACTATACCTATCTAGGCAGGATTTTTCCAAAAAGAATCGGAGTATTTCTATTTTAGATTCATCCTGTGTTACGCTAAATCGATCACATTCCTTCTCAAAAATTTCCATCCACTGAGTCGCATTGGCGTTTTTTGTTGTGAGCCTTTCTATAATGAATTTCTCTGAGATTCTTTTCAAATCTTGTTGTTTCTTACCCACATCTGTCGCTTCGATTGATTTTTCTAAAATTTGTTGCAAGCTATCATTTTTCTGTGTTGTTTCTTTTGGGGTAATTTCCTCTAAAAACTGGTCAGCAAATTGGTTGTTTTCTTGTTTGTCCATATATGCATCCTTTAGTGCACCATCTACTGTCATCCATATTTTTCTCGATTGATGTCTTTTTTTCAAACAATTTTTTAGTTTTCCAAAGGCCTCTGTTTGTGTAATTTCTTTGTGGTGACTCACTGCTCTGTAATCTTCTGGCATTGCATAGCATTTACCATCCTCGGTGGTTATTGAGGTTATGGCATACACGTTTGTTTTGGATCAGTTGATGCTATTATAGTAAATTCAATTTGGTGTCTCACCATTTTTACTTTTTCTTTCGCCCGTGCTTCTTTTTGGAATGTTAACTACAAATTGTCGTTTTATAAGACAAGTCTTCTGTTGAGCGCAGACTCCTTTGTCTAATCCTTTGTCTAACTAATCCTTTAGCCACCTTTTCAAAGATGAAAGTTGAAGGCTAAGTCAAGGTGTTGCACCAAGACTTATTGTAATGTGTGTAAGGGTCTTGGACCGATACACGAGAGGAGGGTGAAAGTAAAAGGTTCGAGTTTTGATTGATAACTGAGTGTTTATTAAAGTTTTACCGAGTTTTATACAAGAAAAATGCTTGCGTAGAAAAATTATCACTTAGAAACTAAATCACCCCAAAAGGAGGTAATTTGAGTATCTGTTTCATTGTCGAAACAATTGATTTTTCTATTATATGCAAAATTGAATCAGCTATTTTGACGATGAGTAAAAAACGTGCATGTTTGACAAGAACAACGGAGTTCCCGGTGGATCAGGTGAGTATCAACGGAGTTTAATGACTTGCTGGCGGGGCTTTAAGAGCAATGGTCAGTCATCCGGTCAAGGTCAGTTTGGGTGCGTTCATGAACATCTTCAATAAACTATAAAACAGTTTCTCTGTAAACAAAGCTTATTAACAAATTATGTAATCAAAATACAAAATTTTTATCCAATTCAAATCAACCTGTAAAAAAAGAAACGACAATTCAAAGTTTATTGACTATTTCTATTTTTACACACTTTTTCTTTATAAATGTTCGAACTTCTAATTCTCATTAGCCACACGTTTAATCGTAGACCTTTTCCCATGTGCTCACTCTCTATCTCCTTCTGTCAATCAATCAATCGAACAACCGTCCATCTAGCGACCACCATTCGAATCCCTACTCGACAAATTTTACGAGCGATGCGCGTTTTTACCGCGCATCGCTCGTAAAATTTGAAATTAAGAAATTCAATTTCTTTACAAATATAAGAAGTATCAAAGCAAATTTTAGTCAATGAGAAATTTTTATCGACAGTTTGAATTGTAAACCATCATACATATGTTGTTCAGAAGTCTGGGTAATAGAAAATAAAAATTGTGTCAACCAAATGGATATAAAATTTATTATAATAACAGTAATCTTAATAAAGCAGATGGTGTAATTGTTTATATTAAAGAGAATCTTTATGAAGAAGCTGAAATTGTACAAATTGATGAATTAAAAACTCTAAATTCTAAAGTAAATTGAAAAATATTGGTCATATTGACTGATGAATTTTGTAATGATTTTGATTTATTTCACTCAATTAACTTAACTTTATTGTTGATATAAATATTTTGTCTTTAAGGATTCTTGTGTCTTACACCTTTACTTTTAATTTTGATTTCATCTATGATTTTCATTTATAATTATGATAGGTTAATTATTGTTAGTCGATCGTTCATTACTTGGCATTAAAATTTCACTACATTTTATTTCATTCATAGTTGTCTAAACACCTTTTTGTCTTCATTACTTTTGATAATTACTTTCTTCAAGATGCTTTATACACTTTAATAGAATATTTAACAATATTTAGAAACTTAAACTCATTTAGGAAAATTCAAACTCAAACTCTGTATTTCATAGAAAAAAGCGAACTGAGAAAAAAGAACTTGAAAACGGCAGACTCTACAGGATGCTCGCTGGAAGGTACCGCAATTATATCGGTGAAATTTGGTGGTCTGATCAACCACCGGGTGACTAGGGCGGCTCACTTTATTCAATCACAGGGTGATTATGCCTGTGATTGAATATACTCCCCCCCGTTGCCAACCTGGTTGGCAACATCCTTTTTCTCCTCCTTCTCGTTAGAAATTGGTAGAACACAAAGTTTGGATATGGGTCTCGTAAGAATGGTAGCTGATGTCCTGATGGTGACAACTCTGGTATGGCCATCAGCCCCTGGATGTATTTTTTCAACTCTAGCAATTGGCCATTTGCTTGGAGGAAATCTCTCATCGGTTAGAAGCACCATGGACCCAGCCTTGATCTCGTTAGATGGGTGGTGCCACTTAGAAATTGCTTGATATCTCTGCATACACTCTGCTGACCATCTCTTCCAGAAGGATTGTAGTTTGTGTTGAATTAACTGCCATGTAGAAAGTCTCGACTCAGAACACTCAAGAAGTGAAGGCTCAGGTAGTGCGTTTAGTGGCTCCCCAATGAGAAAATGTCCTGCCGTCAGGGCCCTTAAGTCCGATGGATCCTCAGATAGTGGACTTAGTGGTCTCGAGTTTAAAACAGACTCAATCTGTGTTAGCAGTGTAGTTAACTCCTCATAGGTTAACAGTGTGTCACCTATAACTCTCCTCAGATGAAATTTCAGTGACTTAACAGCTGCTTCCCACTTGCCACCAAAGTGAGGAGCGCTAGGAGGGTTAAACTGCCAATTCGTCCCATCCTTTAATAATGTCTCTCTCAAACGTTGATTCTCTGACGTTCCAGCTTGGAAAAGGTTTCTCAGAAGTTTATCTGCACCCAAGAAATTTGTTCCACAGTCACTGTAAGGATTGTTGCAGATGCCTCGGCGACTGACAAATCGTCTATACGCTGCTATAAATGTCTCAGTAGAATAGTCTGTTACAACCTCAAGATGCACTGCTGATGAAAATAAACAGACAAACACTGCGATCCAACTCTTGTGAGTTTTAGCTCCTCTACCCTTCCAAGTTTTCACTGTAAAAGGTCCAGCATAGTCAAGACCACAGTGGCGAAAGGCTCGAGATGGGTTGACACGAGCAGATGGTAACTGACCCATTAGTTGTTGAGCTCGTACTCCTCGGTTTCTCGTACACGTGATACAGCATAGAATGTATGAGCGAACTGGAACACGACCGCCAACAATCCACTAGGCTCGTCTCAGATAGCTTAGCGTAGGCTGCGTATCTCCATGTAGAGTTTTCTCGTGAGCATCAGCAATTACTAACGTTGTCAATGCTTGATGCTTCTCTTCAGTCGATATCTCAGCATGTTCCAGTCGACCTCCAACCCTCAAGATACCTTCATGATCAATGAAAGGTGTTAGGTTACACAGAGAATTGAAGGTTGGTAGAGAAACTTCTCTTCTCAGCAACCTCAACTCCTCAGGAAAGAATAACCCTTGAGTTGTCTTGATAAGTACTCTTTTAGCCGCGTCCAGGTCACTCGTAGATAATGGGGTGGTTAATGATGAATGTGATTTTCCCTTGGAGCATCGAATTGCTCTAAGGCATATGGCAGTGATTTTTAATATTGGCAGTAATCTCGATCTCCTCTCTAGCAGCTCGCAGAATGAATTCTCCTCAGATTTTCTAACAGGAAAGCATTGACCTGGTCTCCCCTCAGGATTCACACTCCGTATAGATGGTAACTTGAACGTTGGCCACTCCTCAGATGTTTTCAACAATCATGATGGTCCATACCACCATAGGGAATGATCTCTCAATTTCTCAGGTGATAGTCCTCTCGCTGCATAGTCAGCTAGGTTTTGTTTTCCAGCGACATAATGCCAGATAGCATTGGGCTGAAGCTCTAGTATTCGATGGACTCTGTTTTTAACATAGTCCTTCCACCTCGAAGGAGGACTTTTGATCCAAGTTAAGGTGACTGATGAATCAGTCCATAGATAGGTTGGTGCTTCTGGTATCTCGAGGGTTTTCTTCACATAGCTGACTAGTTTTGCCAACAACGCTGCAGCATTGAGCTCAAGTCTTGGTATGGTTGTCGGTTTTAGAGAAGCTACTTGCGACTTAGCACAGATAATTGTAGATGAACAAATCCCAGATTCGTTAGTAACTTTCAAGAAGACTACAGCAGCCATCGCGAGCCGCGAAGCGTCAGAAAATCCATGAACCTCAATAGATGATGCACCTTAGATAGTACTTTCTCATTTTGTGAAGATGTTGTCTCAGCTCTATTTGGTATCTCAGATTTGTGAAGTCAGCTCGATAACGATGACGATCTCGGCTCCGATGGTTTCTCAGTTGGTGAAGGTCTTCTCTGCTCGATGGCTTTGGATCGGTCTTCAAAATGTATCTCCGTGTGGTGAGCAGCACCACACTTTTGACACCTCTTCGAACTTATGCAATCTTGGACCTTGTGACGTCCAAGACAGTTGAAGCAAAGTCTTAACTCCTTTACTTTAGTTACCTTCTCGTTCACAGTAAGAGCTCTGAATTTCGGACACCAAAGAATATAGTGCTTCTGCGAGCACATGGCACACTCGTTGAGCACATCAGCCTTCTCAGCTGGAGCTCCTTTGAAAGCTGTTGTAGCATAACTCACTGCAGGTTTTTTCGGCACCTTGTGGAAGATGTTTTGGCTTGATGATGATTTGCTCGTTGATGGTTTGCTGGGTGATGGTGGTCTCAATTCAAATCTCTCAGTGCCATCCCACACTAATGCGGTGATCTCGAGAAATTCCAATAGGTTCGCGTATGATGGGAATTCTTTACTCAATCCAAGTTTAGTCTCCCACTTGGCAACAGTATGCGCATCCAATTTATTGAGCGTTGCAGTTATTAACAACACATCTGAGTACTGTACTGGAGATCCCAATGCCTTTAAGGCATCAATTGCTCGGGTGTTAGTGGCGATTAACTCCTTTAGTTGGGCTACAGAACCTCTTGTGACTCTTTGTCCAAATAGAACTTGCTCGGCGTGTTTCTTCACTAAGATTCTCGGGTTGTCATAACGTTGTACAAGCTGATCCCACGCTGGTTGGAAGGTTTTACTCGTGGGTGGCAAACTCGAAAGAACATCTTTTGCCTCACCAGTTAGTTGAGTTTTCAGATAATACATTTTTGTAGCAGGATCAAGACTCGGTTCTTTACCGACCACTGCAAGAAATAGGTCTCTGAATGTCACCCACTCAAATGGATCTCCTGAGAATTTTGGTAAGGTTATCTCGGGTAGCTTGTGACTTGATGAAGCGACGGTTGGTCCAAGGAATGAGCTATTTAGTAGTTCATGGCCCACGAACAGTAGTGTTCTGATATCTCCATATAAAGCTTGTATTAGGTTATATACCTCTAGCTGATGATATTCCGTTTCAAGGATGTCACACTTGCCATCATAGAGAGAGTTGTTAAGTTCTTCCACGTGATCCCATTTTTTTTCGACAAGCTCTAATCGACTCGTTACAGATGGTAAACTCATGGTAGATAGTTTTTCGGTGATTAAATCACTCTTCAGTTTCTCAAAATAGCTTAGTCTTTGCATTTGTAGTTGTATTTTGTGTTCTAATTTAGAAGCCATTTCTCAAAATAGTTAATTACGCGGAATTTCACGATTGACAGAAAATTAGCTCTCCACACTAAATGTACCACTAGTATTTTAATCTCATGAAAATGTTAAATAAATTGTTTATGTTTGATGATTTTGCTTAAAACGCACTCAATATCCGGCTCGAAGGACCAAAATGATGAATTTTGTAATGATTTTGAAACTTTCCTTATGAAATACTAGTTGTCGATTTTTTAATTTGATTTATTTCACTCAATTAACTTAACTTTATTGTTGATATAAATATTTTGTCCTTAAGGATTCTTGTGTCTTACACCTTTACTTTTAATTTTGATTTCATCTATGATTTTCATTTATAATTATGATAGGTTAATTATTGTTAGTCGATCGTTCATTACTTGGCATTAAAATTTCACTACATTTTATTTCATTCATAATTGTCTAAACACCTTTTTGTCTTCATTACTTTCGATAATTACTTTCTTCAAGATGCTTTATACACTTTAATAGAATATTTAACAATATTTAGAAACTTAAACTCATTTAGGAAAATTCAAACTCAAACTCTGTATTTCATAGAAAAAATCGAACTGAGAAAAAAGAACTTGAAAACGGCAGAGTCTACAGGATGCTCGCTGGAAGGTACCGCAATTATATCGCTGAAATTTGGTGGTCTGATCAACCACCGGGTGACTAGGGTGGCTCACTTCATTCAATCATAGGGTGATTATGCCTGTGATTGAACATTGACAGTATAGATAAACCTCAATTTGAAAAAATATCTACATCTAAAGAAAAATGTTAAAAATCATTTTGTACTAGGTGATTTTAGTATTGACCTTTGAAATCTAGATTTAATCGGAAGAGACTTCTTGAATAATTTTCTTGAATTTGGCTACATGTATTGAATATATTATTAAAAAAATTTCCTTAGGGTTAAATTTAAATAATTTAACCTTGAATGTTGATAAAAGTGTCTTCATATAATTTCGAAACTACTGTGATAGTGTGCCTAATATTATCGAATTTCAAATTAATAATAAAAAATTAATCAGGGTCGAATACCATAAATATCTAGGAATAATCTTTGATTATAAGTTAACTTGGAAAGAACATATAGATTTTATACTAAATAAAGCCAAATATTTGTTTTAAGTGTTTTACAGATCATCAAAAATAGTGAATACCATTTGCTAAAACAAATGTATTATGCATTTTTTAATAGTATTATTATTTATGGCATAATTGCGTGGGGTGGCTCCTATAATAATAACTTAAAATTCATTATAGCGTTGCAAACAAGGTTTATTAAAATGGTGTAGAAAAATTCATTTGTTATAGATGATACACCCTTGAATATCAACAAATTATATGATACTGAAACGATTATGTACTAGTATGATTCACTAAGTGAACAATTTGTCAAATCTTAAAGTATTACTAGAAATAATTCAAATCTACTGCCAATAACCAAAGAAAGAGTAAGCAACAAAGGTAGCTATTAGAATGCCATAAAATTGTTTAATCTAGTTCCGCATGAAGCTAAAGTCTTTACATGCAGTAAGAATATTCTAAAAAAAAAGTTGTTAAATTTTATATAAATAAAATGAAAATATGCAAAAGTTATATATATATTGAATTATCTGTAGTAACGTCTAAGCAAAGATCTACTTAATTATAATTAGTTAGAGCTTTGATTTGTAAGTTTTTTAGCTTTAAGTAAGCCAGTACCATGTACAGGGATCCTTTCCCTCTGTGGCTTTCCTGTATAACACATATCTTTCATATGACATTACATGTAATAAATAAATAATAAATAAATAAGTATTATAATAAATAATAAGTAATAAATAAATAAATTGGTATAAATAAAACACGTAGTGACCGGGTAACAGCAGCTCAAAAGGTTTTATACGTCATATTCGTGGAACAGAGCCAGGAGATGCGACTGAGAAAAGGCACTAACGCGTCGGTGCAGAGAGTTTTGGAAGAGTTGGCCACAAAACTCAACTCACTGAAAGGTCCAACAAAAAATTCTATGAAAAGGAAGAAATTATTCGAAAATTGGCGATATTCGACTACTAATTAAAAACGCCATAACACCGTCGAGAGGCGAAGAACCGGTGGTGGACGCTTGAACTTGAAGAAGTTGACCGAGTTAGAAGTACGTGCCCTATCGTGCTGGGGAACAGACTTGACAATTCTTGGACAGCAAGCGGAGCCAGAACTCGGCATCGCTGGTGAGCTGTTTGAGTCCACTTCCTTAGAACTGAACGAGAACGACCACATTCACAATGCCCAAGCCGAGGACGATTTGTTCTTCATTCAAATGATAATTGTAGAACCGCAGACTCCGTCACTAGCTGAAAGTTCAACTGAAACTCCGGCGACAGCGCCAAAGGAAAGTCGAAAAAGACGGAGGCATAACGAAGAAACTGGTAAATGTTTATCAATGTTCTTTTCACATTTTATATTAGGTTTTGATATTTATATTATGTTTCACATTTTTAAACTTTCAGACAACAAATTTGTAAAATTTGCCGAAGAAGACATGGAGCAAAATTGAAAAATTTTGAACTCCATTGACGCAGGTATAAAAGAATTAGGGCGATTCATGGCAATCATCCCGGAATGCATGGTTAAATTGACTGAACAGCCTAAGTAGTTTTTAAGTTATTAAGTTAGTTAGATTCATAAGTTAAATTAAGTACGAGTATAATATTAAATTAAAATAAATAAAACAAAACAATCAAATATTTTAAAATTTATTGATTTCATCAACGTCAAATGATATTCATATACGATTCCCTAACTCGCTCCCCCAAATTGTGTCACTGCGGTGAAATTTCTGCTTTGGTATTTTTATTCACATCCACATTCACTTCAGAAATTGATTCTTCAGAACACCAAAACATCGCTCCAATACTTGCCTTGTTTTTTTGGGGAGTACATTGTAGTGGTGTTGGTAGTAGCCCTCAACTGTTGACTGGTATTGTATGAGCAGCCATAATAAAAACTAAAACCATTTATTCATTTAACATCAACCCTTTGCAGTAGAAGTCAGTAGGAACCTATCAAAAACGAATCTTAGTTTTGCACCGAAGAGAAATTGTTTTTAAGATGGCTTCGAATCTCACTCACACGCCATACGGCAGCATCGTGAACAGATCCTGGGAATCAAGCATTTGCGAATCTAACACTACAAATATAATCCAATAATTAGAAAATAATATATTTTTATAATGTTGTACTCACTGCTAGAACATTCAAACTATGGTATCCCTTCCGATTGATGTAGAGATTGCCTCTAATATCATCACTCGTCTCGGGATGAGCTACAATAGCAATATGAGTGACGTCTATAGCACCCAGTATTTGAGGCATCCCAAATTTCTCATAGAATCTAAAAACAAGAATTAATTTACATTATTTTTTATAAATAAATATCGCTGATGTACCCTTGTTGAGCCCCGATTTTCTCCATTTGGCTCTGCGGAAATTTTATTGATGATACAGCCAAGTGGTTCACAATCAAATTTGCCACATTACAAATTGATCGGGAAACACTAGGTTGTGAGAGTCCCAGCAGGTGATTCCTACCAATGGATGCTTGGTAGGAACCTTGCGTAAAGAAATGCAAGGCAGTAAACACCTACAATCATAAATATCGTATTAATCTTGTAAAACACATAAAATTAAACATACGCACTTGTATTTCAAATGGAATACATGAAGGCCTTGAAAAAGGCCGTAATTTTTCTATGATGTCCCCCGTCGCATGCTTTGTGAGCCGGAACATTTTTTTAAAAGCCGCATCCTCCAAGTTGAATGGCTCTGCTTTCGCCCTCAATTCCCTGACAATTCTTATATTTCTTCGCCTATAATGAGGATAAAATTAGTAAATATTTAAAAAAGAACCAAAATGAGTACTTACTTTTCAATTCTATGGCGTATTCTTAATAAATTGTAAGCTAATATGTAGTTCATGTTAATAATTTTCCTTAAATTTTCAGAATGAAACGTCAAACTGAAAAAAACTTTGGTTTAAGTAGACGAATTTCGAATCTGTTACTTTAACAGATTTTTAACAGAAAATCTCTAAACTGTTGCCACCAGAATACCGATTTTGACCGTAAAAGAATTTTTCGAAATCCAACAACAAAATACATGGGATTTCAAATTAACAGAATCTTTTACGTGCAATCAGAATAGCCCCGATTATGTGCAAATCTGACCTCAAGTCTGTGGTTGTGGGTGCTCATATTGTTACAGGACCGCGATTTCGGGCATCCGTCTTTCGTCCGATTATAAGTTCCTAGGAATTCCATGGGTTAGAAAGACCAGAAAACCCCAGGCCGATGACCTCTTTAGATTTCCGCCCCTTTTTTGCCGATATGTTGCGTTAGGTTTCCGGCTTTCTAATGCTGCTTTTCACCCCTTTACGCAGCGATCATGATGGTGCTGCGAACGTGCAGCTTATTGGTGTAACAATATTATTTTTATCTGGTTTCCTTGGAAAATGCAGACAAAACAATTGGAAAACTATTTTATATAACAACTTATGACATGGGGAATCAAAAACTGTTTGAACAAAACACTGTCACTATAGAAAGAGTGGTTTGTCTTTAAATTAGTCATATGGGGATGGGGTGGGGAAAAAAGTGACTTCCATGTAACGGTCACAGTCGTGACTGTGACAAATAAGTAACTATGACAAATCACTGTGAAAAAATCACATTCGTGAAGTAACAGCGAAAGAATATCATGTGCAACCAGAATAGCCGATATTCAATGTGCAGCATGATATTCAAGGAATGGGCTTCAATAATATGCATATTGTAAAAAATTTTTTTATAAGACATATTTTCATATTTTCGTTTTTACATACATTTATTTACACATATATTTTTATATATACTATTATCATATTACTAAATACTTCTTATTAATTTATTAAAATATTATTTCTTATAATTAGAGTTTAAAACAAAAATGGCTGCACTTTTCTAACTCCCGGCCTTGTCCGTCTGTCAGTAAAATATATCCAGTCGTTGACAAAACCCAAGTTGTCACAGAGATCACAACAAAACCCAAATATTCTTTTGCGATGTCTCCTACATTCGGAAAGCTGTGTTGGAAGGTGCGTCACCAATCCAATGGGTTCTTTTTAACCCCAAACCGCATGAATTATCGGAGATGTTATAAATTTTGTTTCTTTCAAAACAGTGCTTATTTATGCTCACATAGTGTGGCACAATTGAAAAAAAAAATTTGAACTTAAACATTAGAGATTATTACAAGGCGCCATATATGGTTTAGTATTCGTTTAAGTAAAATGATTTATATTTCGTGAAATTCTTTAAAACAGTTGCGTTTATCATAGTAACACAAGCAAACGTTACATTTTTCGCACTGAGTAAAAGAACGATATTTTGCGCAGAACAAATAGGGAAATGATTGATCCTGTCAGAGCGCAATGAATCCAACGGAAAGTCTTGATGTCTGGGAGGAGTCTTTCGAGGCTTTTTCGCAGATACTATGGAAGTAGAAAACTGGTGGGAGTACTGTCTCGGCTCGATGGCGATGTTCCAATAAGGCTAGATGGACGACCACATTTTTTTGGTAATGCAGCTTTGCAAATAAAGGCATGTATAGGTCTGAATTAATTCGGCGCCAAAGCAACCAAGCATTGACAATGCACAAATCCAACATGTGAAAAAAAATCCTCTTATACCACTGGCGAGAGCGCAAATGGATCCTGTAGTAGCCAAGCACAAAATCAGGCAAATCGACTCCACTCATATGTTCATTGTAAACGTCCACGGCTTGGGGAGCCGTTATATCTCTATATTTCTTTTCGTTTTGTTGTTATCGGCTCGCTTCCCACATATGCTGAGAGTAAATTGACATTTTTGTTGACAAACCAAACAACCAAGCCCAGCTTCACATTGTCTATGACTGCTACTTTTTGTTCCATGCTGCCTCGGCCTCGTTTTTACAATTCTTTTTCAGAGGGCATATTTGAGTACGGCACGCGGTTGAGTCTCACAGTTCCTAAGGGTAGTATTCCAATTTTATACAGATAAACTTGGAGTTCCGGGCTATTGAACCAATTATCAAAACATAAGTTATAGTTCTGATTTCGGGGAACCGTGGAAGTCAATCTGGTAACAACATTTGAACTGACACCAAGATCAGGACCATCTGATGGATATGTATTGCTTTGTCCTCCAGCAAAGATGTCGAAATCGTAGCTGAAACCTGACACTCCGCTTAGCACTTGCTTTTGTAGCCCCACTTATTTGGTTTTGCAGGATTATACTGCTTCAATTCATGACGGCACTTAGTAGGAATAATTTGCTCGTCCACTGCCAGAAACTTCTCTTTGGGAACTAATAATAAGCGCTCACGAATCTTCTCTAGTATAAGTCGAATTTTGAACAATTTGTCATGCCCGTCTTTTTCACGAGTTATGAAGTTCTCATTACTATTGAAATGTAGAAATCTTTTGATAGTTTCGAACCTGTTGCCCGTCATTATTTCATAAACCTGAGATTGTCCTCAGTGTTTAGACCAGTACGTCCTCGCAGCCGGCAGTTTGACACAAGACATGAAGATCACGCTGCCAATAAATTCTTCTATTTCTTCCTTAGTTATTTCTGCTGGTTTGTTTACATAATCTTGAACGGACTTCAGGCTAGATTGATCAGTAATAACTTCCATAATTTCAGATGGGAAGAAGAAATTGAACACCTGTTCTGGTGAATTTAGCTGCTTTATTATGTTCGGTAATTCTGAGTTACCTTTGAATTCATAATTAGTTATGTTGTAGGCTGGTATTTTCCCCCCTTTCCAAATAATTCAGTCCATTTTCGCCTTTTTACCCTAAGCCTTAGCTGTAGACGCAGTCTGTAGGTTTACCAAAGGCACATCGTCATCGTCAGAGAGATCATATTCCGAATCAGGAATAATAACCTGTGGTTTTTTAGATTGACAAGCTGATTTGCATTCTAGATCACAATCACTGTTTGACGATACATCACCATCGCTCAAGCTGCCATCACCAGGGATAATATTCACATGGGCACAAGTGCCATAGAAATGCGTATAACAAAAATTGGGGAAAAACCAAAAATACATGTAGTAAAAAAAATTTAAGTTCCAAACATTCCATTTGAAAATCGCAGATTCAAGTAACCGGAGCGCCGAAAATCGCATACGTTACTTGAATAACGCTGTAACAGAAAGTCAATTGATTGTGGTAGTGACACAAAATATCATGCGTTACTAATATATCGTTGTGACGAAATATCAAGCGTTACTAAAATACCGTAGTGAAAATATCAAATAATACTAAAATATCGTAGTAACAAAATATCAAAAGTTACTCAAATAACGCCTAAAATATTCATTATTGTCTTTTATCTACAAAAGTAGCGAAGCCTTTAAAAATACAATAAAAATAAAACTTTTAAACCTATTATTTGCATATTTCTGTCGAAAATCCTAAGATTCAAGTAACAGGAGCGCAGAAAATAATGAAAGTTACATACAGAATTCAATTTCATGACTTAGTTACTTGAGTAGAAGGGACAGAAATGGTTCTGGTTCTGGAATGGAACATTGAATTCGGCTGTGTGACAGCTAAATACTGTGGAAATTTGCCAAATCATGATAAGCGCAAATTTTGACATTTTCGACTAAGACATATTTTGGGTTCATGATGCCATAATCTATAATTTGCCAAAACCAAATCAGTGCCCAGATTAACAGAGCGCAAGCAAAACACACGAAGGCAAATGCCGATACATGGTATATGCCATCACAAATTTGAAATTTGCGAAAACAGAACATGTAGAGATATCATGCTTTGGCAAATAAACGAATGTATATGCCATCATCTAATAGCTGCCAAAATATGTTATTTGATTGAATGGAAACACGTTTGACTACACAATATTGAACTTTATTGCATATGTATACAAAAGTGGTACATTCTATTCGTCTAAATCATCGTCTTTCGACAAGTAATTATAACCAGCATCACTTTTTACTTTTAATTTTTTGTAAAATTTATGACAATATGAATGTTACGAGAAGTCGCGACAATGTTGCGTAGCAAAGTATATTTTTGAAAGGTCACATCAAAATTGCAATCTGCGTAGCATTGTCGCGACACTCACTGTTATCTGACCATTAAATATTGTCTGGAGTCAGCAAAATGAGTTTGGCCTTGACTCCAGGCAGTATTTTTGGTCGACATTCCCTTTGATAGCCGATCTCTTAGTCAGTCGGTTTTGAATTTTCGTATTGATCGTGTAGGGTTTGTCCTTAAGTTCACAAACCTAACAAATCTCACACTACTCGTTTAAGTAAAGTGAGTAGTTTCAAATAAGAAAAATAAAAGCAAACACAAATTTAACACTTTGCATATACGTTTATTAAAAAATGCAAATGCAGCGTTGCGATTTATGAACTGTCGCAATGTACTGAATTGGTTTGAACGAGGAGCGTTGTTCAAGATTACAATGTACTCCTCTTGAGATTCTGGTGAATACTAAAAACTGACTTAAAAACTAACTGATTATCTTAATGTAAAATTGAAAAAAGGTGAATAGTGGGGGTAAGGAAAGCCTCGATTTCGATTGTAAGAGTGTTGAACTGCTCAAAAGTGAATAATGAAGTACCAAATACAAAGTTGCCTGAACGCCACCGTGATATGTTAGTTGATGATGATACTCAATGACAAGTTTTGTTACATGACTTGCTCGAGGAAGTAATACTGGGTGCTTGTATTCAAAACTGTACGCTGAATTCTGGAGACGACCATCAACTCTAAGAAGACCAACATTGTCAATAAAAGGATGAAAATTCTGTATTTTACTTCGGTTAGAAATGGGAAACTGTTTCTCAAGTTGTTCTATGTCCTCAATGAATTCGGTTTTTTGTATAATCTTTAATAATCTGGTTTTTGTTCGTTCTATCTCTTCGGCCATAAGATCACCATGAATCTTTTCCTTACGTGTGAATCGAAGACACATAGAAATTACTCGCAACAATTTGTTAAAAGAAGAAAATCTGTCGAAAAATGGTGGTTCATGGCTCCTGATGTGCAAACATTTCACTATTTTAGTTTCCGGAACTTGTACTAGCTTATCCAATTGCGATTTAGGCCAGTGTTTCTCTTCTTTAGATAACCAAGTAGGACCTTGCTTCCATAATGGCGCTTCAATGAACTCCTTCGGTAATTTTCCACGAGATAATATGTCTGCTGGATTATCCTTGGTAGGAACATGCTTCCAGTCTGAAATTTTTGTCTTTTCTTGTACCTTTACAACACGACTCGCTACAAATGTTTTTAGAGTATGTGGAGGCATTCTTATCCAATGCAACGCGACCATGGAATCAGACCAGAAAAATGTGTCGATGATGTGAATATTAATAGATTGTTTCACACTACAATATAATTTGGATAGCAAAACAGCTGCACATAACTCCAGACGCGGAATGGTTTGGATGTTTCTAATTGGAGTTCTTTAGACTTGGCACACAAAATTTGGACATCTATAAGACCATTATTGTCAACAGATCGTAAATAAATACATGCACCGTATGCTTTTTGACTAGCATCGCAGAAACCATGTAGTTGTACCAATTTATGTTTTTTCTGAAGAGCTTGGCGTTTAAATGAAATACCATTGAGTGAGGGCATGTAATGAATGAAATCGGTCCAACGTTGATTTATTTCCATAGGTAGTGGAAGTGCAATCAAGATTGAGTCTCCAGAGATCTTGCAATATGAGCTTGGCGACGACTGTTACGGGATTCAATAATCCAAGGGGATCGAAAACTCGTGCTATTTCCGAGCATATGATGCGCTTAGTATATTTGGACTGAGAACTTGCCCTGACGGTGTAAACTATCGTATCTTCCGACGAATTCCATTATACTCCGAGAGTTTTCAAAGTTGAACTATCCCCATTTTGTAGGTGAAGGTTGACATTCGCATTAGGAATTTCTTGTAATACTGCTGACGAATTTGATGCGCATTGACGCAAATTGAATCCTCCACTTTTGAGGACACTCAATAATTCATTTTGTAGTTTAAATACTTCTTCTATGCTATCTGCACCTGTTAGCAGATCATCTACGTAATTATTGAAACACACGTGGAGGCTATACTCAGACTAACTTACGCTTTATTATATTGAAAAGTAAGATATAGGCAAGAACACACTTTCACGTAATTAGTAATGAATGGCGCTAGTAGCACTTAGCACTGATTATTTTTATATTAATTCTAACACCTCCACTTATAAAAACAATCTAAACTTTAGTTACCTAGGAATAGAATATAGTCGTCAAACGATACTTAGAATACCTAGCCTTTTTACGAAATGGTTATGTTTTATGCGACTTAACCCTTTGGTCAGTAGGTCTGCGGGCATTTCAGACGTTGGCAGATAGACTATCTTTACCAGATTGTTAGCAACCGCTTCTCTAAAAAATGGTAACGCACACCGATGTGCTTTGTCCTTTTATGGAATAATGGATTTTCTGTCGACCTCTGAGCGCCTTGATTATCATTATAAAAAATTATTACGTTATAATAAACATCTATAATTTCAGATAACAAGTTTTTTAAGTATATGGCCTCTTTACACGCCTCCCCTATCGCCATATATTCGGCCTCTGTACTTGATAAGGCTATAGTTTGTTGTTTCTTACATTCATATAAGATAACGGTTCCTGAAAGCTTAAAGAAAAATCCTGTGTAAGATTTTCTATCCAAAGTGTTTGACGCCCAGTCTGCATCAACGAAACCTTCCAAGCTACAATTATCTTTACTAAACATTAGCCCGTAAGATTTAGTTTTACATAAATATCGTAGTATTCGTTTTGCATGCTTCCAATGAGTAAAAGAATATCAGTTATTGAACTGGCTTAAATAACTTACACTATAAGCAATATCTAGGCGAGTTAAAACACTTAAGTACATCAAGCTTCCTATTAGTTGTTGGTATGGGTATTGTTTACAAACATCTAGTCCTTTCTCTAGTTTTAAGTTACTTTCAATCGGAGTATCAACAACTTTACAGTTTGTCATATTGAATTTACTTAGAATACGATCTGCAAACTTCTCTTGATCTAAGGAAATATAGCCATTCTCATACATTTTCACCCTCACACCTAAACATTTTTTTAATTGCCCCAAGTCCTTAATTTTAAATTTTGACATTAGTTCATTTTTAATCTCATTTACCATATTATTATTGTTGGAAAAAACAAAGAAATCATCTACAAAAATTACTATTATGACCTGACCCTGTTTACATTTTTTTATATACAAACATGGTTCTAATTTGGACTTAACAAAGTTGGATTTTAATAAACATTCATTTACTCTTTCATTCCAGGCTCGTTCCATGTAAATTGCACGATTTAATTTAAGTACGCAATTTTCTTCACACTCTAAATTCGGAGGTACTTGCATGTGTACAGTTTCCTTTAGATATCCATTTAGGAAAGCTGTCGTTACGTCTAAATGAGTAATCTGGAAGTCAAGTTTAACGCTCAACGCAAACAGCAGTCTCAAAGTAGAATAGCGGAGCACTGGAGAGTATGTTTCGGTGTAGTCCACACCTTCTTTCTGGGTGAAGCCTTTTGCCACCAGTCTTGCCCTATACCGCACTTTGTTGTCGCTTTCAAATTTTTTCTTGAAGACCCACTTGCACTGCACAATCCTGTCAGCTTCTTTCCTGTCTACGATTTTCCATGCTTGATTTTCTTCGAAAGCCTTCAGCTCATCTGTCATCGCCTGTTTCCATTGTTCTTTCTCCGGTCCGTTGATTGCTGCTTCATAATTGAGTTCTTCATCACATGATTCTAGGTCGTCCGAAATACAGAGATTGGATATGCCATACCTTTCCACTGGCTTCCTCTTGCGCTTACTAACCTCCTCCATTTGAACTTCTTCCTTTATGATAGGTTCACTTTTTTTTCCAGATACTGATTGAAATGAATCATTTTGGGAACTCGATGAATCACAAATATATGTAGGATCGTTAGGATCTGTAACTGTATTTTCTGATGAACTTTCTTCTTTTTCTGAGTTTTCATCTTTCTCTGACATTTCTTCTTTATTTTCTCCCTTACTCTTTAATATTATGAGAGCTCTTTCTCTGACATTTTCATCTTCATTTTCCCCTGTGTTATTTACTACTATCTGAGCTCTGTCTGAATTTTCTTTCTCCATGATTACGACATCTCTACTCGTAGTAATTTTTCTAGTTTTTGGATTATACAATCTGTATCCTTTCACGTTATCTGGATACCCAACTAGTATCAATTTGTCAGCCTTCTTATCCCATTTTTTTCTTTGAGCTTTGGGTTCATGTGTCATTACTTTACTTCCGAATATTCTGACATGACTTAAGTCTGGTATTTTACATGTCCATCTCTCGTATGGGGTCATCATGCCTAATCTGCCGGCTGGTATTCTATTTTTCAAGTATACCGCAGTGTTTACTGCTTCAGCCAAAAAGAATTTTTTTAAGATTTGCTTCAAACAGTAAACATCTTTCTCGTTCAACTATGGTTCTGTTGAACCTTTCTGAGACTCCGTTCTGCTCGAGGGAGTGAGGGTTGGTCTTCTGATGGATAATACCCTCCTCTTTTAGGAAGGTTTCCATCTCCCGTGAACAAAACTCCCCTCCGTTGTCAATTCTCAATTTCCTTATCTTGTTTCCTGTTTGATTCTGAACCATAGCCTGGAATTCTGTAAAATGATTAAATACCTGGTTCTTTTCCTTTAAGAAGTAGACGAAAGTCATTCTGCTGGCATCATCCACGAATAGGAGAAAGTACTTCGATTGACCTATTGACTTGGTCTCCATCGGCCCGCATAAATCCGAGTGTACTACTTCCAGTAGTTTTTTACTTCTATGGTTAGCTGATGGAAAAGGGAAACGTGTCTGTTTTCCTTCACAGCACACTTCACAATTCTGGATCTGTATGTCAGCTTTCTTGTCAAAAGAAACTCCTTTTACAGCACTATCATTCATTTTTTTAACGACTTACTGTTTACATGTCCAAGCCTTCTATGCCATATCGACATTGCCGACAACAAATTCTCAGGTTTTATTGTGTTTAATTTGTATACACCGTTAATCATATTCGCTATACCAATAAGTTCGTTCTCTTGATTATATATCAAACAGACATCCTTCTTGAACGTGATTCTGTTGCCATTAGCTATCAGTTAGCTTACGGATAGTAAATTTGTTGTGAGCTTTGGTATGTACAAAACATTCTTCACAATCACATCGTACTGAGAGCCGTTTACACTTGTCGTAATCTGTGTTTCTCCAACACTTACTACAGGCACAGTCGTTCGATTTGCGACTACTATATTTTTATTTTCAGGCACACGTCTAATTCGCTGTAAACATTTTTGATCTGACGTCATGTGTGCGCTTGCACCCGAGTCCACGTACCAGTCTTCTGTGCTAAAATTCCCGTTGAAAAATGCCCCACTTAAAGCATTTGTATGTTTGTTTGCTTTTAATTCGGGACACTTATTTTTATAATGACCAATTTTTCTACAATTATAACACTTTATTTGTTTACTGCCGGTTGACATGTCATTTGATGTTGATTTCCTTAATGATCTGGCAACGCGGTGAGTGTTTCCAACTTTCGACCGTTCTTTAGACCAAAATGCAGAGTCTGTTCCAGTATTGCCTACCTCTTCACACATGTCAAGTAACTTTGTCTTTATGACGTCAGCACTGATGGCGATTCCTGAATGTTCTACCGCCATTATCATCGGTGAAAACTTATCTGGAAGTCCAGCCAAAAGTAACGATCCTATCCACTCGTCTGTGATTTCAAAACCTGTCCCCTTCAATTTTTGCGCCGTCTCTACCACTTGAGATACGTATGTTGTTATGGAATCACAGCTTTCAAGACGTACTAAGATCAGCGTTCGAAGTAAACTTATTTTTCGTTGATACCCCGTGTCATCAAACAACTGTTTCAATTTGTTCCACACACAATTTACTGTAGTCTCACTTTTGATATGCGCTTATAATGAGGAGTCAATAGTCATCACGAGTTTAGCCTTGGCTTTCTTCATCTCAACTTCACTGATTCCCGCTGGTAGGTTTTCAACGTCGATACCCTCGAGCAGCATAAAATTACTTGTTGCAAATGCCCAATCGTCATAATTCTCGCGGCCTTTGAGTTTCGGTACATTAGCTAGATCGCCCGATGTCGACATATTTTCTTTCGTAAAAAAATTAACACAGTTGTATCGATAATTTTAGAAAATTTGGGACTGGGCCCATAACCTATTGAAACACACGTGGAGGCTATACTCAGACTAACTTACGCTTTATTATATTGAAAAGTAAGATATAGGCAAGAACACACTTTCACGTAATTAGTAATGAATGGCGCTAGTAGCACTTAGCACTGATTATTTTTATATTAATTCTAACACCTCCACTTATAAAAACAATCTAAACTTTAGTTACCTAGGAATAGAATATAGTCGTCAAACGATACTTAGAATACCTAGCCTTTTTACGAAATGGTTATGTTTTATGCGACTTAACCCTTTGGTCAGTAGGTCTGCGGGCATTTCAGACGTTGGCAGATAGACTATCTTTACCAGATTGTTAGCAACCGCTTCTCTAAAAAATGGTAACGCACACCGATGTGCTTTGTCCTTTTATGGAATAATGGATTTTCTGTCGACCTCTGAGCGCCTTGATTATCATTATAAAAAATTATTACGTTATAATAAACATCTATAATTTCAGATAACAAGTTTTTTAAGTATATGGCCTCTTTACACGCCTCCCCTATCGCCATATATTCGGCCTCTGTACTTGATAAGGCTATAGTTTGTTGTTTCTTACATTCATATAAGATAACGGTTCCTGAAAGCTTAAAGAAAAATCCTGTGTAAGATTTTCTATCCAAAGTGTTTGACGCCCAGTCTGCATCAACGAAACCTTCCAAGCTACAATTATCTTTACTAAACATTAGCCCGTAAGATTTAGTTTTACATAAATATCGTAGTATTCGTTTTGCATGCTTCCAATGAGTAAAAGAATATCAGTTATTGAACTGGCTTAAATAACTTACACTATAAGCAATATCTAGGCGAGTTAAAACACTTAAGTACATCAAGCTTCCTATTAGTTGTTGGTATGGGTATTGTTTACAAACATCTAGTCCTTTCTCTAGTTTTAAGTTACTTTCAATCGGAGTATCAACAACTTTACAGTTTGTCATATTGAATTTACTTAGAATACGATCTGCAAACTTCTCTTGATCTAAGGAAATATAGCCATTCTCATACATTTTCACCCTCACACCTAAACATTTTTTTAATTGCCCCAAGTCCTTAATTTTAAATTTTGACATTAGTTCATTTTTAATCTCATTTACCATATTATTATTGTTGGAAAAAACAAAGAAATCATCTACAAAAATTACTATTATGACCTGACCCTGTTTACATTTTTTTATATACAAACATGGTTCTAATTTGGACTTAACAAAGTTGGATTTTAATAAACATTCATTTACTCTTTCATTCCAGGCTCGTTCCATGTAAATTGCACGATTTAATTTAAGTACGCAATTTTCTTCACACTCTAAATTCGGAGGTACTTGCATGTGTACAGTTTCCTTTAGATATCCATTTAGGAAAGCTGTCGTTACGTCTAAATGAGTAATCTGGAAGTCAAGTTTAACGCTCAACGCAAACAGCAGTCTCAAAGTAGAATAGCGGAGCACTGGAGAGTATGTTTCGGTGTAGTCCACACCTTCTTTCTGGGTGAAGCCTTTTGCCACCAGTCTTGCCCTATACCGCACTTTGTTGTCGCTTTCAAATTTTTTCTTGAAGACCCACTTGCACTGCACAATCCTGTCAGCTTCTTTCCTGTCTACGATTTTCCATGCTTGATTTTCTTCGAAAGCCTTCAGCTCATCTGTCATCGCCTGTTTCCATTGTTCTTTCTCCGGTCCGTTGATTGCTGCTTCATAATTGAGTTCTTCATCACATGATTCTAGGTCGTCCGAAATACAGAGATTGGATATGCCATACCTTTCCACTGGCTTCCTCTTGCGCTTACTAACCTCCTCCATTTGAACTTCTTCCTTTATGATAGGTTCACTTTTTTTTCCAGATACTGATTGAAATGAATCATTTTGGGAACTCGATGAATCACAAATATATGTAGGATCGTTAGGATCTGTAACTGTATTTTCTGATGAACTTTCTTCTTTTTCTGAGTTTTCATCTTTCTCTGACATTTCTTCTTTATTTTCTCCCTTACTCTTTAATATTATGAGAGCTCTTTCTCTGACATTTTCATCTTCATTTTCCCCTGTGTTATTTACTACTATCTGAGCTCTGTCTGAATTTTCTTTCTCCATGATTACGACATCTCTACTCGTAGTAATTTTTCTAGTTTTTGGATTATACAATCTGTATCCTTTCACGTTATCTGGATACCCAACTAGTATCAATTTGTCAGCCTTCTTATCCCATTTTTTTCTTTGAGCTTTGGGTTCATGTGTCATTACTTTACTTCCGAATATTCTGACATGACTTAAGTCTGGTATTTTACATGTCCATCTCTCGTATGGGGTCATCATGCCTAATCTGCCGGCTGGTATTCTATTTTTCAAGTATACCGCAGTGTTTACTGCTTCAGCCAAAAAGAATTTTTTTAAGATTTGCTTCAAACAGTAAACATCTTGCTCGTTCAACTATGGTTCTGTTGAACCTTTCTGAGACTCCGTTCTGCTCGAGGGAGTGAGGGTTGGTCTTCTGATGGATAATACCCTCCTCTTTTAGGAAGGTTTCCATCTCCCGTGAACAAAACTCCCCTCCGTTGTCAATTCTCAATTTCCTTATCTTGTTTCCTGTTTGATTCTGAACCATAGCCTGGAATTCTGTAAAATGATTAAATACCTGGTTCTTTTCCTTTAAGAAGTAGACGAAAGTCATTCTGCTGGCATCATCCACGAATAGGAGAAAGTACTTCGATTGACCTATTGACTTGGTCTCCATCGGCCCGCATAAATCCGAGTGTACTACTTCCAGTAGTTTTTTACTTCTATGGTTAGCTGATGGAAAAGGGAAACGTGTCTGTTTTCCTTCACAGCACACTTCACAATTCTGGATCTGTATGTCAGCTTTCTTGTCAAAAGAAACTCCTTTTACAGCACTATCATTCATTTTTTTAACGACTTACTGTTTACATGTCCAAGCCTTCTATGCCATATCGACATTGCCGACAACAAATTCTCAGGTTTTATTGTGTTTAATTTGTATACACCGTTAATCATATTCGCTATACCAATAAGTTCGTTCTCTTGATTATATATCAAACAGACATCCTTCTTGAACGTGATTCTGTTGCCATTAGCTATCAGTTAGCTTACGGATAGTAAATTTGTTGTGAGCTTTGGTATGTACAAAACATTCTTCACAATCACATCGTACTGAGAGCCGTTTACACTTGTCGTAATCTGTGTTTCTCCAACACTTACTACAGGCACAGTCGTTCGATTTGCGACTACTATATTTTTATTTTCAGGCACACGTCTAATTCGCTGTAAACATTTTTGATCTGACGTCATGTGTGCGCTTGCACCCGAGTCCACGTACCAGTCTTCTGTGCTAAAATTCCCGTTGAAAAATGCCCCACTTAAAGCATTTGTATGTTTGTTTGCTTTTAATTCGGGACACTTATTTTTATAATGACCAATTTTTCTACAATTATAACACTTTATTTGTTTACTGCCGGTTGACATGTCATTTGATGTTGATTTCCTTAATGATCTGGCAACGCGGTGAGTGTTTCCAACTTTCGACCGTTCTTTAGACCAAAATGCAGAGTCTGTTCCAGTATTGCCTACCTCTTCACACATGTCAAGTAACTTTGTCTTTATGACGTCAGCACTGATGGCGATTCCTGAATGTTCTACCGCCATTATCATCGGTGAAAACTTATCTGGAAGTCCAGCCAAAAGTAACGATCCTATCCACTCGTCTGTGATTTCAAAACCTGTCCCCTTCAATTTTTGCGCCGTCTCTACCACTTGAGATACGTATGTTGTTATGGAATCACAGCTTTCAAGACGTACTAAGATCAGCGTTCGAAGTAAACTTATTTTTCGTTGATACCCCGTGTCATCAAACAACTGTTTCAATTTGTTCCACACACAATTTACTGTAGTCTCACTTTTGATATGCGCTTATAATGAGGAGTCAATAGTCATCACGAGTTTAGCCTTGGCTTTCTTCATCTCAACTTCACTGATTCCCGCTGGTAGGTTTTCAACGTCGATACCCTCGAGCAGCATAAAATTACTTGTTGCAAATGCCCAATCGTCATAATTCTCGCGGCCTTTGAGTTTCGGTACATTAGCTAGATCGCCCGATGTCGACATATTTTCTTTCGTAAAAAAATTAACACAGTTGTATCGATAATTTTAGAAAATTTGGGACTGGGCCCATAACCTATTGAAACACACGTGGAGGCTATACTCAGACTAACTTACGCTTTATTATATTGAAAAGAAAGACATAGGCAAGTACACACTTTCACGTAATTAGTAATGAATGGCGCTAGTAGCACTTAGTACTGATTATTTTTATATTAATTCTAACATATATGTCCTGTTTTATAACTTGAGATGCGACGGGATGTTCTGTATTTGAGTCATAAGCCAGTTGCTGGAGACATCTTGTGGCTAAAAATGAGGCAGGGTTAAGCCCAAAAATCAGTCGATTGAACTTAAAAATCGACGTTGTACCATCTTCTTCTCGCCACAATATAAGGAGATACGGCTGATCTTCTTCCCTTATGCATACTTGAAGATATATTTTCTCAATATCTCCTGTCAGAACGTAATTATGAACTCTGAATCGCAGCAAAAGTGAAAATATATCATCCTGTAAGGTAACCCAACTGAATATACCTGGTAACCCTGTACTTTCGTAAGGTAACCCAACTGAATATATTCTTCGATGACTGCTGTATATTGCTCTTTGAGCTTTGGATATTTAGCAAAACGTCGCTGAAGAGATGTTAGCTGCTTATAAGCCATCACGTATGATTCTCCAAGTTTCTTAATGTTTTCATTGAATGGAAGAGCTACAGAATAACGTCCGTTCGTTAGACGAACCATATGTTTAAGAAAATGCTGTTCACAAGGGTCTTCTTCTGTAGTCATAGATTTGCCAGCAGGTACCTCTTCTATTTCCCAAAATTCACTTATATCAGCTGAATTGCTGAGATGACATTTAGCTGTTTTTGAAAAATTACGCAGCGTTAATGTGCCTCCTATTATCCAAACAAATGTATGTAGTTTTTTGCAATACCAGATCAGGATCTGGAGTTGATGATAATTTGATATGACCGACACATAATGACGATAGAGCAGTTCCTGCTCCTATAAGTAAATCAACTGGAGCAGGCTTGTGATATTCAGGATCTGCCAACAATATATTTCCTGGTACGGATAACAACGAACGATTTATCGATTGCTCTGGTGTTAGCGTTGTAATCGCTGGAACGGCGAGGAAATCTAGAGTAGCTGTGTAGTTGTTGTATCGAGATTTAATTATGGATTCTACACTATAACTTGACATCGTGTTCATATTATTGAGGGCACCAATTGGGATGGTTTGGCGTTGTTTTTTAAGACCTAATTTACTGGCTAGCTCATGCGTTATAAAATTCTTTGTAGATCCCGTATCTATGATAGCCCGACTGGTTATAGGTTGACGACCTTTATTTAATATATAAATTAAAGCGGTAGGAATGATATCTTCGCTAGTCAAAGGATCAATTGCGAACACCCTTGTTGTTCTTTCACCTAATCAGGATTGATTTTGAGCAGATATTTTTGAGTGGTCTTTATCTGTGACTTGAGAAGATGCTGAAGAATTAGCACCATTTAAATGCAAAAGAGTATTGTGCTTTTGTTGACAAATGCGACATTTACCTCCTGGACATTCGTTTTTCATGTGACCACTTTTTAAACAATTGTGGCATAAATTGGCATTGCTGACAAATTGATAACGTTGATTAGGAGACATTGCATGAAAAGATTCACATCGATATATGATGTGTGCTTGCTTGCAAATAGGGCATGTTTCCTCTTTTCTATTGTTTGATTTAGTAAGAAAAGATTGACCGCGCAATGTTTTCATTCGGTCGTTAGACTTCATATTTGTAGGCTTACTATTGGGAGTTCGATCTGAACAGCTTCCTCTTTTTTCTAGAAACTCCAACAAATTCGTGCAAGAGAGCATCTTTTTGTCCGATAAGGTAGTTTCCCATTGGAACCTTGTGTGATCACCAATTTTACTTGTAATCAGATATATGAAAATGCTACTAACAGGCTCTCCTAAGCCTTTCATGTCACGAATATGTTGTCTAAATGTATCGGTGAGTTCCTCTAGATCACTGGGAGAATCCTTTGTCAAACGAGGCAAATCATGCAAGATGGACCAATGACGAAGTATCGCCTTTCGCGTATTATCATATTTATTTGATAAAATATGCCACGCTTCTTTATAATTCTCTGGAGTACAATCCATTGAACCAATTGATCTAGCCGCTTTACCCGTTAAAAAGGATTGAAGATAATACATATTATCGACATCTGGTATTTTTTTACTGTCAATTTTAGATATGAATGCTGAACGAAAAGCTCTCCAATTCTCTAGGTTGCCATCAAATGGCTGGATTTTAATTTCTGGCAGGTTAGCCATCGATTTGCAATTAACTTCGAACGCATGTTCTGTTGCGTTTCGCATTTCAGGATTTATTGATGCTGAATCGTTAGATGAACTCAAGTTTTTCAGTAATTTTTTTGATTCTGCTATGCCTCTGTAGTAAGACTCTTCCATACTATTTAATTCTTCGCTATGACTGTCATGTAACGATGGATCTAAGTCTAACAATTGCTCGTGAATCGGATAAAAGTCATTAAAATGTTTGGTTGATGCACCGACTTTAGTTTCCAACAAATATAAATTAGCTGATTCATCTAATCCTGCCAGATATGTCTTAAATTTGGTTAAGCGTATCTTCATATCTGACCTTTTACGTTTGAGGCTTTCGATGGTAGTCATGATTATCTTCGAAACGTTTAGCAATAAGGGAGAGTTTAAGGGAGAGTTTAAGGGAGACTGGGAGTGCAATTTATTGGTGATAAATCAAACGAGCTTACCAAGATTCCGGAGCAGTTGATGTTGACAGTTCACTCCGTCTATTGTGAATTGTAGATATGATGATCTGATGATCGATGCTAGGCAGCTTTGCTTCACTTTTTCACAAACTATATTGTTTTTCAATGATGTCTACTTTTAACACTTGTTCATAAATTTTATCACCTTTGATTGAAATGTACTTTAATTATGCTACTTTCACTGATTGCGTTCACTGTTTCTCTATTATTAATTGTTTAAAACTTTTCTATATATGTATTTTAATAAAATTGTACTTTAACTGTATTTCCGGACTGATCCGGCTCGAAGGTCCAAAATTATGTTTGTTATGTATGGTTTGTCCTTAAGTTCACAAACCTAACAAATCTGACACTACTCGTTTAAGTAAAGTGAGTAGTTCCAAATAAGAAAAATAAAAGCAAATACAAATTTAACACTTTGCATATACGTTTATTAAAAAATGCAAATGCAGCGTTGCGATTTATGAACTGTCGCAATGTACTGAATTGGTTTGAACGAGGAGCGTTGTTCAAGATTAGAATGTACTCCTCTTGAGATTCTGGTGAATCCTAAAAACTGACTTAAAAACTAACTGATTATCTTAATGCAGAATTGAAAAAAGGTGAATAGTGGGGGTAAGGAAAATTTTGGGAATACCGTACATTTGGTGTACACATTGTGTCATAAAGGATCAAGGCAAGGAATGTCATAAAAAATTGGAAGAAATTAACAAAAAGGCTTAGGGAAGAAAAGTCATAAAACAAAAGATCGTAGAAAATCATAAAAGTACAAATTTTTTAATTATGTATATGTACAAGAAATTCGTAAGAAACAAAATACTTTAATAAAAGGAAGAATAAATACCAAAAAAAAAACCTAATAAAAAATAGGTTTATGAAAATGTGCATTCCAGGTGCACAACATGCTCCCCCGGTTGAGAGAACTGCGATCAACTTTTATATTAACTAATACCTGATAAAATAAAAAAAAAGAGATCTCAACTTAAATCAAATGCCCTATTCTATGAATGGTTATTTTTAATTATTTATTGCTACAGGCAAAGGTGCCAATCTTTTGACACAGCGATCTAGTTCGGCGGTGCTGGTCTTCACTCGTACTACTCGTACCACGCCATCTGAACCAGGTCGCTCTTCAAGAACACGTCCAAAAGGCCATTGGAGGGGTGGGGCGTTGTCATCACGTAGCAAAACGATTGAACCCTTTTGGATTGGATGACTACTTTTGACCCACTTTTTTCTAATATTGAGTTCATTGATGTATTCTTTATGCCATCTGGACCAACAATCTTGCTTGATTTTTTGAATATGTTGCCAGATGGATAAACTATTAGCTGGAACTGATTTAAGATCTTGTTCGGGCAAACTCATAAGACAATCACCAATGAGGAAATGTGATGGGCAAAGGGCTTACAGATCGTTTGGATCGGATGACATTGGACTTAAAGGACGGGAATTAAGGACAGCGTCGATTTCGATTGTTAGAGTGTTGAACTGCTCAAAAGTGAATAATGAAGTACCAGCGACTCTTTTTAAGTGATGCTTAAATGATTTCACTGCTGCCTCCAAAATTCCCCCGAAATGTGGTGACTGAGGTGGTGAAAATCTCCAATCGACTCCCTTATTCGACAAATATTGCTGTACTTTGTTGTTAAGTTGTCTCGATATTAATAATTCATGTAGATCCTTTAACTCGGTTTTGGCTCCAACGAAATTTGTAGCATTGTCTGAAGAAATTGTGCGGCAGAGACCTCTACGAGAGATGAAGCGTTTTAAGGCAGCGATGAAACCTTCAGTTGTAAGATCACTTAATCGAAGACACATAGAAATTACTCGCAACAATCTGTCAAAAAAAACATAATAAAAAATGGGTTTGTGAAAATGTGCATTCCAAATGCACAACGGATCGTATTGATCAATTACTAAATGATTCTGTAAAGCTCTTAAGCTCTCGTGTAAAGTAGCTCCTTGCTCGTGCTCTCAAAATTTGTTTGTGAAAATATTTAAAGACAAATAAAATTAAAATATTTAGCTCAAAAACAGAGTATTTTATTTAAAAAAAGGGATATTCGTGATCCAATAAACTCGTGCTCTTAACAATGAATCAATCAGATTCAAAATTGAAATAAAATCCTTATTCTTTTCGCGATTTATATAAATAGTTTCAGTCGTCATAGGTGTTGGGAATTTGAAAATTTTTGAGGTCTTGTCCTCTTATTTTCCTAGTAAAATCCATTTGCTTGAATCGAGATCTTTAAAATATATGTGTCCAAATGATTTTGTGACTCGTAACCATCTTATCTGAAGCCATTTTATAGGTTCATTGTTCACGTCTTTTTTTCGTCTCGTAAGAAATGCCTTATAAATGTGGGAAAACTGCTTGAAGTAATCGGATTTCATCACATGAACCTGCTTCGAAATTTTCCCATGGACTGTCCGAACAAAGTTTAACCAATCTCTGGGCACCACAATCTTCATTTCCGATGTCTTTTTGTCTCTTTCAATACGAGCATGATAAGCATCACACTCCAGGTGTGTGTGTCCTGGAATCAAAAACTTCGGGTCAATATATTCGAGATTCTGATGTTTTTGCGTTGCCCAGCACAGCATCGCTGTCATATTCAAATTGCGGTTTTCTCCAGCGCAGGTATCTTAATAAGTTATGACATGCTTAACACTTTCGGGTAAACTGGATTTTTTTTTATCAGACCCCCTTCCGGCAATAGCTTCGTGCTAAGTCACGCAATCTGTTTCACTCTTGGAGCAGTCTCTTACAGTCAAATCGTAGACCCAGAGCAAACGTTTATAAAAGACAATATTTGCAGATAGTGAATGCATTGGAAGGCACTGTTGCAAATCAAAATTATTTTGTTTGTCTAAATCATTCTTTGCATAAGCGTCATCTGCAAGTACCTTATGCTGCTCCTAAATGCACTCAATTGGCCTGTGTCAATTTTTGGCTATGGATTGAAGTATTTTTCTATATATGTCGTAGCTGATTTTGTTACTTAATTCTCTCCTTGTATCTACGTATAGTTCAAACAGTTTTTTAATATTTAGTTCTTCCTTTAAATATTTTTGGTTTGTGTGGCGTCTGGAATAATGGCTTTCATATAAAGGGAATCTATTAGTGTGTTGCAAAATGTCTTGTCGTTCCTCTTCTTTTAGTTTGTTAAACGGTTCCGATTTCCCTCTTCCGTCCTCTCCTACATATCCAAATATATTTTCAACCGATTTCTGTACGACGGCATCTATTTTAGCCCGAGTTAACAATTCATTTAATTTATTTTAAATCTAATTATTCATTATTCATAATGCAAAGTTATTTCTTTTTCTTAAGGTTTCACAATTTTGTATTTAAGAATGAATTCATTTGGATTCCTTTATTTGTATTTGTTTAGAAAATGTACTTATGTTAGAAAATGTCTCGAGTTTCTTAATTCCACTTTTTCTTGTTTATTGAATGAAAGTTACTATTTCAAAGAAAGGGAACAAAACTTTATTTCATGAATATTTTCTTAATTCACATACATGAGTTCAATTTGATACTTCTGATTTAATTTAAGGATGCAAAAAAGTTTACTGGTTTTTCTTATAACTTGATAAATGATTTTCTTAACTTCACAATAGTTTTCTTTAATATCCAACTCACATGAAATTCTTACGTCTACTAATTGACCTTTATTATATGATTTATCAAATATAATACTTTCACTACGTATTTTGTTTCAGTTGAAAAGTAATTTCTTTAAAATGTACGATTCTGTATAGATATGATTTTAGATAAGTTTCTTATTATTTACAATTCTTATTTATTTTATACACACTATTTTAGTTTTGACAAATTAATATCGTCTTCTATAGAAACTGTTTATTTTCTATAAAATGCTCCTCCAGGTTCACGAAAAGATGATGGGTAAAGATGTCTTCCTCGTCTCGTGGCAAAAGGCGACTCTATTATAGAAAATTTCACACGTGGTTGTCCAAAAGAAATTAAAAACGTGGTTATCCAAAAGAAATTCACAACTCAGCTTCGTCACTTAACTCGTTGTAGCCAAAAATGCAACTGACTTGTTCTTCATCGAGATGATTCGATTGATGCGAATCATCTCCACGCCCCTAAGTCCCGTAAGGATAGCGGGATGATATTGTCTGCTGTTGAGCTGAGCACATGTACTCAACTCAACAACAGGGTGCCTAGTTTTCTGGTCTTCGATCACAGGGTGACTATGCCCGTGATTGAACATACTCAGTTCAGTCAGTCGTTGAGGAAGGTTTACTTGCTTGCGCAGCTCAAAATTATTTAAAATTCTTAAACGCCACTACGGTTAAAGTAACGGTCCGCTCATCTTTTCTGCTTGAAATTATATTTCGCCGGTTGAGTGTTTGAAATTTGAAATACTCATTAATAATTATTACTGTGTGCTTTTCGTTAATTAGTACTCTTACTTGATAGTGCTTATTTAAACTTTATTATAATAACGTTAACAACGAGCTTTTTGCTCGTGTTATGTGTTAATTTGATCGTGCTATTTTGATTTTAAAATAACAGTGAACTATAATAAACCTTCTGTAAATCTGTTCAAAGAAACAAACATAAATATTAATATCAAAATTTTCAATACTCATTTCGGTATTAATTGGATTCAATTAGACAGTGACCTAGGTTAACCGTGACCTAGATTAACAGTGGACTTTTGGTTTGTGGCTTTGTTCGCGATTGAGTACACAACCTTTGTTATTCGATTCCTGTTTCTTTCACAAGTACAGTCACTTTGGAAAGTTCCCTCTTTTCCGAGTTTGGGTATTTTGAGTTAAGTTAATAATATAAACACGCCATGGGAGACACAGGTAAGTCCTCCAGCAGCTTATTAAAAAGATCTGCTGCAGTGGCCGAGAACGCTGCCGGAGACGACAAAACCGCTAAGAAATATAAGAATACGACTTGTGCTTATTGCAACAAGAACACCTCGGGCGATCTCTCATGCGGTAAGTGTAACGCCTGCTACCACAAGTCCTGTTCGGAAAGATGCCTGACTCCTCAACCCGGTATCTTTAGTAAATGCTGTGGCCCCAGATCAACATCTCCACATCACTTCGCTTCACCGATGACAAGCCCCTCTGCTAATCGATCCCAATCTGATCAACAAATCCCTGCCACAGAAACGACATCTGAACCGTATCAAATCACCCTGAAACTCCTTCTTGGTGAGATCAAATCCCTCCGCAGCGAACTACAAGCATGCAATGAACAATCTTCTCGTTCCTTCGATCACCTAGCCAGTAACTTCCGAGCTGTGCAGGACACCATCTCTTCGAACAAGCAATCCATTGAAGGGCTTTCCACCAAGGTTGACTCTATTGTCAATAATGTCGGCTCATTCTCTAACCGTCTGGACTCCATCGAAGATTCCATACTAGCAAACACCTTAAAAATCAAGACCATTGACGTACACTCCCAACAGCTGGCCATCATTGAGGAGAAGCTTAACACTCTTGAACACACCGGTCCATTAGCCCAACCGTGCATCCAAGCGATCTCTCAGGAGGTTCAGAATCGGATCGACCGCTCCTCTAATGTGATCCTGTTTGATGTAGCAGAGCAATCTGAGCCGAGAGATGACTTGTCGTCGGCCGCCACCTTAATTTCTAAATGTGCCGGTATCGACACCACAAACGTCCAAGTGCACCGCATCGGGAACAGGAAAGGCCACTCAAATAGACCTTTACTGGTTAAGCTTCGAAACCGTGGGGAGGTTCTTCAGGTAATCCGTAACCGCACAAATTTCCCACCAGGCATACGAATCTCGAGCGACAAAACATCATCGGAAAGAGAGCACCTCAAAAAACTCTTGAAGGAACTTGAAAACCACAATAAAAAGCACCCTAATTCTCCCAAATTGATGCGTTACGTCAATGGGGTCCCAACCTTACTTCCGACCAACAATCCTGATGCTACTACTCCCACCATCACGCCAAAGGCTCCAGTTCTCCCGTCCACCTCATCGAGTGACTTTCGTTCCTCACAGCCTGGTCCTGTATTACCAAAATGTTCGCTCAATCAACAATAAGTTGTCTTACCTGTCATCAAATACACATCAACTCACTCGAACTCCAGACATAATAGTCTTCACTGAAACCTGGCTTCACCCATCTACTTCTTCATCAGAGTTAAACCTGGCGAGCTTTACTGTCTTCAGACGCGACAGACAAGATACACCATCAGATAATCGTCGAGGAGGTGGGGTTCTAGTTGCTGTTTCATCGATTCTTACCTGCCTCCGGGTCAAAAGCCTCTTGTCCACCGAAGGTTTAATCATAAGAATTAATGGGAATGGTGTTAAAATTCTCCTATGCGCGGTTTACCTCCCACCTAATTCACCGCACCAAGTGTATCTCGACGTGTGCCAATCCTTTGAAGATGCTTCGTTACGCTACAGCGACCATATACCATTGTTAATCGGTGACTTCAATCTTCCTCATATATTGTGGGCACCATCGTCCTACGTGAGGGTTCCTGAATCTTATACCTCTCCAAACCATCTACTGAGTTGCGGCCACATCCTTAATTGCTCACAATCTCTCAACCTTCAACAACTACATCCTGTTCACCCCGAAAAAGGCTATACTTTGGACTTGTTATTCACCTTACCATCCATCGAGTACATTGACTTAGTAGACGACCTGCTCCCAAGAGACCTGGATCCTCCTCCAGCTTACTTCCAAATTAACCTGAACTGTGATGAAAGCATTAATAACTTTCGTGTTCCAAACTCTATTACTATTAAACGGGATTTCTTTAACACAGACTACAATGCCATTTGTAATGCTATTAACGCGTTGAATTGGTCAGTCCTGCTCTCGTCTGATGATATCAATGAAATCACCAACACTTTCTACTCCACCCTTCATAGAATTATTGGTAAGTTCATCCCGATTCACAGAACCTACCCATCTACATTTCCCCGTTGGTACACATCAACCCTGAAACGTCTCATCTCGGACAAGAAAAGGCTCCACATGTCTTGGAAAATATCCCATAATCACCTAGACTATCTTGCATTTAAGGCAGCTAGAGCGCATTGCAATCGGGAGACGCGATCCGCCTATAAGGCCTACATAGCCAGCATCGAGTCAGCTTTATTTAATAACGACTGTAAACGTTTCTGGTCCCATGTTAACTCACTTTGCAGCCCTAATGGTTTCCCCAGCATTATGCGATCTGGTAATGTCTTTTCCCGCAACCTCTCTGAATCCGCTGATCTCTTTGCCAATCATTTCAAATCAGTATACACCTCCACTAACCTCTCTTCTTACCCCACCACAAATCTCTCGACGACTCTCAGCTCAATATCTTTCATTCGCTCTGATCTTGATACTCTGGTCTCTAAACTAGACCCTAAGAATCGCGGCGGGCCCGATAATATACCAGCCACGTTTATTATTAACACCTGGCCAGCGATTGGGGACGCTGTCGTTACCATCTTCAAAAAATCCCTTAATCTCGGTATTGTTCCAAACGCTTGGAAATCGGCACACGTTATCCCAATCTTCAAAGACGGTGCCAAGGACGACGTTACAAATTACCGCCCTATCTCTCTTCTGAGCACTCTTCCGAAGCTATTGGATGCTCTAGTTACTACTAAATTATCGGATTTCGTTGACCAAAGATTAGTGGTTGAGCAGCACGGTTTCCGACCAAAACGATCGACCCAAACCAATCTTCTATTATATTCTGACTTTCTCTTTTCGAACCTTAATAGCTCAATGCAGATTGACTCCATATACATCGACTTCTCTAAGGCTTTCGATAGCGTCAACCACAGAAGACTTATAGAGAAGCTGAGTAACTTCGGAATCAATGGTGCGCTGCTCAACTGGATCTCGTCATACCTAACTGGACGGTCCCAACTGGTGCGAATTAAAGATGTCACCTCCGAGCCCTACGAAGTAACATCAGGGGTACCCCAAGGCTCTCATCTCGGCCCTCTACTCTTCAACATATTCATCAACGACCTTAAATCTTGCCTATGCTCGGGACTCACCCTACTTTATGCTGATGATGTAAAACTCTTCTCGCCAATCTTAAGTCCTCTCGACTCCTCGAGGCTCCAGCGCGACCTCGAGAATCTCCTCAAATGGTCTGAGTATAATGGTCTTAAAGTCAATGTAGCGAAATGCAAAGTAATCACCTTTTGTAGAGGCAAATCACCTTTTATCTTCCAATACATGCTGCATTCTGATTATCTAAATAGAGTCAATGAAGTTTCTGACCTGGGAATTATCTTTGACTCAATGTTAACTTTCAAAAGTCATCGATCCGCTGCTCTCAAGAACGCGTACAAAACTGTTGGCTTTATTAAGAGGACTACCCGTGATTTCTCTAATCCTTCCGCTGTTCTCCACCTTTATAAAACTCTGGTCATTCCTAAACTCACCTACTGCTCTATCATTTGGTCACCCTGGACTATTTCATCTGCTGCAAACCTGGAAGGTCCCCAACATAGCATATTAAGATACATCGGCTACAAGACTGGTCGTCCAATGAGCTTCGACGATCATGACTACACACCACTAATGCGCGACCTCAATCTTAAATCTGTTCGATTTCTTCACCATTACTACGACCGTCTCACGGCTTTCAAACTCGCTCATCGTCTCATATCTCCAGCTACACTCTGCGAGAAGCTAACGTCTCGCACAATTCCGTATAATCTCCGAGTCTCCCGCCCGGTTCTCGAACAACACGCTGCGTCTAACCTCGTATTCTTCTCTCCTCTCTACCGCATTCGTCGTGTGTGGAACCTTATCCCCTCCCACTTTCGTAACAACATCTCGATTGGCCAATTCAAAAACTACTTACGCACACTTGATTTGCATTAACCCATTAATAACGCAGTAATATTATTATTTCTTTCATCTCAGCTATTTAGGTCGTTAATTTACGTGGCTTAATTACTTTATCTTATCTCTAGTTTTCTAAATTTTACTTATGTATGCTTTCTTAACCAGCATAACCTCGCTCTATATTTTATTAATTTTGTATACTCCTGGCTCTCTCTGAAACTATTATTGTTATACATTTAAAAGTTTGTATGTCAACGTTCTATTTAATTTATCTGGAACTTTCGGTATCACACTATTATGTCTTCTCCACTTTTTTCTATTATGTTTTAATATTGTATTTTTTTGTATAATTTCATATGCTCCATTTGTAAGGACAATCTGTCCGTTTAATTTAATTAAATAAATACTCCCCCCCGTTGGCAACTTAGTTTGCCAACCCCGTGGTAGAATTATTCTCGGTAATTACTGGTAATATACACAGCTTCGTAATTGGTCTCTTAAGGCAATTGGTAGATGTTCTGATGGTGACGACTCGAGTGTGCCCATCTGCTCCAGGATGAAGCTCTTGAACGCGTGCTAGTGGCCATTTACTCGGTGGAAATCTTGTATCTGTAAGTAAAACTAGAGATCCTACTTTGATCTCGTTGGAAGGATGATGCCATTTAGAAATTGCTTGATGTCTCTGCAAACATTCAGCTGACCATCGCTTCCAGAAGTATTGGAATTTTTGTTGAAGTAGCTGCCAGTTAGAAAGTCGTGATGAAGGAAACTCAAGTAGCGAAGGCTCCGGTAAAGATTTCAGTGGCTCTCCAATAAGAAAGTGACCTGGTGTCAATGCAGTCAGGTCACTTGGATCCTCAGATAGTGGACTCAATGGTCTTGAATTTAACACAGACTCAATTTGTGTTAAAAGGGTTGCCAACTCTTCGTATGTCAGTAATGTGTCACCTATAGTTCTCTTTAGATGAAATTTCAAAGACTTAACTGCAGCTTCCCACTTGCCACCAAAGTGTGGAGCGCCAGGAGGGTTAAACTGCCAATTTGCTCCCTCCTTTAGAGCTGCCTCTCTCAGATGCTCGTTCTCAGATGTCCCAGCTTGGAAGAGATCCTTTAGAGTCTTGTCTGCCCCCAGAAAGTTAGTACCACAGTCACTGTAGATGGTATGGCAGACTCCTCTCCGACTGATAAATCGCCTGTACGCAGCAAGAAAACTCTCGGTAGTGTAATCTGTCACGATCTCGAGGTGTACTGCTGAAGTTACCAGACAGACAAACACAGCAACCCAGCATTTGTGTGTTCTGGCTCCTCTACCCTTCCACGTTTTAATTGAAAATGGTCCAGCATAGTCAAGCCCACAGTGATAGAAGGCTCGAGCTGGCTTAACGCGAGCAGACGGTAGCTGTCCCATGATTTGTTGAGCTCGCACTCCTCTATTTCTTGCACAAGGGATGCAGCGTAGTATATATGAGCGTACTGGAACTCGACCTCCAATAACCCAGTAAGTTTGTCTGAGATATGAAAGAGTAAGTTGCGTGCCTCCATGTAGCGTTTTTTCGTGAGCGTCAGCAATTAACAAGGATGTTAAAGATGAATTGCGAGGCAAGATAACCTGATGCTTTTCTTCTGAAGGAATATCAGCTCGCTCTAATCGGCCTCCAACTCTTAGAATGCCTTCATGGTCAATATAAGGCGTAAGTTTGCACAATGGACTCGATTTTGATAGAAAATTAGCTCTGCTTAATACATTAAGCTCCTCAGAGAAGAACAGTCCTTGGGTTGACTTGATTAGTACTCGCTTAGCAGATTCCAGGTCATTTGTTGATAAAGGCTTGTTGGATAGTGACTGTGATTTACCCTTTAAGCATTGAACCGCTCGCAGACACAAGGCAGTGATTTGTAAAATTGGAAGCAGTTTCGATCTTCTCTTTAGCAATTCAAGAAATGGGTTCTCCTCAGATTTCTGTACAGAAAAGGATTGACCGGGTTTTTCCTCAAGATTTATGCTCGTAATAGATGGTAGTTTGAATATAGGCCACTCCTCATGAGATTCTACTAGCCATGATGGCCCATGCCACCATAAGGAATGATCTCGAAGTTTCCTAGGAGTTAGTCCTCTCGAAGCGCAATCAGCTGGGTTTTGTTTCCCAGGCACGTATTGCCAAATGGCATTCGGTTGGAGATCTTGGACTCGATAGACTCGGTTTCTCACATAGTCCCTCCATCTTGACGGGTGACTTCGAATCCATGTTAAAGTGACTGAGGAATCAGTCCATAAGTACGTGGGTGCATTTGGAATTTCCAGTGCTCGTTTTACATAGTTGACTAGTTTTGTGAGGAGAACTGCAGCATTTAACTCCAATCGAGGAATAGTGGTTGGTTTCAAGGGAGCAACTTGTGATTTTGAACATACAATGGTAGATGTGGTCTCACCTGCTTCATTAGTGACCCTAAGAAAAATTACTGCAGCCATTGCAAGTTGCGAGGCATCAGAAAATCCATGAATCTCAAGTGTCGATGATGTGGTTAGATGTAACCATCTCGGTACACTGATGGTGTCTACTTGCGCTAGATCCTCTCTAAATTTACTCCATTTTGTACTCAATATCTCAGAAATTTGTTCATCCCAACTAACTTTCTCCAGCCAAAGCTCCTGCATCAACATTTTCGCTCGTACCACAATAGGAGCAAGAAAACCCAACGGATCAAACAATCGTGCTATTTCAGAGAGGACTGACCTCTTGGTTGTTTTGTTGGCTGGTGATTCAGAATATTTAAAGCGAAATTGATCTGTTGTTGGATTCCAAGAAAGTCCAAGAACTTTGACAGTGTTATCTTTCTCTTGAATTTCGATGTCAGTTGTAGTACTTGCTGGAAAGACTCTAGATAATATCTCAGATGAGTTGCTCGCCCATTTTGCCAACGGAAAACCTCCTGCAGCACACAACAGCTTCAACTGTTCGGCAGAACGTATTGCCTCAGAAATTGATTCTCCACCTCCAAATATGTCATCTACGTATCTCCCCCTGATTAAAGGTTCAACTGCTAGTGGATAATTTTTGCCCTCATCTTCTACCAGCTGTAGCAGAACTCTTACAGCAAGATATGGCGCACTTCTCGTACCATACGTTACTGTAGTGAGCTGGTACGGTATTATGTTCTTCTCATTGTCCATCCAGTAGATTCTCTGTAGGTCCCAGTCATCACGGTGAACCTTTATTTGCCGGAACATCTTAGTAATATCTGTGGCGAAAATAAATCGATGTCGTCTCACCCATAACAAGACATCAGTGATGTCAGGCTGGATTTTGGGACCAATATGTAAGATGTCATTCAGTGAAACACCAGACGTAGAATTGCTGGAACCATTGAAAACCACTCTCAGCTTAGTCGAAGTGCTTTGTTCTCGTAGGACGCCATGATGGGGTAGATAATAGATTGTTGACTCAGAATTTTCAGTTACTGCTTTTCTCATGTGGTCCAAGTTCTCGTACTCACTCATGAACTCGTGATAAAGTTTTCCATACTCAACATTGCTCTCTAGCCGGTTTAGTATACTGGACAAACATCGTTTGGCCCTGATTGATGAGTCTCCAAGCTCAGAAGGTGACCGCTTAACTGGCAACCTCACTATATAGCGACCAGATTCCTTTCTAGAATGAGTTCTCTTGAAGTGTTCTTCACATTGTTGATTTTCTGGACTTAGATTTGGTGTGCTCAGTTCAGTTATTTCTTCTTGAGACCAAAATTTGGTTATTAAGGCTTGTAATTCTTCATCAGCTGATGAGTAGTGACAATGAGATGATTCACAGGAGTAATGTTGTTGAGCAGCGCCATAGACAATCCAGCCAAATATTGTTGACTGGGCTAATGGGGTTCCTCTCTCACCTCTAATCAATGCAGATTGCATGATCTCACTTGATGGAATCGCTCCTAGCAGAATGTCAACTGGGTTTGATATATAATATTCAGGATCAGCTAGATTAAGATTTTTAAGATGTGACCAGTTGGTCTGTTTGATACTTTCCGAAGGTAGGTGAGCCGTAAGCTTATTCAAGATAAACACCTGAGTGAGGATTGACGCCTCAGAGTATTTTGATTTAAGTTTAAGATGACAAACTCCTCTCGTAATTCCCCCAGAAGAATTTCCAATTCCTTTTAGTGCTATACTCGATGACTGTCTAGGAATTTTCAATGTTTTGTAGAACTTTTCTGAAATAAAGGACAACTCAGAACCCGGATCGATGAGTACTCTAGCCTCTACCGCATTCCCTTGAGGATGAATCACTAATACTTTCCCAGTAGCAAGCAGAACAGAAGGTTTCTCCGTCTCCATCATTTGAATTCTTTGCTCAGATGGTCGATGGTAGCTCGTTTTCTCAAGTAGATCTTCTGTATAGGGCAGGTTATCAGATGTAATAGAGGAATTGGTCTCTGTTGGTGATGCTGTGTGCAACTCTTTTTTGACTGTAGATAGTTCAGACTGAGAGTACTCAGAAGATGGTTCACATTTTTTTGCCTTGATAGGAGATGAAAGTTTCGATGAAGATAAGGATTTCAGGTGGCTCTGGATTTGGTTGGAAGACTCAAAAAGTCATTGCTCTGGTGCTGGCGTGGATGGTTGGGTTTGTGAAGGTTGTGAAGATTACCTTTGCTCCCGGGCTTTTGCTCTTTCTTCAAAATGAATTTCTGTGTGATGAGGGGCATTGCACTTTTGACATCTCTTCTTGCTCGTACAATCTTCCACCTTGTGTCTTCCTAAGCAGTTAAAGCAAAGTCTCAGTTGTTTTACCTTGCTCACCTTTTCTTCGACTGATAATTCTTTAAACTTGGGACACCAGAGAACATAGTGATTTTGTCCACACATTGCGCATGAATTTGGGGTGCTAGTGTTTCCCGCGGTTGTACCTGATTTTGTCACGGTGGTATAACTGACGGTCAATTTTTTGGGAGATGAAGGTCCTCTTGGTAGTCGACTCGTTGATGGTTTGCTCCTTGTGAATGCTTGAAGACTCTCGGAGCTCTCCCAGACTCGTGCTGTAACCTCAAGAAATTCTAGAAGTTTTGTGTACGAAGGTAACTCTTTAGATAATCCAAGTTTGGTCTCCCATTTGGTGAGCGTATGTTGATCTAGTTTGTTGACAGTTGCAGTGACTAATAATACGTCTGAGCAGTGCACAGGTTCTCCTAAGGATCTCAGAGCATCAAGTGCCTTAGTGTTTGTTGCTATTAGTGTCTTCAACTCGCTTGCTGAGCCCTCAGTAATACGTATTCCATAAAGTAGTCTTTCTGCGTGTTTCTTAACAAGCAATCTCGGGTTGTCGTACCTGCGAATTAGAAGGTCCCAGGCTGGTTGGAATGATTCATTCGTGGGAGGTAAGCTCTCCAGAAGGTTTTTTGCTTCACCATCTAGTTGCGTTTTGAGGTAGTACATCTTTGTCGCAGCATCCAATGTAGGGTCATTTCCTATTACAGCGACGAAAAGATCTCGAAATGTCGGCCAATCCATCAGATCACCTGAAAATCTCGGAAGTTGAATTTCTGGGAGCTTATGACTTACCCCTGATCCACTAGACACAACTGCAGAATTGTCAAATAATGATTGGCCTGAAGGAGGTCTCGACGAAATTATCTCCTCTTTTCTCTCTAGCAAAAGTGCTCGCAGCTCCGCATAGACCGTATGAATCGTCTGATGTACATCGTCCAGATGATAACTCGTCGTCAAAATATCATTCTTCCCATCATACAGGGAAGAGTGCAGTTGATCTACCTGGTCCCACTTTTTTTCCATAAGCTCCAGATTGCTCCTCACGGTAGGTAAACTCAGGGAGGAAATATACTCGGTATTGAATTTTTTAGATAAATACTCAAAGAAGTTGAGCCTTTGCATCTGAAGAGCAATTTTCTGCTCTAGTCTAGCCATTGTATTTAGCCACGAGAATTAATTTGCACAACTCAAGGATAATTTTAAAGTCTTACAAATTCGTTCGTGTTACAAGTTTACGGATTACACATCAGATTATTAATAATATTTTTTTTTTTTTAATAATGTTCTCGAAAAACCCAATAGAGCTCAAAATGTTCACCCACACTGTAGAATAACTGTTCCTGTACTTTAATCCGCGCACTATATCCGGCTCGAAGGACCATATGTTTAGAAAATGTACTTATGTTAGAAAATGTCTCGAGTTTCTTAATTCCACTTTTTCTTGTTTATTGAATGAAAGTTACTATTTCAAAGAAAGGGAACAAAACTTTATTTCATGAATATTTTCTTAATTCACATACATGAGTTCAATTTGATACTTCTGATTTAATTTAAGGATGCAAAAAAGTTTACTGGTTTTTCTTATAACTTGATAAATGATTTTCTTAACTTCACAATAGTTTTCTTTAATATCCAACTCACATGAAATTCTTACGTCTACTAATTGACCTTTATTATATGATTTATCAAATATAATACTTTCACTACGTATTTTGTTTCAGTTGAAAAGTAATTTCTTTAAAATGTACGATTCTGTATAGATATGATTTTAGATAAGTTTCTTATTGTTTACAATTCTTATTTATTTTATACACACTATTTTAGTTTTGACAAATTAATATCGTCTTCTATAGAAACTGTTTATTTTCTATAAAATGCTCCTCCAGGTTCACGAAAAGATGATGGGTAAAGATGTCTTCCTCGTCTCGTGGCAAAAGGCGACTCTATTATAGAAAATTTCACACGTGGTTGTCCAAAAGAAATTAAAAACGTGGTTATCCAAAAGAAATTCACAACTCAGCTTCGTCACTTAACTCGTTGTAGCCAAAAATGCAACTGACTTGTTCTTCATCGAGATGATTCGATTGATGCGAATCATCTCCACGCCCCTAAGTCCCGTAAGGATAGCGGGATGATATTGTCTGCTGTTGAGCTGAGCACATGTACTCAACTCAACAACAGGGTGCCTGGTTTTCTGGTCTTCGATCACAGGGTGACTATGCCCGTGATTGAACAGTATTCTACACTGTGTTCCGGCAGCAGGACCTCCTTGATTAATCACTGAATAATAATGCGGTGGCAGTGTCTAGGCCCGAATATCAACTCGGCGCCTTGATCTCCTGTCAGCACTGTTCCCAGTACTTAAAATTCCTGATGCTAAAAAAATTGGAAAGTCCCGTACTGCCAGGCTCAGATGCCACGCGCCGGCAGAGGTTGAATTCAAAATTTTGGAATTTTTGGACATTTTGATAATGAAAACTTTATTTTCATAACACTAGATTTCCTCTTATTGCTTATATGGTAAGGATACTTATATGTAATGCTTACTCAACTTCTCTTGCTTGTCCTCCTTCATTCACGTCTGCCGTAGCTATTGTATTTGCCTCTACTGGCCTTTTCTTCTTTGGGCTGTTTCATATCATGATTTTCCCACCGAGTGCAAAGTTTGTGGGCAGGGTGAGCCGTAGATAAATTCATACTTTTAACTTTATTGTGAAAATAACTCCAAATATAGCAAGGTTCGTTGAGGTGGTTTATTCCGCGAATATTGTTTTTTTTTTTTGTGGGAAGACTGTACTCAAGTTGAATGAAGTTTTGAATATCCTTCATATATTTGTTACTTTTTTTGGAAAAATACAGAGACAATAAAATCCAATTTGTTCAATTAAATATTTCGATTTCACTGTTTGGTTCACCTTTTCATTCAAATTCCCCTTTTGTTTAATAAATTTTTTAGTTTATTTCATTAAATTTCTGTCTGAATTTGTTTTTGCATTGATTGATTAACTTTTTCCACAATTCATTTTTTGTTAAATAAAATTTATAAATTTTAGTTAAAATTTTCTTTTCCAATCAAATTATTCACATGTTCCAGGATTTCGAAGATGTCATAATCTAGGAAATCGACGATAAAAGAATTTCGGAGGAGGAAATCGTGGAGGATTTGAAACCACCAAGTCCATCTTTTCGTTAGACAAAAGATTTCCCCGAGATTATCGAAATCGAAAAGGTCAAGAGAATTAAAAGGCTTATAAACTCAATAGGTTAAGTAATGCCTGTTTTCGAAAATATAGAGGGATGAAAAAACCCTTGCCTAGAAGAAACGATCCTCGTCAAAATAAGAATGAAGGCTGCAGAGGTTCGCGAAAATTTTTCACTATGAGGAATAATTATGGACCTTCAACCGTTTATGAACAAACCGAAAAGATGTGGTCATTGCCAAAGATTTGGACATCTGTCATTATTCTGAAAAACCGCAAAGGGACTCCATCTGTGGTAAATGCGATGCAGAAGGGTACGTACAAGACTTTTACAAGGGAATTGAGCCGAACTGTATAAATTGTGTCAGGCACAAAATTGAGTCATTAAATCCCCATTCTCAGGACAATAATTGCCGACATTTATTTTTCAGAAAGAAGTCAGAAAGAACAGTCTTAATCTCATGTTGAACAGGGAAAACAGGGCTGTCAAAAATAAAGAGCCCCTTGAAGAAAGAATTATCAAACCTACTATATTAACAGAACAAAATCCGATTCGTAAGGAAAAAGAAAAACCAGAACCACGGGAGGAGTCTGTAGTTCCCAAGGAAAAAGCTCATATTAATAGTATCAACATGCAAGTTGCTCCAGAAAAGGAAACAATAAATAATAAGGAAAAAGAAAAGGATGAGTACGGAAAAACCCCTGAAGTGGGAGAGGTAAACAAGACACCAGAGCGCGGTACTTCATACATTGGCCCAGCGAAGGAGGAGGATATGTGTCAAAATCACTTAATCTGCTTAATAGTAACATTACTGCCATACTGTCAATAACATTACTGGCAAGAAAATATCCTCGCCCGGCCTAGACTAAAGCAGTTTTGCGGTCATGGAAAAGATTCCCCTCATGATAAATAATAGAATAGTAAATTTATTCCAAAAAGCACTCAAAACTAACATAGTCAAACACCGAAAGAATATTTCGTTGTTTTCATCTCTAAAGATAACGGAGATGAAGGTGGTCCAATCTCATTAGCAAACTGCTTCCTAAAATTTTTTGAAAAAATTCTACAATGCAATCATCCCAGAAGAAAAGAGCGGCTTCAGGAAAGCTAAAAGCGTTGTGGACACCAAAGCAACCCTACCTGGCATGATATACCGCAACATGTTAAACAAACAAATAACTGGCGTTCAGTTCATAGAAATTATCGGAGCATATGATAATGTCGGCCCTCTACTGTTATACAAAGAGATGTCGAGGGTAGGCATGAGTTTTGTGGTCAACCGGACAATTTTCAGTCAAATCAACAAAAGGAAACCTTTTGCCTCCAGTGAAGGGAAATTGATCGACTACACGACCGCGATCAAAGGTCTACCATAAGAATCTGTAATTAGCCCTATTCTGGTTAATATGTACAACTAGTTAATTCCCCGTCATGAATGACGGAGAGCTGAAGTAAAATTGTCTTATTATTCATTTTCACGTTCATTTCTCGATGGGAACAATGCTACGTATAGCTGACCAAATGAAATAACAGGAGTCTGGAAATCAATTCCAATATACATATGTAGTCGAAAGTCTGGCCCTGTGATTTGTTAATTGTGATATCGTGGAATATCTCCAAACGGACGTCGCTTCAAAACAAATGCTAATATCGTATCTGATGGAGCCAGAATGGTTCTTTGTATAGGAACAGTCTTATCTTTGCCAATTCTTCAACTATCAATCTTGTTCCGGTACATACATCTTCTTTTGGTTGAGGGTTCGCAGCAACAAATTTTTTTCTTAAGAATTAACTTATGAAGCGGCATTCCGAATTCTATTGGATAGTTATATTCGTCATTCGAATGTTCTGTAACTATCGAGTCAGGACTACATTAAATATTTTTATCTCCAGATATCAAGTCAATGATTTGATTATCCATTTCAAGAGCTTGAATATTAGTTGATGCGCCTATAACTCTTCCAGCAAGTTCAGATAACTGATAATAATTCATGTTTCCATAAATTCCAAAAATTTCATCATTTTGCACCATCTTTTGTTGAGGTGTTTCAATTATACCTATATCAGAAATTCCAACTAAATTCAAAAGCCATTCGTTATGCCAATTTTGTCCGTTACTTCTCATGTTGGTTATCACTGATAATTTTGTAAAATTAGTGGAAAGCGGAAAGATATTAATATATTTTTTATGTCTACTTCTTTATAAACAACCGTTTCTTCATATATTTCTGTTGAAAACCTAAATTCATAACATTTATTTCATACTAAAACTACTATTCTCTATGAGTAAAAGTGGCCATCATCAAAAATGATCATAAACATTAACCAATAAATATAGCGTCTTCAGATATTAAGATTCCTCAATAAACAAAAAGCAAAAAAACAAAAACTAAAAGAAAAACTATTCTGCGTATGTATGTCATATATTTTACAAAATTTTTTATATTTTGCAGATTTTACAAAAAAGCCATACCTACTAATAGTAATTTACATACAAAATCAAATAAAACAATCCATTATAGACACGTAATGATCACAAATTACATCAAAAATAAATATATTCTGTGATAACTATAGAAAAATAGTAATAATATAAATATTTCTGTTTATTTTTATAAAAAAAAAATTATTAAATTTAAAAAAAAATTTCTCAACTGAGCGTCGAACCCAGAACTCTTTCTTCCTGACCATATTCCCTAACTACTGATCCATAATTTCATTTAACCACTTTGCGTTAAAGAGTGTCTTAAGCACTGAGCGTTACGCACAGTCAGTCAGTCAGTCAGTCAGTCAGGAACAGATTTGCGTAAATATATATATGATTCTAAACGAATAAAATGCTTAAACGTGCTTATGTACGCGGATGATACATGTAGCTATCTTATGTTCTGGAACAGACATACAAAATATATGCCGGCCCATTGAAAAGCAATAGCAGGCAGGAGGCCAGGCTAGAATTCTCTCGAACGTAGCTAGAATTCTCTCGAACGTATCAACTCTGGTTCTAACTACGAGAACAACGTTTATTTCGCTCTGTGATAATTTGAATCTTTTCCACTAAATCTCTAAAACACAAGTTATAAGAAGTGTAATTTAAAATATAGACACGGTATCAAGCACTACGCAAAAGATTTTTGAAATTTACGAACTCACACATCACACAATCAAATATTGAAACATTTTTGAAAACAATGCTTGACAAAATACTTTGAAAGGTTGCGGATAACAGTTACTGTTTGAATATTCGAAAGTCGTCGGTGAAACGAAAAGTGCTGCCAGGATAAAACACGCGTTACTTTAAAATTGAGCAAAAAACAACGTTTATTTCGCTCTGCGATACTTTTAATTTTTTTTTCCACTAAATCTCTAATACACAAGTTATATAAAAAGTTTAATCGGAAATATAGATACGGTATCAAGCACTATGCAAAAAGTTTTTGAAAATTACGAACTCACGCATTACAAAATCACATATTGAAACATTTTTGACAGCAAAACTTTAACAAAACACTTTGAAAGTTAGCGGATAATAGTTACTGTTTGAAAATTCGAAAGTCGTCGGTAAAAACGAAAAGTGCTGCCAGGAAAAAAAAATCATGTTCACACGCGGTAGAAGTGAAACCTTTAGAGAAACTAAACTGCGAGATAATGAGACGAATACAGTATCAGGAGTGGGATAATTGGATATTTAGTTCATTTATTGTAATATAAAATTGATACATTGATAAAATTAGTAATGTTTAAAAGTTATTTACAAGAGTTCGAAAGATTTTCAAGTTACAAGAATTCAAAAGATTGTCATCACTCATCAAACTGTTTATTAACAATAGATGAAAAATTACTAAATTTTATGTCCGCAGAAAATCATTTCTCGATTTTCCGGATTCATCTAACACTGACGAATTAGAAAAAGAGTTGCTGGTCACATAGCAGTAAATTCACGAAAGTTAAATTTTCGCGTGATCTCGAAAATGTCGAATCACGGACATACATATGTTGGGGTTTTCTGGGGTTTGGAACAATAGTCTTAAAATCATTCATAAAATCGAGACTTGGTTGGGAAGTTTCAAAGTGATATTCAGAAATAATGGTGCATATCGTTTATTTTCTTTAATGATTATTACAATGGCGGGAATATTCTCGGAAAAGTTAGTATGCTGCCGAGCTCTTTCTTACATGCATTCCTGCTTGAGGGACTTCTGCATCTGTCGGTAGTTTCTACGTTCCATTTTCAGCTCGTTGATCTTCTGGCTGGCGATTCTTTTGGTCTCCTTAGTACTCGCTAGGATGAGATCCTTCTGTGCCTCCTGGAGCTTCCGCTTGAAGTAAGCCTCCGAACCGGACTTCTGCTTCTTCGCTGGTGGTAGTATTACTTCCTTAGGACGTCGTTCTAGCTGACGCTGACGATACTCCTCGATGGTCACCGGTCTGGGGCCAGCTGTCGGATTCTTCAACGCTTCCTTGAGATCGGAGTTTTCTCGATTTGACATCACCAACTCCCCTTCTCGGAGAGAACTGAGGTCTACTAGGACCTTTCCGTATTTTGGTGTTGACTACTAGGTCAATTCACCCAAAGAGAACGGAATTCTTTCGTTGAATTCTGCAGGGAGACGATGTCTTCCTTCGAAAATGTCTGTAGAGGCGATGTCTTCCTTCAAAAGTGTCTGGAGAAGCGATGTCTTCCTTCAAGATGTCTGGAGAAGCGATGTCTTCCTTCAAAAATGTCTGTAGAGGCGATGTCTTCCTTCAAAAGTGTCTGGAGAACGATTTCTTCCTTCAAAAGTGTCTGGAGAAGCGATGTATTCCTTCAAGACTCTTCTGGCACGCGAAAAGTCATCGTATTCCCGGTGACTGATCAATAACTGCCTCTCTGTTCCCAGTTTCCCTATTTTATATTGTTTTTTATGCTTTTGCAGCAATTTCTAGCGTGAGAATGTCCCTAGGTGCGTCGTATTCAAGGCTACACGCGTGCAGTCAGTTTTCGTTGCGCGTGTAACCTTCGCTTCCAGTTTATTGTCGCGCGTCGCGTGTGTTACATCGGTGAGGCGGTCGGCCGTTTGTGGATGGGTTTTTTGTTTTCAAGTGATTGATCGTGGTGATTGATCGTTAACGGCTTGCTAACGTTATTTCAATTTAAGTGTTATTTGTTATTGATTTTCTTAATCAAATGTTTCCGGTTGCTTGTTAAATCTTTCAATGATGTTTAAATTGTTGTTATCGATTTCATATTCGGTTAGTTACTAAGTTTGTTTTGATTTAGTGTTTAATAAATATTTATAACTAGCTGTACCCGCCCGCTTTGCTGGGCATTACGTAAAACTGCTTATTTTTTGTATACTGTATATGTTGATACTATATATGTGTTGTTTTTCTTTAGTTATAGATTTTTGATTCTTAGCAGTTATCTTTTGATTGTAACATAAGTTCAAAAACTTCCAAAAAATCTTTGACTTTTTCAACAATGTTTTTATTAACGTTTGGCTACAAATTTCCGCCGTAAAATGGATAATAAATTGAAAGTATGAACAGTCCTTAATAAAAAAATGAGAAATAAACTTAAAACAACTATTCAAGCACTCTTTCAAAAAAAGACAATTTTGGAATTATTACTAAACTTTACAGCACCTATTAATTTTAAAGTTACAAAAAAATTGAAATATAGTAGTTATAAGAAATCGAAATTTATCCTATGTTCGGTGACAACAATGAAACAAATAAGGATTTATAGATTGCCGGTTGAAACTCAAACAAAACTGGTTAACTTTTTGCTGTTCTTCGATTAGTACCGGATGTAAATTTTTTATGGCACAGTAATATTTGAGAGGTCCAATCGCGATCCCATGTGACTCTCTACCCATTTTTTTCCAACATCACACACGTAACAGCAGACAAAAGATACATGGGCCGTATGCGCCTTTGACCGTCTTTAACGTTTAAAGAACAGACAGTGCGCGAATTGATGTTGATGTTTGATTGTCAAATAGGGAATGAGTGATCACAATAATAGGAAAGGGGGCTGAAACAAAATTTCGCGGATGGAACACAATGTACATGTACACACAATACACACAATTTTGATGTTCTGAAATTTGCACAAAACAAACACAAACAAAAATGTGTACCATTGGAGAGTAAAATTTACTCAAAAAGCTCTGTTTTCTGTGTAATAGTATTTTCTATTGATTTAAAGAAAAAATATACAAATTGAGTTTCCAATATATAAAAAATTACAAAATTTTTCCGAAAAACGCGAGATTTTGCGTTTACGAATTTTAATCTGAATTTTATCATGTATCAAAACTTTTGTTTGGACACACTTTTAAAAACTCAATTCAGAGAAAAAAGATGTATTGAAAAATTTAGGAAATTTAAAAAAATGGGGGTCGGTCATACGTATGAACTCCGTAGGACGCTTCGTTTAACCGCTAGGAACAAAAAATTGTTAAAAATTCAAAATCTGAATTTTATCAATTTTCCGATCTTTTGAATGCATACCTTTACAACCTTAATGTAGAAAAAAATGATGTATGAAAGGAAGGTAGGAAATGTCAAAATAGTGGGGGTTGGTCATACATATGAACCCCGTAGGACGCTTCGTTTAGCCGCTACGGGCAAAAAACCGTATGAAATTCAAATTTTTGCAGCAAAAGAACCCTTCAAACCGGAAGAAAATTGGTCAACTTGGGATTCAAAGTTAGGAAATTTAAAAAAAAATGGGGGTCGGTCATACGTATGAACTCCGTAGGACGCTTCGTTTAGCCGCTAGGAACGAAAAATCGTTAAAAATTCAAAATCTGAATTTTATCAATTTTCCGATCTTTTGAATGCATACCTTTAAAACCTAAATGTAGAAAAAAAATGATGTATGAAAAAAAGGTAGGAAATGTCAAAATACTGGGGGTTGGTCATACATATGAACCCCGTAGGACGCTTCGTTTAGCCGCTACGGGCAAAAAACCGTATGAAATTCAAATTTTTGCCGCAAAAGAACCCTTCAAACCGGAAGAAAATTGGTCAGCTTGGGATTCAAAGTTAGGAAATTTAAAAAAAATGGGGGTCGGTTATACGTATGAACTCCGTAGGATGCTTCGTTTAACCGCTAAGAACATAAAATCGTTAAAAATTGAAAATCTGAATTTTATCAATTTTCCGATCTTTTGAATGCACACCTTTAAAACCTCAATTTAGAGAAAAATGATGTATCAAAGGAAGGTAGGAAATGTCGAAGCAGTGGGTGTTGGTCATACATATGCATCCCGTAGGACGCTTCGTTTAGCCGCTACGCGCAAAAAACCGTTAAAAATTCAAATTTCTACCGGAAAAGAACCCTTCAAACCGGAAGAAAATCGGTCAACTTGAGATTCTCGGAAACTATGATGTCCTACAATCTGAAACTCAAAAAAATATTTACCATTTTCCACCAATTTGAACAAATCTATCTGCTACGGGTTTAATGAACCAAAATTGTATTGAATAACCCGAGAAAAATTTGTAGAAAACAATTAAAACCGGCTCTACGGAAATACAGAGTGTCAAATCATAGAGAATTCTTAAGCTAGAGCTTTTGTTCCGATTTGCAAAAGCGAAAAGTAACGGTTCTCTAACACGCAAGTAAAGGTTGACGTTTTCGTATTCGAGATGGGCATAAGAAGATCCAAAAATAAATCAATCCCCATTTCCTAATCGAAAACCACATGACATGAAGTCGCATCCATCTCTAGTATGAATCCATGGATCCATCATATCAAGAGAACTCTACTTAAAATTAAGAGATATTATGAAATCAAACTACCGAATTGTTCTCGCGAATACAGTTCATGCTCAAGAGAGTGAGAGAAATCGGTAAAAATTTGTACTCGAGAGAAACGATCGCTCTTAATTTCTTTATTTCAAGCTTTCGCACGGAAGGAAGATGCTCTCTTAAAATCAAAACGACCAAAACTTTAAAACTACCATATCTCGTAAAGTTTTTGGCGAATTTCTTTGAAACTTCACAAAAACATTCTCCTTCTAATAGGACTAAATCCTACCAAATTTCATAAAACTTGTCCCGGTAGATCCGGAGTTTTGCCGCGACAAACTTTTGTAAAAAGATCTTGTTTTATATATATAAGATTTTTGAATCGATGTTTTTAATGTTGGTGTCCCATGATCGATTTCTTTTGATTCTTTTGTGGATTTGGAAATTTTGTGTGCTATTGGTTTTGTAACCTGCTTGATCGATCCGTCATTAATTTGAGATTGGTTTTCTTGATTTTGTTCTTTTTTGGTGAACTTTGTCCTCAAACTGTTTTGGGTTTTCAGGTTACAGTGTGTTTGTTTTAGGTTTCAAATAATCTGATCGATCGGTTATTGATTCTTGATTGGGTTTTGATTTTGTTCCCTTTTTGTGGATTTTGTTTTAAGACAGTTTTGGGTTTTCAGGTGACAATGTGTTTGCTTTAGGTTTCAAGTAATCTGATCGATCGGTTATTGATTCTTGATTGGTTTTTGATTTTGTTCCCTTTTTGTGGTTTTTGTTTTAAAACAGTTTTGGGTTTTCAGGTTACCATGTGTTTGTTTTAGGTTTCAACTAATCTGATCGATCGGTTATTGATTCTTGATTGGTTTTTGCTTTTGTTCCCTTTTCGTGGTTTTTGTTTTAAAACAGTTTTGGGTTTTCAGGTTTTTAGGTTTCAAATAATTTGATCGATCAGTTATTGATTTTTGATTGGTTCGAAATTTTATTTCGTTTTGAAATTTTAATTTTAAGAAGAGTTTTGTTTTCCAGATTTCAAACAAGTGTGATCGATCGGTTATTGATTTGTGATTGGTTTTACATTTTGTTCCTTTTTTCGAAAGTTTAATTTTAGAAGGGTTTTGTTTTCGAGATTCCAAAGGGTGTAATCGATCAGTTATCTATTTCTGATTGGTTCGAAATTTTATTTCGTTTTGAAATTTTAATTTTAAGAAGAGTTTTGTTTTGCAGATTTCAATAAGTGTAATCGATCGGTTAGTGATTTGTGATTGGTTTTACACTTTGTTTCTTGTCGCAATTTTAGTTTTTAGAAAGGGTTTTGTTTTCAGGTCATGACACATACATCTCATATTTTACTTATTACAAGTCATAATTAATATCAGAACTATCAATTCATGTTTCCATTTCCAACAAATGATACAAGTGGCTTATGATAACTAAAGTATGAAATAAAAGCTTTTGTTTGCATTCCACCAATATATCTTTGAAAGACAGCGTCAATTACTGTTTTTGATCTTGTTGTCGATTCAGTGCGACTGTTGCACATTTTTAAATTTAATTTCGTTTTTCAAGAACTCGATCAAAGGGAGCGTTGAATCCAATGCAAAATTCACATTAAAATCCCCACTTAAAATCATTGGAATTTTATCGTAATTCTTGTTGAGAATCCGCGATACTTCTGGTGTGTACTTTATTAAATTCTCATGGATGAATACAATAATGGCACTTAATGATTGGTTGGGAGAAATGTAAATTGCCACCAGTATAACTGACCTATTATTGTGCAATCTACTTTCACAAGCACATATTTCTCCAACCTTAAAAAGCTGAGCAGACAATGATTCCACTTGTTGTACATTGAGATGTGTTTGTGGAGTAGTAACACGAGAAACGTCATTTTTACTATGGTAGAATGCAACTCCGCGTTGCCCTCGTATGTGATCTTTTATAATTAACTACAATAACAAAATTTGGAATGTTTAAAATAGTATCATTATTCATCCACGTCTCGCAAAGAATCAAAAAATTTGACGACGATGCTACTCTGTCTAATTGAAGATCCTATACATGAGCTCGTCAACTTTGGCAGATGAAAGTAAACAGTGACAATCCTTTCCTTGTATTTATAAAATCATATACTAGTTTGTCAATAGTGTCAATTCGATTCAGGTTCAGCCTTTGGAATTCAGCTCGCAATTCAATTGTGGATACTGTTGCTCTCCGACCATGATAAAATTTTCTATAATTTTTCTTTTAAACGAGATGTAAGCCTTGAATCGATGTTACCCGATGATAGTGCGACGTACACGAGCTGATGAGCATGTGTTTTGTTATATTCATATACAATCTCACCAAATGTACCTCCTTGGGATTTATGCATAGTTATCGCGCACGCAGAGGCCAGTGGAAAATGGTTACGTTTTACAACAACTGTTTTATTGGGTACTAATAGTGTAGAGGATGTTCTGCGATCTGCCAGTGGTACTGCCAGTGGACAAAGATTATGGTTTAGTATTGATGCCGCTGCCTTTCTTCTGATTTTTTCGCGGGTTTTGGGAGAGCCAGGGAATTCCAACCATAAGCGACCTATCTCTTGTTTTTCATTATATTCGATATAAATCAATTTTCCTGTCGCACCATTCGCCTAACCATCTGACATGTCGATATTAGTTGTTATAATGTACGGCTTATTGATAACCAAAGTAGTTTCAAAAGGCAAACCTCCTGTATCAATTGTTGACATTTTGTGTAATTTCTGACGCATGGAAGTTAGCTGTTCAACACTGTGACAACCAATACATACATCTGTTGCTTCTGAAACGACTTTTTCGACTACAGAATTTAAAGTCTGATTATTGTGTTTGGCAACTGAATTATTATCGAAAAACTATCGTATACCGTCTGGACAAATTCTATCAGCTTCTTCTTCGGAGTAAAATCTTGATTCGATTAATTCCAACTCGTTTTCATCTAAAAGCTGTCCACCACCAATTTTTGTTAAAATTGTTGAAAAAGTTCGATTGGCTTGTCACATAACTTCGCTAAGTTCGAAGAATTTCAAACTTCGCCATAGTGTTGGACCTATTATTTGTCGCCTTATTCGTATATAAATCGGAGTAGCACGAACTGACGGTAGTTGACGTAGAAGGCCAATCAAAATTAAATCTAATCCTCCAAAATTTTCTTCAAAGTTACCGGTGATTTGCTTTAATCTCGACTCTATTTGAGACAATAACTCGGCTCCAATCATACTGATTTCATCGATAATTAATACGCGGACGTATTTAAACAGTTATCTATACTGTTGTGCTACTTCAATTGACAAAGGAAGTAACTTTGAGAGACTTATCTTTAGTGCAGTGTGTATTGTTGTCCCTTAAATAGCCACAGCAGCCTTACCAGTTGAAGCACAAGTGATATAAGCGTTGCAAAATCCATTGTTTTCAGAATATCGATTATAAATTTCCATCAATAGTCTGATTACAAATGTTTTGCCGCATCCGGCTGGGCCCGTAAAAAATAGTTGCAACGGAGGGGAATTTTCTAACTGAAGGTTGTGAATGACATGCAGCAAAAGTTCTTTTTGTTTTTGGCTTGCCATTTTCATCAGTTCATAAAATTGGTCATAAGGCATCAGATTTTCTTCCCGCTTGGCAATGGCACCAAGTTTATTAAGTGTGGCTAAGCGCAAATCACTGTTTACGTCCGAATTCGGATTGTCATATAATGCTTCAAATGGATTGGCTTCTGGAAATCTAGTGGCAACATCATGGATCTCATCGTCATCGTCCGCTTGTCCATCTTCACGACAATTCTCTATAGTTTTGCTTATGTCTAAATCTGATTTGAACGCTTTACGACGTTCGAAAATATGCTTTTCATTTTCATCGTAGTCCTAATAAATTTCATATCTTCAAGAATGTCAATTTCTTCATAACGAAATGGGATTTGTAAACTTACCATTTCCCTTTTTTACTCATTGAAATCTGAGGATATGTCATAATTCCTACTACGAATGATGCGTTGTTGCTTCCAACGAAAGTACAATCCTTGTGATTTTTTAGTATAATTAGCAACGAATTGTGCAAGTGACAATCCTTCCATTTCTTCTGGGCGCTGCTCGTACTTGTCAAACCAGTTTTCCTTCTAAACATTTGTTGAATTCTCATCAGTATTCAGTTCATCCAATTCTTTTTGTGTTCGTCTAATTCGTTGTCGTTCAATAGGCCATACGGTAGAGATATAAACTACGGAAACTGAACCTTTGGATATAGGTTCACAAAGTAGGTACCACGCTGCTTCTTGACTCGTCAATTCGACAGTATTGAGCATATTGACACTCATTTTCATTGTTATTTCAACTATGTCGAACTCTGGGTGCTCATCCATTATGTCAGTAATTTGCCGCTGTAAGTTGCTTATACCTCTATTCGTTTTATTAACGCATTTGACAACATAAGAGTATACGGCACAAGAGTATTCCTCGATAGTAAACTGTATATCTGTATTTGATTTTAATATATTGAGAATGAAATGATTATAAGGGTTGTGCCACTTTCCATGTGGTTGTCGTTTGAGAAATACTTTAGGTCTAATAATTTCAGCTTTAAGAATATGAAAATAGTCTTCGTCAGAAGAAATTCGATTTTCCTTATAAAAAGATTCAATACTTTCATAATTATTGTTCTCGAGATTGGCTTGCAAATGTTTATAACGGTGAGCATAACTTGCATATCCTGGATTATTGTTCTCTATGGGTTTAAATATCGTGGTGAATTTACATGGCATGAATGGAGCATCAAATCGACATTTCTGAGGTGGATTGGCCTTTATTTTCTTGTAGCAAGTGAAAGTGTGTTTGTGAGTTTGCGGACGAATATATCCAGAAGCCTCTGTTGAAGAAACTGATATCAATTGATCAATCATCGTTATAGCATTTAGTTTGTCTCCACCAAGCGCATCTGATGGAGCATCATTCAGCCATAATAAAATATGTGCATGAGGACTACCACGATGTTGGAACTCAATGCGTTTAAAATAGTTGACAACATGGTAATTTCCAAATGGGCTATTTTTCTTGGATAGGAGAAAAGTTAATAATATATTGACTATTTTATTGAAATATACTGCACAAGTCACAGCATCTTCATTCACAAGTGTAGTATTTGATATGTAATCCAATGACGCAACTGCTTCTGTTGGAATTTCAGCCCCTCTCTTTTTTAATTTGTACAGTAATTGCAGTAAATTGTTCCCTCCGATTTCATTTGCACTTAAAGTGAGAAACATAGTAGGTTTTCCCAACTAACGAATCATCGCGAAAAGATCTCTTTTCCGTTCGCTCCAATACCAAAGAGAGTTTGGTATTGATCGCAGAAAAGCCAAATTACTTTCGATGCAATTATTAATATATTCATCTGATTCAATTTGCTGCCGTGTCATATTAGTATTTTTTCCCACATGCCTGAATGCAATAGTGAGTGAATCACGAACTCTTAACCTCATAAATTTCATAGCAACGTACAATAAGTGATACGGAGTAACTCCACGTCGGTCAGATCTCCGTAATTCACTAGTCGCTATCGTAAAAGGTGTCGCATTTATTCCATCTCTAAATGTTCGGAAATGGCTCAAATAAATTGATGGGAAAGAAAGTTCTTCCGCATGTTCAGTGATCATCATCAATATTGCGAGGTAAAAGTTTTACCATATTGTCTACATCGACTGGTACATTAATAATTTGCCCATAAATTCCGTATTGCCCATGGACGTGTCGCAACCGTCTTATTTGCATGAAGGGAATTCGCGGAGAGACAAGTCTTTCGGAAATCAAATCCAGTGGTGGTAGAGACGCAGGTATCTTTTGATATTTGTAGCCGTTATATTTGGACATTGTTGGAATTACTTTCTTCTCAATTGGTTGGTAACACGTGTTGCGCAGTAAAATACCATCACTTGTATTATAATTTTCAACTATAACACGTAAAAGTTCTTCATGTTCTGTGCGTGGTGCTTTTAAATCTTTTTGGAACCACAATCGATCACACACGGAGCACGTATAACCGAACAAATTGTTCAAAAATTTTTACGAAATTCTTCATGGGAAACTTTATGTTGACGAAATTGTAAGTACGGAATTTCAGACTGTACATCCGCTTGGGGGCTACCTGAAAAGCAATTTATAGTATGTGATGAGCTATCAGGACCAATTTATTAAAAAAGCAATTTTTTTATATATGTACAAAAGTATTAGGGATCTCACAATCATTATTTTCAATACTACATATTATATCCAACTGAGACATCATATTTCACATTTAATATGTACATTCACGTAGGAATCATTTGAAGAGAAAATAACAGCGGTGCTAAAGAAGTTTTCACTTCAATAAGGATATACAAGTGATATTTGGAGATTTTACATGTGATCTATGAGGAGTAAGGATTGAGGACCAAATTTGCTGATTAGAGAATATTCAAACACTTACAGTGATGATTTTCACGATTTTGAACATTGGACCTTTCATTATGCATACTTGTTACTGTATGTTGCACGTTTAATAATGCCCTTCGGCGTGCACGAAATTCACGTACTCGTTCCGAAGAACTTTTTGGAAAATTTTTAATGATATTTGGTTTGTTTTTCTGCCGAAACTCACAACACTTTTCAGCATTTGTTTTCGGCATCCTTGGAAAATATTTATTGAAATAAGTATTAAATAAACCGTTTTGTTTGTATTAGATTTATTATACGAGATATATTTGGAGATCGAAAATTTTTCAAGTGATGTAACTTTTGTATCGAAATTAAAGTGACAAAATCATTTTAAACGTAACTACCACTTCGTTCTAATGTTCAATTCGTTCCTACCCTTGTCTCTAGGTCTCATCGCCCTCGAACTCTCCGTCTCATAGTCGACTCAATGTTCCATTCCATAATCTTCTTAGTTTTATCAATAACAGTGTTTTCTTTAATGATGCGGATCAAGTTGCGAATAAAAAACGTTACGAGATGATCCAGTTCAAAAACTAAAACAAATTGAAATTGCAAAGCTAAATTTTCAGTAAGTATGTATAAGACTGATTTCATTCTTTCTTTATTTATTAATATAATATGCCTTATTTCTGTTTTTAACAACCCTAAAGAATAACGGAACGAAATGGAATGAAACGAAACGAATCGATTTTCTTTAATCCACTAGTATACTTCCCCCTCTGTAGTTCCCACGAGTAATATTTTTGCAATAAATTTTCTGTCTCCTGCTCAAGTAAAAGGAGCGCAGAAAATCATGAACATCATTGCTCCAATTACTCGACCCACGCAACTGGATGTTGATTTTTGTCATGTTCATTCATGATTTTCTGCGCTCCTATTACTTGAGTTACGCGATTCTGAAGAGAAATATACTATTATTTATGTTTTATATTAAAATAAAAGGAAACACTTGATATGTCTATTCTTTCTCATTCTCTCGCAGATGATGTCTTATAAATGTATATTTTCGTCTCTTTTTAGTGTCGCTTTTTCGTTTCATCGAGTTTCAAATCACAACGGTGCTAAAGAAGTTTTCACTTCAAAAAAAACCACATTCACGAAAAAAGGCCCGACCCACAAAATGAAGACTAGGAAAAACGCACCGACCGCGAAGACAATACCGCAAAAAAAAACCCGTTAGGTACTTCTCTTGAATAGTCCTTTTAATTGAATATTTTTAATACAAGTAGGTTATTTCTTCAGTAGGTGGAACGGCTCTTCTTAGCAATGTTGAATGAATACTAATTGGTTGAAGGATCTGTAATAAATTTGGAATCAATTTCACAAAACAATTAAAATATACCTTATTTTAATATATAGTAAGGAAGAATTGCATTTTTTACTCTAGTTGCTCATTGAACTAGAGTAATTCAAGGAAGATTAGCATTTTCACTCCAGTTGCTTGTTGAACTAGAGTGATTCTTTGAAGATACGATCTTCAGTTTGAGTGTAACAAAAGGTTAACTTCTAAGGCGACCAAATTATTACCTGAGTCGTTGCTTAACTACTGTAATAATTGGCCGCGAAACATTCTAGTAGAAGTCAACCACATAATAAAAGTAAGACAGCTTATGGTAAAGGCTATAGGGTGACCACCTGAGTCGCTCGTTGAACCACTGTGGTGCCTATAGCGAAACTTTCTAGTGACCACAAGCTGTAGCACAAACAACATTGAATTAGAGTCTATTAACACTTGAGCGTTAGTGTTGTAGAATGAATGAAGAACCAAATATCAGCGACTATTATCCGGAACAATCCAAAATTCTTTACCACATCAGTCTATTTGATGTTAGCCAGATTGTATCCTAAATCTCCAGAACACCCGTCAGGTTTAAGAAGTAAACACAACACAAAGGTTATTAAATCAAACGCCAAGTTAATCACAGCTTTTATTGTTACGTTTAACAGAAACAGCTAGAGCAATCGAAAGAAACAACACACTGCTCAAAGACCAATTTGTTTTTTAGAAAAACCCTTCACAAAGGTAACTATGGCCACATTATTTATTTTTTCAAAGAAAAGAAAAACGGATCAACCAGTTACTCTGCAAAGTGTTTTAAGGTAAGTAAGTTTCATTAGTTAGTTATTTAGTTACTACAAAGTGTTTTAATGCAAGTTTCATTATTTTTTATAATTATTTAATTTCAATCAGATGTTTTATCCATTTTTCCGCCCGCCATTCGTTAATTAAATTAACGAATCATTATCGTTTATTGGCAATGGACACAGTTTGACAATAGGTCGTTTAATAGTAGAAATTTGAGTTCGGACAGTTACTACGCGAATTTGTCCATCAGGTCCAGGATGTACTTCAATAATTCGTCCTAGTGGCCATTTTGATGGAGGATATCGTTCATCAACGACTAATACGAGGGTGCCGTTATGAATAGATTGTGTTTGTTGATTCCATTTATAAGTTATATGATACCGTTGGAGACATGAAGATGACCATTTTTTCCAAAAACTTTCTAGCATCTGCTGAATAAATTGCCAGCGGGACAGTCTGTTTAATTTAGAAGGTTCTAATGATGGCTCAGGTATGATTATAGGTGCTTGACCAATCAAAAAATGACCAGGTGTTAAGCAGTTAAGATCATCAGGATCATTAGTAATAGCATTTATTGGCCGAGAATTTAACACAGCTTCAATTTGAATTAATAAAGTTGTCATTTCTTCAAATGTGAGTAACCGGTCACCGATAACACGTCGAAGATGATACTTTACAGATTTAACACCAGACTCCCATTTACCTCCAAAATGTGGTGCAGAGGGTGGATTAAAATTCCATTTAGTTCCATCATGATCCAACAATAAAGCGATTCGTTCTGATTCTTTAGAAGCATATGCGAATAATCTTTGAAGCTCTGAATAAGCTCCTTTAAAATTAGTGCCACAATCGCTCGTTAGTGTAGCACATATTCCTCGTCTGGATGTGAATTTCCGATATGCTGCCATGAATGCATCAGTAGAGTAGTCAGACACTAATTCTAAATGAATAGCAGAAGTCGAAAAACATATAAAAAGTACTATATATGCTTTGTAAGTTTTAGCAGCCTTTCCTTTCCATGTTTTTATAGTAAAAGGACCTGCATAATCAACTCCTGAATGAAGAAATGCTCTCGATGAAGTGACTCGAGACGAAGGTAATTGTCCCATCAATTGTTGAGCACGTTGTTGTCTATATCGAGTACAGGGAATACACTTTAAAATAAATGATCTAACAGGAGTTCTACCGCCTATTATCCAATATTCATTTCTAATGTATGATAATGTAATTTGAGTTCCACCGTGTACAGTTTTCAAATGAGCTTCAGCTATGATCAGTTTTGACAGAGTAGAATCTTTTGGCAGAATAGCAGGATGCTTAGAATTTATTTCAAGTTGTGCAGCTTGAAGTCGACCTCCAACTCTCAAAATTCCAGTTGAATCAAGATATGGTGTTAATTTTATTAATGGATTAGCTTTAGGCAGTGGTTGGCCAGATTTTAGTAACTTGATTTCGTCGTGGAAGAAACATGCTTGGGTAACAGAAATCCAGTACTTCTTTGCCTTTTCCAGGTGTTCAGGTGTGAGTGTAGTATATGACGACTGTTTTATGATTTTACTTTTCGATCAAATTCCAAAGTGGCAGAGTCCGAGACTGAGTAATCGTAACTGATTGAACTTGTCGCTCTTCTAGGTTGTCTTTAACTGTAAGAGACGTAAAATGACTAGGCCATGAAGAATCAGACTGACGAACCCAATTAGGACCTATCCACCACAATTTTTGATTAGAAAGTTGTATAGGATTCATGCCTCGAGTTGCCAAATCGGCAGGATTTTCTTTTCCAGAAATGAATTTCCATTTTGCCTGAGGCAATGTTTCCTGAATAAAACATACTCGGTTATGAACAAATTCCTTCCATTTAGATGGATGACTATTAACCCAAGTATATGTTATTGACGAATCAGTCCATAGATAAACTGGAGAATCAAATAATTCCAAAACTTTTATGACTCGATGAGCAAGTTTAGTTAATAAGACAGCCCCACAGAGTTCAAGTCCAGGAATAGTTTGTCTTTTTATAGGTGCAACCTTAGTTTTGGAGCATGAAAATGTTATTTCTTGATTATGTGATGAACGAATGTATATAACAGCAGATATTGCAAACTGTGATGCATCACAAAATCCATGAAGTTGAATTGATGTTTGTGATGTAATTCCAAGCCATCTTGGAAACGTGAGAGTAGATAATTCTTGAATTTCATGAAGAAATGTAGTCCATTTCTCAACTATTTGAGGTGGTAATTGTTCATCCCAATCCATTTTAATAGACCAGAGTTCTTGAATGAATATTTTTGTTTTTATAGTAATGGGAGATAAAAATCCTAGAGGATCAAAAATTTTGGATACAGTTGATAGAATTTTTCTTTTTGTTATTAGTTTAGATGTAGATACATTAACCATAAAATTGAATGTATCCAAAGAAGGTTTCCAATTGAGACCAAGAGTATGAACTGTAATCTCTTCACCATCTTTTAGTAACGAAGTTAATTTTTTATCAACATGAGCAGAATTAACTATTTCAGCGCAATTACTGATCCATTTTTGTAGCGAGAATCCGCCCGCCATGCAAAGTTCAGTTATTTGCTGAATTTGTTGCTGAGCTTGTAAAATCGTATCCGCTCCTCCAAAGGCATCATCAACATATCGTCCTTTAGTTAAAGGTGAAACTGCTAGTGGATATTTATTACCTTCATCATCTATAAGCTGTTTGATCGTTCGTAGAGCTAAAAATGGAGCACATGAGAGACCATAAGTTACCGTTGTCAAATGATATTCAATTATTTCTCGAGCTTCTGTGATCCATAATATTTTTTGAAAATTCCAATCATCTGGATGCACACCAATTTGTCTATACATCTTCTCCATATCTGTAGAAAATACATATCTAAATTGGCGGAACCAGATAAGAACATCGAATAAATCTGTTTGTAGTTTTGCTCCAGAATGAAGAAGATCATTAAGAGATATGCCAGTATTTGTTCGACTAGAACCATTGAAAACCACTCGAAGTTTAGTAGTTATGCTACTTTCTCGATATACTCCATGATGAGGAAGGTAAAAAGATTGTGAATGAGTGCCAGATGGTGAAGATCGTTTCATATGTTTTAATTCTTCATATTCATTAATGAAGTCACTATATAGTTTATGATAAGATGGGTTTGCATCAAATTTATGACATAATCTGTTTAATGTCCTTTTAGCAATGGAATATGAATCACCAAGTTGATCAGTAGATGATTTGAAAGGTAATTTCACAATATATCGACCACTTTTGTTACGTGTATGGCGTATTCTTGAAATGATTTTCACAATCTTGTTCTTCTTTATTAAATAATGACATTGGAATTGGAGATGGAACTTCATCTAGTTGCCAGAACCTTTTTAACGAATCATGTAAATCTACTTCTAATTGCGCATGGTAACCTTGATGAACATCAGTTGCTGTACCAGAATTCGAAGGACCAGAAATTATCCAGCCAAGCTTTGTGAACTGTGCAATTGGTGTATTCTTCGAACCTTTCACAATTCCTTCCTCAATAATGTGACTGTAAATATCTGCTCCAAGAACAATGTCAATCTGTCCTGGAATATTAAAATTTGGGTCAGCGAATTGAAGTCCTTGTAAATGTGGCCAAGAAAAGTTATTGAATTTTGTTGAAGGAATTGAGCTAGTTAATTTTGACAAAACATAAGCAGTTATTGATATTTTTTCAGAAGTTTCAAAATGAGATTGAATATCCAATGAAACAATTCCTTTAGCTTTATTGGTATTTTTTCCACCAATACCAATTATTGATATAGATGAGCTCTTCCGTGGTAAACGAAGTTGTTGCACAATTCTCTCAGTAACAAGTGAAATTTCAGAACCTTGATCAATTAATGCTCTTGCCGCGATTTTTTGTCCGTGTTGAGAAAAAATCCAAATTTTTGCAGTGGCAAGTATTATAGTTGAAGACTGATAATGTACAACATTATTAACTTTTGCTTCAGAAGTAGGAGTAGAAAGGGATTTTTCAGAAGTTGAAGAATTGCATTTTGATATTCTATTTGTATTTTGCTCATGCAACGACGAATGATGTTTCTTCCCACACTTGGTACACCTTCTTACTGACCAACAGGATGATGATTTATGCGGTTTAAGACAATTAAAGCATAATTCATGTTTTCTAACAATATCCCATCGCTGTTTTGATGTTTTATCAGTATATTGTGAACAGCGAGCGATATAATGATCAGAAGAACATAGCGGACATACTTCTTTTGATGTTGATGAATTATTATAACTATTATTATCATTATTTATTTGTGCAGAGTGATGTGATTTAGGATATATAAATGGCTTATTTGGTTTCACTTTTTCGAAGCTCTTCAGAGATAAAATTCGAGTTTTCAGAAAATAACTAATTGGTTCCAACTGGCAGGCTCTGTTGACAAACTTGAATGTTGTTCCCATAATTTGATTGTTTCACCATCGAAACATTGTATAGTCGCTTGAACACAAAAATCGTCATAGTACTGGACTGGACGTTGAAGAGATTCCAAAGTTTGATGAATTTGAGTAATCGTAGTGTAGAGTCTTTCTAATTCACTTGCAGATTCTTGTGACGCAGGTTTCATTTTAAATAAAGAATTTATAGCTGCTCCAACTAAAACTCTCTTATTTTCATAATAAGAAATTAAAAAATCCCAGGATCTTTGGAAATTATCAGCAGTCGTAGCAGTATTTTTTAGAATTTCTGATGCAGTTCCAGTCAAACTTAGTTTTAAATATTGTAATTTAGCAACTGGAGACAAGGATGGATTTGATGATATCATTGAAGAAAAAAGATCTCTAAATGACAGCCAATCAGAGACTGAGCCATTGAACTTAGGAAGTTCAGTTCTGGGTAATCGACATCCTAATTGTCCATGGGTTACAATTTGAGAATGTGAAGAAACTGGTTCAACTGGAATATTCAATGATCGGGTTGAAGATGGTCCATTTTCCTCAGAAGACAACAATTCATTCATTTCAGAGACAGCTTTAAAGTAATAAGATTCAGCTGAATTAAAATAATTGGTATCGAAATATGTTCGTCGTAACAGTAGCTGTTTGTCATGGTTTGGAAGTTTTGTAACGGCTAGATTTATAGCAGAATAATTAAGTTCGAATTTCTCCCATTTTTCCTTTAAGGCATTAAGTCGTACTTCAATCTGATGCCTGTTAATGTTTGTTCTCCCATCTTTAAGTAGGTCAGGAACGACAGATTTGAAGAATTGCTTAATTGAGTATTGTTCCTCAACTCTAAGCTCAATGTGACTAACTCGCATGATGAACCGTTCAACCGTATCCGGCTCGAAGGACCAACATTTTTAATACAAGTAGGTTATTTCTTCAGTAGGTTGAACGGCTCTTCTTAGCAATGTTGAATGAATACTAATTGGTTGAAGGATCTGTAATAAATTTGGAATCATTTTCACAAAACAATTAAAATATACCTTATTTTAATATATAGTAAGGAAGAATTGCATTTTTTACTCTAGTTGCTCATTGAACTAGAGTAATTCAAGGAAGATTAGCATTTTCACTCCAGTTGCTTGTTGAACTAGAGTGATTCTTTGAAGATACGATCTTCAGTTTGAGTGTAACAAAAGGTTAACTTCTAAGGCGACCAAATTATTACCTGAGTCGTTGCTTAACTACTGTAATAATTGGCCGCGAAACATTCTAGTAGAAGTCAACCACATAATAAAAGTAAGACAGCTTATGGTAAAGGCTATAGGGTGACCACCTGAGTCGCTCGTTGAACTACTGTGGTGCCTATAGCGAAACTTTCTAGTTACCACAAGCTGTAGCACAAACAACATTGAATTAGAGTCTATTACCACTTGAGCGTTAGTGTTGTAGAATGAATGAAGAACCAAATATCAGCGACTATTATCCGGAACAATCCAAAATTCTTTACCACATCAGTCTATTTGATGTTAGCCAGATTGTATCCTAAATCTCCAGAACACCCGTCAGGTTTAAGAACTAAACACAACACAAAGGTTATTAAATCAAACGCCAAGTTAATCACAGCTTTTATTGTTACGTTTAACAGAAACAGCTAGAGCAATCGAAAGAAACAACACACTGCTCAAAGACCAATTTGTTTTTTAGAAAAACCCTTCACAAAGGTAACTATGACCACATTATTTATTTTTTCAAAGAAAAGAAAAACTGATCAACCAGTTACTCTGCAAAGTGTTTTAAGGTAAGTAAGTTTCATTAGTTAGTTATTTAGTTACTACAAAGTGTTTTAATGCAAGTTTCATTATTTTTTATAATTATTTAATTTCAATCAGATGTTTTATCCAGAATATATGAACTGGAAATGGAAAATTTATAGCCGAAAACCGCGAAGACAATACCGCAAAAACACAAAAAAAACCGGCCGGTACTCCTTTGAATTCAATATATGAATCGGAAATGAAAAATCTAGAGCCGAAGACACGCGAATTCATCAAAATATAGGCACCGAAGACCGCAAATACGATACCGCAATACCGCACCCGATCCAGATAAGGAAAACTAATAAAAAAGTCAAAAAGATAACGATACTTTGAGAAACATACGAGAGACTAATTAAAATGTGCGCCCCAACCGCGAAGACGATAGCGCACAAAAAACACGCTAGTCGCAAACGATTCAATTCACATATTGAATTGAATAGTTAAAGTAGAAATAGAAAATTTATAGTCTAAGTTTATGACAGGATACGCGAATTTATAAATCATAAGACCGAACCCATACAATAAAATTCCCTAATTTACAAATCGTAAAAAGTAAAGAGCGAGATATCGAGAGGAAAACACAGAGATAGAGCACGATTGAAGGAGCCGAAACCGAGAATGAAATACTGAAACGAGCCATATACTGCCATTTGATTAATCGAGCAGTCTCAAAATTGAAGTGGTAAGTAAAATACAACAAAATAGCCCACATACTTTTTCTCCGTCTTGTTTAGTGGGTGGAATAACCTACTCCAAGTCTTCCGAGCATACAGTTTGTGTTTCCACCAAACGGGCTCCTAAGGGCTTTTCCCTCTTCCGGTTGACGAACGTGGGATATACTTTCCGTATATAGTCAAGGAAATGCATAATGTGGGATGGTTCATCCTTCGGATAAAGTTTGTTCAAAATCGATTGTCGATAATAATACAACGAAATATATTCATTGATTAAGTCCGGGGTCCTGCGGGACTTAATCGATTGCTTAAGGAGCCAATTTTGATTCTCCAAATCATTGATGGTATTTCTGGGGATGGATTTATCTACGTACTGTCCTTTGCTATGCTTTGTTTGCAAATGAACAGTGTTACCAGAAAATACTTTCTTAACCCCATAGTATTGCTTCCCACAATCTGTGCATACGTTCGAAATTTCCTTGTCCCCGTGCCGCAACAAATATGGCCACATACTTTCCTTGCTCTGTGAAGGTACTTGGATAAAAACGCCATTTTTATTCTCCTTGCAAAATATACCGAGGATCGTTGTGGTCATTTGCTTCGTGACTCTACCGCGGTGATATTTTTTCTTCGTGAGAAAAGTCTCATCGACCTGTAGAGTCTTACTCACCCCACCCAATTCAACGTCATCATTTGAAATGATTACCTGGGCTATATTTTGAAGCATTTTGAAATAATGGCATACCGTTGTTTGACATAATGTCAATGAGGAGTCCGGATATCTGATTCTTCTCCAATTTTGGATAGAATCATGCGTCTGGGATACAGTTCGCTTTAAAACAAAAACAAAAAAATTTATGGCGAGAATTTCGGTACCTGCAGGACTAACCGCTTTTTTACATGCTGAAGATCCCTTCTTCTTGGAAACTTTTGACGAACAGCACCACCTCCAACCGAATTTGGAAGTTTTTTTCCGGTGAACTTTCATGGGGAAGTTACAACAGTCAGGAGGTGTTGAGTTTTCAGACGGGAGAAGCTTTAACTCTTCGCAAAATTCAATGGTTTTCCTGTCATCCGCGAAAACCTTCGATATGGCCAAAATGCCAAAATCTCTAAGTGAGGGATGGAGACGTGAGTGTAAATTTTGTTTCGACATAATAAAATTTGATGAAATATAATAGAAGAAATGGAAAAATTGAAACTACAAACGAGGTCAGATGTTAGACCGGCAGAAAAAGTTCAGAAATGTTCTGAAAAGGAATTGGAAAATGAAAAGTGTTAGATAAATAATTATTTAAATAAAAAAACGTTTTTTAATCCACAACGTTTTTAAAACAGACTAAAAGTATAAAATAATTTCTCCTATCCCAATAGAGATTTGCAACACCATCCATTATTTAACTCTGTTTTTAATAACTATGAAAATACTTGTAAGATTTAAAACGAAAAACGTGGGGCGCATATAACTCATTGACAGCTACTCCTTACAGTTATTACCTTTATCTATTGGATGCGCCCCACGTTTTTCGTTTTAAATCTTACAAGTATATTCATAGTTATTAAAAATTCACAATCACAGATTTCCAGGACAATCTGTATGGAGTAAGGGATCTGTATGGTGTTGCAAATCTCTATAGGGATAGAAGAAATAATTTTATACTTTTAGTCTGTTTTAAAAACGTTGTATATTAAAAAATTTTTTTTATTTAAATAATTATTTTCTGTTTTTTAGTCTCGTAAGTGTGAAATTTTCCAATTGGCTTCAAACAGCCTGTATTTTAATTTCCTTTTTTATGATTTAAAAATTTTTTAGTTTCTGTTTTTACTATTTGAAAATTTTTTTTTCCGTATTAAAACAAATTAATTATATTTCAATTATGGTGCTACAACTCCAAGTGTTCGCATCCTTTCCATCTCTTTCATTGCATCTTCATTGCATGGTGCCTTGTCAGAAAGCTTTGAGCAATCGAGCTCCTCTATTCTTAGGCCCTTCAATGATCTGACACGACTCAATGCGACATATGCGTGTCCTTTATGTATACAACAGCATGGTTTACTGTGCATCCTTGCACTTTATGGACTGTGCAGGCCCAGCAGAGTATTAATGGGAGCTGTGTTCGCTCGATTGTTCCATAGTTTCGGAGTGCCTGAAACTGTACTGATTTCGGCTTGACTAAATGAATTCCATCTCTGCCAAAGTCGATACGAACAGATGGAATGTCAGTATCATACATCTGATCGCGACGGAATAACGGGCAAACAATTTCAGTGATAGTGCCCATTGCACCATTCACAAGTCCTCGTTTTGCGTTAATATTTGAGCGAAGCATAACCCTCTCTCCGTTGAATATTTCCAACTCCTTTTGTAAGCGGGAAGTTAGTTAAAAACCAATTGCAAGATTCCACCCGAACAGAGAGACAGACAGGCAAGAAAGTGACCTAATAAAAACGTTATATCATATAATATATAATATAACAAAATAGAAAGAAAACTACAAAAAGAAAGATTATAAAAAAAAGATAGTAAAAATTATCTGCTCTCCAAAAGAAGTTTATAAAATTTGGAGATTAGATCGTTGCAACGAAAATTTATGACTTATGAATATAATATATCAGGGTGGCCACTTTCTTAAAAAACCGATCATATTTAAAGAAAACGTTAATATACACGAATGGATAGAATAGTGAACATGAATGGATGGTTCTATTACAATGTAACTATAATGCAATTGATGAGTTTTTGATGCGCACACAAGGACAATTACTCTGCATGATTCAAAACTAACTTATTTTTTCCTTTTTATGTTTTTACTTATGTAGACAATGGTACCTTGTTGGAGAGGTGATGTTATTTTTATCATTTGTAATGCACGTGTCATACATTTTTTTAGAGAATAATTGTTGAATGTAATACGAACTTAAATTTTTTAAACACCACTAGTGTTTAAACACTTATAACCTCAAAGTTATAAGGTAGGGAATTTTTTTGATTCTCAAATTGTTCATTGGTTATCAAACTTTTGGGAAAAATTAAAAAAATTCATAAAAACACGTTAGGTCCTTGAAAGTCCTCAAAAGGAATGTATCAAATTTTAAATCACCCTGTATATAGCGAATATATATTGTATAAATTTTTTTATAGCAAAGTAAACTATTTCTTTAAATTTCTTATTTTCTCGACTTAATCAAGAACAAATTAAATAAGGTTTACAATTTTTCTGGCTGTTGACTCATTTAAGTTTCTTAGCAACAAGAGGAACTGATGTAATTTATTATGGTTACTGTAAAGTTCGGGAGTTAGCTTAGTTCTTGTTTTATCATATCTTTTACATTCAATTAACAAATGAAATAAACTACCGTCTGCATGGCATGTATTGCAAAATTCATCATTAGTTAGTAATCTGTATATTTTTCTTTTCGTTATTATCCTACTATTGTAGATGTTGAACAAAATTAGCTCAGGGAACAGCAGGAGCGAGGTTGAGTTCGACGCATATTCTATGTCTTTGGACCAGATGTTTTCTCTCAGTTTGGTAACGAGGCTATGTTTTTGTGTTATTATCGTTTTTAGTGTTAGGTTATTGATTGTGTCAGTCTCGTTGATCCTTCTGGAAAACTGATAACACAACTGAACTATCCGTTGTAGGCTATTTGGATCATTCACTACCATAGCAGTTAGTTTAAGTTTATTGAAGCAGATCTTTGAGAACCTTTCATCAGGCATTTTTAATATTTTCCCAATGAAGTTTTAGATATTTACGATGACTTTCACCTCCATGCTCTCCAAGCCGTACTCGAGCTTCATGGCATAACCTGGTGTGTTTGAAGGAAGGCAGAGAAGTTATCTGATGCAACTATTTTGGATTTTATTTAACTCATCTCCCATACCGGGGATGCGTACATAATTGTTAAGGCTGTCAGTGCGTAGAAGAGTTTTTTTACAGATGTCTAGCCTCATTATATTAAGTTTGTTGATAATATTTATAGTAGGCTGTATTGCGTTTCTGCCTTTCGAGAGAAAATATTCTAAAGCTATTGTATATTTTCCTGATTTGGTGAAGGGTATTCCCAGGTACATGTATTCTTTAATATATTCAATTTCACTGCCTTTGTAGAGCATTGTGGGTATCGCCACTTTGCTGGTGTATCCTCCTCTCTGGAAGAGTATTACTATCTTTCTTTTGCTCGTATTCACGTCCAATTGATTTAATTCAAAATATTCCTCGAAAGATCGAATAGTATGCTAGTTCATAGGTTCCCAACGGGGGCGGTACCACCTTCTAGTGGGCGCTGGAGCTTTTCTTGGGGGCGGTAGCGGATCCAAAGTCACATGGGGAGCGCTATTACTGTGATTGGGCGGTCGCAGTGAACCTACCTAATAAGAAATTTAATTTAATTAAATACTTTAAAAATACCTCTGTTTTCAAGAAAAAACGTTTTATCTAGCCGTTGTGTCTAAAATATCGAAACGACGCTAGAGGGAATGATCGAAGGATTGGACCAATGAATGATGGGCAATGGGGCAGTCTTCAGAGAATGATGAACGGGCCTGGAATTGTTTTAAAAATTATATTTCGAATTGTAGATTGTGTTCGCGCAACAATGTAATGCCTTATCGCGTCAACCGGACGACCAGTCGACGCGATAAGGCAACCATGAAGTTGTGGACGTGGCAATGAAACTTCTCATCACATCGACCTGACGAGTGGTCGATGCAATGAGAAGTTCACGCTTGAGGAATTGCGTCTTCGTCACAACAAACACCATGTCGAAGAAATCAAAATCATGACTAGGAATGCCGTAGAGTTCAGTTTGCGACAACCATCATCGAACAAATCATTTGTAAGTAAGAACTACTTTTAAAGTTTTTGAAACTGTAACAAAGTGTGAATTCCAAAATGAGTGAAACTAAGAAAATATGTCGGCAGAACAATAATGAGGATTTGAAATATGGATTAACACAATCTCCAACAAACCAATATGTTTCATTTACCAAAAAGTTTTCTAGACTCCAAGAGCACTTGAATAAAATATATATTGATAAAAAGGACAAAGATTTTTCCTATTTTCAAGGGATAGAAAAGAAATATTTAAAACAGCCAACTATATCAAACCGTTTTGCACAGTTTTCTAAACAAGAAGAAGACGAACTACAAGCTTCATATAATATTTCATTATTAATCGCAAAAGCGGGAACACCACACACAATTTGTGAGGAATTAATGATGCCGGCAGTCAAAGAGGTAACCGAAACTGTTCTTTATCATAAGACGCCAACAGATATCATAAAAAAATTCCTTTGAGTAACAGAGGAGCACACATAGCACAGTGCAAAGAAGAATAGATGAAATGACGAAAGACGTTGAACTTTCATTATGTGATTACATGAAAACTTCCAAATTTTCCATTCAACTCGATAAATCAACTTTACCAAGTAACGAAGCACTACTCTTGGCTTACGTCCGATTCATGAAAGAAGTTTCCAAATTTATTTATTATTTGCAAACAATTTGGAAACCGATGCAAAGGGGGTGTCCATATGCACGTTTTTTTTTCAAGAGAAAGAAATTTCTATTCGAAATATTTTATCAGTTGCTACGGATGGTGCTTCAGCAATGACAGGGCGTCATAAGGGTTCCATGACGCATTTAAAACAAGCAGTACCAAATATACTCGCAGTACATTGTGTTATTAATCGTCAGCACTTAGCTGCAAAAAATCTTAATGAACGCCTGAATACGTCGCTCCATTACGTTATTAGGGCAGTCAACAAGATAAGAAGCAATTCATTAAATGACAGACTATGTGGGCAATTTTGTAGTGAAAATGATGAAGATTATAATCGCTTGCTGCTGCACACAGAAGTACGATGGCTCATGGAAGGTGTTTGTCTGAATCGCTTTTTCAATATATTTGACTCAGTACGGGACTACCTTGAAAACAGAGACGATGAACTGAACTGCGCGGAAACTTGATTGCGTCCAAAAATTACATCGGTTATTTGACAGACCCTTTTTAAAATACTGGGGGACGCACCTGCTCGCTACACTCGCCAACCCCCGCCGTTCGCTACGCTCACTCTAATAGCTCGCGCATGGCGCTTTATGTACAGTAGCATTGTAAGTAAAAAGGTTATTTAGTTCAGACTGTAGTAGCAATCATTTCAGCTCAATTTGCACGTCAGAGTACATCTACATATATTGAATGAGGCCTTATCTACAATTATCGAAAACCTTACGGGTGCGGTTGCGGATCTTAAAAGATTTTAAAATTTTCTCATACAAAATACTTTTTGTAAGAATTTTTTCATCTTCTGCCAAACAATTTTCTTTTGCATTTTAACTAAACGAATAGGTATACCATTGACAAGCAAGTCATGTCCCGTACTCAAATTACGAATAAGTAAGAGTAAGCAATTTGGTTTTGAAAGTAAATTTGTGGGATCGGGAGCCCACTTACATCAACTGAGTTTAAAAATTCTACTGGAAAATTATTTTGCTCTCTATAATCGTCACTCAAGATGTTATCGGAACTCAAATATGTTCGTTCCTCTCCGGACAGACTGTTAAAGATTTCTGTATCGATGAAAGTGCAGTTTTCATATTTGGGTGCTAACATAACCGAATTGAGAATATCGTTAGACTTTATGGTTTCAGATACATTGCCATAAGTATCTGAATTCACGAAGTTGCTAACTAAATGGGAAGGAATTTCAATAACATCATGGCTGTCATCTGGAAATGTGGGTAAAGTTCCATTACCAAGAGATTTAAGAAATTCAACGAATTCAATCTCATGAGGGGAAGCTCTCATGTTTTGGGTAAAAGTTATTTTGTGAATTTTGAATATTCGGACCATGAAGTAAGGCAATTCTCAATAAGTGGTAGATATAGCTGGCAATATTCGTCAAAAATCTCCACAGAGTAAAAAAGCCTTACCTCCGAAAAGTTTAGTTGAAGTACTGAACGAATCGTTTACTGACCAAATTTCCTCAATAGCTAATAAAGCAAGGTTATATGAATCATTTTCTGAAGAATTTCTTAAAAAGTCTTCACACATGAACATTTTAAATTCATTCCACAAATCTAAAGCATTTAGAGGAAAGTTCATACCACAAATAGGATATGGCAAATAAGTTTCTTAACTACTGAGAGGACTTACACTCTTTTACTTCTAATAAATATTCACACTACTCTCCATAATTTCATGCGATACGTCTTGCATGTGCTGAAAATGTGCAGTAAATAATGTTCCCAACAGTACCCAAATCCTGATGGCACCTCGAACATGAAGCAAAATAGTCTCAAATGGAACATCTCAACAAAAAACATAAAATAATGTAGCAATAGCTCTACTACTTCCTCTTTGAGGTTTTTCGATTTCTTTTCTTTATCTACCTAAATATAATGTATCGGCGTCTCTGTATATAGAAACTCGGAAGAACTAATTCGATTGATTTCATAGAATGCAGTCAATTTTGTTCTTTTGTGATTTGTAAGAGCTTGCTGAACATTTCCTTCCCTAAAGACTACATTTTGCCGGTGAGGCAAGTAACATTCAAGTCGAACTATAATATATTACGTGACTGGTAATGCATTAGATACTCATTTATCCGCCAACTATCTTCCGTAGATCCAACATAGTGACCGGACAGAAAACTATCGATTTCATCTATATAACCTTTGCCATCAACTCCACCTCAAACTCTTCCAAACTGTAATGAGGCACAGTCGTATCCCTTATAAACATATTTGTACATATATTTTAGACTCTTAATTGTGCCAAGAACTTCCACATTTAAGTAGCAATCGAATTTCGCTAAAAGATATGGATTTTAAGTAACAGCATAACGGTTGCCATCAGAGTGGCCACGAAAGTTACCTGTTATACCATTTACACGACGCATCTAATACTGGCTAGAGTTGTATTGTAAAAGTCCTTAGAAAAGCTTTTGCTGCATTTACCATCTCTCATACAGAAGAGGATATGATTCAATAAGCCACATGGACCGTGGATCATATGGTTTTTAACTAAACTATGAAGTTGTGGGAAATACATTTATATTGTAAATAAAATATATCTGGAATTTCCATACAAACGAACCAACTTTCATTTCCTACCGTTTCTTTTTTCTCTAAATTGAGGTTTTAAAGGTGAGCAGACAATAGCTTGGAAACATGATATAATTTAAGATTTTCAATTTTAAACAGTTTTTTGCTCATAGCGGCCAAATCAAGCATTCTAGGGGGTATGATCAACCCCTATTATTTTTTCATTTCCCAACTTTTGGCTATATATCATATTTCTCTAAATTATGTTTTAAATGTGGGTCCATACAAAAGTTGGTAAACATGATAAAATTTAGACTTTCGCTCGCTTTCCATAAATATTCGTGAAACCTCGCGTTTTCTAGAAATAACTGTAAAATTGTGATTTTCCATATTTTTTAAAATAAAATTTGCATATATTTTTATCAAATTAGCAAAAAACAATGGTATAAGTAAACGATGGCTTTAAATTTGTCTGTGGTAATGCATCCATATTATTGTCTGTGGCCATATGTTCATTGTTTTGGCTTTTGTCTGGAAGAATGCAATTTTATTAGCCAACGGTTGCCTTCTTTCAGGCAAAAAGCAAAACAATGAACATATCAATATTGTCTGTGATATGGCTGCATTTACCCCTCACATTATCATTGGCATAGATATTGGGTTTGAGTGAAAAGAATGCATGTACTTGGCATATATGGTTGTTTATTCAGTCGAACGTATGATCTATGCAAATGATAATGTAAAATAAGTATGTTCTATATTTTAATATTTTCGTAGAGGAATGAAATTATAAGTTAATTCTTTTGGTTTGTGTCACCAGTAGAAGATTGATTCATTTGGTTTGATTTTCGACTAATTTAGTACTTGTTATCTATCGGGGACACAAACCAAAAATTCACATATGGTTGCATATTTCCAGGCAAAAAGTAAAACATTCACACGCACACATTCTTCCCAAAAGCATCATCTACGCTATACGTGTGCTCAATTCACACATACTATCCCATTGAATTTTTTAATTTCAATTTAAAATTAAACGTATTTATAATTAAATTTAAGAAAAACAATTAGGTGATGCACATAGAGGAAAAACGAATCTTTCGAATGGTATAATTTTTAAGCTGGTAAGTCCACCTGGTTTCCTGTAAAAGGGATAACAAAAAAACGTGTCGCCTATTTATATATAAATATACGTTTCTTTCTAAGCTTGTGCTTAATGGATAGCATCAGGTGTTTGTGATGGCCAGTCAAGATTCGATGTTCTTTTCTTGATTCCATTAAATTCAATGTGCTTTTCGGATAACAGCCATCTATCGGATAACAGTTATCTCCATCGTTCTCCGCCATTTCAAGTTGTGCCCCAGCAAATGTTTCCGAATACTAACGTACGCAAAAATCCAAAAATACCCAAACATACGAATACTACCCAAATGAGTCTCCGGATCATTATTCCTTACCTGAGCAATCGAATTTTCACATGAAAATTACGATGCAAAAGTACTCGAAAAAATTATACGAATACTACCCAATAGGGAGCGGCAGCCTTAGGGGGTGGCGGACAGGGCAATCGCTCGGGGCCTCGCTCTTGCACGGACCTCGCGCAACAACCCAAGCAGATTTAAAAAATATCGATTTTATTAACTATTTATTTTTAAATTTAAAACTTTTGATTTTGAGCCTTAATTACTTATTAAGGTTATAACATAACGGTAAATTAAAATAAAGTTAGTTAACTAATTCATTCACTCAAAACATAATTGAAAAATTCATTATGTAGTACTTGAATATCGCGCCTTGAAACACTTGAACACCGGTTTTTAATCGCATCGAACTCGGGAGTCGGGACATATCGTTCTGCTCCTCTATCGCTCGGGGCATCGCCGTGTTTCATTTCATTCGTTAACTCTTGCCATCTTGGAATTATTTTGCTTGCAGGATGAGTTACAAAATCGTTACTGTACCTACATATCTTTCAATTTTATTGAATATTACGTTCTTATAGTATTTAAAGTATTGAGTGAGCTGGAAAAGTGTGAATTATAGTATTTGAAGTATTCAGTAAGCTGAAAAAGTGTAAAAAAACTGTTTCATACATAAAAATTTCTTTATGACTGTTTGTGCGAAACAAAACAAGATTTATGAAATGAGTTCGCGTGATCGTGATGCCAGTAGAAAATTTTAGTCAGGTAGTTCAAAAAGGAAACGAGCTATCAAAAGAAACCAGATAAAAGAAAATCTACGTGGATCTTTATATAAATATATAAAAAGTGATGATCAAGAAACCTCTACAAAACTTTTATTGACTGAAAGTGACTCTAATCCTGATCCAGCTGAAAACATTCCTTCGACATCATCATGGGTGCCGCCGCCATCATCAAGTCAAAACAGTGAGGATGATGATGAATTAACTACATCATTTTCTCTTAGGTCACCGGTGCCACCGTCAACGCTATCCAGTCAAGAACACGAATCTGAGCCTGAGTCTATGTCTACAACCATGAGTGCTGGAATATAAAATCTGAATCCTAAAAATAACCCCGGTTTGTGGCCCATAACAATTACTGATGTAGACCGAACTGAGATTGTATAAAAAGGTCCAATCCGGGTTAAAGTTGATTTATTTCCCGTAAATGATAATGGACGGCGATTCAACGAATATCATTATAATAAGATATTAGTTAACGGTGAAAAGCGTAACAGGCGCTGGATGATTTATTCACAAATAAAGGATGCCATTTACTGCTTTCCTTGTCGAATATTCGGGCTAGAAAATACAAAGATTGGATCAAGTGAAGAAGTTTGTGTTATTGGAAACACTTGGGTGATTACCTAAAGTCGCACGAATCAATTCGACAGCACAAAGATTGTATATTGAAATGGATTAATTTAGAGAATGGTTTAAAAAGCTGTTCCACTATTGACTTCTTGGCCCAGTCACAAATTGAACAAGAAAGTCAACGTTGGAGAGATATTTTCGAACGATTACTCGCAATTTTAATTTTTTTAGCTTCTCACAATTTGGCCTTCAGGGATCATAGAGAGAAGTTAACATCTGACTCAGATTCGAGTGAGACAAGCGGTAACTTTATAGATTTAGTAAAGTTAATAGCCCGACTTGATCCCGTGCTGAGACTTCACCTAAAACAAGTAAAGGATAAGACGATTAATGACCACTATATCGGAAAAACTATTCAAAATGAGCTCATACAATTAATGGCAAGTCACGTGAAGACTCAAATTGTTGAAAAAATAATAAATAATAAATATTACTCGATTATTCTTGATTGTACTCGCGACGTTGCTCGTGTTGAGCAACTTTCAATTATAATAAGATTTTTTAATACAAATACAGCTGAAATTGAAGAACATTTTATTGGTTTCTTAGCCGTCGAAAAAACCACACCTGAGAGTTTGACTAATTATATAATCACAAAATTAGAAGAGTTAGGTATATTGCAAAACTGCAGAGGCCAAGGATATGATAATGGTGCCAATATGCGTGGTGAAAAAAGTGGTGTCCAAAAACGTATTCTTGAAATTAATCCCCTTGCTTATTTTTTACCTTGTGGGAGTCATAGCTGGAATCTCATCCTAGGAGATGCAGCATAGTCTTGTGTCCAAGCAAAATCTTTTTTTGGTTTGCTACAAAGTTTGTACACTCTGTTTGCCGGCTCAAGTCAGAGGTGGGCTGTTTTAAATGCTCATGTAAAATCGTTATCGCTCAAACCACTCTCTGAAACTAGATGGGAGTGCAGGTTATACCGCGTTTACACCGACCAAAATCTAGTAGATTTCGTGAGATGATTTGATAAATCTCCTCGCCCGTTTATACCGCCACTGAGGAGATTTCGTTTGACACTTCGACATTTTTCATGTGAAATTGTAGTGTTTGTGGTTCTGTTTTGCTTCAAATCTATTACAAAACTATCTTGGACAATAGTCCATGCCTTCCCTTGCCCCTATTGATTCTTTTTTCATTAAATAAATTTAAAATTTTATATAAATTTTCAAAATTAAAAACCGCGCCACATAATGAAATTAAACATCGCGCACAACAACCAATTGAACTCACTTCGGATACGTCGAAAGAGTACTAAATTGTACTAAAGGACGTAAAATGGCAAAAATGATCACCAGTAGATGGTGCCACTGAGGTGATTAAGTGTGGATTTCGAATTAATCTACCCCCGAGAAGATTTCGAAAATGTATGGTAAATCTTGGCGGTTTCAGCAAGATTTCGGGCTAAATCTCCTCAAGTCGCTTAATCTACTAGATTTCGGTCGGTGTAAACGCGGTATTAGCATCGGTGAAGGCCGTTAAATACCATCTAAGTGATATATGTGATGCTTTAAAGGATTTAGCAGAAAATTCAACAGTTGGCCAGTGAATGCCATTTTATAGAAAAGGAAATAACTACTTACGAATTTGTAGTTTCACTTGTCATATGGTATGACATTCTTACAAAGATAAATGTTATAAGTAAAATGTGGCAAAGCGAAAACATGCACTTAGATGTGGCTATACAACACCTAGACGCATTCACAAATTGACTCGATAATTATCGAGAAAATGGTTTTCAGTCATCCCTTGTAATAGCGAGTGAAACAGCCGAGGTAAATGATATTGACAGACAGTTCAAAGAAGTCAGAAGACGACGTAAAAGAGGCATTTTGATTATGAAGGGAAAGATGAAGCTCATAAATTGAATGCGGAAGTAATTTTCAAAATAAACTATTTTGATGTCATTGTCGACAATGTGAGCGCAAGCTGCCATCCTAGGTTTGAGGCTCTTAAAAAACATGAGAGCATATTTTGTTTCATGTATAATATTAAAAAATTAAAGGAAATTAGTGATAGTGTACTTTTGAAGCAATGCAGCGACTTGCAAATATCTATGACAGTAGGAGAATCATGCGATATTGATGGACATGAATTGTACGAAGTAGGGATGTTGCGGATGGAGATTTTTCAATATCCGCGCATACGGATGCGGATGAAGATGTTTTAAGGTTCACATCCGCAGATGCGGATGCGGATGCGGATCTATTAATTTTTATCAAGAAACTTCTTATGGGTGCCAAAAATTCACAAATAAAACAAGACACAGATAGTCACGTTTAATAATTTTTTTATACTTAATAAAATATATAATATTTAAAGTTTTAAATTGGTGCATTATATTTAATGAACAGTAATACTGCCGCCTTTTCGGGTTCGAGCCTGTTTCGCAAAGGTTCATAAATTAAACCTGAGCTACTAAATAGCTGTCCACTAGGAACGCTAGTTGGTGGTGGCGACAAAAATCTACGAGCTATATTTGACAAAAGTTTGAGTTCTTCTTGATGAACGCTCCACCATTCACGTGGATTTTTATCTATGTTAATTCTTTTTTTGCTGCGGTAAGATAGCAATTCTTTCTTGAGTACAGCGTCAACGCTATCATTGTCTTTTATATCTTGACTGTCATCTTCACTTGACGAATCCAGCATCACGGCAATATCATTTTTTAAGCATGGTTTTCTGACCATGCTAGATGTCCCTTGTTGTTCCGTATCTATTTCGGAGGAATCCGTCATTTTCTATCTTTTAGTACTTTGAGAACTAAGAGTGCTTGAAATATTATCCTCAGAGTTACTCATCTTCATAATATTTTCTTTGATCTTTTCCTCGTCCACTGGGGTAAAAAAATTGTGTTTATAGCGGGTGTCTCAGTAGGTGGCGAAGGCATATAAATTATTCTCTTCCAACAAAGTGGAAAACTTGCTTTTTCCCAAGTGTTTGAATTATAGGAATTACAGATGAAATAAGGGCATGAGAGTTGCTTAGTTTCCGTGTGGCTTCCTCGAAAGGTATTAATAATTCTGTACAACATTCAATGATTTTCCACTCTTCTAACGAGATATGGTCAATCCCAATGTCATTTACATACAGACTTAAGGCATCCTTTAGCTTTAAAAAACACTCAATTTCGTTTTGTCGCGACGGGATTGCCGACATCTGCATTCGCATGAAAATCCGCAACGATTGTTGCGGATGCGAATACGGATGCTGATGTCGAAATCTATGCGGAAGCTCCGCATTTGCGGATGCGGATGCGAATATTCGCAACATCCCTAGTACGAAGAACTGAATGAAGGAAACGACGAAATTATCTCGGTGCTAAAATGCATAATAGAAAAAAAGTGTATGAAGGAAACGACGAAATTATCTCGGTGCTAAAATGCATAATAGAAAAAAAATTAACTGAAGTTTACCCCACTATCGAAATAGTCCTGAGAATTATTGCTACCACACCTGTTACAGTTGCGTCTGCTGAAAGGAGTTTTTCGAGGCTTGAAATTATTAAAACATATCTGAGGAATTCGATGACACAAGATCGGCTTTCAGCCCTTGCTACTCTTTCAATCGAGAATGACGTAGCTCATTCATTAGATTATTCTGCTTTAATTAAAGATTTTAGCCTTAGGAAAAGCCGCAAACATCAATTTTAAAATGCATCATCTTTGTATTTGTTAATTTTGTAAACCTTTCAATGTAAAATATTTCAAAACTCAAATTTGATTTATTTGTATAACTTCAGCATTTCTCCTCAAACATGACAAATACCTAAACCAAAGAACCAGACCTACTACCGCATCACATACTTTTCACGAAGGACAAAGGGCCTCGTAAAGAGCTGCCACCCGGAGCCTCGCAATGGGTAAGGCCTCCTCTGCCAATAGGCATCCGGATCATTATTCATTACCTGAGCTGTCGAATCATTACATGAAAATCCCCATACAAAAGTATTCAAAAGTACTCGTTTCGTTTCGACTCCTGAAGCGGAATGATTTTCTCGCACACGTAATGTCCGTTTTTCTCATACAACTAACAAAATCTATGTTTGACCCCATTCATACTTACACACATTCTCTCTTACACGAAACGTTACTCACTCTTTTCATACATCTACATTCAATTCCAGTCATTCCTAGACGTGTTTGAGAGAACGAATTGCTATCAACGCACACTGATAGCGAATCGCTCACTCGAATTCGTACCGTCACTCATCTCTCTTTCTTGTAAGAGAGAAAGTAGTCGTTAATGACGGGTATTTCCGAGCAAATATTGGGTACTCAGAATCAAAGCAAGTATTCGGTACTCGGTAACGAATACTACTCATTTCCAACATCTCTAGAATGATATATCCAGTCCCTTTTCCTACAGTTTGGCTTGCCCTTGACGTAAGGGTAAGCCAGAACTAATCGAAAATAAGATCACGATCTTTTTCAAATCTCTTTTCGTTACTTTTGCTCTAGTATTTTGCCAAATAAACGCCATTTGTGGGAAGTTCTGCTTCATTGTTATCATAAAAAAATATTCAGCTGAAGCACGTCGTTTACTAGAGGAGGCTAATGGCGAACATGCATCATCGAAAACTACTTGTGAATTTGAAATATTCCAGTGAATATAAATTATATGTTATAAGGTACAAATCACAAAGGAAGAATCAAACTCTCTGAACTGTAGCTGAACATTGAAGCACAAATATATATAATAGTTAGTAATAGCCAAAATTAGTCTCTAACATAACCTCATTTATAACAGGTTATGGGACCAGAAGATCAGCTAAAGCCAGAAAATTCGACTAAACCCAGATAATCAACAAAACACTAAAAATGGATGCAAAAGTGGTTTTTGATCGACTTGTTGGACAAGAAAATTATACCGCTTGGCGATTTAAATTGAATTTGCTTTTGGATTCAAAAGGGGTGTACGATATTGTCACAAATGTAGTAGTGAAATCAGATGCAAATGCAAATGAACAGGCCGACTAGTTCAAGAAAGAGAGAGACGCACAAGCACTTATTGGACTAAATGTAGACTAAAAAGTAGCGCTCAAAAACACAAATTGCTCGTCGTCACACCAAATGTTACAAAGATTGAAAATTCTTTATGGAAGCTGGATCAAGAATGAAATTCTTTGGATTTGAATATGACACAAATAAAACCGACAGAGGAACTGCTTAGAAATAGATGGAATTATCCAAAACTTGCGAGCTACAGGAGCAGAAATAAGAGATGGGTGGACAATATCTAGAATGTTGAACTGTCTACCAGAGAGTTTTTCTCATTTTCACTCAGCTTGGGACTCTGTGTCTGACAGATAAAACAGTGGCTAAACTAATTGAACGTCTTCAACAAGAAGAACTACGAATGAAAAAGACTGATAAGACAATATAGTAATGCGTTGTTTATAGTAGAAAAGGTGAATCAGTCCTTTCAAATTAAAATAGGTCAAGATAGAGAACATCTCAGTCGATCAAACTCAGGTCAGAATACAAACAAACTAAAATGGTTCAAATGTGGAAAGTTAGGACACATGGATGACACATTGATGTTGAAATGTAAGGCAAATATACAACCTCTAAGACACAAACTTCTAGTCAAAATTGGAGACTCTACGGAACCTCAGGCTGTAAGTATGGGTGATGATCGTCTAACTGCTCATGATAGAGAAAAATGATACCCAATTGTACTACGACAAACATTGTTTGTGCCACAGCTTTCATTTAACTTATTTTCATTGCCAACTGCATTGGATAAGGGGATATACTCAGCGAGCAAACGCACAAAGGTCGGAAATCTTAGAAAATGGCAAAATTGTATTAGTTGCTGAAAGAAGTGGAGGACTATTTCGAATGAAATTTCGTGTAGAAGCAGAAAATTGTTTAACTGCCGTCCCAATTAAGATGTGTTATGAACGAATTGCACATCAAAACGTCATGTATATAAGAGAAATATTAACCAGAAATGATATATATTGATGATTGGAATGATTATGTCTGTGAGGGGTGTGCATATGGAAAACTGTATAATAATCGTGTACTGAATGACATGAAGAAATAATACAAGATTTTGTTTTAAGTTCAAAATAATTTACAATTTATAAGTATTAAGTTTTAGAATAAAGTAATTTGAACACAGTATTTAAGAATGGTTAAGCAAGAGTACGCTTGCTGGACAATATTTTATTAGCTATTAGGCAATTGTTCGCTTGCTTGGTATTACAAATTTAATTACGCAAGAGTTCGCTTGCTTTGTTTTACTAGGTACCGTCACGCAGGAATGTCATGAATGAACAGCACTGATTGCCCTTAAAATTAACCTTAAGTATGTAAGTGCGAACAAGGGGCGGGGTCGCTAGGACGTAAGCCTTTTAATTTCCATTATTTGTGAAAATTACGTTCATTGTGTCACACATGGCAGTATCGGCTACTGTGATGCCATGAGTGCAGCCGATGTCCACTAAATTTTCTATTTATTTGGGTTTATTATTGTGAAATATTGAAAAACCCTAAACATATGAAATGCCTTCCTGGAAACATAAAACAAAAGGACAAATTTTCTAAGAAAGTGAAAAGAAATAAATTTATCCTTTTTACACCTCTTTCCAGCGTATTGTCAACAATGCCGAGTTTCACATAAAACAAATCCGATTGTGGCTGAAAAATGTCTTGAGGTCATTCATATCGATTTGGGTGAGATGAATGAAACGTCCTAAAGAGGAGCGAAATACTTTCTGATGTTCAAGGACGATTACAGTCACTTCAGAACAGTATACTTCCTCAAAAAAAAGTCGGAAGCAGTCGCAAAACTACAAACATACCTAAATCTTGTGGAAAACCAATTCGAAAGAAAAGTCAAGAAGTTGAAATCAGATAATGGAAAAAAGATAAAGAATGCCAGGAGTGAAGACATCTTAGAAAAATTGGGTATAACTACATGAAATATTCACAACCCACACACCACAGCAGAATGGCAGAATAGAGAGAGAGATGAGAACTATAGTGGACGCAGCTCATGCTGAGTTATACGCTGAAAACATAAGTACAAAATTGTGTACTGAAGCCTTAAATTACTCAATATTTACCATTAACCAGACTGGAACAAGCTCAGTGAAAGGAAAAAGTCCGGCGGATCTTTAGTTTGGACGTAGAGTAAGTATCAAGAAGAGACAAAACGGATATCCGGTAACTATCTGCTATCCGGCCTATCCGGCCTAAATTACTATCCCAGCCGAATACCGGATAACAAGCGCCTATCCGGCCGAATACCGGATTTTAAAAAAATATGAAGTTTCAAATTTAGGAAAGAAGTTTATTTTTATCACCTAACAAATGGAATTAATGATCACAAACTAAGAAAATTAATTAGTATTCGTACTGCTCTAAGGGCAAGTTATGGTGTAGGAAAACTAATTTCTCTGCATTGAGAGGCAACAGGCGGTTTCGCTTGTCTTCGTAGATCAGGCCAGCTTCAGAAAAAAGTCTTGCACTATACACACTGCTGCAGGGTGCTGAAAGATAAATTTTGGCGAACTTTGTCAAATTTGGATATAGCGAAGCATGAGCTGCCCACCAAATATAAGGGTCACGATCGCGATCAATTCGCACTCATTGTGCAGCACTGGAAGACAACAGATGTATGCTCATGGTGTTTTTCTTTCAGTACAATGGATATAACTGTAGGAGTGACGGTCAGCTGAAGCCCGCGGTCAGTACCGGCGCTGTGACTCTCTGATGTAATGTTTTTTTAAATTTCCATTTTATGCTTTTACATACTATTTAAGGAAAAGATAAACTTTGATGAAAAGTCAGCAGAAATAGATTTCAAGATACAAAAGTGTGAAACTGAATCTGCACAAAAAGAAGAAGCCACCGAAAAACGACAGGAGGAGCTTAAATTGCATGAAGAAACCTATGAATGCCTAGAAGATGAACCTCAAACTGATGAAAGTAGTCAAATGGAAAGTAGATTGAGAGACAGACGCCTGATAAAACCTCCGTCATGATATATGGCTCATGCTGGCCTGATTGGTGAAACAGAAAACATAAGGGTTGAAGATGCGTTAAGTGATCCAGGGTGGAAACCAGCAATGCATGAAGAATTCAATAGTCTAAAGAAAATGAAAACCTGGGAACTTACAAATCTGCCAGAAAACCGCTCACGTGCAAATGGGTCTTCAGGAAAAAGGAAGATTGAAGGCCAGACTCGTAGCGAGAGGTTCTGATCAACTGCAAGGAATAGACTACTATGATACATTTGCACCAGTAGCACGTCATATTAGTATCAGACTGCTCTTGAGCTATACTAGTAAGAATGAATATTTCATCAATACTTTTGACATGAAAACAACATTTCTAAACGGTGATCTAGCGGAAGAAAAGGTTTTGAAGATGGAACTTCTAGAGTATGCAAACTACTGAAAAGTATCTATGGATTGAAACAGGCTCCGAAATCATGGAATCAAAAATTTTGCCGCTATTTGAAGGATCTGGATTTGGAAGCAACTGATGACGATCCATCTTTATTTTACAACAAATCAAGGGCAGTGTTCGTAGATGATGGGTTGATCGTGGGTGAAAAACAAAGTAAAATAGAAGAGATATTATCAAAACTGTCAATAAAATTCGAGATCATGTCCAGGCAGCCAATAAAGGAAAACTGGACTATCTTGGAATGGAAATAAACTAACTAAGATATGGAATTCTGATTAATCAACCCAAGTATATCAAGAAATTATTGGAACGCTTTGGTTATTCTGAAGCATTCGAAGTCTCAACTCCTATGGAACCTGGTGTAATTTTCAGTAAAACCAAAGGAGGAGAATTAAAAGACACACCATAACGAGAAGCAATAAGAAGTGTATTACACTTGTCGACAATTTCGCGCCCAGATATAAGCTATGCAGTACATTACCTGAGTCGTCATGTCAACAAACAAATGAAGATTCATTGGACAATAATAGAAAGAATATTTTGATACCTAAAAGGCACTGCAAATTACACTGTATTTTTTGATGGAAAATGCAAACTTCGAGTCTACACCGATTCAAACTATGGAGGAGATGAAAATGACATGTGTTCTGCCATATCGTCAGCTGAAGCTGAATACAGAGCAGCTGTTTCTGGTATTCAAGAAAGGTGTTGGATCCGTCGAGTGCTAATAGAATTAAAGTTAGTTGAAAAAACTAAGTTGTCAGATCTCCTGATAGATAACAAAGTAGCTAAATATGCTGGAAAATCTTTAAGGAGGCAAAATAACTACAGGGAAGAATCTCATTGAAATAAAACGAAAATTCGTTAATAAGCACATTGGCAAGACTGTTAATCCAGTGTACGTCAAATCAAAGGAGCACCTTGTAGACATCTTTACAAAACCATTGAGCAGAGGACCATTTATCCAATTGCGTGGAAAACTACTCAAAGAGGAGTGTTGGGTTTAAGTCTTTTAATTCTCGTAAAAACAATTTAAGACAGATGGAGTGAATAGTTTTTCCAGCCTCGTTTTTGTTTATTGGTAGCACCATCCAGTCAGTCAGTCTAGTCAGCCGAGTCAGGATTGTCGCGTGGAAAGTGAAAGTTTAATTAATCGAAAATCAACAAAATTCAAATAAAATCAACCTTGTTTCAAATCACAAATTACAAAGGAAGAATCAAACTCTCTGAATTGTAGCTGTACATGGAAGCACAAATAACAAATAAACATAATAATTAGTACAGCCAAAATTAGTCTTTAACATAACCTCATTTATAACAATTATATTATGTACAGCTATTTATGGTATAGTAGTGGGAGCACTGAAAGTTTGGGGAATGATCACCAACTTCAGAATATAGGGAACAAGAGGGGAACAAGCAATAAATAAGTAATACTCTTAGACTATAGAGAGGAGGACTGGCGATCCGTGTATATGTACACGTAATAGTAGGGAGTCAATTTAAGGAATAGTCTAGGCCCAGGAAATACTTAGGCTCACGAAAACAATATTTTGAACGTTTGGTCGAGTTTAGACCATAGACCATTTCTTAAAATGATATTTTATGTTAGTTTAGTAATTTTAAATGTTTGAAATATGTTTAGAAAAAACTAAAATGATGTCCTAAACACTCTTTTTCATTCAAAGTGATCTTAATTTCTTAAAAATTGTAAAATAAAATTTTCTCAGCAACTGTTCGAACCACAACAGTGCGCCACCATTGTCAGTAACACGTAACTGCAAATTGATGTTACTGACGAAGCTAAGATCTTTGTTTACATTTTGTGACACGCGTGAATTTAGGAGTGATATATAAATGATCAAATTATTCAAAGAGCAACAAAATTAAAAAAAAAAACAAAATAGTGCTAATTAGAGTTGAAAAATTAAATTTCTAACCGTGTTTATTGTGTGAAATTTACCTTAGAAAATGTTCAGTATGAAGTGTGCTTTATTCGATTTTTTTTAATATTGTCGCTTTAAAAAACGCAGGATTTGCTTTTTCAAGTAAGTCAACCTTTGAATCAACATATTTACATATGTCCATTTTGAAGAAAAATTTTGTGTTTTTAATGATAATGAGAGCCAATATTAATTAAATTTGGCGCAAGTAACAATGTGAATTTGCGATAGTAACCATTTCTACTGCACCATCAAAACAAACATCAGCTGGCCGGTCAGAGTCGTAGTTCTACCATGAATTTTGTTTTTCGTGGGTAAAAATAGCATCTTACAATTTAAATTATATAGTTTTAAAAACTATATTACTAATGCTTATTTTTTGCAGCGGCAGTCTGTAAAATATGTTAATAACATAAGACATTAATATGTGTTTATATTTTAGTATTCGTCTTTTATGTTTGAAATAAAAAGCAGTTCTTCGCTGTAATTTTATAAAAATTATACTTGGGGGTTAAAAAACTACAACATTTAAAAATTTTCTGTATCTTCAATTTTGTAAACTTTGACGATTTCATACCCAAACGGCGCCATTGACTAAAACGCGTGGGTGAGTGACTTTTCGAGATTGGTGTAGTGTAGTTTCTTAAATTGACTCGCGCTTAGACCAGTTTCCGCCAGTCCTGTTCTCTATAGTCTAAGGTAATACTATAAGGAAACGCTTTTTGGCAACGAAGTGGAAGCCAATTCAGATAAGAGCGCTTGTTGTGTTGGTATTTTTGTCTTCGTGTGGGAAAGTAGTTCCGGAGTTACTTAAAGGAGCTTTTTCTTATAGAAATTGCGCGCGGATTTTGAATTTAAACATATTACACTATATTACTTTTGAATTGCCTTATTTTAAGGAGTATACTTTTCTAGAATTCAAAAGAACAAATGTGTAGGTAGTGACGTTTGTTGTAATAAAATCAAAATTCGGTGTGAAAAATTATGTTGTATCACATACATATTTTAAATCACATATATTTTCTTTTAATTGAATACCACTTTAATAAGGATGAAACGGACTACAATAAAATAAAACTTATTTTTAGATATAAGCTAGAAATATTCGTAGCTTCAACTGTTCCGTTTGATGTCTAGTCTTAATCATTTCGTGTTTAGAGAGATATTCATCGTTCTATTAAGAACGTTAAAAGATTTGGTTTCTAACAAAATTCTTTAAGTTGGTATTCTGGCCAAATTTACTCTCAAATCTGTTACGAAACCGGTTTTGTTCCAAATCTCTCAACTTTTTTAACAAAAAACCTGTTACGATTAAGTTGAACACTTTCGGGCATGTTACGGTAAAGGATTTTGAACAAAAATCTGTGAAATTTTGGCACCCAGAATACCAATTTCGACCGTACCTAAACTTTTCGACAACAAATTACATGGGCTGTCAGATTAACGGAATCTGTTAAGTGCGGACAGAATTGCCGCGATTATGATATATATTTTCTAATAACAACTCGAAATTGTATAAAATCGACTTCAGCACTATTAAGGAATATTTTGACACCAAACTTACCTATGAAATTAATTTTCTTGGCCAGGTTTTGCCCATTTTATTTATTAAACTGGTGACACAACACTTTATTCATTCAAAACACTTCATAAATACAAATTCACCTTATGACATTGACAATTATTACTTCATTAATAAATTTTGAATAATATAAACATCAAAAATCACTATTATTTTAACTTTCACTTAGCATTTTCATGAAAATTACACTCTGGTTCGATTCAACACAATTTCCAGCGAAGAAACTTTTGACAATCTGAGTTACAAGTGAAAAAGACGGAGACTACGAATAAGAAGGAAGGAGAACAAGGGTACCGTTATGACCGTTATGTTTTGGCTTCGAACATGTGTACTGTACATGTGTGACATATAGCGCTTCCATATAATATTACTTATTCATTGGGAACAAGATGACAGCACTTGTGTGAAGAAGGTCAAAAACAGAACACATCAATTATTCTGCAATAAAGTGTTTATTATGTTCCTACTCACTATATTGGCAGTTCATTGCTGAAGCAAAGTTTTAACAGTATGAGTTATTAGTAAATATATAAAAATGAGATCGATATTGAACTAATTTTCATACTACAGTAGAACCTCTTGTATCCGTCAGGAACGGCACTAGAGGTGTGACGGATAATAGAAAAGTTCTAAACACAATGACTTGAATCTAGATTTTGAGAAAAGGAGTACATTCACAAACAAGAAACTTAACGGAAAATATGTTTAGTGACGAATTAATAATTTTATACAATTTTATATAACGAAGAAATCAAAAAAAATATTTAATGTGATGGTTAAAGGTCCAAAAAGCACAATATCCCGTACTTTAATGTATAGATAATAATTAAATCTAACTAAGTTTGTTTTTAAAATCAAACAAGTACGAATTATATGTGAACTTAAGCGTACTAGGACCAGGGTTTTTGCCACACACAGGTTGCGTTCTTTTGGGACATCGAGTGGTACTCAAATGTCAATTCCCATACACTTATCGTGTGCAAATTTAACATTCGATTCGAAAAATTTATGGGATTTGACATTTGTACACCAATCGATGTGCGAATAGAACGCAATTACAGAAGGTATCCGTGCTTAGATTATAGAGAACAGGATATGACATCTTATCTAAAATCCGTATACATATACGGGCACAGCAGCGACATGAGCGTGCTTGCGAGTTAATGGTGAACTTGAAACCCTTTTCTAGACGCAATTCACCAGCTCAGGCGCACATTTTCTTTTATGTCATCAAAAAATTCAATTTATAATTTACAGGTTTTTAAGCTAAATTTTTATATACAATAGGTGTAATATACCTTGCAATGGTCCCCTGCATAGTTGTTTTTGAGATTCTTTAGATTTAAATTCAGAAAATTGAAAATAAATTTGCTTGTCAAACCATAACCACGCACCTTTTTCATCTTGGGTCACACCCGTTTTTCATTTTCAGCTAGCGTGGGAGCCAACTGGTGTACGAAAATTGAACTTGAACTCGTTTTTTATCAAATAAAAATCTGTGGTGGGGTTAGTGTTTGTAAATAAATTGAACATCAAATGTCAAAACAAAGGAAAATTTAATGAATTTTATAGTATTTCATTAAATAAAATTAGTAATTTGTTGAAAATAAAATAAAGTGAAGTACACTGGAGTGATAGTAACAGTCTTGTGAAGTGACATTCTCATTTTAAGAAAATATATCAGTCATAAAGGAAAAACACGAACTGAATTGTCGGAAAAATTGTTCAAAATATATTCTTCAGACGAAGAAAGCTATTTTATTTGCTAACAATGTGAAATTCAATGTTTTCTTTTATTATTTTAATTGTTTTCAAAGTGAAAAACATTATTTTTCTAATTAAATTTCAAGTTTGGAAAAATGGATCATAGTAAATGACGCATCGGTTGTGAAATTCGTGTCAAATCCGTGCAGTGGAGTAGTATTATAAAACTATTATAAAATTGTATGCTGAAATTTTTTAATAGTTTATTTAATAATTAAGAACGTGTAACATAGGTAAAAATGATTAATAAATGTTTCTAAAAAGATAGATTTGCGTTTTTTAATTATTTGTGTAGAATTCTTCTTGTTTCATGGTCGTGTTCAAAAATTTTCCGACGTCAATGTTTTTCGTTCAAGTGTGTTAGTAAATTTTGTTAGGTTGCGTTAAAATTGCACGCTCATCTGTCATCGTGTCATATCCTGTTCTCTTTTATCTAAGTATCCGTGCGAGTAATATCTTTTCCTTGCAGTTACTTGTTCGTAGGTTGTGCGGTTCTTCATAAGTTGATGTCATTGAATTAATAACTACTAAGGAATGGCCCTACCGCTCACCTACAGTGTCCGTGAGCGACGCATATGCCCCGAACCCTTTCCCCCCCTGAGCAAACCCAGCACCAAAAGAATTGGTGGTACGGCGTGTCACAATTTTCCACTGATTGGCTACACTCTGGTGTGAGTAGCTGTTTTTTCATGGTATTGGTAAGAATTTTTGATTTTCTTAGTGTTGCGGTGGTACAGAGGTTATTCATATAGGCTTCGTTAGTGTAGTGGTATTTCTGTACCACCATTCACGATTTCTATTGGCCTAGGCCTCAAGTATTTGTGAAACAAATACTTTGAATGGCTTTCTGTGCCACTTGTAAATACACTGTAGAGTGTTTTGTTTCGACTGTCATATTTGCACGGCGCGTAAATTGTCAATTTGGAAATCGAATTTGTTGTTGTTTACTCGTGGAACAAACACATGTAAGCGCACAAACACTACTAAATGAAATTAGCATATTTTGCTTCGGCGTTTCTGTTTATTTGCCATTCCTTAGTAGTTATTAATTCAATGGTTGATGTTCGTAGGTTTTTCGTCTCATAAGAGTTCATTCGGTGGTGTGAACAGCTGATGCAGTTCCGGAATGCAACAGTTTGTTGCCGGCGAACAGTTCTGCGGATGTTTATGTTTGCACTATGCGTTGGATTTGTTTTCTATATTGCGTTTATGGTGATATAATTTTTCGTGCTATTAAAGAACTGACAATAATAGTTAAGATATCGTGAAACACAGGTTCTACAATAGTTTTTAAAAATACATACTTTCATAGCTGCATGGAATGCTTTGGAAGTAATTTTGGCTATAGTACACTTACGGTCACTCCGTGTTTATTATTTTTTCCTGGAAAAAATCACATATTTAGGAAGATATACTCATTATCTTTCATTTAAGGGGTGGGCGAATGTATTTTATGGGGTATTTATATCAAAAATCGGCTTTTATTCCGCGAGGCGCTCATACAAAAATTTGACATTTCTCAAAGTTCTAGTACAAATCAAACAATTTTTCCTTTTACGAATGATACGGGGGGTAGTGGGGGGTCAAAAAACTGTCCACCCTTTAAAATGCACAGAATAGTCTAATATATCCAAATATGTGTTTCTTTTTTGAAAAAAATTACTAATAAAAAGTGACCTTAAGTGTACTGTCCCCGTAATTTTCATGAACACATGTACTTCATAATGTTTCATATTATTTATTCTCTATATTGAAAAGTTTGCTTTTAGGCATATGCAACAGAATTCCGGTGATGAAATAACAGATCACAAAATGAGAAATGTAAATGATTGGAAGTTTTGGCTTGAACAAAGTATGGGTAGAGTACACTCTTGCGGATATTTTATTAGTGACTTTTTTTAAAAAAATATTTTTTATTTAGATATATTAGACTGTTCTGAGCATTTTAAGGTGAGGAAAATTTTTTGTGCATCTACGTGTTGATAGACATTGAGATAATTTATGAGGTCTAAAGCGATTAAAGCATAGATGTTTCCTCAGGACTACATCACGGCGGTTTTTTGTTGTGAGACATAGAAATTGATTACAGTAACTGAGAAAGTGATTACCAGAACAAAGGGGACAAGCTGGGCCGTCTTAAACTATGCTGGGGCACACAAGAATTTGGAGCCCCTTGGGAATGTAAGGAAAGCGAATTATACACAATTTTTCCACTATGATCTTTATTATGGGTAATCAGTTACATAATATAATAATACGTCATTAATTATTTTAGTATGCTGCTGGTTTTTCGGTTATGATTACGTTAATGGCTTCTTTCGGGATTTCTGTTGAGCAAAATCTTCTATTATATCCTCAAATTCAATTTTTTGAACTACATACATCACTTTCTATGCACATAATTGACAGATAACTTTGTGGTGGATGGTTATCATTAAAACTGGTAATAACTGTTCCAACACTGTTTATTGATAACAACTGTTTAAGGTTAAATAACTGTTTTATTTCCTCAAGTAAACATAACAACGAACTATCCAAGTACTTATTTCTTGCTGTCCTGAATTGCCGTCAGAAGATGGCGGTGTGCTTTCTGATCTACCGAATTAATTACACCGTGGTTTATGTCCATCCGCTTGTCACTGCTATGATCCACTGACTCGATCTTTCAAAGAGAAACCGGATTAACCGCTCTGTGCGAATGTGTATTGCAAAGTTAGTCACAATTAAATGTTCAATACGAAGAGAGTCACAATTGAATGTTTAGCGTGTATGCCCCTTGGTGTGAGAGTGCCAGTGGCGTGCACTGAGTTCGATGCTTTGTCAAACTTGCAGCCACAACTTAGTCGTTCTTGTAACATTGTTGTTCGCAATTCATTTTTGATTCTCTTAAGGTACAAAAGTGAACGCTCTCCACTACAATTTGTAACCATTAGGCAAAGAAATATTCTTGTAGCAATTTCAACATTTGGAAAAGTGGCCTCTAATTTATCTGATTTTATCAGGTTATGTAAAGCTGAGATGTTCAAATCCGCTGATTGCTTCGGTATGTTTTTTAAATATTGCCTTAAATGAAAACATTCTGTTTTGAGCTCATATGCATTAATGTCTTCGTGGTAAAATTCTGCAAATTCTTTGCATTTTTTTGTCAATTCGCCAGATTCGATTGTTGTTTACTGACAAAGAAAACTAAATCGATTATGGATTTCTTGTTATGCAGCCGAACGTTTTCTTAAATGTATATTTAATGTGTCAATTATAGGAATGAAGGTATGTACACGAATCTTTTCCTTGCCTCTCAACTGTGAAGCCTCTGATGATCCTTCAAGAGAAGTGATGCGTGTACTGCGAATTCTTTTGCTTTCGAATTTATCTTTGTAGTCAGCATTTGGATTTTTTTCTTTAGCAGCCGTTTCGTACTGATCAAAATTATTGCGTGCGTTAGGGACATAAATGATCAAAGATTCGTAAAGTTTTGTTACAACGTCCATAGTCGTAGTGCTATTCTGTAAACTTAGACTTGTTTTATTCATAACTCTCAAAATATCATTCCAAATTTCCGTTAGAAGAGCAGTCTCAAATTTTTCCATATTTTTTATTAGGCTTTGGGCTTGGTTTCTAGTGTCTCCTGGTTGATTGATGTCACTTGCGATGCAGGATAATGCTTCGGAAATTAATAGCATTGGCATGTGCAGACCATCTAGTTTCCGAAGGAGTCTTCAGAACTCTATTTACACCTAAAAGCTGCGTCAAAATTTTCCATCGTTTGGTCGAAGCTGTGAATAAATTGTACAATTTTTGTACAAATTGAAAGAATGCTACTGCTTCAGTAACACACTCAACAGCCTGAACACCCATTGAATTTCGCGTATGTGCCGCACATGGAACGTAAATAGCATATTCGCATACTTCTTTTATTTTTGACTGAACACAAGAGTACTTTCCAGACATATTTGATGCATTGTCGTAGACAGACATATTTGATGCATGCATTGCATTGTCATATTTGATGCCCGCGACAATTTTTTATGTTGATATCAAGGCTTTCAAAAAAATTTAAAATGGTATCTGCTATATATTGCGCATTATGTTCACCCATAGGTAAAAATTGCAAAAATCGCTCAATGGACTGTCCGTCTTTTACGTATCTAACGATGAAAGTGAGCTGGTCAACGTGGGACAGATCCGGTGTAGAATCTACGCTAATAGAGTAGTATTTTGCTGATTTAAGTTCTTTGACAATTGTTAAGTTCTTGCTGTCCCATTAATTTAATGAATTCATTACAAATATTTGCAGATAAATATGATGTACTTCCATTTCCACGATTTCCGCGGTTTTGAATGTGATCACCAAGAAAAGGATCAAATTCACTAATCAGTTCTAAGCATCCCAAATAATTCCCATTATTTTGCGATCCCAATGTCTCATTATCACCACGGAAAGCAAGACCTCTTGAAGCTAAAAATTTCACTTCTGCAACAATCCTTCTAAGGACATTCTTCCAATAGTTAATTTCTGTATTATATTGGAACACCAACTCACTATCAATTCGTCCAGTAGTTTTCATTCTTGCAACATAATTCATCATCGAAATTATGAACAAAGGGCTTCTTATATTGTGACCATCCTTTGTGTTGACACAAATGGTCTCCGATGTTCACAGAAATACAACTTCTTTAAATTATTTCTTGAACCGTAAGGAACACCACGAAAGTGTTATTTGCTTCTTTAGCATTCTTTAACATGTTTTGGAAATGAAGAGAAACATCGAGGAGCGAGTCTATTATACTCGTACACAATCACCCACAATACTAATTGTCCCATTTGAAAGCTAAGATGAGGAGAAAATATTTCACCTGAAAATGTAACGACCATAAACCACAACCTTTTTTTTTTTATACTTTTTGCACAACATTTAAACCTATCAACGTTTTAGCTTCAACATCTTTCTTTAACTAAGCTGCTCGTCTGGGCTTTGCACCCGTGACTATATCGTACAGGCCTTTATACTTAAGTGCTAGGTTTAATTTAAATCGCCATGAAATGAAATTTACATTTCCTTGACTATTTGCACTTAACATCTCCAACACAGACTTTACAGTATCCATTTTGCTTTAAATTTAACAATTCGACTAGCTTCTGACAATTTTTAAATAAACAAAATGACTACAATCTTTCGTGGCGATTTTCTGACTTAAAACGACTTGCGTGTTCGTTGCTCAACGTTGCCTTTTTATTTTTTTCCCGATTTGGCAGCGGAGCTCCTTTTACAGCCTCCTACAAGCCATACTAGTACATATACATACAGCTGCGTCGTAAATTTACAACAAAAAACATTCACTTCTGGTACTTACCTCGAGCAAGGAAGATCCTTGTTATTCGTATTGTATTCATAATTTTTTTATTGTTTTTCCATCTAATTTAGAATGTCGATAACAAAGTTTTTTTTTTTTTTTTTTTTTCATATGTTTTCTTACTTGTGGAAACTTATATAAATATTTCAAAAGAGAGATATTCGTCGACATGTGTTTACATATTGTGTTCTTTGAGTTGTCTAGACTTATTAGAAATAAGGAAAATCTAAATCATAACATTGTTTTCTTTGGCGAAGTGGAACAGCATCTGATACACCCTCTTTACTGCGCTAAAACTTAGGTCCCTTTTGTCCTGTGTCACTTCATTTACGCAATTATATAATATCATAAATTAACTTGTCTGAGCTCGCTTCGTTTAGCCTCGCTTCGTTTAGAAAAGGAAAACATGGTTTAAAGTCTTGCTCTCCCCCTCCGCATTCGCAAGTCGGGTCTTTAATAATGATTGTAACGAAAAGGTGTTTGCGGCATCTAGTGTGCCCTGTTCTAATTCTGTTGATGAAAACAATAAGTTCTCTATCCCACTGCGACTTAGCAAACCACGGATTGTCAAACACCCTTGGCTTCGTCTTAAAATAGCAGACTCCTTTGGCCAAGGTGGTCTCCTTGAGCCATTCAGTAGTTTTACTCTGAAGCCCCTGCCTCAGGTGTCCAGAAAATTGGCTGCTCAAATGCTTGTTGTGACGGATCGATTCGAAGTCGAGGGCATCCGCCCTCTCGTTCCCCTCGATCCCCACATGGCTTGGAATCCAAAAGCACCTAACAACCAGGCCTCTGAAACTGCAAGTTGAGTATATTTTTTTAATTTGGTAAATAATTTCTTCCTTAACCCCTTTGTTGGTGTTTGAATGTAGTGCTTCTAAAACGCTTCGAGAGTCAGTTACGATAAGGGCTTTATTTATTCCGTCGTTGATAAACCAGGAAAGCGCTCTTGCGATAGCCTTCGCTTCCGCTTGGAACACAGAGTGGAGGTCACCAATTCTAACTTTAATCGATCCCAAAGATGGGCTGTAGATACCCTAGCCCACCCTGTTACCGTGAGTATCCTTCGACCCATCCGTGAAAAAGAGGGTCGAGTCAAGAAAATTTGTTATAATGAATGAGTTGAAAGAATTGTTAGTTTTGCTCATTTTTTTTTGTTTGATAGTCTTGACTGAGCCCGAGCATCTAGTTTTTTAGGACAGACCGGGACGCGTCCGCGAAGATTCGAGATCCCCAATATAATCTTGATCTAATGTGAGATCGTGATATGCTGAGAAGTGTTTCCGGGTGTGCACCCCTTGCTAACCCACCCAGAGCCTTAATGACATTAATAGATTTCCTGGCTGCTTTCGCAATGCCCTCTATATGTAGATACCATTTGAGGTTTTCCTTGAGCCAAAAACCCAAGAACTTGAAGTGTTTAACTCTCTCTATGAATACATTATTGATTTTGATGCCGTCTACCGTATTATTGAGTGTAATATAGGATCTGGGTCTTGAAAAGATCATATACTTGGTATTTGAATTAGAAATTTGAAGGTTGCGCGCTTCCAGAAAAGCGGAGATGTAGTATAAGCCACTATTGAGGGATCTGCATATAGCCGGTCAGTTATTACTTGTGCAATATATAACGATGTCATCCGCGTACATCAAACATTTAACCCCCTGTGGAAGGCACGCCTTTAGACCGGCCGTATATAAGTTTACAAGAATAGGGCTGAGCGCTGATCCTTGGGGGAGACCCTTATCCGTCAGCCGAGTGCCCAAACATGTGCCGTCGCTGTACGCGGTGAGTCTTCTAGCTTTCGTGATGTTATATATATATTTTATGGTTTGATGGTCAAGTCCTAGTCGCCACAGTTCCTTTGCGAGCAGCAGAGGGGCGACGTTATCGTACGCGGCCCTAATGTCAACAAAAATTTCAAAAATGTTAAGAAATTTTTGAATATATGAGATGTTAGGGTAGACACTGTGTCCAAGCAGCTTCTGTTCTTTCTGAAGCCAGCCTGCTCTGTGGGAATGATTTTATTAATCTCCGCGAATCTCTCTATTCTTTTGTAGAGGATTTTGTCGAAAAGTTTGGGGACAGAATTGAGCAGAGAGATCGGCCTCACACCAGTGTTGTTGGGTTTGGGAATGAACACCACGAAGCAGTCAGACCAGGAGGGAGGTGGCGAACCGAAAGTTAGCACCATTTGAAAAAAGGAGTGCATTTTTTTATGAAACCAGCCCGGAAGAGCTATGATTAGTCTAATGGTACAAGATCGGGCCCAGCCGCGGTGTCCTCTGCAGTGCTGTGAATTGCATTCATGTATTCGCTGAAGGTAATGTCTTCGGCGTTCGCAGGGTTAAACTCAAGGGCTCTTTGGGTAGTATTGCTTATAAGGTGGAACGAGTCTATGATGTTTGCATCATTTAGGGTAGTGCTGGCGAGTTTGTCAAAGGCTTCGAGGATAGTGGAGTTGTTAATTTTGTTCGAGAACATTACGTTATTGGAATTCTCAAAATTGTTTTTAATTGCGGTGACTTTTCTCCACATTACTTTAGGGTCTCCTTGGCTATTTATGTATTTGCTACAGTCGTCCTTGTATTTCTTTAACTTAATTTCCTATATATTTTTGTAGCCGATTTTCCTGTTTTTGATATACCATTTAAGGTTAGCCAGCGATGGAGCACTTTTAAACTTTCGGTAATTGCATCTGTTATCTGTCATGATCTTGTCGCAGTCCTTATTCCACCAGGACTTATATTTGTTGCTTAGCAGGTCAACCTTCTCCCTAAGTTCCCCGCCAGCTTTCTTGGCAGTTTCCACGAGGCTGTCTGAGAAAAACTTGTAGTGTGCTGGGCAATTCAGTTCGATATCGTTGAGTTCTGAGTTGCAACGACCCCTGAACTCGTCCCAGTTTATTTTGTTGAGCGTCAGTTTCGGTCTACAGGGGATAAATCTTGGATTTTCGTTTTTGATGGAGAAAGTAATTGGATGGTGGTCACTGCCATAGTTGTAATCCTGCACCCCCCATTCCATGCCCTGAGTTAGGCCAGGAGAGCAGAAAGTGAGGTCCAGGCCAGAACGGGCTGGTGATCTAAGAGGTCCAGGTAGGCGAGCCGTCATTTAGTGCGATAAAAGAAGAGTTGTCCAATGCATTCTCCAGTTCCCTCTCCTTTCTATTATACTGGCCTTGTTTGTTCCAGCTATCGGCTTTGGCGTTGAAGTCTCCCGCAATAATGTTGTCTGGGAAGTCTGATAGATAGTTAAAGAAATTACTCCAAAAGTGTCTGTCTGTGAAGTAGATGCCGTTGTTGGATCTGTGTGGGCTATAGATGTTTACCACCGAGATTACCTCGTTACGAAGGAAGATTTTGACAATTACAAATTCAACCTTGTTCTTTCCTCCTAGGTCTATTAAATTAGGATGGTCCTGGTCTATTCTGTTGAATTTTAAGTTTTTTTTAATGAAAGTTGCAACCCCACCGCCGGAGCCATCGGCCCTTTCCTGCGAAACCTTATTTAAACCTGGCAGCGTGAAGCTATTGCTGTTCTTCAGGAAGGTTTCACATAAGCAGGCCACGTCAATATTGTGTACGTTACTGAAATATCTGAGTTGTAGGGCCCTTCTAACGACTGACCTGCAATTGAAGGTGCCGGCGCAAGAACCAGATAACTCCACTTTTCAAAATTTTTCAGGAACAACAAAAAACTTCGCAGAACGTAAACGGAAAGGTTTAAAAAAAAAAAAAAAATTTTGGAAGACATATTGATGATGCTCGGTTTTATTGAAAAAAATAATACAAATATGTTTTTAAGTACGAAAAAAGCAAGGTAGAAATTTTGGACTTGTCCGGTTTTTGCACCGCACATCTAAAATTTCAACCAAAACTGTTGAAATCTGATGCTCGTTACATGAATAATCCTTATTTTGTTTCCGAATCCGAATATTCGGTATCCTGTGCACCATTTTGTGATAAAAGTGTGTTATAAAAGTCCATATCTACTTGTGGAACATATTTCCGTGCCAGTGCTATAACGTCCTCGTACTTTTTATGGTTCAGTGGCAAGTCGTCATTGTATAGTTGTTGGGCTGCAAGGGGGTTAACTGGCCTGCTTTGCTTTTTTTCGATTTCAAAGTTAGTTAAAGGTCCATAGTGATTGGCAGAAGCAGAAAGTTTGATACCATTCGAATCATTTACGTATTCGAATCTTCTATATTTCGAAATAGTCCATTTTACTTTTTCCCTGCTGGTGGCAAGTTTAAAGAACGGCGCTAGACTGCTTTTAAAATCTAGGATCATCCCTCTGGTCACGTTTATTACATCAAACTTGCCGGAACATTTAGCTACTACATTTCTCCAATCCCTCGGTAAATACAGTCGCTCTATCACACGTTTCCGTTTTTCGATCACTCCAAAGGAGCGATCGCAGGGTAAAAAGCTGTGGCCAGGCTCCGGGAAGTGGTGATATATGTATGTTATATTTGTTTGTTTTTCCTTGAGTATAAAGATACTGCACAATAAAATTATTTTGCGCACTGCAGTTATCTGAGAACAGGTAGAGTGTGGTTATGTTTCTCTTTAAAAAGTTGTCCAAATAGTTTTGGATGCAGCTAATAACCTCATTGGATCCTTTCCTTCCGATAGTTTCATCGTACATATACATATAGCTCTTTTTAGTGTTTAGTGCTATTCAAAAATGCAAAAATTGAATACCCACAACTGCCTTTTATAAAATACATCACTAGAAGGTATTAGTGGTAGAGGTAAATTTTGCTGAAAATCGAAAACTATGCATTCGACATTTTGATCGTTAATTGCCATCTCGCTTTTTTTCCGCAAGTCATCGTAAAAAGCTTTAGCCTTTTTAGCATGAAGATCCTTTTCAACTAAAAGCTTCTGCTTTGCATCTTTAGAATCTGCTGCTGATAGTTTCTTTTCGTAGCTGTCGCAAAGCTGGCAAGTATCTGAACGAGGCGTACCGAAGGAAAGTGTGCTATCCTTTTCTTGCCAAGGATATTTGTCTCGTTCGATTGGTCGAAGTTGACGATGTTTTTAATGAAATTTAACTCTTTCCACTTATTTATTTAAATTAACATCCATTTAAAGATCTACAACTAAGTGTCTATACTAACAATTCAATTGGTATGTAATTAAGGAATTAATTTGTCTTGATTCTCTTGATGTTGATTAACTGGTCTTGATTCTCTTGATGTTGCTGCGTAACTAACTACACGCGGATATAAAGCCAAAAAAAATAACCCCAGAGAGAATCTGACAAAACCGGTTTTTTAATATAAACGCCAAACTTCACAACAGTTGCTGAAAGTTGCTTCAAAGACTTGAGGCTATCGTGAAGCTTGGCCTACATTTATTTGTAATATTCAACAGGGTGATTATTTACTTTAACTACTTCCAAACAGAAAGCTTGAAATTTCTCACAAAGTATTCCCTATAGAAATCGTATGTAACTTTCGGATGGGATCCGTCCGTTATATTTGATTCATGTTTCTCTAAGTAGAGCTCATACATCCTTTTTATGTTTAAATCGGCTGACAAATACCTCGATTCCTTGTATTGGCTATAATGCGAGGACCGTTTTGGGAAACTTCGAATGTGAGTATCTATATTTTTTAGTACTTCCTCTGGGATTTTATTGTGTCTGTTATTATGCCGGCCTCTCATATCAGGTGGGGCCGTTATATTTTTAGTTAGGAACTCAGAAAGCCTCGCCGTTCTACTTTTGGTTATGGCATGAATAACGCAAAATGCCGTTTTGCATACTTCTCTTACAAAATATTTATTTTGGAATCTTCTTTTTTCTATATTGGAAGCCGATCGGCGCCGATGCAAACTATTTTGCCTTATAAGTCCACATAAATAGGCATCTTGCTTTTCTTTTTCACCTAATTCATTGAATTCTTCAAGAACTTTTTGGAAGAGGCTTATATTGTTAGCTTTAAAACACTTTTTTCTACAGTTGCATGGTTGGCCCAGTGGTTTTGCTGCAACAGTATTTCCCGTACTACTCAAATAATGCTTACCCTGAGCCCTTCGTCGTTTTGCCACGTTCCTTTTCCACTTTCCTACGTTACTTGAACGTTTTTTACCTGCCAGTGAAACGAAATACAAGAAATAAATCTCGATTCAAAACTATTACTATTAACCTATCTTTCACCTTTTTGAACAACTATTTTACTTGTTTCATCAGAACTACTAGTACCCTCTTGAACATATTCTGATTCCGATGCAGAAAAATCTTGCTCTAAATCATTGTACATCATTTTGCCTTTTACGTTTATAAGTGCACGCTTTGAAAGTAATCATGTAACTGGCCTCATTTTCAAGGAATATTAGAGCGAAGAGAAGCATTTTGTTGAAACATGCTCAAACACGATCATAATAATATTATTTTCCAAATATTGCGAAATACTTCTTCAATATTTTTCAAATATTGCGAAATACTTCTTCAATATTTTCCAAATATTGCGAAATACTTCTTCAAGAATACGTTTTCGCTCGGACATATTCATACAAATTTTCAGTGCAAAAACCGGACAACTCCAGGAGTTATCCGTGTTTTGCACCGAACGAAAATAAACGACAACTGCATTAATTATATACATAGTGATCTGGTACACCGAGATATCTGATTGTTACACCAAACGATGCGAACTGCAATTCTGCATCCATTAGAATGAAAAACGCAATTTTGGAAAAAAGTGGAGTTATCCGGTTCTTGCGCCGGCACCTTCAATTCCACTGTAAAAATTTGCATCTGTTGTCATTTTGTAAATTAGTCATGATTGTGACTTTTCCTTGCTACGATTGAAATAGGACCACATTTGTTTTTCCTTCCGTTATTGATTTTCTCAGCCCGACTTTTACTCCTGGTGGTTACCGGGATCTGGCTCGAGGGGCTGTTTTTGTCGCTGATCTGATTGCTTGGGCGGGAGTTGGTTAAATTCGGAAAGTCCAGTTGTTTATGAGATGTGCTATGACGTCTTCTGTCAGGTCTATTCATTACCGTCGAGATTAGCTTGATAAAGTTTTGTTTAAACGCGTCAGCATAAGGAGTCCTAACCGGGGGTGTGACTCCCTTGTTTTTATTTAAAAGGTCGATAGCCTCCTTATGGCCTACGCCATGTAGGGCAATGGTTTTTAGTAGTTCCTGGTTCGTTAGGAAAACGGGGCAGTTTATACCACCCGCCTGGTGGTTGTTATTGGGTATGTTATATCTCGTGCAATTTATACACATGTCTACAGTGTAGGTACACTCTTCGATTCGGTGCCCCTTTGAGCCGCATTTACCGCAGACTCTCCCTGCTTCCTTACGTTTGCAGAATTTATTCGTATGCCCAAATCATTGGCATGTGCTGCATTTTTTAGGTTTGTTGATGAAAGGGGAGAAACGGTATAGCTGACAAAAGAGGAGGATTTTGGGAGGAACTAGGGTAGGTCTCATTTTGATTTTGAATGAGTTAGATTCCTCTAGTACCGGAACAATTCTTCCACCTTCCTTCGTCACCACCTTCCACATTCCGTTGTTGTCCTTGGTTCGTTTGATTCTTTTAAGTCTTTCTATGGATATAAATTCTGGGAGCGGTAAATTCCATGCGGGGGGAGGGGAGATAATCTTTGCTGAATGTCTTTGGCAGTTACTGATTTGTCTTCTATACCCCTAATTAAATGCTAAATTTGAAGATCTTAAAAGAAGGGACAAAGGCCACCCACTTCTCATTTGTTCTGAGTTGAGTTAGGTTGTTAAATCGCTCGACCAATTCGTTAGCGTCGGTACCCGAGCCGAAACCCATTTTAAATCTATTAAAATCTGATTTCACAAAGGATGTTGCTTTGCTAGCTGTTTCGCCTAGAGACTTGGCAAAAGAGAAAAAACTTGTATCTTCCTTATCCTTTGCATTTAACCTTTCTAGAAAAACTATAAAGGGGGGAGTATTGCCTTCGGAATATCTGTTCTGTAGTCTGACATCCTCCGTGGGGGCCTCGGCTTCGTTAATGTGGGCGTTAGCTTCCTGGCCCATATCTGAATTTGCAAAAATTATGGAGCTGAGCCTTTCACAGACTGTACTTGACTAGATTAGACACCAAGAAGACACACGAGTCTACTATTGGAATTAGTCAAAAAATGAGGCACTGGCGTGAGATGGAATAATGTGGGTTATTAAGTTAGTACTATTGGTTGAGAGCATGTCCAGAGTGTCACAAATCGACGCGAAACGGAAGAAAAGATGTATTAGCTTTTGTTAAAAAAGGTAACCACTTATTATCACTGCTATATCTGCGACACCGTTTGAGTGTTTCTTCACGTGGATGAGTGAGATCTTGGCAAGACCAGTTTATCAGCGCCTAAAAAAAGCACTACCGTCAACTATGTATTTTTACTTCTACTGAGGTAAGCCCAGCCTCCTTTGCTAAACAAAGGAAGAAAAGAAAAATCACAGATATACCGCAAAACGCCGGTAACGTGGGTTTGTCAAGAAGCAGGTATCCAATTTTTTGTTTTTTTTTCTATCCTCTTGCTTAGTGTAATTACTGACTTGAATTTGTATTATGTTGTAAATAATATATATTTCCTTCTTTTTTTTTTCCAAAGTTGAGATTATTAGCAAGAAATGCAAACAAGAGGGTGTATCACTTCGCCACGGCAAATATCACTTATCTACAAATGACAAACTAATAACAAAAATCTACAAAAAAGGAGGGATCCAAGATCTTTCTAGAAACGACGCGACGGTTTGAGTAACTGTACAGAAATAACATGTGCTGCTAGCTGTAAAACCAAAATACAAAGGCTTCCCTTCCGTGATAGTTCCAACTCGAACTCCAACTTGATATCAGTGGAATCTTACTGCAACTTGAAAATAAAAATTTTTTTTTTTTTGCGTTGCCTTGCTGCATGATGGCTGCTCCAATGTCGCTGATATATAGGTTATGTTGTCTTTGCCGGTTCCGACGTTCTGGACTTTCTCGACTTTCTTGTCGCTTTCTTGTCCTGACTTCCAAAGAAACCCTTTTACAGCTGCTCTGGGCCCATAACCTGTTGTTAAATCAATTTAATCAGTGAGTTTGGGTTTCTTTTATGGAAATAAACTCAGTCTTTTGCACAGTTTCTCAATACTACCTTTATTAAACAAAGCTCTTACTAAATAACTGATGGATTATTTTACAATACTTAGATTACAATTTTGAAGCACGTTTTCTCGTTATACAATTTTGCCCTTTCTTTTACTGTCACCAGGTAAACCAACTTAAGTGCGAAGTTGGATAGGGTTCAGATTGGGATAGGTTCGGCCAGTTGTAAATTGATCAATTTCTCAACAAAGACCTATTGGATATTTAAGGAAATAAAACTCCAAAACATTCAAGAATCATTTATTATGTTATACAAAAACAGTAATGTTTGTTTTGGAAAAATATTTGGTTACAAAAAGTATTTTAATTCTGGTAATTCTCGTTGGATTATGAGACAATTTGGCAAAACAAATCGTTATAACTAGAAAAGAAAATCAAAATCATAAAAAAATAACTACTTTTCTTTTGTTTATAAACACTTTGACAAGATAATTTTTTTACTATAAATAAAAATTATAAAATAAAAAACCCAAGAAGTGTATAGTAACTTCTGTTAGTTTAGTTTGTTTCTTCATCAGCCCCTTTCTTATTGTAACAGTCATTACAAAAAAATGTGGTGTAATCCCTGCAAATATTTCTTAGGCTAGATGTGCATTGTGTTTTAGATTGCCTCATTTTTCTAGCAGGGCATATTTTGCAGCTTCCTCTGCTTGAAGACGAACTTGTGCATGGTTCATTGCTACTGTCTTCAGTACTTATATGTAAGTGGTCTAATACATTTCTTTTCAATTTTCTTGGGAGGCTTACTATTGACGCTCTTCTATTCATATTCCTTTATCATTTCTATTCCTAATGCTCACAGGTACATTCGTCTTTTTTATTACCACTCCGTTTCCCCTCAAGACTACCATGGCGTTTATTCCAGCAATATCTAAAAGACGGAAGAAGAGTGTCAATGGCCATCTATTATTTTTCCTTGAAGTCGTATACATTTTAACTTTTTTATTAACTTCATCAACACCGCCTTTCGTTTTGTTGTAAAAACTTATGATGCTAGGCTTCCGCTTTTCTTTTGTACTTTCATCTATTTCTGCAGCACAATGCAGTGGTGATGTTAGTACCACAGATCTATTTTTTTTTTGGTACGTATGACACAAGTGTTGCGCCGTCGGAAAATCCGAAGTGACTCGAATACTCAGGTCTACTTTTATCCGTGAAGCATGGAGGTATTTCTCGCTTATTTTTGCGTAAGGTTCCCACAACTGATACCTTGTGATTTTTCGCGAAGTCTTTTACCAAAGGAACACTAGTATAGAAATTGTCATCCGGCTGTTTACCCGCATAAAGTTCTATATTCAAATCATAAAAAGTAGTCACATCGACCAGCGGATAAAATTTTATACCGTATTTATCGGGTTTCGATTTTATATACTGTTTAAAAGGACATTTTCCTCGATAGCCTGTCATCATTTCATCAATTACAACGTCTTGTCCCACTGCATAAAATGATAAGCAGTTCTCAGTAAACTTTTACAAAATACCTCTTATTGGGGCAACTTTGTCCAGAGCACGACGAGATGCTCCTGTAGTTGCATCATCGAACCGCAATGAATTCAGAAGAAATTTTGTTGTCTTTATTGACATGGTTGTTGGAAATATAGATAAACCTGTGCCATCCGCAGCATATAAATCTTCTAAATTTCCATGGGACGTTCGCATAGCTCCCGCAATGTATAGTAAACCGAATAACGCTCGAATTTCAACACTATCAGTGGTTTTACAATCCCGCGGTCGATCGTACCATGGAAGCTTTTTCTGTATAAAATCATTAGTACCAGTGACAATTTCTTCAATAATATCCTTACATATGAATACATTCCAAGCTTTTTGAAATGTTGTGACACCCACGCCGTTTCTACGAATGTTTCCCCACGAATGCATTTGACGTTTTCTTGGGGTGTTTGTTCTTGGACATCGGGTATAGCGCGACTGAGAGCATCCGCATTGGTGTTCAACTATCAGCTTTATATATCACTTGGTAATCGAATTCTTCCAATCGGATACGCCATCTCATTAGCCTGGACGAAGGATAAGGTCTGAACTGTTCGACGGCGTAGACAATGGCTAATAGCTCCTTTTCGATACTCTACTAGCGAAAGCTATTGGTTGGTCTCCGATTGCTAGCATCTGCAGTGACGTAGAACTCTTGAGAAAAATCAGGATATGCCAGGATAGGGGCCCTGATCAGACAATCCTTGAGTTCACAGAATGCGTCGTCGCATATAGCGTTGAATTCGAAGGGTACGTCCTTCTTTAGAAGTCTGGTTAACGGTTTGGCTATTTTAGCAAAATTAGGAATGAATCGTCCGTAGAATCCGACGAAACCTAAGAAGGCTCGAATGTCCTTTGCTCTCTTGGGCCTGGGATATGTTTGTACGTTTTTAATTTTAGAAGGGTCGGGCTTAACTCCCCTTACAGTTATCAAGTGTCCTAAATACATTATTTCCTTCCGTAGAAAGTGGCATTTTTCAGCTTGTAGTTTTAAATTATTTTCTTTTAATCTCTCGCATACTGCCCTTAATATGGTGTTATGTTCCCCAAGATTGTATCCATGGACAACTATATCGTCCATATAGATGAAGCAGTGTATGCCCTGTAGTCCAGAGAGCACGTTATTCATTGCTCTTTGGAAGGTGGCGGGAGCGCCTTTTAAGGGCATACGGTTATACTCATAGTGTCCGAACTGAGTGCTAAAAGCAGTCTTTTCTCTATCTCTTGGGTCCATTTCGATTTGGTGGAACCCGTTGGCCAAGTCCAGAGTAGTGAAGTATTTGGAATTCCCTAGTTGATCCAGTATCTCAGTGATGTGCGGCAAGGGATAGGCATCTCCTACTGTGGCCTCGTTTGATTTACGAAAATCTACCACCACTCGCCATTTCTTATTACCGTTCTCGTCAGGCTTTTTCGGGACTAAGAAGAGTGGAGAGTTCCAAGGACTGCATGATGGTCTGATGATATCATTCCCTAACATTTCCCACCGCTGCCACCAAATGTTTTATCACTCTTACAAGCGATAGAAAACGGGGACTGCTTTTAATAGAAGTTCACCCGCACCATATCCTTTCTTATCTTCCAAGGTCCAAGGAAACTATATTTATTATCTGTTTTTTTTTTCTTTATTTAAAAATCACTTAATAATTATTCTTAAATTTCCACTTACAAATTTCGTGTCTACTTTACAAAAAATATTAAACTTATTTTTCACTGTATGTTTCTTAACGTTTTTCTTTAGGTTCTATTATTTTCACTATTTACTTAATTTTTCTTTCTAACCTTTTTTTTTTGTAAACTTTTATGATTTTAGAATTTTTTTTTCTCTTATGATTTTTTAAACTTTTAAGATTTTTGAATTCTTTAACTTTTAAGATTTTTGAATTCTATAACTTTTATGATTTTTAAACTTTTAAGATTTTTGAATTCTATGACTTTTATGATTTTTAAACTTTTATGATTTTTGAATTCTTTAACTTTTATGATTTTTAAACTTTTATGATTTTTGAATTTTAGGTTTCTTCCCAAATTTTCTATAAACTTTTATGTTTCTTAATGTTTTCCTTAGGTTCTATAATTTTCACTTTTTACTTAATTTTTAAACTTCCTAAATTTTTTTTTTTTTTTAACTTTTATGATTTTAGAATTCTTTAACTTTTATGATTTTTAAACTTTTAAGATTTTTGAATTCTTTAACTTTTATAATTTTTAAACTTTTAAGATTTCTGAATTCTATAACTTTTATGATTTTTAAACTTTTATGATTTTTGAATTCTTTAACTTTTATGATTTTTAAACTTTTATGATTTTTGAAATTTTTTTATCTTTTATGATTTTTAAACTTTTATGATTTTTGAATTTTAATTTTCTTCCTAAATTTTCTATAAACTACCGACTGCCCTCCACTATAAACTACCGACCACCTTCCACTCCAACTCCCAACTGACTACTGACTGCCGCCGCGTTGGTTTCTCCCTCCTTTATCAGCGGCGAAAATCGCTGATAGCGCATCTTTTAGAATGTCGCGCATGGCGACCAAGAATGTGCGCGATCAGCGGTTTTCGCTTTGTCTTTGTTCTGTGCGCGCTCAAATTTCTAAGAAAAGAATTTCTTAGTTGCGCGTGGAGACGGAACCTGATCATGCAACATTGTTGCATTTTCGAAAATGCTGCGGGTGGAGACGAAACCTGATCGAAAATTGAAAATGCTGCGTTAGCGTTATTCTCTTCTCTTTTGTTTTTTTTTTTTCAAATTTGACGTTCGCGTGTAATTAATAATACGGTGAGGAGTGAGAGGGGCATGGGGAGCCTCGGAAATGTACGTTTGTGTGACTGCCCTTAGGCTCAGTCACAACACGAACGCCAAAATCTTCCGTCAAAATGTTCTGAACCTGACGTCTCACCCTGTTGTTATTCGTTTTTTTCCATTTTGTCACTTTATTTCGTCCCGTAAAAAAACATATATCAGCGATAAGGTTATATCTTCGTCCGAAGTCGAGCTATTTGCTTGTTCTTCCAGTTGAATTTCTACTTCAGAAAGGTGGTCGGAAACTTCTGAACCTTCATCACTGACCAATGATCTCTATATCTTCTTCCTGCAACTGTAATTTTATCTGGGAGTCGCTAATAGATCTACGAGCCATTTTGTATAAGAAGTACAATTGAAATACCAATTTAGTTTTAAAAGCTAGAAAAGTATTCTAAAATATTCGTAACTAAAACAAAAGCAGTTTTTGCAACACGGGCGGGCGGGGAGTCGAGTATTTGTTTTTTTTTTGTTTATTTGTAGTAAACCTGAAACAGGGTACTTAAGACGAGAAAAAGTTGTGATAAAAATATTAGGAATTACCAACAAAAAGGTATCAACTGCGGTTGATTCGACGTCGCGCGCCCACTTGAAGGTTAACTATGTTTATGAGAAAATGTTCATATAACTACAATTATTGATAAATTTGCACTAAGCCCAGGGCAAACGTTGTTGATTTGACATAGAATGACCCATATACAAAAATGTCAATTTGTTTTTCTAATAATAAATTATTTATTAGATACATACCAAAACAAAATTATTTTTCTATAATTTCCATACTTTCAAGATTCAAAATAACAAAAGGATTATTCTATTCATTCCTAGTATAATTATTTTAATACTTCTTTATTTATAGTGTTTCAGATTACTCGTTCTTCTGCTAAAATAAAAAAATTTTCAGTTTTCCAACTCTAGAAAGTGCAACATATAAGAAACCATGAGAAAAGCATTCGGTTGACAAATCAACGCTTGCTGTTTGTAGTGTTTGCCCTTGTGACTTATTAATTGTCGTTGCAAAGTATATCCGAACCGGAAACTGAATTGGTTTAAATTGAAATTGATAATCACTACAAATGATTGGTGTACGGGGTATAAAAACTATATCCCCAGTCCTTATTGTTCAAAATTATTGATGGTTGTGTGGGTGAAGGACGAATGCTGTCCTTAGCGGTGTGAAGGACGATGCTATTTAAGGGTTCGTTTCCGACGAAATGTGCTATACACACGTCACAGGATCGGTCGTTAAGACTGATATGCGAAACGGTTTATTTTCCTTTTGAAATTCGTCACGTCGTCACACTTATGCAATTCGCGGAATTGCTGTCAAGTGGTTGCCTCTTTTCTCACTTTGATGGTGGTCCCTTACGTCCATTTGGCAATAAATCAACACACAAAAAAACGAATCCATTGTTTCATTTTCCTTAAAACCAAAGGAAAATGCGTTTTCTAGAGCAGTCGTTCGACAACCACTGAACCAGCTAAGTCTGATTTTCGTATTTAGTTATTCAGCATACTCGTTTAGTTTTTATTTACAGAGATAATTTCATCAAGACAAACCACTCTACTTGTACCAATTCGCTTTGGAGACACCAATCTACTTGGATCGCTAATCACCACGCTACTCTTGGGCCACCGCTTTCTTTGGGGACACAACTTTGTGTCACGCAATTTGGGCCACCGGTTTCTTTTGGGGACACAGGAGCATCCAAGAACAATAATTTACCTTGATTTTCATTTACGCTTTCTACAATTTTTTCATAAACGTTTTGTTGTTGATCGGTTCATTTTGGTTCATTTTCATTAAAAATTTTTAATAGACTTTGAATATAATAATTAATTTCCTTGTAAATAGTTTCTATCTGTTCTTAAGGCAAATATAAAATTAAATTCCGTTAATGTTTTCCAGATATCGAAAATAATTGGGCTTCGATTAATTAATTAATTAGTAAATTGCTTTGTTGTAAATTTCGTCGTTAAAATCAAGTTCATTAGCATCATTATGTTGTCTGAAGCGATATAATATATTCGGACATTGCATCTCTGTATTTTAACCACAATTCAACAGGTTTTGTTACATGGCAACTGCTTCTTCTATTGCTTGATCCAAATGGTCATCATTTTTTAATAATTCGAGTGCTGCACATGCTGCTTGATAAGTTTCATGAACTTGATTCTTTACAGTTTTGTGATTTTTTAATGATTTAAATGATGTAGGTCCACTTATTTTATGAAGTAGTATTCTCAAGCAATAACATTCAAAACTATTACGATGTACAGTGTAAACTCTAGCCAAAGCATCACTTTTAATAATAATAATTGGCAACATTTTGACCATTTTTTCGACGGTGAAATTCATGAGAGGTCCAACTATAATCAGCAAGCATTTCACAGTATAATAAAGTTTTAGCAAAGTCATCTTTAGAACACAAATTGAAAAATTCTATCAAAGTAGTTTTTGGGGGTGACATCGCCAAGTGTTGTCATTGCAATAAACTCTTTGACCGTTTTCCAAATGCACTGCTAAATGAACGACTGTTGGATTCCTTTCATGTATAAATATTCCTTTATTTATTTAGATTCTGAAACAATTCACTAGTTAACAATATTGATAAAATATATCTTAAAAACTTTATCATGCGTAAAAGAATGAATCGAGTAGCTGTCAAGATGCGAGTTCTGCGAAGGTCAAGTTCCCACTACTCGTACTACTCGTGATGCGAAGATGTGACGCGGCTTTAATTCCTGTTTCCTCCGCGAGCGCTGTGGTATCACACGGATCGGTGGTGCCATCTCTGTGCTAGATGGAATTGGGTCTGCCACACATGTATTGGAAAACCTAATATTCTCCGAACAGTTTCTGAAGAACTTTTATATCAACACGATTGAAAAATTTCGATTTCCTTGTTTCCATTGCTAATTGAATAAGAATCTTGGTCACTTCCTTTGGTTATTAACATATATATTTAGCAGACCACAGAATTACAATACTCGACGTTAACATGAGCTTTATACAACCCTGACAGTAAAGGATCATACGGCACTATCCATCGATTATCCACTTCAATTTCACATACTCGAGTACGTATTTTTGCAGTAAAACCACTGTCAGATGGCAACAACAATCATTCCCTGTTTAATTTATTTAATTTAATTTTTACATTTAATTTAACGTTTGATAAGGTTAACTATGGTAAAAAAAATGAATGACTATCACTTTAGGCGTTTCTATAGTAATCTTAAAAACAACGTTAAAATATAAAAAAGTAAATTAAAAAAGCATTAAAATACAGATAAATACAATTCAGAAGGTAAGTACCTGGGTGTAAAAGAGAATGCTGCAATCATCCGCCCACTCGTAGGAATCCCTTCTTATTCATGAACAGGTTGAGAGGTAAAAGAATCCTGCGTTTTGTAATCCACGAGTCGAGATATTATTTTGAATTCTTCTCCAAAATGTAGATTTTGTACGTATTTGCTCCACGATTTAAATCCTGCATCCAGTTGAAGAGGAGTTAATTCCATGATGTCCTATATAATAAACGTGGACGTTGAATGAACTGTTTGCATCTGGCGGTGACGCGAAGTAATCCATGGTTTAATAATAGTTCGTTGGTTGCATGTGTAGTTTTGGTTATTTTTATCGCTATAGAGCGCCCTTGCACTTTGTTATTGATTTCGCAAGGCCAAGGATCATGTGAGATCGTGAGACAATCGGGTCCATGAGGGTATGGATACTGGTGTATAAGTTAAATTTTTTTATTATTCGCAAAACGAAACACAAATTATTTGTTATTTAATTATTACAAAGTTAATCATTTTATTATTCGCAAAACGAAACAAATTATCTGTTATTTAATTATTACAAAAATTATTACAAAAACTTAGAGATTACAAAAATAATTAAGAGCTTCCGACCGGCTCGTACCCAGGCGCGGATCCAGGATTTGGTTGAGGGGGGGGGGGGGGCAATCTTAGCTCATTTCCCCTGCTTTATCTGCCAGAAAATTGATGAATAAAAAAAATATGAATTTCGGTTTGTCCAGATTTGATAATGCTCTGTTTGTCTATCTTAAAATATATATAATAAAAACACCTATAAAGAGATAAACAAAACAATATATTCTGAAGAGATATCTTAAAATAAAACATAACAGGGTTCCTAGATAATAAATTCCAATCTCTTGTTACTACCGGTTTTTGCAAATCTTGTTATAACTTTCTCGATGTCAATACGAATATGCCTATGGATGTGCATAAGGGCAAGACCGAGAAGGCGGTTTTCAAACATGGTGGATCTTAAGTATGTTTTAAGTCGCCGCAACGACGAGAATGATCTTTCTGCTGATGCATTGGTCACCGGAAGTGTTGCAAGGATTAGTATCAATCCATGTATTATAGGAAACACATCCTTATCGCACCTTGACAATATATCCAAAGCGGTTATAGGAAGGTCTTTTTGCATTTCCTTTTCTTGAACCCATTTCTCTCGCCACAGCAACAATTCAGCTTTCAATAAAGGAAAAGCAGCACCCCTGTCGACGTCAAGAAGCAACCCGAAGCGGTCGAGGAGGGAATGAATATTTTCGTCATATTCACCAGGAGAATTCTTGACAATATTTTCTGGGACGCAAACTGACAGCTGAAAAACGTCCAAGGTTTCAGTTGAGAATCTTTCTCGCAAGTCTGTGAGAATAAAGTCTAGTAAGGATGCATAGACTGAAATTCTGTAGTATTCGTACCGTTCCTGGCGGCGTAGTTATCTCCACTGACTGGTCTTCGGTGTTCCTCTCCTTTCCAGTCCTCCGTTGGGCGGTTGTTTTGTTGATTAGAACTTACTTGCATTTTCCTGGGAATGGGAACGCTGCTGGGCTGGCATTTTCCTGGGAAAGAAAAACGGTTCCACGGCTGGCACGTTGCGATGATCGTGATGGTGTTCCGTTACGTTTACATTATTTTATTTCATGTTATTTTCTGTTATGTTAACTCCTCCGCCTTAAGATTCGAGCGTCCTCGCTCGTTTTAGAAAAACGGGATGCTGTTAATGGACAATGGGCGTTGCAAATTGTCGTTCCTTGGCGATGCCTCATGGTGGTGGCGTTGTAAATTGTCGTTCCTGGGCAATGCCTCATGATGGTGGCGTTGTAAATTGTCGTTCCTGGGCAATGCCTCATGATGGTTTACCTCCGGATAACCTAAATTTCTTGCGTCGCTAATGATTGTCTCAAGTCGTAGGCTTTGAGTTTTTTTTCGATTCCTTCGGATGATTAAAGCCATTATTATTATGACCAGTAGCAGTAACGTGAAGCTGAAGTTTATTGCTGTGCTGATGTTGTTTTTTGTGTGTTGCAATTCGATGTATTGGCTGTTGTTGAGATGCAATTCCTTCATCATTTCTAAGGATAAGACTTCCCCCATTTTGTTTTTCGTGGATTCGTGTTGGAGGATTGGTGGTAGAGGTTTGTAGGTAACGATTTCTCTTGAAGTGAAAAACCTGTTGTTGACTCTAACGGTTGAATTTTGATATTTAATGAGAAAAGCGCCGTTTAATTCTACTGTCTCGTTGTTGATTTCGACATTCCCTTTGAATTGGTTGAGGAAAATGGCTCCTGGTAAGATCTCTTCAGGTTCTGGCACATGCTGGTTATTGATTATGGTACAAGTAGGTATGAGGCTCTTCAGTAAGTTTGGAATACAAGTTGTTTTACTTATATCTATTATACTATTATTAGGACATATTCTAAATGCATTGTATGCTTTACAATTATTTTCAATTCCATAAATTTTTTCATTACATTTCAATATTGAATTAAAGGTGATTTTATTTATAATGTTCTTCTTTTTTATGGCTTTAATAAGCAAGGTTTGACATGGTTCAACATCAGTGGTTAATAAACTTATTATGTAAATTATTCCTTCCTTACTTGTAGCTATTTTGATATCTGCAAATTCTAATGCTTGTTCTACGTTAAGGTAAGGTTATCGGTTATTATGCTTATTTCTACGTTTGACAAAATAAATGAGTTTACAATATTGGCCTTAGCCCAATGAATTGCGTATTCTATGTTAACAATTTCTTCCTTAATTAAAACTAACTTGTATTTAATATTTATCAATTCTTCATCTTTGAATTTTCCATCAGTTTGGACAATTTTCAATAGGCTATTTGCAAGTTTGGTTACATTGTTAATTTTTTCTTCTTTTAAATTATTAATTACTAGCTGTAACCGCCCGCTTTGCTGGGCATTACGTAATACTGCATATTGTAATGTTTACCTATTAGTTATTAGAACTGAAAATATACCTAAGGTCGTGCGTCAATTTGGACTGCACGAAATAATGGCTTTCGCCGAAGCGTGAGCCGCAATTTCTACAAAGAGAAAGTCCTTTCAGGAAAGAGTGCCAGGTGCAAGTAGTTCTTGCTCTCTAGCCGTCTATTTTCTTTCTGGTTTTACAAATAAAATCTTAGCCTATTTATAATAGTAAATTATGCTTACTTAAAATTAATTTTGCTTAACACTAATTGCTTAACCTAGGTTAGTGTCATGACATATAATTATGTTAGTCATCGATTATTTAAGTTACAAAATTAAACAATTAATTAAATATTAAATTTCATTGCATACACTGTCTCTAATTTCATACTTACCAATTCACAATTCGCTGATGACTCAATTCATCGAATTGTGAGTTGGTACGTTGAACTCGTTGCAGAGTCAACGTTGTTTATTTCATGTTACTACGTGTATACGCATCGTGCGTTCACACTACACCTTCGGGGCTTTTGTGTCGAAACTTATACTTATGTATTTAAGTTGAGACATGTGGTGCTTAGATTAATTGACGTATAGTTTTAATTGGTTATTGTGGAATTCTTTATGTTTGCCATCGATATCCAGAATTGTATTGACTCCGTTACTTTTGACCACAATATATGGTCCTTTGTACGGCCTTTGTGCCTTCTTTCTACTATCTATTCGTATTAATACCTTATCTCCTACCTTTAATGCTAATGGATTTATATTTTTATTCTTGATTACTCTACTTGCTTTTACTTTTTCTATAATACCTTTAGCTCTATCCAGGGCTCTTCTCATTCTTAACTTAAATTCATTAACGTAATTATCTAAGTTGTATACCATTTCTGCTGGGTTTATTTCTTGTGTTGGTAAGTAAGGGAGTTTTCCAAAAACTAACTCATAAGGAGTATAACCGGTATCGACATTAGGCGAAGTATTGTAAGCAAATGTATAATAGGGTAACCATATGTCCCACTCATCTTCATTAGTAAATGATAACATATATTCGTTTAAAACTCTATGATTCCTTTCCACCATACCGAGGGTTTCATGGTGATAAGGAGCTGAAAATATTTGTTTAATTTTTAAAGTAGTGCATATATTTCGCATTAAATCATTTGTGAATTCAGTTCCTCTATCCGATTTGAGTATTTTAAATTGGCCAAATTTCATTATAAGTTCTTTTACTAAAGTTTCAGCTACTGTTTTCGCATCTTTAGATTCTATGGGTGCAGCTATTATAAATTTCGATAATTCACATTGCATAGTCAAAATATATCGAAAATGATTTGAAATTCGCAAAGGTCCTACTGTATCTATTTGTATAACCTCAAATGTAGTAGTAGGTGTATCGGTACATATCATTCTTTCTTTAGTATGTCTGATTTGTTTTGATAACTGACAGGTTTTGCATGCATTAATTATTTTCTTAGTCATGGTACTCATTCCCTTCCAACAGTATCTCTGTTTCAATTTTAGAATCGTTTTTCGGATACCTAGATGACCTCCATGTGGTGATTCATGATATTCGATTATCAAATCTTTTTGTTTGCTTATATCTTTTACTGGCTTCGGTGGCATGTATATTAATATGTTAAGATTTGCGCATTTCTTCTTATTTAATTAATTATACAATTTCTTGAGATCTTCCTTGTGTACACAATCAAATAAATCATCATTATTGGCCAATGCTAGCTCATTTATCTTCCAATAATGGGTTACTTCTAACAGCTTCTCCATGATAAATTCAAATTTATTAGGATTTTTGCTGAGGTAACTAACTGCTGGTTTCTTCTCATCTAGAACTGGTTCACTGAGAGAATTATCACTACAACAGTCCACAATTACTTCTTTATTCGTTCGAACTATATTGATATAAAGATCCCAATTGCTAGTTTTGTCACGTATATCATTACTCATGAGTTTGTTTTTAACTGTCCGCGGTATATTAAATTTTAATTTATTGACATTACTAACGTCAGATAAGGATGTACAATCCCAAATATGAAGTTGATCAGGCTTCTTTGGAGAGTTGTCATCTTGCATTTTGGCATTATTATTATCGTTACTTTGTTGTTTTGTCATGCCCCTTGTTATAGCCAGAGTCTTTTTTATTGTCTCATCCCTTTCTAATGGGATCATACTTTTTAAAATATCTGAGTTTAGCTCAATGCGAGACAAGGCATCTGCATTGGTATTAATTTTTCCTTTTTTGTATATTATCTCAAAATCGTAATCTGCCAAGTCTAACCGTATTCTTGTTAGTTTTGAGGATGGATTCTTGTGGGTAAATAGTGAAACTAAAGGTCTGTGGTCTGTGACCACTATGAATTTTCTGCCATACAAGTATGGTCTGAAGAAGTTAATACCCCAATGTATTGCTAACAGTTCCTTTTCAATTATGGGTTTGTTCAATTCATGTTTGTTGAGTGATTTGCTTGCATAGGATATGGGCAAGTCAGAACCTATTTCTCCTTGCGATAAAACTGCTCCTAAAGCATAGCTTGAAGCATCAGTGGTCAATATGAATGGTTTATCAAAATTTGGATATTGGAGAACAGGTGGTTTCAATAACTTATTTTTTAATTCATCAAAAGCTTCCTGACAAGAGTTGTCCCAAAGAAATTGCACATGCTTTTTTAATAACTGATTCAGGGGTTTTGCAATTTCTGCAAAGTTTTGAATGAAACGCCGGTAATAGTTGCAAAACGCTACAAATCTGCGTACTTCATCCGTGTTCTTGGGAATTGGATACTCCTTTATAACCTTGTATTTTTCTGGGTCAGTTTTCACGCCATCTTTAGTAATTAAATGGCCTAGGTATACGACTTCTGTTTTCAGAAATTGGCATTTACCTGGGTTGAGTTTCAGGTTGTACTGCCTTAGCCGTTCGAATACTTTCCGTATGTTTTGATTGTGGTGGCTTATACTACATCCAAAAATAATAATGTCATCTACATAGAGAAATGCCTCAAAATCGAGTCCGCATAACGCAATAGTCAACATACGTTGAAAACTATTTGAAGAGATTTTAAGACCGAAAGGTAATCTAGTAAATTGATAATGACCGTTATTGTCAGAAAATGCTGTTAGTGGCCTTGAACTTTCGTCTAATTCTATTTGATGAAATGAACTAGTCATATCCAGGGTTGAAAAATATTTCGCCCTGCCTATTTTATCTAGAACATCCTCCAATCGTGATAAAGGAAACTTGTCATTAACAATTTTGGTGTTTAACCTTCTACAATCTACTACTAAACGCCACTTTTTATTGCCATTGCCGCTCTTTTTTGGTACTATTAAGAGTGGAGAATTGTAAGGACTACGAGAGGGTTCTATGATGTTGTCCTTCAATAATTTTTGGACTTGCTTTTGTATTTCTTCATTTTGTGAATGCGGAAGTCTGTAATTCTTAATATACACAGGTGTTTTATCTGTGAGTTCCAAACTCTGTCGATAGAAATTGTTCACAGACAATTTATCTGTTTCTATGTGGAAAATGTCTTGAAACTCTTCTATAATGTTTAAAAGACTAGTACGAGCCGAAGGATCTGATGATGAAATATCAATAAGATCAAGAATTTCTTTGAATCTCTTTTTCGTTTTGTCGCTTTTAACTTTTTCCCCCAAACTAACGACTTTATAATCTGCCAAGGGTTCAATGATTAAATTATCATCAATGTCATCGAGCGTGATATCAGAGTCGGTTGAATTCAAAATCTTAACATGCCGTACACCCCGTGCTGGTATAATGGTGTTGGCAATGAATACACCTTTCCGTATTTGTTTACCTAGTATGACATGATCACTGTTGATTTTGATATTTATTGGTACTATAACTTCTGATCTTGATGGTATTTTTACTAGTTTCACTTCATCTTGTCTGAATTCCATTGGTAAAATAATTTCGGATTGATTGACGAGGAAAGATACCGTGTAGGTCTCATAATCGATTTTGCACATAAATCGATGTAAAATATCTCGTCCAATTATTCCGTCTGTATAAATTGGAAAATCATTATCAACTATGAAAAATTTGTGTTTGAAAGAAATCTCGGTTCCAATATAGAGATTTAAATTTACAGAACCACGTGAATTTATTACTTCGTTCGTAATGCCTGTTAACCTGCAACTATCTTCCACGGAAAAAGACTCGTCTTCTTCAATAATACCCTTTTTACATAGTGATACATCTGCCCCTGTATCAACTAAAAATCTAAGATGCTGTCTCGTATTTTTGCAATATAATGTGATATAATTTACACAGTTATCCGAAATTTTATAAATTTTTGATCCGGTCGGATCAGTTACTCCGAGCCGGATATTTCCGAGTTTTCCTGATCCTGAACAAGATTAACATTATATCGCTTGTTATTATTTTGGTTTCTTCCGTTATTACGTGTATTGTTCCGATTATTGTTATTACTATTTCTATTATTATTATTTGTATTATAACCACCATTACTGTTTCTGTTGTTCATATTATTCCCGGAGTTATTGTTTCTACGGTTATTGTTCCTGTAGTTGTTATTGTTCCAGTTATTGTTATTATTGTTATTGTTATTATTCCTATAAGTGTTACCTCTATAGTTCCCATTTCTGTTGTTACCATTCCCATTATTATTTCTAGTATTGTAGTTATAATTCCTATTGTTATTACGCTGATTAAATTGTACCGACAGTGCATATGTGTCGTTAATCTTTGTAATAGTTTCTATTTGAGTTGCTGTAGCACCTGTACCCAAATCAGCTATCTGTAAGGAACTAAGTTCGCATATTAGTTCTAAAATTTTGTCTTTGTAGACTTTTATGCTCATTCTCTTTTGCATAAGGCTGCTTAAGGCTGTATGGATTTGTGGTATGGTGTTAGTGGTCTTAAATCTTAAACGTAATCTAGCAGATAAATCTTCAAATGTTGTAGGAACTCCCGTACTACCAATTATTAATTGAACATTAGTTGTTAGCTTAACATTATATACAAAATCTACAAGGGCTGTTTTACCGTTTGCATTTAAACTTTTATGCAATATTTCTATTAACTTTATAAATGAATTTAATTCTTTTTGTTTTCCTTCAAAAACAGGAATAACTTTCATGGCAGTTTGTAAATCAAAATCCGCCATCTTTGAGTCTTCTAATACTCTAGCAAGTTGAGCTTCTAACAATTTTACTGTCTCTTGATATAGCTTCGCGAAATGTTGTTTTATTTCTAAAATATCGCTATCGTCACTTACATTGCACAAAGTTGAAAATTTCGTTCGAATTTTATCTAATTGCTCCTGTTTGCCTTTTATAGCAACCAGTGTGTAAACTTTTTGTCCTTTCTTTTTTAAATTCTTTAATATATCTTCAACTTCTTTTACTAGCTCTTGTAGTTCTTGCATAACTAAACGAATGTTTTATATCTTCTATATTTGCATTATTTATGAAATTTTGTAAGAAAATTAATATTTTAATTATTCTTAAATATTATACGTTAATAGTCCTAACTAATTGCTTCTTTACATATTTTTCATTGTAACGCTTATAAAAATAGACTATTATAAAAATCCCTATAAGTACCGCTGCTGTAGTTAATGATTGGGAGTATTCCTCGACAAAGGTCTCCTGAACATTCGTTTGGCAATTCCCCATCACTGTAGTTGCCTTAATTTCTTGAATAGATTCTTCTGCTCCTCTCCTGACGTAATTGCGATGAGCCGGTGAAGTTCCTTTCTTTGTTGTCGCAACTTTACTTGTTTTCCTCCACGTCTCTTCCTCTTAATTGGTGGTGTTACTACTGTATCGGTCGGCTTCCTTTTGTTCTGTCGTGCGCGATATTCTTCAATTGTCAACTTCTTAGGACCTATGTGTCGAAGTTCTTCAATAGGAGTTGGTATGTATTCTGAGGTGGCCGTTTCTTCTCCCTGTGGGATATATTCTGTTATTGTTGTGACGTCCTTCTCGAGTTCTGCAAATTCCTGTTCAAATTGGCTGCATAATTTGTTGAAACGGTCGTTGAGCAGGTCTTGCCAATCAGAAGATGCCATTTGGTCCACAAGTCTGCAGGATCGCCATGTAATGTTTACCTATTAGTTATTAGAACTGAAAATATACCTAAGGTCGTGCGTCAATTTGGACTGCACGAAATAATGGCTTTCGCCGAAGCGTGAGCCGCAATTTCTACAAAGAGAAAGTCCTTTTAGGAAAGAGTGCCAGGTGCAAGTAGTTCTTGCTCTCTAGCCGTCTATTTTCTTTCTGGTTTTACAAATAAAATCTTAGCCTATTTATAATAGTAAATTATGCTTACTTAAAATTAATTTTGCTTAACACTAATTGCTTAACCTAGGTTAGTGTCATGACATATAATTATGTTAGTCATCGATTATTTAAGTTACAAAATTAAACAATTAATTAAATATTAAATTTCATTGCATACACTGTCTCTAATTTCATACTTACCAATTCACAATTCGCTGATGACTCAATTCATCGAATTGTGAGTTGGTACGTTGAACTCGTTGCAGAGTCAACGTTGTTTATTTCATGTTACTACGTGTATACGCATCGTGCGTTCACACTACAATATTTTTTGTATACTGTATATGTTGATACTATATATGTTTTGTTTTTCTTTAGTTATAGATTTTTGATTCTTAGCAGTTATCTTTTGATTGTAACATAAGTTCAAAAACTTCCAAAAAATCTTTGACTTTTTCAACAATGTTTTTATTAACGTTTGGCTACAAATTTTCGCCGTAAACTGGATAATAAATTGAAAGTATGAATAGTGCTTAATAATAAAATGAGAAATAAACTTAAAACAACTATTCAAGCACTCTTTCAAAAAGAGCCAATTTTGGAATTATTACTAAACCTTACAGCACTTATTCATTTTAAGGTTACAAAAACATTGAAATATAGCAGTTATAAGTAATCGAAATTTATCCTATGTTCGGTGACAACAATGAAACAAATAACGATATATAGATTGCCGGTTGAAACTCAAACACAACTGGTTAACTGTTTACTTAAACTTCGATTAGTACCGAATGTAAATTTCTTATGGCTTAGTAATATTTGAGAGGTTAATCCGATCCGATCGGCCACATTAACAATACGCCCACGTTAGCCGTGTAAATCTATTTTCGGCGAATTTGTTGAAAAATATTGCTTTCTTCAACTTACAAAAAAAATTTAGGTTTAATCACAGACAAAATAAGTTACCAGATATCTAGATCCCATGTGACTCTCTACCCATTATTTTCCAACATCACACACGTAACAGCAGACAAAAGATCCATGGGCCGTATGCGCCTTTGACCGTCTTTAACGTTTAAAGAACAGACAGTGCGCGAATTGATGTTGATGTTTGATTGTCAAATAGGGAATGAGTGATCACAATAATAGGAAAGGGGGCTGAAACAAAATTTCGCGGATGGAACACAATGTACACAATTTTGATGTTCTGAAATTTGCACAAAACAAACACAAATAAAAACGTGTACCATTGGAGAGTAAAATTTACTCAAAAATTTCTGTTTTCTGTGTTTTAAAGAAAAAATATACAAATTGAGTTTCCAATATATAAAAAATTACAAAATTTTTCCGAAAAACGCGAGATTTTGCGTTTACGAATTTTAATCTGAATTTTATCATATATCATAACTTTTGTTTGGACACATTTTTAAAAACTCAATTCAGAGAAAAAAGATGAAAAATTTAGGAAATTTAAAAAAAATCGGGGTCGGTCATACGTATGAATCCCGTAGGACGCTTCGTTTAGCCGCTAGGAACAAAAAATCATTAAAAATTTAAATCTGAATTTATCAATTTTCCGATCTTTTGAATGCACACCTTTAAAACCTCAATTTAGAGAAAAATGACGTACGAAAAGAAGGTAGGAAATGTCAAAATAGTGGGGGTCGGTCATACATATGAACCCCGTAGGACGCTTCGTTTAGCCGCTACTGGCAAGAAACCGTATAAAATTCAAATTTTTGCCGGAAAAGAACCCTTCAAACCGGAAGAAAATTAGTCAACTTGGGATTTTCGGAAACTATGATGTCCTACGATCTGAAATTCAAAAAAAAATTTACCATTTTCCACCAATTTGAACAAATCTATCTGCTATGGGTTTAATGAACCAAAATTGTATTGAATAACCCGAGTAAAATTTGTAGAAAACAATTAAAACCGGCTCTACGGAAATACAGAGTGTCAAATCAGAGAGAATTCTTGAGAGAGAGCTTTTGTTCCGATTTGCAAAATAGAAAAGTAACGGTTCCCTAATACGCAAAAAATTTTCATACAGAAATACATAATTGAATAAAAGTAACGAATCATATCGAATATGTATCCAGACACTTTGGTGAATTATTGCAACGCTGATGTGTGTCAGCGCAACATTTTGTTGCTGCAGACACGCGTCAGCGCAACATTATTGTTGCTGCCGTCATGCGTCAGCGCAACATGTTTATTTCTAATGTAAACTGAGGTAATTCGTACATATTCCCAATTACTCTCTGTCTCTCAAGTTTGAACGCATCACACATACGTACTACGCATCAGTGTGGGTTGATAACGAATTGTAGCGTCGCTCACAAGCGTGCTGAAGACAGAGAGTAATCGGCAATCATATGAACGAATTGCCTTAGCTCTGAGAGGAAACAAAAATGATGCGTTGACGCTTGACTGCAGATAAAAAGCCGACGCACGTCTGAGTTGCACATCAGTTTTGCAATAATTTAAGAATCTTCGATTTTTGCACTTATATCTTTACTACTTCGCTACTTTGGGGAGCACCACTATTATATATCGCCTATAGCCTTCCTAAAATAATAGACTATCTAATAAAAAAAAAAATATTCAAATCGGATGAGTAATTCCTGAGATCATCGCGTTCAAACAAACAAACAAACTCTGTCTCTTTATACTATTAGTATAGATTACTTGATTGTTGTTGTTTACTAATACTTTATTTATTTTTTCTTTTATTATTTCAAAGTCGCGATGGTCTGGATTTCCCGCGATCCATTTCCACGCGCTTCCAATGAAATCCAGGGAACGTTTTTCTTTTGTTATTGGACTCAATCTATGAAGGGGGATTTTTATTTTGTCAATTATGTGGGATAAATGTGGGTAAAGCATGTGCTTGTTATCGAGGTGTTGGTTTATGGCAATTTCAATTTGAGTAACTGTTTCCGCATATTTATGCAGGTTGATCGTGTGAATGAGTTTGAACGAACCCGTTTGGATTCTTCCTTCGCCAATGTTCAGCGTTATAAGTTGTGAATTTGAATAGTCCAATATTTGGGTGCTAGCCGCACATAGTGTCAGGTATGACCTAAAAAGAGATCAATTTTTTATGTTACCTTTGTGAACTGTCTTTCCGTCTTTCGTGGTAATTGTGGAATGATTGTTTTTCGCTACAATTTCTCTTTTATACTTTGGGGATAGTTTGGAACACAATCTTTTATTGATTTTCACGTACACAGATTCTCCAATGGCGTAATTTTTTATAGGCTTAGTTTTCTTGTTGTGATAATTTAGATCTGCAATTTGTTTGTCCTTTAGCCTTTGCACAACTTCGCGCCTTGCCTGGTCGAATTGTTCAGGATCAGTGCTGACGTTTCTTCCGAAGAATACTTCGATCGGTCTTTTTTTTTCTTTTTTTTCTACGAGAAGCATTATCTGGTTTCTAAAGGCATTTATGGGGGTTTCTAGGGATGGTTTTAGAGGGACTATTATCAACCGTGGTGCGCCAACATTTAATGATGCCATTCTGTATAAATAATGTGAAAAACAATAAAAATCATATTTTTAAACTCTATTTTGCTTTTATTTACCTGAAAATCGAATCAAATCAAATTTGGTGTTTTTGTTTACATTTTTTGACGTAAATATGGATGTTTTGGTTTCTTATAAAGTTTAAGCGCGCCATCTAGTTTTCATTATTGCAACAAACAATGAACTTGCTGTGGTGCTTTCTTATGAAACATTTGTAGGAATGCCGCGAAACTCAAATCAGAATTAATTTATATAAACGAAAACTGCGTTATTTACTTATTTAATTAAAATTTCACATTTTGTTCTCAAAAACAAACATTGTGAAATTTCTTTTGTTTTGTTATATACATAATACTGTGTTAAAACCAATATTGTTTAATATATGACAAATAATTAGTTTTAAATTGCTATTATATAGAATCCTCTGGCCTCAAGTTGGTGTGTGACAACAGATCCATTTGATTGCATTTTATGATTTCCATTAGGAATGACACCGTTTTGGTCAGAATTTTTCCATACTCTACCCAATTTTGTTCCCCGTTGATAATTTCGTCATTCATACCAAATTTAGAAGCGCACAAGGTTTTCACACGAACATACTTTCCTAATAAATTTTTCTTCATTGGAAGTAGCACTTGCTCATAAAATTTGTTGTGTCCAACATAGTGCTTTTTATCGTTTGAACCTTCAGTGATGAGAACGGTTTGAATTTCACCTACTTTCTGGTTGTATGGCTCATAAGTATAAAACAAACCCGTCAGTCTTTTCGTTCTTTTCTTAACTAAATTTGGTGGTATCCTCTCCATACGAGCTGCTGGTGTACCTGGTCTGCGAAAGAATTTATTTATAAAAAGACTTGGGAACTTAAATTTCGTGGAAAGCGTCATCGTTTATTGTGTATAGCCCACTCAAATAATATAATTTTCAAACTTTTCTAAAAGCTGTTTTTGTATGTGTCGTCCTAATTATTCTCTTCAAATCAACTTTGGATAAATATACTTAGATATATATATACGTAGAGGATTGACTACGCGAAGGAAATTTATCTGGAATTCTTTGTCTAAAAGCCGATCTCCTGAACTGTAAGAACATTAATATGAGATTGATTGATTTTTTAAGTTATCTGTATTACCTTCCAGTATTTCGTATCATATCGCTCTGTTCCTTAGTCTTATATAAAATGTTTAAAATGGCATTGGCGTAATCAACTGCATCTACAGCAAAAAACCAGTTTGACTTTCTTCTGATGTCTCAATTATGTCCAGCAGAGGAGCACAAGATCTATTTGCAATCATAAGAAAACCTGCTACCATGCACTCATCTATTCCTATCCCGAAATGTTCATTCCACAAAATGTGTTTTAACTTGTTGAAATAATTGTATCAATTCTTGGTATGAAACATTTACTTTAAATTCAACAGCATTTTATAAGGACAAGTGCTTCCTTAAGTCTTGAATATTTTTCAAATGTTCATTCTCTTCTTCGTTTCTACGTGATGAACCAACAATTACAAGTCTCATTTTATTCCATAAATCCTCATTGTTTTGAAGAAGCTTTCGAAGTTCATACATGGCTTGTAGTTTTAATGGATGATCCTTCAGGACGAAATTGGCCAACAGACATTATACAATTTTTGTCGTTATCATTTCCAGTGAACTGCAGGTTCTTTAAGTGATTCACTTCAAATGGTGGTCTTATGTATGATTTTCTGTCCACGATGAGTTGACCATAACTGTTTGGGAACAACGTCCAACTCACTTGTATTTATAACTAGAAACTACAATTTGTTAACTATTTGCAATGCATGACAATTGTTACTGACCTTAGCAAACATTCTGTAGTAAACAAGTTTAAGCCAGGAAATATGTTTCTTACAACATAGCTGCTCTTATTATGGGCATAGACCCTGCACTGTTGGTTAATGGACGTAAAAACCCACATTCACGTCTTCAGTATGTAGGTATCACTATTATTATCCCATCGAATTTCTGTAAGAAAGGACATACAAATCATGAACGTCATACGTGGTCAAAAAGCATTCCTACTTGAAATGAGTGAACTGCAAATCAAAGAACCCGTTCTCCTGCACCGGCATTGCAGTCTGGATGAAATATACCCACTTCTTCTTGTCATTTAAATATTTCTTGAAACTGCAAACATGTTTATCAAATAAAGTGAAGAGAACCTAGTTTTTCTAATATCACTTGCATTTCCATAAATAATCCTCTTTAAGTTTTTCGTAAATAACCTTTTCATCTGCAATGTCAGTTGATGACAAGAAGAACAAGAAGAACAAGAAGAAAGTAACCTGTAGATATAGCATCCAAACTGCACAAAAGCCTAGACATATTTACCATAACAAATTACATATTTTAAGTACTCAAACATATCTTATATACACATGTTAAGATATGTTTTTGCCTCCAGTAATTGATTTACTTCGTAAATCTATTTAAATTGCAATTCAGCAAAAATGTAAAAATGGTTTCGGGGTTAGAATTTGTGAATTTTGTTTTTCAAATATTTCCTAAATTTAATGATTTTCTAGCTCGGAAATGCATGTTTCCGCATAAATATTTATCCATTTTTCCATTTGTCCATTTATTTAATTCAGTTAAGTATTTTATATTATACATATATATATATATATCTCTGAGACTGTATGTTTCGGAAATCTGAGAATTTAGGTAGCGACATCTGGAAAACGAGATGAGATATCGAAAAAATGTATTTAAAATTTTCATTTTATTTTACCTCATTTAACTAAAATTCAACATCAGATTTCAAAACTGATGAACATTGGAATCATAATTGCATCTTAAAATTTTTCAAAATACACATATTTCTAAAACATAATCAATTGTGGGGAATCCCGTAAATACACCAAATATTTAAAACATTTCATCATTGGTTGAATTTTTAACATAATCCTGCAACCATCAATGCGCTTTAAATATCAAAAATATTGACTATAACTATAATAGGAACGCAAAATACTCAAAATAAGTAAAAATCAACCAAAGATTTTCGAATATAGGTGCCTACAGACGATCATAGCAAAATACATCATATTATAGGACATATTTGTATCATATCATATCTATGCCATATTATATGATGAACTGTACACACTTGTTTTTGAAAATATGACGAAAACTGTGATGTAAATTTTCTATGATGAAATTATATGACAAAGCGATTTTTGCTGTACATACGACACAATTTAATATGACATATATTTCTAATGTTGTATGTTGTTCGAAGGTGTTCTACACAAATTATATTTCATGAATAAAAGAAGTGAGCAAATTGCAGATAAAATAAGTGATGAATATAAAAATCATAACTTATATTTGAAAGTTTGAAGATCATAAATAAAACATAAAAATTATAACTTATTTTCCTAATTACCACACTCCTTTTAATTTACAAGGAAATTACCTGCTGCAAAAATTATTTAGATTCGTCACAGACAGAAAAATTGAACCCCAAAACTATTTCCAAAACAAACAGTTAAAATTTAAAACTGGCACCACTTTTCCTCATGTATTTTCATCATAGATTTCTTTTCCATCGAAAATGGAAAAGAAAAACATGATATATTTATATGTCATATATATGATGAACTGTTCACATGATCATATAATATGACATATTTCTATGTCATATATATGATGAAACATCATAGAAATATGTCATATTTTTTCGTCATATTCCGTGTGTACAGCTTCATCATACATATATTTTGGTCATATATATGATGAAACATCATAGAAATATGATCTTCTGTAGGCACCTTATGGGAATAGACCTAATGTTACTTTCCTTACAATTCCTAATATTTTCAGCAACATGGACATTGAGATGTTCACACATGGGGATGTCTCCTACATGGCACCCCCAAATTGACGAAACTTGCATGATGGTCGCATTCAAACCGTTAGTACAAGTTCATCGTACGTACAAGTAAGTACATATTGAAGCCTTTACAAATAATTATTTTCGTGTATAATAATTTTAGTTATAATTATAGATTCAAACAACAAAGAAACAACAAAGGAATAAAGGAGCAATAAATATTAATTTTGAGGAATCTTCTGTGGATTTAGGTAAGTAGTTTGCATCTTTTTGTATGAAGATGATTTATTGTTAAAAATATGCGTTACATTTGAAAATTGGTGAAAAGTGACAAATTGTAATTTGAAAATTTAATATTTTGGAACGAAATAATAATATCTAATTAAATATTTTTGAGAAAAATAAATTAATAAGAAGTGAACTGAAGTGTACTACAAAGGTGCCTACATTAATTAACTAACTTCTCTAATTATAATGATTAACTTAATTACAATGATTAATAATTAACTTCATTAAATTTATTTAAATATCATATTTCGTTACCAGTGCATAGTTAACTTAATTATTTTATAATCTAATCACAATGAAAATAATAACAACAATTCGCCATAGTTTGACTATTATTGTTTTAGTCGAAATAATTAAGTGTAACGCGATATTGTATTAAAAATGGGAACATTATTCAAGGAAAATTTCTATTTTCTTTTCTTTAATTTTGATTTTGATTCTGAGAAAGAGGTTCATAATTTTGTTATCAAATGGGGACATCGAAACTTTAATAATTTTTACTTAGTTTTATTTAATTAGTCAAATTTGGTATTATGTGATCGTTAACTTCCTTCAAAACCTCATCCATTGTACAAGGTGTAGCGTTGCACTCCGAGGCAATCACGTTGATTAAATGAAAAGCACATTTTTGATTATTAATGTCATATATTTAAAGAGTCATGTAAATATTTATATATTCTACTAGAATGGTCGCATGTGGTTAGTAACACTGCAATATTAGCCACTCATGATAAACACGTTACATTCTATTGAAAGTTTATACAATGTGTGGGGATCAATTAAAAACATATTAAATGTTCACACTGGATGTTCATCGAAAAGGGCTTATCAATTTTTACTTTTAATCAATTGATGTTGATTTCAATTCATTGATCGACTTCAGTTAATTAAATTTGTAATTTATGCAAATTCAGTCTCCATTTGCTGTAGCAGATTTACAAATGAATTGTAAGTCGGTCGGCAGGGTGTCCTTCACTTTTGTTTTAGGTATTAGAGAACAACACAAACCCAGAATGACGAGAATTTAGTGACGAGGGCCTTTGATTCTAATCCATCTCTCGTGAATACTCTTAGTCTTGCTTATATTTATAAGGAATGTCTACGTTCTTACAGCACCCAAGGGAGGAAATATCTTCAATATATAGAGTTGATGGAAAAATTTTTGTGGTTCTTTCCATGGGAATATTCTCTACAGAACAAAATTGAAAAATTGATATAGGGTAGAGACAGTAGTACTCGGACAGTTAACGTTTCTTCTGGATTGAAACTAATGGAATTTTTCCAATATAAAACATAAAAACAAAATGTGGACTTGTTTATACGCATTGTCTGATCCTCTTTCATTTAGCTGAAACAATTTTCTATTGCAAATTGTCACTTTTGACAAATTGAAATTACCATTTTATAAAAAAGTCCATTTTGCGTCAGAACTCGGACACGAAGTTCAGTAGTCGGACACTTTGTTCTATTACCCGGACACCCGATTTTGTAGGACGAATTTCCCGACAACTTCAAATAAAAAAGTCTATTTCAATTTTTAGTAACATTCATTATGATTTATTATTATTATTTATAAATAAGAAAAAAAAAGACTACAAAAAAACCAATTTTTTCAAGTGTCCGAAAACTAAAATTCACAAAAATTCAACAAATTCAAAATCTTCCTATCAGCCACTTGCTCATTTACTATGATCTTGGTTAGAGATCAATTGAGATTTCTCTAACAACGTCGCCAGTTTCCATAGCAAGGTATATCATAACTATTAACTATTATTATTCAAAGAATGTTAGCACTATCACAAATATATAAATAAAACCATAACCGAAGACTAGAATGAAATAAAAATAAAATTAGTCTTGAATATGATTTTTCTCTGCTATTGTCATCACAAATGAATTCCATAACACTAAATAAAACTTTATATTTCCATTTTTGGATGTTCTTGAATTGCTTACATAAAATTGTGACGTTTTTTTTTGGTAAACCCATCAAACCCATCATTTTTCTTAAGTCATGGCAAACATATTTCATATTCCTTAATTATTTAGTTTTAATTACTTAATAGTTTAGTAATATGCAAAAGGAAACCAGGGTTTAAGAGGAATAGCAATTTAAAACTAATTATTTGTCATATATTAAACATTATTGGTTTTAACACAGTATTATGTACGAGTATATAACAAAACAAAAGAAATTTCACAATGTTTGTTTTTGAGAACAAAATGTGAAATTTTAATTAAATAAGTAAATAACGCAGTTTTCGTTTATATAAATTAATTCTGATTTGAGTTTCGCGGCATTCCTACAAATGTTTCATAAGAAAGCACCACAGCAAGTTCATTGTTTGTTGCAATAATGAAAACTAGATGGCGCGCCTAGCACTCACTCATCGCGCATGCGCAAACTTGATAAGAAACCAAAACATCCATATTTACGTCAAAAAATGTAAACAAAAACACCAAATTTGAGGTTATGATAGACGTATTTATTTCTCGATTTTCAGGTAAATAAAAGCAAAATAGAGTTTAAAAATATGATTTTTATTGTTTTTCACATTATTTCTACAGAATGGCATCATTAAATGTTGGCGCACCACGGTTGATAATAGTACCGTCGTCTATGTAAACATAGCAGACTTTTCCAATAAGTCCTCTTAGAATGTCGTCGAGTGCTCTTTGGAATATGGAAGGCGCGTTTTTAAGTCCAAATGGTAGTCTTGTGAATTCGTATTTTCCATTATTGACAGAGAATGCTGTTTTTTCAATGTCAGATTCCTTTAGCGGAATCTGGTGGAATCCGCTTTTAAGATCGAGGACTGCGAACCACTTATTCTGTCCCAACTGAGAAAGAACTTCGTTAATTTCAGGGATAGGGTAACGATCTGCAATGGTGACCTTATTAAGTTTGCGATAGTCAATTACCATTCTATACTTTCTTTCGCCGCTTGAGTCCGATTTTTTCGGGACTATCCAGACTGGGGAATTATAAGGGGACCGAGATGGTCTTATGATGCCATCCTCGAGCAGTTTTTGTACTTCTTTTTCGACTTCATCTTTAAGGGACATTGGATAGGGATAACACTTAGTGTAGATGGGTGAATCTGACGTGGTGCGTATTTCACCTTTGACTTTGGTGATGTAAGTCAGCTTTTCGTTGGGTTCAGAAAAAAAATTCGGAAATTTTTTTATTGAGGCAGCAAGAAAGGTTTTTTGTTGTGGGGTCATGTGATCTGTACGGATATTTAGAGAATTTATGTCTTGGGATTCCTGCTGTTTGATTGGAACTCTAATTTTATTTTTAATAGTCATGTAATTTTTATCTGTGTAAATGACAGCAGACAATTGCTTAAGACTATCGTTTCCCAAGATTCCATCGAATGATGTTAATGTTGGCAACAGGAAGAATTTAATGGGAACGTTTCTGATTCCAAATAAGTTTACCATGGTGTGAAAGTTAATTTTGATATTTCCAGCAACGGAGTTTGCATAGAAAGGTTGATCATTCGGAGAAGGGTTAGTTACCAGGGAGGGTTGAATATAATTTTTATTTGAACCTGCGTCGATCAAGAGTTTTAGTATTTTGCCGCTCTTCATCTTGCATTCGAAGTATGGCAATGAAGAGTCGCCTAATCTTACAAAATGAATGTCAGTGGGTTCTTCCCAATTGATACTATCATCCGTGTAGGTTACGTCTGTGGTATGATATTGCAATCGTTGTTCATTATTGTTGTCTTCGAGATGCGAAGATTTCTTTTGTGTCGATATGGTAATTTCTTTGAGCCTTGTAAGGCATGTGTGATTGTTGCGATGCTGGAAGAGGTCTTTTCCCTTTAAATCCATTTGGCCGAGGTCTATTCATGTAGTTTATTTTGCGCGTTTGGAAACTTTCGTCCACTTCCATTGGTTCAGGTGGTTTCGGTGCGAATGGTCGAGGTGGAGCCGTTGGATGATGGCCTATGGGTTTGTTGTATTCTATGGGAGTCCGTTGGAAATAACGTGGATTTGATTGTTGATTTGTTTGTAGATGTAGATGGGCAAGTTGTGGGTAGAAAGGCATTGTTCGGGGATTAGATCGTTGTGGAAGTGTGTTTCTTTTGGGCGGGAGAGGTGGAGGTCGATTTTCAGTATAGAACTTCTTTCCAATGTATTGACTCTGATTGGCGTAGTTTGCTCTGTAATTTTGATTTTCGAGATTCAAACATAAGTGGAGAGCTTGTAGCAAGTCCGCTGGTTCGCGTATGCCAAGGAGACGGGGTAGATCCCCTCGTAATCCTCTAACAAATGTGTCGAGAGCTTTTTCTCGGTACGTCTGGGTAAGAACGCGTAGGGATTCTGGACCTACATCCAGACATGAGACTTTGTTTAGAATTAATGACAAATGTGAGTAAACCTTTTGATAGAATTCCTCCACCGTTTTGTTCCCTTGAATTGAAGAAGTCATTTGGTATTCCAGGGTAGTTATATCGCGTTTGTCGGCATAGTGAAGGGTGAGGCATCGAGAAATGGCTTTCCAGTCTAATGGTGTGGTATAGGACTCTAAGGCAATATCTGCGTTTCCCACAATTTTGTTTCTAATTACGCTTAAAATACCGTAATACTTAAGGGTTCCCTTCGTAGGTTCGTAAATTTTGAGAATCCGTTCTACACTCTTTTTCCAAGAGCTGAATTCACCGGGATTGCCAGAGAATTCCCTAAGACATTTAACGACGTCTGGCGTTCTTTCTAAGTCGGCTAAATTATTAGTGTGTTCGGGACTAATAGGCTGATCAATAGCAGTTGACAAATCAGAATTTGGATTTAGAATGCCATTTATTATGCTGCGTCCTTGTGCATCGATTACGCGACGTACTATAGTTGTAACTAGATTTTCCAAATCATTCGAATTTTGTGGACATGCCGCGGAAGGGTTTTGAGTCGGTGGAGCAGGAGGATTTATCACAGGGGGACGAATAATATTATTTTGATTCATTTTGTTTTGTGCGAGTTCGAATGTTACCGTTCAGTGGATTTCCTTTCAGATATTTTCTGTCTAGTACTTTGTTTCTTAATATTTCTTGGAAGTTTTTCAATACAATTAATAATTATGGCTTAACACAAAGGCACAATTTGAAAATTTGAATAACTTGCAAATTCTTAGCTAAAAGTAATTTCTCTAAAGTGAGAAGAAATTATTCATTTACACTCCAAAAAAAAGAAATGTCGCGTGTGTTATGAATTTGAAGAAAGGAAAAAAAAATTTGCACGTAATTTTATTTAATTTGATTCACGAGAATTTGATAAAAAGACCTTGCTTTAAAATAATTATTTCTCACTTTTTCACAATTCACTTCGTAAAACTATTTATTACTATTTATCATTATTTGTTTCTCCCCATTGATTATTATTTATTATTTTGGACAAAAGAAAAATTTTAAATAACTTACATTAAAGTCAGAAGCAACATCTTGCGATGAGTGGCTGTTAAAAAATTTTAACACCTTTTCCTCTACGTCTTGTAGCTACTCAGGGGCCTTATTTCCTCTCGCAATGGATTGGTTTGATTTTGAAGACCAGGCGGGTTCCGAAATTCGTGTGCTTCTTGAGGACGTGGATTCAGGAACTTTTTGCGTGAAGTTTTTTAATGTTTGTTGCACTACTTGAGGGCCTTTTTATTTCACAAGCCTGGTCCCTGCTCGGGCACCAGTTAAATTTTTTTATTATTCGCAAAACGAAACACAAATTATTTGTTATTTAATTATTACAAATTTAATCTTTTTATTATTCGCAAAACGAAACACAAATTATCTGTTATTTAATTATTACAAAAATTATTACAAAAACTTAGAGATTACAAAAATAATTAAGAGCTTCCGACCGGCTCGTACCGTTCCTGGCGGCGTAGTTATCTCCACTGACTGGTCTTCGGTGTTCTTCTCCTTTCCAGTCCTCCGTTGGGCGGTTGTTTTGTTGATTAGTACTTACTTGCATTTTCCTGGGAATGGGAACGCTGCTGGGCTGGCATTTTCCTAAGAATCGGGAGCTGCTGTGTTGGCGTTTTTCCTGGGAATGGGAATGCTGCTGGGCTGGCATTTTCCTAAGAATCGGGACCTGCTGTGTTGGCGTTTTTCCTGGGAAAGAAAAACGGTTCCACGGCTGGCACGTTGCGATGATCGTGATGGTGTTCCGTTACGTTTACATTATTTTATGTTATGTTATTTTCTGTTATGTTAACTTATACACTGATTCTGGTAGCAAAAATTGGAAACAATATTCATGAGGTTCCCATGATATTTCAAGAATGATGAACACCTCTGCTTTCGTCCATATTCGGCTACACGGGGACGTTAATTTTTCTGGTCAGGCGTTGTTAATGAGCGATGGGCGATAGGGGGTCCTTTTGCTGAAAGGGAACCCGCCAGCCATCGATAACGCAGACAGCTAATGTTGTAAGTGTTCACGTGAAAAATCTCACATGAAAAATTTCACATGAGGAAACCTCAAATATCCTCATTTATGTCGTACTACTGTAATGTTTGTTTATATCTCAGATGAAAATCAGAGGCTTAAAAGCTCACCATATTGAAGTGCTCGTCTGAAGCACCGGCCAATATCAATGTGAGATCTATGATAATGAAGAGCACCAACAAGTGCCCTGGGATTATCAAAATTGAAACTCTCTTTTCAATGTCTAAGACAAAAACTGAATTTATTCGTCTTTCATTATGGTATTTATATTAAATTTTACAGGTTAAACTTATGTTTAATTACCTCATGGGAATTAAGTTCTCATGAGAACCAAAATTGATCAAAAATTGATTGCACAGAATTCTAAGTATCAATTCTTCACATGTCCCCAATAAGGTTCAAAACCAGAGGCGAAGGTAAGTATATTGCGCAAGGTAAGTGCATAAGGTAAGTGCATTATGTAAATCTCTGTTCCCATAGTCTTCACTATTCTTACGTGTTCTAATAATTGTCTCAGCTATAATGTTATCCGGACAAACAGGCATTACTGCCTGTAAAAATTGGCGCCAAGTTCACATCCAAGTGAAATTGGCGTGAATAGTTCAAAATTACAATGAAAAAAATATTTGAAGTCAAATAAAACGCCAAGTAAGCATCTTTTTCTATAATTTTTGTTAAAATAGCATTTAAATTTTAGTTCATTGATGATGAGTTTATTTTAATGTAATAAAAAAAATTATCTTCAAAATCAAAATACAATGGAACTTGGCACAATCTAGTGTACAAAAATTTTCGTTTTACTGGCGATTCTGCCAGTCTGGTTGCCTGGATTGGATTTTCAAATTTTTAGTTTAGTTTTAGTTTGATAGACAACGATCCTATCCGATTTTTCGTTGCTCCAATTACTCAAGCCACGCAACTGTATATTCATTCATGATTTTCTGCGCTCCTATTACTTAAGTTACGCGATTCTCAATAGAAACATACTATTATTTAGAGATTAAAGTATATGTCTTTTCGGTATGTAACACGAGAGAGAACACATTATAGGGAGTAGAAGGTAAAGGGAGTGTAATAGCTCCGAACAAATCTTAAATAGCAGAAATGTAACGCGAGAGAGAACACATTATAGGGAGTGTAGAGTAAAACTCTCAAAACAAAGTTTAATTTTTCCAGAATAGATTCTTTAATCTAAAACAATCTAACTGTCTAAAAAAAACTATCTATAACTTTAATCACTAATCTATAACAAAACTCTCAAACAATATTTTAACTTTTCCTCAAACAATATTTTAACTTTTCCTCAAACAAACTCTTGATCGAATGTTTAGATTTGAACTCCCTCAATCGCATTCGATTGATTTTATTTCAACCCATTAACGTACTCTTAATTTTGACTTATCCCCTCCTCGATAGGATACATACGAGAGTCCAAATTTTATAGTAAGGACCGATATTGCCCTTTATCATCTTGAGAACCGATATTGTTCTCTTTCAATTTGAGGACCGATATTGCCCTCTTATACAGTTGAGAACCGATATTGTCCTCTTATGCAGTCGAGAGCCCATATTGTCCTCTTATGCTATTGAGAACCGATATTGTTCTCTATTATTGTTGTTGAGAACCGATACTGTTCTCATAGACCCCCGCATGCTATCCTTCTTTGCGCCAACAATAAGAGATTCTTTTCGCATAGATCATTTTAAAAGAGAAATATAAAACTCTCTGAACGTTCATTACAAGGCAAAAGATCTTAATATACTTAATTTAATACATAATTAACTTAATTTTAATACATACATATATTTACTTAACTAATTAGTGCAAACGCACCTGACGCTAATTAATACATTTATTACAAAGGTAATAAAATACTTATACATTCCCTCAAATTAAATACATAATACATAATAAATACATACATAATTCAGTGAATTATGCATACATACATATTACAATAACATCATCTCTATTATGTTATTATATTACATGAATATAGTACACAGCAGTTGTAATATTACATCTAGATACTACCACTAACTTTTCATTTTAAGAAACATTATAAATTTTCTTTTTCTTACTCTATTACATAGACTTTTACTTATATTCTACATATTACATTTTCCTTACATACTAAATTCTACATTGGAATTCTACATACTCCACCTCGTGCAAATTATCAATTTTGCACCTCATCTGTACCCAGTAATTTAATAAGTTTTCGAACCGGTCTGATATATACACCCATAGGTGTCTTTACCTCTGCTACTCTTATCTCTTTATCCTTCCCGGGGAACACTCGCGATTAGGGCTGGGTTAATACCGATATTTGTTGATATTAGCTAATATGAATATATTAGTCACCGGATATTAGGATATCTTAACCGATATATGAATATCAGTGATATCACATATTTCTTTACGAAGAATAAATGAAACAAGTTTCACTTTCACATAAACGAAACAACTTCAATGCAAGATTTCTCAATTATTTTTTATTAACATTAAGAAACATAATTTTTTTGACTTTTTCGGATGACAGACAAGCACGACGAACAGAAATTAGTTTAACAGATTTGGAGAAAATCCTTTCGCAAGGCACCGAAGTAGCTAGTACACAACAATGGCGTTTAAAAACTTTGCTTAAATTCGGGTACAAGTAGTGATTTTTCTTCCACCAATCATTGGGGTCTGAATTTCTGGCCAACATTTTATCATTCAGAAACCGTTGCACTTCAGCTATCAGAATCGCTGTGGGAGACTCCAAAGTATGAGTGTCCTGTATATCCAAGTCCGCCCAAATATCCACGACCTTATATGGTTTCGTTGTATTTTCATCAGCCGCTTCTACATTCCGACGGTTGGACGACGTTGGTAACTGCTCTTGATCCTGAGCCTCTTGAGCCCAGCGAGGATTTACTTCATTAATGGCTAGCTCTGTCACTTTTCTTTTTGCAACATGAGCTTTATTAGTGTAAATAAAATAGGCCATTTTAAAACGTGGATCTAAGAAGGTTGCCACGGCAAAGGTCATACTTTGCTCTATATTTTTTAGCCTAGCGTCTAATCCCTGTATAATGTTATTACAGACGGCTTTGGCACTGTTGTGCAACGTCTGATCGTGTGCAAGATTGCTCACATATACATTATTTAATATTCTATTGAATATCATAACTAAACTCCCCGCCATATATTTTTATTTGCACTGTAACTTGTTCCAATGGTTTTAAGACTGTGCATAAGTCCGTACATAGTTTCCACTCATCCGCAGTAATATTTTCAAGAGAAGAATTGCTTCCAGAACCCAGAATTGCCAGCGTACTACTCACGGCATCCTGTATGGACATTGCTCTTTCCAGCATATAAAAAGTCGAATTCCACCTAGTTGCCACATCAATAATCATCTTTTTTGGACGACTAACCTGGTTATTCACTTGATATTTTAAAAGCTTTTCCGTAGCATTAGTGCTTCGCTTAAAGTGGCTTATAATAGCTCTAATTTTTTCCAAGAAGTTTTGAACATCCGGTATTTTTAGGCTGTCTTTGGCAATGAGATTTACAGTATGCGCAAAATATCCAAAGCTTTTTAAATTCAGATCCCCAATAGAATTTTGAATGTTTGTAGCATTGTCAGCAACCACAAGTTGAACTTTTTTAGTAAGGTTCCAACTTTTAATTATGTCATCTAACTCCACACTCAAATTGGCTACTGTATGTGGCCCAGCTAAAACACGTCATTGTAGAAGGATCGTTTGTAGACTAAAATTATTGTCCAAATAATGCGCTGTTACAGCCAAATAGCCCTCTTGTATCCGAAACGTCCAGCAGTCTACTATCAGGCAAGCAGAATCGATATTAAGGAGTTTTTCTTTAACTGCGTTTGAAGAGGTGTGATAATCTGCATTCAATAATGTGTTTGAGACATATTTTCGGCTTGGCAGTTTATAAGCTGGATTAAGTTCTGACACAAAGTTCTTCATGTGTTCATCTTCAACGATTGAAAATGGTATAAACGTTTTGTAAAATAGCATCATTAAAGCGTCATCAATTTCCCTTCGTTGTTTGCTGGATAGTTGTTTTGTGTTTGTCAACATTTTTATAGATGGTTGGGTTTTCGATGTAGAAGGGTTTGGCTGGGTGCATGTGATTGGTACACTTGAAGATTGAGATCCAGATGGGGCAATATCATCAGCGGTAGGTACACATACCTGCTGACCGTCAGTGTCAGGAATCGGAGTAATTGATCTTGTTGTATTAACTTCCTGTCCAGTTTGTTTCGTTTTGGCTGCGGCGGTGATCGGACCAGTAATTAAATGTCTAGTTTTTAAATGTTTATTCAAATTAGAAACAGTTCCTTTGAAGCTCAATTTCATGTGGCAGACATTACACTTGGCTATTTTAGCCTCTTCGGATACAACTTTAAAAAAGTTTCACACTTCACTAACTCTCGAGCGCTTCATTTTTCAATTGTTCAAATATATTATTGAAATTCAAATACAATTCGGTAAACTTCTAAAATTCAACTTAAACCATTTGTGTGTGGCATGAGCATTAGGACCAAATTGCTTACAAACTACATCCACCCCCTCTACCCATTCAAATTCGTCCCAGACGCAAATTTCCATCTAGTTACTAGCTAATTACTAAGGACACCTGATCAAACAGACCAGCTCCTCGACTCAAGACAAAAAAAAAACGATCACACACCATATAGAACAAAGGACACGCACAACAGCAAAGAAATACACCAGACAAAACGCAGGACATGTAAGAAAACAATTTCCAAAAAAGTGCGATCATAAAATGACCAAAAGTGTGCGATCATAAAATGTTACTGTTACATTCTTGTAACAAGGGATATTTAACGATTTTTTTCAAAATAATAACACCCAGGTACGTTCTAAGGGTACAAGTAAGGTTAAATTAATATGAAGGTTGGTCACAATTTTAATAATTTCCATTTAAATATTTTCAATGAAATAAATAAACTAATCTGAAACATTAAAACTTTATTTTTATTAAATTTAATTGATTCTAAATTCTAATTCAACTAAACTTCAAATCCTCCCGCCTATTCACATAAGTTATACGGCTAATATAATAATATGCAATAATCACTTAGAAAACTAGGAGAATCCGTAACTAATACGCGTATTAGCCATATTCACTTAGAAATACGAGAATCAGTAACTAATACGCGTATTAGCCATATTCATGAAAGATTCATGAATCCAAACTAATACGCGTATTCACGAGAGATTCATGAATCCAAACTAATACGCGTATTCACGAGAGATTCATGAATCCAGAACCCCCTGGATGTAGTAGTAATACAAGCCATGAACCAGACTTGTTTACTACCACATCCAGAGCATATGCAGGCCGGCTGCCATATCAATGAATATAAAATTTCATATGAAAAATGAGATTTTCATCGCGCGAGTTTTGAAAAACGCAAATATATTATAATAAAAATCAGTTTTTAATTAATTTTATGAATTTTATTATATACAAAAATGATTACACTTGCATAGAATGAAGTATTAATATATATTTATATACAGAAAAGTAAAATATTGACGAAGTTGAAATTTAAAAGGAAATACGAAATTTTGTGTGCGGGAATTTTAAATAAATAGAATATTTTGTGGCATAAATCATTTTTTATTCATGTTAAGCAATTTAACAAAATATTGGCAACAATTAATATACAAACTTACATGAAATAATAGCAAAAAAACATATTTCATCGTGTTTATTTGAAGTAAACAAATGCGTAATTATATATAAATGGAAAATTTATTCATCTGTTGTGATATTTTCTCTTAAAATTTTCCTTCACAACATGGGATCGAGGAGTGCTTATGGACAAGATCACTCGACCCCTTTTGATTTTAATAAAAGGCAAAGTTATTTGTAAGATCGCATAACTGGATTTTTATTTCAATTTAGATTATCGTTTCTTACTATTTCACAAAAAAAATTCCCTTAAATTTATTTTAAATTTAATTTCATTTCTTTAGTTCAACTCCTTTTAAGGTTCACATAAATTAAGTTTGTATCATTCAATAATTTTCTTAATCTTGCTTTAAATTCACTTAAATTTAACTACGTTTTTGATCCAACTCATAATTCAATTTTTAAGTTCATGATTTTTAATTGTTTTACTTCCATTAAATTTACTTTCAATTTAATTTCATTTCTTTAGTTCAATTCCTTTTAAGGTTCACATAAATTAAATTTGTATCATTCAATAATTTTCTTAATCTTGCTTTAAATTCACTTAAATTTAACTACGTTTTTGATCCAACTCATAATTCAATTTTTAAGTTCATGATTTTTAATTGTTTTACTTCCATTAAATTTACTTTCAATTTAATTTCATTTCTCTAATTCAACTCCTTTTAAGGTTCACATAAATTAAATTTGTATCATTCAATAATTTTCTTAATCTTGCTTTAAATTCACTTAAACTGAACTACGTTTTTGATCCAACTCTTAATTCAATTTTTAAGTTCATGATTTTTTACTTCCATTAAATTTACTTTCAATTTAATTTCATTCCTCTAATTCAACTCCTTTTAAGGTTCACATAAATTAAATTTGTATCATTCAATAATTTTCTTAATCTTGCTTTAAATTCACTTAAATTTAACTACGTTTTTTGATCCAACTCTTAATTCAATTTTTAAGTTCATGATTTTTAATTTTTTTACTTCCATTAAATTTACTTTCAATTTAATTTCATTTCTCTAATTCAACTCCTTTTAAGGTTCACATAAATTAAATTTGTATCATTCAATAATTTTCTTAATCTTGCTTTAAATTCACTTAAATTTAACTACGTTTTTGATCCAACTCTTAATTCAATTTTTAAGTTCATGATTTTTAATTGTTTTACTTCCATTAAATTTACTTTCAATTTAATTTCATTTCTTTAGTTCAATTCCTTTTAAGGTTCACATAAATTAAATTTGTATCATTCAATAATTTTCTTAATCTTGCTTTAAATTCACTTAAACTGAACTCAACTTTACGGACAGCACGACGTTCTTTCCCCAAAAACTGACTGACTTGCCGAACCAAAATCCCGCAGTTTTTATCTGCATTGGGATAATGGCCGGACAGCGGAACTCCAATCCATGAAAGACCAATTCTTTTCCTTTCGATTCTATTGATCTTTCATGGACTGGGAGATGTCCATTGTCCAACTCAACTGATTCCCACGGAATCAATTGAGTCCGGCTGCAATGCACAAAAGATCAATTCGATTTTTAACGTTCAATAGTTGAATTGATCGTTTGTGCATTTTGGGGGCGGATATCCCTGGGAACAACAGATGGTTTGTTGATTCCCAGGGAATCAATAGGAATTGCAGAACGGGATATGCAACAATGAAAATTAGTTTGCATGTGTTCTTCGTGATCCCGTTATGCCACGCGCCGAAGTCACAGGGTGGTTATGCTTCGGAGTTTTAGTTTTAATTTTCGTTGTTATGAAAATTAATTTTCATAACACACCATCCCCCTAGGGGAAACAAAATTTTTATTTTTTGATAAAAAAAAAGAAAAATTTTGTTTGGGACAAATCGTGCGTGCCGTTTACAATATATTTTACAATTTTTATTTGTTCTTATATCTATCTAGGTTTATGCACACGTCAGTCACACGTAGGTGGGATCCTTTCTGCGCGCGAGTGCTACGGTTGTACTCGGATAAATAAAATACTAAAAATTCTATAGCGAGTTATATATCAGTTAACGTGGAGCGTGATACGCGAACTTCAGGTGTTAAAAGATCAGAATTTAGATCAATAATTCATAGATTTCGAGGGTCAAGAATTTCCTCATTAAATAATAATACCAAAAAAAATTCCGAAACATTCGTTGAAATCACCCAGGACTTGGCCAAAACGCATAAGTCACTAATGGTGTACAAACCGAGAGCCTTATTGGGCAAATAAAAGCGGTCATGACTACGAAGGTCTTACAAACGGACAGTAGATTATTTACTCCAGCCCAAAATACCAATAGAAAGAGAACTCCTCCAGGAGTAGAAAAAGAAATTAAGACAGACTGCTCTACTTCAAATGTAGAGATTAACGGTAAAACTTTAGCAATACCACGAAATCTGAATATACCAATCGGGTGAAGGTTAAAACTCTTAACAATTTTAAATCAAAGAACAAAAAAAAGGAGAAGAGGAAGAAGAAGGCTGCAGAGTACAGTGTAAAAGGAACTTGTGCAAAAATACAACAGATTAAGACTAGGTTGTTGTGTTTTCAAATCTGAGTGATATTCGACGGAGATAGGCTAACTCTATCAGGGATAGGAATTCGATTATGTGAAATTAAAAAAAAAATAAAAAAATTCTTAAACATTGACTTATGGTGAATCATAACGAACCCGAAATCTGAACCTAATCAAAATCCTCGAGGTGAGCGATGCTATTTCTTTCTTTACTTGTACAATATTAGATCAGGGGAACGTTGAAGACGGAGTCAACGAGAGACAGTCCAGGAGAGAGAAAATAATCAATAAGGAATATATAAAAAAAATGTTACGATAGGAGTTATTTGTTTTCGAAATATGGTTTTAGGTCATTATTATGGACTTTCTTCGTCTTCTTGTTAATCTTGATAGTTGTGTTTTCTTTTGAGTTGACTTGTATGACTGTATAGGGGCCTTGCCATATAGGTGACAGCTTGCTTTCCTTTGTTCTGGCCTTTAATAAAACTCTATCTCCGACGTTGAAGCTTTTCCCTTTTGTACCTTTGTCATAGTATTTTTTTGATTTTTCCTTGGATGTCAAGATGGTTTCTCTGGCTATTTTGTGGCTAAGTTGTAGGCGTGACCTTAATTCATTGACGTAGCTGTCGTAGTTATAACAGACGGAAGGGGAGTTTTTTAAATTATTGGGTACTTCGGCCGGAAATCCGTATAACAGTTCGTGAGGGGAGAAATTGGTACTGGAATGTGGAGTTGTATTGTAGACAAACATAGCGTACGGTATCCAAGAGTCCCAAGTTTGACGGTCTCTATCGGTATAGGAGCGTAGGTATTCGATTAGCGTTCGGTGGCTTCGTTCCAGGGCGCCATTGGTTTGAGGGTGATAGGGCGTAGTAGTTATTCTTCTTATTTTTAACAGTTTCGAAACTTCAGCGAACATTCCTGCTATAAGGTTGGCTCCCTGATCTGTGAGTATACTCTCAGGTATCCCGTGCCTACAGACAATGTGCGTAACGAAGGCTTCTGCTAAGGTAGAGGATTCGGTATTGTGCACGGGTATTGCCTCGGAAAACTTAGTGAGATCATCTTGGAAGGTGAGGATGTATTTGCTGCCGGAATAGGAGATGGGGAGAGGTCCAACTACATCGAGATACACCCTTTCGAAGGGTTTGGAGCTGACTCCAGGGATTTTCATGGGGATCTTGGGGTTTCTAGAGGCCTTGTTAGCTTGGTGTTATGAAATTCTACATTTCAATTTCCCTTATTGAAATGTAGAATTTCTATTATTTATTTATATCTTTATTTCATAGTTGATTGTTATATTTACTAATAATTCTTTATTGCATTACTTTTTCATTCCTAATACAATTTAGCTAATCCTTAGTCATTATACAGTCCAACTTATTATTATTTGTTATGCTATTGGCTTTACAATTAGTCATAATACAATTCGACTTGTTATTATTTGTTGTGCATAATACAATTTGTCTCATTCTTAGCTTCCTAACACTTACTACACTTGATTTCTTGGGTCTGGGTCCAGCTGCAGGATTCTTCGGAGCTTCTTCCACTTTTAGTTTGTCCTACTCCTTCATTTGACGTTTATAATTGCCTGTCGTCTACTTGGACGGTTCAGGTCTTACCAGGTAGCCGATTGCTTGATCGGGTTACCTTTTTACCAATTATCGTCGACTTCCAGCCTCCAACTGCTTTCCCTATATATATCTCCTGCCTGTCGTCTACTTGGACGGTTCAGGTCTTACCAGGTAGCCGATTGCTTGATCGGGTTACCTTTTTACCAATTATCGTCGACTTCCAGCCTCCAACTGCTTGGCCGGGTTCGTTTCTTCTTCTTCTGTTTGTCTTCTTTGGTTAGGCTGGAACATGTCTTCCTTCATTGGGCTGGACTCATCTCCTCCTCGACGCGCTTCGCTGCCTCGCCGGACCCAGACTGCCTGCTGATCGATTCTAGGTTCCTATTTATAGCACCAATAGTGCTGATATGTCGCTTTCCCACGATCAAAAGTTCCCATCGTGGTCGCTGATGTATCAATTTTCCCGATCAAATACTCCTAATGCCCATCGTTCCCGGATGCACGTGTCAGGTCAATGAATTTCTTTCTCTGCAGGTCACTCTCTCACTGTGAATTGTTGTTTTGATTCATTACATCGAACATTCACCCATTATTTAATTGCTTTCCCATTTTCTCCTCAATTAATGAACGTCTCCGTGTAGTTGTTGTTGTTTCTCCCAGGTTTCAGGTTTCATCCTCCGTCGTAGCGACCGGCTGTCGCTTATTTCCGCGTTTCTGCTGAATCAGCAATTTTCGTTTAAACGGCGTGAATGGAGGTGGCAGGTAGCATCCATGCGGCAACTGACCGGCGGTCGTTATCACCGCGATTTTGCTGGGTCAGCAATTTTTGCTGACTCGGCGCGAATTCCGTTGTGGAATGTGATGGTCGGATCATGTTTCAATTTTCATTCAAACTTTTTATCCAAGGTCAGATTTGTTTACAAGCGGTGATCGTGACCATTTGTTGACTTCGTGACGTCATTGGGGATTCCAGTTTTGAATGAAAGTATATTTGGTGGTGTTTTGGCGGGTTTTAAGGGCATTTTCGGCGGTTTTTCGACATATTATCCTCCTCTGATGATGTAGCTTCTTCGTGACGTCATCTAATTGTCTTTTTGGGCGCTTTTTCCAGGTGTTTTTAGATCCTCCTTGGTCCTTTCGGGGATTAATCTCTGTAGGGACTCTTTTGGTGGCCTTTGGTGGTACTTCGAAGTTTTCTGAAGAATTTCTGGGTCATAACACTCCTCCCCTCTTTAGAAAAGCTTTCCCCTTTTGTTCGATGAACCGTGCAAGATCTGATGAAGTTGGCTGTGTCCTTGGACATTCCCTTCCAGTGGAATTGTCTCCTTATCCGTTGTATGGTCCTCCACACTCCTTGGTGGCCTCCCGAGGGTAGCTCATGGAAGTCTCGGAGTACTTGCTTGATCTCTGAGGGGGTGTTGAGGATTTTTATATCATCTATGTAAAGATTGATCTTCTTGATTTGATTTGACTTCAGGATTTTTCGTATGACAGTTTTTATAACCATTAGGGTTTTTAGGGGTACTTTCGGTATAGACAAATGAGTTTCTGGTAACCTTAGGTTTTCCGATAGTTTGAGGATGGAAGAAATAGCTTCCTCTAGTTGTTCCTGATCTTGGGTGGTTTGAATATTTAAATTTAGTTTATATATATTATAATCCTTCTTGTCATAGGAGAGGGAGTTGAGTTCTAGAAGAGGTATGTTACTATTTAGGTTTAGTTTGTCGACCAAGCGTTGTTCTAAGTCGCTATTCGGAATTGGTAATAAAAAAAATTTTGGGGATAGGTTATTATATAGTAGGGGCTCGTTGCTTTCTCTTAAGACTGTTTCTTCGTTAGTAGGATTATTGGCAATTATTTGTTGAGGTTCGGGATCGACATCGATCTCTGCTTTCTGTAGTTCCTTAGCCTTGGATCTAGTCACCACATTGATGTTTTTCTGTTTTTCTCCGTTCTCTTCGGAGGGGTAGGGGGGTTCATCTGAGATGGCCCGACTGAGAGCATCGGCATTTACGTTGAGCCTCCCAGGTTTATGTTTGATGTCGAAGTCGTATTCTTCTAGTCGAATTCTCCACCTCATTAATCTTGAAGATGGATTTTTACAGTTCATCATCCAAACTAAGGGTTTATGGTCAGTGATCACGGTGAATTTCCGGCCGTATACGTACGGACGAAATTGTTCGATGGCAAACACGATCGCTAGTAACTCCTTCTCGATAGTGGAGTATCTGGTTTCCGCAGCGTTTAACACTCTACTGGCGTAAGCTATTGGTCTGTCTCCTAACTCGATGTTCTGGGATAAGACGGCTCCAATGGCTAAATTGCTGGCATCGGACGTGACGAAAAATTCCTTGGAGAAGTCTGGGTAGGCAAGGATTGGGGCCTGGATTAAACATTCCTTGAGGATGGTGAATGCTTCGTCGCACTCCGCGTTAAATTTAAAGGGTACATCCTTTTTGAGTAAAGTGGTGAGCGGTTTGGCTATTTTGGAAAAGTTTTGTATGAACCGCCTATAGTATCCGACGAATCCTAGAAAGGCTCTGATGTCTTTGGCCTTCTTGGGTCGGGGGTATGTCTTGACACTTTGTATTCTCGCAGGGTTAGGTTTTACACCGTCGTCAGTTATTAGATGTCCTAAATACATAATCTCCTTTCTCAAGAAATGACACTTTTCTACTTGGAGTTTCAGATTGTACTCCATAAGTCGTTCAAACACGGCCGTAAGTCTGTTATTATGTTCCATTAGGTTATAACCATGAACCACGATGTCATCCATATAAATAAAGCAATGGATGCCCTGGAGGCCCGACAACACGTTGTTCATGGTACGCTGGAAAGTCGCCGGAGCGCCTTTTAACCCAAAGGGCATACGGTTATATTCATAATGGCCATACGGGGTGCTAAACGCGGTTTTCTCGCTATCTCTTGGGTTCATTAAAATCTGGTGGAATCCATTAGCCAAGTCCAAAGTAGTGAAGTATTTCGATTTTCCCAATTGATCTAGTATCTCGCATATATTGGGTAAGGGAAACGCATCACCTACTGTGACGTTGTTTAGCTTACGGAAGTCAACCACAACCCGCCATTTCTTGTTTCCATGTTCGTCCGGTTTTTTAGGGACTAGTAACAGGGGGGAATTCCAAGGGCTATTTGAAGGCTGGATGATTCCGTTCTCTAGCATGCCTTGAATTTGCCGATCTTGGTAATCGAGATGGATCTCTTCTCTTCGTATAGTTACATCTTCCTCGTTGTTGTTGAGGACAAGGATATCAACAGACCCGTGTATTGGTTTTGCAATTGTATTGCCCAATATAACACCTGGCTTGATTTCCTTGTTGACAGTGACTATTTCAGCTTCGGATTTGGTTGATAATGGCACTGAAATGACCATTTCAACCCGAGCTGGGATAGTGATAACTTCACTTGCCCTGTCCAACAAACAAGACGAGAAGTTGGCTACCTTAGTTTGCTTCCGGGGTGACACCTTCGTGTTTGGATTTTCAGGGGAGGTGTTCGAACAGGCGTTTTCGGAGCCTATCATTAAGGAAATAGTTTTATTTTCGTAATTAATAGTGGCGTTTGTTTTTCGGAGAAAATCGTGACCGAGTAACCCGTCATAATGCAGAGAGGATTCTTTTCCAAGTATGTGAAACGAGTGTTCTAAGGGGGTGGATTCGTTTAGCGACAACGTCCCTAAGGCTAGGCCTTTGGTGGGAGTAGATTTTGAGAATAAGGTGGTGATGTTATAGATTACATCCTGGTTGTATTTGCTCTCTGGGATTAGAGAAGAAGATTTTAACAGACTTATTTCCGAACCGGTGTCGAGGATGAATTGGGTTTTGGTTGTTTTGCTTATATTTAAGGGGAAGGCAATGGTAAGATTGCGATGGTCGAGGTTCAGTGGTAATTCTAGCATCCTGGCCTCTTTAGGGTTAAGTCGGCCTTTTGTTACTTCAGCGGTGACTGGCCGACAATTTGTCTCCGCATTCACTAGTTTTTTGGTTCTGTAGGGGCTACAATTTGTGGAATAGGGGAGGAAGGGGTTGAGTCCGGATTTCCTGGATTCGCTGTGTTTTCTACCGAGGGGGTAGGAGCGCGGAACCTGGAGTTATTATATTCCCTAGTTCTGCATTCTTGAATTTCGTGACCCTTTTTCTTGCAATATCTGCAAAAGGGGGTTATTTTACTGACATAAGTGGAGTAGTTATGGTGAGGAGGTCGTGTATTGGTTGGGGGAGGAATTTGACGGTTTCCTTGGGAGCATTGTGGTGCAATATGTCCGGGTTTTCCACATCTGTAGCAGGTTGGTGGTCTTTGCTGCTGAGGTCGACTGGGGTGAGTCGTTGGCGGCAAATTCTGGCCTCTAGCATTATTGTTCTGGTTCGCAGGTCCTCTAGAGAAATCGTTCTGGGTTGAATGGCTCTGTGGTCTTGTTTCTATCCTAGAGGCGTGTTCTAGCACGTGGTTCGAGAGAAGGCTTAGTTTTTTTACTGGGTAAACCTTGGCTAGCATCTGGAGTTGACCATTTGATAGGCCATCTTCGAGAGCTCTTACGGCTAGGGTTTCATTATCGTTGATTATGGAACTTAAGAGGATTTCATCTCTGGTGTAGGACCTCGAAGCTTCGTTTAGGAGAGAGAGAGTAGAGTTAATACGTTGCACGAATTCTCTAGTAAGTTCTCCGGGTTTCTGGCGTATCCGATTTAGCTGATTTTGCAGTGTAAACCTCGAGAGTTTGGTTTCGAACTTAGTACAGAGTGCCGATTTTAAGTCCTTCCAAGAGTAGTCCTGATGATATCTAATTACCTCGTACGCACCTCCGGACAGTTTATTTTTGATAACACTCAGGAAAAGTTTGTGGTCAGTTTCGCATTGAACAGTAAGGAAGACGTCATCTGCGCAGGAGATAAATTTGTGTAGATTCTTTGACTCGCCTTGAAATTCGGGAATAAGGCTTTGTGCGAGAGACAATGAAAATGAAGATACGAATTTGGTCTGATTCTCGACTACAGACGTATTTCCTAAACGTCCAGATGCGTTGGGCTCGTCAATGAATTCCATTAGGCGATCTATGGCATTGTAGTATTTGGTCTCCGTAGATTCGAAAATTCGTGAGGAGAAATATTCCAGATTTTCGTCTTCCGGTGTAAAATCCTTGATCAATTCGAAGTGGAAGTCCTTGAAGGGTTCCCAGTATTGGTCGAGAAGACTGATCCTTCGATTTATAGTAGCCTGATTGGCTCCCACCAGGCTTTGTGCAAGGACACTATCTGCTAGTCGCAATAGTTGTTTGCTCCGTTCGGTTTGGGTTTTGAGTAAATTAATTTTCGACGTCGAAGCAGACACATTAAGGGAGTGATCGACAAGGGGTGTTGGTCCCCCTTGATGATTACTAGGAGGGTCAGAAGGCATATTGACTGAGTCAAGATTGCTGTTAGGTGAGGTGACGGTATTTTGGGATTCGACTTCTTCGGTGTCCGTTCCTTGTTGTTCGTTGTTTAGGGTTAAGATCTCTATTCTCTTATTTGTGCCTTCTTTAGTGGTTTCGTACCAGTCTCTAGTGCCGTCAAAACACCTGAGTCTAGTATATTCGTCCAGAGGGTTGAATTTAGGATGGCTCTTTATTTTAGTGTCGTTTTCACAAAAACTAACCCACAAGTCGGATAAGGTTTTCAATTTGTTAGTTAATAATCTGATGGATTTGGTCTCAGGAATGGATGCGTGTAACCTTCTTATTTCCGCTGTAAGTCCTGATTGAGATTTACAGAGGTTGTTATATTCATTTTCGGTCATTACGCGGATAAAACTGTCAAGTAGGGGTAGGTCGAATATGTGGATATGGGTTATAGATTATTTCTATATGAGTGCGAAACTAGAAACTAGGAGTGGAATAAGAGGGGTCTATCGTTTATTCTGTGTAACTGGAATTTGATAGGTCGAAACTATATTATTATAGATCATACTTATTGATGATGTTCTCTTATTCATCGGCAGTTAAGAGTGTTGGATAGCTAGGATGGCTAGCAATCTGGAGGATCAGAAACATGGCTACGTGACATCTACCCGGATACGTGTTGGTAAATTCGTCCCGAAATGAATTTCCGTTTAAGTGGACCTCTAATTTTAACCATTCGACGATTTTTTCCAGGGCAATAGTTACCTTTTGTTGGTCTTCGAGGGGTAGTTTTGCCACGTATTTACGAACCTTCTTAGATGCCTTGTAAATGAATTTAGTGTCGTTCACTACTATGACCATGTTATAGGTTTAGAAGTAACCATGGAAATATTCAAATTAGACCATAATAAAAGATCGTTGAGATCAGAATCAAAATAAGAAATCAAGTTGTACCAGGGGCCGGAAGTGGAGAATATAATGCGACGTTGTAGTAATTATAGGGGGGCCAATATGTAGGAATTAAAGGTTTGTGAAGACAGTCGAGAAGAATTAAGCCCAGGGGTAAATTAAACGAATTAGAGCGAAATTAAGGATTCATTGGGGAATAATTTGTACCTCAAGATTTCATCAACTTAAGCGTACTAAGTTGCTTCGCGGCATAAACGACATAAGAACTTCTAGTTTGAAGGTGCGCCATAGATGTTCATTACTCATGTTAAAAAAAAATTCAATAGCGTGGTCTACACTTTTCCGAAAGGGTATTAAGAACGCGGTTATTTAATGTTCGTTAGTTCCAATTCACTTAGAAATTAATAATTTTCATTCAGATCTCTCGCCAGCCTCAGCGAAAGTTTTAAGGAGCCTTTAGGCTTCGTGTGCTCCTCTGAAGGAAAATGACTGTTTTATTAAGTACCGAACGGGTTATTCGAGTTTTAAGTTTAAGCGAACGGGTTTACTGACCTTGGGTTAAGTTTATAAGTTAGTTTCTGGTTAAGTTTCTTGTAACTTTCCATAAATTTTACAAAAAAAAGGAAAGGATCCCCCTTTACAGACCTTTTTGTGTTTTTTTTTTTTTTTTTTTTTTTACAATTGTTCTTAATTCTATTATATATAAGTATATATATTCAAAGAGCAAAATTGAATTAAATTACGCTGACCTTAATATTGATTCCTGTATCTCTGGAACTCTGGATAACGCAGGATTTCAGGATACTCTGGATACTCAGGATTTCTGGATCACTGGATTCACTGGATACTCAGGATACACAGGATTTCTGGATCACTGGATTCACTGGATGCCATCAGTTGTGGCAATCCCACCGCTGCCACCAAAATTTATGTTGTGATATTTTCTCTTAAAATTTTCCTTCACAACATGGGATCGAGGAGTGCTTATGGACAAGATCACTCGACCCCTTTTGATTTTAATAAAAGGCAAAGTTATTTGTAAGATCGCATAACTGGATTTTTATTTCAATTTAGATTATCGTTTCTTACTATTTCACAAAAAAAATTCCCTTAAATTTATTTTAAATTTAATTTCATTTCTTTAGTTCAACTCCTTTTAAGGTTCACATAAATTAAGTTTGTATCATTCAATAATTTTCTTAATCTTGCTTTAAATTCACTTAAATTTAACTACGTTTTTGATCCAACTCATAATTCAATTTTTAAGTTCATGATTTTTAATTGTTTTACTTCCATTAAATTTACTTTCAATTTAATTTCATTTCTTTAGTTCAATTCCTTTTAAGGTTCACATAAATTAAATTTGTATCATTCAATAATTTTCTTAATCTTGCTTTAAATTCACTTAAATTTAACTACGTTTTTGATCCAACTCATAATTCAATTTTTAAGTTCATGATTTTTAATTGTTTTACTTCCATTAAATTTACTTTCAATTTAATTTCATTTCTCTAATTCAACTCCTTTTAAGGTTCACATAAATTAAATTTGTATCATTCAATAATTTTCTTAATCTTGCTTTAAATTCACTTAAACTGAACTACGTTTTTGATCCAACTCTTAATTCAATTTTTAAGTTCATGATTTTTTACTTCCATTAAATTTACTTTCAATTTAATTTCATTCCTCTAATTCAACTCCTTTTAAGGTTCACATAAATTAAATTTGTATCATTCAATAATTTTCTTAATCTTGCTTTAAATTCACTTAAATTTAACTACGTTTTTTGATCCAACTCTTAATTCAATTTTTAAGTTCATGATTTTTAATTTTTTTACTTCCATTAAATTTACTTTCAATTTAATTTCATTTCTCTAATTCAACTCCTTTTAAGGTTCACATAAATTAAATTTGTATCATTCAATAATTTTCTTAATCTTGCTTTAAATTCACTTAAATTTAACTACGTTTTTGATCCAACTCTTAATTCAATTTTTAAGTTCATGATTTTTAATTGTTTTACTTCCATTAAATTTACTTTCAATTTAATTTCATTTCTTTAGTTCAATTCCTTTTAAGGTTCACATAAATTAAATTTGTATCATTCAATAATTTTCTTAATCTTGCTTTAAATTCACTTAAACTGAACTCAACTTTACGGACAGCACGACGTTCTTTCCCCAAAAACTGACTGACTTGCCGAACCAAAATCCCGCAGTTTTTATCTGCATTGGGATAATGGCCGGACAGCGGAACTCCAATCCATGAAAGACCAATTCTTTTCCTTTCGATTCTATTGATCTTTCATGGACTGGGAGATGTCCATTGTCCAACTCAACTGATTCCCACGGAATCAATTGAGTCCGGCTGCAATGCACAAAAGATCAATTCGATTTTTAACGTTCAATAGTTGAATTGATCGTTTGTGCATTTTGGGGGCGGATATCCCTGGGAACAACAGATGGTTTGTTGATTCCCAGGGAATCAATAGGAATTGCAGAACGGGATATGCAACAATGAAAATTAGTTTGCATGTGTTCTTCGTGATCCCGTTATGCCACGCGCCGAAGTCACAGGGTGGTTATGCTTCCGAGTTTTAGTTTTAATTTTCGTTGTTATGAAAATTAATTTTCATAACACATCTTTTTAATAACTTTAATAATAAATCCAACAATGAAAATTACAAAATCTTATATTGTAAATAATTCAATCTCTTAAGGTTATAAATCATATTTTCATTAATGTGAAGCATACTATAGTTAAAGTACATAACAAACATTGGTTGTCTGTAAAGTCGGTTTACGGACGATAATTTTACGTGATAACGTCATAAGAAAGCATTGATGAAAAATTGCCTACGTTTATGAATTGAATTGAATTATTTTCACTGAATTATCATTATTTTGTATAATACAAAGAAGGAGCTAATTGAAAATGTAAATTTTTTCAATAAATTTTTTTACTTAAATTATGCAGATTAGTTATAAGTAACAATATGCTATGTATTAACAATTTATTTATTCGTACATACGCGTATTAGTTTGGATTCAAGAGAGATTCACACTAATATGCGTATGAACGAATCTCTCATGAATCCAAACTCATACGAGTATTAGTTTGGATTCATAAGAGGTTCTTGAATCCACACTAATGCGCGTATGGACAAATGAGAGATTGACGAATGAGAGATTCGTACAAACGCGTGTTAGTTTGGATTCATGAGAGATTCTTGAATCCACGCTAATGCGCGTATGAACGACTCTCTCATGAATCCAATCTCATACGCGTATTAGTTTGTATTCATGAGAGATTCTTGAATCCACGCTAATGCACGTATGAACGACTCTCTCATGAATCCAATCTCATACGCGTATTAGTTTGGATTCATGAGAGATTCTTGAATCCACACTATTATGCGTATGAACGTATCTCTCATGAATCCAATCTCATACGCGTATTAGTTTGGATTCATGAATCCACACTAATGCGCGTATGAACGACTCTTTCATGAATCCAATCTCATACGCGTATTAGTTTGTATTCATGAGAGATTCTTGAATCCACACTAATGCGCGTATGAACGACTCTCTCATGAATCCAATCTCATACGCGGATTAGTTTGGATTCATGAGAGATTCTTGAATCCACACTATTATGCGTATGAACGAATCTCTCATGAATCCAATCCTATACACGTATTAGTTTGGATTCATGAGAGATTCTTGAATCCACACTAATGCGCGTATGAACGACTCTCTCATGAATCCAATCTCATACGCGTATTAGTTTGGATTCATGAGAGATTCTTGAATCCACACTATTATGCGTATGAACGAATCTCTCATGAATCCAATCTCATACGAGTATTAGTTTGGATTCACGAGAGATTCTTGAATCCACACTAATACGTGTGTGAACGAATCTCTCATGAATCCAAACCATACTATACGCGCGGGATTCATGAGAGATTCGTTCATACGCGCATTAGTGTGGATTCAAGAATCTCTCATGAGTCCAAACTAATGTATGAATCTCTCATTCGTCCGTTCACCTCAGGCGGAACGTGACAATGAGTCACGATTTTTGATTTGTGCAGCCGGCCATCGATTTATAAGACGTTATCACGTCAAAAAGAATAAGTAACAAAATATAATAAATTAAAATATAAATAAATAACAAAAAAGAATAAGTAATAAAATATAATAAATTAAAATATAAATAAATAACAAAAAAGAATAAGTAACAAAATATAATAAATTAAAATATAAATAAATAACAAAAAAGAATAAGTAACAAAATATAATAAATTAAAATATAAATAAATAACAAAAAAGAATAAGTAACAAAATAACAAAAAATAATATGTAACAAAATTTAACAAATTAACATATAAGTAAATTAGAAAAAATAATATGTAACAAAATTTGACAAATTAACATATAAATAAATTAGAAAACTAATAACAAAAAAATTACATAGAGTGCTGCATATTAATTAAATTTTTGAAGTTTCCTTGTTTTTAATGTTAAGGAACTATTATTTGTGGCTTTCGTGAAGTTATTTAATAAAATATTGCACAGTGGCGAGCACAATTTGCTGAAAATTTCAAAATTGGTTAAACCGCAAGAGCATACACGATCCAAGTCAACATCAAAGTTATCAGAAAGGATTGACTCAAAAACTAGAGCCCTTAAGAGACCTTTCTGAATGGTTGTCCCTAAGAAACTTTTGGAGAATTCCATATTAGAAATTATGTACTGGAAGATAGCAAACATATGGAAAAATAAAATTTTGACACTAGCTGTAGGAATGTGGAGTCCACCACGTTGCATCGCATCAAAGTATTCATCATCTATGGGGACACCTTTGTCTTCCATAACTTCGAGGTTAAATCTGGCGCAATTGATTTTTCGCTCGGTTGCATATGTGGCATATATATGGGCAGATTCATCAATTTGAACACTTGCAAGATACGACGAATCAAAAATGGGCTTAAAAATTGCGGTGTCAATATTATCTTGAACTCTATTTTCGCCATAATCTGCGATAAGGCTTTGGAAATTTTGCCTTTTGTGGAGAAAAACATTGTGAATTCGAAGTTTTTTCTCCGATTCTAAGAGTTCCGTATAAGAAACATTATACCGACAACCAGAAAGAGACCGATATAAGCGGAATCTTCCTTGCAAATCGTCGGTTTGAAACTTTCCTAGCAAAACGTACTTTAATTTCAAATTGTTCAAGGTATAACTTACTAAGTCCAATAAAGTGGACGTAGTAAAAACTGCAGCTTGATACGTATCAGAAGAAAATGTATTGAAATTATTTTCTGCCTGATTCCAAGTGTGAAGCCAATTTATAAAATTGGTCAGAAATTTATTTATTTATTTATTTATTTATTTATTCACTTAATACAAGTACCGTACAATAAAATATTAAAGCCATTAACGGGAAAATAAAGAAAAAAAAAATAATAAAAAAAAAGGAAACACAAAAAATTAACTAAAAGAAAGTACTACAAGAGAGTAACAAACAGCAAAAGGAATAATTAAATATAGCGACACTGCTGTGAGGGACGGATCAGGGAAAGCGGCGTTAGAAGGATTGTTCTCGGGAAATACTAACGGCACAAACACGAAGAATCGTTCGTGGATTGTTTGCGCCAGGCACATCCTGCAGGAAGGGAACAGCACGATTATAAAATCTAAGCATGCGCGTGACAGGCTCCATCCGGCCAAAGTCCGTGCAGTGGAAGCTAACATCATATGTGTCAGCCGATCTAAGATTCATGCAGTTCAGCCAACATTTGATCTGGTCTCGGATGAACGGGGCCAAGATATGCCCCTGAGTGACACCATGCATGAAGTTCAGATCGGCCAAGACTCGGCGTTCAGACAGAGATTGCAGGTTAATAAGCTGAAGACGATCAGCATATGGAGGGAGGCGTAGAGTGTCGGACCATGGGAGATGGTAAAGGGCAAGACGAAGGAAGCGTTTTTGGACGGACTCGATACGCTCTATGTAAACCTTATGGTAGGGGGACCATACCTGAGAGGCATACTCCAAAATGGGACGGACAAGGGAGGTGAAGAGGGTCTTTAAGACGAAAGGGCCAGATAGTTCCCTAGACCATCTGATAATGAAGCCTAACAAGACTCTCGCTCTCCTTGTCATGGTATCAATATGGTCATGAAAGGTGAGCATAGAGTCAAGGAGAACTCCTAAGTCCAGCACGGAGTTAGCCGACCTAACCGCAGATCCATTAATGTAGAAAGTGTGAGGGACATGACGTCGTTTCCGGTGAAAACAAATATGTTCACACTTCGAGATATTTAGATTGAGGTTGCTTTTTGCGCACCAAGTTGAGAGACGAAGAAGGTCCTCTTGCAGTTCAATATAGTCGGTAGGATGCACAATATTCTTAAAGAGCTTTATATCATCAGCATAGGAGAGAATAGAGGAATTCAGGATCACTCTATGGACGTCATTGGTGGCAAGAACGAATAGGAGGGGGCCAAGGTGGCTCCCTTGAGGGACCCCACAGGTAGCTGTAAAGCAGTTGGAAAGGGTAGATCTGAAACGAACACGATACGTACGATTTCGTAAGTAAGAGGAAGTCCAACTGAGAAAGGGGGCAGGGCAACCAGCCAATTTAAGTTTGAGTAAGATTAGGGAGTGAGGGATGCTGTCAAAAGCTTTAGACATATCAGTGAAGATAGTTTCGACAACTTCACCACGCTCGAGAGCGTTGATGGAGAAAGAGGTGAAATGGACAAGGTTGGTGACAGTAGATTTCCCTTTCAGGAATCCATGCTGGTGCGGGCCTATACGAGAAGCAAGGAAGGGGTAAATCTTAGTGACGATGATTTTTTCGAAGATTTTGGGTAAGGAGGATAATTTGGCGATCGGCCTGTAGTTAGTAACAAGCGACTTAGAACCCTTTTTGTGAATAGGAGTTAAGAAGCCAGCCTTCCAGGCGTCCGGAAAAATCCCCGTCTGGATAGATTGGTTAAAGAGGGTTGTAAGAGGAGGGGCAAGAAGGAACGCACATCTCTTGAGAAGAATAGGCGGGAACCCATTGGGCCCTGGTGAAAAATCATCCTTCAGACCTTGGAGCTCGCAAATACTTCCTCCTCTGTGATGTGGAGGTTAGGAAACTCTGAGGAAACAGAGGGGGGCAACGGGTTGAGGTTGGTGAAGTAATCAACATCAGGAACAAATTGACCGTCAGGAAAGGAGGAGGAGAAAAAAGCTGCAAAGGAAGCTGCTATGGATTGCGGATCTCGATGATCAGAACCAAGATAGGAAATAGATTGAGGGAAGGGATCACCTCTGCCTTTCCTTTTGGAATTTACAAATGAGAAAAAGAGGTGAGGGTTAGACGAGAGGTTATCCTTTACTAGGGATAAGTAGTTATGATAGCGGAGGTTAAGCTGCTTGGTAAATTCAGCACTAAGGTTACTAAACTGAACAAAGTCCCGGCGAGATCCAGTGCGAAGGTATTTGGTCCAAAGGGAATTCCGCTTGTTCCTCAAGGTCTTCACTTCTCTAGAGTACCACGGAGGGGAGCAGTCAGTTGGGGGAGGGGTGGAGATTGGAGTGGACAAGGAGATGGAGGAACGCACAGCGTCATAGAGATCGGTGATAGAGATTTGTGGAGGGTTACTGAAGTAATAAAGTTCTTGAAGGGAAGAGCACAGTGTCGAAAGCAGGATGTGGAAGTCAGTTTTATGGAAGTTAAGCCTAGGCGGGAGTTGGATGGGTTTGGATGACGATTGAGTGGAGTGGTATAGGCAGATAGTAAGAGGAGGGTGATGAGGGTCGATGTTGCATAGGACATTCGTAGAAGGGGAGACAGTCACAAAAGATGGACTATTAGAGAAGACTAAGTCAAGGAGACGGTGGTTAATGTTTTTTACGGGGTTCATTTGGAAAAGGAAGAGGGAGGAAGTGGAGTCAATAAGTGTCAATTCAGAGGGAGAGGTGGGATTAGTAGCAGAGAGACTGTTCGCGTCGAGATCAGCGCGCCAATCCAGATAGGGGAGGTTGAAGTCACCGAAAAGGAGAACTTGATCTTGAGCAGCAAGAGAACTTAATATGGAGTCTAAGACAGTGGTTAAGTGAAGAAAGACACTAACATCCGAACGTGGTGGGATATAACAGGCAATAAGTATAAGGTTTGAACTCAGGAAGGGGACTTTCACAGTTAGGAGTTCAAGGGGCTCGGAAGAGGTATTTGGTATAGAAGTCGGATTGAGGGAGGAACGTACTGCGATAAGAACTCCGCCACCACGACGGGTAGGATCGCCGAGGGAGCGGTCTCTACGAAACTAGGTATATGCGCTATCCAGGACCTCATGGTCGTTGATGTTTGAACAGAGCCACGTTTCAGTAAGAGCGATTATGTCATGAGGAAGGGCGTGGGAGGTGAGGAAGGTGGTGTGAGTCTTTGTTCTGAGACCTCTCACGTTCTGGTAGTAGATGGTGATTGCGTGCAGTTTTTTTGAGAGGAGGCTTTGGAGGGCGAGGGAGCACGGGCAGGAGGACTTACCGCTCGGGATGTACCTGACGAGGTCCCTCTAGGGACAAACTCTTTGATAAACACACCCTGGGGCCAGTAGGGCTTACAAAGGACACGATCAAAGAGAGAAGGATGGACGACGATCTTAAAAGATGAGCATCTACCCTCTGAGAGCTTGAAGACCTTAATTCTGTTGTTGGAAACATCAAGTCCTATGACATTAGATAAATGAGCAAGAATATCCTCCGTAGATGTAGAAGGGACTAGTTCAGTAACAAAGACTGACCTCGTCTTAGGGACAGTCATTAGGTTACTAAGGGACAACATGGGGGAAGTCAGTTTGTTGTTATTGGGAGATGGTATAATTTGCGTAGAGGGATCCGAAATGATAAAGGATGGGGAATTAGATTCCTTGGGAGCTTCGGGTGAGGGATGAAGGGACATATTTGAGATCAGGGTATGCGGGATAGGAAGGGTGTGGGTTGCATGGGAATTCCCTTGAGCAAGGTTGCAATTGGACGTGGGAGTGTTAAGAGAGGAGAGAATGGAAGACTTTGGTAGGGCAGCAGATGGGGGAGCACAGGAGGTGGAAGTAGGTATAGGAGAAGGAGAGGTTCCAGATGGAGTAGATTCAGAACTTCCCTGAGGTACGAGGGAGGGTAGGGCTGAGGTAGGTAGAGATGAGGATTTGTTCGAACGAGTAATCCTATTGGAGGTTGTGTGAGACGAGGTGGTTGTGGAAGGGGTTAAAGGTGGGTTCAGACATGTACCCTGTGGGTGGTCAAGACCCTTAAGAGATTCAAGAGAGGACAAGAGGGAGGCTTGGATGGTGGACGATTGAGTTAGAGCGGTACCAAGTTTGCGTAGGTTCGCACCAATTTCGAGAAGACGGGAAGAGACAGCATGCAGTGTAAATTTGCGGCAGTGGGAGCAATACCAGTATATGCCTGAGTCTTTTGCTACAATTTTGTCAGCAATACTGCCAGAAATCCCCACACATTTTGGGTGAAAGGAACCACCACAAAAACCATGACAGGGAAGAAACCTATCAGAGTTCCTGTCCTTGCAGGTGCCTGCGGCACAAACCAAAGTCATATCGAGATATCTAAGATAATTCCGTGACCCGTACAATACAGAGTGTTAACAGGCGCAGCCGTAAGAGAAAACAGAGCAAAATTAGTAACTAAGTTTAAATCCAAAATAATCCAAAAAAAAAAAAAAAAAAAAAAAAAATTAATAAAAAAATATGATGAAGGAAATTGATAATCTCAGGTCCTGCGTGATCTCGATCGTTGTGTCAGCAGTCAACAGATTAAACGAAGAATCAAGCCTGGCAGTGCTCCAATGTGATGACGAGGCGAATCTTTGTCCCAGGTCAGTAACCGTTAACCTTTACGAATCCTTTCCGTTACAGGTGTCAAAATCACTTGGAAACAATCACTTCAACTCCAATTTTCGACTTTTGAAAATGTTTTAGTTTATGAATTTATGAGATTTTAGTTAGAAAACTTTATTGAATCCCGGCGCAGTGATGTGATCATAGTTCCGATCCACAAAATGTTTATGTCGTTTTCGTTGCTAAACCATTAACTCCGATAGAGCAAGATTATGAACTGATTGTTGTCAACTGTTTTTGATTGAAGCATCACAATTTATACGTTACGTCATACAGTAGCTTAAATCACTACAAGTAGCTCTACTTTTCAGGTTATATTTAAAAGCAACAAGGTTAAAAATTCTGCACAAATGCAACAGCAAAAAAAAAGAAAAGCGGTACGTCCGAGCTTGACGAATGCAAATCTGCAACTTCTTACTAATTCCACCTGGGCGCCAGATAAATTGAAAATAGGGCTACAGTAAACGTTTCTTTTGTCTCTGCCTTTGTGAAGTTGCTTCACATTAACAATGTTCCACCAAGTGCGAATAATTTCGCAAAAATCGGCAGTTTGGGAGCAGCCTTCGGACTTCAAGGCTGCGATGGTGGAATCATGAAATATATTGTCTGCATAACAAACTTTTTGCCTATCGAGATTGTCAATAGTTTTTAAATTTAATTTGAAAGCCTTTCTAACACTCAGGTTTCTTTCGCGATTAAAGAGATTGCAGATATCTTTAAAGGAAGCTTTTTTAATTTCACCGGACTTGAAGTCACTATAAAAAAGCTGTTGGGGATCTAAATTGATCCGATTATTGCGAAAGTTTTTGTGTAAATGTACAGTATCATACTGCAAAAAGACTTTTTGGTCAGGGAAATCTGGATTGGGGAAATAGTTCTGTGACTCTTTTTGAAATACTTTGAACATATTTTGATTCGTTTTGCTATTATCAGTAATAAGAACAAGAACTTGAAATCCTATTTTGTACACAAATTTGATGACTTCTGTGGTAAGTTCGTGCAAATGCTTACCAGAGATATAAGTGACCGGTACTAGTCGAACAATTTCCTTAAATTTTCCATAAATTGACTTAATCATAAATGATTGAACGGTTCTAGCCTATTTTGAACCATTATTTTCGGCCAAACCGGTAATGTTATTTGGCTTAAATTGTAGGCACGGTTCAACATAAATTTCGTCATTTAGTAATGCGCCTACTTTTTCTACATTACTTAGTGACTTAATAGCATGCTCCAAATACCGTTCGTCGTTGTGTTCATTTTTAAAATAAGGTGTTATATTAAATGACGACGAAATACTTTGAAGGTATCTTTTGAGAGGGAGAAACATGAATTTGCGCAGAAGTTCGTATGCGGCAGCAGAATGCGAATATATCACAAAAGACATTATAATGATTGAAGAGTCGTACCGGGTTCTTTGAGAGAAAAAGTGTTTGAGTTGATTAATCAATATTTCCAACTTTCCTGAATGTTCGTATTCATCATCAACCTGAGAAGCTGCCTCAAGATTGCGCAAAGCTGCCGTTAAACATATTTCGCGACTTGGCTTAGGAGTTTCTTGGCATTGCTTATATCTGCTCAAAATATTCACAACTTGCGACCAAAGGCTAAGTTTCTTGGATTTGGGCAAACCCATGAAAGATCTTGGTCGCTCAATTCAGAATCTTTCATAAAAACCCTAACAAATAGATCCTCCGAAACCGAATTTCTAACAACGAACTCGCAAATTTCAGTTGGATCTTTTTCAACAATGAAGAAAATAACACTGTCCGCATGTATTTTAATAAACCAATCAGTTATTTCTAATTGAGACTTAAAATTGTCTCGGAAATTTTCAAAATTGGTGATCCGGTCTTTACTGAAGAACTCTTCATTGATTTCTTCACAATGCGCAAGAGCTTTCTCTCGGCGAATATTGGGATCTTTGCGTGAACATGATGGTTCTGGTTTTGACAAGTAAGACGGACAGTTTGGGAAAAGTGAGGGAACGGCAGTTTCCGTTAACCGAATGCGTTTCAGAGGACGATACACCTCATTGACTCGCAAAATTTCAGAATCCCGGAAATGTTTCGAGCAGACATGCGAAAATTTTGTGGGCTGCCAGTTATCACGGGGTATACTCTTTACCCAAGAATTAAAAAGCGAAGACTCATTTTTTGGAAATGAAAACGCTGAAACTGAGCCTTCTTTCGCGATAGAACTGTCATAGTTCGAAGAACAATTAGGCACACAACAACGACGCGGCATTTTGAAGTAAACTGACTTCAAAAATTATAAAAATATCACAAATAATACAAAAAGTAATATAAATAATATATAATACTAATAAAAAATTATAAAAATATCACAAATAATACAAAAAGTAATATAAATAATATATAATACTAATAAAAAATTATAAAAATATCGCAAATAATACAAAAAGTAATATAAATAATATATAATACTAATAAAAAATTATAAAAATATCATAGTTAATCAATTACAATATAACAAAGTAATATAATATTAATTAATAAAAATACCGCATGAACGGATGTCGCCTCGTCCTAAAATATAAAAAATTTACCTTTTTCCAATCAAATTATTAACGTACCAGATATTTACGAAGTCCCTCGATGTTCGCTGCTTAATCCGTCCATAAAAAGTCGCCTTCTACTAATAACAACATTTACATTTAGTCTTTTTATTTAACCAAAATACACTAATTCATTTCTTTTTAAAAAATTTCAATATTCGACAAAGATGTTTAAAAAAATTAAAACGAAACTTATATGACTAAATTCACGTATGGTAACACTTTTAGCAAAACATTTGAAACCACGAAACAAAAACGTTCTTATTTTAGCACTTTATTTTTCTATTTCAATGTTTTCCTAAAGTGACACCGACGCTTGTTAATTTTATATTTAAAAAATAACACTAAACCATATTTTTAAGCACAAAAACACTCACAATTTTTAAATTGAACCGGCGTCGCGAAAAACTCCTCTGTCAATTCTGACACCGCGAATGGAAATGGCCCAATCCATAGGCCTGTACTCACACAGAGACAAAATCTGGTTCATGGCTTGTCAAGACCACTACATCCAGGGGGTTTTGATGAATCCAAACCTAAACCCTCTGTAGTAGTACAAGCCATGAAGTAGGTTTCCTTACTACCACATTCACAGAGATGGCCTACCTTCTGCCTTCTGGAACGAAATGAAGTTTCATATGAAAAATGAAATTTTCATCGCGGGAATTTTGAAAAACTCAAATATGGCATAATAAAAATCACTTTTTTATTAATAAATGACTTTTATTATTTGCAAAACTGAATACACTTGTATGTAAATCAGTATTAATATATATTTACGTATTGAAAAGTGGAATAAAATTAAATTATATAGTAAAGTTGAACCAGATATTACAAAAATTTAATAACAAAATTACGTTATGGACGAATTAACAACAAAAGGCAATCAAGTAAACAAAATATATAACAATATAACGAGAAATTAACAAAAACTTATAAAAAAATAAAAATTATATGGTATAAAAACTAAATTTAAACAAACAAATACACTTTTTGATATTTTTTAAGATTTCTTTATTATTAAACAATGAAGTTTAAACAAATAATTTTTAACAGTTTATATATTTTGAACATTTGTTTATAAATTTTAAGTTTTTTTCATGTTTTGAAACATTACAATTCATTTCTAATGAGCAATTTACATATTGCTACGATTTATTTTATCTACAAAACTATTCAATAAATTATAATTTTATTATTTATTATAAATAATAATATTTTTTCACTATTTTAGTTTCACAAGCACTGAATTTAATGAATATTTGCGTTTGTTTTGCACCGAAACAAACAAACGTCAAAATTCATACCGCCGACAAAATTGACTTTTATAAACTTTTCGCGGATTTTCCGATGGAAAATTTATATTATATTAGTTAACAAAACTTCAACAATTACACTTATACAATATTTTGTGTAAAATAATAACTTTTTCCACTTAATTAACATTAAAACCGCGGAAACGATAAGAATTTCCCGTACTTCGCCATAGGGAATGATAAAATTTAGGATGAGTGCTATTGTTAAAGTATTTGTAATTAATATAAAACAAATTCTAAATCGAAAAATCCACCAAACGCGCACAAAATCGGATTTTGTCGGCGATATAAATTTTGACGTTTGTTGTTTTGTCGGTAAACAAACGCAAATATTTATTAAAGTTAGTGTTTGTGATTCTAAAATAGTGAAATAATATTTTTATTAATAACTAGCTGTACCCGCCCGCTTTGCTGGGCATTACGTAAAACTGCTTATTTTTTGTATACTGTATATGTTGATACTATATATGTGTTGTTTTTCTTTAGTTATAGATTTTTGATTCTTAGCAGTTATCTTTTGATTGTAACATAAGTTCAAAAACTTCCAAAAAATCTTTGACTTTTTCAACAATGTTTTTATTAACGTTTGGCTACAAATTTTCGCCGTAAAATGGATAATAAATTGAAAGTATGAATAGTGCTTAATAAGAAAATGAGAAATAAACTTAAAACAACTATTCAAGCACTCTTTCAAAAAGAGACAATTTTGGAATTATTACTAAACTTTTAAAGTTACAAAAAAATTGAAATATAGTGGTTATAAGAAATCGAAATTTATCCTATGTTCGGTGACAACAATGAAACAAATAAGGATTTATAGATTGCCGGTTGAAACTCAAACAAAACTGGTTAACTTTTTGCTGTTCTTCGATTAGTACCGGATGTAAATTTTTTATGGCACAGTTATATTTGAGAGGTTAATCCGATCCGATCGGCCACATGACCAATACGCCCACGTTAGCCGTGTAAATTTATTTTCGGCGAATTTGTTGAAAAATATTACTTTCTTCTACTTACAAAAAAAGTTAAGGTTTAATCACAGACAAAATAATTTACCAGATGTCGCGATCCCATGTGACTCTCTACCCATTTTTTTCCAACATCACACACGTAACAGCAGACAAAAGATCCATGGGCCGTATGCGCCTTTGACCGTCTTTAACGTTCAAAGAACAGACAGTGCGCGAATTGATGTTGATGTTTGATTGACAAATAGGGAATGAGTGATCACAATAACTGGAAGGGGGCTGATACAAAATTTCGCGCATGGAACACAATGTACATGTACACACAATGCACACAATTTTGATGTTCTGAAATTTGCACAAAACAAACACAAACAAAAATGTGTACCATTGGAGAGTAAAATTTACTCAAAAATTTCTGTTTTCTGTGTAATAGTATTTCTATTGATTTAAAGAAAAAATATACAAATTGAGTTTCAAATATATAAAAAGTTACAAAATTTTTCCGAAAAACGCGAGATTTTGCGTTTACGAATTTTAATCTGAATTTTATCATATATCATAACTTTTGTTTGGACACATTTTTAAAAACTCAATTCAGAGAAAAAAGATGGATTGAAAAATTTAGGAAATTTAAAAAAAATGGGGGTCGGTCATACGTATGAACTCCGTAGGACGCTTCGTTTAGCCGCTAGGAACAAAAAATCGTTAAAAATTCATAATCTGAATTTTATCAATTTTCCGATCTTTTGAATGCATACCTTTAAAACCTAAGTGTAGAAAAAAATGATGTATGAAAAAAAGGTAGGTAATGTCAAAATAGTGGGGGTTGGTCATACATATGAACCCCGTAGGACGCTTCGTTTAGCCGCTACGGGCAAAAAACCGTATGAAATTCAAATTTTTGCCGCAAAAGAACCCTTCAAACTGGAAGAAAATTGGTCAACTTGGGATTCAAAGTTAGGAAATTTAAAAAAAATGGGGGTCGGTCGTACGTATGAACTCCGTAGGATGCTTCGTTTAACCGCTGGAACATAAAATCGTTAAAAATTGAAAATCTGACTTTTATCAATTTTCCGATCTTTTGAATGCACACCTTTAAAACCTCAATTTAGAGAAAAATGATGTATCAAGGGAAGGTAGGAAATGTCAAAACAGTGGGGGTTGGTCATACATATGCATCCCGTAGGACGCTTCGTTTAGCCGCTACGGGCAAAAAACCGTTAAAAATTCAAATTTTTACGGGAAAAGAACCCTTCAAACCGGAAGAAAATTTGTCAACTTGGGATTCAAAGTTAGGAAATTTAAAAAAAATGGGGGTCGGTCATACGTATGAATTCCGTAGGACGCTTCGTTTAGCCGCTAGGAACAAAAAATCGTTAAAAATTCAAAATCTGAATTTTATCAATTTTCCGATCTTTTGAATGCATACCTTTAAAACCTTAATGTAGAGAAAAATGATGTATGAACGGAAGGTAGAAAATGTCAAAATAGTGGGGGTCGGTCATACATATGAACCCCGTAGGACGCTTCGTTTAGCCGCTACGCGCAAAAAACCGTTAAAAATTCAAATTTCTACCGGAAAAGAACCCTTCAAACCGGAAGAAAATCGGTCAACTTGGGATTCCCGGAAACTATGATGTCCTACAATCTGAAACTCAAAAAAATATTTACCATTTTCCACCAATTTCAACAAATCTATCTGCTACGGGTTTAATGAACCAAAATTGTATTGAATAACCCGAGAAAAATTTGTAGAAAACAATTAAAACCGGCTCTACGGAAATACAGAGTGTCAAATCATAGAGAATTCTTGAGAGAGAGCTTTTGTTCCGATTTGCAAAAGCGAAAAGTAACGGTTCCCTAATACGCAAGTAAAGGTTGAAGTTTTCGTATTCGAGATGGGCATAAGAAGATCCAAAAATAAATCAATCCCCATTTCCTAATCGAAAACCACATGACATGAAGTCGCATCCATCTCTAGTATGAATCCATGGATCCATCATATCAAGAGAACTCTACTTAAAATTAAGAGATATTATGAAATCAAACTACCGAATTGTTCTCGCGAATGCAGTTCATGCTCAAGAGAGTGAGAGAAATCGCTAAAAATTTGTACTCGAGAGAAACGATCGCTCTTAATTTCTTTATTTCAAGCTTTCGCACGGAAGGAAGATGCTCTCTTAAAATCAAAACGACCAAAACTTTAAAACTACCATATCTCGAAAAGTTTTAAGCGAATTTCTTCGAAACTTCACAAAAACATTCTCCTTCTAATAAGACTAAATCCTACCAAATTTCATAAAACTTGTCCCGGTAGATCCGGAGTTTTGCCGCGACAAACTTTTGTGAAAAGATATTCTTTTATATATATAAAGATGACATAATAAAAAATAATAAAATAACAATTTATTGTGATGGGTGAATATAAAGTAAATTATGGCAATATATAAATTGCTAAAAAAAAATTGTTTTTATATGCTGAACTTGTGAAAATATGTAACAATTTAAATAAAACGTTTATAAATGTAACATGTTAAAAATGATTTATGTAAATTTCAATTTTTTATAATAAAGAAAACTTGAAATAGAATAACAAGTGGTGTTTTATTTAATTTTTCAGGTACAAAAATTGTTAAGATTTCATATACATATATATTTTATAGTTTTAATTTTTTTTATTATTTTTTGTTGATTTCCCTTGTTATTGTTTTATATATCGTATATTTGGTTTTTGTTTTGTTAATTTGTAAATAACGCAATTTTCTCATTCAATTTTTATATATGTGAATTTTTTTTCCTATATAATTTAATTTTATTCCACTTTTCTGTATATAAATATATTTTAATACTTATTTCTATATAATTGTATTCATTTTTGTATATAAAAAATATCATAAAATGAATAACAATGTGATTTTAGTATAAAATATTTGCGTTTTTCAAAATTCCCGCAATGAAAATTTCATTTCTCGTATGAAATTTCATATTCTTCGATGTGGCAACCGGCCCTCTGATGCTAAGGGTGTGGTAGTAGAAAAGTCTGGTTCATGGCTTGTATTACTACCACATCCAGGGGGTTTTGGTAATACCTTAGCGAATACTAATATATTAGTCTCAGCCCTACTCGCGATACCCTATCTTTCCGCCAACAGTTTCTAGGTACCTGTAAATCTACTATCAAAACAATATCATTTACCTGAACCGCTTCACCACTTTCGGTCCATTTTTGACGTGGCATTAAGGTAGGCAAATATTCCCTAATCCACCTTCGCCAAAAAGCATCTGCTAAACTTTGAGCTATTCTCCATTGTTTTCTCCAGCAAGTATTTTTCATGTCGTAGCTACCTAAACTAATTTCTCATGATGAAGTTCCTATGAGGAAGTGGTTTGGGGTTAATGTTTCATCGTCGCGCGGATCAAGAGATACATGAGTAAGTGGTCTTGAATTAACTGAATGTTCAATTTCTGCTAAAACCGTGAATAATACTTCTTCTGATTTTTAAGAATTGCATATAAAGCAGTTTTGACTGATCGAATTAAGCTCTCCCGAATTCCTCCCATATGCGGAGCATCCGGAGGATTAAATCGCCAAACTATTCGTTTATTTAACGCGTGTGCTTTAAGTTTTTCTTTGTCGATAAGATTAACAACTGCTTCTAATTCTTTCTCAGCCCCTCTGAAATTGGTGCCTCTGTCACTGGCCTTCCTTAACCGGCACACTATACATCGACTCGCGAGTGATCGTTAAGCGTTGCGTAAACCAACGATGTATTTTTGTCGTAACTCATTTATAACCGTGTTATTACTCCCGTGATAGAATCGTCGATGATAATCTTTGATTAATGCTTTTGTCGCAAAATGCTTGATATATAAAATTATTGGACGATTATTAAATTCCGTACTAACATTCAAATCTACCCGACCGTTTGCCCGTACAACGTTTGATGTGTCGAGAAAGGGTTTCAACTGAATGAGCCTACTATTTTTGTGAATATTTTTACCTGATTTTATAGCGTTGATTTCGTTGCTGAAACACTGATACTGAATAACACGGTATAAAATTTGCTCGCAAATTGTTAGCGTCAAATATGACGACTGCTCTGTAAGTTCTATTTTTCGATGTGTTAGTATAGCTTTCCACCCTAATAATTTAATTGTGAGAGGTAGTGAATTGCTCTGTATTGAGGTTGCTACAACCGCTCCCACATACGATTTCCGTTGTTCCATTTTTTCAATACTGGTTTTTTCATACGCGCTCATCGTTGTTTCCTTCGGCCATTCATTTTCATGAAGGTGCAAATATGTCGGACCATTGAGCCAACGACCCGCTTGATAAAGCGCCTTATTTGAAAAACGTGTAGCGTCATCTGCAGGATTTTCCTTTGAAGGTACATATCGCCATTCTGTCACGTTTGTTAATTCGGCTATTTCGCCTAAACGGTGTGCAACAAATACTTGTCTTGCCCGAGGTTCTGACCTTATCCATGTAAGTACAGTTGAAGAATCCGACCATAAGTATCTTTTCCCGATTTTAAACTCGCATTCGCTTTGTATGAATTTAGCTAATCGGCTCCCGAGTAAAGCGGCTTGGAGTTCCAAACGCGGCACAGTCATTGGTTTTAATGGCGCTATTCTGCTTTTTGACATTATAAGACTAACGTGTGTAGAGGCGTCATTATCATTAAAACGTAGATAAGCTGCTGTTGCAAACGCGGATAAACTTGCATCACAAAAGATATTCAACTGAATATTGTTATATCGGAAATGAACCGGTGACATGCATCGTGGTACTTTAAATTGCTTCAAAACTTCCAACTCTTTGTTTGCGTTTGATTGTAGAGGAAGTATTTTTGGTACATTGCTTGTCCAACTATGCATGTGAAATCCAGCGGCTAAATTTATTTTTATAATTTCATTGATCATCTTTTGCGCTTGACGTTTGTTCTCGCAACTATTCAGGTAGTCGTCCATATACGAATTCTTTTCAATACTCTTATGTGCTTCAGAATTTTTAATTTTAAAAGCTTCCGCGTTTTTATCTTTTATAAATATAGCACTACAAGGGGAAGATTTTGGGGTAACAAGGGGTAACTCATTTATAACCGTGTTATTACTCCCGTGATAGAATCGTCGATGACTACAAGGGGAAGATTTTGACCCGAATATCAAACTATTCATTTCATATACGTCGGGTTCCCCCGTTCTTTTATCTCTTCGCCATAAAAATTGTTGAGCCCCGCGGTCTTCTTCTCTCACCTTTACGCGCAAAAACATGTCTTTTATGTCACCTGAAATTGCTACCCCATGTTGCCTAAATCTAATCAATACGCCGGGAAGAGACCGCAGGAAATCAGGGCCAGCATCTAATTGATCATTGAAGCTTATGCCGTTTGATTTTGCTGCTGCATCGAAAACTAACCTTACTTTATTTGGTTTATTTATATTTGTGACCCCAAAATGCGGTAAGTACCATTCTCTTTGCGCCCTTGAACCTTTGTTTATTTTAGTAGCATATCCCATGTCGATAAAACGTTGCATCTCAGCATTATATAATCGCGCAAAACCAGGGTTACTATCCATTTTCTTTTCCAATGATCTTAATCTTTTGAAAGCCACCGGATAACTATCAACTTCTGGTGCATAATCGGATTTCCAAAGCAATCCTGTTTCCCAAAACTCCCCCATGTAACGACTTGATTCATGTAAAATTTTCACAACGCGGTCATGTCCGTGCGCAATTGTTTTAACCGCGTTTACTCCGATTGATTCCATCTCAAAATAATATTTTATTAAGGTATCTAAATTGTCATCTTTTTCTGTCGAATTTGCCCCAAACTCCATTTGCCTCGCTTCCGTTAGTAAACAATGTCCACGAGTAATTTTATTTTTACAAACGCTCACACCGTACAACGTCCAACCAAGTAAACAACAAGAAATAGCAATGTTATTATCATTAAACTCCAATGTCTCTCGAGAAGTTATCAGTTCCCAATTATCTTGGCCTATCAGCATCCCTACTTGAGCGTTATAATGAGCGTTGTATTTTTATGTCATCAGGAATCCCTAAACTTCTAACTAATTCAATCGGAACAGATTGCATGGGTAAAGCTATATTATTTGAGGTAACCACTCCTATAACCCGTTCCTTACCAAAGCTCCCGACTATATCGACATTCATTTTTTCGCATCCATCAAACACTATCTTCTCCCCTTTAATTCCCACTATACTTTATGCGTTTTCGCCAAATCCAAACGCTGGTTAACAGATTTAGATTTAAACAACGAGCAGTCCGATAAGACATTTATGTACATTTTTCTTGGGTACAGATGAGGCAGCATATTTATTTCCTACTACATAAACGGATTTAGATCGGGGATCCCTTCTTTGCAAATTAAATCTCTTATTATCTACTATATAACTTCTATTCACAGGCTCTGCCTCAAAAATGACAGTGTTTGCGGACCATTCAGCTTCTGTGTACAAAAAGTCACTTAACTTTTCTAATTCTGATTTTTCTTCAGAGTTACTAACTACGTAACGCGTATATGCATATTTCGAGGCCATTGATTGTGTCGTCGCGACGTTCGTTCCCAATTCCTCAATCTTCTTATCTGCCGCCGACGTAGTTGCCTTTTCAGTTCTTTTTTTTGGTCGATGAATTTTGCTGAACTACGCGTTTTGCACGTTTCGCGGGTGGTTGATCAATACTCGCCCCATGTTCCCCTTCCAACCCTCTGCTCTGACTCACCCCTGGCTTTGCAGTAGCTGCAAGAGTTTTCTTCGATTTTCCTCGTGGCATGATGATTATGAAAGGAAAAATTTAAATGTATAAAAGTACTCAATTTCCAAGTATTCACAAATTTCCTCGCTTTCAATTTTCCAGATTTCCCGGCAATTTATTCCCGGGTTTTCGGCACCAAAATTGTAGAGTAAAACTCTCAAAACAAAGTTTAATTTTTCCAGAATAAATTCTTTAATCTATAACAATCTAACTGTCTAAAAAAAACTATCTATAACTTTAATCACTAATCTATAACAAAACTCTCAAACAATATTTTAACTTTTCCTCAAACACTTTTTTAACTTTTCCTCAAACAAACTCTTGAGCGAACGTTCAGATTTGAACTCCCTCAATCGCGTTCGATTGATTTTATTTCAACCCATTAACGTACTCTTAATTTTGATTAATCCCCTCCTCGATAGGATACATACGAGAGTCCACATTTTATAGTAAGGACCGATATTGCCCTTTATCATCTTGAGAACCGATATTGTTCTCTTTCAATTTGAGGACCGATATTGCCCTCTTATACAGTTGAGAACCGATATTGTCCTCTTATGCAGTCGAGAACCGATATTGTCCTCTTATGCTATTGAGAACCGATATTGTTCTCTATTATTGTTGTTGAGAATCGATACTGTTCTCATAGACCCCCGCATGCTATCCTTCTTTGCGCCACAAATCGAACATTATTTGCGCCAACAATAAGAGATTATTTTCGCATAGATCATTTTAAAAGAGAAATATAAAACTCTGAACGTTCATTACAAGGCCAAAGATCTTAATATACTTAATTTAATACATAATTAACTTAATTTTAATACATACATATATTTACTTAATTAATTAGTGCAAACGCACCTGACGCTAATTAATACATTAATTACAAAGGTAATAAAATACTGATACATTCCCTCAAATAAAATACATACATAATACATAATAAATACATACATAATTCAGTGAAGTTATTACAATAACATAATCTCTATTATGTTATTATATTACGTGAATATAGTACACAGCAGTTGTAATATTACATCTAGATACTACCACTAACTTATCATTTTAAGAAGCATTATAAATGTTCTTTTTCTTACTCTATTACATAGACTTTTACTTATATTCTACATATTACATTTTCCTTACATACTAAATTCTACATTGGAATTCCACAGGGAGTATAAGGTAGAAGGAATGTAATAGCACGGAACAAATCTTAAATAGCAGAAATATCACTGCTAGGGGCGTGGCCTAAAGCTAAACATTATCAATAATTAATAAAAAATTATCATTCTCGACTTAATCAAAAGCTTATTATCCACATTGAATACCTTTGGAACATAAACGCATAGTATGCAATAATTTCGGAGATATTTGCATTTGAAAATCTCGTGGTGACGTCACGTAAGATTCTTCGCGTATAGAGTAGTCTGGTTAGCTCGGCAGGTACATAGGGCCGTAGATGTGCACTTGGCGCCGAGTATCTACCAGATACTCTAGATAATGTTCCTACGCTAAACAAAGTTGATCGTACCTAAGTGTCTGTCAATTTCGGGTTTAAATTTTTTTTTTTTTTTTTTAAATACCGAAATAATTATGCATTTCATTTGTGTCCCGTGATTTGCTCTCGCTTCTTTGCTGCTTGCCACTTCTTTTGTTCGATGATTCTTCTGATTCTGGCATTTTTTGCTATGGAGAATTGACCTCTCCTTCTTTCGTCACGTGACTTACGTCTCTCGCTTTCCCATATCATCATTTTAATTTCTTCGCTGGCTCTAAATGCATCTACTATTTCTTCTTGACTGCGAATTCGCTCTTCTTCCGGTTTATCCAGCCTTAGTTCGCTGAACGATTTTGCTGTTTCTTCAAGGATTTCATCCCAGTTGTCTTCTTTCTGGATTGTACTCTGACAATGATAATAATATATGTTACAACTATATGTTTTTATTTACTATCTTATCGCTTTTAATCTTTTTCTACCCAATTGCGTTTATTCTATTTGTGTGTACATATTTAATCTTATCTTCTATCTTTAATTTTACGTTTACATCATCTATGTCCAATGCTTCAAAAGGTCCATTGTATTGCTTATCTAATTTTCTTCTATTTTCATTGTTTAAAAGTACTCTATCTCCTATTTTTATTTTCAGTGGCTTAGCTTCTTTATCAAAATAATCTTTTCTTTTTATTTTTGCATTATTTAATATTACTTTGATTCTTTCATGAGCTTTCTGTAAACGAAATTTTAGTTCCTGTACGTAATCATCATAGTTATGTATCGGAGATTCATTCATAACTATGTCACTAGGAAAAGTAACCAATCGTCCAAATACTAATTCATAAGGGGTATATCCTGTATCAGAATGAGGTGTCGTATTATAACAAAATACATAATATGGTATCCACTCATCCCATTCACTATTTTGTACAAATGAAGTTAAATATTCATTGAGTACTCTATGGTTTCTCTCAATAGATCCCAGAGTTACATCATGATATGGTGTGGAATTAATTTGACGTTTTTGAAGCAAACTCCATCAATTTTTGAATAACTCATTAACAAATTCGGATCCTAAATTAGACTTTAAAATTTTGAAAGTTCCAAATGTTAAAATGAATTTTTCTAATAATGCCTTAGCTATTGTTAGTGCTTCTGTATTCTCTATGGGAACTGTACTTAGTCAACTCACATTGGATTGTTAGTATGTACCTAAACTCTTTTGATATTTTCAAAGAATCTACTGTATCTATAGAAATTATTTCAAAACTCGTGGAACAGATACACCTGTTATGACCATCTTTTCTTTCGTATGCTTGGTGACTTTATTTTTTGAACAGGTTTGACATTTGCTGACATAATTCTTGACCATTTTATTTAAACTAGTGGTCGCCCAGCGGTCGAAATTCGACTGAAGAAAAGTAAACCAGTCTTTTTTTCAAGTTATCATATACAATTTTTATTAAAAAGCTATGTGAACACTTTCATTTTGCCTTGCTTTACCAGTTGGGGAGTGTGTACATATTTTTTACAATATATGCCTATGCCGATTCGATATTTTGTCATGATATGAATCAATTCGATGCGAATTACTTCCCTTCATATAACGTTCTATTAAAGAATTTGTAACACTCCGCATTTTACATTTGATGAGGTGTTTTCAAATTATATCATTTTTTATTACAATGAATGCCATCACTGATCCTGATTTTTTGTCATGATATGAATCAATTCGGTGGGATTTGTTGAATGCCATTACTGACCCAGATTTTTTGTCATGATATGAATCAATTCGTCGCGACTTGATGGTGTTTTTGCTGTCTTAACTTTTCAATTCACCAATTAGTAAATGTATCATTTCTTGTTACAATAAATGCGTCTACCTATCCAAATTTTTTGTCATGATATTTCGAATTTGGCCGTTTGTGTTTGCTCTCTCAATTTTTCAATTCACCAATTAGTAAAAGTATCATTTATTGTTACAATAAATGCGTATACCTATCCAGATTTTTTGTCATGATATGAATCAATTCCCTTTTTTATGTACTCTACTAATGGATTTGGAACGCACTGCATTTTTTTTTGATTTTGACGCTTTTAAATTTGCGTTACATAAATACTTGCCTACCCTTCTCATGAGTTTCCCGATTTTCTTTAGTTTCACAACTGACTTGGCTCGCGTTGTGCTTAACCAATGAAACGAGTTCTATGAATATACACTCAGCTTACATATTTAATTTAATTTAGAATAAAATTAACAATAAAAACAAATTTAAACACGAAGATTTTTGTATACAACGTTAAATCTAGCTTACATCACTTCTTTATATGTTTGTACCGTATGGAATGTTTTTCGCTTTTCTCTGACTAATATTATAACTCAAGGAAAAAAAAAAAAAAAAAAAATTACATATCAAAATGGGAAATTAAAGCTAACTTAGGAATAGTCACTCCTCCTGAATCACGATACGTTGGTACATTGAAGTGTTGGCAACTCTGAATAGACCATCGTCATTAACCAGAATCCTCTTTTCACCAATTAGTTGGATGAATATTTCTGGGGAGGGATTGTAGCCATGAAGTGCATCATATGCTCCTAACAACGAAAATATTTTATAACACATTTAGTTGAAATGAATTTCTTAAATATATGGCATTTCAGTTTGTGATGTAGCACCTTTAAAACACTCGTATGTTGCACCAGTCGCTTTGAAGGGAGCTAAACACATCAAAATTTGTTCCGATTAAATTTCGTATGCAGACATTCCGGTGTTTTCTTGAGTTATTTGAACATATTCCTCGTGTTCTTTTGTTTTTTTAAATTTTACTGGGAATAAACAAAAAAATGCGTGTTTAGATTATATTTTTGTAGTTTTATTTTATGAAATTAGTTTAATCTTACAAATTTCTTTCTCCAAATCAAGCACTTGTTTCTTCAATTCTTTAACTTGGCGTTTCAGAGAATTCCTTTCCTTCTGGTAATTTGTTAAAATTTGATATATCTCCTGCTCAACTTCTCGATTGGATTCATTCAATCTTTTAAGTTCATCTTTCACACGTTGCGTGAACTGACTTTTTTCTACATTTTGTCCCATTTTTTTTTCTTAATTTTTTTGTTATACAGAGTTATTCATGTTAGTTTTTTGTTTTTACTTATCTTGATGTGATTATTACTGTGAAATTACCTATTTTTTTTATCTATTTTGTTATTTTTGGTCGCATTGACAAATAATCCAATTATCTTAACAAAATAGATCTACAACTTAAGCAAAGCACACTATTTCATACGTTATTTTATGAGTGGTTTCAATTTCGTTGCAATATTTCTCTATATACAATATTCTTCGTGAAAAATCTGTTGTCATTAAGGAGGTTGCCATGGCCATTTTCATTGGAAATGTAAAACTTCAAACCATCAAAAGAACGAACACGGCTAGCCGCAACATACAACTGACCGTGTGAGAAAACTGGTCTCCTCAAGAGAATACCTACTTTATCGAACGTTTGTCCTTGTGATTTATTTATAGTCATTGCAAAAGCAGGCAAAAGTGGAAATAGCGTGCGTTGAAATTGGAAAGGCAAAATACTCCCAGCGAAAGTTAGGTTTATTCGTGGAATTAAAATTCGATTTCCTTTAGCGTTACCAGTGAGAACTTCACAATCGACAGAATTACGATGCAAACACTTAACGCGCATACGGGTTCCGTTGACTAAACATTTTGATGTATTCAAATTTCTAATTAACATAACGACAGAATTGACTTTAAGTTTCAATTTATGAGGAGGCATACCACCAACGTTGAGGGAATTTAAAAATTCGACTGGGTATTCGTTTATGTTAATACCATCAGTCTCTTTCACTTTATCAAAGCTGTAGTATGTTTGTATCTCACCTGGCATTCGAATCACTATGTCATCATTTATGAGTGTGCAATCCTCATTTGTTGGGGCCAAAATTACGGATTTCAAAACCCTATCACTCAAAACTGATAAAGAAACGTCACCATATATGTATGTCTTCAATAATTTTTGTCACATCTCCAATTAGCTCATTAGGAATGTTAATCATATCTTCCCCTAACTCGGGATAAATGGTTAATTCGCCACCACCCATTTTTCGCAGAAATTCAATGAACTCAACTTCATTTGGTTGAGCGCGCATGTTCTGAGTTAAGGTCATATGTTGAAAATAGGGGAATTCACGCCAACTGACAATGCAATTTTCAATAAGACTTGTGCGCGAACCATGTGGCACAACTGGTAATATTTGACGAAAATCGCCACACAAAAGAACAGTTTTTCCACCGAAGATTTTATTTTTATCAGCATTGTTTGTAGCTATGTCTTTAAAAAATTTATCTAAAGCAGTAAACACATATATTGGGCACATGGATACTTCATCAATTATTAATAGTGACATATTCCGCAAATATTGTCCATAAGAGCTATTTGGTGTTATGTTTGGTACTGAATTTTCTAAGAGTGGAATTGGCAGTTTAAATGCATTGTGCAGTGTACGGCCACCAATTAAAAGTGTTGATGCAATACGGCTAAATGCAGTTACAACAACAGTTAAATTAAGTGCTGGAAGTCGGTGTATTATCGCACTTTGCACGAATGTTTTACCGCACCCAGCATGTGCAGTTACACAAAAAACGTTGGAACCAGAGTCATGATGTTCCACTTCACGCAAAACACGGTCAATGACGTTCTTTTGTTCAGGATTTGCATTATTGTACATATCCTGAAATTTGTTTTCCTCTTCTTAATAGTTATATGTTTCCATTACATTTTCATGCAAAATTCTTGGCGTTGGTAGGCCAAATGCGTTACAATTCAAGTTGTGTACAATCAAAATATCTTCTATATACAGCAACGTTCTATTATATGCTATATCTTGACAGTAATTTCGAGAGAAGTCTTCACTAAGATAGTCTTTAAATTCATTCCACAACGAAAGGGCATTAGTTGGCATATTCAATGCAACGATGAAACCAAACAAATCACGTAACTGTTGTGGACTTTGAAACTCCTTTGCTTCTTCTAAGCATAGTCTCCATTCGCCATCATTAGATGCAATGCCCATAGCATGACATGCTTCGAGGAATGAATTGCATACTTCGCCTTCAATTGTTCTAAGATATTCAAATGACGTAGCACCACGAATATGCAACAGAAGGAGACGCAAGTGAAATAACTCTATATCTTTTGGTGAAACTACATACATTCTGGCAATGATTTTGTTCCCACCACGCAATCTCTTAGTCCATTTTTTATTACGATCACTCCATACATAGTGAACAGGAATTTCACTACACAGATATCGATGAGCTTCCTCATCACAACGATTTAATTCAAAGAATGCAAGTAGTTTTGTGTTTCTCACTTTGGAGACTGCTTGACGTTCTTGTCCAGGACGAAATATTACTTTTTGTCTATTTTGTAAATGTATATCCAAGCGATATATGACATGAGATTGATAATGCATTTGATATTCAAAAATTCGCCAAACCGCTTCTGTTGAGCCAACATAACGACCACTCAAGAAATTTTGTACCTCATCAACTTGACCATCAGCAGTTCGATTGTTCACATTGCCAAGTTCGATTGTTGCACAGTCATAACCCTTATAAACATACATAGTTATATATATATATTTAACACTTTTTACGGTGGTACATACTTCAACATTAATATGGCAATCGAACTTGGCAAGGAGATAAGGATTTTTTTATTTTTTTATTTTTAATACAATAGTAAGCCTACTAAATATTCTTACTATTAACCTAAGGATGTTCTAAGATTAAAAAGGAATACAGCCTAGGTGGCTGCCAAATGTAACTTGCTTCCTCAGAAGTAAGTACATTTGGGAATAAAACTTAAAAAAGAATTCTAAAAAAAGCCGAACTGGCTGTTGCCTTGGCCGGCGAGGGATTAAGCCCTAATGTTGTTTAATGTGCGGATGTTCAAAAGAAGAGTTTTTTTTGTTTTTGGGTTTCGTTTAGTATTTATGAATCTAGTCTATTTTATTATGGTGATGTTAATCTACATGATTCTCCCTGTTCGGAGGGGGGGGTGACACCTCATAGTGTTTTTAACTATCTCTAATCTTGAGATGACGCAAGGAGTACTCTGTTTCTTCAGTTTTAAGCATATGATTGTTTCACTTCATATGGACTTGAGATAACCCAGACTATTGAGCAAGTTGAAAATTTGGGAGTCCTCTCCTTGCTTGGGGTCCAGGAGGACCGTCAGCGAGGGAGGTTCCCCTTCGAAGTAGTTCCAGGTCTTTCTACAATGCTTGAGGATGTGTAGTAAGGTAAGAGGGCCTCCACAGGTGTTACACTGTGGCTTTTCGGACTTATCGAACCAGTGCCCGTGGGTGAGTCTGGTGCAACCCAGTCTGATTCTGGTAAGTGTTCTCACTTGGAAGTTATTAAGGAAAGGATCTATGATAGGAGGATCTAAGGAAAACCAATGTCTCTTTAAAACGTATCTGTTTCATGCCATTTACTCCATCTTGTTGCCCGCTCTCCTCGCATAGCTTTCGCCCGACAGTAGCTTTCGCTTGGTGGGGTGACTTTGTGCTCTCCACTACCTGGGGATTTAGCTAATTTATCTGCTTCCTCGTTTCCTACTATTCCAGAATGTCCTGGGACCCATCCCAGTCGAACTTTTCCTTTGTTCTTGATAAGGAAGTTTCTAATATGTAACGCCATGAACGAGGTATTCTTGATGTTAAATATGGCTTTAAGGGAACCTTGTGAGTCTGTAAGGATGGTACAATTGGAGTTGCTATTGGGAATTCGTTTGGTAGTTTCGAGAATGGCGTAGAGTTCTGCGACCGAGGCAGGCACATCTGAGTTCATGTCCATTTTGAAAAGTGAAGAATACTGACGTTGGCGGTAGATCACCGCTGCCACTGTTGTGGAGTTATCTGTAGATGAGGCATCCGTAAAGATGATGTCATCGTCCTCATGCTTTTCGAACCATTCGCTAAATTTTGCCCTAAGGATCTCCTGAGCTGTATCCTTTTTGCTGCACCCTGCGAAAATAGTTTCCTTGCAACTACTTAAGAGTTGGGTAGAGAAAATTTCGCAATTATACGAGTCATATGTTGTAGGGGAGGGCCCTCCTCTGTTTTTGTATATATCCCATGCTAGATAGAGTGATGAGGGTTTAGATGGTCTTGTTGTGATGTTCGTGAATGATTTAAAATCCTTAAAGTGTGGTCGGAAGGGGTTGACTATATTTTTGGAAGCTAAGTTAATGGCTCTACTAGCCCGTAGATTGTTAAAATCAAACCCGGCCTCTATTGACAGGGCTTCAATTTTCGTCGGGCGCATAGCTCCCAACATGAGACGTAGAGCTTTTCGGATTGTGCTTTCTAGTGGGGCTAACGTAGTTTTAGGGGCGTTGCCATATACTGAGATGGCATAACCACACGTTCCGTTGAGTAGCGTCCTTATCATGTGCCTTAACGAGTCACTTGGCACTCGAGAATTTCTTGCCGTAAGAACTTTAGATAAGTTAACTATATTTTCGACTTTTTTGCTGACCTCTTTGATATGATTGTTCCAATTAAGTGCCTTACTGAACGTAACACCGAGTATCTTAAGGTGCGGCGAAGGCTGTATTTTCAGTTTGCTCTTTGCCTCGGTTTCCATGCTGCATCTTTTTTTTCTGCAAATGTGAAGTAACTCTATACTCCTGTCTGGAATAATGGCACTCACCTCTCTACACCATCTCCCTATAGCATCTCGTGCAGCTGCCAACTTACTTAGAGTATCTTCTCCTTCAGTTGTTATAAGTATATTGTCTGCGTACAGGTAAATCCTGATGTGAGGTATCTTCTTGACTCGCATAACCAGTTCAGTCATATATATGTTGAAGAGCACTGGAGATAGTGGGCTACCTTGCGGTGCTCCGTTGTCAATTCTACCTGGTGCCGAATAATATCCATTGATTACTGTGGTGATTGTTCTGTATTTCATAAAGTTGGTTATAAGCTTAATCGATTCTGCATTGAAGCCCCATCTCTTCATTTGTCTTACTACATTGACTATGGAGAGCCTTTCGTAAGCTTTTTGTAAGTCTAAGGAAAGTATCATGCCGTGTTTTTTAGACGATAGCCAACTTGCTGCTTCTTGTTCCAAATCAAGTAGAAGGGATTCAGTTCCTCTACCAGGTCTAAAGCCGTGTAGTTCCGTGGGCAATAGGTCCTCTATCATCCTTCCTAATCTGTCTGCCAAGATACCTTCCAGTATCTTTGACATGCAGGGCAGGAAGGAGATAGGTCTGAAGTCACGAATTTCTCGGGATTCTCCTGCATTCCTTTTAGGTATAGGAACAATGTTCGAATGTTTCCAGGCGTGTGGGTATGTTCCTTCCTTCAGGATTCTATTGTACAAGTTAAGAATCCTAGAAGTGAAGTCTATCCCGGCTTCCTTGATCATTTGATATGAAATTTGATCTCTCCCAGGAGTTCTCCCTTTGAGTTTATTCATTTTTGCGGTTAATTCCGTGTGACCGAGAGGGTATACTATATTTCTTCTGGAGTATGGGCTGGCCATGGTTTTGCCCCCTAGGATGTCCCTCTTTTCTTTAAGTGTTGTGATTGTGTAGTGTTCATCTTCGGAATACTGCATATAACTAGCATTGAAGGAGTTGGCTATTTCCTTTGGATCTGTTAAAAAGGTAGGTCCTTCCGTTTTCAACATAGCTATGTACGGTTCCGTTTTCATCCCTCTGCATGCCTTAAGCCTCGCCCAGGCTTGCCTCGCGTCACTTCTGCAGTCAAATCCTTGCGAGAAAGTCCTCCAGGAATTCCTTTTGGCTTCTTCTATCATGGTCTTGACCTCAGCGTTAGCCCGTTGCAAACGTTTGTAAGACGTGTTGTTAGGATGTCTTCTATGTATTTTTAAGATCTTATTTCTTTCTAGCATGGCTCTGTAGATTTCGTCAGTGAACCAGCACGGTTTTCTCCGGTTGATACCTTGAGTAACAGGTATGGCTGTCTCTGCCGCACCCTTGATAATCTTAGTAAGATTTGCTGCTTCGGCATTAATGTTATTTCTAGTTGGTCTCCACTTACAGAGATTGGAAGCAGTAGTTCGAAATAGATTCCAGTCTGCCCTGGATTCTGCAAATCTGGTTTTTTTCCTCAGGTGGGCTAACTTGATGTTGCTGGAGATAACTATGGGGAAATGGTCACTACCTTCTGTTGAAGGATGTACGCGCCATTCTAATGACTGGGCAAGACTAGAGGAAGTTATGGTTAAGTCTATGGCCGTGTATGTGCCCCTTGTGGAGATTAAGGTAGGCGATCCATCGTTTAATATTACCAGGTTCTCTCTCTCTAGCGTGTCCATGATGCACCGACCCCTTCTGTCTGTCATTGAGTTACCCCAGACCATCGAATGTGCATTGAAGTCTCCTCCTATGCACTTTCTTCCTGACACCTGAGCAGTCATTTGGTCTAGATCCCTCTCTTGATAGAAGTGATCGTGCTCCACGTACACGTTGATAAATGAGGTACCAGGGTTGCCTAGTACTTCGATGGCGTTCGCTGTAATTCTTGAATTGAGATTTATCTCCTTGTGGGGTATGCTTCCCTTGATCATGGTAGTAACCCCTCCCTTTCCGCTGGTCTTGTTTTTATGGTAGATAACGTAACTACCATGTGATTTTGGAACATTCTCCCGGAATTTTGTTTCTTGTAGAAGTATGATGTCCGGGTTGTAAACGTACATGAGGTACCTAAGAGAAGCGATGTTGTTGTAGTAGCCCCTGATGTTCCATTGGAGTATACTGAGGTTGCTATTGGTGAGAGACATGATATTCATTGGAGAGGGAATCATTGGTGTACTGGAGTATTAGGAATTTATTAGGGCGGGATTGGGATTGTAGCATATGTTAGATAAGATCTGGAAGCTAGTCTGTCAACATCTCTGTGTCTGATTCTTTCATTGAGCTTGTACTACTACTGTTTTTGCTCTTTTTATTTTGTACTAGGTGAGCTAATTTACCAAAGATGGCTCTTACCGTGGGTAAACCTTGCTTTGTGTAAATCTCTATGAAAGTGCATTTGGGATTAGTTCGTATTACCTGGGTTATCTCTTCTAGACACAAGGCAAATGCTTCTTGAATGTCCTTGCAGTATTTGGAATGTTGTTCCGAGTTATCGCTGAAGTTACTTAGGTCTAAGGTTGGCGAGATTCCCGGTAGAGTACAATTTTTGAGGTAGTATGAAGTGTCATCCATCCTTTCCTCACAGAGTGTTAGTTCTAACCTACTGCTATTGAAGTGCTGCGGTTTAGCTACTTTGCTGGTGTTCTTCTTAGTGTTGTCTGCTGTAGTGCTTGTGGTGCGCGTAGTATTGTTTGTCTGGTTGTTTGCTTTTCTGCTAGTGATAGTATTCTGTGTTTCCGTTTTGTCCCTTGACGATTCTGAAGTAATATTTGTTGGGTTTGATGTTATGTCTTTGCAGACGTCTGTTGTTTTCTTCTGCGATGTAATTTGCGTGCCGTTAGAAGTTGAAGGTGTGTTGGAGGAAGTGTCTATTGTAATCGTCTCTACTGGTTCGCCTGAAGGTGTGGCTGGTCTGTTGGACGATTTAAGCCTTTCAGCTACCGACATGTTCTTTGTTCTCATGAAGTTGGCTATATCTCCGTATCGATCAAAGAATAGTTTCTTGGCTTCAAATTTGGTTAAGCCTTCTTGCGCAATTATTGCCTCGATTTCTTTGGCCATGATCCATCTGGGGCAGGCCGCATCTGCCGAGCCATGGTCGTTGGAGCCGCAGTTTACGCAATATGAACCGTCACAAGAGTGTCCCTCTGTTCTAGTCTTTCCACACTGGCCGCAAGTATCTACACCCGTCGGGCAGAATTTGGAGGTGTGTCCTAATTTTTGACACGTTCTTCACCTTTTGGGACCTTCCTGAATCCCACCGTGACCTTCTTTGGAGGCTCTAGTTGGTCGAAGGTTATGATAATAAGACCGAATGGTTTTGGTGATGCATTTGCCAGCGATTGTCCATTGTTGTTGTTCCTAGGTACTCTTTTTGGCGAGTAAACTTCCTTCACCGGATGAAATAACGCTAGTCCCTCCTTTATCTCATTATCCGACATGTTAATTAGATCAGGACAGAAGATGACTCCTTTACTGAAATTCAACGTTTCGTGCCTTCTAACTTCTACTTTGTAGTCGCCTAATTTGTCAGTATTTAACAGCTTCTCTGCTGCCAGTATGTCTTTCGCTTTTATGACTAAATCTCCTTCTGGGTTAAAAGATGCCCTCGTCCAATTCTTAGTAATTTTTCCTATAAAAAATTCAAGTTTAAATCTGTTGAGGTTGATCATCTTTTTCCCTTCCATTTTCGAGGTGATCCTGAGATACATTTCCGAACACAAAGGAGTTTTAGTTTTTAATCCTGGGAAAGCATTTTCATCATTTATATTAAACGTTGTCCCTCTCGCCATTTTTCTTTTAGGACCGGAGCCTTCCCCTTGTGGGGCTCCGCCAGGGGATTTGCTCCCCATCACCTCTGCAGATCAACAATATAACTATCGAGGTTGTTCACTCACACTCCACACGTTCGAATGAAAGTCTACTAGATGATAATCACCCTATTTGTTGTTTAACAGCTGATCGATCGAACGATAAGCACCACGTGGAACGCTGCACTTGATGTTTTCAATTGATATTTCACAATGAACAGCTACTTAAAACTTATAATCTCCAATATCAGATGAACACCGGATAACTTTCTAAAGATTACTTTATTTAATTTGCTATAAGATCTACTATATTTAATTAGATTGACCAAAATTGATGAATTCTATTACGACGTCTACTACTTGATTAGCTGTCACCGGGTGACTGTGGGAGATAAGGATTATAAGGGACGACATACCGATTATCAAGACTTGCCCCTCTTACATCGACACTTGAACCATCATCCCTTCTTCTATAAACTGGATAACCATTAACAGAGGTAGAAGTTTCATTTGAAAAGTTATAAGGAAAATTTTTGGTGCACTTTCCTTCCCTCATACAAACAGAATTAGGATTGAAATGACCGCAAGGACCGTGCATCATGTGGTGTTTAACATATTCATGTAATTGAGGGTGAGTAGTGATGTTTGGAATTTCTGCACACACCATTTTGTTAATAACTTCAGGGGATGTAGCACTATCTTCTTCAACCAATGTAATGAGAATATGAGCATGAGGCAAACCACGCTTTTGAAACTCAATTGTGTAAATTAAAGCTTCAACACGACCAAAAAGACCAACAGAGACAATGCATTGAATTAACTTCTTCAACTTCAATTTGAATACACGCACAACAATCTCTGGCCGAAAATTGGAAGAGTCACGCTGATGTATGTTTTCCCTAATTTCTTTTCACTTCGGATTACATGTCATTGTAACAAACAAAGTAGGTTTCCCAAAATGCTGAACAATCGACATGGCGTCCAAATAGTTCTGATACATATTTCTTGGTGAACCTATAAATGATGAAGGCAAAACAATGCGACGCCCAATATTGACATTTTCATCACTATTGTTAAGAGCTAAGTAATCCGTAAGATTGTTATACAAATCACACCTGAGATTAGCTTGATTTTGTTTTATGAAATGCAAGCGAGAACCCTCAATACGTACATACATATCAACAATCCATTGCAAAAACAACTTCTGACAATGATGGAGGAGACTGAAATCATGTCTTATTGCTAATCGACTTGATGCATACTGTAACATTGTAACACGATTTCTGGGTGCTTGAGCATTCGATGTCGAAGCTACATTCTGAGAAATGTTGATTTCCCAACCAAAATCACAATTTGGAAATAACAATGGATAAGCTAAAGGATCCAAAGAACTATCTAACACTGAAACACTCTTTAAGGCACTGTTATTCTTATGAAAAGCTATGATATTTCGTTCGAAGGGCGGATCCCCATCATTCGAAGCGAAAATGACAGCAACGTCAGTTGCAACAGCGTCATTAAATAGTCGTATGTCTACATCAGTGTTAACTTTAATCAACATTGTGATCTCCTTCGAAGCATTCCTACTCAGAGACGAAAATTCACGCATAGATTTGAAGGACCTAACAAAAGGATTCACCTGATCGAATTCGTATGCGATTTCTCTCATTCAAATGTCATCACAGCTGTCGTTATCTTGACGCAAACATCTTTGCCGAGTTGCAGTCTCAACATCATAGAAATATAACTGAGCGTAGCTGGGATTACGCCCATAGCTTGGAATCAAGCCACCTACTCTATGATAAAATACATCATGAATTTTGAAATGGTAGACCCCATGCGTTACTCTTTCATCTAATTTAGCTTCGGAACTAACCATTGCGAAAGCTGCATTGTATGATCGAATGTTTGCAAAGTAATTCTTCGATTTACACTTTATTGATGGATTTTCTGAACCCAAGCCTTCAAATAAATTTTCAAAAAAAATATTTCTTGAATACGGATTCATAGCAACTTTTCCTTTATGACAACACATAGTAAAGGATGTACGATCATTTTGAGTGACTTCACCTACAAAATGACGCGCCCTACAAAATCTACATGTCAATTCCATTGAACCACACTCATAACTATTGAAATAACTTGAAGTAAAATTTAAAGCACATTTAAAATCATCAATCAATTCATCAAATACAATTTGTTCAACATCAACTCTAATTGGATTTGCTTGTCTCATTTGAATTAAAGATTGATTAGTTTGTGGTCCAGATTGTTCAACGTCAATTGATTGATTATCTTCATTTTGATTTTGATTGTTTTGATTAGGAATTGCATTTCTACTTCTCAAAAGATATTCCCCGCGCCTCTGATTTCTTTCGGTACGACCGGTTAGTGTACGTAGACGGGGCATACTATAACATATAGTTAATCCACAATCCGAATATAAATTTAAAAAAAAAAAAAAAACAAAAAAAAAAATTAAGTTTTAACACAGCAGTTGATGTTTATTTCCACGTATTATAATTATAAAAGAAAAACAAAAGACCACCCCAAAATAAGGAAAAAAAAAAAAAAAAAAAGCACTAACCTCAAAAAGGAAACGCTACACAAAATAATAATCCTCCCTGTACAACCAAAGTTCAATTAACGATTACCACTAATGCACGGCGAAAACACAGTTGTTTTCCTCAATCTCGATTACACTAACGTACGTCACAAAGCTTCCAGAAACTGAACGATGATAACCAAAGCAACACCGACTAAAAAAAAAAAAAAACCAACTTGGACCATTAGAGATTCCATGAAATTTACAATTACGTAAATTTGCTTTATTGGAATTCGGAAAAAAAAAAAAAAAAACCGTACACTTCAACTTACATTGACTTCTCCTGGAAAATTCTGCTTACGTCCACCACTAATGCACATCAACAACAATATACCGCTATATGTTAAGATACATCCGCTAAACTAAATAAATGCGTAGCAAAAGTTCTACGAAAAAAAAAAAAAACAATCAACTTGATGCACTTTACAATAAAAAATGCAATCTCAACTGAAGAGATTCTATAAAATGTATGATAATAATCACGTAAATTTTCTTTATTGAATTTCACAAAAGAAAAAGAAAAAAGAAAAAAACAAAAAAAAAAGAAAACTTACATGGACATCAGCAGGAATTTTTTTTCTTTTTATACCGGCACAAATGCACAACAACAGCAAAATCGCATTAACTTTTGTATTACGCACTATTCAACAACAACAAAATCTACTTCTCTGTCTTTGCTAACGCTTACAGTATTGCTGTTTATAATTCGAAAAAAAAAACTAAAATGAAAACGCAAATTCCACTTTCACTTTCATAGAAAAAAAATTTTTCACTCACATATGTTGTAAACGCAATTATATATCAAGAGTTATAACTCACAAATTAAATTAATTACTAAGTTAGAACTTGCTCTTACTTGTTGCTTGCACTGCAGATCAAAAAAGAATGATTCAATACTGTGTATGGCATGACCGCATACCCAACCGACGCTACCAACACATGTTCAACATTCCAGAATGTGTTCACCATGTGGTATCTAACCATAAAACGAAATCAGCGGAATACACATATATTCCCACAGGAAAACTCATATATACCTACAGGGTCTCGTAAATGTAGGAATGCACAATTTTAAAATAGAATCGGAGTAGGGAGGGGGAGAATGGCGAGAAACGAAAAAAACGAAAAAAAAAAAAAAATCAAAGACCGAAAAGCAAACTAAAAAAAAGCACTAACAAACCAAAAATTCAAAAAAACAGCGCAGAATTAAGCCTAAAAAAAAAGTGACACAATGCAGCTTAGACTGTGCCATTCCAAAAAAAAAAAAAATTAATGAAAAAAAAAACTGCATTAAAAAGGATTATTTAAAAAAAAATAAAAGAGACAACATGCGGCTTAAACTATGCCATTAAAAAAAAAATTAATTTAAAAAAAAAAAAAAAAAATAGGATTAGATATCCTCCCATGATGACCCCCCTTAAAATATACACTTGCAAAAGAACATTCCAGAATAAAAAAGTGACGCTACCCAAATATCGGACGCTCACCGACTATTGGTCACAAACCGGTTATCGGACGCTAAGTAGCGTGTAAAAGGGAAGAGTGCTCTGTCCGATAATTGGAATGTTGTGTCCGAAACATGTATCTCCCATATGAAATACACGTAAAACACACCTCGCATTTTTTCCAATTACCGACAGGTAAATACAGGTAAACATGATTGATAACACTTCTCCCCATCAATACAAACCCATTAAAAAAAAATTAGCCAAATCGGTTGGAAAACAACGGAGAAAAGTGTTCCCAAAGATTTTCCTTAGCCTATTTATATATAGATTACTAGATGAAAACCCGGCTTCGCTCGGGTGAAATTTGACTCATAATACACATCTAGGTGCAAAATGTAGGTAGATATTTCTGTAGTCATCGGTTCTCAAAGAATATTAAATATAGATTCATATAGCTTCGTTCGTTGTGTTTAATAAATATAGTAAATAGTAAATAAAAACTGCAAAAGTTTTTACACAAATTATTTTTATTTCAAATCAACATTCAAAATAAACTAAGACAAATTAACAAAACATATTTTTAAGGTTTACTCTCTGTAAACCTCTTCGTTTTAAGCACTCAGTCTTTTTCTCTACTTTGACAGGTAGATAAGTACTTACTAATTTTAAAAATAAAAAATTAAATTGTGCTTCTTTATTCAAATCGGCTTAATCAAAAATAATATCAGGAAGTATTTAAATTGTAATTTTACAATGAGTACTTATCCGAGAATTTGGCAAAGGTACTTATAAAGAAATATTCTCTATTATACATCACAGATTGATTATCATAAAATTTCTTTATATATAACATTTTTCGATAAATATTTATCACCTTTCAAGCCTTGTTCAGTGGTATTGATAATTTGAATTTTTACATCATCGAATCTTCGTACTCGAGAGAAGGCAACATAGTGCTGTCCATGGGTGAACACAGGATTAGGTAAAAATATACCGATTTTGTCGAAAGTTTGTCCCTGGCTTTTGTTTATTGTCATAGCGAATGCTATGCGAATGGGAAACTGAAGCTGACTAAATTTAAAAGGCAGTTGACTGTTAGATGGCTGGAGCCGAATTCGAGGAATGAAAACTCTGGTTCCCACATGGCTACCACAAATAATTTCGGCATCAATGACACGTGAAGCTAACGCTCTAACAATAAGACGGGTTCCGTTGCACAACCCAACAGTCGGCTTCAAATTTCTCAAAAGCATTACTATACAACCAACTTTTAATTTTAGAATGTGTGGTGGTAATCCTGCAGGCGTTATAGAATTTAGAAATTCTACAGGATAGTTTAAAACATCATTATGATCGTCCTCAACCATAGCGTCAGAACTTTCATAAATTTTAAGCAGGCCGGGAATTTTCTCGACAACTTGGTCGTTCAATTGAAAACAATCATCGTTTTTGGGAGTAAGGATAGATTTCATTGAATAACTTTTATAATCATTTGTGTTAAGGGAAACACCAAAAATATGGTCTACAATTGAATTATCTACAATGCATCGCTGAGGCAGTTCAATGTTGTCATTATTATCTTCATTAGCTGATCCATCGCCTACCTTTAATACCCATTGAGCAAACTCTAAATCATCGTGAGCTCTCATATTATGAGTCAACTGGAGTTGAGTAAAGTTTGGCCACATTGAAAAGTGCTTAATTGAAGCTTTTATAATATCATTTCGTGACCCATTAACTACAACTGGTAAAATCTGACGAAAATCTCCTGCGAATAACAAAGTTTTGCCTCCAAAAGGTAATTTATTTTTCATTATATCTTGAAAGAGTCGATCAACTACAACAATATCATGACATTTAGTCATGGGTGCTTCATCCCAAATGATTAAATGAGTTTCCTTCAATAACATAGCTGCTGGTGACCCTAACGACATATGAGACGTAGAATCTACATCTGAATTAATTGGAATTTTAAATCGCGAGTGAGCTGTTTTACCACCATCTAACAGAGTTGCTGCAATACCAGAAAATGCTATGGGTAGGCATAATTTGTTTTCAGATCTTAAAATATGTAAAATAGTTGTAAATACAAAAGTTTTACTAGTTCCTCCTGGGCCGTCAAGGTAAAACAGCTTTCTCTCTGTGGAATTATTCACAGCGTTTAGTATTGTATCGACCACATATTTTTGTTCGGTGTTCAATTTTTGGTATTTTTCATAGCCATTTGCTTTTTCAAGGTCACAGTCATAAACGGGATCAGATAAGAAAATATTATTTTCATCAATATCTGGCTCCGGAAGTCCAAAATCTGTTAGTTTCCTTCCGTGGAGTTTTAATGTTTCATCAATTTCTTGTAAAGCCAACTGTTTGGATAATATTTCAGGGCGTGATCTTGTAAAGTCTTCGATAAAATGTGATGCAAACTTTTCCCAAAGAGCATTAGGATCAGTTACTTCACAAAATACGCAAATTAACGCAAACAGCTGTCGTAATTGCCGAGGAAGTTTGAAACCAATTGCTTCATCCAAACATCTTTCCCATTCTTGATCGTCAAAAAGGAGCCCCCTTGCTTGAGCAGCTTCTCGGAATGATTTGTAAATAATATTTTCATAAGTTCTAACATCTCTGAAGCAAGTCGGCCCTTTGACGTGAAGAAGTAATAGCCGGAGATAATATCGTTCCCGATCAGAAAAGGAATAATTATACATTCTTGCAATTACTTTATCAGCCGCTGACTGAGATATTCGTGGTTGCCACTGTCCATGGATAAATCTGAAATGTGTCGGAATTTCAGTGTAAAGATATTGTCGAGCACTTTCTTCTGTTCTGTTTAGTTCAAAAAATGCTAATAATGTTGATTTTTCAGCTGATGTAGCTGCTGCTTCATGAACATTCTGATCTGTAAATACGACAGTTTGTTGGTTTTCCAAATGAACACCTAACTGTATAATTGTGTGACTCATTTTGTGCATTGAAAATTCAAATATTCGCCAAACTGCTTCAGGGGCCGAAACATACCTGGTATCAATATAAGCCTTAATTTCATCATGGTGTTCATTGCTTAATGTCGATTGATCATTGGACTCTTGTGGCGCTACTGTGATTTGTATCTTTGCTCGGTCATGACCTTTATAAATATATATATTTATATATTTCACACTTTTGACACTTGAACAAATTTCAACAATTATGTGAGCATTAAATTTTTGACGTGATAACGTCTTATAAATCGATGGCCGGCTGCACATATGAAAAATCGTGACTCATTGTCACGTTCCGCCTGAGGTGAGCGGACGGATGAGAGATTCTTGAATCCACACTAATGCGCGTATGAACGAATCTCTCATGAATCCCGCGCGTATAGTATACTTTGGATTCATGAGAGATTCGTTCATACGTGTATTAGTGTGGATTCAAGAATCTCTCATGAATCCAAACTAATACGCGTATGAGACTGGATTCATGAGAGAGTCGTTCATACGCGCATTAGTGTGGATTCAAGAATCTCTCATGAATCCAAACTAATACGCGTATGAGATTGGATTCATGAGAGAATCGTTCATACGCGCATTAGTGTGGATTCAAGAATCTCTCATGAATCCAAACTAATACGCGTATGAGATTGGATTCATGAGAGATTCGTTCATACGCATAATAGTGTGGATTCAAGAATCTCTCATGAATCCAAACTAATACGCGTATGAGATTGGATTCATGAGAGATTCGTTCATACGCATAATAGTGTGGATTCAAGAATCACTCATGAATCCAAACTAACACGCGTTTGTACGAATCTCTCATTCGTCAATCTCTCATTTGTCCATACGCGCATTAGTGTGGATTCAAGAATCTCTTATGAATCCAAACTAATACTCGTATGAGATTGGATTCATGAGAGATTCGTTCATACGCATATTAGTGTGGATTCAAGAATCTCTCTTGAATCCAAACTAATACGCGTATGTACGAATAAATAAATTGTTAATACATAGCATATTGTTACTTATAATTAATCTGCATAATTTAAGTAAAAAAATTTATTGAAAAAATTAACATTTTCAATTAGCTCCTTCTTTGTATTACACAAAATAATGATAATTCAGTGAAAATAATTCAATTCAATTCATAAAAGTAGGCAATTTTTCATCAATGCTTTCTTATGACGTTATCACGTAAAATTATCGTCCGTAAACCGACTTTACAGACAACCAATGTTTTTTACATAGATGGGGATTGTAGGGCACCACCCATCTGTTATCACACTCGAAATCCTTCTTTTTTATTGTTCTTCCGTCGTATCTTCTTCTTATTATAGCATAACCTCCATTTTGGGTACCATCTCTAGTTTCTTCGCAAAATGTTTTTGGGTAGTTTTTAGAACATTTAGAGGCAGTTCCATCATTTTTCATGCAAGGTGAATTCATATATCCAGGGCCACATGGCCCATGGATCATGTTTTTTGAGACAGTCTGAAAAAGTTTCTGGTCTTTATCTGGGTCAGGTATTTCTGCACACACAAATCTATCATAATCTACTGATGACCTTGGCTTATCTTCATTTCTTAGAATAATAAGCATATGCGCATGTGGAAGCCCACGTTTCTGAAATTCAATGGTGTAAAACCACGCACTCGGTATTCCAAAAATATGTTTCCTTGTAATGTCATCTAAAAGTTCCTCCAATTTAAGTTTAAAAATTCTGGCAATTAAATCGGGTCTATGTTCTTTTTTAGTGCCTTGTAAATTATCCAAAATTTCTTGCCAATTCGGATTGCACGTTAATGTTATAAATAAGTCTGGTTTACCATACTTGCATACAATTGCCATGGAATCCTGATAATTTTGCATCATGTGCCGAGGACTTCCCACATAAGTTGATGGCAATATTATCATTTTACCAATGCCTTGACCCATTTCTCTATCATTATTGTACAGGCTATCCATTAAATTGTTATAATTGTCAGCTCTGAGCTGTTTTTGATTCATTCGAAGAAACAATAATCTTTGAGATTCAATCCTAACATAGGCCAAGACACAATATTCATGAAAAAGTTTTTCGGCGTAAGATAATGGGCTAAAATTTTTACGAACAGCAAGTCTATACTGATAAAATTGTAACATTGTAAGACGGCTTCGAGCAGTTCGACTCTCTTCTCTGTGTTGAAGATTTTCATGCCATCCGAGTTCTCCATTAGGAAAAAGTAGAGGAAAGGCTAAAGGGTCAATATTGGGACTGGTTGATTTGAGTGTAGTTAAATGTTGAGAATATTCTTGTACAGAAAAGTCTATATTTAATGGAGGTTCGCCGTTTTCTCCTACAAAGATGGCCGCTACCTCATTATTTGATGGTGTGTTATACCGACGCAAATCAATAGATTTATGTTTATAAAACTGCATTGATACCGAATATTTGGGCCGATTTTCTGAGGCTGCTTTTAATTCCTCTTCAGCTAAAATTGCAGCCGCCTTTTTGTATATTTTGACAAAAGGATTGGATTCATTGAGCCTTGTTTGTAAGGACCTCATTATATTGTTTCTACATATGTTATTTCTAGAATCAGATAATCGTTCATTTAATGCTGCTTCATCTTCAATTATATACAATTGGTTGTATTGTGGTTTATGACCTTGCAACGGAACCAAAGATCCAGTTTTTATATAAATTTGCCCTTGTACCCTATAAGTGAAAAATCCTGGAGGGAGTGTGTTCAAGTTTGAATTTATGGATGCCATTGCAAATGTTGAATTATATTGTCGTATATTAGCCTTAAAATGATTAGCATCAGACGTATTGCCTTCGTATAAATCTAATAATATATCTGGAATTGGCTTTAATACTCTGCCTGGGTCTATGTATACCTTCCCATTATGACAACAATTTTTAAAATGATTTTTAATTTTTTCACCTAAAAAATGAAGTGCTTGACATTGAACACATTCATAAATCATATAACCAACTGAATGTACTGATACTTGAATGGTGTTATTTGAAAGTGCTAAATATACATAGTAAGTCCTGGGGGCTGATGTTCTGTACTAAACCTGCTTGAATATTTACGTTTCTTTGGGGGTCTGCCCGCCATTTGATATGTTTTCTTTCTCCTCTCCTTCTAAAAAAATAAAATCACTGCTGACTGATAGCAGCTGTTTTTTCTCGTTGTCCGAAGAAACATCATCAGTCATCAGTGAATTTTCGATTAGCGTCAACTCTTCGTTATCGACCTTAAAGGAGAAAATATATTAGACAAATATTCAAATAATAATAAGTATTGTGAATGTATGTAGGTGTAGGTATATCCTCCCACCTCTAACTGGTAATAAGCATTATTTTTCATTTTACTTTACTCAGTGACCTACACCATTCACTTACCTGAAAGTCATCAAATAAATCTTGGGATGTAGCAGGAGCAGTTTGATTTTTTGGAAAAAAGTTTGAAAGTGCCCGAGCCTTGGTTATTCTTAACTTCCTAATTGTTTCTAGGCCACAACACTCGCAATAATTGAAATTATCTGCAAAAATATATTATACAATTAATAATGTCTAATGTCTATAATAAGACCCAGCCAAGTTCAAGTTGAACTTGCGCATGAAGGGGTCCATTCAATTATCAAGAAAAACGGTGCAAAAATCGTGTCTGTTTCTGTATGTGTTCATGACAACTCAACACAGGCTATGCATGTGGCCATTTATTTATAATTTGTCGGGTTATAGAGAAAAAATATTGAGCCGCTTACCGAGTTTAATGTTGTCGCATTCCACACATCCACTGCACATTTGCATTTGCTTGCAGTTTCTTATAAATATTTTGCCATTACAAAAATTGCATGTCACTGGAAGTAAATAAGTACTTATTTTATTTAAATGCAGAAAGTCTTACAATCCACACATTAAGAAGAAAACAGAACAAAATTCACTTAAAAACACAACCTGCCTACATACCTACTAAAATACTACTCACCATCTTTACGAAGAGCCCTTCGCTGCATCCACTTTCCACAATTGTGACAATGTTTACCAAATGCAAGGAGATCCGGCTGTTAACAAAATGACATAGGTATCATCAAACAAATAATAATAAACGAAGACAGAGACACGACCAACGGAACAGTTTATGAAATATCATACTTACGATTTTCGGCATGATGTGTGTAATCCAAACGAATAAATCACTATGCGAAACTAAATGACATTTGAACTAAACCTTCAACTTTTATGGTTATGGTTAGTATTCCTTTTTCTATGGTTGTTATCGTAATCGGCCAATCTCAGGTTTAAAGAAAAAACACATAACAAAGAGTATATTATAAAAAAGTGTCAAAAACAATATTTTCGCGAAACGTCAACGACTGACGATGAGTATTATGTTTTTTATGATTCACTGAATGTTTCCGGCGGCAAGACGTTTCGTTTTACATAGTCACATGAGTCACAGTTCTTTGTGATGGATACTTTTTTGGCGCGACGCACGCAATGTGTTGATTGGCGAGGCGTATCTAAGAGCTAGTATGAAACGGAACGTGCTTCACACACTTGGGCCGTACGGCTTACGGTACTTACACACACAGGCCCTTATTAACTACCAAAGATGGCGACAGCGGTTTGTTTGTCAGTGCCATCGGAATTTAACGAAATTCTACATAATTCGAATTTTGCGGATATATGTTGTCGACTCAAAATCAATATTTTTTTATGTTTTGTTATTCATATAAGGTTTCGATCGAGTCTACCGTACTCGTTGACGAAATTATTAATATAGATTCCAAATATATCGTTGATTTATTTTGTTTATTGTTCTTTTGATGCCACAGTGTCCTCCATAGGGTGGGTCATGAAACTCTTTTATTATTTAAATTTTCGTTTCGTCATCTATTATTGTATGTGGAGATTTGTACAAAATTATTTTCAAATTTGTTTGACCTCTATTTGCTTTTATTTTTGATTGCAATCCATTAAATATTCCTTTAAATTCATTGATATTTATATCCTTGAATATAATATCTTCTTTCGCTAGCGCTAGCTTTTGAATATATTTCTTTCTGGCAGCGAATATTAGCGCCTCGAAAATGAAACCTAAGTTATAACATGGATTATTGCTTATTTCGATAACTACTTCTTTGTTATCTATTATAACTCGAGGCAAACTTCCTGTATTTTCGAGTGCTTCAAGTTTCAACTTTTTTACTCCTCTAGTTTCAGAAATAGAAGTACATTCCCAAGCATAGAGTAGATTAGGCTCTACACTACAAGAGTTACTATTTCTTTTTGGTGGAGTTTCCTTCTTTTTGATCATTGCTCTTGTCATGACTTTTATCTCTGTGGGTATCATGTCTTTTAAAATATTTGAATCTAGCCTTATTCGTGATGAAGCATCAGCATAAGTATTCATTTTCCCTTGTTTGTAAAGAATTTCAAAATCATAGTCCATTAAGTCCAATCGTATACGAGTTAACTATGAGGATGGGTTTTTATGAGTAAACAAACTTACTAACGGTCTATGGTCTGTTACAACTATAAATTTCCTACCGTAAAGGTATGGTCTAAAAAAATTGATCGCCCAGTGTATTGCCAAAAGTTCTTTCTCTATCATTGGTTTCTTAATCTCATGCTTATTTAAGCTCCTACTAGCATAAGATATGGGTAAATCTTTTCTAATTTAAATTTTTTGGGATAAGACAGCACCAGGTGCTAACTGCGATGCATCTGTGGTTACTACAAATTTCTCTTCAAAGTTCGGGTATTGTAGCATGGGAGCATTAATTAATTTTGATTTCAGATTTAGGAATGATTCCTGACATTTATCAGACCAGACGAAGAGAGTATCTTTCTTAGCTAAATTATTGATGGGTCTAGCTATTTCAGCGAAGTTCTGAATGAAACGTCTGTAATAGTCACAGAAAGCTATGAATCTCTTTGCTTCTTCCGCTGTTGAGGGTCGTGGATAATTTAGCACTGTGTCATATTTTTTGGGATCTGTTCTGATTCCATCTTGAGTTATAAGATGTCCTAAATAAGTGACTTCTGTACGTAAAAAGTTGCATTTTTGTGGATTCAGTTTGAGATTATATATCCGAAGTCTCTCAAATGTTTTAATTAAACTCAAATTATGGTGTTGTAAACTACAACCAAAGATGATAATATCATCCACATATAAAAATGCTTCAGAGTCTAAACCAGCTAATGCTATTGATAGCATTCTCTGAAAACTATTAGTAGAAATTTTTAAACCAAATGGCAAACGTTTGAATTGATAATGTCCACTACTCGTTGAAAAAGCTGTTAAGGGTCTAGAATTAGGGTGTAATGGAATCTGATGAAAAGAACTTGTAAGATCGAGGGTTGAAAAGTATTTTGTTCTCCTTAGCCTATCAAGAATATCATCTAACCTGGGGGCAGATTCCGCAACTGTGAATTTTTTCCGGTGAACACCAAGAGACGAAATTCACCGACAGACACGGTGTTCACTTTGCTCAAAATAGCGATTCCACAAGCGTGAATGAATTCACTGTGCTGAATGTATTTTCGATCCAGCTGAATGATGTGCTCAGTTGTCAAATTTGACATCGTTTTCATAGTTTACGTGTTGTGTAGAAGTTAAACATATCGTATAATATTAAAAATATTTAAAAATATTATTGTTTAAGTGAAGTTATTGAATATGAATCATTGGGATATTATGGATTATTTATATATAAATATGAGTCGCAGAAGAGTGCGTCGGAATAGAAGGTGAAAACAGTATTTTTGGTCTGATTTTTTGTGAAAAGTATGAAAATATTATTAATTTTTCAGGGGGCGACTTCTTTTGATAAGACGGAATTTAAGGGATACTAGAAATCCGTTTGAAAACACAACAGAGCAGCAATTCATGGACTTGTATCGTCTTCCTCGAAGCTTGTGTTTGGAAGTTTTAGAGAAATTAAGGCCCAAATTTTTTATAAATGAAAGACTATCAGCGATTCCGATACATCTAAGATTTTTATGTGTCCTTAGATTTTTTGCAGTAGGCAATTTTCAGAGAACTGTTGGGCAGGATGTTCTGTCATGCATGTCTCAAACCTCGGTTCAGCGAATCATACATGAAGTAGCAGACATACTGAATGAAGTTTCGTTGGAATATGAGCGATTCCCTGACGAACGTGAGCAAAGAAGTATTAAGGAATCATTCTGTCGAAAATTTTCTTTCCCCGGGATAATAGGTTTAATAGATGGAACCCATATTAAAATCATCTCTCCTTCGGCTGATGTGGAACATGCTGATTACTGTAGGAAAGGTGGACATTCGATAAACTTGTTAACTATTTGCCATTCGAATTATTCAATAACATACGCTCATGCAAAGTTCCCAGGAACATCTCACGATACATACATTTGGCGTCGTTCTGCAGTGCAAGAATTTTTAAAGACGGCGTATACTAATGGAAAACAAAACTTTTGGCTTTTTGGCGACAGTGGATTTCCACTTCAACCATGGCTGATGACAACATATGCTAATCCATTCAATGAATCTGAAACAAGGTACACCTAGTCCCCGATTTACGTCGTACATGCGTTCTGAAAAATTGCGACGTAACTTGAAATAACGTAAATCAGGTATGTTTCGATTTACATCGTAACCAACGTAATTCGAATCCGAATCATAGAGGCGTTAAAAATAACATATGTATGTAGTATTTACATATAGGTTTGTTCATACTTAAACTGATTCATAATAGTATGTAATTATTGAAATAATAACAATTGAATTTTGAAAAAAGGAAATGTTATTCCAAATATTCCATTGTAATACAAACTGATATAAATTAATATGTAATTCAATTATGCTTATGAAAATGAAAAATCCAATTATATGTGTAAAGCGATTAATTTTAATTATATATATACGTGTATGTAAACTTAATCTGATTCAGAAGTGTCATTCGAGTTACTAATGCTATCAACCACAGTTGAAAGAATTGGCTCTTTGCTAGAACTGTGAGAGATAGTTTTGTAAAATGTCGTTATGCGGCTCTGAGACGCAGTCTTCATTTTTCCGTTATAGAGTTCTGAATAGCACCTTACATGGTTAGACAAACCTTGCTTACACCGTTCGCTTCGCTTGATATCTGGGTCGCATTGGCTGAATATCTCCATTGCTTTATTTATATGATTTAAAGCTTCCGAAAGCTTGTTCGTTGTCAAACCAAAAGTAGATACGTCTGTTTGAATTTCACCTTCCGCATCTGTGTCGTCTTTTTCTAACAACTGGATCAATTCTTCATTAGATATATCCATTTCTGGTAAATTAAGGAATTCTGATATGTCATTCTCATCCACATCACCGAATCCAATTTTCTTAGCATGTTCCAGAATATCTCTTTGAGTTTGCATCGACTCTCCAATCTCTTCTTCAGCATAGACACATTCTGGCCATAATTTTTTCCAAACTTTATTCAAAGTTGAAGACTTTACTTCTAACCATGAACTATTAATATTGTTTACTGCCTGTAAAATATCATAGTTTTTCCAAGAAGTTTTTAATTCAACGCCTTTTTCCATTGCCTCAAATAGGTTAACGAATGTCTTACGTCAGTAATATGCCTTAAAACTCGATATAATTCCTTGGTCAGCAGGCTGAAGCACGGCAGTAGCATTTAGTGGTAAAAAATCCACCTGTATATCATCGAGTTCGCTTAGATCTTCTATTTGATGGCTAGGAGCGTTGTCAACAAGCAGTAAGACCTTTTGCGGTAAATTTTTTTTCCTACAATGTTCTTTAACTGCTGGACAAAAATATGTCTTAAGCCAATCATTAAATAAGTGAGCAGTCATCCAGCCTTTTTTATTTGATTTCCAAATTACAGGAAGATTTTTCTTGGAGACAGCCTTCATACATCTTGGTGTTTCTGAATGATAAATCGCCAACGGCTTTTTTAAAGTCCCCAGAAGCATTTCCTCCAAGAAGTAATGATATTCTGTCTTTTGCGGCTTTAAAACCAAAAGCGGTGGCTTCTTCCTTAGATATAAATGTTTTTGAAGGCATTCGTTTCCAATAAACCCCCGTTTCGTCAACGTTAAAAACTTGATGAGCAGTGTACCCAGTTTTTCCAATCATCCTCTTGAGTGTTTCGGGATACTTTTTGGCTGCTTCCTAATTGGAACCAGCAGCCTCACCTTTTAATTTTATGTTGCGCAATTTATATCTCGCTAGGAAGCGATGAAACCAGCCACGACTAGCAACAAACGTTACTCTAGATGCCTCTTCATCTCCCTGTTTCTGTAAATCCTGAAACAAACTCTTGGCTTTGGCTTGAATTACCATCATACTGATGGGAACATTTTTTTGATTTATGTTTTGGATCCAAACATTTAAATACCGTTCCATTTTTTCAAGTGTAGAACATCTCGCCTTAGTAATTATGGTGGCTGAACTTGAGGACCCTGCTTCCACGCTTGACCGAATCCTATCTGCATTACTTCTAATTGTCCGAATTGTCGTTGCAGGTAAACTCATTTCCCGAGCAATCTCAACAGCCTTCGCTCCTTCATCAAACTTTCGCAATATTTTCAATTTTCTATCTAATGTTATTGCTTTTCTGTTTTTTTTTTTATTTGGCAAAGATTTATCAGAGGCTTTGCGCTTTTGACTCATTATTTCGTACCAACGTACAATGAACTGTATGTACGAAAGTTCACTAAAAATATATACAATGATGATTTTATACTTATTGATTGAGCTTATTTCAAACACCAGTTTATATGTTGAACAGCATATTGAATTTACCTGTCAAGATATTGACTTTCGAAATACGAAACGTGCTTGAAAATTAAATCTATCATAAATCAATTAATAGTTACAACAAAACACCAAACGGTAGCACACCACCAAAAATTGAAAAATTAAAAAAAGGTTATATTGGTTTTCTGCTGAGTACTGAAAAATGCGAACCACGGTGCCTTGACAATAAAATCACTACGAAAACTGAACTTTATCAGAGTTGCGTTCTTTTGGTACTCCTTATCAACTGCAATTGGGAATTTAGAACGCATTTATAGAACGCAACTAATATATATACATAATACGGAAACTGAAACGTAAATCGTATAAATAATACGTAAATCGGCTACAGAAAATTTCTCATTTCGGGGATAAACAGAATCCTCTCGAAATTAACGACGTAAGTCTGGAACAAGTACGACGTAAATTGAGTATTATATCATGATTTCAATTCGATGTAAGTATGTAATAACGTAAATAGGGTGCGACGTAAATCGGGGACTAGGTGTACAACGTTGCATTGGTATTTTAAAAAGCACGTTTCGATGCATTTCTTCCTGAAATATACTAAACTACAATATGAACCTACAAAAGCTGGGCGGATTAAAAATGCATGCGTTGTATTACATAATATCCTTCGAAAAGCAAATGTTTGTAATGAACCTGATGTTCTCGAAGCAGATTCTGAAGATGAGGATGAGGATTCCCAACGATCCGTTCATATTGAAACTTCTGGCGGAATTTTACGTGAAGGGCATTTCATTCGTCAAAATATTACGCGCCCTAATTTTGTATAAATTAATTTAATTTTTAAAAGCATTTGAAATTGTTAAATAAAAGGCATAACTTATATTAATTTGCATTTAATTAAAAATGGTTTTGTGGAGCATTTTCTTTTAAAACTAACTCTTGCTCCATTAAAGCTAATTTCCTCTCCTCTAAACCTACTTGCTTTTTTTTCATAAACTCCTTTAATTCAAACTCCTTCTTCCTCAAGGCATATTCTCTTTCTCGTTGTGCATTTTCGAATTCAAATTTTTGTTTTTCGAATTCCAGTAATTGGCCATCGAAATCCTTGTGCCTCGTCTGGCCTGGTGGAGCTCGCTTCCTCTTCCTTGTTGATGTTACAGATGGCGTTACACGTTGCGGCGTGTCCTGTTGTATCTGGTTATTTGTTGGTATGGTCGAACTCCTATCTATCTCCAACTCCTCCACGAGATACTCCGTTTCTGTACAGTCAGGCTCTTCATTCTATAACAAAACAAGAACGAATCATAAAAAAATATAATCTATTTTTTTCTGTCTTACAATTTACCTGCTGAGAAGTACTGGCGAACAATTCTGACACTCTTTCACTCCCACTGCAGAAGGGTTCAAAAGAGAGCTGATCCGGCATTCTAATGCTGTCAATGGCTTGAGCATCCTAGTGCAATTAACTCCGCTTTTGTTGATGGACGCATCCAAAAGCGCCATCTTTCTTGCACGTGAAGCCTAGAAATATGGAAACAAAAGTGAGAAAAAATTCAAACAAAATATTCAATTATTTTACTTCTGATCCGTCCAATATTTACGCAATTTTTTTTGCATCTTTTACCGCTCCTCCCACGCTATTGAGCTTCTCGGCAAGCTCATTCCACTTTTCATGGCGTAAAAATGCCCCGTCCGATAATTCAAATCTAAACATGTAATAATCTTATCAAAATGTACACAATTTATAAGTACAGTCGGGCCTCGATTATCCGTGATGGTCGGGACCAGAAGCATTACGGATAATCGATTTTCACGGTTAACAGAATAACAATTTTGATTATCCAGTTTTTTTTTAATATTTTTATTATTTAACAAGTGAACATTGGTGTACAGACATATTTACATTAAAAAAAATTAACTCAAGAAGTTTATGTACATTTTTAAATTAAATAAGTATGTATACATTAAATTTTCTACTGAAAACATGAGGCAAAAAAATGACATTGCAAAAAAAAGAATACAATTTCTTAAAAAAAGTCGTGTAATGTTGTTTGTCTAATATTTTTCAACTGATAATTTTCTTTTATAAGTTTTTCTTGTATGCGATAAACTTGAATTTTATCCTGCTCTGTAATTCCGGAACAACCAGGGCTATCCAGGAAATTCAGCAACGTGCTAGATGCCTCTATCGCTTCTTTTAAAGTGGTTTCTGAAACAATTACATCGTCTTCATCAGTGTCTTCCAATCCATTGTCTCGCTCAGGTTCATCTGAGTTACTGTTTGCCATGCTTATAATTTCTTCATCTGACAAAACAGCAAATTGGGAGGCATTTTCATCATATTTGAGCCATGTCTCTATATCCTCTGTGGTAAAGTCATCCGTAATATTGATTATATGTGCCACGTTCACAAGCGTATTCGATATTTCCATACCTATGACAAAAATCAATGAATTTTTGCATGAAAATATTTTATAAAAGTTTGAAAATATGCCTACGCACCTTCATTATCTAACAGCGTCCCAAGCATTGTCAATAGACCAAAGGGCTTTCTTTATATTAAATTCTTTCTTAAAATCTTCTCTATTATTTGACGAGACTAGTTTTTGTACTATAGTTTTACGATAATGGCATTTAAAACTCCATATTACACCCTGATCCATCGGTTGGATCAAGGACGTACAATTCGGTGTCAAATATTTCACAATGACGTTTTTAGCCTTAAAATCGTGAACGTCTGGATGTGCCGGGCAGTTGTCCAATAACAGAAGGATTTTGCTATCATCCGTAAATCCGATTTTCTTAAGATGCTCTCTTACCTCTGGCACAAAGTTTTTGTTAAACCATTCTAAAAATATTTGTTGCGTTACCCATGCCATCTATGAATCTTTCATTATGACAAACCAAACTGCTCTCGGGCAAACACTTCCAAAAAAGGCCTGTCTCGTCCCCATTATAAATTTGCTCACTGGTAAGATTTTCCGTTGATATCAATTCATTTAATTGTTCTACAAACATTGTGGCACTTACATAGTCTGCTGAAGATTTTTCTCCTTCAGCATTAAGTCTGTAGGTTTTGCATGTCACTTATCAAAATGGCTACGACTAAAGCTGTTTAATATGAAAACCCACATAAATAGAATGGTAATAAATGTGATTGAAATCTAATAACAGCACCGAAAAGTTTTTAATTCAATTTTAATATATTTCGTAATTTACAGTGAATATTTGGTTCCAGTTGAATTCGAATGTTGATTGTCCGAGAGGCGACGACTGACTGGCCGTGTGAGCGAATGCTGAACGAATGTTTGAGTGGGTGAGCTCGAGTGTTAGTGTCTTTGAAGGTTATTTCGATGACGATACATGTTGGCGGTTTGACATTTTAGATTTTGACTTTGTTGCCGCCACAAGTCTTTTTATTCCATGTCTATTCTTAAAATTTTGCAACCACCCGTTGGAGTATTCACACTCAGAATGAATGTTTAGTTTTGTGTGGTATATTTTAGCCTTTTCTCGTATCATCAGTCCTGTAATTGGAGTGCCTTTAAAACGCTCTTGTCTGAACCATTCGTAAAGTGCCAAATCTATCAGGTCAGTCCATAAGTTCGTGCATATTTTCGTAAAAAATTTAAATTATGGAAATAAAACAAAATTTATAATTTTATTCAACTATATATCTTCCTCCATTTTCTACAATTTCTCGCCATCTCACGGGTAGCTTTTTTATTCCGTTAGTGTAAAAGGACTTTGGTTTTGATGAAAAAAACTCAGAAAGCTCCTTTTTGACTTCATCTTTTGAATTTAATTTTTTCCCTAGTAAATAATTTTGAAGAGACCGAAATAAATGGAAGTCACTTGCAGCAATATCTGGTGAGTACGGAGGATGCGGCAAAAGCTCCCAATTCAATTCATTAAGCTTTTGTAGCGTTGTTCGAGCAGTGTGCGGCCTGGCATTATCATGGTGAAATAAAACTTTCTTCCTATTCACCAGTCGCGGACGTTTTTTGATCATTTCCGTATTTAATCTACAGAGTTGTTCACTGTAGACATTAGCATCAATGGTTTTATTTGGTTCCAACAGCTCATAATAAATAGCACCATCCATATCCCACCAAACACTCAGAAGTATCTTCTTGGGATGCAAAGGTACCTTCGCAGTTGGAGGGGGCTGCTTATCCTTTTCTGTCCAAAGTCTTTTTCTTGCAACATTGTGGTAAAGGATCCACTTTTCGTGCCCTGTTACCAAACGGTCTAAAAATGGCTCTCGTTCAAAGCGCGTTAGAAGTGAAGCGCAGATACTGATCCTCTGGTGGCAATTCACTTCTGATAGCTCATGCGGTACCCACTTGCCAAGTTTGGATACTTTTCCAATTTCTTTTAAATGACGTATCACTGTTCCATGGGATGAGTCCATTCTTTCTGCTATCTGATCGACTGTTAAATGGGGCTCTAACTCAACGAGACTTCTAAGCATATCATTGCTGAAGTCAACAGGACGTCCTGAACGGGGTTTGTCGTCAATGCTGCTTCCTCCATCTTTGAAAGATTTGAACCACTTCTGCGCAGTTCTCACACCTATAGTGTTTCCTCCATGTACACTATTAATTTTAATAGCTGCAGATCTGGCAGTTTCACCAGATGAAAACAAAAAATATAAAACTGCACGCTTGTATTGATTGTCTAAATTCATATTTTTACTACACTTATTTTCATCCGATTATGAAGAAAATTGTTGGAGAAGTGACTAATTTCAAGAAACATTGAAAACAAGTTTCAACAAGTTTGGGGATCAATTCGTTTACGTACTGAGTCATCTGCAAAGCAATTCACAGAAAAATTAAAAAATATGTATTAAAAATTCACAAGTTATCTTACTTCTAGTGTTTTATTAAAAATCTTGAAAAAACTACCAAAAACTTGAAAAATATATATTGCGGAAACTGAAACAAAATGGACATTCACTCTACGAACTACAAATTCGCAATTATTTACCCGGTGCAAAAATATTCACGCGGTGTACACTTCAAACGTCAAAAAAACTCATTCACACCGCTGCGGACGCGCAAATCACGTGTGAACACCGAAATCGGTGAACACTTCGAAACTCACAGTTGCGGAATCTGCCCCCTGGTCAAAGGAAATTTATCATCCATGATTTTCTTGTTTAATTGTCTGAAATCTACAACTAGTCGCCATTTTTTAGTCTCACCATCTGACTTTTTTGGCACTATAAAAAGTGGTGAATTATATGGACTTACCGAAGGTTCTATGATATCATCATCAATTAATTTTTTGACTTCTTTATTTATATCTTCCACTTGAGAATGTGGTACTCTGTAATTTTTTATATATGTAAACCGGACTTTTATCTATCACTGGAATTTTCTGTTCATCAAAATTATTTGAACAGAGTATCCTCTTGAAGATAAAATACATCTGCGAATTTTTTGCAAATGTCTACTATGGGTTTTCTTGCAGAGGTATCAAGACCACTAATATTTAGCTCATTCATAAGCCTTTCACTTCTATGAGAATCAGTACTTGAAGTTTTAAAGTTTAAGATGTGATAGTTTTCCAAAGGTTCAATCTCTGGTATAAAATTGTTTCTATACTATATCCAGAGTGTTAAGTATTTTAACATGTGCCACACCTTTAGCAGGTACTAAGCTGTTGGCAACGAAAACACCTTCCTGTATTTGTTCGTTAAGAACGATGTCATCTTTCGCAATATTGACATTTACTGCCTGAATAACTTGCATTTTTGCCGGAACAATTATGTGTTCAAATTTTGGCATTCTTCGATGCATTGGAAGTGTAACATTCCCATCTTCTAGTAATAATGTTATGGTGAAAGATTCATAATCTAATTTACATGAAGTTTTAATTAAAAAGTCTCTACCCAATATGCCATCTGTCAAGATTGGAATTGATTCCTCAACCACATGAATTTTTTGACAAATAGTGTGACCTGATATATTTAGTTTCGAATTCATAGTACCTAAGAAGAATGATTTTGAATTTGTTACACCTGATATTTCACATATACGTTCAGTCGATACATTATTTAAATTATTTAACTTATTTATTTTTATAATTGACCTGTGTCTATTAAAAATGAAAGTGATACTTGGGATACATCCGTTTTTAGATATATGAAGTTAGTCAAATGGCTATCTAGAGTGAATACTCTTACTGTTCTTGAAATAAATTGTTTATCCCCGTCTCCGATTCGGGGTTTTCTGCGTTTCCCGATTCAGTGCGCTCAACATCTTCTGACGTAACCACATTAACCCTTTTATTATAATTCGTATTTCTATTATTTGTGTTATTTCTCGATCTTACATTGTTGTAAGATGACTGCTGGGTTCGTCTATTATTGTTGGGTCTATTAAAATTAAAATTCCGTCGTTGGGAAAAATTTGGGTTTCTAGTAGAATTCTGGTAGTTGTTCATATTATTATTTCTACGGAAACTATTATGTCCACAATTTTTGTTATAATGGAAGACGCTTGCTTGATTATTGGGACGATCCAATTCAGAAGCTACTTGAATTGCATCTTGTAATTTGGTTGGCCTGGCTGCGAAGACAGTTGATTTTATCGGTTCATTGAAACCATTATTAAATGCGTTGAATGTTCGTTGAATATCGAGATAATGATAATGTCTCGGAGCGATTCACCTTGTTCAGAAATTTGCAGCATGTTTAATTGGGACATTAAATTTTCTATCTTTTGAGCATAATCAGAAACGGTTTTGTTTCCTTCAAATATTTTTGCCAATTCTGACTGTATTGACAGCGAAGTTTTTGTAAAACATCTTGTAAAATGCTTAAAATAGTTGGAGCAGAATATGTTATCAGTTTGTTTTTGACATTGTCTGCTAGTCTTGTTTTCAAATCGAATTTTATGAGCTTGGCTTTCTCAGTGACTTCGAGTGTGTCATGTAGAAATTCTATTATATTTAGGAAATTACTAAGTTCTCTTATTCCACCTTTAAATTCGGGTATTACCTTAATGGCTGTGGTTATGTCAAAGGACGCCATTTTTACAATATCTATGTTAGAATTACTTGTTCCCAAATAAATTGCAGATTTATTATCAATAATTTCATTTACCTGCACATAAATTTTATCAAAATTTGTTTTTAAGGTTACAGCTAAGTCTTTATATGTTTTCAAAAATTCTAAATATCCCGTTTTAAATTCCTCTCTTATCTTTTTCATACATACAGTGAAGTCTCACTTATACGAAGCTCACTTATACGAAACATTCAATTATACGAAGAATTTCTGATTCCCCGGCGAAACCCCATAAGTGCCCGTGTATTTAATTATCCACTTATAGGACATTCAGTTACACGAATAATTCAGTTATACGAAGGAAAGTACAGTTCCCCTTACTAAATTTTATTCAGTTCCACGAATTTTTTTCTTTCACATCCTTATCTTTTCCGCGAAATGTTTCTGGTCCTGCGGACGTCGTCTACTCGTTTCTATTTTTGGTTGTTCAGTCGTTTTGTTGATCTAGCACAATCAGAGTGGTTCCTCGTTTCGTTAATACAATCTACAAACACATCGTCTTCTTATCGGTCATAATGAGCAAGAAAAAAAGGGCAATTTCAGTCGAAGATAAAATAAAAATATTGAAAGAGGTCGAAGACCACCCGGACGAAACCAAAACGCAAATCGCAAGTAGGCTTCAAATTCCATTATCAACCCTCGCAACGATCGTCAAAAGGAAAGAGGAAATTGAAGCCAACTTCATGACGGCTGGACCAAGCAGCAGCAAAAGATCGCGAACGCAAGGTGGCCAGTTCCAGGATATGGAAAAAGCTTTGTTTGCCTGGTTCCAACAAAATCGAGCGGATCAAATTCCCATTAGTGGGCCTATGCTGCAAGAAAAGGCCTTAGACTTCGCAAGGCAACTGAACATCACTGAAGGTTTTAAGGCGTCATTAGGATGGCTTCAAAAATTTAAAGCTCGGCATGGGATCACTGGTAGGACTGTATGCGGCGAATCTGCAAGCGTTGATGTCACGTCGGTTGAACATTGGAAAAAAGATGTCCTGCCAGCCATTATAAAAGACTTCACCCTGCGTGACATCTATAACACCGATGAGACTGGGCTGTTTTTCAACTTGTTGCCTTCCAAAACTCTTGCTGAGAAGAGTGACCCCTGTTTCGGCGGCAAAAAAAGTAAACAGAGAATAACCGTCCTTCTAACAACTAACGCCGATGGATCTGATAAGTTGAGACCTTTTATTATTGGGAAGTCTCTGAAACCACGGTGCTTTAAGGGCGTTAGAACTTTCCCTGCCGACTATGATTCCAACAAGAAGGCATGGATGACGCGCAAAATATTTGAAAATTATCTCCAGAAGCTGGACACTAGAATGCGCAAGGAAAAACGAAAAATCCTTTTGTTAATGGACCGTTGCCCTGCCCATCCGCCAGATATCCGCTTGACAAATGTGCGAATTGAATTCTTTCCTGCCAATTGCACAAGCCATCTGCAGCCACTGGATCTAGGCATAATTGCCAACATGAAAGCATACTATAGGAAACACCTCCTGCAGCATACCATGTCTCTGTTGGAATCAGGAAAAACAGAAAACAACATCGATGTTCTTAAGGTAAGCTTTTAACGCAATAAACTACAACACCTACATACATACATAAAGTGAAATCAATTTAATGAATTAACCCTTGTTGAAATCTTCATTTATGGATGTACTGCCGTTATGTATTAATTGATTCGAATTGTATGTGTAGGTAAATGTATCAATTTAACTGTGTGTATGCAATCTACATTTTTTCGCCGCATTTACAGGCTATGCAGTTTACGTCCGTGGCTTGGAAGGCTGTTCAGCCTATTACTATCGAGAAGTGCTTCCGTAAAGCAGGAATCAGTCAGGATTTGGGGAATGAATTAAACATTCCTGAATCCATCGAAGAGGCAGAAGATGTGTTTCAAGAACCCCCCGAGTGGTCCAATGTTCCTGGAACCTCAGGCTTAACTTTTGAAGATTTTGTAGAGTGGGACAACAATCTGGCAGTCTGCGCACTTAAAAGTGACGAGGCCATTATTGCTGAAATAGCCATGACAGGAGCCGAAGGTAGCTCGGATGATTCTGATTCTGACCAAGAAGAGCCTGCGTCACTACCAACTTCTGCGCAAGCGATTTCTGCATTTGAAGTAGTAAAGCGTTATATTTACTCTAAAAACATAAGCGAGGAAGATTCAAATGTTTTTCTGGAATGCGAACGACTCTTGTATCATTCGGCCGCCATATCAGCAAAACAAAGCAAGATTACTGAATATTTTAAAAATACATAAACCTACTTATTTTGCGTAGTTTATACGTTCGCATTCAAAGAACCATCTGAATCTTTCCCGCTGATGTACATATCCTTAAAAACATAATGTAAATATGTATTAAAATAAAAACAGTTTTTTCATGGAGACTACAATTATCTGTGTACATATTTCAGAAGTCACATGCATACCTATGTATTCCCATTCAACTACATATATGTACATAATTCAAAAAAATCCCAACAGCCTACAATTCACTTACACGAAATATTCACTTATACGAATAATTTTTTTGTCCCCCTGATATTCGTATAAGTGAGACTTCACTGTATTTGCTTTTCCAATAAATATTGTGAACTATAGGATCTATTGGGAGTTTTCTTAAAATTGCCTAAAATTTTCTTTAAATCTTGAGAAAGGGTTTGCAAGCCTGACGCAATTATTATGCATTCTGCATAACCTGCTTCGAAACAGTTTTTGATAAATATTTTTTTAAGTAATACGAAATCGCATTAAATCCTACGATCAATAAAAGAATCAAAAGAACTAGTTGGAAATCACTTAGATTCCTTTGTTGGAAAATATTACTGTTAGAGGAAGCAGCATTGTTATTGATAACAAATTCTCCTTTAAACTCTTTATGTTTACTATTGAAAGCACCCATTATGACTAATGTGACCAACTCTTTTTGGCCAAATTTCGGTACAGATTCCGAAATGTGATCAAAATTTCGGGACAGGTTGACTAAAATTTCGGGACTAATTTCGGTACAAAAAAATGCCGCAAATGGTGTAATTATATAGTTTCAAGCTATAATTTTCAATTAAAAAAAACAGTAAACATATGTAATTTTATATTTGAATTAACAATCTTCGGTTTCTGACAGGTCTACCACTGAAGAACTTCTACTAGTTCCATTGTCATTGGTTTTCTTTCCCATTTTGAAGTCGTATTTTTCTTGTGAAGCAATTTTTCCAAGTAATTTCATGTTTGACTTTAACAATTCAAAAAATTCAATGCACGAAACTTGCAAGTTATATTTGACAAACCTAAAAAACCGAATTGTGAAAATTAATATTTTTGCCTGAATTGTATAAAAAGATAAACTTACAGAATATTTTTCAGTGTATTGATTTGCAAGCGAGTCTTTTCTTCCTTCCAAATCTTTTTGATGATAGAGAAAACTCTCTCGACAGTTGCCGAAGTGCCTGGCAAACAATACACGAAGCTGATCATGGACAACAAATTACTGAAAAGAATTTTATTCTTGGAAAAATGTTGGAAGACTTCCACCCAACGTTTATCGACTGGAGTGTCGATCTCTTCCCAGCATTGAATCTTAGCTTCGGTGACATATATTTTCAAGCAACTTCGGTGACATATATTTTCAACATCAAGTGCTGCCCACGCAAATAACATGATGTGGTCAAACTGTGCAGTCCATTTAGAAACGTATTCAATAGCAGTTTCTGAAAAAACAAATTTTAACATAAAAATGTAATTAAAGAAACTAAAAATAACCAACCATAAAATGGCATTGTTATCAACAAAATGGATTCCTTTGTAACCGAATCATCGTTTCGGGTTTGATCTTGAATTTCTCTCTGTACAGCAGTAGATAAAAACTTTGCTGTTTTTCTCTCTTCAAGAGATTCAACAAATATGCTGAGCGCGTGGGCAACTTCCATTGCCGAAACATTGTTACTTTCAATTTTTGTTATAGTTCGATTAAAAAGCGATGTCTAGAAGTATTTTAAAAATGGAATAAATAAAAAGAATCAAAATTCAACCAAATCTAAATGAATACTCACTTGGTCTTTCAAAAAAAGCAGCCAAATTTTTGATAAAGGATCGCGGAAGAAATTTCTGAGTATCAATGGGCAATTGGCTGTGTTCAAAAAATATTCCTTCAAACCTTCATAGATTCGTAAAATAGAGTCGATGGCCGACAACAATGCTAAAAATCGGGTTTTGCTGTAACCTAACAATTTTTCATATTGTTCATCGACGGAATCACAAAATACTTTTAACTTTTCAACTCGAACCGTGTACAAGTAAAAATGTGAATAAATTTTGACGACAATCAACTCAACATCGAATGGCATTCCATCGCATGCAACCTTCAGTGTATTGTGCACAATGTGCGCCGCACATCCAACGCCAATTATTTCCGCATTGATCGATTTTAATTTGTAAAACACATTATTTTCACCGGCCCGATTAATTCCACCGAAGTTTGTGTTTTCGTTGTCACCACAAAATCCAACCAATTTTTCCAAAATTTCATAATAATCCAATGATTTTTTAAGTAATTCGAAAATGATTGCGGATGTAGAGCCTTTTTCAGAAGAAAATTCAATGATTCGAACTTTTACACATTCAGTTTGGTTAAAATAGCGCACAAGAACGGGATACATTTTAATATTTCCATGATTGGAAGCATCGGTTAATATGGTAACGAAATGAGTGTCTTTCAAATCCTTTTTGAGCTCATCGATCATATACGGTGCAAAAACATTAGTCACAATAGCTTCACATTTAGTACGTGCACAATGAAATTTTGACAACTCAAAACAACCACGTATAATTTTGCTCGCACAATCTGCGGAGCGAAAACTATGATTTTCTTTGATCAAATGATATGCCCAAACACCTTCACAAGCTGCCGTTTGCAAATCGAATGCTCCCAAATTTGAACTTTTGAAAAACGATGTAACATTCTTGCTTGTTGAAGCGGCTTGCAGAGCGTTTTTATGATGAGCAGATTTTAAATGTGATTCGATGTCGCCCTTTCCACTGTGTGAAACACTAAACTCTTTTGTGCAAATATCACATCGAACATCACTATCACTTTTGTGTTTTTTTATGAATTTATATTTCGTTTGTAATTCAGCTTCGCTCCGGAACACGGGGACACGCCATCAAATTTCGGTACTGTCCCGGTCATTTCGGTACAGTTGGTCACGTTAATTATGACCCAATAAGCAATACAATTCACAAATTTTTCTCAAATAAACTATTAATTTTATTTTTTTTTATTACAATATCTCACAATTAATAAGCTATTATCTTTAATAATTTTTATAATTTCGTCATTATGTAGCTTTTTATAGTTTTTCTTTAAGTTCTTCAGGTTGTTAATTTTTAATAACACCTTTGTTTTGAAGGGGCCAGCGGTAATTGCTGCCAATTTTTGAAGCTCCACTAGTTGGTTCCTTATTTGGCGTTGTTTTCCTCTTCGTTTCTTTTTTATTTTTTCTTCTGGAGCTTTACGTTCCTTGTCAGGATACCTAGGCCTTGGTCCATTAAACTTGTCTCTGAGTTTTTCTTCCAAAGTGGGTTTTTCTCCTCAGTTTGTAGGTTTCATAATTTGTTTTCTTCAAATCGATTTTAACAATAATTCGCCCATCATCAGTAACCATCGACGTCAAAGCATTTGATTGTGTTGTTGAAGATTCCTAGATACAAGTTAGCAGGATCGCCATGTAATGTTTATTTATATCTCAGACGAAAATCAGAGGCTTTAAAGCTCACCATATTGAAGTGCTCGTCTGAAGCACCGGCCAATATCAATGTGAGATCTATGATAATGAAGAGCACCAACAAGTACCCTGGGATTATCAAAATTGAAACTCTCTTTCGAATGTCTAAGACAAAAACTGAATTTATTCGCCTTTCATTATGGTATTTATATTAAATTTTACAGGTTAAACTTATGTTTAATTACCTCATGGGAATTAAGTTCCCGTGAGAACCAAAATTGATCAAAAATTGATTGCACAGAATTCTATGTATCAATTCTTCACATGTCCCCAATAAGGTTCAAAACCAGAGGGGAAGGTAAGTTTATTGTGCAAGGTAAGTGCATAAGGTAAGTGCATTACGTAAATCTCTATTCTCTCTGGCTTCACTATTCTTATATGTTCTAATAATTGTCTCCGCTATAATGTTATAATGTTCCTATGCTAAACAAAGTTGATCGTACTAAAGTGTCTGTGCTAATTTATCTTAGGTACATGTAACAGGGTGATTGAATTAACTTATAAGGTGATCCTTACACTCCCGTTTTAGGCCAAAATGAGACTTCTGAGGAGCTAAAATTTTTTTGAATGTCTCATTTTGTCCTCGAAAAAATTTAATTTTTGTCTTAATGAAGCAAAAACGAGATGTAATTGAGGATATATGAGGTTTTTGGTAATACCACCAAAATTTTCATGTGAGGTATGTGAGTATTTACTGAGATATCTTAGATCAAACAAAAATTTTCATGTAAGGTATGTGAGTATTTATTGAGATATCTTAGGTCAAAATATGTATGCATTTAACTTGTCCTCATTTATGCTTCAATTTTTACTCATAGTGATAATTATGTACATATTAATTGAAGTGAATTAATATATAACTAGGGGGCGCCCCCTGCTCGCTACGCTCGCCAACCCCCGCCGTTCGCTCCGCTCACTCTAATAGCTCGCGCATGGAGATATATATACAGTAGCATTTTAAGTAAAAAGGTTATTTAGTTCAGACTGTAGTAGCAATCATTTCAGCTAATTTTGCACGTCAAAGTACATCTATATTGAATGAGGCCCTATCTATAATTATCGAAAACCTTGCGGGTGCGGTTGCGGATGTCAAAAGATCTTAAAATTTTCTCATACAAAATACTTTTTGTAAAAATTCTTTCATCTTCTGCCAAATGACCTTGGCTTTGTGTTTCAGAAATACATATAATAAATAGGCGACACGTTTTTTTGTTATCCCTTTTACAGGAAATCAGGTGGACTTACCAGCATAGAAATTATACCATTCGGAAGATTAGTTTTTCCTCTATGTGCATCACCTAATTGTTTTTCTTAAATTTAATTATAAATTAGTTTAATTTTAAATTGAAATTAAAAAATTCAATGGGATAGTATGTGTGAATTGAGCACATTTATAGCGTAGATGATGCTTTTGGGAAGAATGTGTGAGTGTGAATGTTTTACTTTTTGCCTGGAAATATGCAACCATATGTGAATTTTTGGTTTGTGTCCCCGATACATAACAAGTACTAAAATAGTCGAAAATCAAACCAAATGGATCAATCTTCTACTGGTGACACAAACCAAAAGAATTAAAATATAATTGCATTCCTCTACGAAAAAATTAAAATATAGAACATACTTATTTAACATTATCATTTGCATAGATCATACGTTCGACTGAATAAACAACCATTTATGCCAAATACGTGCATTCTTTTCACTCAAACCTAATATCTATGCCAATGATAATGTGAGGGGCAAATGCAGCCATATCACAGACAATATTCACATGTTCATTCTTTTGTTTTTTGCCTGGAAGAAGGCAATCGTTGGCTAATAAAATTGCATTCTTCCAGACAAAAGCCAAAACAATGATCATATGGCCACAGACAATAATATGGATGCATTACCACAGACAAATTTAAAGCCATCGTTTACTTATACCATTGTTTTTTGCTAATTTGATAAAAATATATGCAAATTTTATTTTAAAAAATATGGACAATCACAATTTTACAGTTATTTCTAGAAAACGCGAGGTTAACTTTCACGAATATTTATGGAAAGCGAGCGAAAGTCTGAATTTTATCATGTTTCCCAACTTTTGTATGGACCCACATTTAAAACATAATTTAGAGAAATATGATATATGACCAAAAGTTGGGAAATGAAAAAATAATAGGGGTTGATCATACCCCCTAGAATGCTTTATTTGGCCGCTACGAGCAAAAAACTGTTTAAAAGTGAAAATCTTAAATTATATCATATTTCCAAACTATTGTCTGCTCACCTTTAAAACCTCAATTTAGAGAAAAAAGAAACGGTTGGAAATGAAAGTTGGTTCGTTTGTACGGAAATCCCAGATATAAATATAAATACAATATATATGTATTTCCCACAACTTCATAATTTAGTTAAAAACCATATGATCCACGATCCATGTGGTTTGTTGAATCGTATCCCCGTCTGTATGAGAGATGGTAAATGCAGCAAAAGCTTTTCTAAGGACTTTTACAATACAACTCTAGCCTATGTTAGATGCGTCGTGTTAATGGTATAACAGTTGACTTTCGTGGCCACTCTGTTGACAACCGTTATGCTGTTCCTTAAAATCCATATCTTTTAGCGAAATTTGATTGCTACTTAAATGTGGAAGTTCTTGGCACAGTTAAGAGCCTAAAATATATGCACAAATATGTTAATAAGGGATACGACTGTGCCCCATTACAGTTTGTAAGAGTTTGAGGTGGAGTTGAGGGCAAAGTTTATATAGATGAAATCAATAGCTTTTTGTCCGGTCACTATGTTGGATCTACGGAAGATAGTTGGCACATAAATGAGTATCCAATGCATTACCAGTCACGTAATATATATTATAGTTCGACTTGAATGTCACTTGCCTCATCGGCCAAATGCAGTCTTTAGGGAAGGAAATGTTCAGCAAGCTCTTAAAAATCACAGAAGAACAAAATTGACTGCATTCTATGAAATCAATCGAATTAGTTCGTCCGAGTTTCTATATACAGAGACGCCGATGCATTATATTTAGGTAGATAAAGAAAAGAAATCGAAAAACCTCGAAGAGGAAGTAGTAGAGAATTTGCTCGATTATTTTATGTTTTATGTTGAGTTGTTCCATTTGAGACTATTTTAGCTTCATCTTCGAGGTCCCATCAGGATTTGGGTACTGTTGGGAACATTAGTCGCGTTCCTTTCGCATTGCTCTGCTCACGATCATTGCTCATGACGAAAGGAACGCACAAAATTCAATTGTCAAAGGTTGGCTAACATGTCGATGTTTTGACATTTGAGTTTTGCGTAAAATGTGAGCAAGACAAACGAAACATCAATCAATAACATAATTAAATAAGGTTAATGTTGCAAAAAAGCACAACCAAGCATTAAACAATAAGTTATGTTGCATATTATGTTGTTTTTGTTTTATTATTTGTTCTTTAACATTAAATACGTTGACAGATTATTAAGTCCACCAACCCTGAAAACAAAAAATACACTCCCGACCAACATTTTTTTCGTGAGCAGTGCTCTTGCTCACGTTTTAAAACGTGTGCAAGATTGCACACATTTTGTTGTTGCTTCCCATGTAAATGCTGATCTGCTCATGAGCAGACCAGCGAAAGGAACGCAACTATTATTTACTGCACATTTTCAGCACATGCACGAAGTATCGCATGAAACGATGGAGAGTGGCGTGAATATTTATTAGAAGTAAAAGAGTGTAAGTCCTCTCAGCAGTTAAGAGAGTTAGTTGCCATATCCTATTTGTGGTATGAACTTTCCTACAAATGCTTCAGATTTCTGGAATGAATTCAAAATTTTCATGTGTGAAGAATTTTTAAGAAACTCTTCAGAAAACGATTCATAGAACCGTGCTTTATTAGCTATTGAGGAAATTTTGTTCAGTAAACGATTTCTTCGGTACTTCAACTAAACTTTTCGGAGGTAAGACTTTTTTACTCTGTGGAGATTTTTGACGAATATTGCCACCTACATCTCACGGTACACGTGTACCACTTATTGCCTTACTTCATGGTCCAAAATTTTAACATTCCACAAAATAACTTTTACTCAAAACATGAGAGCTTTACCTCATGAGATTGAATTCGTTGAATTTTTTAAATCTCTTTGTAATGGAACTTTACCCACATTTCCAGATTACAGCCAAGATGTTATTGAAATTCCTTCCCATTTAGTTAGCTGCAACTTCGTGATTCCAGATACTTATGGCAATGTATCTGAAACCATAAAGTCTAACGATATTCTCAATTCGGTTATATTAGCACCCAAATATGAAGCCTGTACTTTCATTGATGCAGAAATCTTTAACAGCCTGGCAGAAGAGAAACGAATATATTTGAGTTCCGATAAAATCTTGAGTGATGATTATAGAGAGCAAAATAATTTTCCAGTAGAATTTTTAAACTCAGTTGATGTAAGTTGGCTCCCGATCCCACAAATTTATTTTAAAAACCAAATTGCATACTTTTACTTATTCGTAATTTGTGTACAGGACATGACTTGCTTGGTCAATGGTACACCTATTCGTTTAGTTCAAATGCAAAAGAAAATTTTTTGGATTGTGAGATTTTAGCAGGAGTTTTCCGAAACACACGTATTTCGACACGTGTGACGTATTTTTGCCTTTTTCTTTTCAAGAAACCCAACTTCCCGTCATTCTGGCTTTTGCGATGACAATTAATAAATCCCAGGGGCAAACGTTTCAAAAATCAGGAATCTTCCTCAAACAACCTATATTTTCTCACTGTTAATTGTATGTTGTAGCCAGTAGAGTTAGATCGTTTAACCGATTGCGTGTTTATATGTATTTCTGAAACACAAAGCCAAGGTCATTTGGCAGAAGATGAAAGAATTTTTACAAAAAGTATTTCGTATGAGAAAATTTTAAGATCTTTTAAGATCCGCAACCGCACCCGCAAGGTTTTCGATAATTATAGATAGGGCCTCATTCAATATAGAAGTACTTTGACGTGCAAAATGAGCTGAAATGATTGCTACTACAGTCTGAACTAAATAACCTTTATACTTACAATGCTACTGTATATATAGCTCCATGCGCGAGCTATTAGAGTGAGCGGAGCGAACGGCGGGGTTTGGCGAGCGTAGCGAGCAGGGGGCGTCCCCTAGTACATATAAACACGCAATCGGTTAAACGATCTAACTCTACTGGCTACAACATACAATTAAGAGTGAGAAAATATAGGTTGTTTGTGTAAGATTCCTGATTTTTGAAACGTTTGCCCCTGGAATTTATTAATTGTCATCGCAAAAGCCAGAATGACGGGAAATTGAGTTTCTTGAAAAGAAAAAGGCAAAAATACGTCACACGTGTCGAAATACGTGTGTTTCGGAAAACTCCTGCTAAGATCTCACAATCCAAAAAATGTTCTTTTGCATTTAAACTAAACGAATAGGTGTACCATTGACCAAGCAAGTCATGTCCTGTACACAAATTACGAATAAGTAAAAGTATGCAATTTGGTTTTTAAAATAAATTTGTGGGATCGGGAGCCAACTTACATCAACTGAGTTTAAAAATTCTACTGGAAAATTATTTTGCTCTCTATAATCATCACTCAAGATTTTATCGGAACTCAAATATATTCGTTTCTCTCCGGCCAGGCTGTTAAAGATTTCTGCATCAATGAAAGTACAGCCTTCATATTTGGGTGCTAATATAACGTAATTGAGAATATGGTTAGACTTTATGGTTTCAGATACATTGCCATAAGTATCTGGAATCACGAAGTTGCAGCTAACTAAATGGGTAGGAATTTCAATAACATCTTGGCTGTAATCTGGAAATGTGGGTGAAGTTCCATTACCAAGAGATTTAAGAAATTCAACGAATTCAATCTCATGAGGTGAAGCTCTCATATTTTGGGTAAAAGTAATTTTGTGGATTTTGAAAATTCGGACCATGAACTAAGGCAATTCTCAATAAGAGGTACACATGTACCGTGAGATATAGCTGGCAATATTCATCAAAAATCTCCACAGAGTAAAAAAAGTCTTACCTCCGAAAGATTAGTTGAAGTACCGAAGGAATCGTTTACTGAACAAAATTTCCTCAATAGCTAATAAAGCACGGTTCTATGAATCATTTTCTGAAGAGTTTCTTAAAAATTTTTCACACATGAAAATTTTGAATTCATTCCAGAAATCTGAAGCATTTGGAGAAAAGTTCATACCACAAATAGGATATGGCAACTAACTCTCTTAACTGCTGAGAGGACTTACACTCTTTTACTTCTAATAAATATTCACGCCACTCTCCATCATTTCATGAGATACTTCGTGCATGTGCTGAAAATGTGCAGTAAATAATGTTCCCAACAGTACCCAAATCCTGATGGGACCTCGAAGATGAAGCTAAAATAGTCTCAAATGGAACAACTCAACATAAAACATAAAATAATCGAGCAAAATCTCTACTACTTCCTCTTCGAGGTTTTTCGATTTCTTTTCTTTATCTTCCTAAATATAATGCATCAACGTCTCTGTAAATAAAGACTCGGACGAACTAATTCGATTGATTTCATAGAATGCAGTCAATTTTGTTTTTTCTGTGATTTTTAAGAGCTTGCTGAACATTTCCATTAAAGACTGCATTTGGCCGATGAGGCAAGTGACATTCAAGTCGAACTATAATATATATTACGTGACTGGTAATGCATTGGATACTCATTTATGTGCCAACTATCTTCCGTAGATCCAACATAGTGACCGGACAAAAAGCTATTGATTTCATCTATATAAACTTTGCCCTCAACTCCACCTCAAACTCTTACAAACTGTAATGGGGCACAGTCGTATCCCTTATTAACATATTTGTGCATATATTTTAGGCTCTTAACTGTGCCAAGAACTTCCACATTTAAGTAGCAATCAAATTTCGCTAAAAGATATGGATTTTAAGGAACAGCATAACGGTTGTCAACAGAGTGGCCACGAAAGTCAACTGTTATACCATTAACACGACGCATCTAACATTGGCTAGAGTTGTATTGTAAAAGTCCTTAGAAAAGCTTTTGCTGCATTTGCCATCTCTCATACAGACGGGGATACGATTCAACAAACCACATGGATCGTGGATCATATGGTTTTTAACTAAATTATGAAGTTGTGGGAAATACATATATATTGTAAATAAAATATATCTGGAATTTCCGTACAAACGAACCAACTTTCATTTCCAACCGTTTCTTTGTTCTCTAAATTGAGGTTTTGAAGGTGAGCAGACAATAGTTTGGAAATATGATATAATTTAAGATTTTCACTTTTAAACAGTTTTTTGCTCGTAGCGGCCAAATAAAGCATTCTAGGGGGTATGATCAACCCCTATTATTTTTTCATTTCCCAACTTTTGGCCATATATCATATATCTCTAAATTATGTTTTAAATGTGGGTCCATACAAAAGTTGGGAAACATGATAAAATTCAGACTTTCGCTCGCTTTCCATAAATATTCGTGAAAGTTAACCTCGCGTTTTCTAGAAATAACTGTAAAATTGTGATTTTCCATATTTTTTAAAATAAAATTTGCATATATTTTTATCGAATTAGCAAAAAACAATGGTATAAGTAAACGATGGCTTTAAATTTGTCTGTGGTAATGCATCCATATTATTGTCTGTGGCCATATTATCATTGTTTTGGCTTTTGTCTGGAAGAATGCAATTTTATTAGCCAAAGATTGCCTTCTTCCAGGCAAAAAACAAAAGAATGAACATGTGAATATTGTCTGTGATATGGCTGCATTTGCCCCTCACATTATCATTGGCATAGATATTAGGTTTGAGTGAAAAGAATGCACGTATTTGGCATAAATGGTTGTTTATTCAGTCGAACGTATGATCTATGCAAATGATACTGTTAAATAAGTATGTTCTATATTTTAATTTTTTCGTAGAGGAATGCAATTATATTTAAATTCTTTTGGTTTGCGTCACCAGTAGAAGATTGATCCATTTGGTTTGATTTTCGACTATTTTAGTACTTGTTATGTATCGGGGACACAAACCAAAAATTCACATATGGTTGCATATTTCCAGGCAAAAAGTAAAACATTCACACTCACACATTCTTCCCAAAAGCATCATCTACGCTATAAATGTGCTCAATTCACAGATACTATCCCATTGAATTTTTTAATTTCAATTTAAAATTAAACTAATTTATAATTAAATTTAAGAAAAACAATTAGGTGATGCACATAGAGGAAAAACTAATCTTTCGAATGGTATAATTTTTATGCTGGTAAGTCCACCTGGTTTCCTGTAAAAGGGATAACAAAAAAACGTGTCGCCTATTTATATATAGATTCCTGTAAAAGGGATAACAAAAAAACGTGTCGCCTATTTATATATAGATATTAATTGAAAATTAATTGTTCATTAATGGATTGGATTAATTAATTAATTAATTTTTTTTATTAAAGTAGTTATTTTAATAAACTTATATATATTTATTATTCATTTTGACATTTATTCTTAATCTACTTATTCTTAATTACAATATGCGTCTAAAGTTTAAAAAAAAAACGAAAATGCATATGTATTTACAAAAGAATATTTGAATTAGTTTTATATAGAGAATTAGGAGGATAAATAGGATAGTATTGATTGTGGTGATAATTGGCATCATAGGATTGAAATTGAACATTTTGTTGATAAAATTGATGTTCTTGATATTGATATAGAGGAGTTGCGTAACATGGATTTTGATTAGTTCGTGGGATCTCAGGATTTTCTGTAGGATATTCATGGTTAGGTGGTTGATGATGGGTAGTTAATGGCTGGGTTCGAAGGTATGGTGGAGGATTGGACATCACTGAAAGGGTTCGGTGGTATTGTGGGGAACTGCATATGGTGGGTTTGGTGGTATTGTGGGATGGTTTTCTTTTCCTTTTTCACCTGCAAAATAATTTCCTTGAGGTTTGTCTTTCTTAAGTAACAACATTTTCAAAATCGGACGGAGGAAAGAAAAGAAAGCATGTACCAGATACGTTTATAGGAAAAAAAAGATTCCAATTGAGACACTCAAATATGACTAACAATGTTTTCATATTAGTTAGATACACCACTGTAAGAGGACCAATTTATTGTAAATTGGTCTTGCAAATTAATTTCAAATGTAGTGCATCTTGTGTCTTTTAATCCATCATCATCATATGAATGAACAGTTACCTGATTAAAGAACTCCTGTTCTGTAACTCCAAATATGACTTGAATGAGCAAGTTACTAAAGTCCTAACTCCAATGTATTTAGATGTGAGTCACAAGAAAGTGACTGTAAATTGAACTCATTGTACAGTGATCAAAAAGGCAGTTATTCACAAAACCAAGCAATAGTTCTCAGTATAGTGAACCATTCAGCACTCGCTATAAGTGATCACAGAACTCAATCGAAAGTGATCTAATAGTACTCACTCAAAAGTGGTCTAAAGAACTCTCTCAAAAGTGATCTAAAGAACTCATGTATATGTGATCTAAAGAATTCATGTATATGTGATGTAAATGCACTGACATAAAAGTGATCTACACAGAACTCACAAAAATGTTATATAGCAATCAGTTGAATGTTTAGCAAAAAACACGTTAATCACCTCACTGATTAATAATTACTTTCAAAAGGAAATGTTCACCAACACTGTGACATTTCTAACTAGGATTAAATCCGCAAAAAGCTTTTAAATTCACCGTGATAAACCGATATGTTCTAAGTTTTATAAAATTCTTAACACTTGTCAAAGATTGAGTTCGGATCGCGCTCGTAACCGAGAATCTTTTGAGATTGCAGGTTGTCGAAAGACTGATTATAATATCTTCATTCGATTTTGATTAGCTCGTCGCTATAGATAATCCCTTCCTTTACAATTGAAATAGGAATGCCACCCAGAAAAGCTGAATTTGCAGTTTTGAATTGGGCATAAAATTGTGGGATAATAAAAAAAAAACTGTTTCCGTTAGCATAAACCATGATCTTAAAAGGGCTTTGGAAATCGATATCAAATGAAACGCAGAAATATCAGATGATAAACAAACAGAAACATAAAACTTAAAATGTAACATTTGTTTTTGAGCTTACTTGTTAAACAGTCTTTTTCACGTATTTGTATTTTCAAGTACCTGATTGTTAATTAGGCGACGTTAATTTATTGTTTTTATTTAATTTTAATTTTTTTTGCCTTCTCTCGAAAGGACTCTTCCACTGTGTCGTGATTTGTTCTCAAATTTTTTTTCCACATCATAGGTTCGAGGAGTGCTGGTTTTTGTTTTATATGAGATTCATAGTCTGCTTTTAAATTAAATTTTATTTACGTTTCATTTCGAACTTAAAGCGTTTTATTATTAGAGGTTGTACATAATTTTACCTAAATGTTTTGAATAAATTTAAGTATTAAATGCTTCAACATTAAACATTTCAACTCTTAATTCTTTTAACGAATTCACAAAGTTACTTTAATCAATTTACTAAGATTTCTCTTCCAATTTTGAAGTATTTTAATTCAAATTTTCAATTCAAATTTTAAGCGTTTTATTTTTAGAGTTTGTACATACATAATTTAATTTTTTTTTAACACCGGACAGCACGAAGCGACGTCCTATCCCAAGTCCGACTCTGACTGTCACTCTCCGTTCACCCACTTTGGAGCGTCCGTATTTAAAGTAAAAATGACAACGGGCCCTAAATCCATCAAAGAACAAAATTCACAAAAGATCAATTCTCATTGAATTGATCGTTTGTGCATTTCGTGGGCCGATATACCTGGGAACAATAGATGGTTGTTCGTTCCCAGGGAATCAATAGAGCTGGCAGAACTGGACCTCTAACAACAAAAGTTCTTGATGAAAAGAATTGAAATTTAGGAATTTTGAAAGATTCCGTCCTACCACGCTCAGACGATACAGGGTGATTGTGAAGATTTATTTCAATTTTGTTTTCATTTTTCAAAAAATTTTTGGGTTATTATAAACCACACTATTAAACAAAATACTATGTTTCGTATAACCAAATCTCTATTATATGAGAATTATGATACACTTCCTTAAGTTTATTCCCTGTCTATGCTAAACGTGATACAAACTTCTTCACTCTAACGGCCACTCTATGTGATTACCGACTGACTGAAGGCACGCGCAGACCGCAGACTGAGAACAAAGAACAGATGCAGTTCCTTATCAGTTCGCCGATCTGCTAATGACCGACGCTACTTACACAAGTAACAGAAGATCTTACATACTAATACTAACCTAAAGCTTACAACTAAATACGGCAGAGGGCCGCAGTACAGTTGGGTGACTTAATACTAGGCTATGCAGTACCTAAACACGTAGTAGTACTGGCCGAAGCCTAGTGTATAGACTACATTATGAAATTTTATTTCCATAACAACTGCCCGTTTTCTGTTGGAAGAAATTTTGTTAACGTGTATGTTGAACGATTTTGCGGAAATTTGTTGAGACCGCTTTAAGTTGATTGCATCTAAAATTTGAAATGAGAAAACAAAACGTCATTATTGTACTTACATTTGAAATGAATTTAATTAATTTAATTTAATTCATCTCCAGTGTGATTACTAACATTGTTTTTGTATACTTACTGAAAATAGATTTCAACCTTTATTTAGGGCCTTATTGCCCCGTGTTCCCTTCACTGACATAAATTTTAAATAATTTCTATAAATTTGGACTAAGCCTTGCGTTGTAAACTAAATCCAACATTCGTTAAAATCTCTGGACAACTTTAATGCTATCAGCATCAACTTGTCGATGTAGGATTTCGAATTAGGAAAAATTTCGTCCTAAACGATTACAAAAAAATTTCAATTAATGATACGAGTGCAAATATTTGCTTCTGTTTTTTTATAAAACAAAGAGATAGATAATATTTGAGATAGATTAAACGGCTCTTCTGCGTAGGTTTTAAATGGTTAGTAATCGGTTGATATATCTGTAATAAAGTTAGTATTAATTTCACAAACAATTTTAGTTCATCTTTTTTTTAAATGTAGTCAGTAAGAAAAAACTATAACTGTAGTTGCTTGTTGAACTAGAGTGATTCTTTGACACAATATGATCTTCATATTTGAGTGTAAGGAAATGTTGACTTCTAAGGCTACCAAATTATTACCTGAGTCGCTGATGGACTACTGTCATAATTCGAAGCGGAACTTTCTAGTAGAAGTCAACCACATAACAAAAGTAATGTAAACTTATGGTAAAGGCTATATGGTAAACACCCGAGTCGCTCATTGAATTACTGTGGTGCCTATAGCGAAACTTTCTTGTGACCATAAGTTGTAGAACAAACATCAATGAATCAATGTTTCTTACCAAGTTTAAATAGGTTTGCACAGATTTCGTATTGTAGAACAAAAAGATAACAAATTATCAGCAACTGTTGTACTATTCAACTATTGTACTATTCAAAAGTCTGTAACACACCCGTTCACAAGTTGTTAGTAATTTTAACCAAACCCTTCAACATACTCGTCCTTAAAATGTTGACAACCTAGCTCAGGTTTAAATTGAAAGATAATTCATCTAAATCAAACACTAATATTGCTTAATTTAAAAAATATTAATAGGACCAAACTTATTAATATTGTTTCAAAACTTATTTTATTGATAGCAAAGAACACTTGAACAATGAAAAAGAGAGTGAGTCTATAAAGAAAATTTAACAACAGCATTTTACAAAGGTAACTACGTTAGACATTATTTTTGTTCTAAGAAAAGCTGATTTAAAAAGCTATAATTCAAAGTATTTAAGGTAAGTAGAGATGTTTTGTCCAGTTTTGAACAAGGAGTTCATTCGTTATTTGAAAAATTTTAATTGTTAAAAAACAGTATTACAGTAAGTAAAAGTAAATTATGATAGTTTCTGTATACCTGCTTTATTTTCGTCGTAGCATGAACTATATCCGGATCTGGTGCATTACTTTTTTCATTCGTTGGGCTATTCTCCGTCATTTCCGGCAGATGACCATAAGTTTTTTATAGGAATAAATCATCGACTCCAATAAAAGTTCCTGTGTTCGTATCAGCTGCGTTGTAAGTGAAAAATAGAATTATTACCATATTGTAAACCAACTTTAAAAGGTTAATTCAATGCTAACCATTGGGAATAAAAAACAATTTGTCATTAAACAAATTTCTTTTCGCTACTGCCTCAACATTTTTCGCCAACTCTCTCTGTTGGTTCTCCAGACCATGTCCTGTTACTTCTACTTCCTCGTGATTTTCTTCACTTGAAGAAGACTTTTCTTCCTTTTGGTTTACTGATGAGGAAGAACAGCTAGCGTCTATTTTAGGACGTTTCATTGACTCTATACGTTTTTTCATGGTGATTCGATGTTATTCTTTTTTATGTAAAATTGAGCTGCTGCTCGACAAAGCCTTTTCTTGTTGGATTTTTATTGTATGTTGTTTCATGCCCATTCTTTTACGATTATTTTTTAACTTGCTTGATTCCTCATGAATTTCAGAGGAAAAGGCTCTTACTGAAGAATTTATTACATTCCCGTTGTTGTCAACGATAATGTTGTTTAAATCTTCATGTATGTCTAAAATACGAAATATAATTACATCGAACTCAAAAACGGATAAACATTAAAATTTTGTACTTACCATTCATTTTAATAATTTTTGCATCTCAATATTCATTTTTTTCGTCACGTCATTTAACAACCGTTTTCATACCGGGAATGTGAAGGAATCTTTAAAGATGGTATGATCGATGTGTTTTTTTCGCCATACCAAAAAACTAGCGAATATTCTGGTGTGGGCATTTTAAAACGTTAACTTTTAAATTAAATTAAACAAATAACAACAAAAATAACAACAAATAACAAATTTCGAGAACAATAGGTAATACACAATTAAACCTTTAATAACAATTTCAATATACAGATTTAAAAATGAAGCACGATGAACAGATTAATAACGAAAGAGAAAACGGACATGATAGCTATAAAACTTTTTCAATATCCCGTTTGAAAAAGTCTTCCAAGCACCTGTGCTAAAACGTGGCCGCCTTTACAAACCATGGTTCCTTATATTGCAACATTTTCATTAACAAGTTTAAATTCAAAGTAGTTGCAATATTTCTCTGAATATTTTTGGTCGTGAATAAAGTGAGGAAGTCTGTGTTTTTGGTGCGTATGTATAGATGCTAACAAATAACGACGTAATTAATTTCTTTAATCCTTACTTTTTCCAATTTGAGCAGTTCCAATATTAACATAAATCTAACAATCAAAATGGGAAAACAATTGAAAGAATTGACAAGGAGTGGTAAAAGAAAAGCAATAAAGTGAATAGAAAAAATAAATAAACAATCTAGGGGCAGTGCCAGTTGCCACAATCACTCACATCGTGATTTCTCCACATATGGACGGTAAATAAAAAAAATCTATTTACTTTAATGAATATGTAGACATGATATTTTTCGTCCTTTTTATGTGCTTAGAATATCATTCAAACAAGTTATTCACTTTATTCGAAATACATATAAATACATATTCTAGAAATAAAACACATGGATCCTAGAGATGGGCCTAGGCTCAGTCACAACAACAGCTTAGTTCCAGGTGATCTGAGAGTTTTGCATGTTTCCTTCAGAATTATTGTTAGTATCGACCTGCAAGTTAAGCTGGACTCACTGGTACGTTCGGCGCGTGCAGAACTAATTCACCGCGAAGAGAGTATCTGGGCTCATGATTCATTCCTTCGTCGTGAATCTGCCGCAATTTTTAAAACAATCCACAAATTGAACGACGCGACGCGGAACACATTTACGGTAAAAACGAAAATCTTCCGCACGAAAGTTGGAGTTTGTTCAACTTCCCTACGGAGAAAACTGAATTGGCCGCAAAATTCGCTCTCTCTCAGAGATCTCAAATTTCTATATTAAAAAAATGAGTTTGGCACGCGCCGATTGATTTTTGGTCCTGCTCCGATGCCGCGAGCAGACGTGTTCACAGTTCTGCGTCTTGTGGTGATGATAGTCCTGTAAAAAGAATAAGACACTTAGGGGGCGTCCAATTATTACATGAGGCGATTTTGGAGATTTTTCGACCCCGGTACCTCTTTGGTGAAAGGACGTGAGATTTGGCTCGATCCCCCGATATCGAGTTGTATATCAGCTCGATTAGTTAAATAGTTAGCGCTGAAAGCATATGGACTGTGCGAACTATTTCACAGCCACGCCGGTCCTCAGCAGATGCACCTGACATAGCTAAATGAACGATTGATTTCAGCATTTCAAGCCAGCACGAGGCGTCAACGATTTTTCCGCATCTAGATTCTTGACACATAATCTAGATTCTTGACGCCGTGACCTACGTGCTTACTCGTGTTCGGTGGTGTCAGTGACGGGAGACCCTTTGCGCCTTTCCGTCAAATCCAGCTCTACACGGAGTTTAGCGATCTCTCCTCCATACGGTCCCGTGGCGCGTGGATTCCACAGCAGATAGAATAAGGAAAATAGATTGTTTTAATAATTTTGTGTCTGGCGAATTCAAGTCATTTTGATATATCTTTTTTTCATAAATTTCATAATTCATTTCAGGGGGAATCTTCCTCCGTATCACGATCTCGATATGCGTTGTGTGTAAAATTTAAAGAAATATTTTTCGCCTAGTTTTACAAGGAATGCCAGAGAATTCCGTATCCTTTGCTATTCTCCATTGGTGGCCTATTGTCACGCATCTTCAAATAATCAACATCAAGAGGTATACTGGGTGGTTTCGCATCAGTCATTCCAAAACGGTTCAATATGTCGTGATATATGTTGATACTATATATGTCGATTGCTTGACGCAATAAAATCCATCGTTGTTTTTCTGGACTTCAATTCCGTGGTAGCGACGTAAAACTCCCAAGTCGAATTTTGATTTCAGTATTTCGGCTGTCTCATCGATTAATTCCACCCTTCTCGTAGCGATAAGAAAATCATCCACATGAACAATATTGATTATGGTGTCTTTGTACTGGTTTTTCGTATAAAGACAATAATCTGCATTGCTGTGCTTAAAACCAGCCGAAATCAACTCGTGACTACTCATTGCCAGGAGTATATCTGTCAGGTTAGCAAGGCTTGATCGTCGACAGTTTTGGGCTGTCACTGCAGCTATTTTTATTTGAACTTGTTTCGAATAACTTGTTTTTGCTTGAACTCGTTGTGGCAAAAGTTTCGTAGATCAGAGTTAGTATATTCTAGTCCACGATCTGATCTAATACAATGTGGTGTTTTGTTGTATCTGGTTTTTGATATTTTTACGAAAGTTTTGATGAACTTCGAAGCCTCATCCTTTGTTTCTAGGAAGTGGACGAATGCATACCTGCTACAGTCGTCGATGATAGTCATCAGATACTTCTTTTTTCCTGGAGTAACAATCTGCATAGGTCCACAAATATAAGTGTGTATTAAGTCCAAACGATCTGCCGCACGATGCTCTGTCTTTTTTGGAAACAGTAATTTCGTCATTTTACTTTTAATACACACCTTACAAGCCTCGATTACTCCGAGGCTTTAACAATAACTCCTCTGGCAAGTTCTTGTTGCACAATGCTCCTATTGCATTTGGATCCCTATGACCAAGTTTTCGATGCCACGCATAAATGCAGTCCACTCCATGTATTTTTTTCGATACGTTGTTGATTTCAGCGATTCTGTGGTGAACAATATCCAATATAATCCAATATATATTATCTAAAAAGAAAAGGAATTAAAATTATAAAATTCCAAAATACTTACGGGCATTATTCACATGTCACATCGGTTCTGAATGCAGCAGGAAAATCTTCACATGAATTTGGCGTAGCCGCTTTTCGAGCCTACCTCTAGGGGAACTGTCTTGTAAAGAGGAGGTTAAAGTAAAATTTTAGAAGAAGAAAATTATCCTACCTCTAGGAGAATTGTTTTGTAAAGAGGAGGTTAAACTACAATTTTAGAGAAAAAGAAGAAAATAATTACCCTTCGGCTAAGGAATGGTCTTGTAGAGAAGATTTTGTTGAAATTTTGAAAAAAGGGAAATGATATTTTATTTTAAAAGCACTTCTGATCACAAATTCAGTAGTATAAGTAAGGAATGATTGTAATACTACTTGTAATACATTATAAACAATACACGTAAGGAGCACATACTTGAGACAGAAAACAAACATTGTTATTTACGAAAGAATTAAGTATATAACATAAGACACTAATGTATAGTACGTAAAAAATTAATGTATATCACATCAGAAACTAATGTACATTCGATGTTATAGTCTGAAAAAAGAAAAGAAAAAAGAATATTGAATATACCATATATAAAGAAAAAAAATAAGCATATATATAAAAAAGTACAATCAAACGAGAAAAAAAAACATTAAGGAGAAGAAAAAATAATAAAAAACCAGTACAGAAATTAAAAAGAGAACAAAAAAGAAAAAAATTATAACCATTAGAATCAGAATTAGTATTAAAGAGATAATAATGCTTTTTAAACAAGCAAATTGTACAATAATATATGGCACATTATACGCCCAAAATTCCATTAAAAAAGAGTTTAAGTAGGTTTATGGAAAGGATCGACTCTTTCACATTCGACTCGGAACAGCCAGGAATCCCAGAAGCATTTGCCTTCATTTCGGCGCCGACAGAGGAAAACGGTGCTAACGACGATGTGTTCAAGTCTGACGAAAACGAATCGTCTAACATGCAGGAAGCAGAACTAATACAAAAGGAAGGACGGCCAACACGGAAAGCTTGGAACAACACGAACACGACTTCGTCCTTTCACCAAAACCGGAACAACATGAAGAGCTTAGAAACACCAGTGAAAATAACGAAGCACACAGAGAAATTCAGCCGGAGGATCAGGTAGCACTACTTCGAAGACCTGAGATAGTAGAGTTCAGGCACTGGAGACAATATATCAGGGCAAACTCCGACCCAGGTAGCAGCAGCGGTAGTAAAAATAGTCAGAAACTAACTAACAGACAAAGTACAACTGAAGTTAAAGGAAAGATGGCCAACATACAATTAGTAAACAACGTGTTGTACAACAATGTACCCATTCTTGTGGGAGAAGATATGCCACACAAGCAAAGTGAGGTGAATAAAAATATAAATTGTGCGCGTCTAGGGTATGAAATCCTCACGGAAGCACCGGACAAGGAGTTGTTCACCCGGCTACTAGCATCATGTTTGAGAGGTAGAGAACTTGAGCTGGTACGGGCGGGCGCAAGTGATACAATGGAAGATATTTTTTCAACGTTGAGATCAATCTTACTGCAGCGAGCACCTAACATCACGCTGAATACCCAACTCCGAAACGTTCAGCAGTTACCAACAGAAACGTTGTTGGGATACTTTAAGCGGGTCAAACATCTCAATGCGGTCTGCAAGAATGCTGCAGACGTACAGTACCCTAATAGGGGAGATTGACTAAAGGCTGAAATAGAGGAAGTAGGCTTACGTTGCTTCAAGATGGGAATGATAAATTCAAATTATAAGTTCTATATCATTCAAGACGTTGAGAACACACTGGAGGCTCTGGAAACTAAAGTAAGAAGATTAGAACAGACAGAGCAATATATGCGACAGCCACAACAAGAAGCCATCAGCCCGATTCAGCAACCAAACCAGGGAACGGGACCCAACTTTTACATGGGGCCAAGACCCACACAACAGCCATATCAGCCGATTGCTACGAATCAACAGTACCCTGCAATTGGCACCCAAAACAACAGGAATGGTGGTCAACATAACCAGCAACCACGCAGGAATAATTTCCAACCCTGCGAACAATGGCCGAAATGGGAATCAGGTTAGGCCGAGAGATAGGCCGGAGCGCTGACAGATAAGATGTCACTTCTGGCAATTGGGCACACGGAAGGCAGCTGTTATTTGAAAGAGAGATGAGAACGGCTACAGCTAGAAAAACAAGCCGCAAACATGCAATCGGAAAACTGCGAGTGGACGACGGGACACACCGCTAGTCGTCACTAAAAGAAAAAGATGTGGAACGTGTCCAGAGATCCCTATAGTAAATTTACCCCTAAATGTGGCAAGAAGGATCAGGAATTAGTACATAGTGGACACTGGAGCCGAAGTAAGTCTCATAAGGGGAGAAGAAATTGATGAACCAGGGAAAAAAGACATAAAGAGAGAAGAGGCTATCAGACTCAACAAAATTTGGGGTCCTCGAAGGGGACCATCATAGGACACATAAATTGAGATAAGCTATATCCATGCAAGTTCTATATTATTGAAACTGTTAATCATAGTAATATAACGGGCGTGTTGGGCAACGATTTCTTGCCCAGGCATTGCAATATTGAGGGCCCCGCACAGCAGCACGTGTTCCCGTCCACAAGTAATAGTCGAGGAACGGTTATAAAATTTGAAGAAAACCACAATCAACATACGAATGACGTACATTTTGTGGCCTTAATAGCACCTGGGGAAACAAACCTTGAGGGTAGTCACACCAGGGAGAAAAACACCCGAGATTTCCAAAGTAAAACTAATACGGGGGGTGATAAGAAACCTGCAATACTGGGTAAGGACTACGCGAAACAGTCAGAAGAAGTTTGACGAACGGAGGAGCCAGGGAACATTACCAAGTCAGAAAAGTAATGTCTACAGCGGAAGTGTTGGAAGATTTGGAACAACTCTTCGAGACAGGTACAAAGCATGAAAACTACGATAGTGGTATGCGTGCCGGGAAGAGTAGTTTTAAATGTCTTCCATTCCAATCTCGCACGTATGATGAGAGCGAAGAAAGCTGCCCAGAGGATGAATTTTTAACTAGAGCCCAGTAACATCATAATACCAGCGAGGGCAGTGAAATGTGTGGAAACGACCACGGATAGCGAGGGACAAGACCTCACCGAAGGAGAGGAGATAACACCGGGGTCGTATCTCAGCAATGCGCTCGTGCAGTCAACAAAAGAGAGAATAAAACTGAGCGTGCTAAACGTTAACAATAACAAAGTAGAGGTTAATTATGTGACAGTAAAGTTGAGGAAGTTCGAAGAAACGAGAGCACTTGGGGATGACACTGAAGATGCCGAATAAAAACTCGTCTATTGTACTAGCTCTGATGAAGGGAAACCCGGAAAAATGGAGTTTCAAATAAAAACGTTGATAAGTATGGAGAACAATTTGAATACCGAAGAGAGGAGAGAAATAAGTAAAATAATTGAAGAGTGCCAAGATATCTTTCATTTACAGGAGGAGAAACTAGGGGACACAACTACAGTGCGACATGAAATACGGATACAACCAGGGAAACTGCCGATCAAGTGTAAGATGTACAAAGAAACATAATAACGGAGGAAATACAAATGCTTGAGGAAGACAGTAGAACCAAACTAGAGTGAATGGAACGCCTCATTGCTTGTAGTCCCTAAAAAGCCGGGACCTGATGGGCAGAAGCGATGGCGATCATTCGATGGCAATGAAACCAATAAGAATACAAGATCCAACAAGCAGTGTTGGCAAAAAGTTAGTCCGATTAACGATTAAAAATTAATGATTAAAATTTTAATCGTGATTAACGATCAAAGATTAATATTGTCACTCGTTAATCGTCGATGGATGATTACCTTAACATAATCGCCAGTCGCTAATCAAAATTGCAATTTAAAAATCTGTTCTCATCAGTATCAAAGAATATCGTTTTTTATTCAAACCAATTTTCCAAGAAGGAGTTTAAAGATAACCTGCATAATTTTTTTACAAAATTTAAATTCATATATTATATATATCAAACTAATTCAAAAATTCATTATTTCTAAAGTGGAGTAATATATTATAGTTACTATATTTAAAGTAAAGTAATAAATAATAATAATCATAAAGATATAATTTTTCTACAGATTACTTGAAATAATTTAAATTACATTTTACTGTAACCTTTTGCTCAAACAAATCATATGATGTTCTATGTGATCTAGGTGCATTCACCATTGTTGCAAATGAAAAACTGCTCTCTACAGATCCCGATGATGGCATATGAGTGTTGTAATTTATAAATATAGCATTTAAATACTGATAGCGATGAAGAAGATCAATTTCTTGACTTTTCTCGCTGAAAAAGGTTTAAATAATTAAATAAGCTTTCTTTCGTATACATATTGTATTAGGTTCACTGCTGGAAGCTGAGCGAAATAAACGTGATCAATTTTGAAAATCCAGTTTCGACAATGAATACTTTCGTAAGATCATTATTAAAAATGCTAAGCAGCACATAAAATTGAAAATTATTTTATTTTGCAATTGTTTATATATTCTTTGTAAAGTGTAAATAGTTAACGATTTCACTATTATTATTATTGTTTTGAATTACACAAATTAGCAATTAAAAATTCGGACACCTTGAATATAATATGAGGTGTATTTTTACACGTTACACGTTTATTCACGTTATTCACGTTTTACACGTTTATTCAGCGTTCATTTTCTTTATAAATTTCGTCATCTGTTTACTTATTAATTTCTTAGATTGAATTGCTAACTACTTTTTAGCGAAAACTTCGTTTTGTTTTTTTTCACAAGCACAATTAATTTAGTTTATCTCATTTAAACAAATCAAATAACATTTAACGTTGACACCGATAAACTTACCCTTATTTTCGTATTCAAATCCTAAAAAATGACAAAATGAAAAAGGAACTTTTATTATGGTTAATAAGTGAATAATCGAATCAATTTTAATTGTCGATTCACTAGAAATTCGAGTTAAGAACGACATTTTTTAAATTAAAAATTACCGTATTTTTAAAGGCCATGGTACTTGAATTCACAAATCAATGCACTGATATTTTTTTCTCATTTTTTTCGTTGTTGAAGCACGAACTTATGTCAGTTGCCATAATCATCTTGAGAAGGAATTTGGTGGATGATTTGGAACAAAGGAAAACCGTTCCAATTGACCACGCCACACATGCGTGTTCCAATTTATGCGACGATGACAATAATTTCGTAGTACGCAACATTGTTGCCTTAATGACGAAGCAACTCTGTTGCAACATTGTTGCAACAATCGTAGACTTTTACAAAATGCAAAATATATAAAATACAAAATGATTTTGAAACTTCGAATCCACATGCTCGACTGGCACACTCTCCAAACTTTTCTTCATAATTTCCAAACCTAAAGGATAAGAGCGACAAGTCTTTTCACTCATCTTCTGGGAGAATTTTGGTTGCTGTCTTCATTAATTGATCAGAGAGCAATAAACCGGAGCCGGCACTCCGTCTGTGGCCAACGAAATTTGTAAAACGGGACGTTTTATTGCGCCTGTCTAGGGGAGGATTATTGAAAAACTATATTTTTATAACGATAATCTTGAATAAGTGCGTGATAGACACGTTTGGGTTATTCCTTCGTGTCAGTTTGAACACTATTTTTCGTGGCAGTGGATAGTACAACCTCAGAAATAATAATTAACTAAGCATTCAAGTCCTAAAATAAGAAAATGTAAGTAGTAGTTCAAAAATCTGAAATTTCGCTCCCACCCCACCCTCCTGAATCCGCCACTGCTTACTGCTAACTTATATGCTAGAGTTCTTAAACCTACTATACTACTTAACAATAACCCTTACGGGGCTATATGCAGACCTCTTCCTGGGAAGAAGGTGCATCTGGGAATAAGTATATGTTAAAACTTTAAGCTAATTGTCCGGCTGGCCGTTGCCTTCGCCGACGGGGGATGCTACCCTTGTTTCTATGGATCTCTCTTTTGATTCACCGTTAAAAGGTTTTCTTCTGTCTTTAATTGAAGTTCCATTTTTTCAAGTGAGTTTATAAATTATTTTCAAACTAAGTGGTTCATATCAAAGTAAGTTTTTCATTTCAGGGGATGACATTTCTTTCTGAGGATTATTCTTTCAGATCACTGGTGATCAGTGAGTAATGGACTGAGGAGGCTAGATGGAGTGTAGGATATCCAGAGGTGTTAATAGGTTGAAGAGTAGAGAGTCCTCTCGCTGCTGTGGATTATGAAGTTCCGCCAGGAGCGGTGGTTCTCCTTCAAAATAGTCCAATCTTTTCCTACAACTGTTAAGGATGTTGCTGATGAAAAGAGGTTCCTCACAGGTGATGCACTGGGGTTTTTCTGTACGGTCATACAGGTACCCGTGTGTGAGCCTCGTGTAGCCAAGTCTGGGTCTAGTGAGGATCTTCACCTGAGGCATTTTGAGTGTGGGGTTTATAGTGGGATGCGAGAGGGATTGCCATTGTTTCTTATGAATAAGTCGTTTGCCCTCCCATTACCTTCTATGCCTACATGTCCTGGTATCAATGCCAACTTGATCCGATCTTCATTTCGAATGATGATATTACGGATGAATTTGGGTATGAAGCATCTATTCTTCTTATTGAAAATGGCGTTTATAGATCCTCAAGAATCAGATCACACTATTGAGTTCTCCGCGGTACCATCCAACCTCCTGATCTACTGGTATGTCGCGTATATCTCCACTATTGAAGGTGTCACCTCTCTATCCGGTTCGATCTTAAAGTCCTTCAAATATTGTCGTCTGTGGAGAGATACTGCGGCTCCTGGTACGTAGTTCTCACTTCCGGGTGCATCAGTGAAGAATAGTTTCTTCTCTCGGTTGTTTTCTTGCCATTTCCGATACGTAGAGAGTAGCGTCCTTCCTTAGCTTTGGGAATATTAGTACCCGATTTGATGCGTTTGGGGAGAAAGTGTTTTTGTGCTTTTTCTGGACAGGGGCCTCCTCGGTCCTTGTATGGCTCCCACGCCAGGTACAGTGATGATGGTTTTCTTGGGTGGGTGGTAAGTTGGTCGTATGTTATCATCTTATGGTTTTTCTGATCCGCCCAATTTCAAATCCGCCCTCTATACACTCACAGGCACAATTAACCGCCTACCGTGGAATTCTTACTGTTTCTTGGAATCGTTAAACTTAAAGCAAATTTGACGATTGGTATATTGTATAAATTAGCCATAGATTAAATTTAGCCATAGATATAGCTTATGTGGCGACTCAATATATGGGATCATGAAAGGAACAGAAAATGTGCTCGGGATAGCTGAGTGGTTAGAGCACCCGCCCGGCAAGCGGAAGGTCCGTGGTTCGATTCCCGGTCACGAGCATTACACATTTTTCTCCTTTCATGATCGCCATACTTATAAAGAATTTATCCCACAAAAACGATATTCTGAAAATTTTTGTGTAATTCAAAAAAAGGAGACACTTCTTTCAATAAACTTTTATTTTAATAATGGGTGTTACCACCTCAGGCACTGACAACTTGTCCAAGCCTGTTTGGAACTCCATTAATGATGTTCTGAATCTCTGACTGAGGAATATTGTGCCACTCCTCTACCAAAGCGGTCTTGAGCTCCTCCAGGGCCGTAGGCACTGGTACTCTAGCCCGAACACGTCTTTTAAGGTTGTCCCAAATTTGTTCGATGGGATTAAGATCTGGACTGCGCGCTGGCCACGGCAAGGTTTGAATACCAACCTCAGTAAGGTATTGTGTCACAGAGCTTGCGATATGACAAGGTGGATTATCATGCATTAGCCTAAAATTTTCTCCACTAAATGGAGCAAACAGAACGACGTGTTCTTGAAGAACTTCCGCCACGTACTTTTGAGCATTCACACTGCCGCTATCAAAGACGACAAAATCGGTACGAGCTTCGTAAGAGACACCCGCCCAAACCATTGTTGACCCGCCTTGGTAACCCACTGTTCCGGTTATAGCACAAGGGGCAAATTTCTCATTTTTCTGTAAACACGCAAACGTCCATCTGGACCTCTTAAGGCTATTCTGCTCTCATCTGAGAATAGCACGTTCTTCCACTGCCCTATAGTTCAATCACCATATTCTCGTGCAAAACGAAGTCTGGCTTTACGATGCTGCGAGAGAAGCTCTGGGGCTTTAGCTGGGCGAAAAGTCATGAGATTTCTTTCTGCAAATCTTCTTCTAATCGTCCGTTCACTTACACTTACACTTCTCACTTCGAGAAGACGTGCACGAGCTTCAGTAGCAGTGCAAAAGCGATTCCTGAACACGTTGCTGACGACAAGCGATCATCTCGGGTAGAAGAGCAACGGTGTCGGCCTTGACCCGGTCTCCTCGTATATAAGGCAGTCTCCCGAAACCGCCTGGTAGCATCCCGTATCGTGCTTCGAGGTACACCGATTGTCGGGCAATGTGACGTTGACTGTACCCAACATCAGCTAAAGCGACAGCCCTAGCTGCACCAGTTGCGTCTAATGGCATTTTAATGATAAGAACCACTCATGACTTTAACCTTGAGACACTTTATGACTTTAACTTTTAAATATTTCCTCAAAAGATTGCAAACACTTTAATGACAATGAAACGACCAATTCTTAATTACAACCACCAATTCTTATAAAAGCTTTGTTACCTCAAATTCCAGAATAAAAACATGATTATGAGTGTTTCTTTTGTTTCCTAAGGACTCTCTGAATAAAGACCAAAACATAAGATAAACCACCGTTAACCTAAACAAACAGGGTGACAAAATATATAAGTGGGCGGTTAATTGTGCCTGTGAGTGTATGTATTGATTCGTTTTTTGAGATAGAAAGAGCTTCTAACACCTTCCGTAAAACTTTTTGTTGCCTTTTCCAAAGGAGCCAAGGTGGTTGTTGATGCATTTCCATATAGTGTGGCCCCATATCCACATGCTCCACTCAACAGCACCCTCGTCATATGTCTTAACGCTTCCGTTGGCACATGAGACTTCCGTGAAAATAGTTTCGTCAAGTTAAAGATGTTGTGTACATTCGCGCAAACGTGTTTCACTTGTCTGTTCCATCTTAGAGATTTGCTGAAGTAATCTCCCAAGATGTTAATATGCGGGGGAGGGCTCAAGCGCAGTGCAGTTTTGGCGTCTCTCTCCATGATGCATTTTCTCTTTCTGCAAACATGTAAGATTTCACCACTGCCTTCAGGAATGATTGCGCTTATTTCCATACACCACGATTTGATTGCTTCCTCTCCTACAGAGGTAATGAAGACGTTGTCCATGATAACAAAAAGTCATTATTTATTAGCAAATGTTAACTAAAGAAATAGGGATCAAGTCATTTCAAAGTTAAGAATTTTTTCATAAGAATCTATGAATGAAAAATTTTTTTTCCATATACACACTTTCCCACATTTGTATATTTCAAATTAATCATTTTTAATCAAGTGTTATGGAAAAATTATCAATAATAATATTACACAATAATATATGTATTCATGTATGTATACATGTAATTAAATATTATGTATTATTTCCAGTAGTACCTAAGTTTATTCAATAACTAAATATTTTGCCAAAACATATAAATAACAGCGAATAATTATCAATTTTTCATTAACTGCTAATGAAATATATGTCAATACCAGGTTGTTCAATAAGGTTTGTCGTTCGATAAGAGAGGGCGTTACTACTAGCCCAATTTTTTTTTTTTTTGTTACACACTCTTCATATGAACGTATGTGAAGTTTCATTTCAATCTGTCAATTCATTCTTTGTTTACAAGCCATTTAGTGTCGCCGTGCCACAGTATTTTTTTAGGATGGAAAAAATTGAATATCGTGCAGTGATAAAATTCTTATTTTTGGAAGGTGTAGCACCAAAAGAAATCCACGAACGAATGTTAAAAGTGTATAATGATTGTTCACCTACAATTAGAACTGTAGAAAGATGGGTTGCTGAATTTAAACGTGGTCGTACAAGCCTTGAAGACGATCCACGTGAAGGACGTCCAAAAAGCGCATCAACACCAGAAATCATAGCCAAAATACAGGATATGGTTTTGGAAGATCGTCGATTGACTGAGAGAGATTTAGTAGAGGCTCTACACATCTCATTAGGCAGTGTGAGCCATATTTTAAGTGAAATTTTGGGTTTTAGAAAGCTGTGTGCACAATGGGTGCCGCATTCGCTAACAATGGAATAAAAACACATTCGCATGCGACTTTCTCAGCAACATTTGGAGCGTTTTAAAAAGGATAAAGTGGATTTTGTGCGTCGATTCATCACTACTTGGGTCTATCACCATGATCCTGAATCAAAACAAGAGGCTAAAGAGTGGTGTGAACCTGGTTGTTCGGCTTCGAAACGAGTTCGTGCCAAGAAGGTTATGGCATCAGTTTTTTGGGATGCGAAAGGAATTTTGTTTGTGGATTACTTGCAAACTGGTAAAACAATTAATTCTGTATATTATTGCAACCTTTTGGACCAGTTGAAGGAAAAAATTCGTGAAAAAAGACCCAGTTTGCACAAGAAAAAAATCCTTTTTCATCAGGACAATGCACCGTGTCACAAGAGCATTTTGACAATGGCTAAAATCCATGAATTACAGTTCGAATTGTTGGAGCATCCACCGTATTCACCAGATTTGGCCCCCAGCGACTTCCATTTGTTTCCAGAACTCAAAAAATTTATGCGTGGCAAGCGTTTTTCATCAAATGAAGAGGTCATAACGGCTGTTGAAGCGTATTTTGCAGACCTTCCGGATTCTCACTTCAGGGATGGGATCCACAGATTGGAGGATCGTTGGAGCAAGTGTATTAATGTTCAGGGAGATTATACTGAATAAAAAAGTGTAAGTTTTTCTTATCGAAAGACAAAACTTATTGAACCACCTGGTAATAAGGACTGTGGAAATAAGCACCATTTTCTATTTTTCTACTTTGCTTTAATTTTTCATTTTTGATTATCAATATAAATAATCGAGATACTATTCGTTAACGTATAAGAAAAGTGGGCGATTTTCGAAAAATATGTAAAAGTAAGTATTTCTTATGTTTGTTGCATATAGATTTGCATATGGTTCTATCAAATCGATAAATAGAACCAACTTATCAATCAACTTTGAACTTACAATCACAAATTACAAATAAATGAATAAATATTAAAACAATTATTACAAATGAATGAAACAAATGTAAAAATCAAACAATATTCAATGATCATTAAATGCTTATTAAATAAACAAAAGCTATCACAACAATAATAAATTTGAAAATGTGAACAATTTTCCATTTCCTTCAATCATTGTAACCATTTACAGAAAAATATTACAAAATTATGAATAATAATAATGATATGAAAGCATTGTTAATATAAGTTCATTCAAATAATTGAGCAAAAAGTAAATACCTCTGATTACTATCAAAAATTATTTGACACAAATCAAAAATCTCCTGTTTTTCGGAAATATTCGAAAAATATTGATTTTGTATATTTTATAAATTTTATTTGCATATTTTTTTCCCAAAATTAATCAAAATTACTAATACATACAAAAATTTCCATATTCTACACCGAAAACAGAAAATTCACTCACCAACCGTACACATTCAAACCATTTCTGGTTGTGTGAGGGAAACGAAAATTAAAGAAAATGAAAATTGTGTCCCATCGCCAAAATTTTAGTTTACCCGTTGGTGATTATATATAAACAATCTTGTACGCCTTTGATCTTCCATTTCCTTTGTAACACTTTTATATACATAATAATCAGTTAATGGCTCGACATTTACAGATAGATTATTAATTTTTACTTCTTTATCCAGGGTATTCATTATTTGAACGTGTGCAATACCCATGGCTGGTATAATTGTGTTGGCTATATAAATTCCTGATTGGACTTCTTGACTCAATATCAAACTATCAGAATCTACTTTTATACTCAATGCTTGAATTACTGTTGTCCTGGCTGGTATAGAATAACTTTTGCACTCCGGGATTTTTGTCTGAATTGGAATGTTGATTTCAGAATTCTTTATCTGTAACGAAAGTTCGAAACTATCATAATCTATTATGCTTTTGGTCGCTATAAGAAAATCACGACCCAAAATCCCATCTGTAGCTATAGGAAAATCGTTATCCACTACGTGGAATTCATGTAGAAATGGTACATCATATATTCTTAAATTTGCTGCTATGGTTCCTAAAGAATGCGTTCTGTCGTTTGTAACACCTGAAATAGTACATTTTCTCTCCTGTTCAATATAAATATCATCTTTCAAATTCTTGAGTTTAATCGGTGATATATCTGCTCCAGTATCAATAAGAAACGAATTTTGTTCACTCAAAGAGTTAACATGAACATTGATGAAATTTGTAAGTTTGGAATCAAATGTATATATGGAAGCAGATTTGCAATTTGAATTATTAAAATCTAATTGTATATTTCTTATTGCTCCCCCGATCCCTCGGGGATCGCCTCGTTTCCCGAGTGCAATACATTAACCCGATTGTTAAATTGTTGTTCCGATTGCTGGTTGTGAAATTTTGCCCAGTTATTTGAACGATTTTGAGGATTTCTATTAAAATTTATTGTCTTTGCGGAAAATTCCTACTTCGTTGGAAACGTTGATTAGAATTGTTCCAAGATGAATTATTTCTAAAATTATTTCGAAAATTATTGTTGAACCCGTTTCTGTTTGTAAAATTGTTATTTTTAAATCTTCGATTGGTGTAAAATATGTTAGCAGTGCTAGTAGTCTCTGCTTCACTAGCTATTTTCACAGCATCTTGGAATCCATTTTGGATCGCATTAAGACCTACATATTTGGTCATTCAATTTCGATATAATCCTTCTATGTGTTTCACCTTGTTCTGCTATTTGAATACTGTTCATTTGTGCTACTAGATTTTCTATATGTGTAGCATAGTCTCTTATACTGCGATTTAATTGAACACTTATTGAAAGTTCAGACTGTATTTTCAATGGGGTTTTTTTAGTTTTGAAAATATCTTGTAACGCAGTTTTAACGAAGCTAAATCTGTTGGAGATTCCACGATACTCAATTTATTTTTAACTTTTTCCGCCAGCCTTGTTTTGAGAACAAACTTTATTAATTTTGATTTCTCAGTCGTGTCTTTTAAATCATCGTATAAAAATTCAATCAGATTCAAAAAATTACTCAAATTTTTAGGTTCACCTTGAAATTCAGGAATGACCTTTAAACTAATTGATAAGTCAAATGAAGTCACATTGGTGGTTTTTGCAGCGTCTTCTAAATTTTTGTTACAATTATCTTCCGAAAGAGTTTTGTCAATATTTTCAGCCAATATAGCTTCTAAAGTAGTATACGCTTTATTGAATGCCTCTTTTACATAGTTCAAGTGCTAAATTATTGTCGGTCTTTAATAATTCTAGGTATGCTTCTTGAAATCTACTCTTAATATTTTTAATTTCGGTAGTTGTTTTCAATAAATGTGAAGATAAAAAAATTCTGTTAGGATTCTTTGTAAATTTTAAAGTTATATTTTTGATTGTATCCGTTAATGCTTTTATTTTACTCATATTTTAATACTTTATACATTTTGAGCTACAACCTGCTTACGAACAACGTTATTTAAGTATTCTTTTAATTTCTTTAAAACGAAAAATCCTATTAGTAAGATCCCTAATATTAACAAGATGAGTTCAAAATCACCTAGTAGTCGTTTTTGAAGGTTACTTGTTACATTTGATGAAGATGCTCCTGCATTATTGTTGACAATTACTTCCTCTTGTAATTTTGATCCTGATTTGCCCATTGTGTTTATATACCAATTACGAATCTCATAAACAATCCAAAAGATCAGCATGAATTACTGTTACTTTTGCCTTTTATTGTAGGTTTTTTGTTTTGTTTTTGTTTTTGACATGTAATTTTCTTTTATTCTTTAATTTATTTATCTCGATCACATATCTCTCTTTATCTCGTCCTTTCGAAATGCTTGCAAGAAAGTAGAAATTCGCGAGCTCCTTTCTTATTTTCTGCAAATAACCCCCTCTAGTCCTTTCCTTTTTCTTTGCGCTACCCTGTATGGGTTGATTTCGATGTTGATTCCTCCTTCTGTATTCATCTAACGTAATCGTCCTTCTTTTCGTCGTCTGCTGTTGCTCTATGATTGTACCGCCATTTTTGTCGTATTTCCTTATGTTGATAGGTCGTGGTCCAGCAGTTTCGTCTCTTAAAGCATCCTCTAGCGGTTTATTTTATTTCCTTTATTTATTTTATTTGATTTTATTTCCTTGATAATCCCGTAATTTATATTTTTAGATAGCGAGTGAGACTTAAAGACGTCTTAGTCCTTTCCACATTTACTCTCAATCAACTCAAGATAATTATTTATTGTTTTATATTCACTGAGTTTTGGAAGGTTTGGAAAAATAAATTTCGAATAATCATTATTAACAATCATACGACAACAACAATCATATAGAAATCAAAACGAAATTTGTTCCACCGTGGTTTATTATGTTTTAATTAAACACAGATGTTTCACTTAGTTCATACTTTCATTAATAGAAATTTTGTGTTTAAACAGTTTTAATCCAATTTTATTTATCCCAATTAACATTAGTTTAAGTTACTTTAATTCTTTATTCATAGAAATTTGATGTTTAAACAGTTTTATTTATTTCATTTAACAAATTGTATTTATTTCACTTAACATTTTCTTTCAAATAAATATCTTAATAATTTAAATTAAAAACCTTTATTACATCGACTTAAGAACTCGACTCAAATCTCGAATTGAAACTGAACTTCGATAAAAAAGGAATTTTGATTCAAACGAACTCGACCGGACTTGGACTGCACTTGCAATAATAGCTCGATTGCTTAAAACTTGAATGACTGACTGAAAAACTGGACTAAACTAGGCAGAACTTTGGCTTAATTTCTGAATTGTTTTTAAATGGATTTGGCTTGGAAGAGGAGTGCGATTGATGGATAAGGACTAATTGAGGTTTTGAGATCAATTTTGGATGAGATGAGTTCAGGTGATTTCTGAATGTAGCAAACTGGGGTAATGGTTTCTGTGGAATTTTGGCGAAGGTAAACTTCGCTCTTGAAACATTGGGATTGACCTTGAAATGGCTTCTTCCTTTCTCTAGAGACCATCTAGAGACCATTGAGGATTCCAGGAAATCTGTTATGGGAAAATTTGCACCTGGGAACATAGTTTTCTAGGAAATCTAGTGTAGAAATTTTTTTGTGGGAAAATTTTGGATTGGAAATATTAGGAGAAACTGAAATTTCCCTCTTGTGCGTATTCGCATGTGTTTTTATCTTGCGTTCACGTAACTATAAATGTAACAGGATTGGTCTGGTTAATTTGCCTAATTTTGAAAATTTCAGCCGTTCAATTGGTTCAATTGGTGGTATAACGCTCTTCGAAAAAATTTTTAAACTTGCTTATGTCTACAAAATCTCATATTTTAAACTAAAATGTATCAATTACTGTTAGCAGATACTGAAAATTCTTGATGTCAGGAGAATATGCTCCAATTTCTAGCAGACCAGCCTGCCATAAATCATCAAGTCCCCGTATAACAACTCTTCGTCTACGAATATTTCTGCGAGCGGATCGGTTTAATTCTTCAACAACCTCCTGTTTACTTACTAATTAAGAATGAAAGATATGTGTACATCACAGATTGAAACTTCAAAGATCTTCAAGTAGACATATAACTTTTGATTAATTCGTTGAAGAGTGAACATATTTTGGTGTGAGACATTGTATGCAGGTGATAAATATTATATATATCAAGCTGGGTGGAATATGATAAAAACTAGCCACCTGTACCCTTCTGAAAGCAATAAATTTGTGAGAATTTTCATGGAGCCCGAGGATAGACTTAAAACTTTCATATGTGGGAGAAACAAATTTACCAAATCAGACTACGAATTTATATTTCCAGCTCAACAGCATGTGAATATTACAGTTGAGGACGAAGTTGTAGCAATTTCTGAAAGGTTAAAGGAGGGTGGACATATTGCGACGGATGACAAGGGGAAAAGGGGGGGGGCGGAATGAAAATTACTCCTGACTACTATTGGGTGATGGTTGAATATAATTGAAAAACACTCTTTTAATTATCAAATTAATATATTGTTTATTATTATTGTACCCGCGCTTATGGAAGTACAACTTTACGTAACAAAATTATCCAAAGGATTAACTGAACTAAACATTATACAAAATTATTTATTACTAATATTAACACCTAAACATGCAAATGAGTCCCTTAATTTCTTACTATAGTTTGCACAGTTACACTCGCAGCTCAGAAACTATAATCTAATTTTAAAATTAAAATAAACAAAAACTGAAAAGTAACAAGCACAAAAATTTTATTTACTTAGGATTAGAAATATGCATATTTGCTTAGGGCGACGAATTTTTTTTGGAAATTTCAACAAATTCTTCATCACCCCTATAGTTGGGGTTCGTGTGTCAGGCCACTCCAGTCCAGAGTTTCATAGGTTGGAAACGCATCCAGGTGACTCGCTTCGATAATAAAACAGATGTTGGTAAACAATACGAGACCCGCGGAGTGCAAGTAAAAAGAGAAAAAGGAAATAAAGCAAATTAAATGCTACGAGATTGTGATCCAAGTTACATCCTCTTCTTTCCACCTGGGGGCAGATTCCGCAACTGTGAATTTTTTCCGATGAACACCACGAGACGAAATTCACCGACAGACACGGTGTTCACTTTGCTTAAAATAGCGATGCCGCAAGCGTGAATGAATTCACTGTGCTGAATGTATTTTCGATCCAGCTGAATAATGTACTGAATTGTCAAATTTGACATCATTTTCATTGTTTACGTGTTGTGTAGAAGTTAAAAATATCGTATAATAATAATAATATTTAAAATATTATTGTTTAAGTGAAGTTATTGAATATAAATCATTGGGATATTATGGATTATTTATATATAAGTATGAATCGCAGAAGAGTGAGTCGGCATAGAAGGTGAAAACAGTATTTTTGGTCTGAATTTTTGTGAAAAGTATGAAAATATTATTAATTTTTCAGGAGGCGACTTCTTTTGATAAGACGGAAATTAAGGGATACTAGAAATCCGTTTGAAAACACAACAGAGCAGCAATTCATGGACTTGTATCGTCTTCCTCGAAGCTTGTGTTTGGAAGTTTTAGAGAAATTAAGGCCCAAATTTTTTATAAATGAAAGACTATCAGCGATTCCGATACATCTAAGATTTTTATGTGTCCTTAGATTTTTTGCAGTAGGGAAAATTGCCTGTTGGGCACTGAACTGTTGGGCAGGATGTTCTGTCATGCATGTCTCAAACCTCGGTTCAGCGAAGCATACATGAAGTAGCAGACATACTGAATGAGGTTTCCTTGGAATATGTGCGATTCCCTGACGAACGCGAGCAAAGAAGTATTAAGGAATCATTCTATCGAAAATTTTCTTTCCCCGGGATAATAGGTTTAATAGATGGAACCCATATTAAAATCATCTCTCCTTCGGCTGATGTGGAACATGCTTATTACTGCAGGAAAGGTGGACATCCGATAAACTTGCTAATTATTTGCGATTCGAATTATTCAATAACATACGTACGGCGTATACTAATGGAAAACAAAACTTTTGGCTTTTAGGCGACAGCGGATTTCCACTTCAGCCTTGGCTGATGACAACATATGCTAATCCATCCAATGAATCTGAAAGAAGGTACAGCGTTGCACACAAAAAGACAAGATGCATAATTTAGACAAGATAATTTCTTCTCCTCTAAATCTACTTGCTTTTTTTTCACAAACTCCTTTAATTCAAACTCCTTCTTCCTCAAGGCATATTCTCTTTCTCGTTGTGCATTTTCGAACTCAAATTTTTGTTTTTCGAATTCGAATGTTTTTCGAGTAATTGGCCATCGAAATCCTTGTGCCTCGTCTGGCCTGGTGGAGCTCGCTTCCTCTTCCTTGTTGATGTTAGAGATGGCGTTAAACGTTGCGGCGTGTCCTGTTGTATCTGCTTATTTGTTGGTATGGTCGATCTCCTTTCTATCTCCAACTCCTCCACGAGATACTCCGTTTCTGTATAATCAGGCTCTTCATTCTATAACAAAACAAGAAAGAATCATCAAAAAATATAATCTATTTTTTTCTGTCTTAAAATTTACTTGTTGGGAAGTACTGGCGAACAATTCTGACACTCCTTCACTCCCACTGCCGAAGGGATCAAAAGAGCGCTGATCCGGCATTCTAATGCTGTCAATGGCTTGAGCATCCTAGTGCATTTAACTCCGTTTTTGTTGATGGACGCATCCAAAAGCGCCGTCTTTCTTGCACGTGAAGCCTAGAAATATGAAACAAAAGTAAGAAAAGATTCAAACAAAATATTCAATTATTTTACTTCTGATCCGTCCAATATTGACGCCATTTTTTTTGCATCTTTTACCGCTCCTCCCACGCTATTGAGCTTCTCGGCAAGCTCATTCCACTTTTCATGGCGTAAAAATGCCCTGTCCGATGATTCAAATCTAAACACGTAATAATTTATCAAAATGTACACAATTTATAATTATAACAAGGATTTACCTATCACAAGCGAAATCTAGATTCATTTCCATGAAATCTAACAATATTTCCTTTTGTTCCTCACTCGGCTTCTTTGATCTCTCCATTATTATTATCTGCAAAAGAAATACACAAAAAAATTAAAAAATATGTATTAAAAATTCATAAGATATATTTTTGTTATCATACTTCTTGTGTTTTATTAAAAATCTTGAAGAAACTACCAAAAATTTTAAAAATGTATGTTGCGGAAACTGATACAAAATCGATATTCACTGCACGAATAACAAATTCACAATGATTTACCCGGTGCAAAAATATTCACGCGGTGTACACTTCAAACGTCAAAAACACTCATTCACACCGCTGCGGACGCGAAAATCACGTGTGGACACCGAAACTTACAGTTGGGGAATCTGCCCCCTGGTAACACATTCATTACTGTTTTCTTAGTTCACACAAGGGCCATACGACGGACATCATAAAATTAAACCGGACATTCTCGGTGTCTTTTTCTGTGGTCGAATTTTTTCCCGATTTTTATATATAGGTACAGTCGATTCCGCTTAATACGGGATATATCCGAACGAAGAAGTTTTGCCCCAATTAAGCGGCTTGCCCGAAAATGCGAAGTTAAAAAATTATGGACATATGTGCTAAATGAAAACACAGTACATCATTAATTGTTTATTCGGTTCAAAACAATTTAAAAGAGTCTGATTAAATCCTATGTTAGGAGAAATAGTTTAAACTGTATAATTTTTCAATTTTTCAAACATAATAAATACGTTTGACAAATATAACCGCTACTCCAATAGGTTTTAAAAATAGTGCTCTGCAGCGAATTCTTTATAGATTGACAGTGACCAAAATCAATCCTAGCAATGACGCATGCATCCAATGACGGTATACATATATGTACGTAGTCAATCAATGAATTGAGTCCCCGGCTCGATCACTCACGCCATCGTTATCGTGGTTTTCTGTTACTTCGCGTTTTGCCGCAATTCCTTCGACGATGTCGTCGTCGCAGTCATAAGTGTGACTGTAACACTCTACGTTGTTATCAATAGCAAGAAATTCTTCATAATTTTCAATGGTTTGGAACTCCAAAAACTGTTCATCTGCCTTATTAGTTGCATTTGGTACCTTCGAGTGCTCAGAGTTCGTATGAATTTTAAAAATTTTTCCCCTTCTCTTTAAATAGTATGAGCTCTTGACGTATTTCTCCAATATATTTTAAAAATTCCTCTCTCATTTTCTCTTCTTTAAGGATGGGCTGCATTTGTATTACATTAATATGATAATTAACCTATCTTTTTGTAGTTGCATCAGGTAAATCTATTGCTTTCTATATGTTTCTGATTTTTATTTTATGGTTTTATTCATTGACGATTTACAAAGAAACATATATCTAACATGAATAGTGTGTTATTGACTAACTAACTGATAATCGTACTTAGCAGCTAGCTAAAACTAGCTATATCTTAGTACCACGGTGTTTTAACATTTGATTAACAATGAGAAGAAAGCTCAATTCTAAGTAAGTGAAATTTAGCCTTAGGTAAAAACGTCACAGAAAAAACTTTAGCTTAATGACATTAAAGGGTTGTTTTTCTTATCCTGCCTTAGTAATTAAGTAATTTCTTTGTAATTAATATGTTAACTCTATTTGAGCTCGGATGCTGTACTTTATTCCAGGCTAAGGATTGAGGAAGGCATTAGCGTTTGGGGAAGGATTTTCCTGAGGTTAGGGGGACATTGCACGAAGCTGAATTGGTTTGATAGCTTGTAGCGCGTACTGTTGTCCTAGGTCTGCGTTCTTGGATGTCGCGTTAGTGAGTAGTGCATTACCATGCGTGTCGAGCCGTGCAAGATACTTACACTGTATCTTGTGAAAGTATAAGTCTACTTGTAGGCATATTCCCGTCGCGTACAACTTTTCGTTCGTATTAGTATTTGCGTATCGTTCGTGGCGTACTTGGCGTTTATGGGTCTTGCCAATAGCAGCCCTAAGACAAAGGTGCTCTAAGATGTTGCAGTGGTCCTTTGTTGTTTTGTTAAGTCGTCCGTGGCGTAAGGCAGCCCCGTATGTTAAAATCGGTCTTATTATTTGTTTGTTTAGGAGTTCCTTAATGTCCTGTTGTAGATTCTTATGTTTGTTGAGTAGGTGGTTTAACGATAGTTTTACAGTTTTTGCACTTCTGATCTTCTCTTTCACATGAGGGTTTGGGTTTGAGTTGTGGGTAATCCTGAGGCCCAAGTATTTACTGTTACTTACCCACCTAAGATCATTACCATTGATCAGGATTTGAGGTCCATGATAGCCATTCATTTTTCGCCGATACGCCGATTCATTTTTCGCCGAGGGACACGTTCAAATCCTTAATTCCCCAACGAGGGAAAGAGAAGATGAGAAGACAATAATGTCATCGGCATAGCATATAGTTTTCGACTTTGTGTTAGTTCTCGGTAGCACTACTGGGGGCCGAGGCGGGTGGCATCGTTGGTCGATGTACAGAGGTTGGTGTTGTAATGGGATGTCAGACAAAAACAGAGAAAAAAGTTTGGGCGAGAGGACTGAGCCTTGAGGGACCCCTGGCAATGGGCATATTTCTCTAGAGTTTGCATTCTTGTTGCGTACGTTAGCTCGTCTCTCGGTGAGATACGAGTCTAGGATTGCGGTAAGGTGGTCCGGGAGCTGATATAGATATAACAGTTTCCAGACCAGCCCCTCAATCCAGACTGTGTCAAAGGCGTTCCGTAGGTCTATTGTAGCAGCATACGTAACTTTCTTCTGAAGTGCATTGTGTGCTAAGTTGTTGTGTAGTAAGGTTACTGCGTCTAAGGTGGAGTACCCGGCTCAGAAGCCAAATTGGAACTGTGGTAGGATATTTTCCTTGTCTATAACGTTTTAAAGCTGGCGCAATATGATTTTTTCGAATAGTTTACTGAGACAGTTCAACAGTGAGATTGGTCGGTAGCTTTTGGGATCATTGGGGTTTTTATGTGGTTTCCTAATCGGTATGACCTTCGCAACCTTCCATGATTTCGGGTAACACCCGATGTTCAGGCAGTAGGTGAAGACCAATTGTTTGTTTCAAGTTGTCCAAGTCCTGTCTAATGATATTGCAATTCCGGAGTGATTGCGTATGATACATACATAGCTACGATGGCCACTTTTTTATTGTCTGTTAGCGTCAGCTTAACTGCTAGTGCTTCAATGGAGGTGAAGTTGGGCATGTTTAGCACATCAAAGGTGGAGTTGAGTGGCTGCAAAATAGCTGGTCCACCACCACCTCGATCCTGCCTGTTCTGCATAATGACCTCATAATTAGCGAGTCTGTTTTTAATTTTAGTTCTGTCGTCCAGTTTCGTTTCCGTTAACAGTGCAATGTCAATACAATGTTTCCCTCTTAGAGTTTAAGTTCATGTTGTCTGCTAAGCGTTCTAACCGAATTACAGTTTAGTGTTAATATGTAGTTTGTTTCTAAGGTTGCTTATTTTAGGTGTTCAAAGAATGGGGCTAGCTCGTAGGCAAAGTTGAAAAGAGTTTGTTTTGCATGTGTAGCATCCGGATTGCTTTTGAGATAGTTTATCAACTGGTTGCTTCGCAAAGAAAGGTTTCTAATTCTTCTCTGGTAAGTATTGCTTTACCTATGGTGAGCTTCAAGTTGTCCTTTATCAATTTTATCAGGCGCTCCCAGAATCCGCCCCACCAGGCAGCTCTTTCCACAATAAAATCCCACTTGATATTTCTGAGGCACGCAAAATCTTGAATGCGTTTAGACTCCAAAATTGTCCCCACCGACCGAAATTCTAAAGCTGCACGCTTAAACGTTTTTGCGTTATCTGAGTTGATTCTTCGAGGAAAACCTCGACGTGAAAAGAAACGTCGAAGAGCGTTTATGCATTCCTCCGTGGTCAGATTCGGAACAAGCTCCAAATGCACAGCACGTACCGCGGCGCAAGTAAGAACCATTATATAGAATTTCGACGTTACTGCATCTTTTCTTGTTACTTTGCCGTACAGCGGCCCAGCAAAATCAATACCTGTAGTGTGGAAAACTCTGGTAAGGTTGCTCTGAGCGTCGATAATGTTAAATTTACACCTCCATGTGAAATACTAATGTGGATGTGTCTAACAAGCAGCATCGAAAAATATGGTGGTTTTAGCAGTATGATATATTTCATCGTAATCATAACCACATTCCTGAAGGCGCTTTCCCATTCGTAGAATACCTTTCTCGTCGATGAAAGGTCGCAGTAATACGATAGTAGACGAACCGTGAATTTTCTTATTCGCATTGAGACAATTTAATTCATCGGAGAAGTATTGAGTTTGTACATACTTTATCCAATAAATTTCAGCTTCTGATATTTCTTTTGCCGTTAAATCTCCTTTAGTTGATGGCCTTTGCTTACGATAAGCTAACCGAAAAACGTAAGAAGTTATTCTATTGTTAAGTAGCGGCTAAATCTTTCCAAGGGACATAGTGTATGGTTGTCATTGACTTAAGTAACAACCTGGAAAGATAAGAACGCATCTGAATAATTTAAAAGAAATCACTATTTAACCAATTACCTGAGGGCTGCGTGAGCCATTCCGGTCCATCAAGCAAAGAAGACTAATTTTGCTTCTTATTATAATATTCCCTCGTTATGGCATCGGCTGGATTACAAGTGCCGGGACAATGGCTCCATATACATGTCTGCGTCAATTTCCTAATTTCAATAACTCGGTTCTCAATAAATGGTTTAAAACGTTATTTGTTGTTGTTTATCCAGGCGATGACAATTTTTGTATCCGACCAGAGAAACGTTTTCGTAAATTGCAGCTTAAGTGTAGGATGAATATATGCTGCTAATCTGCTTGCTATCAACGTTGCAGTCAACTCTAGTTTTGGAAGAGTAGGTTCATCCGCTTCCTTCACCTTTAATGGCGCTTATCTGTTTCTAGAACATACAAACGAGACGCGAACCGATTCATTAATGTATGTAACCATTAAATACGCTACACATCCATATGCTGTAGAGGCAGCGTCAGCAAACACATGAAGCTCAACATCTTGTAAGTCATTCTTCGGGAACAAGCACCGTGAAACGAAAACCTCGCCAGAAGCTTCGAACCCATTTAATAGTATGTTCCATCTAGTCTGCAAGTTCGGCGGTAAGGGTTCGTCCCAATCTAGTCGTAATATTCAAATATCCTGTAGTAAAATTTTTAATCCGATAATAAGATTTCCTAAAATCCCAAGTGGATCATAGATACGAGTCAGAAGACTAAGCACGCTTCGTTTTGTAACATTCGTTGAAATCCTTTCGAAAACTTGATTTAACTCGACCTTTAACTCATCGCTTTGGCAACACCATAATACACCCAATACCTTTTGACTCTGTGGAGTGCTAAATGATTTCATTTAAGATATTACAGAGTGTTTTTTCATTGCTCTTCCACTTGCGTTTGTTCATTTTAGCAGCGTTCATTATTGGACAAGTCTCCGTGAATATTCTCTTCGCCGATTGAGTATTATCTGTGCTCGCCACAAAATCTATTGGAAATTCACTTATATCTTTAACATTAAAAGACTTATTTCTCTTCTAAATATATTTTATTATAAGGTCACTTTAAATCAACTACGTCTTCTTTTCTTGAACTCAACTTTTCAACTAACAACTAAATCAAAACTGAAATTTAAAACTAAATCTATCCTAACAAAGAAAAATCTTATCTAGACTATAAATTATAAATTAATTATTCTCTGAAAGAAAAATTTATGGTTTAAAGAAAACTTACCACTTGAAATATCCAGAAATAAACAAGCATCAAAATGCATAGATTTCTGAACACTTCATATTGATAAAAGAAACACTTAATGTTAAATTTTGTTTACATTCTAACACGCCTCCTCAAAATTTAATTCATTTATTTTCACATTCAAAAACAGAATACTTATTCAACGCAACATTAATACAATTTAAAAAATATTATTATTTAAACTTATATGTAGACGTAGTTTCTTTAAAGCTTTCCTGGGCAAATTACATATGGTCCAACATCTGTTGCACAGGATTAGGAAAAACCCAGAAAAACCTAATCAGACCATTTCAATAATATCTAATCAAACTTGTTATTAAACATGTTATTAATTAAGGTTTAGTCCTTTTTTGAATTCCAAAAATTTTTCTGCTGGTAACGGCTTCGTCAGTATATCCGCTATTTGGCTTCCTGTAGGAATATACATATATTATTTTTATTATATTTTTCTCTATTTGTTCCCTGGAAAAAATGAAATTTAATGTCAATATGTTTTGACCGTTTATGACTCGCTGGGTTGTTAGCTATACTAATACAACTGCTATTGTCTTCGTAGATTACAACTGGTTTATCAATTTTTATATTTATTGTTTTTGCTCATGAAATCAACCACAAAGCTTCTTTAACAGCCTCAAATAAAGCCATATATTCAGCTTCACTGGATGTGGTTGCCACAGAAGTTTGTTTCCTCGTATTCCAACATACTGTACATCTTTCAAATAATTTGAATAGAAAACCAGTTGTACTTTTTCTACACTTAAATCATTTCCTCCCCAGTCTGAGTCAACATACCCATTTAACAAATCATTAAAATCACCTCTTGTATAAGTTAATTTTAAGCAATGGAACCTTTAAGATATCTTAATATCCTTTTTAAACATTTCCAAAGTTCTTTGTTATTATTATTTAAATATCTACTTAAAATATTTATGGAAATACTTAAATCAGGTCTTGTACAAAGCATTACATACATTATACATCCTACAAGGTTTCTGCAATGAGCTTCATATTTGTCATCTGAATTAAGAGCAATATAATCTAACTTATTTTCAAGAGGTGTACTTATAGGTTTGCAATCATGCATATTAAATTTAGTTAAAATTGTTTTTATATATTCACTTTGATCCAAAGTTATCCTATTATTATCTCTTCCAATTCTAATGCCTAAAAAGAGTTTAATATCATTTAAATCTGTCATTCGAAATTTATTTTTTAAATAATTTTTAAAATTATTCATTGTTTCTGAATTTGCAATTGCTATGACTAAATCGTCAACATAAAGAACGACATATATATTTTTATAAACATCACCTTTATCTAACAAATATATACATCTATCAACTGCTGAATTTCTAAAACCTCTATCTATCAGAGCCTGTTCAAATGTTTGAAACCAACATCTTACAGCTTGTTTTAGTCCATATGTAGCTTTATTTAATTTGCAAACTTGATTCTTTTTACAAACTACTCCCTCAGGAACTCGCATATAAATTTCTTCTGATAATTGACCGTTTAAAAATGCTGTTTTTACATCCATGTGATGTGTCAACAATTTATATTGATTCGAAAAAGCTAATATAAATCTGAAACTCGAAATTCTTGCTACTGGAGCAAATGTCTCGTTGTAATCAACCATATACTCTTGACAAAAACCTCGTGCAACAAGACGAGCCTCATACTTTAGCGGTTTCCCAAATTCATCGTTTTTAATTGTAAAAACCCATTTACAATCTACAATATTTTTCCGTTCCGGTTTTGATACTAAAGACCAGGTATTATTAATCTAAAGTGAATTAGTTTCATCATCTACAGCTCGTTTCCATAATATTTTATCATCTCTACTCTGGATTTCTTGAAAAGATTTCGGAATATCGCAAAATAAAGACTGAGCACACATTAAGCAATCATTTAATTCCTCATTCTTTTCATTATATCTACTAATTGGACGTCTTTTAATTCTTTCACTCCTTCTTAACTTAGAGAATATTTTTCGTTTACTCGAGTTACTGTTTCTCTCTTGTGAATCTTCTGACGAAGATTCTTATATATCTGTTTTAACTACAGATTTATTTGCATCACATAATTTTTCGACATTTTCATTACTTATTATTAATTCATCTGATTTACTACCATCAGATTTATGTTGTAGTTTATCTGATTTATTTCCATCAGATTTATTGGACCATACTGATTTTGACACTGTGTCAGTTACATCAGTTTTATTACTGGAGTTTTCACTATTGACTCCTTCAGTCTTGGCTGTAGGCCTAGTTTTCATAAAATTGGTCTCATCAACTACAACATCCCTCACTATCACATATTTTTCAGTATCCACGTCCCACACTCTATAACCATTTGGTTCATATCCTAACAAAATACCTTTCATTGATTTTTCATCAAACTTAGATGCCCTAGTTTTATTATGATAATAAACAGTAGAACCAAATACCTTCAAATACTTTATTTGTGGCTTCTTACCATGCCACGTTTCATATGGTGTTTTAGATTGTCTCAAAGCTTTTGTTGGAGTTAAATTAACAAAATAAGTAGCAGTTAGAATTGAATCTCCCCAAAAAGTCTAAACTTGCCCCTGAAATCATTGCCCTAGCTTTTTCTGTTAATGTCCTATTCATTCGCTCAGATACACCATTTAATTGTGGGGTACGTGGAACTGTTAAATGATAGGTAATGCCTTTCTTCACACAGTACTCTTTCATTTCTTCGCATAAATATTCTCGTCCATTGTCACAATACAAATTTACAATCTTTAAATTAAAATGAGCCTCACTTTTTGCTGCAAAGTCTTGAAACATATAAAATACAGCTGACTTTGCTGCTATTACATAAGTAACACAATATTGATCAACAAAAATCACAAAATAATTTTTATTATCTTTAGTAGAAGGAGTGATTGGACCGCATACATCAGTATGAACAATGAATAATGGTCGCCTAATGTAACTTTTATTTTTACTCTTATTAAAAGATAGCCTTGCTTGTTTACCGTTAATACAAGCTTCACATAAGTTCTCATTTGGCATAATATTTTCGATTTGCCCTATATCTTGAAACATTTGCATATTTTTCAATTCAAGAAACTTAGATTTTCCTATGTGACCTAAACGCTGATGCCACAAATCATAATTCTTATTTAAAGTCGCGTTAATCTGGGCAATTTTGCTAACTTTAAATTTAACATTAATCAAATTGTTCATTAGCTCACCTGACATGATCACCTTACCACCTTTAAATATTTTTACACCTTCTTTGTTAAATATGATGATTTCCTCACCGAAATTAAATTGTATGGAACCTCTGGACAGTATAGAACATCCTCAATAGTTCCTTCTACTCCCAAATTGCTGGTAACTTGCAATGTACCCTTCTTTGTTGCTGAAACAAACACTCCACTCTTTGCAATTGAAATTTTTATAGGCATTTCAAGATCCATAAAATTACTAATTAAACTTTTATCATTTATAATATGATCTGATGAGCCTGAGACTAATAAAAATGTTTTATCTGTTCACTATTACTTTTCACTTGAAAGTTATCAGTGTCTGCTATGAAAGCAAAACTTTCATTATTCTCACTTATCTGTTGTGACTGGACATTTTGCACAGTTCTATCAGTTCTTTCACCTATATTGTATTTGAGATATTGTTTATAATAATAACAATCTTTTCTAATGTGACCTTTTCTACCACACTGGTGACATTTTGCTTTTAAAAAACTTTTCTTAGAGTTTGTGAACTGTTTTTCATTTCCAGGTTCCTGATTATTAAATCTTGGCTTTTTGAAACTGTTTTGTTGACCACTCTTATTATATCTTTTTACTGTTTTAAGCTTCCTTTCTGCATGGAGGACTTTCTCACTAGTATCACTATTTTCTGTTTTTAATTTAGTTTCATGATCTAATAGTCTTGTTTTCACAAACGACACAGTCAAATTATCTTCTGTTAAAGTTTCGAGAGCCGTAATTACACCTTCATAAGATTTAGGAAGCGATCTAAATAAATGAGCAACATTTATAGTCTCATCTAATTTTGCACCTGCTGCAGATAACTCCGCAATTATATTATCAAATTTCGTAAAATGTTTAATCATGGTCATATCACTCTCTAATTTTAGTTCCATAAGTCTTTTATACAATGCCAATTGAGTGGCAACACTTTTTCTTTCACAAATTTCGTTTAGCTTTTTAAAAATTTCTTTTGCAGTATTTGCAGATACTGCCATAGACACAAAAGAGTCATCCAAATATTCAATAATTACACTTTTAGCTGTCCTTTCTGCCTTTATCCACTTCCGATTCGGATGTGCAGGAACATCTTCATCAATTACTTTTATTACATTTATTTCCGTCAATAATGCACGTACTCTCGACTGCCAAACACTATATCTCTCACCATTAAAAACATTAATGTTCCGTTTCATACTTGATTTTTCCATTTTTATAAAATTAGTCTTATAAAATCAACATTTAACTAGCTGAGCAACCTGGGCCCATAACCTATTGGAAATTCACTTATCTTTAACATTAAAAGACTTGTTTCTCTTCTAAATATATTTTATTATAAGGTTACTTTAAATCAACTACGTCTTCTTTTCTTGAACTCAACTTTTCAACTAACAACTAAATCAAAACTGAAATTTAAAACTAAATCCATCCTACCAAAGAAAAATCTTATCTAGACTATAAATTATAAATTAATTATTCTCTGAACGGAAAATTTATGGTTTAAAGAAAATGTAGTGGACGCCCAATGTGGTGGATGAAAATGTGCGACGTTCAATAAAATACAAAAGCGCGTCGGGAGTTGTTTCTTAAGAATTTATTGAACTATACCAAATAATGTACATCTGCGTCCACTAACCTAATTCACGTTCCGTTGTTAATCCCTCCTCTTGTATTAACTATTTCCTCTACCTCGACCCAGTGTGATCGTGTTCCTCCGCCTTCAATGTTCAACCACGACTGACTCGTCTCCTCTCGTTGTTGCCATGGTAGTACCACCAGCGTGTTGTCTCGTGCCAGCCCTACTGGTTATGGTGTTCGCCGCGTATGTCGGAGTTGGCGCGACAATCGTGTGACAGGGTGGTGAGTCACTACATCACCCCCCCTCCAGGGAAACTGTTGCGAAAGAGACTGATTTCCTACTTTTTGTTTCTTCTATTGCGTATGCTGGTTTTAGACGATCTATTGACATGGAAATGTTCTTCCCTTTTATGTCCAGTATGTAGTTTTTCCTCAGGCGTTTTACTACTCGATAAGGTCCTTCATATGGTGGTTGAAGCGCCGGTCGTACTCGATCTATTCGTACGAAGACGTGAGTGCAATTGTTTAGATCGGTGGGTATGTAGGTTGATTGATTGTAGACTGTTCTTGGTGGTGCTGGCTTCACATGTTCAAAGTGCCGTTTGAGTGTTGTTGCGAATTCTGTTGTGTCTGATGGTGTAGAATTTGGTGCTGGAACAAATACTTCTCCTGGAATTCTTAGGGTTGTTCCGTAGACTAGTTCGGCTGATGAGCATTTGAGATCCTCTCTGATTGCTGTTCTTATTCCTAGGATAACAAATGGGAGATCGTCTGACCAATTCAGAGTGTTTTCTCTAGCCATGAGGGATGATTTTATTTGTCGGTGAAGTCTTTCCACGAGTCCGTTTGCTTGTGGATGATATGATGTTGTCCTGATCCTGTGTGTTCCTAATCGTGATGTGACTTCGGCAAATAATTTCGCTTCAAATTGCGTGCCTTGGTCTGTGGTTATTCTTAGAGGTACGCCAAAGCGTGGAATGTACTGCTGTATGAAAGCTTCTGCTACGCTGTGGGCCGTTTGGTCGATTAGTGGGTAAGCTTGTGGCCATCTGGTGAATCTGTCTATTATTGTTAATATATATCGATGTCCGTTTGATGGTGGTAAGGGTCCAATAAGGTCCATGTGTATGTGTTCGAATCTGTCTGATTGTACGTTGAATGTTGCCAGTGGTGATTTCGTATGTCTATGAACTTTGCTTTTCTGGCAATTAATACACGCTCTTGACCAGTGATTAGAGTCTCTGTTTAGGTTTTGCCAAAAGTACTTGCTCTGAAGGAGTTTGCGTGTGCCTCGAATGCCTGGATGCGCTATGTTGTGTATTGCTTCGAACACTGATCTTCTGATAGACTCGGGAACAAAAGGTCTGTTTATGCCTAACGATGTCTCACACCATAGTTTCACGTTGTCACCGGGGATTGTTAGCAGTTGAAGTTTGAATTTGGAGTTTTTGTTTTTTGGCTCGGAGAGTAGTCTGTGAAGTTCTTCGTCTTGTTTTTGTAGCTCTGCGAATTTCTTAAGATGTATTGTGCAAATGTTTTCTACGTTGTTGATTTCTATTCGGGATAAGGTATCTGCCACTACGTTATTCATTCCTTTGATGTGTCTGATGTCACTTGTAAATTGTGAAATATAGTCTAGATGACGGAACTGACGTGGACTGCGTTCTGTTTTTGTTGTCAGGGCTCGTGTGAGTGGCATGTGGTCTGTGTATATTGTGAATTGCTGACCTTCCACAAAATAGCGAAAATGCTTGATCGCTAAATACATTCCAAGCAGTTCGCGATCAAAGGCGGAATATTTGGTTTGAGTTTCCGTGAGCTTCCTGGAGAAGAATGATAGTGGTTCCCATGTGCCTTTATTTAGTTGTTGTAGCACTGCACCTACAGCGATATCTGATGCATCTGTCATTATGCTGAAGGTTCCATTTTCTAGAGGATGAACCAGTAGTGTGTTGTGCGATAGTAGCTGCTTGACCGAGTCGAATGCTTCTTGACAGACGTCTGGCCAAGTAAATTCCTGCTTGCGTTTGGATAAGTTTTGGAGATTTGAGAGGTGAGTGTTGATTGGTGCTAGCGTTGTTGCTAGGTCCTGGATAAATCTGTGGTAATAATTTACCATACCCAGAAATCGTTGCACCGATTTGATTGATGTAGGAGGCGGGAATTTGTAGATTGCCTCGACTCTGTCTTTTGCTGGGCGAATTCCTTCCACAGAAATGTTGTGTCCCAAAAAATCTAGTGACTGCACCCCGAAGACGCATTTGGAGACTTTGATGTTCAGTCCGTATTCTTGTAGACGTTTGAAGAGAATTTCGAGGTGCTTGGTATGTTCTTCCTCATCGCTGCTGGCTATTAGAATGTCGTCGATATAGTTGAAGATGAAGTCTAATCCTTTCAGAACTTCATTCATGAATCGTTGAAAAGTCTGCGAGGCGTTTCTTAGACCAAATGGCATTCGTACGAACTCAAATAGTCCGAATGGTGTTGTGATGGCCGTTTTATGAATGTCCTCTGGAGCAATTGGTATGTGGTGGTATGCTCTCACTATGTCAACTTTTGAAAAGATTTTGCATCCATGTAGCTTCATTGAAAAGTTTTGAATGTGCGGAATTGGGTATCTGTCTGGTACCGTGGTTGCGTTTAAACGACGGTAATCTCCGCATGGACGCCAGTCTTCACTCGCTTTTTTCGTTACCATGTGTAGTGGTGATGCTACAGGCGATGATGATGCACGGCATATGCCCAATTGTAGCATGTGGTTGAATTCCATTCTGGCAGCTTTTTCGCGCTTGTGATCCAGTCTGCGCGGTCGAGATACTGGTAGTTGTCCTTCTGTTAGAATGTGATGTACCACGGTATGCTTTACTGGAAGGTTGAAGTTTGGTTCTTGTGTCAGTTGTGGGTATTTATTCAGCAAAACACTATATCTGTTTTCTATCATAAATTGTTTGGGTGTTGGAGTGTCCACCTGTGCGAGATTTGCTTTGACCATGAGCTTGGTAACTGTATCGATTAATCTTCTGTTTTTTAAATCGACCAGTAGTCCGTGTTTACACAGAAAGTCTGCTCCAATGATTGGTCGGTTGACTGCCGCTTTTATGAATTGATGAGTGAAGTCTCTCCTAAGTCCTAGATTAATTGTTAATAATTTCGTTCCGAATGTGTTGATGACTGAACCGTTTGCAGCTGATAGAAAGAAGCTTGGGTCTTTGTTGACTGTGCCGTGATTTGAGTGTGGAATGACGGACAAATCTACTCCAGTGTCGATCAGAAATGTTATTTTGTTATTTCTGTCGAATATAAATAGGCGGCTGGATCTGTTTGGTTGCCCTTTGTTCGCCGCCGCAACTTTAGGGCTGAAAAGTTTGGGTTGTCGGCGTTATTGTGTGGTTGGTTCATTGTTGCTGAAGGCTGTTTGTTTTACGTACAAGGTTCGATGCATTTTTTGGCGTTGCTCCCGAATTTGTAATGGTACCAGCATGTGGTATATCTAAATGAGCTTTTCGATCTACGTCTGCTAAAGACTGCTGTATGGTAGCGTCTGTTGGGTGACCTGCCTCTGCTCATATCTCTCGTTCGCTGATTGCTGCGGTCGCTGCATAGTCGTGCGACCATTGTCTTTAATTCCTGAATCTCGTGTTCTATGTTTTTGTTTGGGTTCGAAATTCGGTTGTCAGGATGCTGCGGTCTCTGATCATCGGCTGTTTGATATCTGCGCCCGGAATTTATTGTTGTCTGATTGTCATCGAGATGATAAATTGCTGGAATGTCCCGATTTTGAGATGCCTCCCATAATTTATCCGCTATTTCTGTTATGGTTGTTAAGTCTTTGTCTTGCTGTGGGATGAGAGCCAGGTTAATTACTCGAGGTAACCTGCGTAACCATAATTTCTTGACTAATTGGCCGTTTATGATGCCGGATGAACCTGCTAGATTCTTGAGTGACCGGTAGAAGTCGGAAGGGCGCATGTCGCCTATCTCCGTATTCGAGAATAGTTCCTCAATTCTGCGTTCCTCGCTGATGGAGTGACGTTCTATCAAAATTTTCTTTAGTTCTTCATATAGGTTCATACGCGGAGGATTTTCGACGAAGTCCAGAATTGTTTCTATCGTGTGTGAGGGAAGAGCAGCAATCACGTAGCTGTAACGGCTCGTATCCGATGTGATTCGTCCAATGGAAAATTGTGCTTCTGCTTGCACAAACCATGAAGTCGGAGAACTCGTCCAAAATGTTGGCAGGCGTACTGGGGCTATGGCAGAGACGTCAGTTGTTATGTTATTTAATTTGCCGGGGGGGGAGGCCGTAGGAGATGTATGACTTGTTGATTCTGATGGATCTGCCGGAGTTGAGAAGTCTTCGTTCGGCATGTTGATATTAATTGATTTAGTTTTTACAGTGTTAGACTTAAGTTAATTTACAATTCGATTTATTATCTAGAACTATGTCTTATTTGCTAATGCAATTGAGACTGTAGAGTTACTAGCTTGCTATTAATTTGTTTTAATTTATTCCTTGTAATCATTTTAATAATTCATAATTTTGATTTTACGCAGTACCAATGTAGTGTACTGATTTACAATTTGAAAATTAAATTCAAAGTTTGTAGATTCATTTGCAAACTATTCCATTTTCTATGAAAATGTTAACTAACAACCATTTATCTTAACTATTTACATTGGCTTAACTATTTACATTGATTAATCTGTTAACTATTTACACTACTATTAAGTATTACATTAAGTATTTATATTGCATTAATTCATTCCATTTTTAAATTCATGTACATTGTTTGAATTTGGTTTATACATGATATATATATGTTGATATAACTTAATTAATCGTTCTTATTCGTATATCATAATCTATTCTTATTCTTGTTAAGGTGTGTGTAACTTAAATTCTGCAATTCTGTTAATTCTTGTACTATTGCTTGCTTAAATATTTACATTAACTTTAGTTCATGAGAATTTGTCTTTCATTTATTTATGAATACTGTTCGATTACATTGTTTTTCGTGCAGCTTTTCTTATATACATTCTGTTTTTTAAAAGATCGACCATACATAACTTATTTATATGTATCTTTGTCCATTAATGACGATTTCGTATTACCTAATATGTACAGTTAAATTCAGTTTACAAGTATGTATCTATTTGTTTCTTAATTTAGGGTGTAAAGTAATTACTCTGAATCTTATTTAAATAATTTTCTTACATATATATAAAAATGGTAATAGCCTTTGATTGGATGTACTAATATTTGTATGTATTTTACTAGATGATGAAATTTTATTTTCCAAGATTCAAAAATTCATTTCTTCTTAATTTAACTTTATGTTTAAGAATTGGAGACGTTGGTCGACGTGCAGCCTGTTTGTACTATTAAATTAACATTTGATAACGGTAAGTCGGTTACTGTTGCAACAACGGTTGCCATATCGGACGATTTACGGTGCATTGCGCGACGCGTGCACATATTGCCATATTAACTGACGCCAACTGTTAACTAAATATTCCTTAATTGAGTTGCAAATAAAATTTAATTCATACAGGTTTATATTTTGATATGCTTCGCTAAATAATAAAGTATGTTTGCACAGCCATGTGATTCTGATTTCTTGTAATAGTATGTAATGTCAAAGTACTGTTAGATAGCGATTTAATTGTTATTTGATACAAATTAAGTTTTACTGCGTGATAATAACATTTTGATTTAATTAATTATTTAATTTTTATTAATTATTTCGTTTTTGTTTGATTTAATTTCCCGAATTTAATGCTTGTATGTGTGTTCGACCGAATGTTCTCGCGTGTATTTCACTGTACATTTTCACTGTCGCGATCGATTGTAACTGTATTGTGAACTGTTCATTTTTATTACGCGCTTAAGTTTTTAATTTCTTATTAAACAAATCCCTTCGACTACCATATGTAATTTTGATATCTTTTAATGGAACGAACTAAACTTTAATGCTTGGCTTTGTCACTTTATTACATTATTTCTCGTGGAACAAAGAACTATGCGTTTTCTATGTCGGGGTCACCAATGTAGTGGACGCCCAATGTGGTGGATGAAAATGTGCGACGTTCAATAAAATACAAAAGCGCGTCGGGAGTTGTTTCTTAAGAATTTATTGAACTATACCAAATAATGTACATCTGCGTCCACTAACCTAATTCACGTTCCGTTGTTAATCCCTCCTCTTGTATTAACTATTTCCTCTACCTCGACCCAGTGTGATCGTGTTCCTCCGCCTTCAATGTTCAACCACGGCTGACTCGTCTCCTCTCGTTGTTGCCATGGTAGTACCACCAGCGTGTTGTCTCGTGCCAGCCCTACTGGTTATGGTGTTCGCCGCGTATGTCGGAGTTGGCGCGACAATCGTGTGACAGGGTGGTGAGTCACTACAAAAACTTACCACTTGAAATATCCAGAAATAAACAAGCATAAAAATGGATAGATTTCTGAACACTTCATATTGATAAAAGAAACACTTAATGTTAAATTTTGCTTACATTCTAACAAAATCATCCATATAAAATGATTTCAATAAAATAGAGCAGGTCTCTGGAAACTGCTCGGCAAGATCGTTGAAATGTTTTCGCAAGGTGGCACATAACAGGTAGGGGCTATGTTAGGAGGAGGCGGAGGAGGCGGCGTACTACTTCCATCTGATGGCTTCTTGTATCCCCTGGCTAGACGCTTCTCTTTTCGGTACCGCAGTCGCTCGTTGTGGAGTCTCTGTAATTCCTGGCTCAACTTCGCTCTTTGTTGACTTCCCACCGCCAACAATAGTTCTCTCCTGGCCTCTGCTATCAGTCGCCTGAACTTCGCTTCTAACCCCGGAGTCTTTCTCTTTACTGACACCTCAGTCTTCTCTAGTGGCACCGCTTTCGCCTGTTCCAGGTGCCCCTTCTGCCTGGCTCGGTATTCCTCTATCGTTAACGGCCTCGGTCCCGCTCGTGGATCCCTTTGAATTGCTTGACGTAGGGGGTCGTCTCCCATTGCTTGCATACTATTTAAAAGGTTTAATGCCCATGAGGTTCTTACGAACCGTAGTTGGGACCTCGACGGTGAATGTAGGATTCATCCGCTCTCTTTTGATTTATTAGTTAACCTCACCTTAATTCGGCTGTTGAAGTCTTCTCGTCAGGTCTTCTACTTTCAGCTTGGTGGCGAAGTCTTCTTGTCAGGTCTTCTACTTTCAGCTTGGTGGCGACGTCTTCTTGTCAGGTCTTCTACTTTCAGCTTGGTGGCGAAGTCTTCTTGTCAGGTCTTCTACTTTCAGCTTGGTGGTGAAGTCTTCTTGTCAGGTCTTCTACTTTCAGCTTGGTGGTGAAGTCTTCCTTTCAGCCCGTTCAGTCCGTGTGTATTACCCAGGTCACACCTATGGTAATTGATGCCTTCGACTGACTTTCTGTGGATATTTCCTCGATATTTATCGGGAAATTTTCTGTCGATTTTACAGAATTTTCCGATCAATGTCCAATCGGTGGTCATTGATCGTTTTGTTTACATCGTTGCCGGTTTGCGTTTCCGCTCTATGGTGGCGCCATCTAGTGGTTGCTGGTGGCTGCGAGTAACTCGCGCTGACGCGATCATTTATGGCACTGCATTATCGGTGCCATAATTGGCTCTGCGTTATCATTATCAGAATGTTGTCACCACGTTGTTTTTTGACAGGTGGTGACAATATGGCGACAACAATGGAGGCCGTCTCTTCGTAAGTATTTTTATTTAGTTATGTTTTATTGTTTGCTTTCCTGTTTTAGGGGTTCTGCTATGGGAGGGTCATCACACAGGTAGGTTAGGTTAGGTTAGCAGGGTGGAGTGTTCTCACCGATTGTGCGATCCACTCCCACTCGGTGGCCAGATGGCCCATTGTGATGCCCCTTATATTTCGCTATCCCCCCCTCTCCTATTTCTTGATCCTTTTTTCCTCTGTCCTGAAGCATTTCCACCCCTTGGCAAAGTTCCTCAATAGTTGAACAGCCATGACCCCTATTTCCTCCAACCCTGTGAAGGATTCGCTCCCCAGTATTCGCCTCCGACTATCGGCCAATGCTGGGCAGGAGCATGAAAGATGTTCCACTGTCTCCTCTTCCTCGTCACACTCCTTACAGAGACTGTCGCTTGCGAGCCCCCACCTCTGGAGGTTTCTCCCGACCGGACAGTGTCCTGTAATGACCATTGTGATGGTCCGGACTGAGGCCTTTTTTGCTCTTAACAAGCCCGCCGTTCTTGTTTCCTCAATTTTGGGCCACAAATGCCTTGAGTTGAAGCAGTCATCTCTGCTGCTCCATCTCTTGCCATGTTGTTCCCGAATTACTCTGTTGATGGTATCTTTCAACAACCTCATCGGTGGCTTTGTAGAGTTGGCTTCTTCAGCACTATGAATTTCGGTTCCGATCCTAGCCAGTTTATCCGCCTGTAGATTCCCTTCCACATCGGTGTGTGCGGGCACCCAACAGAGGCTGACTTTGTCTCGGATCCAGGATAGTGCTTCTCGGTAACTCATCACCGCCTTTGACTTGATTGTCTTAGATTCCAGTGTTCTAAGAGCAGCCTGGCTGTCGCAGTAGATTGTGACCTTCTGAATTTCTTCATCGGTCAGCTGCTTTAGTCTTGCTGCTCTCTCTATCGCGTTAATTTCCGCCTGCAATATACTACAGCCTTTCTTGAGTCTGTGTGACTCCTTGACCTCTAGTATCTCCGAGAATAATCCGACTCCAGTCCCCGTTTCCGTTACTGAGCCGTCTGTAAAGACGCTTATCTCGCCTTTTTCAAAAATGGAACCATTTTCCCATTCCTCTCTGGTTGGGATTCTGATCTCCAGCTCCTCCCCAAACCATTGCTTTGCCACCATATAGTCCGTGCGCTGTCGTAGCACTCCGGTTTCCACGGTGCCTCCCATTTTTACAATCTCTTCCAGCACACTAGCATGCCCCTGGCCTGTGGGCCTCCACAGTTTCGTTTCTCTCAACCGTAAGGCTGTTTTGGCTGCCAGGCCCTTTACAAATAGGTCTAACGGATCGCCCCCGTTATACCTATCACTGCAAGTCGCTGCACCTTTCCCAGCATCTGTTTGTTCGTCTCCTTGTCATGGCTTTCCACCACACAAGGGCTCCATATGTGACAATGGGTCTGACAATCGTTGTGTAGATCCAGTGTATGATCCTTGGTTGCAGACCCCAGTTCCTACCAAAAATTTTCCTACATGTGTAGAAAGCGTTTATTCCTTTTTTCATCCTTTCCTCCACGTAACTCCTCCAAGTGAGTTTAGAGTCCAGGATGACTCCCAAGTACTTCGCCTCTCTAGAGAGGTCTAGTACCCGTCCTTTAACCTTTGGTAGTCTAACCTTTGGTATCTTATCCCTTCTGGTGAAGAGAACTAGCTTCGTCTTTTCCGGGTTTATCCCTAGGCCATTTCTCTCCGCCCAGTTGCTCGTTTCTCTTAAAGCTTCACCCATGGTGTCGCAGATCGTTTGTAGGTCTTTGCCTGTTGTCAATATAACTACGTCATCTGCATAGGCGGTGACCCTAACTCTCCTTCCCCTGAGATCTTTTAGGATCGAGTTGATTACGATCAACCACAAGAGTGGGGATATCACCCCTCCTTGTGGTGTACCCCTGGTCGCCAGTCTTCTGATCTTGTGTTCCCCCGTCTCTGTACTGATAATTCTGCTTTTTAGCATGTTCATTATCCAGTACGTGATGGTGGGCTCCACCTTCAGCTCCATTAATGCCTCCTTTACTGCATTGGTCTTGACGTTGTTGAACGCTCCCTCTACGTCCAGAAACGCCCCTAGGGCATATTCCTTTTGCTGGAGGGATTTTTCAATCGTTCCAACCACTTCATGCAGCGCACTTTCCACCGATTTACCTTTGAGGTAGGCGTGCTGTGCTATACACTCCTCCTCTATTTTGGTCTTCTGCTTAATGTTAAGGTCCAAAAGCCTCTCCATTGTTTTTAATAGGAACGAGGAGAGGCTTATTGGCCTAAAGTCCTTTGATGTAGTGTTGCTTGACTTCCCCGATTTGAGTATGAAGGCAACCCTTACCTCTCCCCATGTTTCAGGAATGTATCCTAATGATAAACAGCCCTGAAAGATGCTCGTCAGTACCTCCGCTATGCTGCCTATCGAATTTTGCAGCATGGCTGGTGTGATTCCATCCGGCCCCGCAGATTTGTATGGCTCGAATGTTTTCACCGCCCATATTACCTTCTCCTTGGTGATGGCGTCTCTTATAGTTACCTCCTTTGGACTAATCCTGATCGTTGGGCTCTCTTCCTCGCCCCATGTTGTCAGGCAGCCCGGGAAGTGAGTCTCCATCAGCAGTTCTAGTGTCTCCTTGCTCGACTCCGTCCACGAACCATTTGGTCTCTTCAGGTTTCCCGTGACTATAACGTCTTTGGAAAGAATTTTCCTGAACCTTTAGGCCTCTATAGAGTTAAGGAAGTCGACCAGGGAGTCCCATTTTGCCTTTCTTATCTTATTCTTATACTCATTAAAACTGCGCTTGTAATTAGCCCAGTCCTCCTCTTCTTTACTTTTCTTTGCTTTGTTATAAAGCCTTCTAGTAGCGTCCCTCTGTTGCTTGAGCTCTTTGTTCCACCACTTATTGGTTTCCCTTCGAGCTCTGCTTATTGTGCAGGTTTTCTGGAAGGCTTTTAGCAAAGTCTCGCAAAGTTGTTTTACGGACTTTTCCAGGTCCGCCACCGTGTGGAGATAGGTACCGAGGCACTGTGTGCTCTTTGTTTTCATTGCCTTCTCCACTTCGGTGGAAAATCTGTTCCAGTCCGTGTTCCTTGGATTCCTGTAGGGTTTTCCTACCTGAACCTTCCGGTTAATGTCGAAGAGAATTCTCCCATGATCCGAAAAGGAGTGCTCTGGAGAAACTCTCCAGTTTTCTACGTTTAAATTACTAGTGTTAGTGGCCAATGTAAGGTCTATTACCTCCTCCCTAATTTTGTTAGTAAAGGTGGGTGTGTCACCCCGATTACAAATTGTTAGGTTGGTAGAAATTATAAACTCTAAAATTGACTCACCGCTTCTGTTGATGTCACTGCTTCCCCATTGGACGTGATGACCATTCGCGTCACATCCCATCACCATGTGCCATCCTCTAACTTCGGCCTCTTGTACCAGGGCCCGGACCTCTGCTGATAGGGGGTCTCCTTCCTCGTATGGCGTGTACGTTGAGGCCAGGAGCAGGTTAGTTTTGCCCCTCTCCTCTAGTACTGCCACCACCATGTCATTTGTGCTGTGCTGTGAAGGTAGAGTGAGGTTTAATGATCTCTTGCTGCTATACACGCTCTTTTTTTACCTGTTGTGCTTGAGTGAAGTAGACTATAATTTTTTGGCCTAAGTCCTCGGATTTTGTCCCCTGAGAGCCACGGTTCCTGGACTAAGGCCACGTCTACTCCATTTGCCTCCATATACAGCATCAAATCCTCGGTGGCCGCTTCGCAGTGGTGCAAATTACTTTGCACTGCTTGCAGCCTCCTCGGTGCCACTCTTGGATTCATTGGGAAGCCTCACTTTTGCTGCACTAAAGCCGAATTTGATGCTTCCCTTTGAATCCTTTAACTTGGCGAAGGACAAGTCGTCTACCGTTACGACAAGGTCCTTGCCAACTCCGTTTGGACACTTGCTGGAGGAGATAATTCTCCATTTGCTCGTGTCCAGACCGTTCTGCCTAGAAATCAACTTCATTGTGGCTTCGTCCTCCACTAGTGGGGGAGGAATCCACAATAGCGTCAATTTCCGCAGTGGTTGCTCCGATTTCGGAATCACCTCCAATTTGGCTCCTGGCCAAAGTTCGCCAAGGCCCTCGACTACACGGCTCAGAAAATCAACGGATTTTCTCCCCGAGCAGCCAATGACCTTGACTCCCTTCTGCCAGCTTGCTCCTTCGAAGGACAACTCCTCCACCCAGCAACTCTGCTCGCTCGCCATCGCATACAGAAGCCTCGTCTCGACCATTTCCCACCTTTCGCCAGATATTTTGCCATCTAGATCTGATCGATCTATGATAGCCATCTGACAATCGGTGGGCGCTTGGTCTACCGACGAGGTTTTGGCCTTTTTTGCTGTTTTCTCCTCCTCCTCGTTGGATCGCTCCCTTTTAGCTTTCTTCTGGGAAGTCGGCTGTGGGGGTTTGCCTGAGGGTGAGTAGGCAACAGCATTGGACCGCTGTAGTTTGGCGCTCTTACCACTAGCTCCGGTTTCGGACCTTGCCGGGAGCTCCTCAACGATTGTCCCCAATTTCTGCGAAGCGATATTCTTCTCGAAATCGGCGACAATCCTCCTGTTCCTTGCTAAGTAGCCCTTCTCTACTCTCTCTCTAGCCCTTCGAGCTCTTCGGGCTTCCTTAACAAGAGTTTCTTCAAGCTGGCGGACATGCCGTCGTCAGTTTGAACCTTTGTCTCCAGGCCTGTAGAGAGGCTTAACGACCCACCTGTGCCTTGTTGCCTCCCACTTGTAGCATTAGCTGGCCAAGTGTTCCACCGTCGTTGCTGCCACAGGCTTGAGTGTGCCCCCCCCAGAATCCGAATGGGGCACGGCCACCTCCGAAGAGGTGGATGGATTGGACGAATTAGTAGTTTCCTTAAACCCTCCATATATAAAAGGGGGGTCCACCCATTGTCCACGGCCGAGTATTGAGCTTCCCGGGTTCAACTTGTACTCTTCTGCCTATTCCTCGACGATCCAAGAGAAATTTCCCCTGGACTTCCACTATCCGCAACCCGTGGACGCGCCCGGTGGCTAGCGAGGCGTCTAAAACCTCAAAGAGGCTTAGACTAGCCGTTATTTATATCCCGGGTTACAGTATAGGGGCTACAGGTAACTCCGAACGTAACACGAGTCATTCTATATTCGTGGATTTGTGAAAAGTGATTCACATTCTGTATTTCGTTTTTGAATCAAATAAAATGATGTGCATCAGGATCATCTTCATTGAGCACAATTTGCAAAAATGCCTTTTCGACATCGGCCACCATAGCCACTGGTCCAATGCGAAAATTCAGACACAAAACCAGAATGTCCGGAAGAAGATTTGGACCTTGAAAAAAACTGTCATTTAATGACAAAGCATTACCTGTGCGTGCTGAGGCATCGAAAAAAATGCGAACTTTGGTGGTTGTTTTATCATATCGGTAGACTGGACGATGGGGCAACTAAAATATTTTGTTAGAGGCTAACGTTTTACTTGTAACCTTTTCTGCTACACCTAAGGACATCATCTCATGCATCAACTGATCATATTCGAATAGACTGTTCGACTTTTGCCTTAACTTGCGCAGCAACCCTTTGAAACGGGCCACAGCTCCGTCTTTGTTGTCATTCTTCAAACTTTCATTACTTCGCCATAGCAATTTTGCTTCATATCTGTTTCCCCTGTTTTGTATGAAATCCTCAGCGATGATATTTTCCTCTGAACTTTTCGGACTGCAAATTCCTACAGTTTCTAAATTCAAAAATTGCGTTAAATCTAGCTGAGTCATTTCGCCATCATCAAAGACAGATGCACACACTGAACTCAAATCAGCGCTATAAGCAGGCACAGGACCTTGGATTGTCCAGCCGAAGATGGTTTCAGATGCAACTATATCAGCGGTTAAACTCCTGTTATTATCAGTTACAATGGTCCAATAGTAGTCAGCGCCAATCAAAATGCCCAATCCCCTTCCTTCTACAGAATATTTTTCGTTGTCGGAAAGCTCTAAGCCAGATAATAAACTGCACTTCTCGGTGGGCACAGGCAAAATATCGATGCATATATGAGGCACCACGACTGCAACTATTGTCATCGTCTTGTCCTCAAGAAGACTTTTTAAGCAAAGTTTGAAACCCTTAAAACTTTTCGGTGTGGGTCTCTAACTACTACCAAATCGTAAAATTCTTAAGTATTAACATGTAATTTTTGCAAAAGTTCGTCGGTTACATACGTTCTTTGGCTGCCACCATTTTAAATCATACGCACAGTGAAACCCCTTTCTTTTGATGAAACTGAAACGATAGCGCGCAATGTTTGCGAAAATACGGTTGGAACATAGGTACGGTTTTCAATTTCATTCCTCGAGGCGCTCATAGAAAAAATTGTCACTTTTCGCCAATTTTCAAAAATAACGGAATCTAGAGCACATTTTCGAACCAAGAACTTATAATTGCAGAAATTTAAGGTAGAGTACGCTTAAACTAATTTTTTATTAGTGATTTATTTGAAAAAAAGGCACACATTTAGTTAGATGTGATTATTGTCTCTATATTAAGGAATGGAAAAATTGATCTTTCTATTCCAAACAATAAATTTTCAATTTCATTCCGCGATTTTCAAAATTAACGGAATCTAAAGCACATTTTCGAACTAAGAACACAAGAACTTTACATCGGCCTTTTGGAATTTGGCACGACTTACATTTATTAATGGCTAGCATTAAACTAACTCATTGACCTAGATGTGGTCATGAGTTGACCGTAAATTTGGGAATGCCAAGTTACAACAATCCCCAAAGATTGTGTAAGCACGGCTTATAATGACACGTATCACCAATAAGGTTGGATCCGAATGTTGATCAAAATTTATGTTCGTCAGTAAATACAGTATAGTATAGTATAGTATAGTATAGTGATTATTTTTAATAAGTTTAAAGTATTTAAAGTCAAATCATTAAAAACATCCATATTTCTTTTGCAGGAATCACCAAAAATGATTGTGTCTGATTCCTGGTTCTGGTTCCTTCTTTCTTCGATAGATTCCTCTTGCTCTTATCATTGTTAGGTGTTTTCGTCCTGTTCCCTTTGATTTTATTATTTCTTCTATTATTCTTATTATTATCTGTCATCGGTCATTGTGGGATCCATCGGGAGATTATTAAACCATCGTAAATTACGTAAAAAATGATTACCGTCATCGTATAAAATCGTACCGCGACTATAATCGGAATCACGCACCGCGCACGGACGGGGGTATAAAATCGCGTAGCCTGAGCTTGTTGCTTTCATATTCGTAAATTACGTACCGTATTTAATCGTACCGCGACTATCATCGGAATTACGCACCGCGCACGGACGGGGGTATAAAATCGCATAGCCTGAGCTTGTTGTTTTCATATTCGTAAATTACGTACCGTATCAAATCGTACCGCGACTATCATCGGAATAATGCACCGCACACGGACTAGGACATAATATCGCGTAGCCTGAGCTGGACTCCAACACAACTGTTCGACGAAGCTTCTTCGATAGGTGGTTGATATTTCTGTTAGGTGTTTCCAAGCTATTCCCTTTGATGTTCGAATTTTCCTTGTTCCACTAACATTTGTTGCCTCTGTCATCGGTCATCATGGGATCCATTCGGGGACTATATGCAGAGCAGACTATATATTTTTCTTAGGAAGTGGTGTTTTGGTAAATTACATTTTTGTTCTAAGTGAGCAAAGGTTTGATCACGAACATTTTGCTCTAAATGCCTCCACAAATCTTCAATCCTAAGAAACAGAAATAAAGATTTTTATTTGTTTTACATATATTTTATTTGATTATCTTTGTTTGTTTCCCCATTAAAAATATTTTCTCCATTGACGATTATTTATTATTTTTTATTTTCGTTTATTTTCACCGTGTTCCTGAAATGAATATTGAAATGATTAATTTAACAAAATACCTACCAAACAAACAAATTTAAAGCACAAATGACAGTACGAACGAATTGACTATCATTAACTTGACGAATAATAACCAACTTGTGTACGGTTTTGCTTAAAATATTAAGTAATATCTAGTCATTTCCTAATTTATGGTAAATCAAGGGTGAATCCCACAAATATGGTAACTTTAAAAAGCCAAATGCTGTTCTAAATTTCCTTTTAATAATTTAATAATGTACTAGTATTTTATCGACCATCAAATTAAAGACGTGATATTATAAATTAATATAGGACTAACGCTACCGATTATTTATTAGGTTCTCGATGAATATAAAAACAAAAAGAAAGTTATTTTATGTAACTTAAAATTGTATTGTACCTTGTATTGCTAAAATAGTCCATGTACTTCTCTGTACAGAATAGAACAATTGACGGAACATAGGTTAGTTGTATTTCCATCACTTCCAAAGTTTTCGCCTGTGTAATTGCTAGATTGACGACTATAGTATTCTGGATCACACATGGTTGTCGCGTGTCTATTCTTGCACCTTTTACACTTTATTGATTGACGGCACTTTCGGGCATTGTGTCCTCTTTTGCCACATCTGAAACATCGGCCCTCCTCTTTTAATAGCTCCTTTCGCTGCGTCAGTGCCAATTTACAATCACAATCCTGGGAGAAGTGAGCAGTAGATTTACAGAAACAACAAGTTAAATTTTTCGTCTTATTTGACGTCAGAAGTCCCGCTGCTGATCCAACTTTTATCTTAGGGATTTGTCGCTCACTCTAATAGCTCGCGCATGGAGCTATATATACAGTAGCATTGTAAGTAAAAAGGTTATTTAGTTCAGACTGTAGTAGCAATCATTTCAGCTCATTTTGCACGTCAAAGTACATCTATGTTGAATGAGGCCCTATCTATAATTATCAAAAACCTTGCGGGTGCGGTTGCGGATCTTAAAAGATCTTAAAATTTTCTCATACAAAATACTTTTTGTAAAAATTCTTTCATCTTCTGCCAAATGACCTTGGCTTTGTGTTTCAGAAATCTATTTATAAATAGGCGACACGTTTTTTTGTTATCCCTTTTACAGGAAACCAGGTCGACTTACCAGGATAAAAATTATACCATTCGAAAGATTAGCTTTTCCTCTATGTGCATCACTTAATTTTTTTTCTTAAATTTAATTATAAATTTGTTTAATTTTAAATTGAAATTAAAAAATTCAATGGGATAGTATGCGTGAATTGAGCACACGTATAGCGTAGATGATGCTTTTGGGAAGAATGTATGCGTGTGATTGTTTTGCTTTTTGCCTGGAGATATGCAACCATATGTGTATTTTTGGTTTGTGTCCCCGATAAATGGCAAGTACTTAATTAGTCGAAAATCAAACCAAATGGATCAATCTTCTACTGGGGACACAAACCAAATGAATTCACATTTAATTGCATTCCTCTACGAAAACATCAGAATATAGAACATACTTATTTAACATTATCATTGGCATAGATCATACGTTCGACTTAATAACCTACCATTTATGCCAAATACGTACATTCTTTTCACTCAAACCTAATATCTATGCCAATGATAATGTGAGGGGCAAACGCAGCCATATCACAGACAATATTCACATGTTCATTCTTTTGTTTTTCGCCTGGAAGAAGGCAATCTTTAGCTAATAAAATTGCATTCTTCCAGACAAAAGCCAAAACAATGAACATATGGCCACAGACAATAATATGAATGCATTACCACAGACAAATTAAAAGCCATAGTTTACTTATACCATTATTTTTTGCTAATTTGATAAAAATATTTCCAAACTTTTGTCTGAACACCTTTAAAACTGCAATTTAGAGAAAAAAGAAAAGGTAGGAAATGAGAGTTTGTTCGTTTTTACGGAAATTCCAGATATATTTTATTTACAATATACAATGTATATCCCACAACTTCATAATTAGGATAAAAACCGTATGATCCATGGTCCATGTGGTTTATTGAATCGTATCCCCGTCTGTATCAGAAATGGTAAATGCAGCAAAAGCTTTTCTAAGGACTTTTACAATACAACTCAGGGCCATGTTAGATGCGTCGTGTTAATGGTATAACAGTTGACTTTCGTGGCCACTATGTTGACAACCGTTATGCTGTTCCTTAAAACCCATATCTTTTAGCGAAATTTGGTTACTACTTAAATGTTGAAGGTCTTGGCACAGTTAAAAGCCTAAAATATATGCACAAATATGTTTATAAGGGATACGATTGTACCTCATTACAGTTTGGAAGAGTTTGAGGTGGAGTTGAGGGCAAAGTTTATATAGATGAAATCGATAGCTTTTCGTCCGGTCACTATGTTGGATTTACGGAAGCTAATTGGCGCATGAATGAGTATCCAATGCATTACCAGTCACGTAATATATTATAGTTCGACTTGAATGTCACTTGCCTCACCGGCAAAATACAGTCTGAAGGGAAGGAAATGTTCAGCAAGGTCTTACAAATCACGGAAGAACAAAATTGACTGCATTCTCTGAAATCAATCGAATTAGTTCGTCCGTGTTTCTATATACAGAGACGCCGATGCATTATATTTAGGTAGATAAAGACAAGAAATCGAAAAACCTCAAAGAGGAAGTAGTAGAGCTATTGCTAGATTATTTTATGTTTTATGTTGAGTTGTTCCATTTGAGACTATTTTAGCTTCACGTTCGAGGTCCCATCAGGATTTGGGTACTGTTGGGAACATTATTTACTGCACATTTTCAGCACATGCACGACGTATCGCATGAAATCATGGAGAGTGGCGTGAGTATTTATTAGAAGTAGAAGAGTGTGATTCCTCTCAGCAGTTAAGAGAGTTATTTGCCATATCCTATTTGTGGTATGAACTTTCCTACAAATGCACTAGATTTGTGGAATGAATTCAAAATGTTCATGTGCGAAGACTGAACGATTCATATAATCGTGCTTTATTAGCTATTGAGGAAATTTTGTTCAGTAAACGATTCATTCGGTACTTCAACTAAACTTTTCGGATATAAGACTTTTTTACTCTGTGGGGATTTTTTACGAATATTGCCACCTACATCGCACGGTACACGTGTACCACTTATTGAGAATTGCCTTACTTCATGGTCCAAACTTTCAAAATTCCACAAAATAGCGTTAACTCAAAACATGAGAGGTTTACCTCATGAGATTGAATTCGTTGAATTTCTTAAATCTCTTGGTAATGGACCTTTACCCACATTTCCAGATTACAGCCAAGATGTTATTGAAATTCCTTCCCATTTAGTAAGCTGCAACTTCATGATTGCAAATACTTATGACAATGTATCTGAAACCATGAAGTCTAACGATATTCTCAATTCGGTTATATTAGCACCCACATATGAAGACTGCACTTTCATCGATGCAGAAATCTTTAACCTGGCCGGAGAGAAACGAATATATTTGAGTTCCGATAACATCTTGAGTGATGATTATAGAGAGCAAAATAATTTTCCAGTAGAATTTTTAAACCCAGTTGATGTAAGTGGGCTCCCGATCCCACAAATTTATCTTTAAAACCAAATTGCACACTTTTACTTATTCGTAATTTGTGTACAGGACATGACTTGCTTGGTCAATGGTACTCCTATTCGTTTAGTTAAAATGCAAAAGAAAATTGTTTGGATTGTGAGATTTTAGCAGGAGTTTCCCGAAACACACGTATTTTGACACGTGTGACGTATTTTTGTCTTTTTCCTTTCAAAAAACTCAATTTCCCGTAATTCTGGCTTTTGCGATCACAATTAATAAATCCCAGGGGCAAACGTTTCAAAAATCAGGAATCTTACTCAAACAACCTATATTTTCTCACCGTCAATTGTATGTTGTAGCCAGTAGAGTTAGATCGTTTGATCGATTGCGCATCTATATTATTTCTATGTCTTGCGTATTCTATTGTGTATTTCTGAAACACAAGGCCAAGGTCATTTGGCAGAAGATGAAAGAATTTTTACAAAAAGTTTTTTGTATGAGAAAATTTTAAGATCTTTCAAGATCCGCAACCGCACCCGCAAGGTTTTCGATAATTATAGATAGGGCCTCATTCAATATAGATGTACTTTGACGTGCAAAATGAGCTTAAATGATTGCTACTAAAGTCTGAACTAAATCACCTTTCTACTTATAACGCTACTGTATATATAGCGGCATGCGCGAGCTATTAGAGTAAGCGTAGCGAACGGTGGGGGTTGGCGAGCGAAGCGAGCAGGGGGCGTCCCCCTAGTACATATAAACACGCAATCGGTTAAACGATCTACACTCCCGGCCAAAAGTTTAAGACCACCCGTAAAAATCTTTTATTATTTTCAAACATAATAAAGTCGTGGGTAATAAAATGGAAACTTGGACACTTGCACGAAGGAGTATTGAAAAATATGGTGTGGCCGCCTCAGAGTCCTGATCTAAACCCCATAGAGTTCTTGTGGGACGAGCTAGACAGAAACGTTCGAGATCAATGTCCTTCTTCTGCTGAGAATTTGTAAAATGCCTTAAAAAATAGTTGGAACAACATTACTCAACAAACCATTGATAAATTGATAGCTCGCATGCCACGAATTGTCAATGCACTTATAAAATCCAAAGGAAAATTTTTTGACGAAAAATCCGTTTAACGAGTTTTTAGTAAATTTTTTTCTGGTGACTGTATTTTATGTATATATCTTAAAGAAAACTATCTCTTATCTTTTGTACTACATGACCAATAAACATTTTATTCCCTAATGATAAAATTTTTGAGTTTTATTCCATTTTTCTCTTTTTTAAAAGGTGGTCTTAAACTTTTGGCCGGGAGTGTAACTCTACTGGCTACAACATACAATTAACGGTGAGAAAATACAGGTTGTTTGAGTAAGATTCCTGATTTTTGAAACGTTTGCCCCTGGGATATATTAATTGTCATCGCAAAAGCCAGAATGACGGGAAGTTGAGTTTCTTGAAAGGAAAAAGGCAAAAATACGTCACACGTGTCAAAATACGTGTGTTTCGGAAAACTCCTGCTAAAATCTCACAATCCAAAAAATTTTCTTTTGCATTTGAACTAAACGAATAGGTGTACCATTGACCAAGCAAGTCATGTCCTGTACACAAATGACGAATAAGTAAAAGTATGTAATTTGGTTTTTAAAATAAATTTGTGGGATCGGGAGCCAACTTACATCAACTGAGTTTAAAAATTCTACTGGAAAATTATTTTGTTCTCTATAATCATCACTCAAGATTCTATCGGAACTCAAATATATTCGTTTCTCTCCGGCCAGGCTGTTAAGGATTTCTGCATCAATGAAAGTACAGCCTTCATATTTGGGTGCTAATATAACCGAATTGAGAATATAGTTAGACTTTATGGTTTCAGATACATTGCCATAAGTATCTGGAATCACGAAGTTGCAGGAATTTCAATAACATCTTGGCTGTAATCTGGAAATGTGGGTAAAGTTCCATTACCAAGAGATTTAAGAAATTCAACGAATTCAATCTCATAAGGTAAAGTTCTCATTTTTTGAGTAAAAGTTATTTTGTGGAATTTTGAAAATTTGGACCATCAAGTAAGGCAATAAGTGGTATCTCACTAAGTGGTACACGTGTACCGTGAGATGTAGATGGCAATATTCGTCAAAAATCTCCACAGAGTAAAATAGTCTTATATCCGAAAAGTTTAGTTGGAGTACCGAATGAATCGTTTACTGAAAAAAATTTCCTAAATAGCTAATAAAGCACGGTTATATGAATAATTTTCTGAAGAATTTCTTAAAAATTCATCACACATGAAAATTTTGAATTCGTTCCACAAATCTAAAGCATTTGTAGGAAAGTTCATACCACAAATCGGATATGGAAAATAACTCTCTTAACTGCTGAGAAGAGTTACACTCTTTTACTTCTAATAAATATTCACGCCACTCTCCATCAGTTCATGCGATACGTCGTGCATGTGCTGTAAATGTGCAGTAAATAATGTTCCCAACAGTACCCAAATCCTGATGGGCCCTAGAACATGAAGCAAAATAGGCTCAAATGGAACAACTGAACACAAAACAAGATAGTCTAGCAATAGCTCTACTACTTCCTCTTTGAGATTTTTTACATTTTTTTTCTTTATCTACCTAAATATAATGCATCAACGTCTCTGTAAATAAAGACTCGGACGAACTAATTCGATTGATTTCATAGAATGCAGTCAATTTCGTTCTTCTGTGGCTTTTGAGAGCTTGCTGAACATTTTCTTCCCTAAAGACTACATTTTGCCGGTGAGGCAAGTGACATTCAAGTCGAACTATAATATATTACGTGACTGGTAATGCATTGGATACTCATTTATGCGCCAACTATCTTCCGTAGATCCAACGTAGTGACCGGACAAAAAGCTATTGATTTCATCTATATAAACTTTGCCTTCAACTCCACCTCAAACTCTTCCAAACTGTAATGAATCACAGTCGTTTCCCCTGTTAACATATTTGTGCATATATTTTAGGCTCTTAACTATGCCAAGAACTTCCACATTTAAGTAGCAATCAAATTTCGCTAAAAGATATGGATTTTAAGGAACAGCATAACGGTTGTTAACAGAGTGGCCACGAAAGTCAACTGTTATACCATCAACACGGCGCATCTAACATTGCCCTGAGTTGTATTGTAAAAGTCCTTAGAAAAGCTTTTGCTGCATTTACCATCTCTGATACAGACGGGGATACGATTCAATAAACCACATGAACCGTGGATCATGTGGTTTTTAACTAAATTATGAAGTTGTGGGAAATACATTGTATATTGTAAATAAAATATATCTGGAATTTCCGTACAAACGTACCAAGCTTCATTTCCTACCTTTTCTTTTTTCTCTAAATTGAGGTTTTAAGGGCGAGCAGACAAAAGTTTGGAAATATGATAAAATTTCAGATTTTCAATTTTAAACAGTTTTTTGCTCGTAGCGGCTAAATCAAGCATTCTAGGGGGTATGACCAACCCCTATTATTTTTTCATTTCCCGACTTTTGGCCATATATCATATTTCTCTAAATTATGTTTTAAATGTGGGTCCATACAAAAGTTGGGAAACATGATAAAATTCAGACTTTCGTTCGCTCTCCATAAATATTCGTGAAAGATAACTTCGCGTTTTCTAGAAATAACTGTAAAATTGTGATTTTCCATATTTTTTGAAACAAAATTTGCATATATTTTTATCAAATTAGCAAAAAACAATGGTATAAGTAAACGATGGCTTTAAATTTGTCTGTGGTAATGCATCCATATTATTGTCTGTGGCCATATGTTCATTGTTTTGGCTTTTGTCTGGAAGAATGCAATTTTATTAGCCAACGGTTGCCTTCTTCCAGGCAAAAAACAAAAGAATGCACATGTGAATATTGTCTGTGATATGGCTGCATTTGCCCCTCACATTATCATTGGCATAGATATTAGGTTTGAGTGAAAAGAATGCACGTATTTGGCATAAATGGTTGTTTATTCAATCGAACGTATGATCTATGCAAATGATAATGTTAAATTAGTATGTTCTATATTTTAATTTTTTCGTAGAGGAATGCAATTATATGTTAATTCTTTTGGTTTGTGTCACCAGTAGAAGATTGATCCATTTGGTTTGATTTTCGACTAATTTAGTACTTGTTATGTATCGGGGACACAAACCAAAAATTCACATATGGTTGCATATTTCCAGGCAAAAAGTAAAACATTCACACGCACACATTCTTCCCAAAAGCATCATCTACGCTATACGTGTGTTCAATTCACACATACTATCCCATTGAATTTTTTAATTTCAATTTAAAATTAAACGTATTTATAGTTAAATTTAAGAAAAAAAATAATTGCTGCAGGTAGAGGAAGATAGAAACTTTCGACTGATATAAATTTTATCCTGGTAAGTCGATTTGGTTTCTCATAAAAGGGATAACAAAAAAACATGTCGCCTATTTATATATAGATTGGTAATGCCAACAGCTGTTGCATGGTGTTGGTGTTGTAGGTAGTTAAACTTTTCAGGTCCCGAAATATGTGTTACATCGTGAACCGCTGCTTTGACACATTCCCAAAACGGGATCCATTCAGTGAATTTCCCCAAAAATGATTTTAGGGATAGCCTCGGAAGTTTTGCTGAACTTGATCGAGTATCACGTGACGCGCTACTGGAATTGGCAACACGTGGTTCTTTATTGAGCAAGGCACGTGCTCTTTCCAAGCGTTAAACGGCTAGTAGAGCTGGCCGCCTTATCCTCGTAGGCAGCTACAGAATCACTTTCGCGTTGGCATTATTCTGGCTTGATGTTATCACGGAGAGCTGTATTTGCTTGTACGAGATTATCTCGCACAGCCGTTATGCGTTGCAGATACACCGTTCATTCTTCAACCACATGTTCTAAATTGTTATCAGGGTTGATCTGCGATTCTGCAGAAGCAAGATACTCCTGGGCGGCGTTTACAAGTTTTGTTAGTTGTGTCCGAAAAGTACCACGCCTAGTGGCGTCCATATTTCGTTGCGTCATTTTGTTACACCAAGCTTTCCCTGGTTTCGGCACCAGATTTCGAAAATATTCTTTTAATTCAGTCTTACACTTCAACTAACTCGTACAGACTAACTTATTCTAATTGTTTCGTGAAGTTGGCGGCGACCGTCGTGCAGTGTGAGGTTTGCTGCGATTGCTTCTGTTGTTTACACGGCATCCGGAAAACTTGCTTCTGATGTTTACACGGCATCCGAAACATTTTCAACAAAGAGATAACTTTCACTCTGTATATGTCCGCTGTGTGTTGTTTGACTTTAGCAGTTTGTTTTGAAGCTTCTCTTTTGGCTTCCAGTCCTTGAATGAATTCTGTGTATTTAGGACTTTGCCTATAGTGAGCTGGATGTCCATAATTTGCACAGTTAACACAGTATGGTTGTCCATCGTTTCTGTCCGTCCTGTTGCATTGTCCGAGAATACAGGAGTGGGGGCATTTAACGCATCTGAAGGCAAGGTTGCGATTAACTGATATATGCCCGAATCTCTGACAGCGTTTACATTGGGTAATTGGTCTGTTTAGGATATTCTCCCACTGAACTCGTTGGTTCAGCAGGTACTTAATCTTCAGCTCTTTGGCGTTATCAGATTGGTTCAGCTGTACTAAAAACAGATCGAGTTGTTTACCCATTCTGGAAAAAGACGGTGTGTTGCATCTCGAGACTTTAAGGATGGGTAGGTTAGGTTGTTCGTCAAGGAGCGCTTCCTTGACTTCCTCATCGGAGAACTCAGAGTCGATTGCTCTGAGGATTAGGGAGACTGGTTTTAACTTCTTAGGCGTGTATGTGAAGTACTTTAAGTTTTTCGAAGTCAAAAGGTCCTTAATTTTTTGGTAGTCCGAGAGTGTCTCAGTTAGGATGTGTGTAAATTAGAAAATCTGCCTTGATTTTCTTTAAAAAAACAAAATTTCTTTCGTTTTAAAGATTTATTAACGTTTTCTCACTCTTAGTGGTACAAATTTTTACACACTCGACACAGACGATTAAAAAGATTGACAAACTTTTGACAATTTTTTACTGATCACTTACGCGTCTTGATCTTAACTAACTCTACTTACTCCTAATTACTTTATTTATAAATATTTATTTGGCTTACCTCAACAATCATGCGTTTCCGGCTGCGGTTGTGAAGTGTGATTGAACTTGCTTAAATTGCAGGTTCAATCACCGAAGTTCAATAGTTGCATTTCGAACACGCGTTTCCATTTCTGTGAGAACGGAAGTTCTCACGAAATGGAATTTTGTTTAGGTCATTACGCGCGTGTTTTAAAATTGTGTCTAGGTGGTTACATTTTTTCTATACTTGGGTAAGTCCCCAAGTATATAACCATTCCCCCCTTTAGATCAAAATTCTCCTGAATTTTTTCCGGTTTGGTTTCTTTTTCCTTGATTGAAATTTTGACTTTAGCGTGTTTTCGCCCAAATTTGAGTATTATCCCGATGGCAAATAACAATTATGGCGGTTATCATGATTTTGAGCCCGCAATATATTGTACATTTTTATGGTATTTCAAATTTTGACGTGATAACGTCTTATAAATCGATGGCCCGCTGCACATATGAAAAATCGTGACTCATTGTCACGTTCCGCCTGAGGTGAGCGGACGAATGAGAGATTCATACATTAGTTTGGACTCATGAGAGATTCTTGAATCCACACTAATGCGCGTATGAACGAATCTCTCATGAATCCCGCGCGTATAGTATAGTTTGGATTCATGAGAGAGTCGTTCATACGCGCATTAGTGTGGATTCAAGAATCTCTCATGAATCCAAACTAATACGCGTATGAGATTGGATTCATGAGAGAGTCGTTCATACGCGCATTAGTGTGGATTCAAGAATCTCTCATGAATCCAAACTAATACGCGTATGAGATTGGATTCATGAGAGAGTCGTTCATACGCGCTTTAGTGTGGATTCAAGAATCTCTCATGAATCCAAACTAATACGCGTATGAGATTGGATTCATGAGAGATTCGTTCATACGCATAATAGTGTGGATTCAAGAATCACTCATGAATCCAAACTAACACGCGTTTGTACGAATCTCTCGTTTGTCCATACGCGCATTAGTGTGGATTCAAGAATCTCTCATGAATCCAAACTAATACGCGTATGAGATTGGATTCATGAGAGATTCGTTCATACGCATATTAGTGTGGATTCAAGAATCTCTCTTGAATCCAAACTAATACGCGTATGTACGAATAAATAAATTGTTCATACATAGCATATTGTTACTTATAATTAATCTGCATAATTTAAGTAAAAAAATTTATTGAAAAAATTTACATTTTCAATTAGCTCCTTCTTTGTATTATACAAAATAATGATAATTCAGTGAAAATAATTCAATTCAATTCATAAAAGTAGGCAATTTTTCATCAATGCTTTCTTATGACGTTATCACGTAAAATTATCGTCCGTAAACCGACTTTACAGACAACCAATGTTTTTTTATATGTTTTAGGTTTGTGTTACTTTTTAACAATATTTCCTTAAAATCTACAGGTTTTGTAAAGTTATAGTTTACATCTTCGTTGTAATGAAATCTTTCAATAAATTGCAAATTTTTATTTTCATAAGTTTCGTTTAAAATTTTTATGCTACAATTGTTTATGTTTATTAGACAATGTTCGTAGAATTTTATTTTTCTGTCGTTACAATAGTTAACAATTTCGATATCTTTAACATTTTTACCAATAATTGTACTTTCATCGACCCTTTTGATTTCAGTTACTTTATTTTCTTTAAGATTACAATTCCTATTTTCGATGCAACTTTTTACCATTTTCATATCTGTTTCATATTGTGTTAATTTATTATATTCATATTTTGTTTTGTTAATTTCCAGTATAATTTGGTCGTCAATGATTACCTCTAATTTATTCTTGTTTGGCATGGCGGTTATTAATTTGTAGTCTACTAGTTTGTATTTATTGGGAATTTTTATTGCAAGAATTAGTGTATGGTTATCGTATTTGAACAGTCCAGTTTTAATATTTTTTAGTCTGTAAAAGTCCAGGTTTGTTTCTTCAATTTCCGCCGCAGTCAGCATGCTTGGATGGACGAGTCCGTGTTTAGCTAAGGCTATACTATCGATTATATGGTTAAACTTTTCCTCTAAGATCCTTTTTAGTTGTTGGATTATAAGGCGTTTTTCGTTTCCTACTATTTCTTTATGTGCTTTGATTATTTCATTTCTGTCTAGTTCTATAATATTTTTCAAGTGGTTAATAGATTCGTTAAAATTGGAGTTAATAGCGATTTGTTTATTAAGATTGCCTACTGAATTACCAATGTTTTCTTCTACAGTTTTTAGGTGGTTTGTTATGTTCTGTCGGTCTTCTTCGTCCATGGTTCCAAATAACCATTTCTGAGCTGTTCCTATGAAATTAGCTAAGCCTCTCTTAAATCTAGACTGTCCTTTTGGTTCTATGGCAGATAGTTTGGCTTTGATTGTTCGTATTTGTTCTCTTATTGTCGGGTCGAGATGTATTTGTAAATTTTTCGTATTGTCGTCCATTCTTCTAATAGTCTCGCGTATTTCATTTGTATTAAATACGTGTAATATTATTTTAGCGTCCTGTATTATTTCTGTTTGTCCCATGTTAATAGTAACGTACCCGTTATTTGTCGTCAGAGCTGTTATTGTTAATGTTGCTTCCGCTTGGTGTGGCGCTCTCAGAGCTAGGGTTAGGAATATTATTGGTATCAACTGTAAATTTTCGGGGTCTTTTAGTATTTTTGGGGTGCTCGTTACCATATTTCTTTATTCTATATCTAGGTTCGTTTTTACAATAATTTCTCTTAAAATTTTTTACTGGTAGGGTTTGTCTTTTTTCTAAGTATTCTTCTCTATTTTGATTTAACTTCCGAGTGTTCTTTTGTTTAAATTGCTCTATTCTTTCGTTTAGTATAAGAGAGTTTGTTCTTTTTGCTTCTAAGGGAGTCATTTGGAGTGTAGAATGATATCTATTATTATAGTTGTTAATAGCTCTATGGAGTTTTTGGATTAGAGTAAGGTCTAATTTTTTCATAGCTACTAGTTTCTCCTGAAGTGTGGAGTGAAATCTTTCTATGTCACTGTTACCCGTATGAGTATTAGGTTTCGTCAGATGTAACTCAACTTTTTGTTCCCTAGAGAATTCTTTAAGATTTTCGGCATTGAATTCGTTATCTGTTATTATTTTTTCTGGTTTTCCAAATTTGGAGAAATGTTCCTCGAGTGTTTCTATTTTTTTAATCCAATTCTATTTGGCAAGTGGTAAGCATAAGCTACTTTGGTTAATTTATCTATCAGCGTTAAGAATGGTTGTTTCATGAAGAAATATGTGTCCATATGAAGAATTTGGTTATGTTTGGTAAGTGTTTCACTTACTTGAGACTTCATTTTAATTAGTCTTCGCTAGTATTTTGTTTCTAAACAAGTTTCGCAGTTGTTTATCACTTTTGTGATTTCTTTAACTAGGTTGGGGTAGTATATTTTATTCTTCAGGCTATGGTATGTTTCAATAATACCACTGTGAATGCTTTCATTTGTATGGTAAAGGGATATTTGTTTGTGTACTTCTTCCAGTGACTTTATTTCTTGGGCTCGCATTGTTGCTTTTATGAATTTTTGTTATTGCTAAATGATTCTATTATGAGCTGTTGGATTTTATTGAATTCGGGGTAGGGTAGTTCAGTGTATATTCCTATTATTCCAGGCTGAATATATCGACGAAGGAGATCTGTTCAGTATGGTATATCTTTTGTCATGTCAACTGATATGATCCTTCTATTATGGATGGTTTCTATTTCTTCTTCTGTTTGATAGGTTAGAATGAGTTGAGTTTTGTACCAATTTACAATGGTTTCTTTTATTGGAATGTGGTCAAGAAGTTGTTCTTCTTGTGGATGGATTGTTGCTTCGTCGGAGTGGGAAGAGTCATGTTGTGCTTGTTCGGGTCTAGATTGCTCGGGTCCATCATTTGTTATATGATTGACAGATTGATGCTTATTTTCTTCGGGAATTCTACTGAGAAAGTCAGCCACTTTGTTTTCTTTGCCTTTGAGGTATTCAATATCGAATTGGTGCTCCTGCAGTTTGAGGAGCCAACGTTGGTTCCTTTGGCTGAATTCTTTGCCGGTGTATTTCTTATTGAGATATTTTATTGGTAGGTGGTCTGTTATTATTTTAAATCTATTTCCCCATAGGTATGGTCTAAAATAGCCGACTGCCCAAACAATGGCAAGAAATTCTTTATCGGTTACCGAATAGTTTCTTTCGTGATCATTTAATGATCTTGAAGCGTAGCATATTGGTCGACCTTCTTGTGTTAAGACTGCTCCTACTGCATAGCTACTTGCATCCGTAAATAGAGTGAAAGGTTTGTTGAAGTTCGGGAATTTGAGGATAGGATGCTTTGTTATGTTGAATTTTAATGTTTCAAAAGCTTGAATATATTCTGGGTCATTTGGATTGATTTTTTTATCTGTTTTCAAGTACTTTATCATAGGGGTCGCGATTTTTGCGTAATCTTTGACAAATTTTCTATAAAATCCAGTAGCACCGAGAAAGCCTTTGAGTTGTTCTTCTGTTTTGGGTAGCGAATACTCTTGAATACATTTGATTTTGTTAGGGTTAGGTTTCATACCTTCAGAAGTTAGGACATGACCTAGATATTCTGTGTTTCTTTTTAGAAATGAGCATTTATCAAACTGTAGTTTTAAATTATGTTCTGAAAGTTTCCGAAAGATTAGATCTAGAGACTGAATATGTTCTTGAAGGGTCGTCGAGAATATTAGGATATCGTCGAGGTAAACCACGCATATTTTGTTGATGTAATCTCTCAGGATTTCATTCATCAGCTTTTGAAATGTGGCTGGGGCGTTTTTTAAGCCAAATGCCATTCTTACATATTCATATAGCCCATAGGGTGTAACCAAAGCTGTTTTGGGTATGTCCTTTGGATGCACCTTTATGTGGTGATATCCTTTCGCGAGATCTAGGGATGAGAAATACTGAGCTCTTGCGAGCTTGTCTAGGATGCTCTCTATGTTTGGGAGTGGATATCGGTCATCTATTGTTATCTCATTTAATTTCCTGTAGTCAACACATAAACGAAATTTTTGTTTTCCGGAGTTATCGAGTTTCTTTGCTACTACTACAATAGGAGAGGAATATCTACTATGCGATTTACGGATAATACCTTGTTTCTCCATTTCTAATACCTGCTTTTTAACTTCCTCCTCATGTTTGGGAGGTAGCCTATACAGTTTCGCGTATATTGGTTGGTCGACTGATGTTCTGATTTCATGAGTTATTGAATTGGTGTTTTTTAATGGGTCTCCATCTTTATAAATAAGATTTTTAAATTTTTTCAGTAGGGATTTTACTTCCCGTTTTTCTTCACCGTTTAGGTGATCTAAATCGACATCCGTCTCATTTGTACTTAGTTCGAAACAATCAAGAGTTGTTTCGTTATCAGAGTACATAGGCAATTTGGATCCATTGTTAAGGACAATAGGTTTATTATCAAAATCAAGTGTTTTGACATTTTGCTTAGAAGATCCATACCAATCAGAATATGGTTTGTCCCCTAAATCTCGTTTGTACCATCTTGTGGCTCCTTTTGGGTCGAAATTAAACTCTTTTGGAATGATTGTAATAATTCTATCTACCACTTCTGTCGTAACGTTATATATTGTTTGTAACTTTAAATTTATGCGTTCATAGACTCTAAATGTTGAACAGTTCACTCTTGAGGAATTTATTATACTCATGGTGGAAGCAGTATCAATGAGCATTTATATATTTTAGTATCTATAGTAAGATTTATAAAAATTTTTGTTCCGAGGCCTAATTTAGAAAAAACTCGGGGTCAATATTTTGGACTTCTTCGTTTTGTGTTATTTCAGGAGGGTCGCGATGTGTTAGATGGTCTATGTCCATTGGTTCTGGTCGTTGGTGAGCCTTTCTAACTTGTCCTGAGGGATTAAAGTTAGATTGTCTGTTTTGTCCGGAATTCGGTCTATTGTTAAAATGGGAGTTATTATTATTCCTAAATTGATGTGAGTTTGTTCTGTGGTTGTTATTAAAATGATCAGATTTGTTTGTTATTTGAAAAAAAATTTTCGTTAGGCGGGTTATTCGTTTGTTTCGAAGATGTATTATATCTTGATTTATTTCTTCTATTATCATGGAAAAAATCTCTATCGATATTAGGGTAATCATATCCGACATACGAGTACAATATTCCGTTTATTTTGCGTATGTTAAACTCGTTTCTAATCTGTCTAGACAAATTCCCTGACACTATTTGTTTTATTTGACAAGTTAACAGTGAGTATAAACTATCTTTTGTTTGACTAGGATTTGTTTCATTTGTCGCAAAAGTATTTATGTCCTGAATTATTCCTTCCATTTTACAATTTAAATCGAAAATTGAACTTACTCTTAACGATGTTATTTTCCTAGTGATTTCTTTGCAATTAATTATCGGCCTGAAGTGTTGTTTGAGGAGATCTCTCGCCTGTTCCCAGGTTTCTGGATTGTTGTGAAGAAGACGCTCCTTTGCTCTGCCTACGATTTTTGAATTGTAGATTAGCTGCCATAAGTCCTTTCTTCCTTGTCCACTGACGCCTTCGAGATGGTTGCCCACGATGTTGATGAACTGGGTGAGGTGGTTCCTATTGCCATCGAATTCTTTGATGTAGGCGATTTCTTTCATGATGGCTACAGCTCTGCTCTCGCTTTGTCGATGGATCGTTAGTGATTCTAAGGCTACCGTCAGCCGTTGCACCAATTCTGCGTCCATTGCGTTTGTTTTGGCTAGCTGTGCCAAAGTTTGTCAATTTTGTCTAATCGTGGAATATTGGCAACTTGTTTTCTGCCCTCTAAGTTTCTGGGTCCAGCACTCGTCTAATTTAAGTGTCTGGTACGCTAGTTTTTGTGTCTGCACTCACTGTGAATGATATTGGTCCAGCGCTTCACCTGATTCGTAGGTAATAACGTCTGGTTGGTTTTGGTCCAGCACTTCGCCTGATTTGTAGGTGTAATGTCTGCACACTTTATTTTTTTTTTATGAGCTTAGATCCGTTCCCAGCCTCAGGAAAGGTTTTAAGACGAGCTTTGGCGTGACAATCCCGTCTCTAAGCAAGAAATACAATTTATTATAACGATCGCGTTTGATTCGTTCTCTTTGGATTCTGTCCGTTTGATCAGAATCCTACCGACTGCGCCACTTAGAAAATCTGCCTTGATTTTCTTTAAAAAAAAAACAAAGTTTCTTTCGTTTTCAAGATTTATTAACGTTTTCTCACTCTTAGTGGTACAAATTTTTACACACTCGACACAGACGATTAGAAAAGATTGACAAACTTTTTACAATGTTTTACTGATCACTTACGCGTCTTGATCTTAACTAACTCTACTTACTCCTAATTACTTAATTTATAAATATTTATTTGGCTTACCTCAACAATCATGCGTTTCCGGCTGCGGTTGTGAAGTGTGATTGAACTTGCTTAAATTGCAGGTTCAATCACCGAAGTTCAATAGTTGCATTTCGGAAGTTCTCGCGAAATGGAATTTTGTTTAGGTCATTACGCGCGGGTTTTAAAATTGTTTCTAGGTGGTTACATATTTTCTATACTGGGGTAAGTCCCCAAGTATGTAACCTATACAGTTGTTGTTGAGTTTTTTGTTATGCCATAGCAAAGCTTTAAGCGCAGTAGTGAGTTCTTTTATGGATACTCCGTAAGAGACAATGGGGGGATTTCGGATTTCCTAGGCGCACTTACCGTTGGATGTGAGGTTGAAGCCATCGCTGGTACTGTAGAAGGTCGAGGTCGGGGTCTTTGGACTTCACCTAACGTGATTGCGATGCATGTTATTTTGGGTGCCTTGGGTCGACAAAGTATTATGCTCCCCACGTGATGTTGACGGAAGTGGCGTATTGAGAGTGTGTTGGGGAATGTTGCAGGCTTTGGGTTGGGTAATAACCTGCGGTGTACTATGGTGACTGTTTGAACCAACCGTAATTGACTCGTGGAGCTCTAGTAACTCCCTTTGCTGCTCTGTTCTTACCGTTTCATGGTACCTTTCATTGCTAGCTCTATGCCCAGTGAGATGAGTTTGGTTAGGTGAGGAATTTGAGTCCTGGTTTGATTGTTTTGACGAAGAGCTTGTCGTATTTTGAGGGTCATCGTTTTGCGATTCTTTATGTTTCTAAGGTTTTTCATTTGCATATCTATTGAAATTTAATTTAATTTATTTTAAATAATATTTATTAAATGAGTTGAATATTGAATTACAAAAGTTTTTTATGACTTAATTACAAAGGATACAAAGAAGGACTGACTGACTGTACAATCTTTTAACATTAAGTTCATTTACATGTTATTAATCATGAAAATGTTATAATTCATGGATGTTATTACTGACAATTGTATTGATTTAGGTACTTGTTAATGAAATCTTTGTAAATATGTTCTTAGCTTTGAGCTAATATATAAATATGTTCGTCTTAATTGCAGTTGTTTCACTGCGTAACATGTGTCTATACCTCGGAATCCTACTCCTCAATTGCTAAGTCTTGAATTATTTTTTTTTTTAACACCCATCATTTTACGAAAAACTTGATGTCTTGTTTTTGACAATGATTTTGTCATGATATCTGCAATTTGTTCATTCGTTGAAACATATTCCAAACTGAAAACCCCGTTTTCAAAACCTTCTCGAATGAAGTGGTATCTTACATCAATGCGCTTTGTTCTTTTGTGGAATTCCGGGTTCTTCACCACTCTGATTGCACTTTGATTATCCATGTAAAGTACCGGTGTTTCTAGTTTTGATTGTAGAAGTTCGGTTAGTAAGGTTTTAAGCCATATTTTTGGCGTTCTGATCCCCAACTGATTATGCTTCTGCCAAACATATAAACATAGCCAGATGTCGATCTTCGTGTTGTAATGTCGCCAGCGTAGTCTGCATCACTGTATCCGCAAAAGTCCAGATAGTTGCCCCCTTCAAACAAAATTCCCATGTCTGTTGTTCCCTTGACATTCGTTTTCATTCCCTTGACATTTGACATTTAATAATCGTTTAACTACATTCACATATGATATTGCTGGTTTTTTTAAATATCTACTTAGATTTCCTACTGCGAAACTAATGTCTGGTCGAGTTGCAATAGTCAAGTACATTAAAGTTCCTAATGCTTCTCGATATGGAAAATTGATCCTCTTCAAAATCTGCAAAATTTTGTGAACTGTCCAATGGCGTTGACACTGGATGTTGAAACGATGAAATATTTTTCTTGCATATCCTTGTTGGTGAAAATGAATTTAATGTCCGAGAAAACATTTCAGCTCGTAAATTTTGATTTCTAATTCGTGTTGTAAGAATTTTATGACTGATTCAATATCCTCCTGTTTCTCAGCTGCAATTAATCCATCATCAACGTAAATTGTCAAAATCAACATTCCATCCTTTTTATTACATATGAAAACATATGCATCAAATTTACTTGCTGATTTAAAACCCAACTTCGAAGAAGAATTCGTCACATGATTTATCTAAAATTGAGCAGAATTGTATCCAGTTTTTTCGAATGGAGCTTAGTCTGAAGGTTTGTTTTAAATTTTTGGATTTTTCGACGCCAATTTTTAGGAAAACGGGGAAATGATCGCTTCCCCAGGTCTCATCTCATACGCTGCATTGACAAGATTTGATAATCAGCATGATGAGAAGATTAGGTCGATGTTAGACTTTGAATTTCTGTAAGTATCGATGTGTGTGTATTTGTCGGTGTTGTAAAGGAATAGGTTGGAGTTTTCAAATGCTTTGAGTAATTAATTTCCATTTGAATCAGTAAGCTTACAATTCCAATGCGTATGGTGGATATATCAGAATATTAAGAGTCAAATCAATTTGTCAATTAGAAATCTCAACTAGGTTAGGTTAGGTTAGGTTAACAGAGTGGAGTGATCACACCAATTGTGCGACGCGCTACTCGGTGGCCAGAAGGCCCATTGTGATGCACTTTGAATGTTGTTATCCCCTTCCTCTCCTATTGTCTTAGCCTTTTATCCTCTGCCCTAAGACATTTCCACACTTTGGCAAAATTCCTCAATAGTTGAATATCCATGCACGCTATCTCCTCCAACCTTCTGAAGAATTCCCTACCCAATATTCGCCTCCAGCTTTCGGCCAATACTGGGCAGGAGCACAATTGACCGCAATTTTCTACGTCTCCTCTTCCTCGTCGCACTCCTTACAGAGACTGTCGTTTTTGAGCCCCACTTTTGGAGGTTTATCCCGACCGGACAGTGTCATGTAATGACCATTATGATGGTACGAACCGAGGTCTTTGTCGCTCGTAACAAGCTTACCGTTCTTGTCTCCTCAATTCGTGGCCACGATTGCCTTGAGTTGAAGCAGTTGTCTCTTTTGCTTCACCTCTTGCCATGTTGATCCCGAATTATCCTGTCGATGGTATCTTTCAACCTCATCTGTGGCTTTGTTGAGTTAGCTGCTGCTGCACTATGAATTTCGGTTCCGATCCTTGCCGGTTTGTCCGCCTGCAGATTTCCTTCCACATCGCTGTATGCGGGAACCCAACAGAGGTTGACTTTGTCTAGGATCCAGGATAGCGCTTCTCGGCAACTCATCACAGCCATTGTTTTAATTGACTTAGATTCCAGTGATCTAAGAGCCGCTTGGCTGTCGCTATAAATCGTGACTTCCTGAATTTCTTCGTCGGTCAGTTGCTCTAGTCCTGCTGCTCTCTCTATCGAGTTAATTTCCGCTTGCAATTTACTACAGTCTTTGTTGAACCTGTGTGACTCCTCGACTTCTAGTACCTCCGAGAATATGCCGACTCCAGTCCCCGTTTCAGTGACTGAGCCGTCCGTGAAAACGCTTATTTCGCCTTCTTTCAAAGTGGAACAACTTTCCCATTCCTCTCTGGTTGGGATTCTGATCTCCAATATATCTTCAATATATCTTCCAGTATACTAGCATGGTCTGTGTGCGTTTACTGTTTAATTTCCCTCATCCTGCTTCCTTTTGAGTCTTTGAGTTTGGCAAAGGACTCGTCGTCAACCGTCACGACCAGGTCTTTGCCTACTCCGTTGGGACACTTGTTGGAGGAGATGATTCTCCATTTACTATTGTCCAAGCCATTCTGCTTTGAAGCCAGTTTCATCGTGGCTTCATCCACAATCCTCAATAGTGCCAGTTTCCTCAAAGGTAGAACCGATTTTGGAACGATCTCCAATTAGGCACCCGGCCAAAGTTCACCAAGACCCTCGACCACCCGGCATAGGAAATCAACGGATTTCCGCCCCAAGCACCCATTGATCTTGACACCCCTGTGCCCGTTCAAAGGACATCTCCTCTTTCGAGCCACTCTGCTCGCTTGCCATTGCATACAACAAACTCGTCTCGACCTTTTCCCACCTCTCGCTAGAAATTTCGCCATCCTGATTAATGGATCTATGATAGCCTTCTGGCAATCGGCGGGCGCTTGGTCTACCGACGAGGTTTTTACCTTTTTTACCGTTTTTCCCCCTCCTCGTTGGATCGCACCCTTTTAGCTTCCTTCTGGGAAGTCAGCTGTGGGAGTTTTCCTGAGGGTGAGGATGTAACAGCATTGGACAGCTGTAGTTTGGCGCTCTTTTCTCATGCTCCGGCTTTAGACCTTGACGGTCCTGGGAGGTCCTCAGTGATTGTCCCCAATTTCTGTGAGCAATGTATTTCTCTAAGTCGGCGACAATCCTCTTATTTCTTGCTACGTAGCCCTTCTCTTTATCGGAGAGCTCTTCGGGCTTCCTCAGCAAGAGCTTCCTTTTTAGGGACAATTTTGCTTTGGTCGGCTTCTTCCTCTTCTTCTCGGAGAACTTGGCTTCCGTGTCCTCGTCCAGCAATCTCTTTTCGGCCTCTGAGTGAATGCTCCCTGTACTATTGACGGAGATGCCGTTGTCAGTTTGGGAGTTCAACTCCAGGCCTGTAGAGAGGCTGGTCGACCCACCTGTGCTCTTTCTCCCGCTTGTAACATTCACCACAACGCTTGGCAAGTGTTCCACCGTCGCTGCTGTACTCGGTTTGAGTGTGGGACCCCCCCCCCCCAAATTCGAATGGGATACGGCCACCCCCGAAGAGATGGATGCATTTGACGACTGAGTCGCCGCACCACCTGTGGGTTTTTTGTTGAAACCCTCCAGAGTTAAAAAGGGGGGTCCTCCTATTGTCCGCGGCCGAGTATTGAGCTTCCCGAGTTCAGTAACTGTACTCTTCTGCCTATTCGTCGACGATCCAAGAACATTTCTCTTGGACTTCCACTATCCGCATTCTGTGGACGCGCCGGGTGGCTAGGGAGGCGTCTAAGAAGCTTAGACTGGCCTGTTATTTATTTCCCGGGAATTCACATTGAAAGGTGCTTCACAACTCAATAAAATTAGTTTAGTCAACAAAAACCTCAGGATTATTAATGAAGTTATTTGGAGCAATATGAGTTTGTGGACTGCCCCTGTGCTGAAATTCTATCCTTTTAAAGAATATTGTTCTTTTTTTTTATTTTAGCATTTAACTTCTCCTTGCGGAGAGTTATTTAGTATTTAACTAAGTATAATTTCTACAGTTACAGAGGATTTACTTATTTCTAAATAGCATGATATATATACATATCTTATACAGTGGAATATCTAACCGCATATAACTCATTGACAGCTACTCCTTACACTAATTACCTTTCCACGTTTTTCGTTTAAAATCTTACAAGTATTTTCATAGTTATTAAAAATTCACAATCACAAATTTCCAGGACAATATGTATGGAGTAAGGGATCTGTATGGTGTAGCAAATCTCTATTTAGCTAGAAGCAATTATTTTATACTTTTTAGTCCGTTTTAAAAACGTTGTATATTAAAAAAATGTTTTTTATTTAAATAATTATTTTCTGTTTTTTAGTCTTTTATGTGTGAAATTTTCCAATTGACTTAAAACGGCCTGCTTTTTATTATCCTTTTTTATGACTTAAACATTTTTTAATTTCTTTTGTTACAATGAGAAATTTTTTTTTTTCGTATTAAAACAAATTAATTATATTTCAATTATGGTGCTAGAACTCCAAGTGTTCGCATTCTTTCCATCTTTTTCATTGCATCTTTATTGCATGGTGTCCTGTCAGTGAGTTTTGAGCAATCGAGCTCCTCTATTCTTAAGCCCTTCAATGATCTGACACTACTCAATGCGACATATGCCTAATAGCAATAGTGCAGATAGTGCAGATCTGAGGTTTACAAGAGCATGGTCCACTGTGCATCCTTGCATTTTATGGACTGTGCAGGCCCAGCACAGTATGAATGGGAGCTGTGTTCGCTCGATTGTTCCATAGTTTCGGAGTGCCTGAAAGTGTACCGATTTTGGCTTGGCTAAATGATTTCCATCTCTGCCAAATTCGATACGAACAGATGAAATGTCAGTTTCATACATCTGATCGCGACGGAAAAAGGGCCAAACAATTTCAGTGATAGTGCCCATTGCACCATTCACAAGTCCTCGCTCTACGTTAATATTTGAGCGATGCATCACTCTCGCTCCGTTGAATATTTCCAACTCTTTTTGTAAGCCTCCAGTCTTGTTGATATCCCCTGACACAATATTATCCATGTTAACATTGTCGGTGTTACTTGTCGCATTCACTAGCACGAACGAACTCTGAAAACTCTAACTGCTTGGGCTCGATAGTTGTCAAGGGCGGCTGTGTTGTGTGCATCAACTTGTGCACGAGTTGGATAAATGCGAATTGCTCTATCCAAATCAAAATCTCCAGATGCCTCTGTCAACTCTTTTGACATCAATAGAGAAAAATGTGGGGCCGTCAACTCACTAACGCGTAGAGTATTCAAAAGATCGACGAATGCTATGTCGCCATGTTGTCGCATGTTTTCCGTTAACTCCACAAGAATTAGATGTCTCCACAAATGAGTTGCCGGAATGAATCTGGCAGGTTGGTGGAATACTTGGGATCCTCGGATAGGTTGCAACTGAAATAAATCTCCAAAAACCATAATAACTGCGTTGCACGCTAAAGACCCCGACTGTTCATGATTCAAACTCAAAGAATCTTTTGAATATGTCTATGCTCTACGCGGCCTAGGCATAGAATATGGGGAAAACTGGCAGTACCCAGACATGCATAGTTAAACCGTTGAATAGTCTCAATACTTCAAGACTCAAACACATAAACACTTTGGAGACTTCAAAATCCAAACACTCTTTGAGCTCTTCAGGGTCCAACCCGGAATGGGGATTCTAGTCCAGCCTGAGTTACCTAAATGAATCACTCAAGGAGACGGCCCATGTCAGGGCTCTAATAGGATACAATTTTACTATAGGCCCCTTAAATGTAGATAGATTAGGCTCTCGTTTATGTGAACTAATTAATGCAGAGCCAATTGATATAATCTAAAAATTCATATAAGTGGATACAAGTTTTTTGAAGTAGTATAGTAATAAATAGTATACAAAAATGTGTAGATTAAATGATTTATTAGTTAAATTTCATTTTTGGTCAAAAAATTCATTGTCCTTTGGAGAAAAACCTAAAACATTTCTGAAATTACATATATATGTGTACATATTCATTGTTTTGGAAAATAGTTTGTTATGGTGCTCTGTTTTGTTTGAGCTAAGCTTTTTATTACTGCTTTCTCCCTCAGTTTACGAAGACATGAAATGTCTTTCAAATCTACATTATTTTCATCGGCCCAATTTAAAATAATGTTTAACGATTCTACTGCCTCATTATGATAGACCTTTTGCGGATGAACGTTTAATTGCTCGCTTGAACTTTCGTCAGACTCTGTGTCACTGCCATCGGGTACAACACAATGGGAATCATTATTGACGGAAAGCCCTTCCTCAAAAGATAAGAAAAAGATAACGTAAATTTTGCCTCACCTGAAAATGTGCTATGAAATTCCATGCTAATTGTCCTAACAAAAACTTTTGCAAGTTACCTGTGGGATAAAGGAATTATGAAACCAATTTAAAAATGTGGTTGTGTTCATCTATGCAGACTTGGAATGGTTGTACTCAACCGGAATATCAAAATTTTTGAAAGAACGGGGCTTGCTCGATTTGCCCATTACCAGTGGCTTCAGTTTGTGGGAATGTGTTGCATTAGTGCATGCCAAAAAAGTTACCATTTCCTTAGAAATGTTTCTTCCAGGTGCATGCCTTTCACTATGTGATACATAGGTTTTATCGGGTAGTAACGTCCAATAAAAACCTGTTTCTTCGGCGTTATATATTTGCTCACTATGCAGATGTCGTTCCATTATTACTTCATTTAATTTCTTTCAAAAAGGTTCAACTAGATCAGGTTGCGATGACAATTTTTCTCCGCAAATTTTCAAGAGCCTTATTCCAAAGCGCATTTTGAATTTTTGCATCCATCCTGGACTAGCATTAAACGATCCTTTGTTTTCATAAGTCTTTTGGAAAAAAAAATTTTGCTTTGGCTTTTAATATTTCGCCATTAACGGGGATATTTTTGGCTCGCTGCTTTATAAACCACCTGTAGAGAAGATCCTCCATCTTAGGAAACTCACGTTCTTGAATTTCCTTTTTCCTGCTCGGACCAGTAAAGGTGTTAACAATTGCTGCTCTTATTTTACATTTGTTTTTGTTTATGCCACTGATTGTCGGTTTGCCAACATTATATATTTTTTGCCAAAACTGTGGCTGATATGCCTTCTTCTAGCGCTTCAAAAATTTCTACTTTCTTTTGCAACGTTAAACACTTTTTTGTTTTCCTATTAATTTTCACTCTCACTTAAAAATTTCCAACAAAATTTGATCTCTGCACTAAGCAAAAACTTCTCGAGAATGAATGAATCAATGAATTTCATAATTCAATGAAAGGGTTTTTATCAGAAAAAGCAACAAAACTCCAACTCCGACCTTAAACATGATTGAACATGCAAAGTTCATATAAGAGAGTATTTTTTCCACCAAAAGTTCATAAAAGTGAATTTTCAGTGGAAAATTCTCTCGGTTCATGCAACTGGGATGTTCACATATGTGGGTGTTCATATAAACGAGAGCCTACTGTAGAGCTATTTTCAATGTAACGACGCTCGTCAATCCATCAGGTTCTGTATGATGATCAGCTACTCTTGCTAGTGGCCACTGTGGAGGATGGAGGATGTCGAGGATATTAATGGAGAGACCTTAGATGGCAAAACTTCTCAAGCAGTTGTAATATATGATTAACTCCTATTATTAGGGGTTGTATTTCAATAATTTAGACGATTTCAGTGAAAAACAAAAGTTACTTAAATTTATCTTTATTAGAATTCATTACAATTTTGAGTTACTAGGTACATTTAGTACAAAGGGTCACAGTTTTTGAATGATTCCTACAAATAAATTTATTGCATCTGAGGCAAACCAATCCTGTTTTGTTATCTGTTTTTTGGCATAACTGACATCGACTTCTCTTGGCTGCTTTTTTCCCTGTATTTTTTTCTGGCTGAGTTGATGATGACGATTGTGGATCATTTTGAGATATTTCTCGTATCTTATTGGCAATTTCTAGTGAAAAAGGTGATCGAGGCAATGTTTCCCTTATTTTTATGTAGGGGGTTACAAGATACATACCTAGATTTTCTAAAAAGTAGCGGCGCTTAGCAAGACAACCTTCTTTCCAGGCATGGTTAGCCGATTTGAATAGCACAAATGCATTATAAGCTGATATATCGACTATATTGCTGATCACCCCTTGAGGCCATCGTTTTGTCTTCCTTCTGCAAGTGTAGCAACTTACTGCTTTATCCAGTGTATCTACACCACCTTTACACTTGTTGTAATCTAATATTATTCCTGGTTTTTTGTCTGTGCGATCACTCACTTTTGAGTCATGATGTAATGTACTAAGAAGATTTACAGATCTATATTTTTTCGGGATATAGGACACGAGAGTAGTATCCTTGGTAAAAGCAAACTGTGATGAAAAGATCGGTCTTCCTTTTATGTTTACTATTTCTGGTGGTAATTCGGGCTTGTGTTTGCGTATTGTTCCTACTAGTGTGATATGTTTCTCCAGTAATTTTTGTCCCAGTTGATACGACGTGAAAAAGTTATCGGTTGTAAGAATGTGGCCCTTTAGCCCTACAGTCAAATCAAGAACTACACGCAGACCTTGATTTTTTTCTCTGTTGTCGAACCTTATAACTCTGGAGATTTTTTTGAAAGTCTTCAGTGACATGGTTGCTGCAAATATTGGTCTTCCTTTTTGAGAATCCCATAAACTTTCAGAACTTTCGTTATTTGATCGAAATACACCAGACAACAATAGTAATCCAATGAATGCAAACAGTTCAATGCGGTCGATATCAATCCATTCTTTTTCAAATATGCGTCTACCCTCAATGTTAGTGTACTTCAAAATATTACGCATCAAAGGTGGTGGAAAAAATAATTCGAAGCTTGAAAATTCTTCTTGCGTGATTCTTGAGGATGAATAACGAGTCAGCCCTGGTATCATGTTGATGACATTTTCCCTCGAGACTCTTCCGGAAATGTTTCCAAAGGGTTTTTTGGAATAAGTTATTTGGCCATTTTTTGACATCATTTTGTCGTTAGTAGCAAATGCATTTTCACTCTCACCCGAACTTTTATCCGATGAATCAGCTTCCTCAACATGGTCTTCAAATTCAGAACAAGATTCTTCCTCATCCGACACTTCCCCAAAACCGCATTTAATATCAATATCACTCATATTCAAATACAAAATTTAGTAAAATCTTCAAACTTATTTACGTGCAATTCACTCAATGTTTATTGTAAGAATGGAATAGTTCTGTGAATAGAACAAGGAAACCATAAAACAAATCGATTAGAAACTTGATAAGAATAAAATGAGAAACTACGTTCTTTTAATACGTATGGTCAAATTTGACCCGAGGACCGCGAACGTAAAAAAAATTGTAGGTGGAAAAATTAAGGATATTTTTATAAATCGATACACGAAATATATTAAGCTGAAAACTTTAGTAAAAGTCATGAAATATCAAACCCCAAAGAAAAGCGGTTACAGAGAAAACTTTATTGCATTCCTCAAATGGGTCAAAATTGACCCGAAGACCGTATGAAGGTTAAAACACAAAGAAATTGTGTGGCCTATTCCGAACAACACCAAATGCTTTGATGTTAAAGGACTTTTCTAAGGAACCGAACGGTATTTTTCATACACAAACTTCGTTTTGTGTCAGTTCATAGGGGCATTTAAATAAAATAATGAAACGAGACTCTGTCCGCGTCCGATTACAGAGGCGTCCTATCATGAGCGATCCGTTACTTAACAAAATTATAGGGAATCGTTTGGCCCCGAAAATATTGACCGTTGATTAAAAATTTCCGATTATAGGATATGTCCCCTAACAGGACTTTCACGAAACCAGGTGGACTTAACTGGATAAAAATTATACCATTCAAAAGATTAATTCTTCCTCTATAGGCATCACTTAATGTTTTTACTTAAATATAATTATAAATAAGTTTAATTTTAAATTGAAATTAAAAAATTCAATGGGATAGTATGTGTAAGTTAAGCACACCCATAGCGTAGATGATGCTCTTGGGAAGAATGTATGCGTGTGATTGTTTTGATTTTTGCCTCGAAGATATGCAACCATTTGATGATTTTTGGTTTGTGTCCCTAATAAATGGCAAGTACTAAATTAGTTGAAAATCAAACCAAATGGATCAATCTTCTACTGGGGACACAAACCAAAAAAATTAACATATAATTGCATTCCTCTACGAAAAAATCAAAATATAGAACATAATTATTTAATATTATTGTAAGATCAGTATAGTATTTATTCAATAATTCAGTTTTATACATTCACAATAATATTATACCAGGGTTAAATTCAATTGTCTTTCGTCCGGCAGTACAGGTTCGACTGACTCTCAACCCAAAGAAAATAATTCTCTCCCCGTGTTCAACGCGAAGAGGAATCCATCATGAAGCCGCTGCACTACTCTCTCCCGACTCCTACATTATCATTGGCATAGATCACACGTTCGACTGAATAGCCTACCATTTATGACAAATACGTGTATTCTTTCCACTCAAACGTTTTATCTTTCCAAATGATAATGTGAGGGGTGGGGAGCAAATGCAGCCAAATCACAGACAATAGGCGTATGTTCATTCTTTAGCTTTTTGCCTTGAAGAAGGCAATCTTTGGCTAATAAAATTGCATTCTTCCAGACAAAAGCCAAAACAATGAACATATGGCCACAGACAATAATATGGATGCATTACCACAGATAAATTTAAAGCCATCGTTTGCTTATACCATTATTTTTTGCTAATTTGATAAAAACATATGCAAATTTTATATAAAAAATTAGAGAAAGTCTTAATTTTAAAGTTATCTCTAGAAAACGCGAACACAACTTTCACGAATATTTATGGAAAGCGAGCAAAATTCTGAATTTTATCATATTTCCTAATTTTTCTATTGACCCACATTTAAAAACATAATTTAGAGAAATATGATGTATGGCCAGAAACTGAATGCTATATAAACTTCCTAGGATGCTTTGTTTAGCTGCTACGAGCAAAAAACTATTAAAAAAGTGTTGTTTATGAGGAAATTTAAGATCTTTTTGGGGCTTCATTCAATAAAGCTGTACGTTGACGTGCTGAAAGAGCTTAAATGAATGCTACTGCAGTCTGAACTAAATCACCTGTTTACTGACAATGCTACTGTATATGGAAAGCCATGCGCGAGCTATTAGAGTGAGCATAGCGAATGACGGGGGTTGGCGAGCGTAGCGAGTAATATAAAATGAAACAACTTATTAGGTCATTTTTTTTACTGAATTCAATCGTTTCCAAAGAACGACACACAATATCAAAGAAAAACTATTTAATTAAAAGCTAACATTGTTGTTATTTCTACATTAGACTCCTTAAGGGTCATTCTGCGGTCCGTTATGACGACGTTGTATTTGCTGAAGAAGCGTTCCGCGTCTACGCTGGTGATTGGACTCCAGATACTCTGTAATGCTGCTTCAGCAAACGATGAAAAGCCGCATTTTGTAGCCAACAATATTAGGATCTATTATTATTGATACTAAAAGACATGTAATTGGTATCTATCGTTATTGATACTAAAAGACATGTAATTTGGGTTAGTTGGAATCCATGGACGAGCTAATTTGTCAATTGCTTCTGTAATTTTTTTATCATTTTTGAGATTCTGCGAAGTATTGCAGTGACTATTCTTTACCCATTTATTCTTTAGAATTTTGGCGGTATTTTACGCGTGAGTCATATCGTTATTAAGGTTTATGTTTGAGGCGAACTCCCTAAAACATTTAGTTTTTTTCTTTTTAAATAATTTCCTTGCTTGAGCTGTTGTTTTCTTATAAATAATGAAGTCATATATATCTTTTGTGGCTTCCCACCTTTTATAAGCTAGATACTTTTTTCTATTTATTTCATAGCACTCAGCGTCCCACCATTTGACTGGATTTTTGGGAACTGAATTACTTATTTGTTTTGTTTGAGGTGTGTTCAATTGTGTACAGCCTTGGTTATTATGTCCACAAAAGTTTCGTATTTTTTTTCTGGTTTCAATAAATCATAATTTAAAGATAGGAATCCATGGAAATTTATATTCAAGTATTCTTCTGTTTTCGACCAGTCAGTTCTTACAGAATCGATCTTAAAAGTTTTTTTTCGATATAACGTTTTTTGCATATTAAGGTTTATATTAGATAATAGGAAAATGATCAGAACCCTGGGTTTCGTTATTTAGATTCACATGAGTTTTGTCAGATAGGCTAGAGATAGTCATGACTAGATTTAGATTTGCCTTTTTTTTGCCTGTGAACATCAATGTGGGATAAAGTGTCCGTATTATGTATAATAAGTTCCTTATCTTCAATGGATTGAAGGAGACGCTCACCATCTCTGTCTGTACTTTCGCAGTTCCAGAAAACATGGTGAGCGTTAAAATCTCCAACAATTAAGTAATTTTCTCCAATGTTGACATTACTGAAAGTTGTATCCCACTGCGACTGATCTAAAACAGAACCCGGAACTCTGTATATCATTAATAGTTTTAAAGACGGACTGGTATTATTGAAGTGTAATCCACATAATTCGACGGAGTCATTTGGTACATTAATATTACTAATTTCCTAATATGCTAAATTTTCCCTTACTAAGATCAACAGGCCACCACCGTGAGCTTGAATGCGATCTTTTCTGCATGTTAGGTAGCCTGGTAATTCATGTTTCTTATCGGGTTTTAACCATGATTCTACACACGCGAAAATATCAATTTTCTTTAAAATGCATTCAAGCTCATTAACATGTTTCACTTGGCCAAGTTGGAATGAAGATGTTGCTTGCCGAGATAGATCCATGACTAGTTTGTTTATTTTTTGTTTTTTTGTCTTTGGGTGAAGGTACGTTCACTTGAATTCTGCGTCCTCTTCATTGGTGCCGACCTCCGAAGTACTTGACTCAGCCCTTGAAGTTTTGCCGGTCACCCTATTTGGATTTAAGTGTTTATGATTTTGGTGAATCTATTTTTCATACCACGAGTTGTTAAATGCGGATATAGGTTTCTAAGATTGGACGCAAGCAGTATGTTATTCTTGGACCCATAAGTGCTTTCAATGAAAGCTTTGAATTTTGTATAATCAAATATATATTCTTTAGAATTTGCATTGATTATTTTTTCTAGAGGTTCCAATTCCATACTATTTGATACCTTCGATATGAGAGTGCTCTTAACTTTCATTATTTTTCGCCTTGGGATATTTTTTCGATTGTGGATGTAACGGATTGGAACTTGTTACCTGTTTGCAGTGTTTGGCCATGTGACCTTCCTCTTTGCATAGGAAGCATTTTAAAGATTTTCCTGAGAAGTAGATCCAATGGGAAGTTCCGTCAGTTTGCATTTGTACCGATACTGGTAGTTTGCTTTCATCCTCCGGTTTGATATAAACTTGTCGACGAAGACTATAGGCGTAGCTGTAGTAGTCGCCCCCAAGGCTGGCTTTAAGGAAGGAGACGCGAGAAACGGGAGTTAATTCATAAGTGTTTAAAACTTTTTCTTTTTCCGTATGCGGGATCCATGGATGAGCGTTCGATATTATAATTCTCTTGTTTTTCCTTATAAGTGGCCTTATTTCCAATATTTTACCTTTTATATTAACTTGTTTGTGTACAGAGACCAGTTCTTCTGCAAGGACTTTTGAGGATACATATATACAGACTCTACTGTGAGATATTCTGGAAATCTATCTCACTGCCTGCGGTCCAATTTTAGATCCCACAGCATGAGCATATTCCACAATTGGTACGTCTTGAACGTAATTAATGATAATTGCCTGTTCTTTCGTCGGGAATACCTGAGTTTGCGCTACTTCCGAATAATTTTTTTGGGTGGACGACATCTTATTTTCGTTTTCCGGGGATTTCTCTGCACTCAGAGTAAATCTTTGAGCTTGCTCTACTTCCGAATAATTTTTTTGGATGGACGACATGTCAATTTTGTTTTCTGGGGATTTCTCTCTACTCAGAGTGAAGGTCTAGCATTAATGAAAGTGGGATGGTAACTATATTTATGTTTTCTATATTTATTTTTTTCAACACTTATGTTTTCTTTCCGTTAGAAAAGATAATCAAAGAATTGTTTTTATCATCACTGCTTATTAAATCTTATGTCACGCGCGTTGCTGTGGGCAACGCACAACGGTAAGACTTTACTGTCCTCAGCAGATAAATTTTATCAAAACTAAATATTTACCAAAAAAAAAATCAACTTACAGGCAGTTAAAGATTTTATTTTCACAATTTATATAGTTCACAAAAAAGAAATTTTCAAAAAATCCAATTCATCCTAATTCACTACTTATCACAATTTTTAATCTCCGATCCACAAAAAAAGCTGAATACTATTTGTATTTTACGATCAACCGTTCACAGACTGTCTGGCTATACAGTAGATTATGGGATCTAAGGAATATTTGAGTCTGTATTTCTCAAACAATCTTTTGAGAGAGTCGCCCTATTTGGGGGTCTTCGATTTCTGGAAATGATATCAAACGCAAAGTTTATTATACTTATATTTATTGAACATTTCTTTTGTCATCTGTTGATTTTGCAACAGTCTTCTCCCTGGTCGAGAACTAGTAGTATTCGAAGTTGGAACTGATTATTTATATGCAGAATATGTTCCCCCGTCCATAAAGGAACATTTCTGCTGGTCAACTGCCCGATTTCATTGTTGGCCAAAAAAAAAAAAAAATCTCCGATAATTGTATTAAATCACTTTATGGGGGTAATTGGGGTTAGGGGTTCGATTAGTGGCAAAGAGGGAAGGCAAAAGGGAAGTTGAACTCAAACCCTTTCCTTCATAGAATCCGGTCTTGTGATCTATCAGACGTCCGAAATGAGGTTAGAACAGGGACGAACTGATCGGGACAGCTCTGAGGGTCGTGCAGGCTTAAAAATCGCTGTCAGGCATCCAGCGGTGGACGTGTTCTGGCTGGTCATGCTAGCTTGTTCAGCGTAATTCTGGGTGGGTTCTTTGCTCGATGCTGACCACCGGATCGACTACAGAAAAATTAACACGTTCTATAGGTATAGGTGCCGACGCACATAGGAGTATTTTGCTAATCTTACCGGTCAATAATCGATTTCTAAAATTGCATTGAGGGTAGAACAAAACCAGTTATTTTTGTTCTTAAATAGATAGAGAACTATAGGATAGAGAACGAAGTCTTATCGGTTGCACCCGCGCGCTTGTTTATTTGGAACTTTATTATCGCTTGAAGTGTACGCATTTTTCTCATTCATAAAGTTAATATTTTCTTGATTAGTGACTTGCTTAAGAATATTGTTATGGATTTGGATAAACAAAGTAAGAACACATACTTCTGAAGTATTTCACTGTGTTTTTTGTTGATAAGACATTGTTTTATTACTGTTTGAAAAAATCGTTCTAAATTATTCGAATATATAGCATAATTTTGCATTTAAAGAGGATTTTGTTTTACTTCCGGGTTCTTCCGAGTTATCATTTTAATTTCTAATAAGAGCTTAAATATTCAACAATATAATTATGATTAAATTAGCCGCACACACCCGCCCCTATTTAAGCAAGGACGAACGAATCAAGACAGTGCAAATGTATTTTTATATCTCACATTATATTATCGTGATAAATCTTTTGTTTCAGTATCATCCGGTTCCCCAGGTATTAGAGTAGTGACCCGTAGATCACTTTTTGATAAAATGCAAGAGCATAACTTACCAAATTTTGAAGAAAAATTGAAATATTTAGAACGTTCGATTCTGTCTAGCGAAAATTACTCTAAGGATGAAGTTAAGATATTGAAGCATAAATTTTCACATTTAAAGTCAGAATTCAAACACAGATGGAAAAAGGCTGATAAGGCGGAAGCTAGATTTCTTAGAAATAATGACGAATTGCTAAGAAAGACTTTTGAAATACCAAAACAGCCCAGCAGTTCTGGCCGACCACCAAAACCCTTCCATGAATTGAGCGAAAGAAGCAAAAGAAGAAAAACTGAAAACTTACGAAATGAGGAGGTTAGTGATATATTGATGCACGCTGCCCAAACAAAATAACAAACATCTGGCAAAAAAGATGCCTCAGGGATACTTAAAAAAATGATGACTTCCCCGACAAGAGCTACAAAGTGAAAAAAAGCATATAAAACTGTACAAGAAGGTGGAGGAAAACAGATAACGCCTTTATCGGCTCTTTCTATATTTGTGGAAGCTGGTCTTTCCAGAGGACAATATGAAGTAATCAGAAGTGCCAATAAAAAGTTATATCCTAGCTATAGAATTCTACAAAGAGCAAAAATGGATTGTTATCCTCCCAAAGAATCTCTTGAAGTGACGGAAACATTAGCTCAAGTAAATCTTCAAGATTTGCTTAATCATGCTGCAACAAGATTACTTACATAATTGAAGGATGTTTTAAATGGCACCAGAACAGATGAATGTGACTCCTTAGAACTAATTAGCAAGTGGGGCTGCGATGGATCACAGCAGGCACAATATAAGCAAAAATGGAATATGGTGGCACAGATTCTCATATTTTTCAAAGTAGTTTCGTACCACTTCGAGTAATATATGGTACAAAAAAACAGAAAATACTATGGCAAAATCCAATTCCATCCTCACCACGGTATTGTCGACATATTCGAATCAGATTCGTTAAAAAAACTGTGGATGTAACCCAAGAAGAAATTGAGTATGTGCAAAATGCCATTAACACTTTACAAAATACAACATTTTTACTGGAAGGAGAGTTATATTCCGTAAAGCATACAATGATGCTTACAATGATTGACGCGAAAGTGTGTAGGTTAGGTTAGGTTAGCAGGGTGGAGTGTTCACACCGATTGTGCGATCCACTCCCACTCGGTGGCCAGATGGCCCATTGTGATACCCCTTATATTTCGCTATCCCCCCCTCTCCTATTTCTTGATCCTGTTTTCCTCTGTCGTGAGGCATTTCCACCCCTTGGCAAAGTTCCTCAATAGTTGAACATCCATGACCCCTATTTCCTCCAACCCTGTGAAGGATTCGCTCCCCAGTATTTGCCTCCGACTATCGGCCAATGCTGGGCAGGAGCACAGAAGATGTTCCACTGTCTCCTCTTCCTCGTCACACTCCTTACAGAGACTGTCGCTTGCGAGCCCCCACCTTTGGAGGTTTCTCCCGACGGGACAGTGTCCTGTAATGACCATTGTGATGGTCCGGACTGAGGCCTTTTTTGCTCTTAACAAGCCCGCCGTTCTTGTTTCCTCAATTCTGGCCCACAAATGCCTTGAGTTGAAGCAGTCATCTCTGCTGCTCCATCTATTGCCATGTTGTTCCCGAATTACTCTGTCGATGGTATCTTTCAACAACCTCATCGGAGGCTTTGTAGAGTTGGCTTCTTCAGCACTATGAATTTCGGTTCCGATCCTTGCCAGTTTATCCGCCTGTAGATTCCCTTCCACATCGCTGTGTGCGGGCACCCAACAGAGGCTGACTTTGTCTCGGATCCAGGATAGTGCTTCTCGGCAACTCATCACCGCCTTTGACTTGATTGTCTTAGATTCCAGTGTTCTAAGAGCAGCCTGGCTGTCGCAGTAGATTGTGACCTTCTGAATTTCTTCGTCGGTCAGCTGCTTTAGTCTTGCTGCTCTCTCTATCGCGTTAATTTCCGCCTGCAATATACTACAGCCCTTGTGAGTCTGTGTGACTCCTTGACCCCTAGTATCTCCGAGAATAATCCGACTCCAGTCCCCGTTTTCGTTACTGAGCCGTCTGTAAAGACGCTTATCTCGTCTTTTTCAAAAATGGAACCACATTCCCATTCCTCTCTGGTTGGGATTCTGATCTCCAGCTCCTCCCCAAACCATTGCTTTGCCACCATATAGTCTGTGCGCTGTCGTAGCACTCCGGTTTCCATGGTGCCTCCCATTTTTACTATCTCTTCCAGCACACTAGCATGCCCCTGGCCTGTGTGCCTCCACAGTTTCGTTTCTCTCAAACGTAAGGCTGTTTTAGCTGCCAGGCCCTTTACAAATAGGTCTAACGGTTGCAAATTTAGGATTGCCTCCAGCGCCGCCTGAGGTGTGCTCTTGATCGCTCCCGTTATACCTATCACTGCTAGTCGCTGCACCTTTCCCAGCATCTGCTTGTTCGTCTCCTTGTCCATGGCTTTCCACCACACAAGGGCTCCATATGTGACAATGGGTCTGACAATCGTTGTGTAGATCCTGTGTATGATCCTTGGTTGCAGACCCCAGTTCCTCCCAAACATTTTCCTACATGTGTAGAAAGCGTTTATTCCTTTTTTCATCCTTTCCTCCACGTTACTCCTCCAAGTGAGTTTAGAGTCCAGGATGACTCCCAAGTACTTCGCCTCTCTAGAGAGGTCTAGTACCCGTCCTTTCACCTTTGGTAGTCTAACCTTTGGTATCTTATACCTTCTGGTGAAGAGAACTAGCTTCGACTTTTCCGGGTTTATCCCTAGGCCATTTCTCTCCGCCCAGTTGCTCGTTTCTCTTAAAGCTTACCCCATGGTGTCGCAGAGCGTTTGTAGGTCTTTGCCTGTTGTCAATATAACTACGTCATCTGCATAGGCGGTGACCCTAACTCTCCTTCCCCTGAGATCTTTTAGGATCGAGTTGATTACGATCAACCACAAGAGTGGGGATATCACCCCTCCTTGTGGTGTACCCCTGGTCGCCAGTCTTCTGATCTTGTGTTCCCCCGTCTCTGTACTGATAATTCTGCTTTTTAGCATATTTATTATCCAGTACGTGATGGTGGGCTCCACTTTCAGCTCCATTAATGCCTCCTTTATTGCATTGGTCTTTACGTTGTTGAACGCTCCCTCTACATCCAGAAACGCCCCTAGGGCATATTCCTTTTGCTGGAGGGATTTTTCAATCGTTCCAACCACTTCATGCAGCGCACTTTCCACCGATTTACCTTTGAGGTAGGCGTGCTGTGCTATACACTCCTCCTCTATTTTGGTCTTCTGCTTAATGTTAAGGTCCAAAAGCCTCTCCATTGTCTTTAATAGGAACGAGGAGAGGCTTATTGGCCTAAAGTCCTTTGGTGTAGTGTTGCCTGACTTCCCCGATTTGGGTATGAAGGCAACCCTTACCTCTCTCAATGTTTCAGGGATGTATCCTAATGATAAACAGCCCTGAAAGATGCTCGTCAGTACCTCCGCTATGCTGCCTATCAAATTTTGCAGCATGGCTGGTGTGATTCCATCCGGCCCCGCAGATTTGTATGGCTCGAATGTTTTCACCGCCCATATTACCTTTTCCTTGGTGATGGCGTCTCTTATAGTTACCTCCTTTGGACTAATCCTGATCGTTGGGCTCTCTTCCTCGCCCCATGTTGTCAGGCAGCCCGGGAAGTGAGTCTCCATCAGCAGTTCTAGTGTCTCCTTGCTCGACTCCGTCCACGAACCATTTGGCCTCTTCAGGTTTCCCGTGACTATAGCATCTTTGGAAGGAATTTTCCTGAACCTTGAGGCCTCGTTCACGTCCTCTATAGAGTTAAGGAAGTCGACCAAGGACCAAGGAAAGTGTGTAATGCTGCAACAATGAGGTGCTACATTTGTGGTGCTACTTCAAAAGACTTTTGTAAGGATATTATAAATTGCATATTGTTAGGAACTAAAAAGAATAAATTGTTATATGGAATAATTGTTAGAATGCTGTTAGTAAGAAAAACACCTGAATTTAATTGCAGATAGTAAGTTGCCTACTAGGGTATTTGTATTAATTTTTGATAAGATAGCATAATTAGTTAGAATTAGGTCAATCATACATTCCTTAGTTATGATTGATTAATAACAAAGAAAATTCTTTAACTGCACTTGTAACAACTTTAAATGCACTTGGTGGGGATCATAAACAAAGGGTCAAATTTTGTATAAAAACTATATGATTGTACCGAATAAATCAGTCTTATCAAGACCATTAAACTTTAAACTAATTGTTTATATTTATCTCACAAGCGAGCAGCACTGCACGAGTGAGTATGCCAATTTGCAGATATGCAAAGGCAATGAATTAATATTTAAATAATAATATCCAAACATTACATGGCGATCCTGCAAATTCAGTGTCAACACTGAAGAAAAGATTACACCAAGCTTTGAAAGATGTGACTGCTGGACCAAGGCCAATCCCGATTTCCAAATACCGCAAGCAGCAGAACAAAAACGAGTTTGAAGAGGACGTCAATGCCCAGAAGAAAAGGAAAACAATAACGTTGGAGGAATATAGGAAGATGCAGATTCAACAGCCGCAGAATAAGAAATCAACGGTGAAAGCAACATCCTCATGTATAAGAAGACAGAGGACCAGAGGAGGAAAATTAAATAAAATTAGAAAGGAACTGGCAAATCTATATTTTTTAGCCAGTATAAGCAAGGGACAAGAAAAAGTTGTTTTTGTTCAAAAAATAAAACAAATAAAATCTGAGAGGAAATTATATATGAAAAACAAAAATAAAGCAAGAACACACTAAAATACAACATTGTAACACTTATTCCTTAAAATGGGCAAATCGGGTTCAAAAATAAAAGAAGAATTAATAATAAATAACAATGCTTGGACTCCTACATTGAATGTCGGAAATACGCTACAAAGTTGATTTTTGGGGGATATAGGATTGATTTTAGTAGTTTTAGGAATTTTAATTGGAGGATTTTTATTGATGAAAAAACTGAAAGAATATTTAAACAATACTGTAAAAAGGCAAATATCTGTTCAGCATGTGTAAAAAATAAATGACATAGAAACTGTAATAGAAAATATTAATAAGACAACGATAAATTTCACTAAAAACCCAAATAGAGTATACTCCTCTTCTCATTTATTAATTAAAGTTAACAGAGCTAAGAAGCATCAAACTTAAATTCAACACAAAATATCTAGAAATCTTAAATGTTGATAAAGAAGTAGCCATCAAGGTAAAAGAAAGATTTAGTAAGGCGTATAATACTTAAGAAAATATTTTAGATAATAATATTAAAAAGACTTAAGAGAACGATAAGACCAATATGACTTCCTTCGATATTTCGCTTAGTTTAAAAGTAATACCTGAATTTCAGGGTGAAACAAAAAATTTGAATAATTTCCTAAATTTGATAGAATTTTTGTACAATGATTTGAAAGACAATATAGAAAAAGAAAAATTAATAAAATTTGTTCTTAAAACTAGACTTTCAGAAACAGTTAAAAATAAACTTAGCATTTTACAAGCACCCACAGATTTAGCAACTTTGCGCGAAAAGCTTCAAGAATTATATAGAACTAATAAAACCCCATTAAAAATACAAACAGAACTATCAAAATCTATACAGGGGCATAAAACTGTTAGGGACTTTGCTAGTCAGGTTGAAAATTTGGTGAGCAAGGGGAAGAACATAGGCAGATAGTTTCAAAATTGAATGATCAGATAGGGTTGAACTCATTCAAACATGGTTTGCAAGAACCAATTAAATCCACTGTCTTCGCAGCAATGCCAAAAAATCTTCAAGAAGCTATTAGAATAGCCAGTGAGGCAGAGGTTCCAAATAGACCTCAAGTGTTAAGCTATAATAGCAGAAATGATAGGAATTCAGGTTTTCGTCCAAAACAAAATCAAAACTATGGTGTTAGGAATAATTATCAAAATAAACCATTCAGAAATTCAAATTTTCGTAACAATAATTTCCGAAATCGCTCTAGAAACAACAACAATTATAGGAACAATAATCGAAACAATAATGCCAATCAAAACCGAAATAATAGTAACGGGTTTAACCGCTTCTCTCATAATAACAACTCGGGAAATAATTCAAATGACAGGGGAAGAAGGGTCAATGTAATAAACTCGGGAAACGAAGTAGTCCCCGAGGAGTCGGGGGAACAATAGATAAAGCTAAAATATATAATTTCGACACAAAATTAACAAACTTTATTTCGGTTAAAATAAATAAAAATCAGACACATAACTCGTTCCTAATCGATACAGGAGCAGATATTTCAATTATTAAACATGAATGTGTAGCCAATAAAGAAAGTATACAAACAAATAAAAGATGCGCCATTACAGGCATCACGAACACAAACATGAATTCATTAGGCACCATCATTTCAACATTCCATATCAACAATGAAAAATTTGTTCAAGTGTTACATGTACATAGTTGACGATGACTTCCCAATATTGACTGACGGAATAATAGGTCGAGATTTCCTGATACAGACAAAAACTATTATAAATTATGAAACATTTATGATTTCCTTATACATTAATAATACCGAAACGATGATACCAATTCAAACGAAATTACCACAGTACCAAGATATAAGGGTTCCTGCCAGATCAAAAATAATTCACCCGTTAAATATAGAACTAGATACAGATAGTATTGTACTCAGTCAGGAAATAGATGAAGGTATTTTTCTAGCAAATACGATAATTCCAGCAAAAGGAATACCTCATGTACAAATACTAAATACCTTGGAAGAGGATAAAGTGATTAAGAAGCTAACAATAGAGGTATGAATAATGACGTGTTTTTGGAGATTGTCGAACGTAAATGATCGTCGGCAGTTCTCCAAAATTCTTTTGTATCCAGAAATTGAACGTTAAATATCGCATGAAACGAGTGGAGCACATTTGGATGCCTCCAATTCATTCGGGCTTAGTATGTCGATATATGCATTTGGTTCGTTCATTTCACTTACATCCAGCACAACTGATATTTTTCGCAAAGTGGCTAGTCCTTTGTTGTTGTTGACAACATAATAGAATTTATTCAAAAATTCCGGTCGCTTTGATTTGAACGAACCGAACCGGAATTTTGAACGAACCGAGAAAACAGTATCAATGACTTCGTTGATTGGGACGTCTCCTGCCTGAAATTTTTTTATTGCAACCGATAAACAAGCAAAGTTGCATTTTGTAAAAGCCAAAGGTTTTTTTATATTCGGGTTGGCAATCGTAATCTGGGCACTTTTAATGCTCTCGCCTTCTTCTGCATCAAATTGCCTCAAAAAACGGACTGTCATGAGAAACTTCCAATGTGAATGAAAACTCGTTTTAACATGTGATTTAGAAGGCTATTTATTCTCATTTTTACAAATCACAAATTACTTATTAACAGCCTAACTGCTGCCTAGTTTCCAGCTGACTCCTGTATTCATTTACATGGATTTTTATCCAGTGATCACGGAAGTGCCAACTTCCATCTACTTTACTTCCGTGATGACCAAATTAATCATAAACAAATTATAAATAACAAAACAACTTAACCTACTTAAGCTAACTTAATTTATTGTAGTATTCTAGGGCGCTGACACAACAATTAATGTGTTTTTCGCTGCGCGTAACTCAATTATTGTGTCAGCGGAAACTTACGTGTGGATAATTGCTTCCGTCAATGTGGGTTATTGATCTAGGTCATCACCCCATTACCCGGAAGGAATCATTCACATGTTATTATATAACAGGACCATTTTATCGAAATGATCCGCATAATAAATGTCAACATCAATCCATGTGCCTCATCGAGTGTGGATAGGTTGTGGTGGTGTTGGAGTTTCGGGAAACGTCGTGGTGTCTATGAATCGAGAACGTATAAAGTCAGGAAAATATTTCAATACGAGTTTCAAAACACCAGGACTTACTTTTCTAAATATTTTCTTAACTTCAGAAACCACATCATTCACATCATTGATTTTGTTCGAATAAAGTCAGCCACACGAGGTAAACCATGCGCGAGACACGTGACATTAACCATTTTTGGGTAAAATACCTTTAACAAACCATATCGCCGTTCCGGAAGAACATTGACGTAAATGCAAAAACTGCAATTTTACAGGAGAGTAAAAAAACGATTTGCAGTTCTATAAAACGTTTAATTGAAAACGATGTAAGTGACATAAAATAATGGTATATTTACAGTATGTAGAATATATACTTTACTTTCATTTACCATGGATTAGAATTTAAGCACCCTAATTTCAACCCTAAATCTCAACCCCTAAGTGCAGTTACGTCATTGTTTCTCTAAGAATTGGCGGTTTTGAGTGGAACTAAAGTTACGACAGGGTTCCCCCGAATCCAGGTTGTTTTTCGCATTTTTTTATGTACTTATCGGGATTTGACAGTTTTTGCATTTAGGTCACTGTTCTTCCGGATCGGCGATATAAGGTGCTGCGTCGGTTGCGACCAATAAAACTTCATTCCTGTCGAAATCTATAATTTTTGACAAATTCACTTATTACATTGGAAAAAACTCAAAATATTTTTGTCAAACATGCTCAAAACGTTCATTGATTCATCAAAATATGTTGCGATTGTGTGGCTGTTTGCGGCATCCATAACCTTGGAAGCAAACAAATATGAGCTGTGTGGATCGCCGAGCACGCCAAACACCAAATTGGCCACATATCGCTGCTAGCCACATCGGTCGTTTCATCCAATGATAACCAATTATGCTTTCTGGCCGCAATCTTTTTCATTCGTTCGATATTTTCATCGAACAAACTAGGCACGCACTTTTGACACAATAGAGATTTGGATGCAGCGGAAAATTTTGTGTACTTTTCGATGAAAAGTTTCACGCTTTCATTTGCAATTTTATGCAACTTAGAAAATATGCTTTGGTTTTTTCAAAAAAAGTGGCCTTGGACTTGGACAAACTTCAAAATTAAACCGGCACAATTTCGTGCTACCTTTCACACGACTGAATTTCAACTAACTAGACTTGTTACTTCTTATTAAATTTATAATGTTAAATTAGCTTACCTCACCAATCATGCTTTTCCGGCCGCCGTCACGAGGTGCGATTAAACTTGCTTAAATTGCAGGTTCAATCGGCGAAGTTCAATTGCTTATTTCACTAATTTTTCGAACACGCGTTTCAATTACTGTGGGAACGGAAATTCTTACGAAATGCAATTTTGATGAAAAATGCGCGCGATTCTTTAAATAGTTACAAGGCTGTTCAAACATTTTCTATACTAGGGTTAGTTCCCAAGTATGTTACCTGCAAAGGAATATTTGCTTCTAAAAATGTACGAGTTAGATCCATCCAATTCACTGGCTCTTTGGTTTTTAGCTGGCGATGGCAACGTTAAGAGAGTTCATGGTGTGGTTCCCCTTATTTTTTCGTTCTATATTTTTGTCTGTGTTTTTCCATTAGTGCAGTGTTGATCAGCCTCATATTTTTGTTTTGCGAACACATTTTTATCACATACTAGCTTTCCCGGCGAACTTTGCTTCGCCTAAGAGGCAATAAACGAGCAGATTTTTGATTTTTTTTTATTAGGATAAAAGTATTTAACTTTAATAATAAATATTTTAATGATTCTTTATTGGCCATGTGTTTTGGTGCATGGGTTTCATTCTTCAGTTAAGCACCGTGTGATAGACGACATTTTTCGTTTTATCATCAGGCGCAAGAACAAATAACGTAGATGGTCTTCCGACCTGTGAACATGCCACATAGAATTGACCACGGGAAAAACATGGATTTTCTAGATTCAGACCACAAACTTTCAAGCATTGGCCTTGTGATTTGTTAATGGTCATGGCGAATGCAAGACAGATCGGAAATTGAAGTCGTTTAAACTCAAACAGCATATCGCTTGGGATTATCGGGATCCTTGGAATGAGAACTTCCTCACCTTCGAATTTTCCTTTGAGTATCGTGGCGTAAATCACATTGTTCATCAATTTAATTACCACCAAACGCGTTCCGTTGCACAGTTTCGGTTGGTTTATGTTTCGAAGCATGATAACTACGGAGCCAACCTTTAGTCGTAAATTGTGCGCTGGTAAGCCAGGCACATCCAAGGAGTTTAAAAATTCAATTGGATAGTTGGTGGCTTCATCTTCATTTGTTACACAGTCAATAGATTTGAATGAATGCAGTGCACCAATGATCTCATTCTGAATTATGTAGTTTAAGTCATCTACATCTTTATTCGTAGCCGCCGTAATGTTGGATTTCGCACGAACAGTGGCTAAATCTACTGACATGAGGAATGTCTTACCAGTTCCACCTGGGGCATCCAGGAAATATAAACCACATATTCCATCATCAATTGCCTTCATTAATGTATCATAAACTTCCTTTTTGTTGGGGATTCAACAGGGGTAGATTCGTTTGAACTACTAACTCTAATTCCTGATGATCATATCCACGTTCCCGTTACAATTCTCGATTAAATGCGTCACTCATTTCACGATTTGGCGCTGGCATTCTTAACCTGACTAATAAACTACCGCACATGATGTAACCCATGTCTTTGCTCAAGAGCAAAGCCCGATTATGTATTTCCTCATTCATCTCAAGATCGTGATTTTTTGAACTGACACGAATTTGATGTAAAATGTCTTCTGACATATTATTCTTGTATTTGTGCCACAGGTTAGATGGGTTTGATGGAAAGCATGTCGAAATGATGATAGCAAATAATGTGCGTATCTGACTTGGAGATGCAGAGATAATTGCTTCAACCATTGTCGTATCCCAATGGGTATCGTTTTCTAGTAAATTGAGTTCTTCACATGCAGCACGATATGTTGGAAATATTGGCCCACGCACATTTACCAGCAACGACCGCAAATAGAAGCATTCATCATTCTTTGGATGAACTGTATGTATACATACGACCAAGAGCATCAGTAGAACGCACATCCGGATAACCAGGAACCGCATCGCCTTGCTTCCGTCGTTGAAAATTTTTCGATGAAGCATTCCAAGTGTAATAACATGGCATCTCCGAGTAAAGCAAAGTTCGTGCAAATGGATAGTTTTGGCAGATCGCAAAGAAATTGGTCAATGTTGTCGCTGGAGGTGTTTCAGCACTTTGAACAACATTCGAAGCCGTGAAATATACTCGTTGACCATTCTCCAGATGCACCGCCAAATGCACAACAGTAGGATGACGTTCGTGAATAGGGAATGCGAGTATACGCCAAATCGCTTCATTGCAGTTCACATACCGACAAACTTGATAGCGCGCAATTTCATCGTTGGTATTGGAGGTTTGGATGCCAAAAACTGCTGCCTTTCGTGACGTATTTGCAGGTGTTTTTTATGGACTTTACTGAATTGCAATACTCAACGTTACAATGTGTCTTGAATGTTTTGGAAATAAGTGGCGAATATGGAACAATCCAACTGTTGCCGACCACGAAATCCATTCTTTTCACTTTTGTTGTGATAGTCCGACCGTTATCATCGGTTGGTCGACGCCGAAACAGTAGATAACCATCGTTGCCAATGACTTTGCAACGTTTGGAACTCTTTCCGTCGACCATGCAACGTGATTGGGGATTGATGGCGTCACACGGTCCATGAATCATATTTATAATTAACACGGTCTGGACCGGCTTCGTGATCGGGAATCTGATCGGGAATTTTTCTAGTCAACACTCTCCCATCAAGTCCCCTTGCTATCCGAAAGTTCCCCGATTTATAAGTATCGACAGCGTTGCCATATGCAATTTTCCATTTAAATAATTTTAGTTTCTTCAGATGGCACCAACGTTGCCATATGGAACACTTCGGGCGAAAACCCATTGGTTTTCTAACAAATTTATCAAAAGTATTGTAACAAATGTTTTCTTTGCGTGTTGTGTTTGCCGAGCGGTAGCGAAACTCCTTTCTGATGGGGCTGATGACCTTCGTTTGCGTTGAATTTGCACTCACTTTATTTTAGTATATCCAATTTTCCGCGTGTTTTTCTATTCGATCCCGTACTACGTTTTTATTGACAGCTCACCCGAAAAACAAAACTAGTCCACCTAGTAACTAACGGTCGTTACTTGGTTTTCTTTTTCACCAAACAACCGTGTTGCCATACACGAGTTTGCCCTTTTCGCGCGGGATCTATGAGATGGCGTGTTATGTCCGTTCTGATAACTCGTGCATGGCAATGTCGCGTTACACTGCCCCCGTCTTTTAAAGGTCAAAGTTCCGACTGACCCGTTTCAAATTGGTGGTTAGGCTGTTGTTTTACTGCTCGTCCTCTTCGGACACATACGGCATAAGCCGGTCTCGGTGGACGGTGATGATTTTCGTCCCGTTGGGTTTCTTTATCTGGTAGATCACGTCGCCTAGCTTTTCCAAGACTTCATATGGGCCGTCCCAGTCCCGTTGTAATTTGGGACACCTTCCTTTCTTCCTCTTGGGGGTGTACAGCCAGACCACGCTTCCCATCGGTAGCGTCGATGTATTTGCCTTTAAATCGTAGCGGTCTTTCCTTCTGCGGCTTGACGCCCGGAGTGCGAGGCGATTATGATCATGGATGGTTTGCAGGCGGTCGGTGAATTCTCTTAAGTACCGGCTTGTGGAGAGCTGGGTTCTTGGGGGGTAGCCGTAAGACAATCCAGTCGGCATCCTTAACTCCCTGCCGAAGAGAAGCATTGCTGGGGTTTGTTTCGTGGACTCGTGCACTGCTGTCCGATAGGACATCAGAAGTAAGGGTAGACATATATCCCAATTCGTCTGATGTTCATCCACGAATTTCGATAAATAGTTGAGGATGGTCCGGTTGAAACGCTCTACCATGCCGTCAGACTGGGGGTGTAGCGGAGTCGTACGTGTCTTGTCAATGCCAAAGAGACGCATCACTTCGAGGAAGACGGACGACTCAAAGTTTCTACCCTGGTCGGAATGTAGTTGGAGGGGTGCTCCGAATCGAGTAAAGACCTCTTGAACAAGTGCTTCGGCTACTGTCTCTGCTGTCTGATTGGGAATCGCTACAGCTTCCGGCCATTTAGTGAAGTAATCCATCAGCACCAAGATGTATCGATTACTTCTCTCCGTTGTTGGTAATGGGCCCAATACGTCGATGGCGACCCGTTCGAATGGTGCTCCTACGTCGTGCGTTTGGAGTCGCGATCGTTGCTTCCTCCTTGGTCCATTCCGTGCCTGGCACGTAGTACAGCATTGGCAGTAGTTCTCGACGTCGCGAGTACAATCGACCCAGTAAAATTGCTGCTTCACCTTTTGTAGTGTTTTTAGCACCCCAAAGTGGCCACCGGTAGGACTGTTGTGGGCCAGCTCGATGACATCCTTAACACGCCCTCGTGGCACCAACAATTGGTGATGGTCGTGTAGCGTCTGGGATACGTGTCGGCACACCTTGCCGCTGCAGAGAAACAAAGTGGACCACATACTCCAGTAGGCTTTGAGAGGGGGAGCCAATCCGCAAACAGCTTCGCGGTCCGGTCGTTCGTTTCGCCCAAGCCATTGGTAGATTACTCCCAAAACAGGATCCGTCCGTTGTTCAACCGAGAAACTATCTTCAATGCCGACGACACGTACGCGGATAGCGTCTTGTTCTTCTAGTCGACCACAGTAGCGGCATTCCGAAGAGCTGCAAGGCCTCCGGGAGAGCGCGTCCGCGTTAACATGTTTCGCGCCGGGACGGTGGGTGACATCAAAATCGTATTCCTGGAGTCGCTGTATCCACCTGGCTACCTGGCCTTCTGGTTCCCGAAAATTCATTAACCACTTTAGGGAGGCGTGGTCGGTGCGTAGCACGAAATGTCTGCCTAACAGGTATGGTTGAAAGTGTTTGACTGCCTTAACTACAGCAAGAAGCTCCCTCCGGGTGACGCAATAGTTCCGTTCCGCTTTGCTGAACGTTTTGCTGTAGTATTCGATAACACGTTCTCCGTCTTCAGAGTTCTGAGAGAGCACTGCCCCCATCGCATGTTGGCTGGCATCGGTATCTACAAGGAATGGCAGGTCCGAACGTGGTTGACACAAGATTGGGGCAGCTACCAGCTGACTTTTTAGTTTTTGGAAGGCATCATCGCAGTCTTCAGTCCATAGGAACTTCCTGCCCTTCTCCGTGAGTTGATGGAGAGGTCGTGCGATTCGAGAGAAGTCACAAATAAAGCGTCGATAGTACCCACATAGACCAATTAATGCCCGGACGTCGCGTTGATTCAGTGGTGTTGGCCATTCGCTTACTGCCGAGACTCTGGTCGGGTCTGGTTCTATGCCCGCTGGGGATATCACGTGTCCAAGGTACTTGACGGATTTCTGGCACAACTCACACTTCGCTGGAGACAGTTTAAGACCGGCTGTCCGCAGTCTTTCGAAAACCAACGTAAGTCGGCTTAGAAGTTCTTCAAACGTTTTCGCGTGCACCAGAACGTCGTCCAAGTAAACTAAGCAGACTTCATAGGGGATGTCGTGTAGGATTCGTTCCATCAGCCGTTGAAACGTTGCTGGTGCATTGCATAGACCAAAGGGCATCACTTTGAACTCATAAAGCCCCCGTCCGAAACTGAATGCTGTCTTCTCCCGCGCAGTTTCTTCCAGCTCCACCTGCCAATAGCCGGATTGTAGATCGAGAGTGGCAAACCATTCAGAATCGCCTAACGCTTCCAAGATCAGGTCAATACGTGGAAGGGGGTAGGAGTCCTTTTTTGTGACCTCGTTTAGTTGTCGATAGTCCACACAGAATCTTAATTTGCCGGTCTTCTTTCTCACTAGGACGACTGGTGAGCACCAAGGGCTTTCGGAAGGTGTAACAACGCCGTGCTCTAACATCTCTCGTAATAGTTTTTCAGCCTCCTCTCGACGGGCGTACGGTAGTCTTCGCGGCGGCAGCTTGATGGGTGTTGCGTCTCCAGTATCGATCCGGTGTTGATGGCGAGACGTGCGGCCTAAATCGGTTGGCGATGACGAGAAAACATCCTCATTGGAAACGAGAACCTCCAACAACTTCGCTTGCTGTTCCCCGTCCAAATTCTGCACAGTTCGTAGGGAGAGCTCTTTGACCTCCTTGTTGGTGAATTCCCCCGCTTTTCCGTTGGCCAGCCGGGTAGTTGCACATAATACGGCTCCTTGCTGCTGAGTTCGTAAGTCGACGAAGTTGACCTCAGTACCCTTCACTTTTAACACTCCTTTCGCAAAGTCGATGCAGCAGTGGTTTTTTTGTAAAAAGTCCATACCAAGTAGGCAATTGTGGTCGATATTCGCGACGTACATGGCATGGCGTAAGGTGAGCTTTCGTAGGTGGATCGTGACGTTTAGTATGCCTACTACGGACGATAACTCCCCGGTTACACTGCGAATCATGGCCCCACTTGGTTCGATGGACTTCATTAACATCTTCTTGGGGAGGGCGTTCGGGTGGACGATTGAGTGAGTGGCTCCTGTGTCGACGAGCATGCGCGCTGGGACTCCGTTGAGCTTGCCCTGGACGCACAATTCGAGCGGTGCGGACTTCGTGAGGCGGATGAGGATGGGGCAGTTGTCTTCCGTTGGCCCTGGCCCCGTGGAGCCAACGGGCAGCTGTTTTCCGACGAGTTCTTTTCTTCTTGGAACGGCAACAGTCCATGGTCGTCCGATTCTTCAATTTGCGGGCAGGTGGGTGAATCAGTTACTTGTCGTTGAAATCGCTGGCGTCTACTGAGGTTCTTTCGTGGAGCGCGTCCTTTCTTCCAGGGTTTCGTTCGTCTTCCAGATCGTCGGTTTGCTGGCCGTTCATCCTTGTGGCCTCGCTGAGAAGCGAGCCGGCTGCCGCGTAAACGTGTACCGTTTAGCCCAGTGACATTGACCGCCATTTTCTTCTGCCCATACTGTTTAATTTCAAACTCGACTTCCTCACCTGCACTAAGAGATGGTATTCCGTCGTTCCAACTCCAGTTTCGTAGGGAGCTCTGGGGTACGTAGACATCTTTTCCACCATCCGCCCTCTGGATGAATCCGTACTTACGTGTAGTGTTATACCACACGACGGTGCCGCTGTATCTTGATGTCATGGGAGCCTTGGGTTCGGTGGTCTTGATCAACTTGGGCTCCTCTAAGCTGATCGAAAGGCGTTTCCCGACTGGCTGGTGTTTTGGGACGCGGCAGGTGTATTGGGCCGTCTGAGTTGGGAGTCTTCTGCATCTATCGTGGCGACGGAAGTCCGCAATATCCTCTGAGCACTTCTCGTTGCTGCACGGTGGTCCAAATACGTCTGCCCAAAGTTACAGGCTTCCGCGGTCGTCTTTGGTGTTCGGGTGCGAATGGCTAGTTGTACTTCTCCATCAGCTATGCCGTCTAGGAACTGCTCTAAGGCAAGGCGGTCGGTAATCGAGTCAGGCCAATCAGGGTAGGCCAAATGCGTCAGCCTCACTATCTCTCTGGCGTATGCGTCCAACGACTCCCCGGTGCGTTGACTCCTTCGCCGTAACTCACTATGCGCCGTCTGTTTATTCCTCTGCGTGCCAAACCGATTTCTTAATAGGTACGTGAGCTGCCGATAATTATTCCGAGTGTTTGGTCCTAAGGCGGCGACAAAACTGAGTGCTGGACCCCGCAACTTAGGGATCAGTCGCGCAGCAGTCATCTCTTCGCTCCACGCATTCAATAGGGACACAGATTCAAGGTGAACTTGGAACTCCGGCCACGGGACACTGCCGTCGTACTCCATGAGTACTTCCTCCTGTGCGTTCCAAGGGACGAACGGCTGGGGGCTCGATGTCGTGGGTGGCAGTCGGGAGGGTCCAGCCATCAAAAGCGTCCTCGGTTGACGGTTCGTCGTAGCGCGCGGTACTCCAAAGAATTCTCCGTTCGAATGTGTTGTTGGTTGCTGGTGCGTTGTAATTGGATCCAACGTTGGAAGCGGAGGTGGTGGTTCGATCGCTGATGGACTTCCAAGATGCTCCAAGTCATTCCTCAGGTTCCGCAGTATCTCGGTATGCCTGCCGCGGCTCGTCGGTAAGCCGGTCGCTACGGTTGGCGACGGGATTTCGTTCCACAAACAAGCCGGCTGGGCTGGTAGTCCTGAGTTCGCTCCAGTAGATCGCAGGTCTGTCACATTTTCCAAGGAATGTGCAGCTGTGGATATCGCAGGTCGCTCTTCTCGAGCCGTTATGGTTCCCGGTGGTGGTATCGTACAGGAATTTTCCCTTCCTGTCGGGGTCTGCATCAAGGCTAGTGTTTCCAGGCGGCGTCGAAATACTTCTTCGTCACTTTGTTCCACGTTGGCCACTCGTTCGCTCAAACCATTTATGTCACTTCTCATCCCAGTCATCGATGTCGCTAGATCTTTCACTGCCTGCTGTATTTGTTGCAGGGTCTCACCAATCATGTTAGTGGGCGCGAGGTCAGCCCCTTGTATGTTACGTGTTGAGTTCGGTGACGTTGCCATCACTTTCAAATGTACCCCACACCTGACACCAGTGTAACAAATGTTTTCTTTGCGTGTTGTGTTTGCCGAGCGGTAGCGAAACTCCTTTCTGATGGGGCTGATGACCTTCGTTTGCGTTGAATTTGCACTCACTTTATTTTAGTATATCCAATTTTCCGCGTGTTTTTCTATTCGATCCCGTACTACGTTTTTATTGACAGCTCACCCGAAAAACAAAACTAGTCCACCTAGTAACTAACGGTCGTTACTTGGTTTTCTTTTTCACCAAACAACCGTGTTGCCATACACGAGTTTGCCCTTTTCGCGCGGGATCTATGAGATGGCGTGTTATGTCCGTTCTGATAACTCGTGCATGGCAATGTCGCGTTACAGTATTGATCATTTGAGTATCAATCCAAAACAACTTGTCGATTTCATTCCACTGGTAATATGCAGAGCTTCTGTACTGCTCGCTTCAGTTTACTTGTTGATGTTTCTACCATTACATTTCTCACCAAACCGTCTTTACTTGGCAATAATTCCACAATCCTACCAAGGGCCCAACTAGCAGGTGGAAAATTCTCACTTTTTAAAACAATTATCTGTCCAATTTGAATACTTTCCTTCTCGCGTCTCCATTTTTTGCGTTCCTGAAGTGTCGAAAGATATTCCGAATGCCATCTATTCCAAAAGTGTTTCACCATGTTTTGGCGATCTTTCCATAATTTAACTCCGTGCTGCTCCGGTCTTTTATCAATAGCAAATGGCAAACGGAGAACTAGAGGTTCTCCACACAGGAAATGTCCAGGCGTGAGTGCCTGCATGTCCATGAGATCGTCATTTAGTTTAGTAAGCGGGCGCGGGTTGAGTATAGCTTCAATTTTCGTTCAGATAGTCAGCAATAGTTCATAAGGGAGAGACCGAGTGCCCACAGTTCTTTTCAAATGAAACTTCATTGACTTGACAGCGGCTTCATAAATACCACCTTGATGTGGTGCTGCTGGTGTCATATATATCCATTCCGTTCCTTTAAACGCTAAATGATCCAAACAATCCATATCTATCCATTTCTCCAATGCCTTTTGTAATTCTTTCCCAGCAAACACAAACGACGTACCATTATCGCTGAATAACTTTTCACATCGTCCGCGTCGAGCTTCAAATCGTTCATAGCAAGCGATGAACGCTATCCCGGTCATGTTGTCACGTGCAAAAATTGCTGACAAGCCTCCGGCCCCTCCGGAGGTTGGTGACTCACCCGGCCTATTGCTCACGAGGAAAAGGTCGTGGGTGGGCGCCACTCGTTTTAGGCGAGTCACCTGTGCGATTCGCGGTCAAAGCGAGAAATCCCGCGGTCGCGTTGATTGAAAAAGAATTCTTTCCGTTACTCTACTCACTTTAATTTCCAACTATTGTTCATAGGTGCCGGCTTACAATTTCATACATGTATCTTCTTAAACTAACTATCCTACCCCTACTCTATTCTTAGCGCTTAAGATCACTAACTAACCTTATCTCACCTCATTCCAACCTAATATTAAGTACTTATCTCTAGTGAACCGCTCGTTGTCGTCGCTCCCTTAGCTCCCGCCGTGGCCCCTGCTTCCTCCACTGATGGCTGCGCCCTCGCTAACTTGCTGCACAAAATGTCTTCGATTTGTCCTTTAGCACTACTGTTTCAAACAATTAATGAACTCTAAATAGACTATCTTCATCGTGTCTTTCAGCACTCGCGCTAGATACCCTCGATATTGGGTGAAATGTCTCTAACTTGTCTCTTAATCACTGATCTCAATTTAACGAACTCTAAGTAAACTGTCTTCCCCGTGTCTTTTAGCACTCGCGCTGGATACCCTCGATATTGGGTGAAATGTCTCTTTTAATCGCTGATCTCAATTCATCTTTTGATCACTGATCTCAATTTGATGAACTCTAAGTAAACTATCCTCCACGTGTCTTTTAGCACTCGCGCTAGATACCCTCGATATTGGGTGAAATGTCTCTAACTTATCTCTTAATCACTGATCTCAATTTAATGAACTCTAAGTAAACTGTCTTCCACGTGTCTTTTGGCACTCGCGCTAGATACCCTCGATATTGGGTGAAATGTCTCTAACTTATCTTTTAATCACTGATCTCAATTTAACGAACTCTAAGTGAACTGTCTTCCACGTGTCTTTTAGCACTCGCGCCAGATACCCTCGATATTGGGTGAAATGTCTCTAACTTATCTTTTAATCACTGATCTCAATTTAACGAACTCTAAGTAAACTGTCTTCCACGTGTCTTTTAGCACTCGCGCTAGATACCCTCAATATTGGGTGAAATGTCTCTAACTTATCTCTTAATCACTGATCTCAATTTAATGAACTCTAAGTATACTGTCTTCCACGTGTCTTTTAATCCTTGATCATATTACCGGCACCTCTCGCGGGTTTCACCATCACCCACTTTTCATAAATACTTTTCTTCACGTAAACTAATCGCGACCACGAATCTCTTTCTTTTTACAATCGCGTGACTCCGTCTTTATGCTCCTGCGATCGCGAATCTCCCGCTGTCGATCAATCGCTCTCCGTCGAGAAGACTAGCCACCCCAAAAAAAGCCACGTTTTTCCGTCTGGGGTCCCTTATATCCCCAACCTTTCAACGGGATTGAATGCGCACGACCCCACTCCTTTGCGACGCGCGTGTCCTGGGTTATACGTGTCCTGAGTCACGTACTCCCTTCGCGCACGATCCTCGGTCGTGTTCCCCGGTCATTCAACTCGGTTGAATGGCTGAATGTCCCTGCTGCAGAGGCTCCACCTCCTCCCCACGCGTCGGGAGGCGTCCTCGTGCAGATGGGTACAAGGTCAACGACCGAATTCCCACGTCGGTCGATGACCCCGATGCTCGTGTCGACTGGTTCCTACGATTCTCAGTCGTACGGCACTCAAAGGGGGCGGGGTCAACTAGCCATTGTTGCTCACCCTTGACTGATGGCCGGCTAGGCGATCAGTCGCTTTAGCGTCGCGACGGCGGGTGGACGTTGATTGACTCCCGATTATGCGCCTTGAGGTAGGCAATCGCTTGCTTCTACGTAATATTTTCTCTGGCCTGCGATTGCCTAACTCTTGGCGTTCCGAACCCGGAAATCGCGACCGTGATATCCCCCCCTTACCTCAAGAGGATCACCCGATCCTGTCTCTCCCTATCGTCCTAATTAGACCTGTCTTGGGGTATCTTAGTTACACCTAACCTGATCGAACCTAATCCTAATTCCCTACGAGTGCTTCAAACTGCTGGTTGGTGTATCCTCTCAACTGGTGCTGTTCGGAGTTATTCTGGCGCTAAGGTATGTAGGTCTTGAGGTCTTTCACGTTCCAGACCCCAGCTTCCTTGCCTTTTCCGTCTGTAAGCTTGTAGGTGGCCGTGGAGACTTTCTTTTGTATTGTAAATGGGCCTAAATACTCAGGAGCTAACTTCGCGGTGAATCCTTTGCTGGCATCCGATTGGTTGTGATTTCGCCGCCAGACCATGTCGCCCTCTGCAAAATTCGGGGTTCGCTTCCTCATGTCGTAACGTTTGCGTTGTTTTTGTTGGGCTTGCGTCATTCGCGCGTGTATCCTCTTCCGTATCCTCTGGAGTTCCTCAGCGCGTTCTCTCGGATCAATCGTGCCTCCCTCCTTTTCCGGCGGTGTTGGTCCCGCTCTGTTAGTGATCATTTCCCTGCCAAAGTTCATGAAGTAGGGAGTTACTCCCATATTTTCGTGCGTGTATGTCCGTAGGGCGCACCCGATCTTGGCCAAGTCCTTATCCCAATGCTTTTGGTTCGCTCCGACATAGGATCTCAACATTCTCTTTATCTCCTGATTTGTTCGTTCCGCGGGATTGGCTTGTGGGTGATACAGCGCCGTGTAGCACACTTCCGTGCCGTAGTCCTTCGCCAGTTGCTGTAGCTGCTTCGACTTGAATTGTACTCCGTTGTCGCAGACTATCTTCAACGGTGCTCCGAACATGAGGTAGACCTCTTCCTCCAGGATTCTTGCTGTTTCGTTTGCCGTGGCTGCTCGCATTGGTTTGACTAGGGCGAACTTGGTGTGGTAATCTACCACTGTTAAAATGTGAGTATAGCCCCGACTCGATCGTGGTAGGGGTCCGATCAGATCTACGCATATAGTCTCCCAGGGTTCAGTGACTCTAGTTGCTCGTGTCACCATTGCGCCCATTGTCGGTTTCCTCTCTACTTTGATTGCTTGGCATATTTTACATTTCCTGACGTATTCTGCGATGTCTTTTGCCATGCCCTTCCAGTAGTATTTTTGCTTTACCCTGTTTAATGTTCGTCGTATCCCCATGTGTCCAGCCTTCGGGTCGTCGTGACACTCCCAGAGTACCCCCTCTCTTTCTTCTTCGGTTGCCATCCTTTTCCACGTCTTGCCCGTCAATTTGGCGTGGCTCCCTTCCGTCTCTTTCCATCTTGGGGGCCCTGCCTCTCGGTTTTTCTTAGTGATAGCGACTTCACTTACCCCTGGTATTGCTCTGGACAGTGCATCTGGTACTACGTTTTCCTTGCCTTTGCGATGTACGACCTCAAAGTCGAATTGTTGCAGTCTTACTGCCCATCTTGCTAATCTGCCATTGGGGTCCTTGAGGTTGTTTAGCCACACCAAGGAGTGATGGTCTGTGATGACCGTGAACCTCGTCCCTTCGATGTATGGCCTGAGTTTCTCCACTGCCCACAGGACGCCCAGACACTCCTTCTCTGTGGTGGAGTATTTGCGCTCTGTTTTCGACAATGATCGACTGAGATAACAAACTGCTCTTTCTCCTGATTGGTCGGACTGGCTAAGTACTGCTCCTATGCCTACGTCTGACGCGTCCGTTTGTATCTTGAACGGTAGTTCGAAGTTTGGGCATGCTAGTACTGGAGGTGTCGTGAGCCTTTCTTTGCAGCTTGCAAAGGCTGTCTCGCACTCATCTGTCCATCTGAATCGCGCACCCTTCTTCAACAGTGCGTTGAGTGGCGCCACCAGCGTTGCGTGGTTTGGTATAAATCTTCTGTACCATGAAACCATCCCCAGAAATTGTCTCACCTGTCGGACGGTCGTGGGGCGCGGAAATTGATGTATGCTTTCGCACTTCTCCGGGTCCGCTTGTAGACCTTCTCTATTCACCACGTACCCCAAGTATTGCAACTGGTCTCTGCAGAATTTGCACTTCTCTCTGGATACCTTCAACCCTGCCTCTCTTAGACGCTTGAAAACCTCCCGCAGTACTTCCAGGTGTTTCTCAAATGTGGAGGTCACGACGATGACGTCATCCAAGTATGTGAACACATTTGGTTCCAGGGTGGCTCCCAGAATGCGATCCATCAGCCTTTGCCACGTTGCCGAAGAATTATGTAGCCCGAATGGCATTCGTCGGAATTGGAAAAGTCCGCGCCCGGGAATGGTGAATGCTGTGTAGGACTTTGAGTTCTCTGCCATTGGTACCTGCCAGAAGGCCGATTTCACATCTAACGAAGATAGGTACTTGGCTTCCCGGAGCTTATCCAATGTTGCATTTACATAGGGCAACGGGTAGGCGTCTTTCTCTGAGACTGCGTTCAGTTTCCGAAAATCCACGCAGAATCGGTATGATCCATCCTTTTTCCTGACTAGCAGGATGGGTGATGACCAGGGGCTGTTGGATGGTTCTACAACCCCCAATTTCAGCATTTCGTCCAATTCTTCATGGATGTGTTGTTGAACCTTGGGGGACACCGGATAGTACCGCTGCTTAATTGGTTGCGCTTCGGTCTTTATTGAGTGCTCGACGAGATTGGTTCGACCCAGACCTTCTCCCAATTGTTCGAACTCTTCTTGTACCAGCGTCTCTAGTTCTCTTTTTTGTTTTGCTGTCAGGTCATCGTTATTCCTCAGTGTCGTATCTTCTTTCGCTCCTAACGTGGCTATCTCCCAGTTGAGCCTTTCCATGTTTAAGGTTAGCCCAAACCTTCTCCAAAAGTCTATGCCTAGTATCAGTTCGTTTGGGATGGAAGTTATGACCAGTAACTCCATTTCTTGAACCTTGCTGCCTACTTGTACGTTCGCCGAGATTTCTCCACCCACTTTGCACAGTTCTCCATTTGCCATGCGCACATGTCTTACTCCTTTTAGCTCGCGCATGTTCACCTTGCCTTTAATTTTTCTCCACCCCCCTTCACCGAGTATCGACCTACTCGCCCCTGAGTCCAACAAGCCTATCACTTCTACGCCGTCTACTTTCACCCTCATGTGTGGCCTATTGTCCCCCTCATATACTTCCAGGGCATAGGCCAGTCTTGGGATCTCGGCACCCTCTCGCGACCTGTTGGTTGCACGCGCTCGGTCGCCTAGCGTGTGCCTCCCGCGTTTCCCGAATCCGACCCTGCGTCATGATTCTCGTGCGATCTCGATTTATTTATGTCTGATCTGCGTTCGTTTCGGTTGCAGTTTGGGCACGAAGATCGTATCGCCCCTGGACGACCACAACCGAAGCATCTGCGCGGTTGGTCGCAGTTCCGGGAAGTGTGACCGTCTCGTCTGCAGTTCCAGCATCTTATGTCGCTTCGTGGCTGAATGATGGCTACTGACTCTAGGCCCTCTCTTAGATAAGCCAAGTCCGGCTCCAAAAGTCCTTTCGTCCTTCTCAATGGTGGTGGTACGTATGCCTCGACCCTGGCTCTGGTTAGTTCCAGACTTCTTCCCCACTGTACGAGGTCAGCGATGGTCTCGAATTTTTGTCTTCCTAATTGTGTTAAGTAAAACGGCGCCAGGTTGCGGGTGAGGGTTTTAAGCCGTTCCTCTTCTGGTGGTGGGGTTGACAGCCGTCGAAACAGACCCTCCATGGATGCCACGTACGTACCCATTGACTCCTCCCGAGCTTGGGTCCTCGCTCTTATTTCCTCCATCAAACGCTCGTTGTAGTCTGGTGGTAAGAATTCCTGCCTTAGCTCAGACACTAATTCTGCCCAATCTCTGAAATTCCCCTTGTTCGCCCTGAACCAGGTGAGTGCACGGCCGGTGAAAAGTTCCACTGCTGACCTGAAAAGTGCCCTCGAATTGATACCTCGCGACGTCCGCAATTCCTCGACTCTTTCTAGAAAGCAGCCCACTGATTCTTGTGCAGTTTCCGCGAATGTTATCCCCCACTTTTGGACTTGTACAGTCTCTACGCATGCCACTCCCGGTTGTCTGGGATTTGACGTGCCATTCTCTCCTTCGCCCGTGTCTTCCGCTTCAGAGGACGTTTCTGCACCATCTATTCTGATCATCAACTGGCCGTAACTCAGACGTAGCTCTGCCTCGATGGATGCTTTAAGCCTTTCTCCATCCGCTGATTTGGTTGGGAGGCGTCCGACTCGCCGTAGCGCAAACGCCACCTTTGTCTCGATTTTATCAATACCCTTCCTTCCCTCCTGCCCAATTCGGAAGGCTTCTACCGCGTCCTTCACTTCTGCCAACGACTCCTGCAGCGCCTTCACCTCCTCTTCGTATGTGAAGGGATACGGTATCGCCGTTGGATTCCCCAAAGCTCTCGCTGCCTTCTCCGCAGCCCTTAATGTCTTTCTCATCTCATCTACCGTACCAGGTTGTAGACCGTGCATCGCCAGTTCGTATGTGAGCTCCTTCTGTGAGAGTCTATCGATGTTTATTTTTATCTTTCCTGCCATTTTTAGGAGGATTCTGGGAGGGATACTTGATTAAATTCAACTACGAAGGTCTATGCATGAGAGGATAACTGCAAACTCTCCCTGATGCTTGCTCTCCTCCAGGTGAAAAGAGGGAAAAAAGAAGAAAGAAAAAAAAAAAAAAAAAAAAAAAGGAACAAAAACAAGAAAAAAAGAAGAAAAAAAACAAAATTTTAATATTTTTGTAACCCCGAACAAACGAAACAAGTACCCAACGAAGATTAGGAGGAGGAGTGGCGTTAGTCTTTGATTACACTTTCTACAATGTTACCGAAATTTTGTCTCCACGGCAAAGATTCTTATCCTATCTGTGCCTCCTTGCACAAACAAAAGAAAGAAAAGAAAAAGAATAAGCTATGATGAGAAGAGAAAAGAAAAACCAATTTAATTTAAATCGCCATGCGCGTCGTCAAACATGCGTGTAAGTGAAGTGTTCCCGTATGAATCTAGATAACCCGATTGACGTTAAATCTACGTTAATATTGTCTGCGATTGGTTTATTCGTGCCCCACGTTGGGCGCCAAAAATGTCACGTGCAAAAATTGCTGACAAGCCTCCGGCCCCTCCGGAGGTTGGTGACTCACCCGGCCTATTGCTCACGAAGAAAAGGTCGTGGGTGGGCGCCACTCGTTTTAGGCGAGTCACCTGTGCGATTCGCGGTCAAAGCGAGAAATCCCGCGGTCGCGTTGATTGAAAAAGAATTCTTTCCGTTACTCTACTCACTTTAATTTCCAACTATTGTTCATAGGTGCCGGCTTACAATTTCATACATGTATCTTCTTAAACTAACTATCCTACCCCTACTCTATTCTTAGCGCTTAAGATCACTAACTAACCTTATCTCACCTCATTCCAACCTAATATTAAGTACTTATCTCTAGTGAACCGCTCATTGTCGTCGCTCCCTTAGCTCCCGCCGTGGCCCCTGCTTCCTCCACTGATGGCTGCGCCCTCGCTAACTTGCTGCACAAAATGTCTTCGATTTGTCCTTTAGCACTACTGTTTCAAACAATTAATGAACTCTAAATAGACTATCTTCATCGTGTCTTTCAGCACTCGCGCTAGATACCCTCGATATTGGGTGAAATGTCTCTAACTTGTCTCTTAATCACTGATCTCAATTTAACGAACTCTAAGTAAACTGTCTTCCCCGTGTCTTTTAGCACTCGCGCTGGATACCCTCGATATTGGGTGAAATGTCTCTTTTAATCGCTGATCTCAATTCATCTTTTGATCACTGATCTCAATTTGATGAACTCTAAGTAAACTATCCTCCACGTGTCTTTTAGCACTCGCGCTAGATACCCTCGATATTGGGTGAAATGTCTCTAACTTATCTCTTAATCACTGATCTCAATTTAATGAACTCTAAGTAAACTGTCTTCCACGTGTCTTTTGGCACTCGCGCTAGATACCCTCGATATTGGGTGAAATGTCTCTAACTTATCTTTTAATCACTGATCTCAATTTAACGAACTCTAAGTGAACTGTCTTCCACGTGTCTTTTAGCACTCGCGCCAGATACCCTCGATATTGGGTGAAATGTCTCTAACTTATCTTTTAATCACTGATCTCAATTTAACGAACTCTAAGTAAACTGTCTTCCACGTGTCTTTTAGCACTCGCGCTAGATACCCTCAATATTGGGTGAAATGTCTCTAACTTATCTCTTAATCACTGATCTCAATTTAATGAACTCTAAGTATACTGTCTTCCACGTGTCTTTTAATCCTTGATCATATTACCGGCACCTCTCGCGGGTTTCACCATCACCCACTTTTCATAAATACTTTTCTTCACGTAAACTAATCGCGACCACGAATCTCTTTCTTTTTACAATCGCGTGACTCCGTCTTTATGCTCCTGCGATCGCGAATCTCCCGCTGTCGATCAATCGCTCTCCGTCGAGAAGACTAGCCACCCCAAAAAAAGCCACGTTTTTCCGTCTGGGGTCCCTTATATCCCCAACCTTTCAACGGGATTGAATGCGCACGACCCCACTCCTTTGCGACGCGCGTGTCCTGGGTTATACGTGTCCTGAGTCACGTACTCCCTTCGCGCACGATCCTCGGTCGTGTTCCCCGGTCATTCAACTCGGTTGAATGGCTGAATGTCCCTGCTGCAGAGGCTCCACCTCCTCCCCACGCGTCGGGAGGCGTCCTCGTGCAGATGGGTACAAGGTCAACGACCGAATTCCCACGTCGGTCGATGACCCCGATGCTCGTGTCGACTGGTTCCTACGATTCTCAGTCGTACGGCACTCAAAGGGGGCGGGGTCAACTAGCCATTGTTGCTCACCCTTGACTGATGGCCGGCTAGGCGATCAGTCGCTTTAGCGTCGCGACGGCGGGTGGACGTTGATTGACTCCCGATTATGCGCCTTGAGGTAGGCAATCGCTTGCTTCTACGTAATATTTTCTCTGGCCTGCGATTGCCTAACTCTTGGCGTTCCGAACCCGGAAATCGCGACCGTGATAATGTCCGTAACAATGTCCAAATGAATGGCTCTGGTTCGCAGGCACACAAAAACAGCGATCCAACACTTTCTTCTACAATCCCTGCTACCTCCTGATATAAATTTAACTTCAAACGGTCCGGCATAATCTACCCCGGTGAAAAGAAAAGGCTTTCCTGCTTGAACTCTTTCTGCCGGCAGGTCTGACATTAACTGACTTTCCATTCGAGCGTTATAGCGGACGCAAACAATGCACTTGTGAACAAAATTCCGCGCCTCGTTCCTTAACCTCGGAATCCAATATCTTTCCCAAATATTTTGCATCATGGCTTGAATACCGGCATGCTTTAGTTTCCTATGAGTCCTATCAATTAGAAGATATGCCTATCGTGATCCATTTGACACAATGGTTGGATGCCTCATTTCATAATTGATTTCCGCTCTATCCAGTCGACACGAAGTAATGCCTTACTATCCAAAATAGGTTTGAGTGGTTCAATGCTACTTCTTTCCGGTACTTGCCTTCCGTGACGTAACGCAGTCAAATCTTTGTTGTAATATTCCTCTTGCGTTTTGAGCAGTAGGTATACCATAGCCTCCGCTTGTTCCATCAATGTTGGTGGTATAATTTCAATTCCAGGTGTATCTTTCCTCAAACAACGTTTTCTACGTTTTTTAGAATAATATTTTCCAGTGCTCTTCTTTACTGTACTCAAACAATTGTTTATAAAACGTTTAATATAACAAATGATGTTCACTGCCTTTTCCAACTTTCCAACATAATACAATAGGGGCATATTTCGTTCCATTCCTTTTATTCCAATTTCCAGTTGGCCTTTAAAATCCGATAGGGCTAAGACACTAGACTCTTGTTGAATTTCTTTTGAAATCTCTTCGGATATATCCTTCGAAACATCTTTCATGATGCTGCTCTTCGGCCATTCACATGGTGGGAGAGTCAGCCACTCCGGGCCGTGCAACCACAGCTTATTTTTGACCAGGTCCTTTGGCGAAACTCCTCGTGTAAGCAAATCTGCTGGATTGTCAATGCCATTTATGTGATTCCAACGACTGACATCCGAGTTGCTTTGGATGGATGAAACTCTGGTCGCAACAAATGTTTTCAAATCACGAGGAACTTTCCTCAGCCAATAAACAGCTACACTTGAGTCCATCCACAAGACATAATCCATTGATGACCATTCCATTTCAAGCATTGTTTTATTTAATAACCGAGCAAGCAATTCTGCTGCACACAATTCCAATCGTGGTATTGACACAATTTTGAGTGGAGCTACACGTGACTTCGAAATGAGCAAATTAGTAGTCACCTTTCCATTCGGCTGTTCTGCTCTTACATACAGCACAGCGCCCATTGCAGGTTTACCGCTATCCGAAAATCCATGAATCTGCATTCTTGTTCCATCTCCTGTTCCAAGCCACTAAAATTCTAAATGAATTCTTAAACTTTCCAAATGAATGATTGAATTCCAATATTCTCTTGCCTTTGTTTCTAATTCAGGTGGCAGAGTATCATCCCAATCAACACCCAATCTCCACAGGTCTTGAATCAGAATCTTTCCTCGAACTGTCACCGGAGCAACGTATCCGTTTGGATCGTAAAGTTGGTCGCTCAACTAACTATTTTCCTTTTTGTCAATTCTTCTTGAATCGTGGGCGACTTCACTACAAATGTAAATTCACCAGAGTCCACCAACCATTTCAGGCCTAATATGGTTGCTTCCTCCGGGCCTGGAAACAGTGTGCTGCTTTCCATTACTGAGTCCATAGCTTTTACCACCCTTTTGCTATTGGATCTCCACCTTCGAAGTTCAAATCCCGCGCCTTTCAATATAAAATCCATTTCCTTTGCCAACTTGATTGCATCACTTTCCGTGTCTTTCCCGGTTACACAATCATCCATGTAAAAGTCTTCTTCGATTGCTTTCGCTGCTTCTGGGTAGTCTTCTTTTGCTTCTCTTGCACTTTCTATTACTGAGCGTACAGCAATAAATGGAGAAGACTTCATGTCAAAGATAATTATCGTGAGCCAATACTCACGTAAAGGTTGTTGATTATTTTCTCTCCAGAAAATTCTTTGCAAATTCCATTGATCGCGTGCTAAGCGGACTTGTTTGAACATTCGCTTAATATCGGCATATACAACAAAACGGTGCTTGCGTACACGCGTCAATATCCAATGCAAGTCTTTTTGCAATTTCGGTCCGAGCTTTGTACCTCATTAATTGAGATACCTCTGTCAGTTTTGCAGCTGCCGTCGTAAACAATGCGATTATTTTTTGCTATACAATGGTATGGAATGTGATAAATAATCTCATTTGCTTTTGGACTTCCCAAAACTTGTTGCAAATATCCTAAGCGAATTCGCTCACGCATCGTCTCCACATAAATTACATTCAACGTTGCACTTTCCATTCGTTTCCGTTCCGTATACATATATCTTCTTAATGCAACTTGACGTGAACTGCCTATGTCTATCACATCAATGGAATATGAGCCACATATCTTCCAGTATGGTCCCAAAAATGCGTTTGAATGAAATGCTCTTCCACTTCTGACTCTTCAATTGACATACCAGAACATTCTGCCACTTGATCTTGCATCCATAATCTTTCCAGCAACTTATCCAGCTGATTCTCTTCCTTGTACTCAATGGTGGGCATTACCTTCATTTCATCTCCATACTTTCCAAAAACAACCAACCCAAATTCAGTTTCGAAAATCGTTGTACCAGTGATCGTTCTTTCGACTACTGAAATTATCATTCTGGCGAAAAATCCCGCACCGAAAAGAAGAAGTACTGGCGCTGGTTTCCAGAAGGTTGGATCGGCCATTGGCAGTCCAGCTACATCTAACGTTCGACTACTATTCAATTGTTGAGTTGGTAATGTAAAATTCCATTGACTTCCTTTTGGCAAAACCCAAAACACATCTTCCAAAAAATTGCTTGAATCGTACCAGGGGCGAATTTTTAACACAATCTTTTGCCGAATGACAAAAGGCTTTCCATCAATACCAACCAATTTTCTAGCAGTCGGAATTATAAAGGATTTAAAGTAGGGTGCAAGTTCTTGACTTATTAAATTTGGATTGGCTCCAGTGTCACAAAGAGACTTATACGGTCCGAATTCACAATTGCCAACCTCAATTCTTACCTTAGCTGTCGGAACGAGAATATATTCTTTACTGCAGGAAATATTAAAATTGTCCAAATACTTTCCACAATTATTTTTATTATCAACTTTCCAAACCTTTCCATGAACAATGCTTTCCTCTTCCACTAATCTTCTTTTCTTGTTTATTACATTTCTTAAGTGTTCATTTAAAAATCTTTCCTTATTATCTAACGAACTTAATTTTTCATTAACTACATTTATACTGCTTTCCAAAGGGTAGTCCTGTTTTTGTTTCTTGCTGTTATTTGATTTGTCGACTGCTTTCCGCTTTACCTTTGATTCTACGCCTAGTCAATCCTTTTTCTTGCTGTCATCTACTTTGCGAGCTGGTACAGATTTGTTCTTTCCAACTTTGTTTGGGCACAAGGTGCTATTGTGTCGTGGATCCTTTTTCTTACACGGCTCATCTCCACATGTTCGCGAAAAACAATTAGCAACCGTGTGGCCACGTTTGAAACAATTGGCACAAAGATCACGTGCTCTTACAAATGCCCACCTTGCACCAAGTGAAAGACTCAAAAAATCGTCACAATCATACAACATATGGTCACCACTGCATGCTTCACATGGGTAGTGTTTTATAGTGGATTGTTCTCTTGGTTTGGATAACTTTCCATCCTTTCCATAGGGTGTTGATAGACGCATTCCGTTGGGTATTGATCGTTGAGTGCTTCGATATGCACGATTATCTGCTGAGCGGTCATGGTGTACAGTTGCCTTTCCTCTATGCTCCGATGGAGCAGATGCAGAAGCTTGCTTACCTAAGAACGACAACATCTCCATTGAGGTTGGGGTGTCAGAGGAGCGATGTAATTCCCACTGCCTAGCAGTGTCTGCATCCAATCTTTCATGCAGCTGGTGTACTACCATCATGTCCCATGCATCAACTGGTAACTGCATGGCTAGTAGTTGACGTAACATTTCGTGGGTTCCATTGGACAAACGTTGTAGTTCGTTTGCCGTGGCCTTTCCGGTGATGATTGGGAGCGAGTCAAAGTGTCTCAGATGCTCCCGTATTATGGAATACTTCCGATTATAAATTTGATTTAGTCGATCCCATGCTTCTAAATAGTTATCCTCTGTCAAGTGCCATTCCCCTAATGTAGCCTCAGCACTTCCACGTAGTGAATTTTTTAGATGCGTGAACTTCTCAACATTGGACATACTCCCATCTTTGTGAATACGAGCAACGTCATGAAAACTTTGCCATTTCAAAAGGGATCCATCAAAAATTCCCCACGAATTCTTCACCTCTGGTTGATCAAGTTTCACACTCACCTTAATGGGTCTTTCCTGTCCAATGGCTGGATGACCTGCTTCGCTAAGAAGTTGCGGTTGAGACATTGAGGAAAATTCTTCAATCCTTTCGCGGAGGTCAGCTATGGCTCTAATGTACAAATTTTCAACTTCTTCAAATTGCCTCTCATATTTACCACTGGTTTCTTCGTTGGTAATTTGGCCAATTAATTTCCAGTGCATTTCATCCAGTTGTTTCCACACTTCCTCCAATCGATTTGAGCGAACCACTGTATTCATGTAATTGAGCGACCGAATTCTATCAGAGTCAACAAAATTAAATTGGCGACGGATGGCTCTGATCGTTGATGTATACTATCGCACTAAAGAATTATCCGGGGTAGCTGCTATGCATGTCTTGGCAGCCCCTCCGCGTTCCTGACCTGCAGTAGTTGATTTGCTGGATTTCGCAGTTTCCAACTTATTTGACTAAGGTGCAGAACCCTTAAATAAACAAGAAAATCCGAACTTTCCGTTAAAATTATCTTCCCAAAGTAAATTATTTAATATAAGTTAGAATTGTAAGTTCCAACTTGAATAGTTTTTGCAAGCTTTTCTGTCTGCCTTTCCAAACCATACCAAGACTTTCAAACTTTCCATCATTCTCTTCCTCAAAAGAGATTCTTATTCATTCTATCAAGAAAACAATTAGTGCAAGTACTGTGGCATTAACCTTCCAATCAGTTCTTTACTTTTCATTTCATAAAAATATTACCGATCCATAAATATTCCAAAACATTCCAATTATTTTGTCAAAAGAGCTTTCCGTTTCAAGGACAAGAGCGAGCATCGCACGCATACATTCGCAATCGAGCCATCTCGCATTGCGACGCAGGGAGAATATGCTTTTTGTGCAAAAAATTTTATCAACATGAAATTCAACTTTGCGTCAATTTTTATCAACGCGAAACTCAACTTTTTGATTCGAAATTATTCCAATTTCACTATTTTAGTTTCCTACTATACTTTCCTCTTTCCAACTCATTCCTATATAATTGTACATTTCACGAAATCCTTCCTATCAAATTTCGCAACCTTCCGCCACTAAACTTGCACAACGGATCCACCATGTCACTTGCTTACAAAAAGTACTCACCTTCTCCATTTTATCCATTAATAATTTATGACAATAATTTGAAAAGGTATACTATTAAAACAATCTCAACTTCACGTCTAATGCGTACAAAGCGTCACTTTATAATGCAGGTGGCCACCAACATTCCCCTTTGCACACACATCAATACTCTCCAATTTCTTTACAATTCGCTCCATATACTTCTTTTCCGATATGTCAGCAAATTGCTTCATTTCGCGCAAAGTTCATCGCTTCATCTCGCGCTAAGCTAAACAATGATGAATCTTTCAACTTTCCGGCTGACACAAATACTTCAAAATGTGAGGGCGTCTGTCAAGTAAAACCAGCACGTCGTTCTTCATTCACTATTTATTGAGAACTAACTCCCGACATATATGTTGTCTTATCAGTAGCTGAGTGACGCTACCCACACACTCATGAATTTCACCATGGCTCGATCTCTTCGCCCAATGATCATCAGGTTGGTTGATATTCACCACGTAGGGACGGAAGTAGGGTTGCCAGAAGGTGTCACTACGGGTGGATAGTGTCACTCTCGTACGAGTGAAGCTGCCAGCAACTCCAATGAAAGTGAAGTTGCTTACAGCTCGGCCAGACTGACCTTAAATCGACTCGATTTCCTTACTTTGTTATGGTCTTAAATTAATTAACATCTGTCATAAGCCATAATCCTAAACTAAATCGTTTGACATCTGACATAAGTGGTATTCCTGAATTAAATTATTTGACATAAGTACATAAAGTGTTCAATTCTTAATCTAGAAGTGTTGCATCAGGGATATCGGTCACTCGATCAAAAGATGGTTCCACCCATAGTTTTAACTTGGATGCATCCAAAATACCATCATACGGCATTTGGGTCACTCTACATCCGTCAATATCACGAATGACATACCGGTCATTTGGTAACTGCTTGTGTATGACATAAGGTCCTCTAAATTTAGGAATAAGCTTTTTGTTCTTTCCCACAATAGTATCCACGTTCTTGATAACCACATAATCACCCTCTGAGAACTCAACTGCAGGGCGATGAGTATTACCGAAGTGCCTTGCGTTGTTCTCTTGAGCCTTACATAAATTGGCATGAGCCTGTTGCCGCAAGTAGGTCAAATCGGAAGTGTTTACTGCCGTCTTTTCCTCCGTGTATTCAGTCAACTCGTCAACGATCTTTCCCCTCTGTTCAGTCCCGAACAGAAGGAGGGAAGGAGAATATCCCGTAGATCGATGAGTGTAGTTATTCAGCGCATATTCTACCTCTGGAAGTTTCGTTATCCAATCAGCATGACGTAATGGTTCAGAAAGTTTACTCAACATTGGACTAAGTACACGGTTAACTCGTTCCACTTGCCCATTTGCTCTGGGAGTGCCGGAAGCAACCTTGACATGTTAGATATTATGCAGATCTAGAAAAGAAGAAAACTCCCCGGAGGTGAAACAAGTGCCCCGATCGTTGATGCAGCGCCGAGGTCGACTGAAGTGGCGGAAGTAATCAGTAAGGGCCAATTTTGCCTCCCGGCTACAAGTGGTGGAGATGGGGTACAATCGGACATATTTTGTAAAGGCATCCGTTATCAAGAACAAATGTTTCCTAGCATAGTTAATAGAAGGAAGCGGGCCCAGATGATCGATATGAATGGTGTCGAAAGGTATTGGCCTCTTTGGAATAGGATGAAGGGTGACAGCGTTCCTATTCGGAGAGGCAGAGGAATATATACACTCGATGCAATTGCTAATAAAGTTCTTGACCCGTGACTTAAGACATGGGAACATGGACAATAATTTTTTTTTATCTGAGAGCAACATTTTTCCACCGCCAGATGGCCCACCTTCTCATGGATCAGGCGGATAACATTATTCACCATTTCCAATGGAACATAAAGTTGCAGATGACCAGCGGGGGACTGATGAAAGACTAGTCCCTCCTGCAGTTCAAAGTTGTCAACATCAGTGTCTTCTAGTTCCTTCTGTAGGGCCATAATGGTTGGGTCAGGATTCTGTGCCATTTGTAAGTGGAAATCAAGGTCAGCCTCAATGACGTAAGCGACCAGTTCAGACCGGCTAAGGGCATCCACATGACCCATCGATGTACCCGACCGATGGACTATGGTATAATTATAATTTTCCAACAGCAATGCCCATCTTGCAATTTTAGCTGAGTTGGTACGGTTCTTAAGTGTCATTGCCAAAGAGTTACAATCTGTGACAACTTTAAACGGAAGACCTTGGACGTATACGTGGAACCGACGGAGAGCATAAACGATGGCCAACGTTTCTAGTTCATAACTATGCAATCGTGATTCAGCAGGGGAAGCGGTCTTTGAGAAATAAGAGATTGGATGAAATTTGCCATCAGGTTTCTTCTGCATCAATACAGCACCAAAACCAGTCGAACTAGCGTCACAATGCAATTCAGTTTCCTTCTCCTGGTCATAGATACAGAGAACTGGGGATTCCATAAGTCTTTGACGTAAGATGGTGAAGGCCTGTCGACACTCTTCCGAGAAGACATAAGGGGTATCCTTTTTAAGTAACTGAGGTTGAGCAATTCTTGAAAAATTTGGCACAAACCGACGGAAGTAAGAGAATAACCCATGACAACGTTCCATGGCCTTTCTACTTCCTGGTTCAGGGTAATCCCTAATGGCGGCTAAATGTGTTGTATTTAGGGTGATTCCGGAGGCATTCGCTAAATAGCCTAGATATTCCAATTCACTGTAGGCAAATTTGCACTTCTTCAACTGAAGTTGTAAACCATGTTGACGTAAGTTGGTTAACAGTTCTCTCAAAATTCGTAAGTGGGTTGCGAAGTCGGCAGTGGCCACCAAAATGTCATCCATAAAAATGACAATTGACCCCTTCTCCATTAATGGTCGGAGGATTATATGTATATACCGTTGAAACTCAGCGGGTCCATTACACAGACCGAAGGGTAAATAAAGATACTCGTATTGTCCATCTGGTGTTACAAAGAAGGTGTATTGAACTGAGTCGGGATGTATTGGCACATGATGATACCCATTCTTAAGGTCGATTGCTGAGAAATATTGTTTCCCTCCCAGGTTTGCAATGCAGTCATCAATGTGTGCCATCGGGTAATTATCCCGTACCGTAATTTGATTTAAAGGACGGTAGTCAATATATTTTCTGAGTTCACCATTCTTCTTCCGCACCGGGACAATGGCGGAAGCGTAAGGGGAATGACTGGGTCGTATAATTCCGTCTGATAACAAGTTGTCCACTATTCTCCGGATCTCCATACGTTCATAATGCGAAAGCCGTCTTGGTTTACAGAAGTTTGGGGTGTGAAGGGAAGTGTTCTCTATCTATCTGATCTGGTGCAGCAGTTACCACTCCGGAATTCATTAATGTATCCACACCATTAATCGAGTAACCCGTATTGTTCTTTAATAATTTCAAAGATTTCAGAACAGTGAGGATTCCAGGAGATATGTCAGATACAACGGATGGTTTATTCAGTAGCTTCAAAGTTTGTACATCATAAGTTTTCTTTCACATGAGACTTATTCAAATAATCCCTACCTAATAATATTGGAATTGACATAAGATTATCTGGTACCACATACAACGAACATAAGGTTGTTTGACTGCGGTGTTTGATCATACACTGCTGTTTTCCATAGGACATCAGTTGTGTATTCCCTATTCCTTTGCATCCAGTATCTGACAAGGGTTCCAGTTTGACGGAAGATACATAAGATCGTCGGATGAAGCTCTTAGGGCTGCCCGAATCAAATAAGGAAAAACATCGCGTGAACTCACTATACTGAAGATCTTTCAATAAAAATGCAACACTCACCATTTGCAAAGATTCCAGCTGTTCGGCAGTGGAAGTGACATCATCCTCGGTAACGGCAGCGACAACACTTGCGGAAGTTTTCAGCGGACAGTTCCGGTACACATGCGTAAGCGAACCACATTTAAAGCAGGAACCATCCGGTCTAAGTGGTTTTGGACACTGCCCTTTATAATGCCCGAATTTCGAGCAGTTATAGCATCGGACAGAGGAAATGGCGGAAGTCGATGGTGACGGAAGGTTAGCAGCAGCGGAAGAGACTGAAGCAGAGATAGCTGACCTTGTGGTTGCCCCCCGAGACACAGTTGTTGTCGTCTTGTTAGTCGGAATTGTCACTCGGGATCGTCTGCGCTCGTATCGCTCAATGGAGTGCTTCAGGTCACGTAAGGTGGAGGTAGATGCCAAAATGCTGATATTGCTTAACTTATCACCGATTCCGTCGATAATAAAATCGACCACCTCTACCTCTGGGATGTCTGCATGTAATGCTATCTCCTGCATCTCTAAAATATATCGATGCAGGGTTTCACCTGGACGTAAGGTGCGAGCACCTAACGCTGAGTAAACCGCAGCAGTCGTTCGTGGTCGTGCAAATTCCCTCATAAGTTCAGCTTTTAATTCAGCATATGTGTGGACGGAAGTTGATCGCAAGAAGAGTTTTGCTGTTCCACCTACGAGCCAACGGCAGGCGATGAATCGTAATTTGTCGCCGAACTGGAGGATATCGAAAGCATCCTCCAAATCACGAAACCATTTTACCACATCATATGCGTCATCCGCTGTGTACACTGGCACCATGGATTCGATGACATTAATGTCCACCAATCGATGTTCATTGACGTTGTAGTGACTTTATATATATATTTTTCACGACACTATTAAATAGGGAGATTTGGTTCTCAGAAGGGGTGTATGAATTAAGTCAGTTTTAAGTTAAAATAAAACACAAATTATTTTAATGACAAAGAGAAAACAAAACTATCACTATTTTTTATTAATTTTAAAAATTTATGTTCATATGGAAGTTATATAACAGATTATATAACGATTAATTGTAATTATATGATTAGTTGAATACACACGGACACGAAAACAAGACGACTGAACTAAGGACTTTTTGAAGAGAAACAATTCCCAAATTTACAAGGCCTATTTCTATTAATATTTTTCCTGCTTGAAAATGAAGGAATTATTCCTCAAAGTAGTTCAAAAAGTAGTGACGGAACAGACGTCCATGGCATTGACGGAAGTTGGTTGGTCCGATGGCCAGTCGGAAGGTTGCAGGTGAAGTCATCGTGGTGCCTGCACCACCTCAGCAGGGTACTCCCTTTGGTTCTGTTCTGCATTCACACTTTTCGCTGTTAATGCTTCTATTTCCAATTGTAACTGCAGTATCTCTCGCCGTTTCCTCAGAATTGCGATCTCCCGGTCAAGTGGGTCATCAGGTATTCTCGCTCCTTCGCTTTGGACATCAATTGGCAGTTCATTTCCCAGCGTATTTTCTGGGCCATCGGTGACAGACAGTCTCGGCACAGAAGTAACTTCGACCGAGGTTTCCGCAGACGTAGGTTGGACGGAAGTAGCTCCCAGGTTCTCAGTTGGTTGCTGGATGACGGAAGTTCCACTCTGGCTGACCACCTCGTGGTACAACCGCTTCACCTGGCACACCGTTGCAGTCGCTGGCACTTGTATTCCAGCCCCCTCTAGAACCGACAACATCTCCTCTCTCGATGGTTGCACCATTTTAAATTACTTCAATATATAACTTAACTTTCAATAATCCCACTTCTGAGATGTGAGGGCGTCTGTCAAGTAAAACCAGCACCAGAACTAACTCCCGACTATATGTTGTCTTATCAGTAGCAGAGTGACGCTACGCACACACTCATGAATTTCACCATGGCTCGATCTCTTCGCCCAATGACCATCAGGTTGGTTGATATTCACCACGTAGGGACGGAAGTAGGGTTGCCAGAAGGTGTCACTAGGGGTGGATAGTGTCACTCTCGTACGAGTGAAGCTGCCAGCAACTCCAATGAAAGTGAAGTTGCTTACAAAAAAAAAAATTACTTTTTCTTCGTCCATCCTCCACCAGTTCATTTGTAGTATCCGGCTCGAAGGACCAATGTTCAGGGGAGCCAGTGGAAAACGAACTCTCAGAATATAAAACACAAAACTTTTTATTGACAGGAAAAATAAATATAAAAAAACCTCTCATTTATTTTAACTTATTACTCCTTTACATTCAAAAGACACTTTCCGCGATCCATACACGATCCATCATTTTTCTACTCAACACTCTCCCATCAAGTCCCCTTGCTATCCGAAAGTTCCCCGATTTATAAGTATCGACAGCGTTGCTATATGAAATTTTCCATTTAAATAATTTTAGTTTCTTCAGATGGCACCAACGTTGCACCAACGTGGCACCACTAACCAAATAAGAATGTGTGCGTGCGGCAAGCCTCGTTTTTGCCCTTCGATTGAATATATCCAGCATCGAGTATCTCCAAAGATGCGTTGTTTAACAATGTAGTTCAACAATGACCGCATTTTTTGCCTGAATACACGTGCTGTGATGTCGTTTCGATCACTTGATATTTGTCCGGGAAGCAGCAATTGTGTGGTGAATCTCCACCACCGACTCCGACATATCCTTGTCTCCTAAAAAGAAAGGATATTAAATATATATATATCCAAACCACTTACCTGCATATGACAAACGTCACCAGTCACATGTTGCAAACGTCACATGTCAATCATGCGATCATTCACTGGAAAACGCCACATCCACACAAAGTGTTGGAACTTAGTACTACGAAATAGTTCTAAATGGTGCCGGATGGTTGTGCAATTAGGTGACTGCTAAATGTGAAGAGTCGCGAAATTTAAATGGAACGACGAACCAAATTAATGATTGGGAAATGGGAACAGAAGTTCAGCTGATGATTCGAATTATGTGGGAAATGCATTTTCGTGAAATGCGAATGGAAATTGGGAAATTGGGACAATAATCCCATGGAAATTGACAGAGTGGGAATTGCGGCGTAAGGGAAAAATAGGAATAAATGGACAGGGAAAATCAGAGAAAAGGCAGTCAGTCAACAGCAGACGACAGGAGTCGACCATAGTACAGGACGAGCAATTGGAGAGGAAGGAAGTTCAGGAAGTACAGACGAGGAAACCGAGAGCCAGCAAAACAATTGGAGGAGATAACAACCAGATAACAGATAGTAAGTGTGCGGACTGCATCAATAACACAAAAGTAGCGGATGAGAGCTCTTAGCCTCTCCGCTTAAGTCCCGACCAAGGCTCTCTGGGCCTATCGTGCATAATACAATCTTTTTCACTGGGCGAATCTCCCCTAGTGAACCAGAAACAACGGTAAGAAGAAGACTTAAAATATCCCAAGGTGGGACCCCGGCCACCCACCATAGAGGAGTACAGGGAGCGAAGGAAATGACAACAAAGCGGGGCGAACGTCGGATCGGGGCGTGAATAAGGTGTTAGCGTATAGACCTAGTTAGAGTTAGATTAAGAGGAAATGGTAATTGATAATTAAGGAATAAATGTTTGGGAATCATAGAGGTGTCTGACGATAAAATAATTAATTGTGTTCAGAAGTGTACCCCATTGAAAGAAAACAATTGTGAGGTTTTCCCCTACAACGGTACAAAGAGTCGAGGGAAAATCTTCACAATTGATCAATTTCTATCCATTTTGGATTACGGGTAAAAGTAATAAAGAGATCTGGCCGACCGTAATGACGAAGATCTGTCATTGCAAACCTGCGCATATTCATGTATATGACGCGGACTACCTATGTACGTCGCCGGCAGAATAGTTAATCGACCAATATTAGCTGTATTTATTTAGTACTAATTGGATCTCGTAAATGGATATACTCCTCAGAATGCAGTGTGGCTTGGGTCAACCGAATGAAAGTTAAGCGCTCCGTTTATATTTTCACGTACATGTCGACGCAATACCGCTGAGGCAATCGACGAAACCGCAGCATATAGCTGTCAGCATTTTGACGAATCATCAAACGATATGCGTAATGATTCATCGAGTTAACTTTCTTGGTAGTTTCTTCACCTGAAATTAAAAGAGTAGAATTAGTATTTTGTATGTAAAACTTTCATCCGTATTTTTTATAAAAGGGTGAAAATAAATGATTTTAAATCGGTTGCCAGTCATTTGCCGAATTTTCTCTAAACAAGCAGCCCCTTATGTTAAAGTCTGTTCCTACGACTTCCTATTTCCTTTTAACAAGCAGTGTAATTTATCCTTTAAACACTGTAAAATGTATGTCATGTTGAAATCAAAACTATGATATTGATACTCACCATTCAATGGATTTTTAATTTTGATATTAAAGTAATATCCATCTTCTCCTTGCCAACGCAACAACGGGTATTACAATGTGTCATATGAACGATGTGTTTCAGATATTTGTTGCAGTTGCGTCGAACGTAAGCACAATATCGCGTGTTTCCAAGTTTTCACCAACAATCAGGATGGCAACTTCATCTATTGTTGGAGCGTTAAATGTGCGTTCGTGTGTTCTAGATGGTCGTTTATCCGCTCTGATCACGACTTTTGAGTCATCATTTGGCATGCGCTCCAAAGCACTCTTGAACAGTGTTTAAAACAAGAAGAGAACTCTGTCCTCGTCTCCAAATTTCTTGGATCAGAGTTGGCATTGGTTGGAACCAGCAACACCAACTCTGACAATAGTTGGCGTTGCTTGCTTTTCCTTAAAGGACAGAGTCTGTTTGTTGTTCAGTAGGTTTTTCACTTTCATTTGTTGTGGTCAAAAGGTATAAATTTATTGCATCAAGGAATCTATTTTTGAATGTTGCATTGTTTTTTGGATAAAAGTTAATTTCATTTGAAAAGGAGTGTATCTTGTGTTATATTGTGTCAAGGGATTCAACTTGATTTCTGAAGGAGTTTTCTTAGTTCAAATCACGAACAAGAGTCAATTTCCAGGTGAGAATATCCAGGTGGATTATTGGGAGATTTGAGCGTTCTTCTGATGATCAATTTTAATAGTGATTATTCATTGAAGCTAGTGATTATTCATTTTGCTACTTGGCTTGCTGGGAATCTCGTCTGACTATTCAGTCAACTTTAGACCAGCAAGTTCTCAATAATTTCTAGGTACTTTGATTATTCATTGTGTTATTAGGGTTGCTGGGAATCTCGTCTGACTATTCAGTCAACTTTAGACTAGCAAGTTCTCAATAATTTCTAGGTAGTTTGATTATTCATTGTGCTATGAGGCTTGCTGGGAATCTCGTCTGACTATTCACTCAACTTTAGACCAGCAAGTTCTCAAAATATATAGGAACATCAATGATCCATTGTACTAAGAGGCTTGCTGGGAATCTAGTATGACTATTTAGTCAACTTTAGACCAGCAAGTATTCAGAAATCAAATTTTAAGTTAACAGTTGACTCATTCATTTTACAGTTTTTAGAATTCCCAAACAGATCCATTTCCTCATTAAATAAACAGCCTGACCAACGCATGATGTTCATGAAGTAGTTGCTGTAGATCGTCAAGAATTGCTCTTTTCATTGCTGCATTGATCTCCTGACGTTGATGTTCCTCCATGTTGCCCATGAAGTATATTTGTAAAAATTTATGCAGTAATAAGTTAAGTATGTTATTCTTCTAATGTATTGTGTGCAAGTACATGAATAAATAAATAAATACCTTGAATGTCCGATTAAATCCTCGTTCTTCGATAATGTCTGTTCCAAATGACCTCATTTGGGGTAGTTGCTGTAGATCGTCAAGAATTGCTCTTTTCATTGCTGCATTGATCTCCTGACGTTGATGTTCCTCCATGTTGCCCATGAAGTATATTTGTAAAAATTTATGCAGTAATAAGTTAAGTATGTTATTCTTCTAATGTATTGTGTGCAAGTACATGAATAAATAAATAAATACCTTGAATGTCCGATTAAATCCTCGTTCTTCGATAATGTCTGCCCCAAATGAGGTCATTTGGAATCAACTATTGTATTTTTGAGTGTTTGCTAGAAAATATCGTGATTCGGGTGTTTCGTCACGAAGCAATGAATGCAATGGCTCAGGTGGCGGAGTCAATAATGGCAATTTCACTTTCCCACTAAGGCAGCACAATCCTTGCATTTTTCCGGAAAACTTCAATGCGCCACAATACTCGCAAACAACGGCCATTGGCCCAATGCAAACACTAGTATGCAAGCACTTATTAGTGCTACAATCACATCGTAACGTTGCTCGATTCAAATCAGTACTTGATAAATTACTTCTTGTGCGTCGAAAATTATCTAGCTGTTGATCTCTGAGGTTTGCTCGACGATTTCGTATTGCCAACCGAGCCGTTTCACCGACTGCCTCAATTTGCTCTTGTGATTGAGAAGCACGAAGTCGAGTCATACTAAGGCGGCGCTCGTCACGTGCAATTTCTTCTTCTTCAGTCCTTTCATTCGCCATGTTTTGACTTTGTCGGGAAGGATTTGATCGTCTTGGTCACGGCATGGTATTGTTAATGATAATATCGGCACAATAAGCTAATAGAAATCAGTCAATTTCAAAATTTCAACTTAACCATAGACAACATTACGTTTTACTGTCAGTTTCACTTGGTGACAATATAACTGACTTGCAACACATATATAAATCGAATGATCGATGATGATCGACATGCTAAATATCCGATTCTGATTTCGTTCTATTGATGAAATAAATACCTTCACGCTTGAAATATCTGGACTTTGGTTCAAGTAAGCAATTTTATTGGACTAATGATGGAGTTTCTTTGAAATATAAACAAAATATACGAAAAATGCAAATTCACTGAAATATTTACTTATGCCCAAAAAATTTAAATAAATAATGTCATTAGCCCTGGTTATCATAAATTTTCCAAATTGCTATGATCAAACTTTGTTCATAAATTATGATCATCACAATTTTTCCATAGTTAACAGTTCACTCAGAATTCGCAAGTGGGTTGCGAAGTCGGCAGTTGTTACTAAAATGTCATCCATGAAAATGTCAACATCGTTTTGTCTTCTAGATCAATGACTCCAATTTGAAGCAATTCAGTATGATCCGTAACAGAAGGAAATTGTTCCGTGTTTAATCGGCCTTGCACAGCAGTTGCCAATCCATAATTTACTACATCATGAACACTGTTGATCGAGTGACCCATATTGTCCCTTAATTAACCAAAAGATTCCTGTATAGCAGTTAGTTCAAGAGGTATTTCAGATACAGCAGATTGTTATTCAATGATTTTCAATTTTGTACATCATAAGTTTTCTTAACTCTAATAAGCTTTACGTGAGATTTGTTCAAATAATCCCCTTAATAACACGGGAATCGACATAGGTCATCAGGTACTACACAGGTCATCAGGTACCACTATATGGACATAATATCGGTTGGCTGCGATGTTTGATTATGCACTGCCTTTGACCTTAGGATATCAGTTTTGTATTGCCTATTCCTTTACAACCAGTATCTGACAGGAACCCAAGTTTGACGGAAGGTACATAAGATCGTCGTATGAAGCTCTTAGGGCTGCCCCAATCAATTTAAGAAAAACAGCGCGCGGAAAACAGCGACTGATAATCTTTTAATAAGAATCCAAAACTCACAATTTCCAACACTCCAATTGTTCAGCAGTGGAGATGTCATCTTAATCCGTGACAGCAGCAGCAACACTTGCGGTAGTCTTTAGTGGGCAGCTACGGTACACGTGTATAAGAGTGCCACATTTCAAGTAGGTGCCATCAAGTCTAAGTGGTTTTGGACACAGCTTCTCATAATGCAAGTCGGAAGGTCCCTGATAATATTTTGAGATACGCGGATAACATCAGGAGAGTGCTCACATCTGTACAGTTCTGCATCTTCTCCCTCGTTAGCTATCATTTCCTCCCTGGTTAGTTGCACCATTGTCACTTTTTTCTTTTTAACATAACATTTGATTCTTCACTTCTGAGTTCTGAGGTCGAAAATTATACGGAAGTACATATAAACACGTCGGTACACCAAGATGTTTATTGAAAAACTAAACTAAAACATAGACGATCTCTTATCAACATAAATGGCGCCACGCACACCCGAAATTCACCACGGCTCGATTCCCACATCCATTGATGATCATGGATAACAATACCCACCACCCATAACATAGGTGTACCATAACTTTAAAAGCTTTTTATTAATATGAGGTATTTTATTTTATCTGAGCGTCTTTTAGCTAAAGACTTTGGCTATGATTATGATGATTATATTTTTATACAGCGTGTTCCGATCCCACTTACTTAAGGTCACCAATGCAAGTGTGTCTTCAGGGTGTAATAATAATAATAATAATAAGCCCGTGATCCTGAACTCTCGTAGTTTTGGTGTTTCTGTGTTCATATGATGTCTCTGAGTTCAGTGTGTCTCTTGACATAGGCCTCCTCCAACATCTTCCAATGTAATCTGTCTCGCGCGACTCTTCTCCAGTTTGGCCCCGCTGTGAGTTTCAATTCATCTTCCCATCTTTTTTTCTGTCTCCCTCTGTCTCTTTTCCCATCCCTAGGATACCAGTTTGTTATGATTCTGCTCCATTTCTCTTTGGTACTACGCAGCATATGTCCTGTCCATCTCCATTTTAGTTGATCTATCTTTGTAAGAATATCTGTAGCTTTTGTTTTGCTTCTTATATAGGTGTTTCTTTTTCTGTCATGTTTCTTGATACCTATCCAGCTTCTTTCCATGGCTCTTTGACAAGACTCTAGCATGTTTCTGTGATGTTTTGTGAGTGACCAGGTTTCGCATCCATATGTGATGCACGGGAGAATGGAGGTGTTGAAGACTTTTGTCTTGATGCTGGTACTAAGCTCAGTTGATTTCATAATTTCCTTTAGGGACCAGTATCTTTTCCAACCATTTGCTATTCGGCTCTTGATTTCTTTCGTGGTTTGGTCCGTATGTGACATAATCTGTCCCAAATAGATATATTCGTCCACATATTCAAAAAGTTGATTGTTGATTTTAATTTCATATTTGTCCGAGTTTGTTAGTAACTTTGTTTTGTTTATATTTATCGACAGGCCAACTTTGTCACTTTCTCTAACTAGGTCCTGGATCATTTTTCCTAGATTCAATGGATTTTCTTCGAGCAAGACAATATCGTCTGCAAATCTTAGGTTGTTTAGCTTTCGTCCATCTATACGTAGTCCAAATTTACTCCAGTTCAGCTGTCGGAATGTATTTTCCAAAACTGCTGAGAACAGCTTGGGGGAGAGCGGGTCACCTTGCCTGACACCTCTTTTTATTTGAAATACCTCGCCCAAGGATTCTAGCTGTATTTTTGCTTTACACTTGGAGTAAATGTTTTGGATTATATTTATGTATAGTGGAGGGATTCCCTGAATTTCGAGGCTTTCCCATATGGCTGCATGGCTTATGCTGTCAAATGCCTTGGAGAAGTCGATAAAAGCCATATACAGAGGTTTATTGTACTCATCATATTTCTCCATAATCTGCTTTAATGTATGTATATGGTCTGTCGTGGAAAAGCCTTTCCTAAATCTGGGTGTCTTCAGGGTGTAGTTTACAGCAATTGAATTGTTGTATTTGGAGTTCACGGCTAAAAGTGTCGCCACGATTTCTAAATGCGTTCAATAGGGTATCACGTACAAAATTCGCGACGAGCCTCCGACTCCTTCGGAGCTTGGTAACTGTTGTTTAATTTAAATATTGGGTGGGTTTGGGTTCCTTTTAGTTGAAGTAAAAGCAGTCTTTTTAACAGTTTAATGCTTGGATTACAACCTTTTTTAAGCACGTTTTACGTTACAAGTCTTACCCTTTGTTCTTACTGTCACCTGATTTTTATGAAGTTCGCCAACTTAATTCACATCAAAGCGAAGGTGGATAGGTTTGAATTGGGATTTGTTCGGTCAGTTGTAAATTGATCAATTCTCAACAGTAACTTATCCGGCTTATTGCCCGCGAAGAAAGGTCGTGGGTGGGAAATCCCGCGGGCTTATTAAACAAGAAAACTCCCGTTACAATTGATAAGAAAAAGGCGCAACCAATGTTTTTTTCAAATGCTTTAATCCCCGGTAGGTGCCAGTTCACAGAGTTTTCTAAGTTACTAATATTTGTTAACCTAGACAATTTTATCTATGCCCTACTCTAGTTCGTGGAACGCTAATTTATTCTATATCTACACATATATGTATATATATATCTTAACACTTTTACTTATCTTTACTTTATTCCCGCTTTATTATGTCAACCACCTGCTAGATTGATTGTCAGTATAGGTAAGCACACGTTATGGAATGTGTTCTTTATATTTTCACGGAACAAACTAATCAACCACGGTTCATATATTTCTAGCAAATTTTTACTCACTGCCAACTGTCTTTCTTTTTGTTCTATAAGTCTGTCTGCAAATTTGTTTCTATAGAAGTCTTTCTGTAATCGTCCTCAAATTAATCATATGCACTGCATCGCGTAAATTAACAAGATTGTTTAAAAGTCTTTCTTCATTCACTTCTAAGTATCTTTCATCATATTTCAAATATTTTTAGCAATCTTATTATATATACACTTCTGCTTTACCTCAAATTGCTAAATAAGTGCTTCTATAAATCTTCTTTTGCTCTACAACTGATTGCCTCTTCTTCATCGTCCTCAAATTAATCACATGGATTGCCACGTGTATGGTAACCACATGATTTAAAAGTCTTTCTTCATTCACTTCTTAGTATTTTTAATCACAATTCAAATAAGTTTGTTCACCTTCAATTATCTTCCTTTTTGTTCTATGAAGTTTTTCTTTATTATAAAGTCCTTCTTTACTTCTTAGTATTTTTAACCACGGCTCAAATATTTCTAGCAAATTTTTACTGACTTCCAACTGTCTTTATTTTTGTTCTATACGTCTGTCTACAAATGTCTGTCTATAATCGTCCTCAAATTAATCACATGCACAGCCACCCGTGAATGAACAACATGGTTTAAAAGACGTTCTTCATTCACTGCTAAGTACTTTTAATCACGATTCAAATATTTTTAGCAATTTTATTACATTAGCACTTCTGGTCTAATTCAAATTCAAATTCACTAATTGCCTCTTGCCCTAGCCGTCACTTCCACGAATTTCTTTTTGACTTTTTACTTCAACTTTCTTTCTACTACTCGCCGACCTATCTTGCGCGACCGCGATTTCCTCCACTGTTTTTCCGGCCCACGTACTTTGCGATCCCCGTCAGGTTTTCCATAATCCTCCCAACTCAATTACCCTTAATGCCACGCTCCCGGAATCTCGGCACCGCACTCGAACCAACTTAGAACCAAAAACGGGACCGGTTTCTTGCTAGGGGTCCGTTATATCCTTATTCGCATTCGCACGACCCCAATATCTCGCGTCGTACCCTATTTGCCCACGACTTTCAGCTGCATTCCCGGGTGATTCAACTCCATCTCTGTTCTTTGTCGATTAGGGTTGTGACCAAATCGATGTATTGATTTTCATATTGTATGATCGAACTATTGATTGGTGATGTTCATATTGGTCGCATTGAATTGGTGTTGTGAGTTTTTGTTTTCTCCTGATTTTATGTTCACAACAGCTACGAAAAGGGAAGAAACCATCCTGGAATCTGCAAGCGGATTGGTCAATAAGGACAAAACATGCCAATAATTCCATCTGAAAACCCAGACGTTTTTACCAACCCAGTCACATACAAGAAGGGATGTAAACATCCAAGAAGCATTTCCGCGGATCGGTCAGTAAGGACAGAACCCACACATGCCCATAGTTCCTGCAGAAGCTCTTGGAGTAACATGCCGAAGGACAAAGTCAAAAGCAAAGAAGTTTCCTGTAAAAGATGATCAAGAAAATTTAGATAACGAGGTATTTATAGAGATCCTCGACCGGAAATTGTTGTCTTCTGCGGTAAACGATGACACATAGAGGCTTGACCTACTAGACAGCCTTAACAAATCTCTATCGTGGGATCTGGACCATTAAAGGTTTTCAAGTTTTTTCCAAAGAAACCAATAAACAAATTTTTCATGCCATTAGGTTTCATCGGGCCTCAAGTTTTTCGAGCCGTACGTTGGGTGCCATTCTGTAGTAAATTATTTTTATTTGGTTTAAAGGGGATGGGATGACCCACAGGAATTATACTCAAAAAAGAAAACCGCTTAGGGAGAAGAGAGAGAGAAGAGAGAGAGGAGCAGCTCGAACTCCCTCCTTCATAGGATCCGGTATGAGTTTAAAGTATGCGTCCTGAGAGACTATGAAATGAGGACGAGCTGATGAGGGCAGATCAGGTGCCGTTCAGGCTATACGGTTCAAGTACCGGATAATATCCCCGGATCAGTATTCGAGCAGCGGACGTGTTCGTGCTAGCTAGTTCGGTGGTGGGGTGGGATCTTGTTCGAAGCTGATCTCCGGATCGAACTACAGAAGAATTAACACGTCCTAAGGTTGCCAAAGTTGTTAGAAAGTTAGTTGTTAAAGTTGCTAAAGTTGAAAAGTGTTGCCAGAAGATTCTCCTCGGAATTCATTTAAAGGAGGGTTACACGGGGTAGACGGAAGTTAAGATACCTCGACGGACTTCTAAACCCGAAAAAAGGGAAAAAAATCACAATCTGGGGGGGACATCTCCACGACGGGAAGTAAGGTAGGGTGAAAGGGAACATCAAATGATGGGCGAGTGGAATCAAAGTGACAGGGGAGGAGAGGGGTATACTACTTTTGGGTGGGGATATGCTATCTCTGGGTGGGAATATGCTACCTCTGGGTGGGGATGTATTGGGATTTGGAGGAAAGATTAGAGGGGAACGGCAATAATACAATAGAAGGAAAAGAGAGAGGAAACAAATAGGAAGGTGAGTGAAAGAAAAGGAGGAAATAAATAGGGAGGGGGGTGAACGAAAAGGAGTGGGGGCGCAGGTTCGTTGCGCTTGGTTGAAGCATTAGCTCTCCTCTCAGGGAATCCAATTGTTGTGGATCCGTTTAGCATTCCCAACCATGGAAAGTATTGGTCCTGATAAGTATCCCCTTTTTCTTCTGTCGGGCGGTCAACGTGGACTAGGGTGGCCGCGAAGGTGGTGGACACCGACCTTTGATCGGGTCTCTTTAAAGGGATAGAAATTACACGAGTCAGCCGAGTGGACAAGGGAGAAGCGAAGAAAGGACCGTCTGAGAAAAAAAGGTTTCCTTGTCGTCCCTTCACCCTAACTTACATAGTTGGAACGGAAATGAATAAATCTCGCCAGAAAGGAGTGACTTGAGAGAACGCATCCCGGTGACTCACTTCCGTAACTAAATAGGAAGTGGTAAGCAAGGTGTAGTGCACAAGAGGAACAAGAAAAGGTAATATGGCAAGATTAATGTAACCAAATAACGATTTTAGCTACGTCACATGCCCTCCATCTGGCAACACTATTGTTACTATCCTTTTAGTCCGGACAGAGGCCACTCGACTGACAAACAAGTAACAAAATCGAAGCTTCTCGCCACTGTTGCTATGGTTGTATTTTTTTTTTCGTTCTCGGATTTATGTATAATCTGGTTTCGGTAAGAGTAAAATTCTCACATTTTTTCCATTTTTTCCTATTAGTTTTTACTACTCAGGTCTTTACATTTCTGTAAAATTCGACTTGCACTTCAACTAATAGACTTTTTTTCAAAGTAAATGCACGAGGTGCGGAGTAAACGATTTTTGCGTTTCACGAACGATGAGTAAAGTAAACTCCATAGTAAACTACGAAATAAACTAATCATGCAAATTGCATGTTGATAAATGATACTCACCGAATAAAGTGACATTTGGTAAAATTAAATCTTGTTTACGATAGTGATATGATGTATGTACATTGTATTTATTAAAAACCTTTCTTGCAATTTAACCAGTGGTTTGATGTACACATTATGTGCCGAACCCCATGCAATAATCCCATATGTGGCAATGCTATTGAATAAACCATAATAAATCATTCTTAAAGTACAATTGTTCAGCAAACATGACAGTCTGGGCAATACGAACAGAATATAATGAGTTTTGCTTACTAAACTTGATATTTGCAACTCCAAAAAAAAAAATTATACCATGTGAAAGCTGACGTTTTCTAGATGTGCAGAATATATTTTTTATGTGTGTTTGATATCTGTGTCACGTTCGTAATTTCGCGACGAGACTCCGACTCCTTCGGATGTTGGTGACTCACCCGGCCTATTGCCCGCAAAGAAAGGTCGTGGGTGGGCGCCACTCGTTTTGGACGAGCCACCTTCGCGACGCGCAGTCGGAAACGAGAAATCCGGCCATCGTACCACACAAAGTAATATCGAAACGCCGTTAACAAGAAAAAGGCATGAGTGTGATTCTTGCTTACTTTTTTCTTTTATATCTTCCTATTAACAGTACAATTCTCGATAGGTGCTAGTTCACAATTTTCCTCCTATTACGTTACGAACTTTTAATTCCTTACACTATGCTGTCTTAGCTATGCCCTACTCTATTGTGTGGAAGTAAATGACAAAACTTAATACTATATTTGCACAGATGCAACTTGAATCTGGTACTTATCTATATCCTGCCGCTCCTGCCGATGTTCCTGCGGTCACTCCTAACTTGAGGGCCGTAGACTCTAGAACCGTTTATTCACCGTTCGACCGTCTTGAACATTCCCGCTCGGCTTTACTACTTTCACTGATCTGCAAGGTCTTCTAAATGTCTCAAATACACGAGTTCGAATTCGCGTGCTTCAAATTTGATCGCAGCTTAAACACTTCTTCTACCACTCTTATTCTATGAAAGTTCAAAAGTTCATCTTCTTTTACCCATCGGAATAGATTCCCGTTCTCATCACACCTTTGTTCATATTTTGATTTCTTTCACATGTCTCAAATGCACAAGTCAAATTCACGTGCTTCAAAGTCGATCACAGCTTCAACATTTCTTCGACCACTATAACTCTACGAAAGCTTATCTTATGTCTCAAATACACGAGCTCAAATTCGCGTGCTTCAAATTCGCACTATCAGAGTACATTAATTGTTTGCTACTGAATTTCAACTTCTTGTAACCTAGCCTTTACTGACACCTGCCCTGAATTTCCTTATCTTCTTTTACTTTCTTTCGTCTCTTTATAATTTTCGCTCACTTTGAAATCTGAGAATCAATTCAAATTCTTTTCATCTTAACAAATCTCATCTAATCCCATCTTGTCCAAATCCTTTCAAACCTTTTCTTTCGCGTTATCAACGTCCCAAACCCTTTTGCAAACTCAAACTTAGTATCGCTCGGGAACCTATCGCAAGCGACTGCGACTTGCTCCTAACCTTACTCGGCCCACGTCCTTCAGGATGCGCTTCAATATTCCTTTCACCACTTTCACTCTACGAAAGTTTATCTTTTCGCTTTTTTTTTTTTTTTGATCAAAGCTTCTAATCTTCTCGCGGAAATCTTCCCGACCTCACGCTGTCTCACAAAAATCCTTCGCAAAATGCCGCGCAGCCGGAATCTTGATACCACAACCAAACTCACTTATCGACTCACCAAAAAAAGGCCCCCCTCTTTCTCGTTGGCAGTACCTTATATTTTCACAAGACCCCATTTCTCGGTTATTCAACTCATGGCAAGTAAATGGCTGAATTCCCCCGACCGAGAGGCTCCACTCCTCAAATGAGTTGAGAGGAGGCGAATTTTTCCCACGCTCGGTCCTGATGGGAATTGGAACAAGGTGAATGATCAAATTCGCAAGTCGATCATTGACCCCGAGCGCGTGCCGACTCCGAAGTCCAACTCTCAGCCGTACTCAAAGGGGGCGGGGTCGACTCATCATCTATCGTCATCCTTGATTGATGGTGCGATCAGTAGAGATGGGGAAAAAAGTGATTTCCTAGTAACAGTCACTGTCGTTACTGTGACAAATAAGTAACAGTGACAAATCACCGTGACAAAATAACTTTCATGACATTCATGTAGTAACAGCGACAGAATATCATTTAGTGTAAAAAATTTAGTACCTAAAACCAAATACAAATTAGATGTGGGGAAAAACATCATATTCAAGGGTTGGGCTTTAATAATATACATGTTGTAAATTTTTTTTGTTTTTTTAATTCATATTTTCATATTTCACACATTTATTTATACATATTATACTATATCCTATGTCATTATAATACTAAATACTTCTTATTATATATTATATTATTATATACTACTTATAATTTATTAAAATCCTATGTCTTATAATTAGAGTTCAAAAATAAAATTTGTTGGACTTTCCTTATTCCTAGCCTTGTCCTCCTGCCACTCAAAATAAATCCAGCCTTTGAGAAAAATCTTACGCATGGTACCGAGGCGACCACAAAACCCAAATGTTTCTTAGCGATGTCAGCAATATTTGGGAAGCTATGCTGAAAAGTCCCCCACCATTCCAAGGGTTTCTCTTTAAGGGCAATGTTGGGCACATCCGAATATCTCTGGATTTCCAGAACTGCCTTGGACAGTGCTCTACCTTCAGGTTGGGATGTATTTGATAAAGTCATGTACACTCGAAAAATGTCCAATTCCTCAACTTCTTCTTGAGGTTCCGGTGCAATTTCCATAATTTGGATGGGTAAGCTTGATGACTTACTGTTGTTGTTCGACACCATTTCTGTCACCTTCTTCCTGACTTCTAGGTTTGGGAATCTGCAGTGGGCGTCACCAATTAATTTTGTAACCAGATCTCTTGTTACCCCGTGTATGTGGCCATTGAGCAACATGACTTCAATAGCCGGATCCGCGAGCATACTTTCGAGAACCGTTAAGAGACTCCTGGTCAAAATTATTATTTTGTTCCCCAACACATATTTTTCCCCACTCATTTGGCAGGTTTGTTGGTTGAAAGGCTTCAAAACCACACATAGCTGCTTACAAATGGTCCATTCATCTGAGGATAATGTCGACCATTCTTCCTGAAGCAAGGCTAGTGTAGCTTTGACCACTTCTTCCAACTCTACAAATCTTTCCAACATTTTGAACGTAGGGTACCATCTTGTTGGAACATCCTGAAGCAGTTTCTTTGGGGCTTCAGTCGGTCTGTTCTGTCTCTGATATGTTACAAGCTTTTCGGTCGCTTTCACGCTCCTCTTATAGTGAGAAACAAATTCTTTCACTTTCGTTATAACTCTTCTCAGTGAAGGATGCGCGGTGTCCCCACTTGTGGATCCTCTCACTATCAAACTGAGGGTATGCGCGTAACAGCCAAAATGTTTGTATTGCAGTTTCTGAACTGCTTTCGTCAAATTGCTGGCGTTGTCTGTCACTACTATGAGGACTTTATTCCGCAATCTTCTATCGTCTATTATTCGAGTGAGAAATTGTGCAATATTGTCGCTGGTGTGACTGCCAAGCATATGAGAACACTCGAGAAGCACTGCTTGCAAATTAAAAGAATCGTCTACATAATGAGCTGTTACCGACATATATGAGTCATTGACACAGGAGGTCCAAATGTCTGAGGTCGAGCACATGCTTTTCGCCTTTGAGACCTCTTCTTTCTTCGTTGTAAGGCAAGTCTCGTAAAGAGTGGGTAAGTCATTATTTACCAATAACTTTCGATCCGGCAGTTTGTACGCAGGATTAAGTATTTGGGTGTATCCACGAAAGCCTATGTCTTCTACTATAGAGAAAGCTTGAAAGTCGTAAATGAAAAGACCCATCAAAGCATGGTCAATATTTTTCTTTTCCACTGGCAACATATTTTTTTTTTAACAATATCGAGAAATAGGCTGTTGGACAAATCCGCTAGGTCCAGGGAACTGTTCGGTTTCTTGACTTTGACCAATACTGCTTGGACCGGGGAGCGGTTCATTTCCACCATGTTGTTCAGTGCTGCTAGCTGCAGGGATCGGTTTGATCCGTTGTTGTTGCCCACTGAATGATAAAGATGGCTCATGTCTTGATGCATGAGCAGCCTTCAACGGATGAAACTGCACGGCCGGGTGCTTCCTCTCGAAATGCTTTTTCAAATTAGTGGTGGATGTTCTGTAGCTAAGTTTAGCTTTGCATAACTTGCAAAGCGCAACTCTATCCTTACCGTTGTCTACGGGTTCGAGACAATTGCAAAGCGAGCTGATCCTCATTGTCGTGAATTAGATAATTATTATAAACAAGTATTTTTAAGTAATTATGAATAATAACTATAGATTTATTTATATATGATTTATCAAAAACTTCTTAGTACAATGCAAAACTGATTTATACGCGGAATGGCCCATTTCCTGCGATTCTTTGCGACAACGTTTCATTTGAAAAGGATCATTCCGCGTATAAATAAAACCGTTATCGCAACGAGTCGCAGGAATAGAAAATCGAAGAAATAAAAATCGTTCTTATCTAACGACTTCCTTAAATTCGTTAAATGACCAGAAGGAACTTCCATAATTGAATATTTTATCAGTGGAAATCAATATGCCAAAAGTTTAGGGAAAATTAGGTAAAATAGGGATGAGCCTCCGGATTTTTACGTTATACACCGTCAGTATTGTCTTCCATAAACAAAAATATAGTAAAAACATAAGAATTCCAAACATTTCTTTTGAAAATCGCAGATTCAAGTAACAGGAGCGCAGAAAATCGCATACTTTAATAAATTGTGTAGTGACAAAATATCATACGTCACTCAAACATCAAAGTGACAAAATATCATATGTTACTAAGATATCAAAGAGAAAAAATATGTAATATATGCTGAAATATCAAATACCACGTTATTTTGGTTACATATGAAATTTTCTGTAACAATGCTACTTGAGTAACGTATGATATTTGTAACTTTCATGATCTTCTGTGCTCCTGTTACTTGAAAAGTGGGATTCTGAAAAGAAATATGATGCTATATGTTATTATTTGTTTGTTTATATATTTGATAAATTTTAAATAGGTTCTCCCGGAGAAAATATTGTAGTATACGTTACTAAAATAGTGACAAAATATCATGCGTTACTAAAATATCAAAGTGACAAAATATCATGCGATACTAAAATATCGTAGTGACAAAATATCATATGTTACTAAAATATCGTAGTGACAAAATATCATGCGTCACTAAAATATCAAAGTGACAAAATATCATGCGTTACTAAAATATCAAAATGACAAAATATCATTCGTTACGCAAATAAGAAATAACGCTCAAAATGCTTAAAATATTAGATATTTGATATATTTTCAATAGGTAGGAAAATATTGTAGTATACGTTACTGAAATATCAAAGTGACAAAATATCATGCGTTACTAAAATATCAAAATGACAAAATATCATATGTTACTAAAATATCGTAGTGACAAAATATCATACGTTACTAAAATATCAAAAAGGCAAAATATCATATGTTACTAAAATATCAATGTGACAAAATATCATTCGTTACGCAAATAAGAAATAACGCTCAAAATGCTTAAAATATTAAGTATTGTCTTTCATCTATAAAAATACGGAAGCCTTTCACAAATGCAACAAAAAGAAAACCTCTAAACCTATTATTAACATATTTCTTTCGAAAATCCTAAGATTCAAGTAAAAGGAGCGCAGAAAATCATGAAAGTTTAATACAAAATCCAATTTCGTGACTCAAGTTACTTGAGTAGGAGAGACAGAAATATGTATGCTACTCAAGGACGCGTTATCTTCAAAACCGTCTGTATGTAATGAGGGTACAACTACAGAGGGTTTTGGTGAGGGAGACTAGAAAAGAAATGATATGTGCATATATGCGTGAATTATATCCATTCCACATGGAAAAACCGGTTCTGGAATGGAACATTGCATTCGGCTGTGTAAGAGAAAAATTTATTTTCTACATCTTGGAGTAGGTGAAACTTGTAGTTTGGGTTTATTATACCCATTTTAAAACAATGCAGGCCTATTTCATCTATTTCGGCCTTCAGCCCATCTCCACCATCTGTATATTGAGCAGCAGCGGCATTTTTGCAGGCGTTAATAAGAGCCTTCGCTCTGTAGAAATACCCCAAAGAGGTTTCCGTTGGCAGTTGATGAACGTTCCTCAATTGGGTATTAAGGGTTTTATATGATGCGCCTTGTAATAGGTTTGTTTTTGGTGCAGTAAATATATCTTCCAGTGTGTCATTCGTCCCCGTTTGCACCACTACCAACGCTCTTCCCCTCAGGCGTGTTGGTCATAGTCTTATGAACAGTATCTTATCCTGTATCTCGGTGAGCGTTTCATACCCCAGTCGTGCACAATTTATAAACTCGTTCACCTCATTAGACTTGCGTGGGCTATCTTCCCCTACCAGAATCGGTACGTTGTTATACAATATATTATTCACTAAACGTATGTCAGCCATTTTATTTTCTTTGTCTTCTATGTCAGCCTGGTTGTCAGTAGACGATTTATTTATATCTGGTAGCTTAGTTTTCACAGTGTAAGACCCCGGATAGGAGTTTGTTCTCACGTAACACCTTCCACGTCGTAGTTTCACTATTTCTGATTGCAGAGTACCAATACCTTCTGTATTTCCGTGATCCTCAGTTTGCATGAGTGGCTATTCGTTCTCCACCACGGGATCTCCTGGTCCTTGGTCGGGTAATGGTAGTTCTCTATCTTGATTTGTTTGATTTTCTTCTTCAGTGTTTACTTTTGGTGACCCTACTTGTCGTTGATCGGGTAATTGTTGTTCTCCTTCGCGAGGTGTCTGATGTTCTTCTGTAGAGTTTATTTCTGGTGATTCTACTTGTTGTTGATTAGCTAATTGTTGTTCTCCTTCTTGATGTGGAGCGTTGTCTGGATTGGCCTATTGCCCGTTAACTTTATTGCTCTCAAGTTTGGTTTCAAAATTATAAAAGGAAAAAGTATCTATTCTTTGCATAAAGTTACTCAAACGTCTGTTTAGTGGTATCTTTGGCGTGGAGTGTGCCATATATACATTTTTTTGTTTCCTCTTTTATTTGCTTTTTTCCTTTTGTTTCTTATTCTTTTCTTTTTATTTGTTGTTTTTTTTTCAATTTCTTATTTTATTGTGTACTTAATGTATTTACACAAGTGTTATTTCTTATTTCTAATAGGTAAATTCTATAGTGTCCTAACTTCGAGAACTATTTTAATGACATTTGTTTCTATTTAAAACAATTACACTTCTTTTTCTCTCATACTTATTGTAGTCTTAACATTAAAAGTGTACCTGAATGTTCACTTCCTGTATTTGTCATGTATTTTCCAAATTTAGACTTACTAAGCATTATGATTTTTCAAATTACTTTTATCAAATTCCCGAACGTAGGTTTTAAATTGCGTCGTATGGTAAAACCTTACAACAATACCTCAGGTACATTTTTAATCTTAAAAGAAAAATTCAGGCGGTACATTATTTATTTAACCAATTACAATTTTATTCTCGCTACAATAGCGACAAATTTCTTGCTCACAACTACGACAACTAATGACTATTGGATACAGGTTACATTTATTTATTAAACATTTATTTATACGGTTTCAATTTTATTCTCGTTACAATAACTACAAGTGCCTCGCTTACTACTACGTCACTCAGTGGCTATTAGATGTCGACTGTGTGCTGTCTGGTTCTCGTGGCTTCTGGACCCCTTTTGCTAAACGCTTCTCCTTCCTATAGCGTATGCGTTCGTTGTGGAGTCTCTGCAACTCCCTACTTAAAAGTGCTCTTTGTTGGCTTCCCACAGCCAACATGAGGTCTCGTCTGGCCTTCTCAATCGATCGCCTGAACCATGCTTCTACACCAGGTGTTTCCCTTTTAATACGCACCTCAATTCCTCCCTGGCGTTCCCCTTTACCCTTTTCTTCAATGTATCTATTCAATTAAGTTTAACGCACATTGGGTTCTTTCGAACCGTGTTTGGGACCTCAAAGGTGAATGTTAGATTCTTCCGCTTTTTCAGTCGCCACGTTGTGTTTTGACAGATATCAGCAGCTAGGGAGATCGACCTGTCGTAAGTATTTTTGACTGTTCTTAAATAATGTTTTATCGCTTTTCAGGATTTCTACGGAAAAGGATCATCACAGCGCCGACCACGAAGACGATACCGAAAAAAAAACCCGTTAGGTACTCCTCTTGTATAGTCCTTTGAATTGAATATATGAATCGGAACTGAAAAATTTATAGCCGAAGATACGCGAATTCATCAAAAGATAGGCACCGAAGACCGCGAAGACGATACCGCAAAAAAAAAAAACCGCTAAGCACTACTCTTGAATAGTCCTTTGAATTGAATATATGAATCGGAACTGGAAAATTTATAGCCGAAGACACGCGAATTCATCAAAGGATAGGCACCGAAGACCGTGGTTATCTTAACTCTTCTAAGAAAATTCCCTAATAATAATATACAAATAAAAAAATAGACGCCCCAACCGCGAAAACGATACCGCAAAAAAATACGCTAGTCGCAAGCGATTCAATTCACATTGAATTGAATAGTTGAATCAGGAAAAGAAAATTTATAGGATACGCGAATTTACAAACCATAAGACCCAGCCCATATACTAAAATTCCCTAATTTACAAATCTTACTGTTTTAAAAAGTCAGTATATCCCTATAACAACCTGTAAATGTGTAAAGAAGGAAATATGATAAAAAATAAAGAGCGAAGTTTCGAGAGGAAAACACGGAGATAGAGCACGATTAAAGGAACCGAAACAGAGAATGAAATACTGAAACCTGCCATATACTGCCATATGATTAAGGAAGCAGTCTCAAAATTGAAATCGTAAGTAGAATACAATAATATAACCTACATACTTTTTCTCCGTCGTTTAAGAAATATATTCATCGATTATGTCCGGGGTCCTGCGGGACTTAATCGATTGTTTGAGGAGCCGATTTTGATTCTCTAAATCATTGATGGTATTTCTGGGGTTGGATTTATCCACATACTGTCCTTGGCTATGGTTTGTGTTCATTTGCAAAACAGTGTTACCAGAAAATACTTTCTCAACCCCAGAGTATTGCTTCCCACAATCTGTGCATACGACCAAAGTTTCCTTGTCCCCGTACCGCGACAAATGTGGCCAAATACTCTCCTTGCTCTTCGATGGTACTTGAACAAAAATGCCATTTTTATCCTCTTTGCCACGCATGCCGAGGATTGTTGTGGTCATTTGCTTCGTGACTCTACCGCGGTGATATTTTCTCTTCGTGAGAAAAGTCTCATCCACCTGTAGAGTCTTATTTACCCCACCTAATTTAATGTCGTCATTTGAAAGTATTGTTTGAACTATATTTCGAAGTATTTTATAATAATGGCAGACCGTTGTTCGACTTAAAGTCAAAGAGGAGCCCTGATATCTTGTTCTCCGCCAACTTTGGATAGAATCGTGGGTTTCGTTCACCGTTCGCTTAAGAACGAAAAAAACAATGATCGTTACAGTTTCGCAAAACTCAAGTTGAGTTAAGGTTCCATCGAAAAAGGTACCTGCAGTAGGATTAAACGTTTCTCTACATGCTTTAGATCCCTTCTTGGAACCTTTTGAGGAACAGCACCACCTCCAGCCCAATTTGGTGGCTTTTTTCCACTCAACTTTCATGGGGAGGTTACAACATTTAGGAGGTGTTGACTTTACAGATGGAAGAAGCTTTAGCTCTTCGCAAAATTTGATGGTTTCTTTGTCGTCTGCGAAAACTTTCGTTATGGCCAAAATGCCAAAATCTCTAAGAGAGGGATGGAGACGTGGATTCAAATTTTTTTGCGACATAATAAAATTTAAGAAAATTAAGGAAAAGAAATGGAAAATCTAAACTAGAACCGAGGTCAGAAGTTAGAAGAAGTTTGTTGGAGACAGAGACAGAAAAAGTCCAGAAAGGTTCTGAAAAGAAAATAGAAAAAGATACGAGTTAAATAAAAATAGGAAGAAATCTACAAAAAGAAAGATTATAAAAAAGAGATAGAAAATGAATAGCGTAATGAAATTGTTGAGGTGAATTAATTTCACTTGTCATTGTATGGATATCATCCTAAACTAAGTTGGCAACAGTTGTAACAGATTCACCACAGACATACATCCTTAAAGGAAAGAAAGTGAGATTGGCAGGACTGCTGTGTTGGGAATTAATTTGGACGATCGTATGGTGCAATGAAAGTGTGCTCCGATAATTAACAACCAAATAGCATTTCTAAATATAACTGACGAAATTAAAATCAATTGGAGATCATCAATTTAACAACAGAAATAGATATTATAAATTTACAAATATTTACAATATTAAGCGTACATTTTATAAGTCATGACATATAAGTAATATACATTTTATTACATATATAGATAGATCTGATTATTAGGGTAAATGTACTAGCTTCCGAACACTTTTATCTTTGAAATTTTGAAATTTATCACTGAAAATACTTAATAGAATTGCAATTTAATAATACATAATAAATAACAAATAACAGTTTAAAAAACTGAAAAAAACGCTGTAATAGAAAACCAAACTAAAAAGTAAAATATAAACTTCAATGAGTTTAAAGTAGAAGTAGAGTGATTGACAAAAACAATTCATTTTATCGTTAAAAAAACGTATCCTGTTAATTTGATCCTTTTTACGTAAGCAAAAAGGATGTATATACCGAATGTCCTAATTAAATTTCAGGATCTCGTTGAGAAAAACTGTTGTTTTGATCACAAAGATCGAAGTGTCCGATTACTAGTACGTATCCGGAAACTAGTGCACTTACCCTATATGAAGAAAGATTTGCAGATTAATAATCGAAACAGAAATTTCCACTAAAATTAAAATTTTTAGTTAATTAGTATTGTGAAGAAAATTGGAACTAATAGAAAAATTTATATTCAGAGAGAACTTTTCATGTTTAAACATTTTATGTTTATTTGAAAATTGGCGACAAGTGACAAGTGACAAAATTCAATATTTAGAACCTAAAAACCAAATTTTCCTCACCTTAATATAGAGATAATTATCAAATTCAAAGAATAACGCGTTTAAACGTGCTCTCACCTGTAATTTTTATGTTAATTGTCAAAAATAAAGAAGCTATTAGGCATCAGTACAGTGGTGTCTGGAAACTCAATACACTGAATTTGTATGAATTTTAGTTTCGGCACACTTGAAAAAACTGACTTTTTGTAGTTTTTTTTTTCATTTTTATAAATAATAATAATAATCAATCATCATAAATGTTACTAAAAATTGAACTGATGCAATTTACACTTTTTCACAAAATGTTAGTTACCTCAAAACTGACAATTTGCAATGGAATTTGAATTTGCAACTGCCTCAGCTAAATGTAAGAGGATGAAACAATGCTTATATACAAGTAACACATTTTGTTTTGTTTTGTTTAGTGTTGTAAAAATGCCATTCATTTCAATAAAAAAAAAAAGCGTTAACTGTCCGAGTACTGATGCATCTACCCCATATGTAAATTTTTACACACTGAACATAGAATTTTAATTAAAGTAGAATTCTGGAAAAACTTTAACCACACACTACTAAATGAAACTCCTTATCCTAAGGTGCTCAGAATAATGAATGTATACAAGAATGTTGTTTGAAATATTACTTACAAAAAGCGAGTGCAAATTTAAATTACTCACCAGAAAATTCCTCACTCTGATTGCACAAAATCCTAAACTAAGTTGGCAACAGTTGTAACAGATTCACCACAGACATACATCCTTAAAGGAAAGAAAGTGAGATTGGCAGGACTGCTGTGTTGGGAATTAATTTGGACGATCGTATGGTGCAATGAAAGTGTGCTCCGATAATTAACAACCAAATAGCATTTCTAAATATAACTGACGAAATTAAAATCAATTGAAGATCATCAATTTAACAACAGAAATAGATATTATAAATTTACAAATATTTACAATATTAAGCGTACATTTTATAAGTCATGACATATAAGTAATATACATTTTATTACATATATAGATAGATCTGATTATTAGGGTAAATGTACTAGCTTCCGAACACCAACCTGTAAATGTGTAAAGAAGGAAATATGATAAAAAATAAAGAGCGAAGTTTCGAGAGGAAAACACGGAGATAGAGCACGATTAAAGGAACCGAAACAGAGAATGAAATACTGAAACCTGCCATATACTGCCATATGATTAAGGAAGCAGTCTCAAAATTGAAATCGTAAGTAGAATACAATAATATAACCTACATACTTTTTCTCCGTCGTTTTTTACTAGGTGGAATAACCTCCTCCAAGCCTTCCAAGCTTACAGTTGGTGTTTCCACCAAACGGGCTTCTAAGGGCTTTTCCCTCTTCCCGTCGACGAACGGGGGATATACTTTCCGTATATCCTCAAGGAAATGCATGATGTGGAATGGTTCATCCTTCGGATAAAGTTTGTTCAAAATCAATTGTCGATAATAATACAACGAAATATATTCATCGATTAAGTCCGGGGTCCTGCGGGACTTAATCGATTGTTTGAGGAGCCGATTTTGATTCTCTAAATCATTGATGGTATTTCTGGGGTTGGATTTATCCACATACTGTCCTTGGCTATGGTTTGTGTTCATTTGCAAAACAGTGTTACCAGAAAATACTTTCTCAACCCCAGAGTATTGCTTCCCACAATCTGTGCATACGACCAAAGTTTCCTTGTCCCCGTACCGCGACAAATGTGGCCAAATACTCTCCTTGCTCTTCGATGGTACTTGAACAAAAATGCCATTTTTATCCTCTTTGCCACGCATGCCGAGGATTGTTGTGGTCATTTGCTTCGTGACTCTACCGCGGTGATATTTTCTCTTCGTGAGAAAAGTCTCATCCACCTGTAGAGTCTTATTTACCCCACCTAATTTAATGTCGTCATTTGAAAGTATTGTTTGAACTATATTTCGAAGTATTTTATAATAATGGCAGACCGTTGTTCGACTTAAAGTCAAAGAGGAGCCCTGATATCTTGTTCTCCGCCAACTTTGGATAGAATCGTGGGTTTCGTTCACCGTTCGCTTAAGAACGAAAAAAACAATGATCGTTACAGTTTCGCAAAACTCAAGTTGAGTTAAGGTTCCATCGAAAAAGGTACCTGCAGTAGGATTAAACGTTTCTCTACATGCTTTAGATCCCTTCTTGGAACCTTTTGAGGAACAGCACCACCTCCAGCCCAATTTGGTGGCTTTTTTCCACTCAACTTTCATGGGGAGGTTACAACATTTAGGAGGTGTTGACTTTACAGATGGAAGAAGCTTTAGCTCTTCGCAAAATTTGATGGTTTCTTTGTCGTCTGCGAAAACTTTCGTTATGGCCAAAATGCCAAAATCTCTAAGAGAGGGATGGAGACGTGGATTCAAATTTTTTTGCGACATAATAAAATTTAAGAAAATTAAGGAAAAGAAATGGAAAATCTAAACTAGAACCGAGGTCAGAAGTTAGAAGAAGTTTGTTGGAGACAGAGACAGAAAAAGTCCAGAAAGGTTCTGAAAAGAAAATAGAAAAAGATACGAGTTAAATAAAAATAGGAAGAAATCTACAAAAAGAAAGATTATAAAAAAGAGATAGAAAATGAATAGCGTAATGAAATTGTTGAGGTGAATTAATTTCACTTGTCATTGTATGGATATCATCCTAAACTAAGTTGGCAACAGTTGTAACAGATTCACCACAGACATACATCCTTAAAGGAAAGAAAGTGAGATTGGCAGGACTGCTGTGTTGGGAATTAATTTGGACGATCGTATGGTGCAATGAAAGTGTGCTCCGATAATTAACAACCAAATAGCATTTCTAAATATAACTGACGAAATTAAAATCAATTGGAGATCATCAATTTAACAACAGAAATAGATATTATAAATTTACAAATATTTACAATATTAAGCGTACATTTTATAAGTCATGACATATAAGTAATATACATTTTATTACATATATAGATAGATCTGATTATTAGGGTAAATGTACTAGCTTCCGAACACTTTACGGTTTATCTTTGAAATTTTGAAATTTATCACTGAAAATACTTAATAGAATTGCAATTTAATAATACATAATAAATAACAAATTATAGTTTAAAAAACTGAAAAAAACGCTGTAATAGAAAACCAAACTAAAAAGTAAAATATAAACTTCAATGAGTTTAAAGTAGAAGTAGAGTGATTGACAAAAACAATTCATTTTATCGTTAAAAAAACGTATCCTGTTAATTTGATCCTTTTTACGTAAGCAAAAAGGATGTATATACCGAATGTCCTAATTAAATTTCAGGATCTCGTTGAGAAAAACTGTTGTTTTGATCACAAAGATCGAAGTGTCCGATTACTAGTACGTATCCGGAAACTAGTGCACTTACCCTATATGAAGAAAGATTTGCAGATTAATAATCGAAACAGAAATTTCCACTAAAATTAAAATTTTTAGTTAATTAGTATTGTGAAGAAAATTGGAAGTAATAGAAAAATTTATATTCAGAGAGAACTTTTCATGTTTAAACATTTTATGTTTATTTGAAAATTGGCGACAAGTGACAAGTGACAAAATTCAATATTTAGAACCTAAAAACCAAATTTTCCTCACCTTAATATAGAGATAATTATCAAATTCAAAGAATAACGCGTTGAAACGTGCTCTCACCTGTAATTTTTATGTTAATTGTCAAAAATAAAGAAGCTATTAGGCATCAGTACAGTGGTGTCTGGAAACTCAATACACTGAATTTGTATGAATTTTAGTTTCGGCACACTTGAAAAAACTGACTTTTTGTAGTTTTTTTTTTCATTTTTATAAATAATAATAATAATCAATCATCATAAATGTTATTAAAAATTGAACTGATTCAATTTACACTTTTTCACAAAATGTTAGTTACCTCAAAAGTGACAATTTGCAATGGAATTTGAATTTGCAACTGCCTCAGCTAAATGTAAGAGGATGAAACAATGCTTATATACAAGTAACACATTTTGTTTTGTTTTGTTTAGTGTTGTAAAAATGCCATTCATTTCAATAAAAAAAAAGCGTTAACTGTCCGAGTACTGATGCATCTACCCCATATGTAAATTTTTACACACTGAACATAGAATTTTAATTAAAGTAGAATTCTGGAAAAACTTTAACCACACACTACTAAATGAAACTCCTTATCCTAAAGTGCTCAGAATAATGAATGTATACAAGAATGTTGTTTGAAATATTACTTACAAAAAGCGAGTGCAAATTTAAATGACTCACCAGAAAATTCCTCACTCTGATTGCACAAAATTCCTCACTCTAAATGCAAATGTTTAAGTATGTTGTCTTGTTTCGCCTTTTTCCTGTGAATTTTTCCAAAAACTGAAAAGATTCAAAGAAATCAATTGGCACAAAAATCAAAGCTTCTATTAAAACTTCATTCCACAAGTACTTACCAACAATCGTGATTGATGCGTACTAAAACGGTTGATCGCATTTCGATGAAAATAAGATATAAAATTATAGCGACATATTCTCCTGGAGTTGGTACTGGTATCTCCAGGAACTTCACCGTTCTTTGGGGTATCTGTATTTTGCTGTGTTCTCTTATGGTGACATGCTCTGTATTTTCGAGATGATTAATCTTTCCACCCTTGTGGGTTTTTGGCGTTGTGACTTCTTCACCTGCCGGGGCGTGCGAGCCTCGGTGGTTTAGGTGATTGTAGTCTGGGGTTGTGTACCACTCAGCACTCGGACTTTCCATTCGAATCTGCCCAGAAGGGTTTTCTCGTTTTTTTTTCTCTGGTTCCCAGTCGAATAGGTCTGATAAGTCCTGTATTGCTTCATTGTCTTCCGTTGATGGTAGCGAAGCTTCCTGTACGTACCTTATTTCCCCGTTCGGAATGACTGAACACTCCGCAGTTTGCGAGCTGCGTTCACATAAGTGCTTGATTTCGATAGACGGGTTTTTCTGGCCAGTAGCTGCGTCTTTTGTTACTACATCAATGGATCGAGACTCGGTGTTGTACACGTCGCCTTGGTTCGCGAATGGAATGACGATTTCTTCTCCCGTCTTGGTCGTCGGGAAAACTAGTCTTTTAGCTGGTCCTTCTACGTTACAATATTTACTTACGAAGTCATTCCCTATAATTCCCGTGATATTTGTAGGACTCAAACTTTTCACAATATGAAATTTGCAGGGATAGACTTGATTCGTCATTACTTGTTCCACAATCGTACCTTCAGATGTTATCTCTCCAGAGATAGTGTTGAGAGTGACTCTTTCATTTTTGTTTACGTCTTTTAGGTTTACTTTGCTTATTTCGGAATGTTTAATCAAACATATCTCTGATCCAATATCAATTATGAATTTCGAATTCCTTTCCTTGGTAATGTCTAGTTGTAAGTTTATTATTGGCAGTGCTGGCATGGTTGTCCTTTTGTCGCACCTATAATCTTGCGCTCGGTCGTCCCTGTAGAGTTTTCCACTTCCCTTAGGTGGATTTGTAGCTGTAGTTTTTCCCACCGTTCCAGTAGAAAACATGCCTCTTCTGTGTGATTTGGTTTCAAACAAAAATTACATTCCTGGTTAACCCTGCTTGCCGTTGTCTGATTAACTTGGTGGTGTTGATGGTTATTTCTTCCTGGGTGCGTGTTGTTATTCCTCCCGAAAATTCGCTATGTGTTCTGGTTGTAGGGCCTTTGTGTCCCACAGTTTCTGGTGTTATGACCGTACGCCCAGCAGGTGGAACAGAAAGGAGTCATCTGCCGAGTTCGACATTCTGCCATAATATGTCCCATTTTGTGACAGAAATTGCATTTTATCTGTCGTATATCCGGTCTGTTCCGAGGTGTATTATGGTTGGGCGTATATCCATTTGGCTGAAAAATCCTTGGTTGTCCCTGATTGGGTTGGCCTGTTATCGGTTATAACCTGGATTTCTACCAGGTGTTGGTGGTGGGTTGTAAACTGGATTGTAGTTATGGTTGCTCATTGGAGCTTGGGTAGGGATGCCTAGTCCCATTAGTGGTGTTGGTTTCCCCAGGGAATTTCGCTGGGTAAAATTTTGCTACATTGTTCCGTCTGCTCTAATCGTGTTATTTTCCTTTCCAATGCGTTCACGTTATTTTCTACATCTTGGAGTAGGTAAAACTTGTAGTTGGGGTTTATTATACCCATTTTTAAACAATGCAGGCCTACTTGCTCTATTTCGGCCTTCAGCCCATCTCCACCATCTGTATATTGAGCAGCAGCGGCATTTTTGCAGGCGTTAATAAGAGCCTTCGCTCTGTAGAAATAACACAGTAAGGTTTCCGTTGGCAGTTGATGAACGTTCCTCAATTGGGTATTAAGGGTTATATATGATGTGCCTTGTAATAGGTTTGTTTTTAGTGCAGTAAATATATCTTCCAGTGTGTCATTCGTCCCCGTTTGCACCACTACCAACGCTCTTCCCCTCAGGCGTCTTGGTAATAGTCTTATGAACAGTATCTTATCCTGTATCTCGGTGAGCGTTTCATACCCCAGTCGTGCACAATTTATAGACTCGTTCACCTCATTAGACTTGCGTGGGCTTTCTTCCCCTACCAGAATCGGTACGTTGTTATACAATATATTATTCAGTAAAGTTATGTCAGCCATTTTACTTTCTTTGTCTTCTATGTCAGCCTGGTTGTCAGTAGACGATTTATTTTTATCTGGTAGCTTACTTTTCACAGTGTAAGTCCCCGGATAGGAGTTTGTTCTCACGTAACACCTTCCACGTCGTAGTTTCACTATTTCTGATTGCAGAGTACCAATACCTTCTGTATTTCCTTGATCCTCAGTTTGCATGAATGACTGTTCGTTCTCCACCACTGGACCTCCTGGTCCTTGGTCGGGTAATAGATGTTCTCTATCTTGATTTGTTTGGTTTTGTTCTTCAGTGTTTACTTTTGGTGACCCTACTTGTCGTTGATCGGGTAATTGTTGTTCTCCTTCGCGAGGTGTCTGATGTTCTTCTGTAGAGTTTATTTCTGGTGATTCTACTTGTTGTTGATTAGCTTACTGTTGTTCTCCTTCTTGATGTGGAGCGTTGTTTTGATTAGCCTATTGCCCGTTAACTTTATTGTTCTCAAGTTCGGTTTCAAAATTATAAAAGGAAAAAGTGTCTATTCTTTGCATAAAGTTACTCAAACGTCTGTTTAGTGGTATCTTTGGCGTGGAGTGTGCCATATATAAATTTTTTTTCCTCTTTTATTTGTTTTTTTTTCCTATTTTTTTCTTATTCTTTTCTTTTAATTTGTTGTTTTTTCCAATTTCTTATTGTATTGTACACTTTATGTATTTATACAAGTGTTATTTCTTATTTCTAATACAAGTACCAATCATTACCATACAATACGAGCTTCATTTATACAATTACAATTTCGATCATACAATTTCCTTATACTCTTAATGGTCAATATTTTCTTCTTTCTATAATAGCAATTTCAATCAAACGTTTTTTCTAATACACGTAATGGTCACTATTCTCCTTTTATTTATGTATCCATAGGTAAATTCTATAGTGTCCTAACATTGAGAACTATTTTAATGACATTTGTTTCTATTTAAAACAATTACACTTCTTTTTCTCTCATACTTATTGTAGTCTTAACATTAAAAGTGTACCTGAATGTTCATTTCCTGTATTTGTCATGTATTTTCCAAATTTAGACTTACTAAACATTATGATTTTTCAAATTACTTTTATCAAATTCCCGAACGTAGGTTTTAAATTGCGTCGTATGGTAAAACCTAACAACAATACCTCAGGTACACTTTTAATCTTAAAAGAAAAATTTAGGCGGTACATTATATATTTAACCAATTACAATTTTATTCTCGCTACAATAGCTACAAATTTCTTGCTCACAACTACGACAACTAATGACTATTGGATACAGGTTACATTTATTTATTAAACATTTATTTATACGGTTACAATTTTATTCTCGTTACAATAACTACAAGTGTCTCGCTTACTACTACGTCACTTAGTGGCTATTAGATGTCGACTGTGTGCTGTCTGGTTCTCGTGGCTTCTGGACCCCTTTTGCTAAACGCTTCTCCTTCCTATAGCGTATGCGTTCGTTGTGGAGTCTCTGCAACTCCCTACTTAAAAGTGCTCTTTGTTGGCTTCCCACAGCCAACATGAGGTCTCGTCTGGCCTTCTCAATCGATCGCCTGAACCTTGCTTCTACACCAGGTGTTTCCCTTTTAATATGCACCTCAATTCCTCCCTGGCGTTCCCCTTTACCCTTTTCTTCAATGTATCTATTCAATTAAGTTTAACGCCCATTGGGTTCTTTCGAACCGTGTTTGGCACCTCAAAGGTGAATGTTAGATTCTTCCGCTTTTTCAGTTATTAAGTTTTTTCTCACCTAAGGTAGTTTCTATCGAAGTTCAAGAGAGTTAACTGGTTCTCCTCTGCCGGTCGTTCCGGAGTCGTCTAATTCAGCCAAGCCGCCTATTTAAACTCGTGTTGCGTCCTACCACGGTCACACCTATGGTATTCGATTCCTCAGACTGATTTTCTGTGGCCATTTTCTCGAAATTTATCGGGAAATTTTCCGTTGAATGTGCAGAATTTTCCGATCAATGTTCAATCGATGGTCATTGATCGTTTTGTTTGCCGTGTTGCTGGTTTGCGTTTCCGCTCAGGTGGCGCCATCTAGTGGTTGCTGGTGGCCACGAGTAACTTGCGCTTACATGATCGATTCTGCAGTATCGACGCCATAATTTACACTGCAGTATCACTGCCATAACAGTGTCGCCACGTTGTGTTTTGACAGATATCAGCAGCTAGGGAGATCGACCTGTCGTAAGTATTTTTGACTGTTCTTACATAATGTTTTATCGCTTTTCAGGATTTCTACGGAAATGGATCATCACAGCGCCGACCACGAAGACGATACCGGAAAAAAAACCCGTTAGGTACTCCTCTTGTATAGTCCTTTGAATTGAATATATGAATCGGAACTGAAAAATTTATAGCCGAAGATACGCGAATTCATCAAAAGATAGGCACCGAAGACCGCCAAGACGATACCGCAAAAAAAAAAAAAATCCGCTAAGCACTACTCTTGAATAGTCCTTTGAATTGAATATATGAATCGGAACTGGAAAATTTATAGCCGAAGACACGCGAATTCATCAAAGGATAGGCACCGAAGACCGTGGTTATCTTAACTCTTCTAAGAAAATTCCCTAATAATAATATACAAATAAAAAAATATACGCCCCAACCGCGAAAACGATACCGCAAAAAAATACGCTAGTCGCAAGCGATTCAATTCACATTGAATTGAATAGTTGAATCAGGAAAAGAAAATTTATAGGATACGCGAATTTACAAATCATAAGACCCAGCCCATATACTAAAATTCCCTAATTTACAAATCTTACTGTTTTAAAAAGTCAGTATATCCCTATAACAACCTGTAAATGTGTAAAGAAGGAAATATGATAAAAAATAAAGAGCGAAGTTTCGAGAGGAAAACACGGAGATAGAGCACGATTAAAGGAACCGAAACAGAGAATGAAATACTGAAACCTGCCATATACTGCCATATGATTAAGGAAGCAGTCTCAAAATTGAAATCGTAAGTAGAATACAATAATATAACCTACATACTTTTTCTCCGTCGTTTTTTACTAGGTGGAATAACCTCCTCCAAGCCTTCCAAGCTTACAGTTGGTGTTTCCACCAAACGGGCTTCTAAGGGCTTTTCCCTCTTCCCGTCGACGAACGGGGGATATACTTTCCGTATATCCTCAAGGAAATGCATGATGTGGAATGGTTCATCCTTCGGATAAAGTTTGTTCAAAATCGATTGTCGATAATAATACAACGAAATATATTCATCGATTAAGTCCGGGGTCCTGCGGGACTTAATCGATTGTTTAAGGAGCCGATTTTGATTCTCTAAATCATTGATGGTATTTCTGGGGTTGGATTTATCCACATACTGTCCTTGGCTATGGTTTGTGTTCATGTGCAAAACAGTGTTACCAGAAAATACTTTATCAACCCCAGAGTATTGCTTCCCACAATCTGTGCATACGACCAAAGTTTCCTTGTCCCCGTACCGCGACAAATGTGGCCAAATACTCTCCTTGCTCTTCGATGGTACTTGAACAAAAATGCCATTTTTATCCTCTTTGCAATGCATGCCGAGGATTGTTGTGGTCATTTGCTTCGTGACTCTACCGCGGTGATATTTTCTCTTCGTGAGAAAAGTCTCATCCACCTGTAGAGTCTTATTTACCCCACCTAATTTAATGTCGTCATTTGAAAGTATTGTTTGAACTATATTTCGAAGTATTTTATAATAATGGCAGACCGTTGTTCGACTTAAAGTCAAAGAGGAGCCCTGATATCTTGTTCTCCGCCAACTTTGGATAGAATCGTGGGTTTCGTTCACCGTTCGCTTAAGAACGAAAAAAACAATGATCGTTACAGTTTCGCAAAACTCAAGTTGAGTTAAGGTTCCATCGAAAAAGGTACCTGCAGTAGGATTAAACGTTTCTCTACATGCTTTAGATCCCTTCTTGGAACCTTTTGAGGAACAGCACCACCTCCAGCCCAATTTGGTGGCTTTTTTCCACTCAACTTTCATGGGGAGGTTACAACACTTAGGAGGTGTTGACTTTACAGATGGAAGAAGCTTTAGCTCTTCGCAAAATTTGATGGTTTCTTTGTCGTCTGCGAAAACTTTCGTTATGGCCAAAATGCCAAAATCTCTAAGAGAGGGATGGAGACGTGGATTCAAATTTTTTTGCGACATAATAAAATTTAAGAAAATTAAGGAAAAGAAATGGAAAATCTAAACTAGAACCGAGGTCAGAAGTTAGAAGAAGTTTGTTGGAGACAGAGACAGAAAAAGTCCAGAAAGGTTCTGAAAAGAAAATAGAAAAAGATACGAGTTAAATAAAAATAGGAAGAAATCTACAAAAAGAAAGATTATAGAAAAGAGATAGAAAATGAATAGCGTAATGAAATTGTTGAGGTGAATTAATTTCACTTGTCATTGTATGGATATCATCCTAAACTAAGTTGGCAACAGTTGTAACAGATTCACCACAGACATACATCCTTAAAGGAAAGAAAGTGAAATTGGCAGGACTGCTGTGTTGGGAATTAATTTGGACGATCGTATGGTGCAATGAAAGTGTGCTCCGATAATTAACAACCAAATAGCATTTCTAAATATAACTGACGAAATTAAAATCAATTGGAGATCATCAATTTAACAACAGAAATAGATATTATAAATTTACAAATATTTACAATATTAAGCGTACATTTTATAAGTCATGACATATAAGTAATATACATTTTATTACATATATAGATAGATCTGATTATTAGGGTAAATGTACTAGCTTCCGAACACTTTACGGTTTATCTTTGAAATTTTGAAATTTATCACTGAAAATACTTAATAGAATTGCAATTTAATAATACATAATAAATAACAAATAATAGTTTAAAAAACTGAAAAAAACGCTGTAATAGAAAACCAAACTAAAAAGTAAAATATAAACTTCAATGAGTTTAAAGTAGAAGTAGAGTGATTGACAAAAACAATTCATTTTATCGTTAGAAAAACGTATCCTGTTAATTTGATCCTTTTTACGTAAGATAAGATACGATACCGAATGTCCTAATTAAATTTCAGGATCTCGTTGAGAAAAACTGTTGTTTTGATCACAAAGATCGAAGTGTCCGATTACTAGTACGTATCCGGAAACTAGTGCACTTACCCTATATGAAGAAAGATTTGCAGATTAATAATCGAAACAGAAATTTCCACTAAAATTAAAATTTTTAGTTAATTAGTATTGTGAAGAAAATTGGAACTAATAGAAAAATTTATATTCAGAGAGAACTTTTCATGTTTAAACATTTTATGTTTATTTGAAAATTGGCGACAAGTGACAAGTGACAAAATTCAATATTTAGAACCTAAAAACCAAATTTTCCTCACCTTAATATAGAGATAATTATCAAATTCAAAGAATAACGCGTTTAAACGTGCTCTCTCCTGTAATTTTTATGTTAATTGTCAAAAATAAAGAAGCTATTAGGCATCAGTACAGTGGTGTCTGGAAACTCAATACACTGAATTTGTATGAATTTTAGTTTCGGCACACTTGAAAAAACTGACTTTTTGTAGTTTTTTTTTCATTTTTATAAATAATAATAATAATCAATCATCATAAATGTTACTAAAAATTGAACTGATGCAATTTACACTTTTTCACAAAATGTTAGTTACCTCAAAAGTGACAATTTGCAATGGAATTTGAATTTGCAACTGCCTCAGCTAAATGTAAGAGGATGAAACAATGCTTATATACAAGTAACACATTTTGTTTTGTTTTGTTTAGTGTTGTAAAAATGCCATTCATTTCAATAAAAAAAAAGCGTTAACTGTCCGAGTACTGATGCATCTACCCCATATGTAAATTTTTACACACTGAACATATAATTTTAATTAAAGTAGAATTCTGGAAAAACTTTAACCACACACTACTAAATGAAACTCCTTATCCTAAGGTGCTCAGAATAATGAATGTATACAAGAATGTTGTTTGAAATATTACTTACAAAAAGCGAGTGCAAATTTAAATTACTCACCAGAAAATTCCTCACTCTGATTGCACAAAATCCTAAACTAAGTTGGCAACAGTTGTAACAGATTCACCACAGACATACATCCTTAAAGGAAAGAAAGTGAGATTGGCAGGACTGCTGTGTTGGGAATTAATTTGGACGATCGTATGGTGCAATTAACAACCAAATAGCATTTCTAAATATAACTGACGAAATTAAAATCAATTGAAGATCATCAATTTAACAACAGAAATAGATATTATAAATTTACAAATATTTACAATATTAAGCGTACATTTTATAAGTCATGACATATAAGTAATATACATTTTATTACATATATAGATAGATCTGATTATTAGGGTAAATGTAGTAGCTTCCGAACACCAACCTGTAAATGTGTAAAGAAGGAAATATGATAAAAAATAAAGAGCGAAGTTTCGAGAGGAAAACACGGAGATAGAGCACGATTAAAGGAACCGAAACAGAGAATGAAATACTGAAACCTGCCATATACTGCCATATGATTAAGGAAGCAGTCTCAAAATTGAAATCGTAAGTAGAATACAATAATATAACCTACATACTTTTTCTCCGTCGTTTTTTACTAGGTGGAATAACCTCCTCCAAGCCTTCCAAGCTTACAGTTGGTGTTTCCACCAAACGGGCTTCTAAGGGCTTTTCCCTCTTCCCGTCGACGAACGGGGGATATACTTTCCGTATATCCTCAAGGAAATGCATGATGTGGAATGGTTCATCCTTCGGATAAAGTTTGTTCAAAATCAATTGTCGATAATAATACAACGAAATATATTCATCGATTAAGTCCGGGGTCCTGCGGGACTTAATCGATTGTTTGAGGAGCCGATTTTGATTCTCTAAATCATTGATGGTATTTCTGGGGTTGGATTTATCCACATACTGTCCTTGGCTATGGTTTGTGTTCATTTGCAAAACAGTGTTACCAGAAAATACTTTCTCAACCCCAGAGTATTGCTTCCCACAATCTGTGCATACGACCAAAGTTTCCTTGTCCCCGTACCGCGACAAATGTGGCCAAATACTCTCCTTGCTCTTCGATGGTACTTGAACAAAAATGCCATTTTTATCCTCTTTGCCACGCATGCCGAGGATTGTTGTGGTCATTTGCTTCGTGACTCTACCGCGGTGATATTTTCTCTTCGTGAGAAAAGTCTCATCCACCTGTAGAGTCTTATTTACCCCACCTAATTTAATGTCGTCATTTGAAAGTATTGTTTGAACTATATTTCGAAGTATTTTATAATAATGGCAGACCGTTGTTCGACTTAAAGTCAAAGAGGAGCCCTGATATCTTGTTCTCCGCCAACTTTGGATAGAATCGTGGGTTTCGTTCACCGTTCGCTTAAGAACGAAAAAAACAATGATCGTTACAGTTTCGCAAAACTCAAGTTGAGTTAAGGTTCCATCGAAAAAGGTACCTGCAGTAGGATTAAACGTTTCTCTACATGCTTTAGATCCCTTCTTGGAACCTTTTGAGGAACAGCACCACCTCCAGCCCAATTTGGTGGCTTTTTTCCACTCAACTTTCATGGGGAGGTTACAACATTTAGGAGGTGTTGACTTTACAGATGGAAGAAGCTTTAGCTCTTCGCAAAATTTGATGGTTTCTTTGTCGTCTGCGAAAACTTTCGTTATGGCCAAAATGCCAAAATCTCTAAGAGAGGGATGGAGACGTGGATTCAAATTTTTTTGCGACATAATAAAATTTAAGAAAATTAAGGAAAAGAAATGGAAAATCTAAACTAGAACCGAGGTCAGAAGTTAGAAGAAGTTTGTTGGAGACAGAGACAGAAAAAGTCCAGAAAGGTTCTGAAAAGAAAATAGAAAAAGATACGAGTTAAATAAAAATAGGAAGAAATCTACAAAAAGAAAGATTATAAAAAAGAGATAGAAAATGAATAGCGTAATGAAATTGTTGAGGTGAATTAATTTCACTTGTCATTGTATGGATATCATCCTAAACTAAGTTGGCAACAGTTGTAACAGATTCACCACAGACATACATCCTTAAAGGAAAGAAAGTGAGATTGGCAGGACTGCTGTGTTGGGAATTAATTTGGACGATCGTATGGTGCAATGAAAGTGTGCTCCGATAATTAACAACCAAATAGCATTTCTAAATATAACTGACGAAATTAAAATCAATTGGAGATCATCAATTTAACAACAGAAATAGATATTATAAATTTACAAATATTTACAATATTAAGCGTACATTTTATAAGTCATGACATATAAGTAATATACATTTTATTACATATATAGATAGATCTGATTATTAGGGTAAATGTACTAGCTTCCGAACACTTTTATCTTTGAAATTTTGAATTTTATCACTGAAAATACTTAATAGAATTGCAATTTAATAATACATAATAAATAACAAATAACAGTTTAAAAAACTGAAAAAAAACGCTGTAATAGAAAACCAAACTAAAAAGTAAAATATAAACTTCAATGAGTTTAAAGTAGAAGTAGAGTGATTGACAAAAACAATTCATTTTATCGTTAAAAAAACGTATCCTGTTAATTTGATCCTTTTTACGTAAGCAAAAAGGATGTATATACCGAATGTCCTAATTAAATTTCAGGATCTCGTTGAGAAAAACTGTTGTTTTGATCACAAAGATCGAAGTGTCCGATTACTAGTACGTATCCGGAAACTAGTGCACTTACCCTATATGAAGAAAGATTTGCAGATTAATAATCGAAACAGAAATTTCCACTAAAATTAAAATTTTTAGTTAATTAGTATTGTGAAGAAAATTGGAACTAATAGAAAAATTTATATTCAGAGAGAACTTTTCATGTTTAAACATTTTATGTTTATTTGAAAATTGGCGACAAGTGACAAGTGACAAAATTCAATATTTAGAACCTAAAAACCAAATTTTCCTCACCTTAATATAGAGATAATTATCAAATTCAAAGAATAACGCGTTTAAACGTGCTCTCACCTGTAATTTTTATGTTAATTGTCAAAAATAAAGAAGCTATTAGGCATCAGTACAGTGGTGTCTGGAAACTCAATACACTGAATTTGTATGAATTTTAGTTTCGGCACACTTGAAAAAACTGACTTTTTGTAGTTTTTTTTTTCATTTTTATAAATAATAATAATAATCAATCATCATAAATGTTATTAAAAATTGAACTGATTCAATTTACACTTTTTCACAAAATGTTAGTTACCTCAAAAGTGACAATTTGCAATGGAATTTGAATTTGCAACTGCCTCAGCTAAATGTAAGAGGATGAAACAATGCTTATATACAAGTAACACATTTTGTTTTGTTTTGTTTAGTGTTGTAAAAATGCCATTCATTTCAATAAAAAAAAAGCGTTAACTGTCCGAGTACTGATGCATCTACCCCATATGTAAATTTTTACACACTGAACATAGAATTTTAATTAAAGTAGAATTCTGGAAAAACTTTAACCACACACTACTAAATGAAACTCCTTATCCTAAAGTGCTCAGAATAATGAATGTATACAAGAATGTTGTTTGAAATATTACTTACAAAAAGCGAGTGCAAATTTAAATGACTCACCAGAAAATTCCTCACTCTGATTGCACAAAATTCCTCACTCTAAATGCAAATGTTTAAGTATGTTGTCTTGTTTCGCTTTTTTCCTGTGAATTTTTCCAAAAACTGAAAAAGATTCAAAGAAATCAATTGGCACAAAAATCAAAGCTTCTATTAAAACTTCATTCCACAAGTACTTACCAACAATCGTGATTGATGCGTACTAAAACGGTTGATCGCATTTCGATGAAAATAAGCTATAAAATTATAGCGACATATTCTCCTGGAGTTGGTACTGGTATCTCCAGGAACTTCACCGTTCTTTGGGATATCTGTATTTTGCTGTGTTCTCTTATGGTGACATGCTCTGTATTTTCGAGATGATTAATCTTTCCACCCTTGTGGGTTTTTGGCGTTGTGACTTCTTCACCTGCCGGGGCGTGCGAGCCTCGGTGGTTTAGGTGATTGTAGTCTGGGGTTGTGTACCACTCAGCACTCGGACTTTCCATTCGAATCTGCCCAGAAGGGTTTTCTCGTTTTTTTTTCTCTGGTTCCCAGTCGAATAGGTCTGATAAGTCCTGTATTGCTTCATTGTCTTCCGTTGATGGTAGCGAAGCTTCCTGTCCGTACCTTATTTCCCCGTTCGGAATGACTGAACACTCCGCAGTTTGCGAGCTGCGTTCACATAAGTGCTTGATTTCGATAGACGGGTTTTTCTGGCCAGTAGCTGCGTCTTTTGTTACTACATCAATGGATCGAGACTCGGTGTTGTACACGTCGCCTTGGTTCGCGAATGGAATGACGATTTCTTCTCCCGTCTTGGTCGTCGGGAAAACTAGTCTTTTAGCTGGTCCTTCTACGTTACAATATTTACTTACGAAGTCATTCCCTATAATTCCCGTGATATTTGTAGGACTCAAACTTTTCACAATATGAAATTTGCAGGGATAGACTTGATTCGTCATTACTTGTTCCACAATCGTACCTTCAGATGTTATCTCTCCAGAGATAGTGTTGAGAGTGACTCTTTCATTTTTGTTTACGTCTTTTAGGTTTACTTTGCTTATTTCGGAATGTTTAATCAAACATATCTCTGATCCAATATCAATTATGAATTTCGAATTCCTTTCCTTGGTAATGTCTAGTTGTAAGTTTATTATTGGCAGTGCTGGCATGGTTGTCCTTTTGTCGCACCTATAATCTTGCGCTCGGTCGTCCCTGTAGAGTTTTCCACTTCCCTTAGGTGGATTTGTAGCTGTAGTTTTTCCCACCGTTCCAGTAGAAAACATGCCTCTTCTGTGTGATTTGGTTTCAAACAAAAATTACATTCCTGGTTAACCCTGCTTGCCGTTGTCTGATTAACTTGGTGGTGTTGATGGTTATTTCTTCCTGGGTGCGTGTTGTTATTCCTCCCGAAAATTCGCTATGTGTTCTGGTTGTAGGGCCTTTGTGTCCCACAGTTTCTGGTGTTATGACCGTACGCCCAGCAGGTGGAACAGAAAGGAGTCATCTGCCGAGTTCGACATTCTGCCATAATATGTCCCATTTTGTGACAGAAATTGCATTTTATCTGTCGTATATCCGGTCTGTTCCGAGGTGTATTATGGTTGGGCGTATATCCATTTGGCTGAAAAATCCTTGGTTGTCCCTGATTGGGTTGGCCTGTTATCGGTTATAACCTGGATTTCTACCAGGTGTTGGTGGTGGGTTGTAAACTGGATTGTAGTTATGGTTGCTCATTGGAGCTTGGGTAGGGATGCCTAGTCCCATTAGTGGTGTTGGTTTCCCCAGGGAATTTCGCTGGGTAAAATTTTGCTACATTGTTCCGTCTGCTCTAATCGTGTTATTTTCCTTTCCAATGCGTTCACGTTATTTTCTACATCTTGGAGTAGGTAAAACTTGTAGTTGGGGTTTATTATACCCATTTTTAAACAATGCAGGCCTACTTGCTCTATTTCGGCCTTCAGCCCATCTCCACCATCTGTATATTGAGCAGCAGCGGCATTTTTGCAGGCGTTAATAAGAGCCTTCGCTCTGTAGAAATAACACAGTAAGGTTTCCGTTGGCAGTTGATGAACGTTCCTCAATTGGGTATTAAGGGTTATATATGATGTGCCTTGTAATAGGTTTGTTTTTAGTGCAGTAAATATATCTTCCAGTGTGTCATTCGTCCCCGTTTGCACCACTACCAACGCTCTTCCCCTCAGGCGTCTTGGTAATAGTCTTATGAACAGTATCTTATCCTGTATCTCGGTGAGCGTTTCATACCCCAGTCGTGCACAATTTATAAACTCGTTCACCTCATTAGACTTGCGTGGGCTTTCTTCCCCTACCAGAATCGGTACGTTGTTATACAATATATTATTCAGTAAACTTATGTCAGCCATTTTATTTTCTTTGTCTTCTATGTCAGCCTGGTTGTCAGTAGACGATTTATTTTTATCTGGTAGCTTACTTTTCACAGTGTAAGTTCCCGGATAGGAGTTTGTTCTCACGTAACACCTTCCACGTCGTAGTTTCACTATTTCTGATTGCAGAGTACCAATACCTTCTGTATTTCCTTGATCCTCAGTTTGTATGAATGACTGTTCGTTCTCCACCACTGGACCTCCTGGTCCTTGGTCGGGTAATAGATGTTCTCTATCTTGATTTGTTTGGTTTTGTTCTTCAGTGTTTACTTTTGGTGACCCTACTTGTCGTTGATCGGGTAATTGTTGTTCTCCTTCGCGAGGTGTCTGATGTTCTTCTGTAGAGTTTATTTCTGGTGATTCTACTTGTTGTTGATTAGCTTACTGTTGTTCTCCTTCTTGATGTGGAGCGTTGTTTTGATTAGCCTATTGCCCGTTAACTTTATTGTTCTCAAGTTCGGTTTCAAAATTATAAAAGGAAAAAGTGTCTATTCTTTGCATAAAGTTACTCAAACGTCTGTTTAGTGGTATCTTTGGCGTGGAGTGTGCCATATATAAATTTTTTTTCCTCTTTTATTTGTTTTTTTTTTCCTATTTTTTTCTTATTCTTTTCTTTTAATTTGTTGTTTTTTTCAATTTCTTATTGTATTGTGCACTTTATGTATTTATACAAGTGTTATTTCTTATTTCTAATACAAGTACCAATCATTACCATACAATACGAGCTTCATTTATACAATTACAATTTCGATCATACAATTTCCTTATACTCTTAATGGTCAATATTTTCTTCTTTCTATAATAGCAATTTCAATCAAACGTTTTTTCTAATACACGTAATGGTCACTATTCTCCTTTTATTTATGTATCCATAGGTAAATTCTATAGTGTCCTAACATTGAGAACTATTTTAATGACATTTGTTTCTATTTAAAACAATTACACTTCTTTTTCTCTCATACTTATTGTAGTCTTAACATTAAAAGTGTACCTGAATGTTCATTTCCTGTATTTGTCATGTATTTTCCAAATTTAGACTTACTAAACATTATGATTTTTCAAATTACTTTTATCAAATTCCCGAACGTAGGTTTTAAATTGCGTCGTATGGTAAAACCTAACAACAATACCTCAGGTACGCTTTTAATCTTAAAAGAAAAATTTAGGCGGTACATTATTTATTTAACCAATTACAATTTTATTCTCGCTACAATAGCTACAAATTTCTTGCTCACAACTACGACAACTAATGACTATTGGATACAGGTTACATTTATTTATTAAACATTTATTTATACGGTTACAATTTTATTCTCGTTACAATAACTACAAGTGTCTCGCTTACTACTACGTCACTTAGTGGCTATTAGATGTCGACTGTGTGCTGTCTGGTTCTCGTGGCTTCTGGACCCCTTTTGCTAAACGCTTCTCCTTCCTATAGCGTATGCGTTCGTTGTGGAGTCTCTGCAACTCCCTACTTAAAAGTGCTCTTTGTTGGCTTCCCACAGCCAACATGAGGTCTCGTCTGGCCTTCTCAATCGATCGCCTGAACCTTGCTTCTACACCAGGTGTTTCCCTTTTAATATGCACCTCAATTCCTCCCTGGCGTTCCCCTTTACCCTTTTCTTCAATGTATCTATTCAATTAAGTTTAACGCCCATTGGGTTCTTTCGAACCGTGTTTGGCACCTCAAAGGTGAATGTTAGATTCTTCCGCTTTTTCAGTTATTAAGTTTTTTCTCACCTAAGGTAGTTTCTATCGAAGTTCAAGAGAGTTAACTGGTTCTCCTCTGCCGGTCGTTCCGGAGTCGTCTAATTCAGCCAAGCCGCCTATTTAAACTCGTGTTGCGTCCTACCACGGTCACACCTATGGTATTCGATTCCTCAGACTGATTTTCTGTGGCCATTTTCTCGAAATTTATCGGGAAATTTTCCGTTGAATGTGCAGAATTTTCCGATCAATGTTCAATCGATGGTCATTGATCGTTTTGTTTGCCGTGTTGCTGGTTTGCGTTTCCGCTCAGGTGGCGCCATCTAGTGGTTGCTGGTGGCCGCGAGTAACTTGCGCTTACATGATCGATTCTGCAGTATCGACGCCATAATTTACACTGCAGTATCACTGCCATAACAGTGTCGCCACGTTGTGTTTTGACAGATATCAGCAGCTAGGGAGATCGACCTGTCGTAAGTATTTTTGACTGTTCTTACATAATGTTTTATCGCTTTTCAGGATTTCTACGGAAAAGGATCATCACAGCGCCGACCACGAAGACGATACCGGAAAAAAACCCGTTAGGTACTCCTCTTGTATAGTCCTTTGAATTGAATATATGAATCGGAACTGAAAAATTTATAGCCGAAGATACGCGAATTCATCAAAAGATAGGCACCGAAGACCGCCAAGACGATACCGCAAAAAAAAAAAAAATCCGCTAAGCACTACTCTTGAATAGTCCTTTGAATTGAATATATGAATCGGAACTGGAAAATTTATAGCCGAAGACACGCGAATTCATCAAAGGATAGGCACCGAAGACCGTGGTTATCTTAACTCTTCTAAGAAAATTCCCTAATAATAATATACAAATAAAAAAATATACGCCCCAACCGCGAAAACGATACCGCAAAAAAATACGCTAGTCGCAAGCGATTCAATTCACATTGAATTGAATAGTTGAATCAGGAAAAGAAAATTTATAGGATACGCGAATTTACAAATCATAAGACCCAGCCCATATACTAAAATTCCCTAATTTACAAATCTTACTGTTTTAAAAAGTCAGTATATCCCTATAACAACCTGTAAATGTGTAAAGAAGGAAATATGATAAAAAATAAAGAGCGAAGTTTCGAGAGGAAAACACGGAGATAGAGCACGATTAAAGGAACCGAAACAGAGAATGAAATACTGAAACCTGCCATATACTGCCATATGATTAAGGAAGCAGTCTCAAAATTGAAATCGTAAGTAGAATACAATAATATAACCTACATACTTTTTCTCCGTCGTTTTTTACTAGGTGGAATAACCTCCTCCAAGCCTTCCAAGCTTACAGTTGGTGTTTCCACCAAACGGGCTTCTAAGGGCTTTTCCCTCTTCCCGTCGACGAACGGGGGATATACTTTCCGTATATCCTCAAGGAAATGCATGATGTGGAATGGTTCATCCTTCGGATAAAGTTTGTTCAAAATCAATTGTCGATAATAATACAACGAAATATATTCATCGATTAAGTCCGGGGTCCTGCGGGACTTAATCGATTGTTTGAGGAGCCGATTTTGATTCTCTAAATCATTGATGGTATTTCTGGGGTTGGATTTATCCACATACTGTCCTTGGCTATGGTTTGTGTTCATGTGCAAAACAGTGTTACCAGAAAATACTTTATCAACCCCAGAGTATTGCTTCCCACAATCTGTGCATACGACCAAAGTTTCCTTGTCCCCGTACCGCGACAAATGTGGCCAAATACTCTCCTTGCTCTTCGATGGTACTTGAACAAAAATGCCATTTTTATCCTCTTTGCAATGCATGCCGAGGATTGTTGTGGTCATTTGCTTCGTGACTCTACCGCGGTGATATTTTCTCTTCGTGAGAAAAGTCTCATCCACCTGTAGAGTCTTATTTACCCCACCTAATTTAATGTCGTCATTTGAAAGTATTGTTTGAACTATATTTCGAAGTATTTTATAATAATGGCAGACCGTTGTTCGACTTAAAGTCAAAGAGGAGCCCTGATATCTTGTTCTCCGCCAACTTTGGATAGAATCGTGGGTTTCGTTCACCGTTCGCTTAAGAACGAAAAAAACAATGATCGTTACAGTTTCGCAAAACTCAAGTTGAGTTAAGGTTCCATCGAAAAAGGTACCTGCAGTAGGATTAAACGTTTCTCTACATGCTTTAGATCCCTTCTTGGAACCTTTTGAGGAACAGCACCACCTCCAGCCCAATTTGGTGGCTTTTTTCCACTCAACTTTCATGGGGAGGTTACAACACTTAGGAGGTGTTGACTTTACAGATGGAAGAAGCTTTAGCTCTTCGCAAAATTTGATGGTTTCTTTGTCGTCTGCGAAAACTTTCGTTATGGCCAAAATGCCAAAATCTCTAAGAGAGGGATGGAGACGTGGATTCAAATTTTTTTGCGACATAATAAAATTTAAGAAAATTAAGGAAAAGAAATGAAAATCTAAACTAGAACCGAGGTCAGAAGTTAGAAGAAGTTTGTTGGAGACAGAGACAGAAAAAGTTCAGAAAGGTTCTGAAAAGAAAATAGAAAAAGATACGAGTTAAATAAAAATAGGAAGAAATCTACAAAAAGAAAGATTATAGAAAAGAGATAGAAAATGAATAGCGTAATGAAATTGTTGAGGTGAATTAATTTCACTTGTCATTGTATGGATATCATCCTAAACTAAGTTGGCAACAGTTGTAACAGATTCACCACAGACATACATCCTTAAAGGAAAGAAAGTGAAATTGGCAGGACTGCTGTGTTGGGAATTAATTTGGACGATCGTATGGTGCAATGAAAGTGTGCTCCGATAATTAACAACCAAATAGCATTTCTAAATATAACTGACGAAATTAAAATCAATTGGAGATCATCAATTTAACAACAGAAATAGATATTATAAATTTACAAATATTTACAATATTAAGCGTACATTTTATAAGTCATGACATATAAGTAATATACATTTTATTACATATATAGATAGATCTGATTATTAGGGTAAATGTACTAGCTTCCGAACACTTTACGGTTTATCTTTGAAATTTTGAAATTTATCACTGAAAATACTTAATAGAATTGCAATTTAATAATACATAATAAATAACAAATAATAGTTTAAAAAACTGAAAAAAACGCTGTAATAGAAAACCAAACTAAAAAGTAAAATATAAACTTCAATGAGTTTAAAGTAGAAGTAGAGTGATTGACAAAAACAATTCATTTTATCGTTAGAAAAACGTATCCTGTTAATTTGATCCTTTTTACGTAAGATAAGATACGATACCGAATGTCCTAATTAAATTTCAGGATCTCGTTGAGAAAAACTGTTGTTTTGATCACAAAGATCGAAGTGTCCGATTACTAGTACGTATCCGGAAACTAGTGCACTTACCCTATATGAAGAAAGATTTGCAGATTAATAATCGAAACAGAAATTTCCACTAAAATTAAAATTTTTAGTTAATTAGTATTGTGAAGAAAATTGGAACTAATAGAAAAATTTATATTCAGAGAGAACTTTTCATGTTTAAACATTTTATGTTTATTTGAAAATTGGCGACAAGTGACAAGTGACAAAATTCAATATTTAGAACCTAAAAACCAAATTTTCCTCACCTTAATATAGAGATAATTATCAAATTCAAAGAATAACGCGTTTAAACGTGCTCTCACCTGTAATTTTTATGTTAATTGTCAAAAATAAAGAAGCTATTAGGCATCAGTACAGTGGTGTCTGGAAACTCAATACACTGAATTTGTATGAATTTTAGTTTCGGCACACTTGAAAAAACTGACTTTGTAGTTTTTTTTTTCATTTTTATAAATAATAATAATAATCAATCATCATAAATGTTATTAAAAATTGAACTGATGCAAATTACACTTTTTCACAAAATGTTAGTTACCTCAAAAGTGACAATTTGCAATGGAATTTGAATTTGCAACTGCCTCAGCTAAATGTAAGAGGATGAAACAATGCTTATATACAAGTAACACATTTTGTTTTGTTTTGTTTAGTGTTGTAAAAATGCCATTCATTTCAATAAAAAAAAGCGTTAACTTTCCGAGTACTGATGCATCTACCCCATATGTAAATTTTTAAACACTGAACATAGAATTTGAATTAAAATAGAATTCTGGAAAAACTTTAACCACACACTACTAAATGAAACTCCTTATCCTAAAGTGCTCAGAATAATGAATGTATACAAGAATGTTGTTTGAAATATTACTTATAAAAAGCGAGTGCAAATTTTAATTACTCACCAGAAAATTCCTCACTCTAAATGCAAATGTTTAAGTATGTTGTCTTGTTTCGCTTTTTTCCTGTGAATTTCTCCAAAAACTGAACATGTTTGAAGAGTAAGCACAAAGTTTAAATTTGTTCGTCAAAAGTTATTTATGCTCCTAATTAAGATGATTTTCAAGGCCCCCGTTAGATTAAGTTACATGCAAATAAAAACAGTTTTGTTTATGGTCCGCGATTTTATGCCCGTTTCAAAGATGCAATTTCAGCATTTCTGGGTGGCATTTTTATCGAAATCAGAATTTGGAAGGGATTGGGTATCTTGAAGAAAAATTAAATTAGAATCGATCAACGAGTCTTTCGACAATTTTCAATCCCTTAAGATATCCGGTAACGATCGCGGTTTGTACTTGGAATTAAAGTTTTAATCATTTATTTTTATACCAACATCTTACAAAAATTACTGTGAACATTGTTTGTAAAGTCTCCTATTTGGTGAAGTGTTTTACGTGTATTGATTTGTTCTGATAACATTTGACAAACCTTTTAGATCACATTTTTGTGAGTTCTTGAAAACTAAATAGATCACATAAGTGAGTGCTATCATATTTCAGTTGTCAGTTGTCTGTTGAGACGGTAACTTCCACTAATTTTTCACTCTTTGCGAAATTTGAAATTTTCACTCTTTGCGACTTCAGCTCTCAACCTTATAAGAGTCTTTATACTAAGTCGCCTTATAATTTCAAAAAACAAAACAAGTATTACGAATCTGAATTGTGAATTTGAATTGGATCTCATCGGGAGAAACGTGTGTCCAAAGTGGATTTTAATTGGATTTACAAATAATCTCCTACTAAATCAAAGTTATTCCGCTGCAAATTTCAAATAACGATTCGTGTAGTGATTATAAGCAGAAGAGAATTTATCATAAACGTGCAAAATTGTATCTTAAAAATCACATACCGTGTTTAAATTGCGGTGTTAAAATAAAAATTCCAACCAGAAATTCGTTCAAAGAAATTTCAATCATCACAAAGGGAACGTTAACCGTTTCTCGTTTCTTCTACTGACCTGGGATTATTTACCACAGTACCAGTTAAGTTTCGCCCCATCGCTGTGCTGAGCATTGCTAGACAAAGTGAGGGGTTTCGGTTTGCTTAACGTCACGGAACTGACGACAACAGCTGCACAACTAGGACTTGCCAGGCTTGAACTTCTCTTTACATCTGAGATCTTTTTACATCTTAATTATTAAATTTATGTTTAGTTCATACGTTACTTTAATATCACAATTTTTTATTCTTTATTTACTTCTTACTTTTTAAATATTAATTTAATTCTTATTTTTGTAGTCCAGCTCGGGTTAGGTTTACTAGTCCGTACAAGATGTCCTTGTTTTGCGCCGCCGAATCCTGCAAAGATGTAGAATCTGACAGGTATTTATCCTGCAATGGTCTTTGTGGTGGTTATTTCCACCCTAAATGTGTTGGGTTATCCGTTCCAATTGCCGATAAAGTCCAGTCGAAAGATTCTGGAGTGCACTGGTATTGTTCAAAGTGTCGCAAACTCTCTCCTAGTGTACTTTCCTCTCGTCTTCATCAAATCAGCTCGGTTCTGCGCAAGCTTGGGTCTTCCCTATCGGCTTCTGCCGCCTTGCATGCCGAGCTTCAAAACCTCTTCGATTGCCTGAGGGATCCTCATCCCTCTGGAGCTGCTCCTTCCCCCAAATGCAGTTCTAAGGAACATCCCGTTGCTTCACGGCAAAAACCTCCCCCATCCAAATCCTCTAGACTAACAAGGGCAAATAAAGCCGCCTTGTCCCTTGCAGCCGCAGCTTTACCGCGCCCCGAAACAATCCCACTAATCGCCTTATCACCCCTTTGTCCTACTACGTCTGGGATATCCCCACCATCACGGTCTGACCGAACTGTCCCTTCCGCTCCTTCACTTTCTTCCTCTTCACCGCAACCTGGTATCGCGGTTATCCCTGTCAGCGTTGACTGTGGCGTGCCTCCTAACTCAACGAATAATTCTCTTCCTCCCCCCGCCCCCCCTGTATCCCTTCCAGCTCCTACGCTTACCGCTCCCTCAAATACCTATCTCACTGACCTATCAAATACCTATCAAATACCTCCGACCTGTCGGATTCCCTGCTGATCAAATCAACTGCCCCCCCTTTCTCCACCTCCAGCTCTTCAGTACCTATTCCAGCCCACGCTTTGCAGACCGTCCCTAAAACTAGGTCTAACTATCTATCTAAGGTGATAACTACCCCCCAACGATCTCTTACCTCGGCTCGGGGAGTGATGATCCCCTAACCATTGCGAATCTCTTCGCTGACTTCTTCTCCTCCACCTTTACGGATGGTCATTTTGAGCCTGACGTGGAATACTTCACTTCACTGAAGCCCTCCCTTACCTCGCCCCCTCTTAACTTTCCTGATCTCCATATTTCAGAGGTGGAAGTCCTCTCAGAGCTATTACGTCTCAAGAATGACTTTTCCCCCGGCCCTGATGGAGTTCCACCCATTGTTCTGAAAAGATGTGCGTCTCTTATTGCTGGACCTCTATCTCATCTCTTCAACCTTTCTCTCCAGTCCGGTGTTTTTCCTGACTGTTGGAAAACGGGATTTCTAGTCCCGGTCCACAAGAAAGGTTCTAAGATTGATGCTACTAATTACAGGCCTATCGCCAAACTTTCCACCATCCCTAAAATCTTTGAGAAAATTCTAGTTACCAAGCTGTACCCCTTCCTTACCGCCTCCATCTCTCCTAATCAGCACGGCTTCCTCAAAGGTAGATCCACCACAACTAACCTTGTGCAGTTCGTCTCCTTCATCCTAAATTCCCTAGAACGGGGTGAAGTCGTCGAGGCTATATTCACCGACATGAGTAAGGCCTTCGACAGTATCCCCCACAACCTTATTTTATTAAAGCTTAAGCTGGTTGGCTGCCCTCAATCCTTCCTCAGGTGGATTGATTCCTACCTGGATCACAGAACATACCGTGTTCGCTTCCGGTCATCCCACTCCAAATGCATAACGGCTACCTCTGGCGTCCCCCAGGGCAGCCATATCGGCCCCCTTCTATTCATCACCGCTACAAATGACTTGTCCAGCGTTATCCAAACCTCCTCACTCCTTTCCTATGCAGATGATACCAAGCTGTACAAAAACATTGTCAATCCTTCTGACAATATCGACCTACAGCTTGATCTCAACCGGCTATCTCTGTGGTGTTCTAAAAGTAACCTTGTCCTTAATGTTTCCAAGTGTGAGCATGTTTGTTTCTCCCACAAACGTAACTATGCTCCCTACATGTTCACAATTAACGACTCCCTGGTGAGGTCTGTTGACTGTGTTTGTGATCTGGGGGTCCATCTTGACTCCAAACTCTCCTTCCATGACCACGTTAACCACATAATCCGGAGAGCGGGTGTCATGTTGGGGTTCATTTCAAGATGGTCTAGGGAATTCTCTGACCCCTACGTTTTCAAAGTCCTTTTCACGTCCCTTGTCCGACCCATACTCGAATACGCCTCGCAAGTCTGGTCCCCTTACCATAACCACCTTATTGGCAGAATTGAGGCCATTCAAAAGCGATTTCTTCGTTTCGCCCTCCGCCGTCTTCCTTGGTCCGATCCTTTCCATCTTCCTCCTTATGCGGATCGTCTTAAGCTAATCAACCTGCAATCTCTCTCGGGACGCCGTGCTATGGCCGATTTGTCGTTCGCCCATGGCATAGCCCTGGGACATATTGTTGCTCCTGACATCCGCAGCCAGTTCGTTTGCCGCCCTTACGTACGATCCCTCCGAGCTCAAGAATCTTTCCTCATCAACTACCACCACACAGACTTTGGTAGGATGGAGCCTATTACGCGAATGCTAAGGGTGTATAATAGGGCCATCCCCCTTCTCCAAGCAGCGGGAGGCCACACCCACGCACGGTCTGTGTTTCGCTCCTTGGTCGATCACATGTCCTAATTGCTACCTCCCGGTCCTGTCTTTCCTGACCCGACTGGACATAAAGTCTCTTTCTTAATTTGTTTTTTTTTTCTTTTTTACATTCTTAACTTTTGTTATTTTTTTAATGCTAGCTTGTATTAAGTTTAATAATAAATAAATAAATAAATAAATAAATATAGATCACATTTATTGTGAGTACTATTAAAATCACTGACGAGTGAGTGATTATAGATCACGTTTAGTGAGTTCTTTTAGATCACTTTGAGTGAGTTCTCTTAGATCACTTCTACAGTGAGTTCATGCGATTTAATAGATCACTTTTACAGTGAGTTTTAGCGATTTAAAAGATCACTTTTACAGTGAGTTCAAGCGAGTTGATAGATCACGTACAGTGAGTTCTAGCAAGTTATTAGATCACTTTCAGTGAGTTCTTACGAGTTCACTATACAGTGAACTGTTTCTGCTGTGTATTGACCACTGTACTGTGGGTTCCATCTCAAAGTCATAAGTTGGTGACTTATCTCGAACAGTCTTTGGAGTAACAACTTTTGGACAAAGGTTTCAGCATAATTGGAGTCACTAAAAGGACTCACTACATCCTTATATATACAACTGTAAGGAATTTCTTAACCAGGTAACTGATCATTCATACTGTACTGAAAACTTACAAGGACACAAGATGCACTACATTTAAAGATAACTAGCAAGACCAATTAACAATGAATAGGTCATCTTAAGGTGGTGCATCTAACTAATATGACTAACAGTATATTTGAGTGTCTATATTTTTGAGTATTTTCTGTCAGATGTACTAAATCATGTGCATGCTTTCTTTTCTTTCCTCCATCCGAATTTTTAAAATGTTAATACTTAACATTTTTTGGTCCTTCGAGCCGGATCGAGGTCAGAATTGAGAGCATTTGGCTATGAAATCAGCGAATTAACTCTCAGTTCTTAACCAGAATTAATCATGAGGGCTGATCACATCCGTCATCGAATCGATATGCAGAAATCAACACGTTCTCTTATCAATGCTGCATATGAGCACCTGGTTAAAGTTGGACGAGATAGAATAACTTCTACTCGTATTAATACTCGAATTGAAGCTGTTCGCGACTACTGGCATCAATTTTCTACTAACGATCGTGCCATCAAACTCGCTTTACTTCAAGTTGATTCTCAAACCCGTGAGGAAATTTACAAGAGATCATACTTCACTCATGACCATCTTAAAGAAACGAATGATCTCTATTTGGACGTTTTGGAGAAAATGAAAGACTTATTGAGAGAACACTCTTCTCCTTCACCAGTGACTGCGTCTTCTTCAATTCAGTATAAGCAATCATCCTCTTCTGCAAATTCGACATCCTATCAAACTCATCGATTGCCTCGAATTGATTTACCAAAGTTCAATGGAACTTTGACAGATTGGCTTTCCTTTAAAGGATTGTTCATGTCAATGGTTTATTCAAATCCTTCGATTTCTGCAGTTGAGAAATTACAATATTTAAAAACAAGTTTAGTTTGCCCCGCTGGATTTCTTCTCAAAAATACAGACTTAACTGAAACTAATTTTCAATGAGCTTGGGAAGCTGTACTGTCCTTTTATGAAAATGAACGCCGTCTTGTTAACGCTGCACTTAAATCTTTGTTTGCACTGAAGAAAATGACAAAGGATTGCTCAAAGGAGCTTGAGCATTTATATATGTCGTTTGGACAAGTGTATAGAACTCTGGAGTCACTTAATCGTCCTATACATCAGTGTGACGATTTTCTTGTGTTTATGATGATCCAACGTTTGGACCCAGAGTCAATCAAGGCATGGGAAATTCATTTGGGATCATTAAAAAGTACACCAACATGGTTGCAGCTCAAAGAGTTTATAGAATCCAGATTGCTCTCACTTCAATCATTTGAGAGTTCTCAGATTTCTCTAAATCAACGCAACCCATGCAAGGTTGTAACTTCATCTGCGCGATTACGTTTTACTTCTACGAGTCTGTCTTGTCCAGTTTGCTCTTCATCCCACTATCTTTTTCAATGTCAAAAATTTAAGGCCAAAACAACTGATCAGCGCCGTGACTTCGTACGGTCAAAAGGCCTCTGTTTCAATTGCTTGAGTGGCCACAAGATTCTCAATTGTAAATCAACAAGAAGATGCCAGAAGTGTAGTAAAAAACATCATTCTTTGTTACATTTTCAAACTCCAAAAGCTCCAACATCAACAAATGAACGAGTATCAGAAAAACAAGTCCATCATGTTCATTCCGACTTGACATCGATTTCAGTCTTGCTTGCTACTATGAAAATCAAGATTATAAATAAACACGGCGAACAAATAACCATTTGGGCATTATTGGACCAAGGTTCTGAAATTTCCCTTGTTTCAGAGCGTCTCGTCCAAAAGTTACGTCTTCCTCGAAAACAATCGTCACTATTTATTTCTGGAGTTCGCGCGAACAAGATTGGTAAAACTAAGGGAAGTGTAGACTTAGTCGTTCAATCGCACTTTGACGATTCTGTTTCAATGACCATCCAAGCTAATATTTTACCAATACTCACGTCGATTTTGCCATCAATACAATGCTCAAATCTTAATTCGTTGCATCATCTCAAGAATTTACAATTAGCAGACCCAGAATTTAATAACAGAAAACAAATTGATCTCATTGTTGGAGCGGATTATTATGGTCACCTTTTGGAGGGTTCGATTATTAAAGGGCCGATTGGGTCACCTGTAGCACAATTGACTAAATTCGGTTGGATCATCTCGGGTCCTGTAAATATCAACAAACCAGATAAAGCTACATCATTGCACTGTTCAATTGATCATGGGTTGAACGAATTAATGGAAAAATTTCGGGTGTAAGAAGAATTACCAATTCGTAAGCAATCCCTCTCGCCAGAAGATGAAGCATGTGAGAAACATTTTAAATCCACTCATAGCAGAGACTCCGACGGGAGATATATACTTAGACTTCCTTTCAAGCTCCCAAAGAATCTTCTCGGTAATTCTCTATTGCCAGCACAACAAGCTCTTCGGTACCAGTTCAGTAAGTTCCATAGAAACAAAGAATACTTTAATGCCTACACTTTATTCATGGAGGAGTATAAGCGTTTGGAACATATGGTAAGAGCGTTTAACTCTATACAAAGTCCTGAAGCTGGATTTTATTTACCACATCATGGTGTTGTCCGAGAGACAAGTTCAACGACGAAACTTCGTGTAGTCTTCAACGGTTCATGCAGAGCTCCTGGAGGCCAGCCTTTAAATGATATACTTCATACGGGCTCTAAATTACAGACAAATCTTTTCGACGTTTTGTTAAGAATGCGAAAATATAAATATATTTTTTCCGCCGACATAGAAAAGATGTATCGGCAAATTAAGGTACACTCAGACGACTGGGATTTTCAACGCATTCTTTGGGAAGAACAAGGAGAGACAGTAGAATACCAACTAAAAACTGTCACCTACGGATTGGTTTGTGCACCATTTTTAGCTTTGCGTGCAGTTCTTCAATTAATAAAAGACGAAGGGCATAAATACCCAGAAGCAGTCAATATTTTAACTAACGATAGATATGTCGATGACATATTCGGAGGAGCAGACAGCCTCGAAACCGCCAAAGTAAGAGTGACACAGGTCAATAAATTATGCATGGCGGCGGTTTTCCCATGAAAAAATGGGTTAGTAATAGCCAGGAATTACTCAATCAAATTCCCGTAGAGGATAGAGCATTCTCAACATCTTTACAACTCCAAGATGAAACTGTGCGAGCTCTTGGATTATTTTGGAACCGTGCTATAGATCAACTGTTTTTCAAATTTGCGTTTACTGCACCAAAAATTAATACAAAAAGGACAGTACTTTCAAAAATTGCGCAATTGTTCGATCCGTTAGGACTATTATCTCCTGTCTTCATAAAATTAAAAATCTTTATGCAGGAACTGTGGGCTGTGAAACTTAATTGGGATAAAGAGCTTCCGTCTTTACACAACAGTTCATGGAATAAATTGCAAGACTCTCTTAATGGTTTGGAAACGATTCAAATTCCTCGAAGGATTGGCTTTAGTTCAAATTCAAGCATTGAACTCCACGGATTTTGTGATGCATCGCAGTTAGCCATGGCCGCAGTAGTTTTCATAAGATCCTCACGCGAAGGTGTCACAGTTTCTCATATATTATGTTCGAAAACCAAAGTTGCACCATTAAAAAGGATGACGATTCCACGTTTAGAACTTTCTGCTGCATATCCTCACAAAATTGATCAAACATTGTCTGCAAGCACTTGAGTTACATCATGCTCCTTGTCACTTGTGGACAGATTCTACTGTTGTTCTCACTTGGATACGAAGTCATCCCTCCAAGTGGAAGGAGTTTGTTCACAATCGAGTTTGCATTATTCAAGAATCTTTGCCATCAGCGCAATGGCACCACATTGATGGATCAACCAATCCTGCCGATTGTGCAACTAGAGGTTTGTCCACTCAAGACTTGGAGAAATTCTCGCTTTGGAGGTCCGGGCCAGGGTGGCTGACCAGGGATTCCACAGAGTGGCCTTCGAATGAAACTTCAGTACTAGTTGATCAAAACTTGGAAGAAAGGCCAAATTTGACACACCATGTTTCGACGAATCAACCTTGGGATTTCCTGGGACGATATTCTTCTTGGATCAAGTTAACAAGGATCAATGCTTTGTGTCAACGGATATGTTCATTATTACTTAAACGAAAAACTCCGCCACTGAAGTCTTCTTTAACCCCAGAAGAACTTAGTACAGCACGCCAATTCTTGATTCGTTACACTCAGAAACAATATTTTCATAAGGAAATTCTAATTTTGACTAAAAAGCAGGAACTTGAAAAATGTAATTCACTCCTTCGATTGTGTCCATTCATTGATCAACACGGCTTATTGCGATTGGGCGGTCGGTTGAATAATGCAATGCAATGCTCAGTGAAAATGCCACATTTTGCCACGTCATTCGAATGTTTCTGCACTATTAATTCAACACGCTCACCTCTAAACATTGCATGGATCTACACGTGATACACTTGCATATCTTCGCCAAGAATATTGGATACTCGGTGGAAGAGCTCCAGTTAGATCTTTCATACTTAAATGTGTCACCTGCATAAGACAACGAAGGGAGCATGCTCGAAGCTTGATGGGCCAACTATCTTCATCACGAGTAACTCCTTCTAGACCATTCCTTCATTCTGGAGTTGATTATGCCGGACCTTTTACACTAAAAACTTGGCAGGGAAAGTCACGTTTGTACAAAGCGTGGATAGCAGTATTTGTTTGTTTCTCAACGTCAGCTGTTCATTTGGAAATTGTCACCGATTATACTAGTGATGCCTTTATTGCTTCGTATAAACGTTTTGTTTCAAGACGAGGCATTTGTGCTACCTTAACGAGTGATTGTGGAACAAATTTCAAAGGCGCTGACCGTGATCTTAAAAAATTATTCGCACAACACTCTGAATTTCTTGGACGAATCGCATCTCTGATAGGTTCAGATGGTACGAAATGGCATTTTAACCCCCCATCTGCACCACACTTTGGTGGTAAATTTGAAGCAGCCGTTAAGTCTATGAAATATCAGCTCAAACGTCTTATTGGGGATGAGCAACTATTTGACCTATGAGCAACTATCAACTATTCTAGCCCAAATAGAAGCTATATTAAATTCGCGACCGCTGTGTGCTTTAACAGATGATCCTGATGACTTGAATGTCCTTACACCAGGCCATTTTCTAGTAGGAAATGCACTTAATTTGATTCCAGAAACAGATCTTCAACTCATTTCTGCATCACGTCTTTCCAAATGGCAACATCTTAGTCAAATGATTCAAAGTTTTTGGTCAAAATGGTCCAAGGAATATTTACAAAGGCATCAAGCAGTTTACAAATGGAATAAGCAGGCTAAGCCGTTAGCTCAAGGTGACTTAGTGTTAATCATCGATGAAAGATATCCTCCTTGTAAGTGGCCCCTTGCACGAATCACCGAAGTACATCCTGGACCAGATAATATAGTTCGTGTCGTAACAGTCAAAACTAGTACATCAACATTTACCAGACCAATCGTCAAGTTGTCACCGCTGTTCATATCCTCATCTTCAGATAATTCGCTGCCAGGAGCAGCGAAGGCGGGCGGAAATGTTTGAAGAGTAAGCACAAAGTTTAAATTTGTTCGTCAAAAGTTATTTATGCTCCTAATTAAGATGATTTTCAAGGCCCCCGTTAGATTAAGTTACATGCAAATAAAAACAGTTTTGTTTATGGTCCGCGATTTTATGCCCGTTTCAAAGATGCAATTTCAGCATTTCTGGGTGGCATTTTTATCGAAATCAGAACTTGGAAGGGATTGGGTATCTTGAAGAAAAATTAAATTAGAATCGATCAACGAGTCTTTCGACAATTTTCAATCCCTTAAGATATCCGGTAACGATCGCGGTTTGTACTTGGAATTAAAGTTTTAATCATTTATTTTTATACCAACATCTTACAAAAATTACTGTGAACATTGTTTGTAAAGTCTCCTATTTGGTGAAGTGTTTTACGTGTATTGATTTGTTCTGATAACATTTGACAAACCTTTTAGATCACATTTTTGTGAGTTCTTGAAAACTAAATAGATCACATAAGTGAGTGCTATCATATAGATCACATTTATTGTGAGTACTATTAAAATCACTGACGAGTGAGTGATTATAGATCACGTTTAGTGAGTTCTTTTAGATCACTTTGAGTGAGTTCTCTTAGATCACTTCTACAGTGAGTTCATGCGATTTAATAGATCACTTTTACAGTGAGTTTTAGCGATTTAAAAGATCACTTTTACAGTGAGTTCAAGCGAGTTGATAGATCACGTACAGTGAGTTCTAGCAAGTTATTAGATCACTTTCAGTGAGTTCTTACGAGTTCACTATACAGTGAACTGTTTCTGCTGTGTATCGTTTATTGACCACTGTACTGTGGGTTCCATCTAAAAGTCATAAGTTGGTGACTTATCTCGAACAGTCTTTGGAGTAACAACTTTTGGACAAAGGTTTCAGCATAATTGGAGTTACCAAAAGGACTCACTACATCCTTCTATATACAACTGTAAGGAATTTCTTAACCAGGTAACTGATCATTCATACTGTACTGAAAACTTACAAGGACACAAGATGCACTACATTTAAAAATAACTAGCAAGACCAATATACAATGAATAGGTCATCTTAAGGTGGTGCATCTAACTAATATGAGAGCACTGTTAGTCATATTTGAGTGTCTATATTTTTGAGTATTTTCTGTCAGATGTACTAAATCATGTGCATGCTTTCTTTTCTTTCCTCCATCCGAATTTTTAAAATGTTAATACTTAACAGAAAAAGATTCAAAGAAATCAATTGGCACAAAAATCAAAGCATCTATTGAAACTTCATTCCACAAGTACTTACCAGCAATCGTGATTGATGCGTACTAAAACGGTTGATCGCATTTCGATGAAAATAAGCTATAAAATTTGGAGTTGCCATGCACCGTGCACTACTGCTTGCAGTACGAACCATCCCCAAATTTTGGGATTTGGATAATTTTTGTAAATCACTTGAAACCTTAGATCATAGAGAACCATAATCTTAGAGTTATAGAGTTCTCTATAATCTAAGTTTGAAACGTACCTGGCCAACGTATCAATTGAGATGTGTATGCTGAATTCAGTTTCATCAATGCCAAATTTGGAATGAGTCTTAACCGACATCTAAAAAGACAAATATCCTTTGTACTTAATTATTATTTTAAATCTTTTCTTGTATAAACAACAATTTCTTCACAGGTATTACAAAATGGAACCAAACTGCAGGGCGCTTTTACCGGATGAATGCGTGTTCTACAAGTTCTACAAATTAAACGTAAACGAATCCTATGTTAGCTTTTAGAAAGTAATTTTACATATAAATGTAGCGCAGTAATTTCCAACTATTTTGTTAATAAAATAACTGATTCAAATTGCTTTGTTATTTGATCAAGTGAAACTATTTCTCTTTAGAATTGACCGACAAAATTTGCAATAACTGTACATAGAATTTTATCTGTTTAATAATGTGTTAAGAATAACATTTCATATATCTTAAATGTGTTAAGAATAAATTGAAAAGCTATAATAAACAATTTAGGCACAAATAGTTTTTGTAATTACTATAATGATAATTAGAAAATAATTTTAAATTATAACATATAGTAATAAGGAAAAGTAGTTCGAAGGAAATCTTTATGCTTGCGTTGTGATAAAATATACGACATTTATTATAACTAGGAGGGCGCCCCCTGCTCGCTACGCTCGCCAAACCCCGCCGTTCGCTCCGCTCACTCTAATAGCTCGCGCATAGAGCTATATATACAGTAGCATTGTAAGTAAAAAGGTTATTGAGTTCAGACTGTAGTAGCAATCATTTCAGCTCATTTTGCACGTCAAAGTACATCTATATTGACCTTGGCTTTGTGTTTCAGAAATACATATAAACACGCAATCGGTTAAACGATCTAACTCTACTGGCTACAACATACCATTAACGGTGAGAAAATATAGGTTGTTTGAGTAAGATTCCTGATTTTTGAAACGTTTGCCCCTGGGATTTATTAATTGTCATCGCAAAAGTCAGAATGACGGGAAGTTGAGTTTCTTGAAAGGAAAACGGTAAATATACGTCACACGTGTCAAAATACGTGTGTTTCAGAAAACTCCTGCTAAAATCTCACAATCCAAAAAATTTTCTTTTGCATTTGAACTAAACGAATAGGTGTACCATTGACCAAGCAAGTCATGTCCTGTACACAAATTACGAATAAGTAAAAGTATGTAATTTGGTTTTTAAAATAAATTTGTGGGATCGGGAGCCAACTTACATCAACTGAGTTTAAAAATTCTACTGGAAAATTATTTTGCTCTCTATAATCATCACTCAAGATTTTATCGGAACTCAAATATATTCGTTTCTCTCCGGCCAGGCTGTTAAAGATTTCTGCATCAATGAAAGTACAGCCTTCATATTTGGGTGCTAATATAACCGAATTGAGAATATCGTTAGACTTTATGGTTTCAGATACATTGCCATGAGTATCTGCAATCACGAAGTTGCTAACTAAATGGGTAGGAATTTCAATAACATCTTGGCTGTAATCTGGAATTGTGGGTAAAGTTCCATTACCAAGAGATTTAAGAAATTCAACGAATTCAATCTCATGAGGTAAAGCTCTCATGTTTTGAGTAAAAGTTATTTTGTGGAATTTTGAAAATTTGGACCATGAAGTAAGGCAATAAGTGGTATCTCAATAAGTGGTACACGTGTACCGTGAGATGTGGGTGACAATATTCGTCAAAAATCTCCACAGTGTAAAATAGTCTTACCTCTGAAAAGTTTAGTTGAAGTACCGAGGGAATCGTTTACTGAACAAAATTTCCTCAATAGCTAATAAAGCACGGTTATATGAATCATTTTCTGAAGAATTTCTTAAAAATTCTTCACACATGAAAATTTTGAATTCATTCCACAAATCTAAAGCATGTGTAGGAACGTTCAAACCATAAATAGGATATGGCAAATAACTCTCTTAACCGCTGAGAGGACTTACACTCTTTTACTTCTAACAAATATTCACGCCACTCTCCATCATTTCATGCGATACTTCGTGCATGTGCTGAAAATGTGCAGTAAATAATGTTCACAACAGTACCCAAATCCGAACATGAAGCTAAAATAGTCTCAACTGGAACAACTCTACATAAAACATAAAATAATCTAGCAATAGCTCTACTACTTCCTCTTTGAGGTTTTTCGATTTCTTTTCTTTATCTACCTAAATATAATGCATCGGCGTCTCTGTATATAGAAACTCGGAAGAACTAATTCGATTGATTTCATAGAATGCAGTCAATTTTGTTCTTCTGTGATTTGTAAGAGCTTGCTGAACATTTCCTTCCCTAAAGACTACATTTTGCCGGTGAGGCAAGTAACATTCAAGTTGAACTATAATATATTACGTGACTGGTAATGCATTGGATACTCATTCATGCGCCAATTAGCTTCCATAGATCCAACATAGTGACCGGACAAAAAGCTATTGATTTCATCTATATAAACTTTGCCCTCAACTCCACCTCAAACTCTTCCAAACTGTAATCAGGCACAGTCGTATCCCTTATTAACATATTTGTGCATATATTTTAGGCTCTTAACTGTGCCAAGAACTTCCACATTTAAGTAGCAATCAAATTTCGCTAAAAGATATGGATTTTAAGGAACAGCATAACGGCTGTCAACAGAGTGGCCACGAAAGTCAACTGTTATACCATTAACACGGCGCATCTAACATTGCCCTGAGTTGTATTGTAAAAGTCCTTAGAAAAGCTTTTGCTGCATTTACCATCTCTCATACAGACGGGGATACGATTCAATAAACCACATGAACCGTGGATCATGTGGTTTTTAACTAAATTATGAAGTTGTGGGAAATACATTGTATATTGTAAATAAAATATATCTGGAATTTCCGTACAACCGTACCAACCTTCATTTCCTACCTTTTCGTTTTTCTCTAAATTGAGGTTTTAAAGGTGAGCAGACAATAGTTTGGAAATATGATATAATTTAAGATTTTCAATTTTAAACTGTTTTTTGCTCGTAGCGGCCAAATAAAGCATTCTAGGGGGTATGATCAACCCCTATTATTTTTTCATTTCCCAACTTTTGGCCATATATCATATTTCTCTAAATTATGTTTTAAAGGTGGGTCCATACAAAAGTTGGGAAACATGATAAAATTCAGACTTTCGTTCGCTTTCCATAAATATTCGTGAAAGATAACTTCGCGTTTTCTAGAAATAACTGTAAAATTTTGATTTTCCATATTTTTTGAAATAAAATTTGCATATATTTTTATCAAATTAGCAAAAAACAACGGTATAAGTAAACAGTGGCTTTAAATTTGTCTGTGGTAATGCATCCATATTATTGTCTGTGGCCATATGTTCATTGTTTTGGCTTTTGTCTGGAAGAATGCAATTTTATTAGCCAATGGTTGCCTTCTTCCAGGCAAAAAACAAAAGAATGAACATGTGAATATTGTCTGTGATATGGCTGCAGTTGCCCCTCACATTATCATTGGCATAGATATTAGGTTTGAGTGAAAAGAATGCACGTATTTGGCATAAATGGTTGTTTATTCAGTCGAACGTATGATCTATGCAAATGATAATGTTAAATAAGTATGTTCTATATTTTAATTTTTTCGTAGAGGAATGCAATTATATGTTAATTCTTTTGGTTTGTGTCGCCAGTAGAAGATTGATCCATTTGGTTTGATTTTCGACTAATTTAGTACTTGTTATGTATCGGGGACACAAACCAAAAATTCACATATGGTTGCATATTTCCAGGCAAAAAGTAAAACATTCACATGCACACATTCTTCCCAAAAGCATCATCTACGCTATACGTGTGCTCAATTCACACATACTATCCCATTGAATTTTTTAATTTCAATTTAAAATTAAACTAATTTATAATTAAATTTAAGAAAAAAAATTAGGTGATGCACATAGAGGAAAAACTAATCTTTCGAATGGTATAATTTTTATGCTGGTAATTCCACCTGGTTTCCTGTAAAAGGGATAACAAAAATACGTGTCGCCTATTTATATATAGATTTAAATGTTTTAAATGCGAAAAATTCTTTTCAAATTTTTCAATTTATTAATTATTGACGCATTTGTAGGTACTCAGAATGTGGTGCCAATTTTCAATTTTTTTTTTCAATTTTCAATTTTATTCATGAATATATATACATGTATTCTTATCTAGCATGAGTAGTGCTATCTATTGTTGCGTATTAACGGTACTTAGCAGCTAGAGTATCTATCTTTATCTTAATACCTATATATATTGTTTATAATGTACAGTGCGAAGTCACATTAGAATAGTGTAGCTTAATCTTAGGTTAAAAAAAGGGGACAAAAAAAACCTAAACCTATGTTCTTAAAGTATTGTATTTCTTAACCTTTTTAGTAATTAATTTAGCTTAGTCTGTTAGATACAGGTGCGTTAGGTGAGTCCAGATGAATATTGGAGTGTCAGCTAATATTTGGAAGGAGGGAAGGAGCGGTCGCATTCGGATGGGGGTGTAGTGAGGTTAAGGCGGCCTCAAGAGTTGTATGGGCTTAAGCCACTGGGTTTCGTACTGAGTTTCCAAGTCAACGTTTATTTGTGTAGCGTTTCTCAGTAGTTCGTTACGGTGATTGTCTAGTCGGTCCAAATAACGCCGTTGGATGTTCGATAGATGTTGGTCTAGCGGGAGGCATTTGGCCAGCCTGTAAAGTTCTTCATTCTTGATCGTGTTTGCAAATTTTATTTCGGGTGTTTGTCTTTTGTATGTCTTGCCAGTTACTAACCTGAGGCAGTGGCGTTCGAAGATTGAGCACTGGGCCCTAGCTGTTTTGTTTAGCTGGCTGTACCAGACTGGTGCCCCATAGGTGAATGTCGGTCTGATCAACTGTTTGTATATTAGCAATTTGATGTCTAGTCGAAGGCTGCTGTTTGCGTTAAGTAGGTGTCGAGGTGCGGCTCTGACAATTTTAGCATTTCTGATCTTCTCCCTCACATGTGGGCTTGGATCAAGGTTATGCATGATGTTAAAACCTAGGTACTTTATGGCATTGACTCTCTTTAGGTCTATTCCGTTGATCAAGATCTGGGGCCCGTGATATTTGTTCATTTTTTTTCGATAGCGTGATCCGATACCATGGAAATGTATCGCTTCACACTTGCTACCATTAATCTCAAGGCGCCAGACCTTGAAATACTCCGAGAGTTTGCATAGGGCCTCGTTCAAATCTCTGATACCCGTCCTAGGGGAGGGATAAGAAGAGAATGCTATCATGTCATCCGCATAGCAGATGATTTTAGTCTTGTTACGTAGTCTCGGAATCACTACAGCCGGTTGCGGGGGGTAGTAGTGATGGTCTGGATGTAATGATGGGTGTTGAAGTGGTATGTCCGAGAGAAACAGGGAGAATAAGGTTGGATGAGAATTGGCGGTCTGACAGGTTTTGGAGTTTGGATATTCGCGGTCTTTTTGGGTCGTTGTACCTCTGTCAGCGTGATATTAGGATATTTATCCAGAGGCGCAAAACGATTAGTGTTTGCGGTTCGTTCAGGTTGAGACTGGGTACCTATTGGATCGTCGTTCAGTCGAACGGGGGAAGTGTTGCGTCCTTGATCGTTATAGCTTAATTGTGATGCTGATTTGCCGGATGTTGTTGTTGTTGTGATTGAGTCTTATTTGCATGCGGGGTACTTTGTGTCAAAGCTAGTCGCGGGGGAACCAGATTATTCAGTTCAATAAGCTCTCTTTGCTGCTCGGTCCTGTCTGTTTCGTGAAATGAGTCCATTTGGGTTATGTACTGGGTGTCGTCATGTTCCAGTTCGTGTTGGGTGTAGGAGCGATTGTCATTGGTTTCCGTCTTGGAAGGGGAGTTCGTAGTGTTGCTACTGGGTTGGGGTGGCTGGCCGTCTTGAGCATTGTCATCATTAAATAATCTCGGGTCCCTGGCGTTTTGCCTCGTGACCCGTGGAGCCAGTGGAGGGGGATAATCCGGAATGGGAGAGGTATGTTGGGAGGTCGTTTGCAGGGATGAACTGTGTGAGGTATGGGGAGAGTTGGATGAGGAGTTGAGTCTTTTTTTTTTTTTTTTTTTTTTGTTTGGGCATCTTACTCCTACTTACCACCTCTGAGCAAACGGTGGGTTGTCAAGTTAACTAACTGTCCTATAACTAGTAGTTAAAAGTAATATGTATACGTATATATAAATATATGTAATAAAAGAAAAAACTGTTAAAAGAAGATAATAAAAAGGAACGTACCTAATCAAGCAAAAACGCGGGATGTAATGAGGCACTTAAACGCTATACTTTAAAAACTAAGTTAAGAGAGGAAAAGAGGAAAGATTAAGAACTATAGCTGTTGCTGCGTTATAGTTCAAAGCAAAATGCTAGGAAAAGCCCCACGTGCAAGGAGCAGCTGGGGAAATGATAAAAGTAGTTAGGATGCAAAAGTTAAATCAAATTAAATCAAAAATATCAAAACTTCAAAAACTGCGAGCATGCATGCTTGTGCCGTCAGCCGAATCAACAGAAAATTTAAGTCATCAGGTAAGAAAACCATAACTCTGGAAAATACAAATTTTTATACCCTGTGCAGCAGGCACGTCCGAGTTCTGGCTGAAATCAGCTGCTCCCACCGTTACCCTGGCTGGCTGAGGGCGATACCGTTGTCACTCCACGTGGCTTTGGTTCCAAATTTGCCTCGTGTTCCGCAATTAACTGCGCTATGGTCCCGGTGTGGGACTAGCTTGGTCGTTAGTCCACGCACCACACGTCACAATCACCGCATCTTTTTAGGTCAGTAGTGATGAATCAATCAATCAATCAAACTGACACTGCACAACTAAACACGTGCTTCGATAAATATCAATCACTCCACTTGTTAACTGTTTAAAGTATTAAATAATGGATTTGGATGTTATCTCACTAAGCACGTGTTGGTAAAAACAACAAACCGATCTCGGAATCGAGTCAAATGAATGTTTTGCCTCTGTGATGTTCACTCTGTGACGCTCAGCAATCGAATCCAGAATGTGGTGCCGTAGCCGTGAGATCGTGCTATTTAAATTGCAATAATGATTCTAATATTCATTTGTTTTGGAATCTGATGTTGAATTCTACCTAAATGAGGTCAAATAAAAATAAAATGTTAGCTAACTTTTTTCGATATCTCATTTCGTTATCGGGATATCGCTAATTAATTTTTCAGGTTTCCGAGACATAAAGTTTCAAACATATAAATTCAATGAATTTTAAATATAATAAATATGATAAATTTTACGAATAAATTATATATAATATAAGAAATAAGAAATTCAATTCATTTTCAACATTTACTTTATTTCTGGTAATCACTATAAATTACATTGCATTCAGTTCAGCGCTTAGATCATAGAGAACTAAGGTTCAGTGTTACTATTTTGTCTAATATTTTATAACACTATAAGCATTGCAACATTATTTGACAGCACACAGTTGATCATTGTTAGTTGAAATTGACTGTGCGCGAATGTTCATCATATCAAGGCACCTTTATTTTGTTATATTTAAATGTATCAAATTTTATTTGAGCTGTAGAACATTTTAATTGATCTTTAAATGCTTATGTATCATACACCAGACAAATAATTCTATTAGTAACTAGGAGTCAAATTTCAATATAAGATATTAATTTTATTAACATATTTTACTTATTTCAGATTGCAAGGAATTGCAATTCGTGGAATTGCAGGAACAAGGAATTCGTTTTACGAAAAACTTAAAGAGGATTTGTGTTTGTCTGCTGTTTGTTGCCGTATGTCCTCCACGAAAGTATATATTATCAAAAAAGAAGGAACTTCATGAAATGATAAGGAGAACTGGATATATTTCATCCAGATTGCAATGCAGGTGCAGGAGAACGGGTACTTTGGTTTGCAGTTCACTCATTTCAGGTAAGAATGCTTTTTGGCCACGAGGGGCGTTCATGATTTATATGTCCTTTCTTACAGAAATTCTTTCAACAAAGGCAAAGCTATTTTTCTCTCAATGAGGAAAAATACATCGTTTGTGCATTTAACAAAACGATATTGGGTTCAAGCAATAAAGAAGCAATCATATTTCACACTACTTGTTCAAAGCATAGGATTCCTGATTCTAGGATTGGAAGATATTCAAACACCCATTCGATATTTATATGGATACAATGGGTTACGAATAGTACTGCATAGAGAGGCTTCATTGTGTTTTTCTGACGCTGAGTAAAGAAAAAGAAAACATGGGGTGGTAAACGTGTGCGTGTGGGGAGGCTCTCCTCTCCATTTGCTGCCCCCCTCGGGAACCTGCTTGACGGTCACAGATATGGGAGAAAGCCGAATCGCCGATCAGGATTACGGTTGCTTTTCACGGTTGGGTGGGCTACGAGTGGATCCACAACATCTAGATCCACCTTTGTGACGGAGGGGGTCTGTCAATCTAGAGTGTCGCTGCCCTACTCCACCGTCTGGTATCTGAACCCTTCTTTCTCCCCAACCCCCTGATCCTGGCCATGAAAGTTCCTTTCTGTCCCGTTCTCTAGCTCCTTATTCCTCCCTTCCCATCACCCGTCTCTCCGTTTTTTTTCTGGCGACGCCAAGGAATTTTCCTGGCTGTGTGTCCCTGAATTTATTTTTCCACTTCGGGGTGAACGGTTCGTTCGGTTCCCGAACCTTCCAATTCTCCTCTCCTTTTTTTGTTGGGAACAGCGCGACTGCACGGCGGCACGAACCTTTAGGACGTGTTAATTTTTCTCTAGTCGATTCCGTGGTCAGCTTCGCGCAAACAAACCACTACAAATAACGCCGAAGTAGCTAGCATTGACCAGCCAGAACACGTCCGGGGATCGAAGTTTGACAATGACTTTTCGCATAAGCGCTCGAGCCTGCATGGCTCTCATAGCTGTTCCGATCAGCTCGTCCCCCTTATTACGTCGTCTTCGACGTTCAAGTGATCACTCGACCGGATTCTATGTAAGAAGGGGATTTGAGACCTTCATCACTTTTGCCTTTCCTCTTCGCCCCAAATTGCCTTTGGGAACAAAGTCATAATACGAATCCGTACATTTAAAAATTTACTACACGCCAAATAACCAAATCGCGAGAAATGTTAACCTTTCCCAAAATTTCCTAGAAATGTCTATGCTCCTCAGCCAGTTCACCCATTACATACTTTTTCAATTAAATATTTTTTTGAGCTCTTTAGCTCATTTATCTGCTAGGTATTCCATGTTGCACCTACCTTTATTTCATGCGCATGACTTTGAACATTTGCATGTGCTTCTATAATAGCTAGACACTTCAAATTTTCACAAAGTGTGTATTACAGTGGCCGCTATAATAACAAATCATAAAAAAAAAATTGAAATATAAACAAAAACAAGTAAAAAATATTAAAAAAAAATTAAAAAATATATAAAAAAGAATTTTGAAACAAAATCATACACGCGCTGATACGAAAAGCGCTACCAACAACGAACAGGAACATACGCATTACGATCCAAAAACGAAGACGGCGATAAGGAATGCTGTTACGATGCGACAGTATTCCTTATCGCCGTTTTATATTTTTCAATGACGAAACGAAACCCTTCGTGTGCGGGTCCGACTCGCACTTGCCAGTTTTATTTACAAGTAATTTTTCGTTTCTCATGTTTCAAAAATGTGATAACGTATAATACTTATATACTGTGGCTCAAAAAAGTCTCCATACACGTCCAAAATATGAATTTTCAGGCATATTCCGCCTACTATACTAAAACAAAATATATGTATGTATTCCCCAGGTTGATAAACTAAAAATTCTATTCAAAAATTAGGATTGGATGAAAACTGTTGGACATAGTCAAAAAAGTTTTTATTCATTTTTCAATTTTTCTGCATAATTTCAATCAGAATGCGTTGTTTTCCTACATTTGCTGCGAGGAATATATCCTTTGAGGTTTTGAAAAATCTCATTCACTCGAAGCCAAATCGTTTCAGAGCATGTATCGATGCCAAAAGGGGCACAACAAAATATTAAATTGATCAATATTTGTTAATTTAAGTACTTTATAATTCCTAGTTGTTATGTCTATGAAGACTTTTTTGAGTGGAATAAAATTAATTTATTAGTTTGTTGTGAAAATAAATTTTCTAACATCCACAACAACAAATCGAACTAAAACTTTCACTAGAAACCTAAAACTAAATCGAAGTTTAAATAATCACCCTGTGACACGCGCGCGAGTTACATACAATGTAACCAACACAGATGAGAGAATAAGCAGTATTATCGAAAAATACAACCAATCGAAATAAATCGACACTACTTATTTTCCCATCGAAGAAAGTGTTCACTCGGCGTTAGGACTGGGTTAATACCGATATTTCGGGGTATTACATGATATGAATATATTCACTAAGTAATATTAGGATATTTTAACCGATATATGAATATCAGTGATATCACATATTTCTCACGTAGAATAAATGAAGCAACTTTCATATAATTTCATGTAAAAACTTTCATTTATTTTTTAATAAAATTAAGGAACATAATTTTTTTAACTTTTTCCGGTAACAGGCAAGCACGACGGACAGAAATTAGCTCACCAGATTTGGAGAAAATCCTTAAGCAAGGCACCGAAGTAGCAAAAACACAGCAGTGACGTTTAAAAGCTTTGCTTAAGTCCGGGTACAAATAGTAATTTTTCTTCCACCAATCATTAGGATCTGAATTTCTGGCCATTTTGAAAATGTTTGTCGCGGCTAAACTCGGAATCTGCCGAGTCGATTTCAATAAAATTTGGCACGAAGATTACTGTCTGGTAGGAGAGTGTTTATGTAAAGTTTAAAAATAATTGGTTTTAAACTTTTGGAAATATTTAAGATTTAAAGTTCTTACGGTTTTCAATTCAAGAGAAAGTCGACTTTAGTGCTTAAGCTTAAGATCAATCAATGAAGAAAGATCTTGCAATTATCGCATCGTCAGCGGTTACTCCCTCTCTCTTACATATGAAACGTATTCGAGAGAACCTTTCGGCATTTTGTTGATTGCACGATCTCTCTTCATTTATTTTTCTTAAGAAGCAAAGTACACTTTCTCTTGATGTGAAATCCATCCATGGATTCATACTAGAGATGGATGCGACTTCATGTCATGTGGTTTTCGATTGCGAAATGGGGATTGATTTATTTTTGGATCTTCTTATGCCCATCTCGAATACAAAAACGTCAACCTTAACTTGCGTATGAGTGAACCGTTACTTTTCGCTTTTGCAAATCGGAACAAGAGCTCTTTCTCAAGAATTCTCTATGATTTGACACTCTGTATTTGCGTAGAGCCGGTTTTAATTGTTTTCTACAAATTTTACTCGTGTTATTCAATATAATTTTGGTTTATAAGCCCGTAGCAGATGGATTTGTTCAAATTAGTGGAAAACGGTAAATATTCATTTTGAATTTCAGATCGTAGGACATCATAGTTTCCGGGAATCCCAAGTTGACCAATGATCCTCCGGTTTTAAAGGTACTTTTCCGTAAAAAATTTGAATTTTTAACGATTTTTTGTTCCTAGTGGCTAAAGGAAGCATCCTACGGGGTTCATACGTATGGCCGACCCCCATTTTTTTGAATCCGAAGTTGACCAGTTTTCTTCTGGTTTTATGGATTCTTTTTCGGCAAAAATTTTAATTTTTAATGGTTTTTTGCCCAGAGCGGCTAAACGAAGCGTCGTACGGGGTTCATACTTATGACCGACCCCCATTATTTTGATATTTCCTACCTTCCTTTCATACGTCATTTTTCTCTAAATTGAGGTTTTAAGGATGTATATTCAAAAGATTGGAAAATTGATAAAATTCAGATTTTGAATGATTTTTTGCTCCTGGCGGCTGAACGAAGCTTCCTACGGGGTTCATATGTATGACCTACCCCTATTATTTTAAAATTAACTAACTTTTTTCTATACATCTTTTTCCTCTGAATTGAGTTTTTAAAGGTGTGTCCAAGCAAAAGTTATGATATATGATAAAATTCAGATTTAAATATGTAAACGCAAAATCTCGCGTTTTTCGGAAAGAATTTTGTAATTTTTTATATATTGGAAACTCAATTTGTATATTTTTTCTTCAAAGAAATAAAAAATACTTTTACACAGAAAACAGAAATTTTTGAGTTTATTCATGCGTACGGGAGTAAATTTTACTCTCCAATGGTACACATTTTTGTTTGTGTTTATTTTGTGCAAATTTCAGAACATCAAAATTCTGTGCATTGTGTGTACATGTACATTGTGTTCCATCCGCGAAATTTTGTTTCAGCCCCCTTTCCTATTATTGTGATTACTCATTCCCTATTTGACAATCAAACATCAACTAGAAGAAAAATTCGCGCACTATCTGTTCTTCAAACGTCAAAGCCGGTCCAATGCATATTTTGTCTGCTGTTACGTGTGGAAAAGCTGGGTACAGAGTCACATGGGATCGCGACATCTGGTAAATTATTTTGTCTGTGATTAAACCTTATCTTTTTTTGTAAGTAGAAGAAAGCGGTATTTTTCAACAAATTCGCCGAAAATAAATTTACACGGATAACATGGGCGTTTTATTGATCTGGCCGATCGGATCGGGCTAACCCCTCAAATATTACTGTTCCATAAAAAATCGACAGTCAGAACATGTATATAAGCTAAGATAATTTATATAAGTAGTCGGTACTAATCGAAGTTTAAGTAAAAAGTTAACCAGTTGTGTTTGAGTTTCAACCGGCAATCTTTAAATCCTTATTTGTTCCATTGTTGTCACCGAACATAGGATAAATTTCGATTTCTCATAACTACTTTATTTCAATTTTTTTTGTAACTTTAAGGTTAATAGGTGTTGTAAGGTGTAGTAATATTTTCAAAATTGGCTCTTTTTGAAAGAGTGCTTGGTTAGTTGTTTTAAGTTTATTTCTCATTTTTTTATTGAGCATTATTCATACTTTCAATTTATTATCCATTTTACGGCGAAAATTTGTAGCCAAACGTTAATAAAAACATTGTTGAAATAGCCAAAGATTTTCTGGAAGTTTTTGAACTTATGTTACAATCAAAAGATAACTGCTAAGAATCAAAAATCTATAACTAAAGAAAAACATAAAACATATATAGTATCAACATATACAGTATACAGTATACAAAAAGAAATGCAGTATTACGTAATGCCCAGCAAAGCGGGCGGGTACAGCTAGTATATAATATAATTGTAACAAGTCGATTTCTGTAGATTGCAATGTGGAAAAAATTAATATGTGAGTGTTCATTAGTGGAAGACAGAAGCCAACAGAAGCCAAAACAACAGTTTTTGAAGTGAAAACTTCTTTAGCAACGCTATGAATTGAATATCGATTAAACGAAGAAGTGAAACCAAAAACAGGAAAACGCATACAACTAAAGGACAAAGCCTGCAAGAGAATTAGATGGAATACAAATGTACAGCGTTTCCTATTATCTTCGTTAAATTAAAAAAAAATAAAACAAATAAAACCGAAAAATAAAACATTTGTATAAAAAACTCTTAAATTATAAAAATATAGAAAAATTATATGCAAAATAAATAAAAAAAAGATAATCAAATAGATGTTAAAACCAGATATAAATAAATAAATTGTGGCGGCTTCCAACCACTGTACAAAAAAACTACTTTTTCTTATTATTTGTTGTTAGAGCGACTATAAAGTACACGCTTTGTGAAAAATTTAAGTGTCTACCTATTATGGTTTATGAGATACAGCCCTGTGACACACGGACGAACATCAGAGCCATTTAAATAGTGTTCCGTTATCATAAAACAAATTTAGAGAAATAAAAATAAACAAGAAAAAAATATAAAAAAAAGGAACAAGAAAGACACTAAATTTTATAATAAATATGTAAACTGTATAATTATCATGATTCTGCATTCGTCTCATTCTCTCGAAGTTTACCTTTCTGAGGTTTCACTTCTGCCGCGAGTTAAGTTTGGTTGCTATTAATTTCAAAAATTACGTTTCCTGCATTAAAGTTCGATTACAACTGAACTTTCTCCCATGAGGTGTTTCTTTTTTATTTTCCAATTTCGCGGAGACGACGAATTTTTGTCTTCGATCGATGTGAGGGAATTTTGTAGAGTCAGCAATTAGAGTTCATGGGCATGGCATGTCTTTCGATCGATCGACCAAATTATTGGTAAGGTCGGCAAATAAAATGGGAACGATGTAAGGGAAATTTGTTGAGTTCATTGGCATTCGAGTTCATCGATCAGTCACCGTCTATGACCTTACTAGTTTATGAACTTTGGTTTACCTACAGGTTGATGATGGTGTTGGTGAAACCATAACTCCCCAACTCTGTTGTGATGCCCAAAAGAACTTCGGTTTAGGATCTTCCTGTTGTTGTTGTTGCTCAGTGTCAGGATTTGGATCTCTGGAAATAGTTGGTGGACTTATTATTTTTTCTGTAAATTTTTTATAAACAAGGTGCATCATGATTGAGGGGCTGATGATTCCACTGATTAGGGCGACCATGAGTACAAAGTCGTCCTTCTGGCAGGTTTTGGTACGTAGGAGTTCTATGGCTTCTTTATTGTTGATGTCGTCAGATTGTAGTTTCTGCACCCTTAGGTCTTTCACGGTGCTGGAATAGTCGACAGGTGTGGGAATGACTGGGTATATATAGATGTCGTCCAATGGCTGTGGAGATGATCTTCGTACGTGATACTATTAATTTTCAAGCAGCAATTTTCAAAGTGGTTTAGTTTTGTGCTTTTAGTTTGAGAACTTTGGAATCGCAAGTGGAACTTTATTTCGTTTCTGGAATGTTGATCAAGAGTACATAGTTTGGTTCTGGTTGTATAATTTCGGAAGCATGGGTTTGTTCCTCGAGTATACATTCGGCTGGTTTGTTTTGTGTAAGGTTTCCAATGTAGGTGGAGCTATTAATTAGTTCTTGGTGTGGTGATTCTTTGCAGTAAAATAGGTTTCTGATCTTTGGGCACACAGTGTCGAAATATTGGATTCTTTGTGGATTGTGTATAAGGAAGGGTTTTGTTTGGAGGATCTTTGTGTTATTAGTGGGAAGGGGGATAACAAGTATCATAGAGTATGATTCTTTAGACACGACAGGAATTCTGCGTTAAATACATATTATCTTCATGTAAAGGGTGTCCCATTACTACGTGACCGATTTCTTTCTTGAATAAAATTTGTAATACCGACTCAATTTTGATGACACATATGTCAAATTCCTTGTGACACATTAGCATTTTAGTTATGGAGCGCTACACGATACAACAACGCATCCAAATCGTCGAGTTTTGGATCCAAAGTTCGAAGTCTATGGTGAAAACTCAAAGATCGCTACACCAAATTTTCGGTAAAAATCACACGATAAGTAAGAATACAGTGCGATCCATTGTGGACAAATTTTATCAAACTGGGTCTGTACATGATTTACCAAGGTCAGGCCATCCACGTACGGCTCGTTCAGTGGAAAATATTGCCGCTGTAAGTGAAAGTGTCGTTGAGTCACCATCAACATCGATTCGTCACCGTTCCCAAGAACTGAGCATTTCACGGTCGTCAATGCAACGAATTTTGCGGATTGACTTGAAAGTGAAGCCTTATAAACTTCAATTAGTTCAGCAACTAAAGCCTCAAGACCATACTCAACGCCGTACGTTCGCCAATTGGGCTTTAGAGCAGCAGGCCGAAGATGATGAATTTCTCCATCAAATCATCTTTTCAGACGAAGCGCATTTCCACCTCGCCGGGTATGTAAACAAACAAAATTGCCGCATTTGGGGTTCTGAAAATCCACAAGAATACGTGGAGAAGCCAATACATCCGTTGCGTGTCACTGTTTGGTGTGGTTTATGGGCCGGTGGCATCATCGGGCCGTATTTTTTCGAAAATGATGACGGCGTCACGGAAACAGTCAATTCAGAGCGGTACCACAACATGTTGGAGAATTATTTTTGGCCGGAAATTGAAGCTAATGACTTGGAGCATATGTGGTTCCAACAAGACGGTGCCACACCGCACACAACGCGTGTCAATCTTGCCTTTCTGCGACAGAAGTTTCCCGACCGTTTAATCTCTCGTCGTGGTGATGTTAACTGGCCACCGAGGTCGTGCGATCTAACACCGTTAGATTTTTTTCTTTGGGGTTACACGAAAGATAAAGTCTATGTCAATGACCCACAAACCATTCCAGCTCTGAAGGACAACATTAGGGAGGTTATTCGCGATATTCCGGGCGAAATGCTCCAAAATACCATCAAAAACTTGGCCAAAAGGATCGTCTTTCTCCGGAACAGCCGTGGTGAACATTGTAGAGATGTTATATTCCACAAATAATGCTATTGTTGACCCTTTCCAATGAAATAAAAATTGTGACAAAATTCGAATCCGTATTTGTTTTATTCAAGAAAGAAATCGGTCACGTAGTAATGGGACACCCTGTATATAGTAAGCTTGCAACTCCAATATTTCGTATACTTCTTCATCAGATCTTATATCGATCATTTGATTTTTAATATTTCCGTATATACAGTGAAAGCCCTCTTAACGGACATCTCTATTCAAAGGACATATTTTTGGGTACCAAACATTTCGTACTTTTTTGTTAGAGAGGTAGGCCCTCTTAGGCGGACGCCCTCTTAACCGGACGCGGACAGAATCTTGCTTCTGTATTTTAATAAAATGCCCTTTCGTAAGTGTCAGAACTAAACTCGAAAAGGGCACTCCTGGCAACGATTTTTACGCTAACAAGGTTATTCCATGATCAAGAATAGGGTGATCTGATAAACGTCATGGTCATTAAAAATCAATTACATATCCATACCGATTAATTGCATGGGAGGTCTTGGGGTCGAATGGGATATCATTCTACTACCAGTTGATCTCGAAATTGGTTTAGCGACTAATCGTTCCGGGAAACTTATAAATTCAAAACCTTACAGAAGTGACAAGCTCTTTGCATTTGAAGTTTATAAGTGTCATGAGGCGATTCATACTTTGAAGTGCATTAAATTCATACTTTGAAGATAGAATGTTTTTCAATTATTAACATTTTCTTCTTGTCCCGATAAAAAAACCTTCTTCGGCGGACATTCCCTTTATGCGGACAAAATCGCGGCGACCGTCGATGTCCGCTCAACAGGGCTTTCACTGTATCTGTTATTCTGTCTTCATTTAATAGTTGTTGAGAAATTACATTTAATCTAGCAAGCATGATAGCTTCTGATATGTCATTCAAATGGTTTGTCAATAAGTCGATATTGTAATTAATTTGATTCAAATATTGTAAGTGTCTGTTTATATCCTTATTAGCGTTAATCATGGTCCCGAAATTGTTTTGAAAAATTTTTAAGTAGTTTATATGGAATCTTGTTCCATGTTTTTATGTTTCGTGATATTTTTTTAATCTTTCTATCATTTGATGGTTTATTAGAATTTGTTTATCATTTTCTAATTTTGCGTTTCTTTGATTTTGCTTTAAAATTTCAATCTCTTTATTTAAACGGTGTGTGTCTTTTGCATCCATGTTCCCGGTTATAATTGGAATCTCAGATTCTCTAATATGTTTTCTATAAGCTTCCACCACACAGACTATGGACGGATAGAACCCGTGACTTGCATGCTCCGGGCATACAATCGCGTGGCCCCTCTCATTCAATCAGCACAGGGGGCTGGTGGTCTCCGGACCATCTTACGCAATTGTATGGAGACCGCTCCTCCTTCGTAGTTAGCCGGGCGTGCCCTAATTCGACGAACGTTCTTCTTCTCGCCTAAAATATTAGCCTCATATTGTAACTAGTCTTAAGCTCTTGAAATGTTTCCATTTCTCATTTTAGCCCTAATACTGTCTTAGTACTTAGTTATTTTGCTTATTCTTAATTTTGTCTTTTCTCTTTTGGTCGCTTAATACTTTCCTTATATATAGATTTAGCATATTAGTATTTAAACACTCATTATTCTTTTTTCTTTCTTTTTTTATAGTTACCCTCATTCATGTACGCTTGCATTAAGTGAAATAAATAAATAAATAACATTTATAAATGATCCCAAGCCATTTACTAAGCGTCTTTTGTGTCTTACGTTAGGTTTTAGAGTTTAAAGTTTTCGTTTTAGGTTCCATAGTTTAGCGTTTGTAATGTTAATTGAACTTTTTATTTCCTTATAGTGTGTCAAAGTGTTAAGGGAGTCTGTTATTTTGTCGATTGTCTGTCCGTAATGGTCCAGTTTGACGACGTGTAGTAAGTTTGTAAGGGTTTGTACTAATTTTGCAGATCCTAGTTTCATAGTCAAAATCTTATGTTGGGACAGGACTTGTAGTTCTTGTTTCTGTTCGTGTATTAGCGTTAATCTGGAATTAAAGTCTTATTTTTAATTTACTTTTATGTAATTTTTTGTTTTTGTGTGTTATAATTGAAACTATCTTATTTTCTTTAATTTTGTGTTTTGAAAATCTTGAAGATACTCAGGATTGTTAATCACTGAACAGTTAAAAGATAAATCAGCGCAGTATATTATTGGAAAATTAAAAATTTATTTTGACAAACTAGGATATCCGACTGTGATTAAAGCGGATAATGTACCATTTAACTCACGGGAATTTGAAGCATTCGCGAATGAATATAACATTATTATGAAATTCTCAAGCCCAAGATACCCGCCAAGTAATGGGTTAGCTGAGGAAGCAGTTACGATTGCGAAAAATATATTAAAACGGTGTGTTGAAGGTCGTTACACGGAAAATTATAAATATAGAATTATGGAGTATAACTCGACTCCAGTAGCGAGTATGCGATTAGCAGCAGTACAACTGTTTTTCGGTCGATTGGTAAAAACTAAATTACCAATCTCAGATTCATTGTTGTGTCGTTACAATTCAAGTGAGAAATTGATTCAGAATAAAATAAAAGAAAAAAAAGAAAAGCAAAAATGTTATTATGATCGGAATGCAAAGTGACTGCCAGTATTGAATGTGGGTGATTATGTTATGTTTAAGAAAAATGGAAAGGACTGGAATTATGGAACCATATTGAGTAATGTAAATAGTAGATCAAATATAATTAATGATAATTTTGAGAACTACTTTAGGCGCAACCGACGGTTCATTGCCAAGACTAAAAATAATGAAGTGAATGGTGGCGAAGTCATGTTTGAAGAAAATATCAGAGTTGATGTTGAAAATCCTGATAGGTTTAAACAAATTTCAATAGTACCACCGCTTGGACACAATGTACAAGATAATATTAACACAGGCAATGAACCAATTGATTGTGACGTGGATGAACCAGTTCTACCAGTGTTGAATGAGAGTAACGTCTCATCACCGGAATCTCAAATTGTTGGTAATTCTGATTCAGAAGCAATGTCGGCAAGCGATCAAGAAACACAGAATCTAGTGATTAAAAATGAGCCAAGGGTTCTGAAGACTCGTAATGGTCGTGTTAGTCGCCCACCTCAAAAAAATGGTTGGGATTAGTTTTGTGACAACCAGTTGAGTTCACTAATGTATATGATTATTGAATTAGAGTAAATTCCAATTTGTTTTAAAAGAAAAAAGCGTGTCATAATAATTGTAACAATATATGTCACTTTAATAATAGATGGGAATTTAAGAACGCACCCACCAATGTTTTTGTCATGTGTGGGGTTATGGATTGAAGTTAGTTGATCATCAACCATGAGCTGTAATAGTAATAAATGAAGATACGTGAACTTAGCATAATAAAGTCTTTTTATTATAATAAGTGAGACCACTTATTACATACACCGTTTTCGGGGCCGTTTTAATCAATTTTTACTGGATGTATATGCACAAATTTAAACTGAACGTTTAGTATTCGTCCGCACTAATCAGAGGCAACTACGTGCGGAAAATTACATTGACCAAAGAGAAGCTTAACAGCAAGGTTGTCACGGTTGAAATTTCACAATCCGCGAACCTCGCCAATTTACACCTTTGTCCTCGCCAACCTACACCTTGGTCGCGGAAACCCTGCTGGTGAAACGCCTAGAGGTGAGCAATCCCCAGTTGAACAGAAATTACGAAAAATTGGACGATTGCCTAGCTCGGGGCGTTTGAGCGCGAGACAGATAACATCCTTCCGTACCAAGAGCGCCCGAGCGACTGACCACACCATCAAGGATGACGATCGATGATGAGTCGACCCCGCCCCTTTGAGTACGGCTGAGAGTGGTACGTCGGAGTCGGCACGCGCTCGGGGTCAATTGATCGACTTAGGAGTTTGATCATTGACCTTGTTCCAATTCCCATCAGGACCGAGCGTGGGAAAAATTCGAATCCTCTCAACTCAAATGGGGGGGGGGGGACGTGGAGCCTCTCGGTCGGGGAAATTCAGCCATTTACTGGCCATGGGATTGAATGACCGGGAAATGGTGTCGTAGGGAGATGGTGTACGTGACTCAAGGCACGTATGGCCGAGGACACGCGAAATAAATTATGTGAATTCCGATTGAATTAAAAAAAAATTGTCTTCTTTTAATTTACAATTTATTTCACTTATAAGTTTCACAATTACTTTACATTATTAGTTTCACAATTACTGTTTAAAAAGTTAATATTCCACTCCAAGATTTGGAGGACTTAGGCTAGTGACTACTAGATAGCAACTGCCCTAATCTATCTAAAAACTTTGAATATATCTTACGGTTAGTCTGCTGATTCAGCTGTTCCCACGATTTATCGTGAGAACTCCAGAAAACGTTGATTTTCTGGAATATGAAATTGTAATCAAATCTTATCATTAAAACTTAAAATTTTCGCAAATTCGCAGACGGAAATTTGATGTCTGCTTTTCCGTTCTCTCACGTTTATGGCAACGTGAGGGCCCTATCATAACTCCTCCCTCGTTAAGACTGGACTCCTGGTCCTCCGGAGCCATGTTTTCATTTGTAATGTTAATTACATTTTTATTAATTTTCTTCTTTATCATCAAAATAGAAATTACTATTATGGATGTGATTACAATGAAAAATACATTCACTCCAATACTTATATTCTTATGAAACTTTAGTTCTTTGATTTCTTTTATATTTTGTGTTTCATTAATTTTTATTGGTTTTAATTGTTCAAAATTTACATCTGGTAAAATTTCAAATACTTCATTATCAATAAATTGTTTACTGTCATGTACGTAGTTTTTGTTTCGAATCGATACACTGCAATTATTGAATATTAACATATAATTTCCAGTTAACTTTATTTTTCTTTCATCGCAATTATGTTTTATTTCTTCTTCATGTAAATTCTTACATACAAGTATATTGTTATTTATGAAATCAATTTCCATATTTCTATTATTGATTGTGTTACATTGTATATCTATACATGTTCTTAGTGGTTTTAAATCATTTTTATACATTATCTTTTTTTCAAATTGGTATTTAGTTCTATTTATCATTAAGAAATAACTTGGTGATTCTGCGATTTCTTGTTGATTTTTATTTGGGATTGGGTAAAGGAGTTGATAAGGGATTGTTGTATATTTTGACGGAATATATGTATATTATTATTATGTATATATGTATTGTATATTTTAATAGTTAGGTATAATTTTCCTTTATTGGTTTTAACTATTCCTGTTCTTGAATTTTCTAATTGTTCAATAGTAATTTTATAAGTTTCTATTTCGTCACCTAATAAAATACCTGGGTGTAAAATACCATTTTTGATCGATGCAATATTGTCAAGTAGTAGGTCAATTTTGTTGTCTATTATTTGTAACTTCAGCATAGTATCTGTTTGCCGTTGTTGTTCTAGTAGTTCTTTCATATTGGTTGTCAGTTTGTCATAATTTCTTATAAGTTTATTGTCTGTATTCAAGAATAGATGTATGGTTTTGTTAAAATAGTCGTTAATGTGTACTTGTTGGTTGATAGTTTCGATTGCGTTATGAGTGTTTTCCTCAATAGTTATTATATGTTGGTTAATTTCATGTCTGTCGTTGTCGTCCATTGTGCCAAATAACCATTTGTTTACAGTTCCTCCTAAGTTAATTAGTCCACGTTTTGTCCTATGTCTACCTTGAATAATTTTTAGTTTGCTTTTAATTGTTTCAATTTTGTCTTTGATCCACAATGTGGTCGTATGGTGTTCGAGTCCATGTTCTATTTGATTAACTAAATTTTCGATCTTCGTTGCATCTACTATATGTATTATCGTCTGAGTTTCAGTCACTATCTCGGTAGTACCTAATTTAAGGACTGTATACCCTTCTTGACTTTCAATTTTCTGAATGTTGAGATTTGCTTTTCTTGGGGCAGGGAAAAGTAACAATAGGAAGATTATCGTAATCTGCAAAGATACGTGGTCGTTTGAAATTTATAGTTGCTCTATTTGCGGTAGGCCTAATTTCATATCTAGGTATATCTTTTCCTCTACGCCAAAATACTTTTTCTGGTGCGTTTTTACGGGTTTCTACATAATTTTCCCTATTTATATTTCTTTTATTTATTACTTTTTCCTTAAACTGCACTATTCTATTTCTTATTATTTCGGGGTCTGTATTTTCTGCTTGATTGGGTGTACATTTTATAGTTGTATGGTACCTATTATTATATACTCTAATAGCTTCGAATAGTCTTTCATTGAGGGTTAAATTCCTATCTAAACTGGAAAGAATTTCTTGTATTGAACAATGTAGCCTTTCTATATCACTATTTCCTGTATGCGTTCTTGGGGTACAAAAGTGTACTTCTATTTCAAATTCCCTAAATAATTGGGTTAAACTTCTAAATTCATTATCTAATATGATTTTCTTGGATTTCCCGAATTTACAAAAATGTTCAGTTAGTTTTTCTCTTTTACATAAATAATTCAGGTTTGTCAATTCATAAATAAAAGCTTTCTTCGTAAACTTGTCAATCATTGTAATATATAATCGTCGATTTACGTGATATATATCTGAATGTAGAACTTCGTTCTTGTTAAAAGGTGTTTCGGTCAATTTAAGTTTTGGTTTTATAGGTCGTCTCTCGTATTTAGTCATCATGCATTTTTGACAATTATTAACAAATTTCCGGATGTGTTCAAAGAGTTTAGGGTAATATATTTTATCTTTAAGTTGGTTCCATGTCTCAACTATCCCACTATGTAGGCTTTCGTTTATGTGGTATTTAGAGATTTGTTTATTGAATTCTTGCTCAGTCGAAATGTCTGTAGCTTTCTTCGTAGCTTTCTCAAAACAAATTTCTTTATCATGGCCAAATAAATGAATTAGTATTTGTTGGACCCTATTATAAATGGAATCACTCAATTCGGTATAAATTCCCACTTTTCCTCTTCCAATATACTTTTTAAATATCTCAACTAATTCTTGATCTGTTTTTCCCATATTAATGTTAATTCTTCGGCTTTTATGTATTGTTTCGAATTCTATTTTGTCTTCGTAACTTAGAATGATCTGGGTCCTATATAAGTTAACTATTATGTCCCTAATTACAAAATGATCTAAATTTTGTTCATCCTCTGAATGAACTGTAGCATTACCATCACTTATTTCATTTACTTGGTTTTCAATTTCGTTTGTTTGAATTCTGCTAAGGAAATCAGCTACTTTATTCTCTTTTCCCTTGAGGTACTCAATCTCAAATTAGTATTCTTGAAGTTTAAGCAGCCGTCTCTGTGTCCTTTGACTAAATTCCTTACCAGTATACTTCTTGTTTAAATATTTAATAGGCATATGATCGGTTATAATCTTGAAGTGTCGCCCCCATAAATAAGGTCTGAAATAATTTACGGACCAAACAATTGCAAGAAACTCTTTATCTGTAGTCGAATAGTTTCTTTCATTGTCGTTTAAGGTTCGTGATGCATTGCAAACAGGTTGTTTTCCTTGAGAAAGGACTGCACCGATTGCATAGTTGCTAGCATCTGTAGTTAGCTCAAAAGGTTGACTAAAGTCTGGAAATCTTAAAATTGGGAATTCTATTAGATTTTTCTTTAATTTTTCAAATGCTGCAATGTACTCTGGGTCTTTGGAGTTAATTTTATTTCCTTTCTTTAAATATTTGGTCATAGGTTGTGCCAATTTTGCATACCCCTCGACGAATTTACGATAGTAGCCGGTTATCCCTAAGAAACTTCTTAGTTCTTTCTCTGTGGTTGGAAGCATGTATTCTTGGATGCATTTGATCTTGTTTGGATTGGGCTTCATACCATCTTTTGTAAGTACATGCCCGAGGTATTCGGTGTTTTTTTTTCAAAAATGAACATTTATCGAATTGGATTTTCAATTGGTGCTTGTTTAAAACTTGAAATGTCATCTAAATAAACTACACAAATTTTGTTTATAAATTCACGCAATATTTCGTTCATTAAACGTTGAAACGTTGCCGGGGCATTTTTCAAACCGAAAGGCATACGAGTATATTCATACAAACCCTTTGGTGTAACGAAAGCGGTTTTATGAATATCTTTAGGATGCATTCTAATCTGATGGTACCCTTTTGCCAAATCCAGTGTGGTGAAATACTGTGCTCGCCCTAAATTGTCTAATATTCCATCAATATTAGGCAGAGGAAACTTATCATCCACAGTAATTTCATTAAGCTTCCTATAGTCCACACACAACCTAAATTTTTGTTTTCCGGAGTTGTCAATTTTTTTAGCAACAACTACTATGGGAGAGGCATATCTACTATAAGATTATCGAATAATACCCTGTTTTTCCATCTCATCCACCTGTCTTTCTACTTCCTTCTCATGTTGTGGAGGAAGTCTATAAAGTTTCGAATGAATTTGTTGATCGGTGGTTAACTTAATTTCATGCATAATTGTATTGGTATTGGTTAATTCGTCACCATCTTTATACCAAAGTTTTGGGAACTCTTTTATTATTTTTCTTAGTTCTGTTTGTTCCTCCTGGTTTAAATGATCTAAATCAATTTCCCGAGATTCGGATAATTGGAAACATTGATGAAATTTTTCATTTTCGTCGATTATAGGAAGTACTACATTATTGTTCAAAGTAATTGATTTTTTGTCTATATCGATTGATTTTAATATATTTTTGAGCAGATCCATCCCTAACAACAAATCATAATCCTTATCATCTAATTTTCGCTTATACCATTTTATTTTATGATTTTGCGGCATTTGAAATTCGTCTGGATGTGGGGTTGATATTCGTTCAACAAGTTCCTTGGTCTCACTATTAATTGTTTTTAAAAGAAGTTTAACTTTTTCTACTACGGGATATTCTTTCTTTATGTTTTTTGTGTTTAAAATACTCATTGTTGATCCTGTATCAATAAAAGCTAATAATTTTTGACCATCTATAGTCAGCGTTACACAAATTTTATTACCGAGGCTCCGTTGAGAAAAACCTGGTCCTCTATATTATTATTCGTTTCTACTTTTTCTATGGCACTAACATCCATTGGTTCTGGATGCTGCATGGCATTCCTGAATTGTCCCGATGGATTAAAATTTCTATAATTTCGGAACCGATTCGACGAATTATTATGATTAGGATTCTTATGTTGGTTATTTTGATGGAAAGGGTTTCTATTGGATTTAAACTGATTTTCTGGGAATTTGGGCTTTACATGAGGTTGATGATTTTTCTGTGAGTAATTACTTTTATCAAGATTTTCGTCAAACCCGATATATGTATATAAAATTGATTTAATTGAATGGATATCATATTCATTTCGCAAATCCCTAGCTAGACTTCCACAAAATAAATCCTTAATTTTAACTACGAGAGTTGAATATAAAGTATTTTTTAATTCGTTTGAATTTCTTTCGTACAAAACAAACCCGTTTATTTCACTTAAAATATTTTCTAAGTTTTGGTTTAATTCAGATATTGTATTTACCCTAAGATTAGAGATTTTTCGTCCAATGTCCTTGCTGTTGATGATCGGTCTGAAATGCTGCGTCAAGAGCTCCTTTGCATCGTCCCACGTTGTAATGGTGTTGTTCAAGAACAGGTCCTTTGCTCGTCCTACGATTTTCAAGTTTAAGATGGCTTAAATGCTTCTGGTTGTTGTTCTTCGGGCAATCTCAACAAATACATTTCTACTAAGGACAAGAAATGTGTCAACCGATGTGGTTCGCCGCCATATTCTGGGATATGGGAAATTTCCTTTTCTCTTGGCCTTTGTCTTACTTGTTGTTGCAAGGAAACCAATATTTTTAATGCTGTGGTTAATCTTTCTTCAACATTAGCCATTATTCACTTTCATTTTTAACGTCCAATTACTTTTGTGATAAATAAATTGTTTCTCTCAATTGATTTACTAAAAATAAGAATCCTGATTCACTACTTTCTAGTTTTATTTTTTTTTTCTTTAGAGTTCACTATCTTCACAATTTTTTCACGATATTTATTTAATCAATTGTTTTTGTGATTTATATGTATATATATTTTTTCATGTCCACTTGGCTTTATTTTATTGTTACTCACTTTTTAGCTTTCTTATAGTTCACTTTATTTTGCTTTTAACTAAAAATCGATTTATCAATAATAATCTTTTTCTTTCGAATTTTTCTTTTTTTTTTATTAGTAAATTACACAAAAGATATCTGCGTAGAGAACTTTCTCTTTTGGATAGACCAGTTTAGCCTATCCTACCGACTGCGCCAAATAAATTATGTGAATTCCGATTGAATTAAAAAAAAATTGTCTTTTTTTAATTTACAATTTATTTCACTTATAAGTTTCACAATTACTTTACATTATTAGTTTCACAATTACTGTTTACAAAGTTAATATTCCACTCCAAGATTTGGGGGACTTAGTCTGGTGACTACTAGATAGCAACTGCCCTAATCTATCTAAAAACTTAAAATATATCTTACGGTTAGTCTGCTGATTCAGCTGTTCCCACGATTTATCGTGAGAACTCCAGAAAACGTTGATTTTCTGGAATATGAAATTGTAATCAAATCTTATCATTAAAACTTAAAATTTTCGCAAATTCGCAGACGGAAATTTGATGTCTGCTTTTCCGTTCTCTCACGTTTATGGCAACGTGAGGGCCCTATCATAACTCGCGCGACGCGAAACGCGAAACATCGGGGCCGCGTGCATTCGACATCCCGTCAGGGCGAGAAAATATAAGGGACCCCCAACGAGAAAGGGTCTCCATTTTTGGTGGGTCGAGAAAGAGTGAGGTCGATTTTCTGCGTGAAGTGAGGTTGAATTATAAAGCAACTCGCGGTGAAGCATCAATAAAATCTGTGTCGATTGCAATAGAAGTCAAGTAAAGATTTCCGGGAGAAGTGAATTTGAATTATAAAAGAAAAGCAACTCACGGTGAAGCATTCATAAAATCTGTGTCGATTGCAACAGAAGTAAAGTAAAGATTTCCGCGAGAAGAAAAATTGAATTATAAAAGAAAAGCAACTCGCGGTGAAGCATTAATAAAATCTGTGTCGATTGCAATAGAAGTAAAGTAAAGATTTCCGCGAGAAGTAAAATTGAATTATAAAGGAAAAGCAACTCGCGGTGAAACATTAATAAAATCCGTGTCGATTACAATAGAGAACTTTAGTGGCGCGCAAAGGACGTTCTTTCGAATTCTGGGTGGGGAGATACAATATTCCCAAAGTGGTGGTTCACGATAAAAAAAAAAAAAGTGAATTCGTATACTTAATAATGACGCATTTATGTTGGAACATCCGCCGAATCAGTGAATATAATAAAGGCCAGGACCTTGATTAGTTTTAGGGATTTTATGCGCGATCACGTGCGACGAAGTTCGAATGACGTATTCTCTGAACGTGTTCAGTGGTTCGCGGAAAATTGAACTATGTCATAATGTAAAAAGGATAGAAAATTGGTGGTAATCGGATCTAATGCAAACATGCAAGAATAACATTCGTAAATAAACCTTGGTTATATAGAGACATTCAGTTAGTTATACACAGACGATGCATTTTCAAACGTGATCAGTGACTATTGGAAGAGTGAAATAGAGACAACAGTGTAAAATAGAAGATTGGTGACAAACAAATACAACGCCAACAGACAATAATAACATTCTTGAATGAATATGCAATAAGGTGAAAAAAAAAAACATCTAAGAGACGGGCATAATACAAACACCAGGCGAGCAGGGAGCAGTGGAGTTTAGTCCGAAAGGGGAACGGAGCGAGAGTCGGAGCAACTCTAGAAGATAAGTTTAGTAATAAGTTTCTACCTATTTTGTTTGCATTTCCTTTTCTTTAGTTCAAGAATGAGCCAGGGGTTAGATTTTCTTAGTTAAGATAAGTTCACGATTGTAACACAAAATTGTAAAACGCGGATGTTTCGAGCCAATACATAAATTGAAATAATACTCGAATGACAGTGATAGTTCTTTGTAACTTCCCACCAAAATCGAAGTAAGGGAACCGTTGTCCGCGAGTTTCTCGTTTTATCGCGGATATCGTGAGTTGACTCGCCAAAACGAGTGGCGCCCAACCCACGCCCGTCTCCGCGGGTAACAGGTCGGGTGAGTCACCAACCTCCGAAGGAGTCGGAGGCCCTCGTCGCGAAACTACGCACGTGACAAGGTTCTGGTGCAGAAAACTTGTGCAGGATGGCAATTCTCCCTTCCACATTCAACGGCGGTCCCAGATATATGGCCGAGCGAACTCAAGATGCATTTTGCTATGTTAGGAAGTACGGGGCGCAGACCTGTTAATAACTATAACAACCAATCCGAAATTGCCCGAAACGGAGAACAGCTTGCTCTCTGGCCAGTCCGCCTACGACAGGCATGACTTGAATTCTCGAGTTCATTTAAAACAAAAACGCTTAATAAATCTTCTTATAAAAGAAATGGTATTTGGAGCAGTCTGCTGCTACATGTTTTCAATCGAATGGCAAAAGCGTGGTTTGCACCATTCGCTAATTGTTAGAGGAGAAGATTAGGCCGAACGAAATTGATCGAGTTATTAGTGCGAAAATACCGAATCCAGACACAGAGCCCATTTTACACAAGATTGTAAGAACCAACATGATTCATGGCCCGCACAATACCAGTTCACCTTGCATGAAAGAAGACCGTTTCACGAAGAGCTTTCCGAAAAACAACTTAAACAAAACTAATACCCGAGAAAACGGATATCTATCGTACTGTCGCCGAGAGCCTCAAAATGACGGTACCGAAGTAAATATGCGCGGACAATATGTTTCAGTTGACAATCGGTGGGTAGTGCCTTATTCACCAGCAGTTCTACGTGCATTTGAAGCCCACTTGAAAGAAGAGTACTGTACTAGCGGGGAATCGATAAAGTATATCTGCAAGTACGTAAATAAGGGAAGCGACTAGTTTAAATACAAAATAAATGCTTACGTTAGGTAAGTTTGTCCCTTAGCGACTCATTTCGGGTGAGATTAATTTATCGTCAAACATTTCGGGTGAGATTAATTTATCGATAGTTCAACAAATTACCGCCGCCCGCATGACGCCACGCAAGCGTGCTGGTTCCAGCGTGCGTTACATTGTTTTTTTTTCAAGTGTGTCTTTGTATACAGCTAGCAGTGCATTACGTGGTGTCGTACAATTTGGTTTGAACTGCGCTCTAGTGTAACTGTGCTCTCATGACAGGTGAAAAATGTCGACCGAAAAACGAAAACATGAAACTGCCTCCTTGGAGGTTAAAGCTCAGATTTTGCAACGCTTGGATGCCGGTGAAAAGCTGGCAGATGTGGCTAAGTGTTTCAATATTAATCGAGGCACTGTTAATTCTATACAAAAGAATAAGAAAAAAATCATGAAGTTCGTGAAAAACGCCGAATCTGGACTCAAGTCTCGCCAAACAATGAAGTCAGGGGAATTCAAAGATGTGGAAACTGCACTTTACAGATGGTTTTTGCAGGAGCGTCATCCGAATAGTGTTATTACTGCTGATCTCTTGAAACAAAACGCTTTGTCTTTTTACTCGCAAATTTATGGAAAAGAAGACTTTCAAGCAAGAGACGGGTGGCTGGCTAAATTCAAAGCTCGTCATGGAATTCGCTTGTTATCAATCGGCGGCGCAAAGGTTTCTAGTGACCATGCAGCTGTAGAACCGTTCGTGCAAATGTTCAAGAAACTTATTGAAGAGCTTGGCCTCACGGTAGAGCAAGTTTACAACGCGGATGAAACCGGGTTGTTCTGGAAGATGGCGGACGGCCAGAAGGTACCTAAGGATCGCATCACTATCATGCCATGCGCAAATGCTGCCGGGACGCACAAATTAGAACTTCTGATAATCGGAAAGTCAAAACATCCTCGTGCACTGAAGAACATAAATCTGCCGGCTCGCTATAAAAGTCAAAACAAGGCCTGGATGACAAAACTTTTATTTGTAGTCTGGTTTCATCAGGACTTTGTGCCAGAGGTACGCAGATTTTTGAAAAACAGGAACCTTCCACCTAAGGCATTGTTACTTCTCGACAATGCGCCCGGCCACGATCCAAAAGAAAATCTAACCTCCAAGTTTTTGCCTGCGAATTGTACAGCACTGATACATCCCATGGACAATAATGTCATTTTGAGTCTGAAAACGGGTTACAAGAAGAATGTTTTATTCCGTATAATCTTCACGCAATCTATGAAGTGGGTATTAACTGTTATGAATAGCTAAGTGACTCGCATTAGTGTAAGAAAGGTAAGAAGTAAGTGCAAATTTGAAAGTAAAAATTTGAAATTTGAAAATTTGAAATCAAAGTGAAAATTTGAGAAAGGAAAAATAACAAAGAAATTACAACGAAATTGAAAAAAAAATAATAAAACAGTCGCATAAAGAATAAACGAAAAAAAAGAAAAAAAGAAAAGTGACAGTGTCAAGTAAGTCATTCGCAAATGTATTGGAGAGGTCGCTTGGGATCGAACACAGCACAATCCCCAGCAGCAGAAGCATCATCAGCAGCGGTAGTACCACCAAACCAACCAACAACGTCAGCAGCAGCAGCGTCATCATCATCACCAGCAGCACAAACAACAGAACAACAGAAAGAACAGCAACAAATCCCCTCACCGGTCAACCAGAAAATAGAAGAACAATCGATACCAGAAGCACCATCAGGACAAGAACAACCATCAGCCACATCAACACCAAGAAGAACGGTGAGCTTTAGTAATAGCCTACATAGGACTTAAGACGATTTTGAGCAATTCCTCCAAAACTATTACACGGAGGATACAATTAGGGATAGTATAAAAGATTTAAAAAGGAGGATTATTAAGACTGACGTAGCGATGGATATTACAGAATTAACAAATTTGGTGGCAAGCCCAATTACGACTTTTTCGGGTACATCAGGTGGAAATGTGACCCAGGAGGTTCAAAATTTTTTGGGTCGTTGTGAACGGGTACTTGATTGTTTATCGGAAGATGAACAGAGCGTTTTTAATAGATTAGTTATGACGCGTTTCCGAGGGGACGCATACGCTTCAGTCAGCTCACATAATATTTCGAATTTTGAAGAGCGTAAAACAATTTTGAAATCTAATTACCTGCCGCGAAAAACATATATTCAACAAACCAACATGAAAAATCACTTAATGAAATGATAAACAGTGCGGTAAAATACGAGGTTATGGAAACATATGCCAACTGTCAGTCCCCCACACTATCAGCATCGGTGATTGAATCAATTAGTTCTTTGATACCTGCTACACACACACACATCTTCACAATACCCTCTCCACATCCACAAGATACTATGACACTGCCATCACAAAACCATACCGGCTAACCAATATATTCGGCCCCAGTACCTTTCAGAAGAAAATGTTGTCTGCAGTTTTTGCAACAAACCAAATCACACCTAGGATATCTGTCTAACGAGGAAAAACACCCCTTTCTGCACCAAATGTAAAATCTATGGCCACGAGTATAACACTTGCAAACAAAATAATGATTACACTAACAGAACTCCAGTTCACAACGTACGATACATGAACCATAAAACTGAAAGGAATAACGAAACCAATCACCCACCTTCTCGAAATAAAAAGAGAATAAAAGATTGCTATACGAAACGAAGATGGGAAAGTAAAAACCAACAGACCCCATCGGAAAACTAACTTCGGGCTCTATAAAACACCGTACTAGAGACCAGAAGGAAGAACGGTGTAACTATAAACAGGAACAAAGACAAATTCACACTCTGAAAATGACTAATGGCCATGTTAAACTCCCGATTAACATAACCACGAAACCCCACACAACGTTCTTGCTCGATACAAGAGCTGATGTAAGCCTCTTAAAACAAAATGTAATAAAACCATCCATAAAAATAGAAAAGGAAAATAAACATGTTTGAAGTGGATTATATCAGCAAAAAGAATCGGAAGGTTCGACTACTGCGAAAATTCTGTTTCCAACTCCAATTCCCTTACAATTCCAAGTTATAGATTCTTCCCTAAATTTCGAAGCAGACGGTCATTTAGGACAAGACGTTCTGTCAAAACATGCAATTAAAGATGGGCTCCGACAGCTGGTTCATTTCGAAAATGAAGTAAATCTCCCTACCCAAAATAACACTGAACAAGACCAAAACAAAATAACTTTTAGAGATAAATCAAATGAAAAAACTAACGAGCGATCCCCATTGTTAGATGACGTGGGGAAAAATCTTCGCACAGATAATAACAAATATGCCATAAATAGTGAACTTTCGTCAACAGAAGAAAGGCCTCAACAAAAACAACAACGTCAAGAATGTGGTCAAACTACATCAACAACAGAGGAAAAGAGTACTTCCTTGTCCAGCATAGGGCTTCTTCGCACATAAGCTCCACGCGAGGCAACACCTAATGAAGACAATATTCACAATGAAATACTAGTACCTGCTCGCACGGAGGTAATAGTCAAGTTGTTTGTTGATACGCCTGCTCAGGATGTAGTCTGTTTCTCGCAAGAAATAAGCCCTGGAGTATACCTCGCTAACTCACTATGCTCAGTAGAAAATAAGTATATCAAAACAAGTATAATTAACTCAACGACAAGAGATGTGACACTTAAACATTTTACGCCAAGGGTCGCCCCCTTCGAAGAATTCTACCAAATAAACCACCATTCAATTTCTGGAAAAAGTTTTAACACAACCACAAATAAAATCTTTTCAATACGTTCAATTAATAATCGTTTAGAGCTACTAGACAAAGAAATTATACTAGATCCCTCACTTAATAATGAAGAAAGGCAAAGCATAACCAACCTCTATCGAGATTAAAATGACATTTTTTATTTGGACGGGGATGCACTGACTTTCTCAGACGTCATAAAACATGAAATTCCTGTGAAGCTGGAAATCGCCCCCATACGCCAAAGAATGTACAGGCTTCCGCATGCCCATAAGGAGATAATAAGAGATCAAGTAAACGACATGCTTACAAAAGACATAGTGGTTCCAAGTAAAAGCCCCTGGAACGCCCCAAGCCTTCTAGATGGCTCCAAGAAATGGAGATTAGTAATAGATTACCGTAAATTGAACAAAATTACGACAGGCGACGCTTTTCCACTGCCACGAATAGAGGAGATCCTGGATCAACTAGGTCATGCTCGATACTTCTCAACATTAGATCTAGCAAGTGGCTACCATCAATTGCTCGTCGATCCCAAAGATCAAGCTTAAACGGCTTTCAACACTCCGGATGGACATTTTGAGTTTAAAAGAATGCCATTTGGATTAACAGGAGCCACAGCAACATTCCAGAGAGCCATGAATCACATTCTAACGGGATTAAATGGGATTGATTGCTTTGTCTATCTGGATGGCATAGTAGTCCACGGGAAAAATTTGCTAGACCACAATTTAAAGTTGAAAAAGGTTTTTGATAGACTTAGAGAATATCGACTTAAACTCCAACCAGCGAAATGTCAATTCCTCAGCCGAGAGATAATTTATTTAGGACACAAATGCACTCAGGATGGAGCTCTACCAGACCCACAGAAAACCAGCTGTGTTCAAGAGATTCAAGTTCCGGAGAATGAAAACCAACTGCAATCATTTCTTGGTCTACTCAACTATTATAGGAAATTTATTCCCAACTTCTCTCGAATCGCAGCCCCAATGACAAGGTTACTACGGAAGGACGTCGACTTCCATTGGAGCGACGTTTGTGACCAGACTTTTAAACAATTCAAGGAATCGCTAGTATCACCTCCGCTATTGGTTTATCCTGATTTTTCCAAACCTATCCTTTCCTTCGTCCTATCGCAAGGAGAAAAAGGAAAGGATAGACCAATAGCCTACGCAAGTCGCACGTTAAACAAAGCAGAGAGGAATTACTCTACTATTGAGAGAGAATTGTTGGCCATAGTGTGGGCGGTGAAGAATTTTAGATGTTACCTCTACGGGGGACATTTCACCGTCTACACAGACCACAAACCTCTTAAGGGTATGTTTAATATGCAAGATATCTCCTCAAGACTTGCGCTATTCCATCAAAAGTTATCGGAATACGACTATACCATTGAATATGTACCAGGTAAGGGCAATACAAACGCCGACGCACTTAGTCGTATACCCACTAACAAGGTATTCGCCATGACAAGAGCTCAAGCGAAAAAGAATGATGAGCAAAAAGCGGTAACCCATACCGACACAGACAACAAGAACCAAGAAACAGACAACGCAGAGGAAGAAGACCGCGACCTGCCCGAGGAGGTCCAAGCCCAGCTTGAGATAACAAAACAAACTGTCAGCGAGGGAAGCGATAAGCAAAAGATCATAAGAGCGTAGCACGATTCACCTTTAGGTGGCCTTCGGGGTGTACTAAAGACATATCTAAGACTTCGCAAATTCTACCAGTGGAAGAATATGTTCCTGGACATAAAAAAGGACTTTAAGAAATGCCCAAAATGTCAGGTGACAAAAAGGAGAAAAGCAACGCTTATGCCAATGGTCATAACTGATAACTGATACGGCCTTCCAGGTTTATCTGGACATTGTGGGTCCTCTACCAGTCACTCACAGAGGGAATAAGTATATACTAACTTTCGAAGATGACCTGAGTAAATTCATGGACTGTTACCCACTACCAAATTGTGAGGGATCCACAATTCCTAGAGTCTTTTTCGATGAGATCACAGTCGATATAGAATTCCGAAGCGACTCATAACGGACAGAGATGCGAACTTCACAAGCGAACTTTTCAAGCAGGTTTGTAAATTACTTAGAGTTAAGAAAATTCAAACCACTGCATTTCACCCACAATCGAATGGATCGCTTGAGCGCAGCCATGGTCCGTTGGTAGAATATTTAAAGATATTCTGCGACAATACTCCAAGTGAATGGGACAATTGGTTACGGCAAGCTTCTTTTGCCCATAACAACACACCACACCTGGGTACAAGATTAACCCCTAGCGATTGTTTGTTCGGTTTCACGGCAGAGTTACCATCTCCGTTAGAACAGAAAGCTATGCCAATCTACAACCATGAAAACTACTTTTACGAGCTAAGAAACAAATTACAAAAAACATATGAGATTGCGCGGAAACATCTTCATCGAAGTAAAAACAAGTCGAAAGAGTATTATGACAAAAGATCAAATCCCGTAATATTCCAAGTAAGAGATCAGGTACTTTTGAAAAATGAAAGTAAAACCAACAAATTCAGTGCTTCTTGGTTAGGACCATTCGAAGTAGCTGAAGTCGTAAACGAAGTAAATACCATCATTCAAAAGGGCAAAAAGAAACAGCGTGTTCATAACAATCGGTTACTAAAATATACGGAATAAACATCTTTTAATAATTTTTTCCTATCAGTTCCATTACCAACAATAAAAACTCTTCTTCTGCCTTGATTTATTTATACTTTGTTTCTACTCGCAGACATCCATATTTAACAAAATGAGTACCGTGATAAGCAAATGGACCATATTTTTCATGCTTGGCCTGATACAACTTTTTAAGATAACTCCATTAAATAATACCGGAATATTCTTTGAGAAACGCAATCCAATATATTTTTACAACAACGCATGGCAAATTTTTACAAATGTTAGGTTCCAAGACGAATCAGTTCATTTAGCAAGGTTATTCAAAGCAGAAGAACTAACACAAACCTCTTGTCAGCAACTGCTAAGTAAGATCGGAGATAACTCCTGTTCTCTTCTTATGGAAAATATCAAGGAGTTAACCGAGATGAGTAGACGGCATAACCAAATATTGCGAAGAATATTCCACAAGATTCGAAGTAGACGATCACTATTCGATGGTATAGGGAAAGGTTTAAAATCCCTATTCGGGGTGCTAGACGCCGACGATGGAAATCAAATATACACGAAGCTCCAAGAATTAAGTAACAATAACCACAAGTCACTAGAACTCCTACAACACCAGACTACCGTGCTAAAATCCTCAATTGACATGCTCCAGAAACCAGTGACGGACATCCTGGAAAACCAGAAAGATTTAGCTGAAAAACTGAGGGATATCACACAAAACGAGATGGATACAGAACAGAAGATGAAATTAGACCAAATGCTTGAGCGCATTATTTTTCAATTAAACACAATAAATAGTTACCTGCGAGACATGATGGACATCACAGCAGCCTTGCTGCAGGGAAAAATTCACCCTCTACTAACGTCACCTCAAGAATTATCAAACATTTACACTCAAGCAGCGACACAAATAGGAAAAAATCTGGAATTGAACAGTTTCTCTCAACTGGAATTATTAGCAAGCACATATTTCACGACCGGGGATAACGAGTTACTCGTTAGAATCATTTTACCCCTTCCTGAAAAGGAACACGCTACAGAAAGTCTACTCGCTATCAATAGCCACGGAGTCAGGACAAACCACCATCATTGACATTGAAAAATCATATCTAGCGTCAAACGTCAATAAGCAATTCTTTTACCAACTAGGTGAGGTGGACCTAACTTATTGCACCAACATACACACCGAATTGAGTACGCAAGTCGCTGTCTGCAGACAAAGAAATCCACAAATAAAAGGGACCATTTCAAAAAAATGTATAATAAATCTTTTCTTCAACCCTTTCCAAACTGTAGCAAATTGCCAGCAGAGCGTCATTTTTTATCAGAATGATTATCTGGTGAAGTTAGAAGCAAGGAACACTTGGCTTTTCCTTACAAAACAGTCACATCCATTGCACATCGTTTGTCCAGAAAAAACCTTCACCTAGAAGATCCAAGGTTTCGGAATCGTTCAACTATTTTCACAATGTGACGCCGAGTTGGATGATTTAAAAATGCACTACGAAAAAGCGAACGACAAAGAGTTAGAATTTTTTCAGCCACGGATCCCCGAACTATTTCCCGTACCGCTGCTACCCCCACAAATTAAACCTAAACAATCCATACCAATTAAGGTAGTTTCCTATCAGCATTTCCGTAATCAAATATCAAAAGGCCAAAGGGACATCCAAAACATTTCCCAACAAATAAAACAAGAAATTGCAAGGACAGAATCCCCTGTATCCTACTTACAACACCCAGCCATCAACATCTCCATTTCCGCAATATTAACCGTCACAGGTCTATTCATGTTAATTCGATACACAGTCCTTAGATACCGTAAAACAATTAATCAACCCTCAACCACGGTGGCCAATCCGCAGATAAAACAACTGCGAAAGTCAGCTATTATACCAATTAAAACCCGACTTCCCCGGGGTTTAAGTCAACCGATAACGACCAATGGTAAAACCGAACAACACCCTCCGATAGGCAATCCAGAACCCGAAAAATGTGTAGAACCGCTGGAGATGGCTCAAATAGTTTAGTGTTCTCCACGCTACGTCATCTAGGAATTATATGACATATCTGTAACTTAAAGTATTTGTATACACCATAAAAAGGATGAATGTAATTACTCGTAGAGTTACTGAATAACTAATTCGTAACTAAAAATACAATGTAATTAAAGTTAATGATGTTATAAAAAATTAAAAGTATTAATTGATAATTTATTCTTAATTGTTGAATTACTTATCATTTAGGTAAAAATCCTAAAAATGGAGGTAAACCACCTAAAGATAATAAAGTTATAAATAATGAAAATTTAAAATTTTAGATGAATAAAAATATATAAAGAAAATACTTGATTAATTAGACATTAAAAAGGAAAACAATTGTGATGGTGAATTATGATGTAATTTAGACATTAAAAAGAAAAACAATTGTAAAAGATAAAAATCTATATATATAAAACGACTCTTCAAAAAGGGGAGGAAATGTTGTGTAATGTGAATAATTTCTTCCGAGTAACCCACATTACCGGCGGAAATTGTTCACATTCACAAGTGGGTTTCGCTGATACAACAATTGAGGTGCGCGCAGCGAAAACACCTCAATTGTTGAGTCAGCGGCCAAAGTCAGTAGGTTAAGTTTTACTTAATTAGGCTTACATCATTTTAATATTAAGTAGGTTAAGTTATTGTTATGTTGTTCAATTTGTTTAGTTGTTCATCACGGAAGTAAAGTAGGTAGAAATCGACACCTTTACTTCCGTGATCAATGAATAAAAATTCAGGTGATTGAATTAAGAGGACAGTTGGAAGTTAGGCAGCAGGTAGTCCGTTAAGAAGTTTAGTACATAGATGATAAGAATTAGAATAAAGTGGCTAAAACCGAAGAAGAAAAGAGTTTTCATTCTCATTTGGGAGTTTCACATGACAGTTTTTTAAATATTGTGTCTTGGGTATTTTATAATGTAACTTTTAAAAAATATATTATGTGTAGCCTCAAAATGTTCAAAAAGAGTGATTAACTATCACATAAAACATGAATGTTTCTAAAATTCTCCAATTGCTACGCGTTGAAAAAACATTTTCGTTTCTAAGAAAGTTAATACCTTAAGGATACCGAATCTTTTTCTGGAATTGTTGAAGAAAAGAAAATTTGGTGAGTGTAATATCAAAAATTCACGAGTATTTTTTCGATGTTCTTACAAAAGGTAATAATTTTAGACACAATCAGGAAATATCAACCAAAGGAAATTTTGATCAGAGTAATTTTAAAGTATTTTTGCATATTGATAAATTCAAAAAAATGTTATGTTGATGGAATGCTAATTTCCTTCGAAATCCAGTATTAAGACTGCAATGATAACTTATTTCGGGGGAAGTACAGTTTAACGGATTTTTTATTGTTAATATTTTTTTAATTCTTCATATTTGAAAGTCATGTCGCGAAAAATTTCACATCCCTTTATTCATGTTTTGCTGGTCGACATCGACATGTGGTCAAGGCAGAAAGTTTTCGCCGAAAATGAAGTGACAATTCAGATTCTAGAGAAGTTTAGACTTCTTCCTTCAAAAGAGTCAACACCACCTGCATGTTGTTCCATGTTGTTTCAGCAGCCAAAGTGCAATTATTATTTAGGATGGTTTTGGCGTTGCTCTTCTAAAGCGTCAAAAAAGTGGTGCCAAGGCGTGTGGGAAGTTTACTAATCCAACAAAGGGCGACTTGTTTGAAGCTATGATTCAGCTGGAGATGTGTGAAACGATTGGCATAATCGTATGCTTCATCTTCAAGCAAAATGTGTTACAGACACATAATTTCATTCAAGGATGGATACGACGTTTTCTCACGAAAGCAAAATACAATCGCGGAAGAGATACCTGCTAAATGAAAACTAGTATCCTTGGCATTCAAAGCATAGAGAAAAAGGAAACTCGTTTCTTCCAAGGGGATTCGAAGAAAACGACAAGAATCCTGCCTTAATTTTCGAAGCATGCTGACAAGGATACATCAGTGGTATGCATCGATAGTGAAAACAGTACCATAACATCGATCGGAAAAATGTTCTCCGTGTACTGTCCGTTTACAGACTGATCATTTTAAAGGACAGTATGTTGATAAATCCGATCCGCGAAATACTATCAATCACCTCAAAAAACAAAAACGGGCAACTTTTAAGGGCAATATTTTGTGGAAAAAAAGTATCCAAAAGATGAGTCATCTCAAAGAATGAAATTTTTCGAGGTTATACGACGGAAAAAGAGAGAAAAACTTTAAAATACATACCTTTTCGTATAAAAACTCAGTGAGAGCTCATAAGGCTTACAGAAAATTTTTCCACCTTCCAAAAAACGGAAAGCCCTTTAGAAAATTAAGAAAATTAGGATAATTATTCCCGGCCTAGTTACAGTCAAGGTTTCGAGTCGCAAAAAAAGAATCACGTATCTTGTGTCTTATATTTTTCACCGTCATTTTGTCGGTAATTCTTGTTTTCAACCATAGGAGGAAACGTCTGAAAATTTCACGAATCTTTATAAACAGAAATGAAGCAAAAAATAGGGGAATGGTATTCACGCTCTGAAAGCAGAGAAAATTCATTTTCAAATAATGAATTTCTCTGTGCTTTCTGGAAGTAAGTCTCATTCACCAGAGAATGGGATCATACTGATTTTTACAGAGCTTGAGAGTTTTGCTTTTTCGCGTGTAACGGAAATTAGGGGAAGTGCCTGTGCGAGTAGTTTTCTCACAATTTTCCCTATTTTGCGTTCCGTGCGGGAACGCACTTTTTAGTACAAAGTAAGGTAAAAACGAAATGGGAACGAAATTTTCGCTTAAATGGGACACAGCAAATAATGTAAGATGCATTGATCTAGATACTAGAATATAACAATTGGTTGATCAAACTAGGTGATGGTACATTAAAAAACGAATATGGATTATCTACTGACATAATAGAAATACATATGAATCTTATATTCAAAGATTCAATCATAGCAAAAATTTTTGGCGAAAAACTATCTCTTAATGAAGTCGATAGCTCTTCTAAAATTGCAATTTTATGCCCAAAGAACTCAGATGACGATATAGTAAATGAAGAATTTTTCATGCGTTTCACAGGAGAGTGCTGTACTTATTTTACAATAGTTCTGACTCAATTGACAATGCAAATGATGAGGATAAACAAAATTACCCCATTGAATTTCTTAATGAACCTCAACCGTCCGCTTCAAAACCTTAAGCTATGCATTGGAAGTATTGTGATCTTATTAAGAAATCTGAACCCTAAACGTGGTCTTTGTAATGGAATTAGATTGGCGGTTAAAGAACTAAAACCGAATTTAGTGATTGCAGAAGTACTAACAGGCAGCGCTGAAGAGGATATAGTACTTATTCTAAGGATAGATTTGGCACCGGTAAATCCTGATTTGCCTTTCGTTTTGCAAAGGAGACAATTCCCAATTAAATTGGCTTTTGCCATGACCATCAATAAGACACAAGGGCAAACCCTTGAAAAAGTTGGATTGTTTTCACCAGAGCCTGTATTTGCTCATGGCCAATTATATGTAGCACTGTCAAACTGTCAAGAGCACAAAAATCTTCGTGTGTTGAAATCAAAATAATAAATGGACCACATCCAGGAAACCTCATACCTGGATCTGAAGCAGAATTCACACGAAAAGCACGGATTTATACAAAATTATAAAAATTAAAGTTGAATTCCAAGAAAATATAAAAGAGAAATATGGGACAACATGCGAGACGGCGTCCCCGTCCCCTGTCCTGGAAGATAGCGACGCTTTCTGCAAACGTTTTCGCGAAAACATCTTATACATATTAGTTACATATAATAATTATGAATACACGGGACACATAATAAATCTGAAAAGCCCAGTGCATCGAAGTTCCAACCTGATATTTAACATCTAACATCATGAATTCAACAAAGTTGACGATTTTATGATAAATATCCATCTTTTTTTTGCCTTATTCCTTATTCTTCCGCTTGTTCCTTTCAGGTACCCTTATCATCACTTCACTGGATTTCTGGGCTTTAAAAGAGAATGTGAAACTTTTAGTTGTTGGCTAAGTGAGAAATGTTAAACCCAAAAGTCTTTTCTCCGTTACAGTTTCTCATTTGATTTATTTTGTTTGTTGCTATTAAGAACTTCAACGCATAGTATAGTATGTTGCAAAAGGCGACAATAAAATGAATATTAGATTTCACGACTAAATTCAAAAGAGTAAGCATTTTTAACTTTTTGTAATCTTCAATAAAAAAGTTTGTTGTGTTGTGAACACAAAAGCGACGATTACAAAGAGACCACCAAACTAAATCAATTGACTATAGTCCGATCACTATCAATAAGGCTCAATTTAAACGGAGGTAAGCAATCAATCAAAACAAAAATCCAAACAACCAATTAATAATCATTCGAAAATAAACAATCGGCACAAACCTCAAGAAAAAACACCATGGAAAAATCTAAAAACGATCAATCGAAACCTATTCACTAATCAACAAAACAACAAAAGGCAACCAAAACACAAAAATCAACAAATAATCATACAATCGATGAAAATAAATAATCGATCCATTCAAAATTCGGACTGATAACTAGCATCACCAAATATGTTAGCTTCATAAAAGAACAAAAGGTGATTCTCACCGTTTATTATCGATAACAGCACAACATCAATTTATACGCTTCACCAATCTAAATCTTTACCACTAGTCGGCCAAGACACTCATTTAAGAGCTTTATTAACAAACATTAATGGATCCACATTGTGTGCAGGTTGCGAACCTACTGATGCAATAGGCGGATGCAACCGCCAATTCCCCTTAAACAGGGGAAAAAACAGGGTAGAAAATGTCGCCGTTTCCAACGGAATCGCCGCGTCCGCTATCTCCAAACTCGCCAGGTGATAAACCGCATCAGTTTGGAAACGAAACGCTGTTAGGAACCAAAATTTGGGTTCCTTTGAAGGGAACCATGACCTTCCATAAGGGCATTAACCCTCGGGAAGGTCATCAAACATTTTAAAAATATTTACACAGGTAAAAATGCAGTTTTGAAAAATATTTTTCCGAGTCCGCATTTCCGCTGAGTCCGGAAAAATTTAAGCGTGTGGAATTTTCGCCAAAGTCAGCAGAAATGCTGACTCAAGAAAATTTATGAAAATGAAATTAGGTCAACGTCGATGGGAACATTGATCGGTTCCAATAATTCCCGATCAATGACCCAATCGACGGAAATTGCATTTCACCATTAACTAGTTAGTAAGCTAGATTTAAGTATAAATTAAGGTCCAAAAATGTACAGAAGTTAGTCAGAAATACACTACGGCTCCTCGAACGAGTGTGTTTCTTTGACTCGGGTAACTTGGCCGTAAGGCCATTTACCCTCAACAACCTGACATGGCCTCGAGGCCTAACAGGGAGGAAAATCATCTATCATGAGGTAAAGCGGGCTAAATGCCCCATATCTCCAGCGTCCTGAACATGGTTCGGAAGAACCTCACAGGCAAACCAACACCAAATAAAAATTATTTCAGATGAAATTCTACATTTCAAGAGTTGAAATGTAGAATTTACTTAACAACGCGACAGTAAAAGTTTAGAAAGAAAACGCGCGCTTAGCCATAAATTCCACGGCAAAACATTGAATGTTATAGCACGTGGAAATAAATGTATGATTTTATTTTCAGGGTCATTGCAATATGAACCCCCTTAATATGGGAAAATGCCACGGAGGAATTCGTTCTTTTCAGGGTCAACGAATTGCGCTATGAATTCGTTCTTTTCAGGGTCGGCGGATGCACTTGCAATTACAAAACGTATTGAACCCAGAGTATTGAACTCTGATCGGCAGAATGCTAGTACAGCAAATAAGGAACTGCCAACGCAGCACTGTAAACGAATAAAAGCGGACCAAAAAGCCCAAAGAAGGCAGAGTAAATCGAGAACACGGCGGAGGTGGACGCCCAGCCATCCAGTGAAGGAAGACTCCATTGAAGGCAGACTACTCTCCAGTGAAGGAAGACTCAATTGAAGGGAGACTACCCTCCAGTGAAGGAAGACTCCATTGAAGGAAGACTACTCGCCATTGAAGGAAGACTCCATTGAAGGAAGACTACTATTTAGTGAAGAAAGACCCAATTGAAGGAAGATTACTCTCCAGTGAAGGAAGACTCCATTGTGGGAAGACTACTATCCAGTGAAGGAAGACACGCCAATTGAAGGAAGACTACTCTCCATTGAAGGAAGACTCGCTAATTGGAGGAAGACTCGCTAATTGGAGGAAGACTCTCCAGCCTACATACTCTTCTGTTCCAGGACCAAGCGGTCCAGTCGCAAAGGTAACCTGACCTAGTAGTCAGCTGCCTATTTAGACCTGAATGGCCCTCGTAGGCAGCAGGCTTAACTCTCTCTCTCGCGTTAGTTGACAGAAAAACCTCCCCCCACCATGCAGTAGGCACTTCAGGATCCAACCGCCGGACCACGACCCATCTCCATCGAGAAGTACCGCCAGTGTCATCCAGGGTTTACGCCTAAGGATCCTCTCGCACCTCCACTACCCAAGAAATAACGCTCTGGTTCGGAGGCGTATTTCCAGAGGAGACTTCAGGAGGCCTAGCGCAACCTCATTTTAGCTGCTACCAAGGAAGCAAGGAGAGCAGCCAGTCAACTGATCAGCACCCTGAAGATGGAGAGGAGGAACTATCGGCTAAACAAGAAAGCAGGAAAACCATCGAAAAAGTACCGCCCGAAGCATTCTCGAATGAGGTCTATTTAAGTAATGTAAATTTGTAAAAAGCGAGGTTATTTGATTGAAAATTTGTAATGCTTTGAAATCTGTAAAGAGAATAAGGAAAGAGATTTGCTAATTGGCAAATTGTAAAGGGAGAGACTTATTAATTTGTAAGGAATTGTTAATTGGAAAATTGTAAAGAGAGAGGGACTTATGAACTTGTAATATTTTGCAAATTGAGAATACCAAGACAGAATTAATAATTGGAAATTTGAATCGAATGTAGAGAGAGAGAATTGTAGAAAGTGGAAACTTGTTAAAGGAAATTGTCAAAGCAAAAACAAAGAAACTCTTTGTGGACTCTGAAAGTTAACTTCTATAGTTAGGGCTTGTAAGCTCTTAGTGTTAAGGAGAACAGATTTGCACTAGGTCAATAAGCGTAGTCGTTACTATTGTATGATCAGGACAGTACCTAAAACAAATAGATCCCCAACGAATACGAGATTGGTTTTGTGCCCCGAAACACTAATAGAACACAGAGTAAGTTAATTAAGTGAATTTAACCACCTACAGTTTCTTCAGTCCCTTGGGAAAATCCCAAGAGTTGTGAATTGGAAGCGCAGGATTTGCATGTTTGTGGTTGTATTATTATGATAAGAAATCGTGATCGAGGTTAGTTAAGTTAAGTTTAATAGCAAGTTCTTACAGAGCCCTCTTCCAATAAAGACAAATGAAAACTCAAGTTATTTTATTAGCTAGAAATCCCTAAAATCCTCACAGTCGGTATACTCTGGGATCATCATAAGGATCACAAGGACACGACCATAGATATTTACGAGATGTCGCGAGATTTACAACGGAAATTAAAGTAGACACTGTTAGTAATGAAATCTGTTTAAAAAGTCCCTTTAAGATTATGTTTCCGCAAACGAAAACAGTTGTTATTTACGTCCCGCGATTTCATGCCTAATTCAAAACTGCAAATTCAGCTTTTCTGGGTGGCATTTCTATTGACAAGTGTTAAGAATTTTATAAAACTTAGAACATAGCGGTTTATCACGGTGAATTTAAAAGCTCTTTGCGGATTTTATCCTAGTAAGTAATGTCACAGTGTTGATGAACATTTCTTTTTGAAAGTAATTATAAATCAGTGAGGTGATTAACGTGTTTTTGCTAAACATTCAACTGATTGTTAGATCACATATTTGTGAGTTCTGGTTGGATCACATTTTTGTGAGTTCTGTTTAGATCGCATTTTCGTGAGTTCTGTGTAGATCACTTTTATGTGAGTGCATTTAGATCACATATACGTGAGTTCTTTAGATCACTTTTGAGTGAGTTCTGTAGATCACTTTTGAGTGAGTACTATTAGATCACTTTCGAGTGAGTTCTTAGATTACCTATAGTAAGTTCTGATTGGTTCACTATACTGTGAACTGTTGCTTGGGTTTTGAATACCTGCTTTTAGATCACTGTACAGTGAGTTCAGTTTATAGTCACGTTCTTGTGAATCACATCTGACTCTGTTGAGAGTACTAAACTTTATCATTAAGGTCATATTTGGAGTCAAAGTTCGAGGACTCACTACAACCAGCTGAACAGGAAGTCTTTAATCAGGTAACTGCTCATTCATATTATGATGATGGATTAAAAGACACAAGATACACTACACTTGGAATTAATTTGCAAAACCAATTTACAATAAACTGGTCATCTTACAGTGGTGTATCTAACTAATATGAAACCATTGTTTCCTATAAATGTATCTGGATATGTTTTCTTTTCTTTCCTCCGTCCGATTTTGAAAATGTTAATACTTAAAATTTTTTGGTCCTTCCAGCCGGATAGAGGTTAGAATTGAGAGCATTTAGTTATGAGATCAGCTAATTAACTCTCAGTCTTTAATCAGAATCAAATATCAATCAGAATTAATCATGAGGGCTGATCATATCCATCATCGAATTGATATGCAGAAATCAACACGTTCTCAAATCAAGGCTGCATATGAACACCTGATTAAAGTTGGACGAGATAAAATTACTTCTACTCGTATTAACATTCGAATTGAAGCTGTTCGCGTTTATTGGCATAAACTCTCAACTAATGACCGTGCCATCAAACTCGCTCTTCTTCAAGTTGATTCTCAAACCCGTAATGAAATTTGCCAGAGATCGTATTTCACTCATGACCATCTTAAGGAAACGAATTATCTCTATTTGGACGTATTGAAGAAAATTAAGGATTTGTTGAGAGAATACTCTTCTCCTTCACCACTGACCGCTTCTTCTTCAATTCAATATAAGCAATCATCTTCTTCTGCAAATCCAATATCTTATCAAGCTCACCGATTGCCTCGAATTGACTTACCAATGTCCAATGGAACTCTAACAGATTGGCTGTCTTTCAAAGGATTGTTCATTTCAATGGTTCATTCAAATCCATCAATCTCTGCAGTTGAAAAATTACAATATTTAAAAACGAGCTTAGTTGGCCCCGCTGCATTTCTGCTTAAAAACACGAATTTAACTAGAGATAATTTTCAACGAGCTTGGGAAGCTGTTCTTTCATTTTACGAAAATGAGCGGCGTCTTGTAAACGCTGCACTTAAATCTCTGTTTGCCTTGAGGTAAATGACGAAGGATTGCTCTAAGGAGCTTGAGCATTTATGTACGTCATTTGGACAAGTCTATAGAACTCTGGAATCGCTTAACGGTCCTATACATGAGTATGCCGATTTTCTTGTGTTTATGATGATCCAACATTTGGACCCAGAGTCAATCAAGGCATGGCAAATTCACTTGGGATCATCAAACACTACCCCAACGTGGTTGCAACTCAAGGAATTTATAGAATCCAGATTGCTTTCACTTCAATCATTTGAGATTTCTCAGATTTCTCTAAATCAACGGATCCCATGCAAGGTTGCAACATCATCCGCGCGATCACATTTTACGTCAACAAGTCTGTCATGTCCAGTTTGCTCTTCATCTCACCATCTTTTTCAATGTGAAAAATTTAAAACCAAAACAATTGATCAACGCCGTGATTTCGTTCGCTCAAAAGGCCTATGTTTCAATTGCTTAAGTGGTCACAAGATTTTAAATTGTAAATTGTCAAGACGATGCCAAAAGTGCGGTAAAAAACATCATACTTGGCTCAATTTTCAAGCTCCAAAAGTTCCATTAGCAACAACTGACCAAGCGTCAGAAAAGCAAGTCCATCATGTTCATAAAGCGGACTTGACATCGATGACCGCATTGCTTGCTACTATGAAAGTCAAGATTACAAATAACCACGGTGAACAACTAAGCATTTGGGCATTATTGGACCAGGGTTCTAAGATTTCCCTGGTTTCAGAGCGTCTCGTCCAAAAGTTACGACTTCCCAGAAAACATTCTTCAATATTGATTTCTGGAGTTGGCGCGAACAAGATTGGAAAAACTCAGGGAACTGTGAATTTGGTTGTTCAATCACACTTTGACGAATCTGTTTCAATGGCCATTAGAGCCAATATTTTACCAACACTCACGTCGATTTTGCCATCTTTGCAATGTTCGAATCTTAAGTCGTTGCATCATCTTAAGAATTTACAATTAGCAGACCCAGAATTTAATAATAGAAAGCAAATTGATCTCATTGTTGGAGCAGATTATTATGGTCACCTTTTGGAAGGTGCTATTATTAAAGAGCCGATTGGATCACCTGTAGCATAATTGAATAAATTCGGTTGGGTTATTTCGGGTCATGTAAATATGATTAAACCAGAAATAGCTTCATCATTGCATTGTGCTATTGATCATGACTTGAACGAATTATTGGAAAAATGTTGGGTGCAAGAGGAATTACCCATACGAAAGCAATCACTTTGGTCGGAAGATCAAGAATGTGAAACTCATTTCAAAAAGACACATAGTAGAGACATAGTCAGACTTCCCTTCAAACTACCTACGAATTCATTAGGCAATTCTTTAGTCCCTGCAAAACAAGCTTTGCGTCATCAATGTAGTGCAATTTCAAAAAGATTCAAAATATTATGAATCTTACTCCATGTTCATGGAGGAGTATAAGAATTTGTAACATATGGTTAAAGTTCCTAGTTCATCCCATGAACCAAAATCTGTTTTCTACTTACCACATCATGGTGTTGTACGCTAAGCAAGTTCAACTACGAAACTTCGAGTAGTCAAGTCATCAAATCATTAAATGACATTTTGCAGACGGGGGCTAAATTACAAACGAATCTTTTTGATGTTCTTCTGAGATTTAGACAATACCGATATATTTTTTCTTCTGATATTGAGAAAATGTATAGGCAAATCAGTGTGCACCCAGGCGATTGGGATTTTCAGCTAATTTTATGGGGAGAAAAAGAACAAATAGAAACATACCATCTAACTACTGTCACATACGCTCTGGGATGTGCCCCTTTTCAAGCTCTTCGGGTTCTGCTCCAACTAAGAGGCTGTAAGTATTTTGACATATGATCGATATGTTGACGACATATTCGGAGGATCAGAAAGCCCAGAAAATGCGAAAGAACGAGTGATGCAAGTAAAGGAACTTTGCATGGCGGCCGGTTTCCCACTGAAGTAATGGGTTAGTAATGAACCAGAGATCCTTTCTGAAATTCCTAAGGAAGATAAAAATTCAAAAGGTACGCTTCAGTTTGAAGATGAAATTGTTAGGGGCTCTTGGATTATTCTGGCACCATCGAATGGACCAACTTTTCTTCAAAGTCGTTTTTTCACCACCAAAACATACCACAAAAAGAGTCGTCTTATCAAAAATAGCTCAGTTTTTCGAGGACTACTATCACCAATTTTCATCAAACTTAAGATTTTCATGCGGGAATTATGAGCTGTGAAGCTCCGTTGGGATGACAAGCTCCCTTTTTTCAAATTACATGAGATAAATTGCAAACTGCTCTTGAAGGATTGGAAACAATTCACATTCCTCGATGGATTGGATTCCGTTAAAATGCCATGTGCCATGTGAAAATGCCACAACTTCATATCTTTTATGCTCAGAAACAAAAGTTGCGCCTTTTAAACGAATGACAATACCGAGATTAGAACTGTTTGCTGCAGTCATTGTTGCGGCAGCATCGACCAGGTAGAATGCAGACACTCACAATTAATGGATGTCATTGCTCGGTCAATTCACCTTACCGCTCACACCAAAATTGCAAGTAGGCAATTCGCACGATAGCGAATTGCTATAATTGCGATTTTGGTTAAAGGTCGTTACCATGGGAATTGCTGTGATTGCTATTTTGGTTAAATATTTTTATGTGTTTCAGCTTTTTGAATTTGTATAAAAGACCGGGAATATGTCCAATAAAGTTAGTTGTCCTTTAAGCGTCAACCCTAGCGTTTCATTCATTCCCTACAGAGAACTAGTGATACCTAGTTTCTCTTCTTAATCAATTAGTCAGAACTAGAGGTACCTAGTACCTACTATTGATCGCCAACCCCTTCCCAACCCAACAGTCAATTAGTAAGAACTAGCGATACCTAGTATCTTCTACTCATCCTCAACATTTTGTGGTGACACCGACGTGATCACAGTGTGTGATCACAAACGAAGACAGCAATCGAGAGGAACATCATCTACATCATCAATATCGGTCAAGAGCTACAATCATCGATTGACGTAACATCGACTAGCTGGAGAAACTAATTCAAGAAGTAGATATCATTACGGAAAGATGACCGCATTAGAGGCATTATCAACACAGCAGGCTCAGCTAGGGAAAGAAATTGAAAGGCTGGCAAAATCCATCTTTTCGGAGGCCGCCGAGCGGAAAACACTCGCATATTTAAAGGACAAGCAAGCTAGCTTGTCCAAACTATTTGGGAAAGCAGTAATGAGGTTACTGAGGGATGTGAGATCCAAGAATTCATCCACCTCTAAGAAAAATATCATGGTGCTATTATCAGCCTTACTGACAAACAAGAACAAACTGGCTATCAGACAAATGAAATGGTTGTATCAGAGGTAGGAGCAATGATGAGACTCCCAAAAATCGAACTACCCAAATTCAATGGTGACTACTTGAAATGGCAGCAGTTCTCAGATCTGTTTGTGCAAATGGTCCACAGCAGACCAATAAGCAATGTGCAGAAGATGTTATACTTAAAAGCAAATCTAGAAGGAGAGGCAGAAGGACTCATTCGGCATATACCCGTTTCTAATGGAAACTATCCTTCAGCATGGGAAGTCCTAGTCAACAGATATGCTAACAAGCGACTATTGGTGAATGCCTTGTTAGAGAGACTAATGAACATACCAACAATATCAGTAGAAACGGCGTCATCCATTCAAAAACTTCATGACATTACTAGAGAATGCATATTGGGGTTGGAAACCCAAGGACTGATGGTCTACAAGCATTAGGACCCGATATTATTATATCTGCTAATTAAGAAATTAGACAAAAATACCCACACCACCTATGACCAGTCATTAGCCCAACCAAGGGAATTACAATCGTTAAGGGAATTTCTGGACTTCCTTGAACTTCGATTCCAGGCATTAGAAGCATTAGGACCCAGAACGACAACCCCAGATCAAAAATCTGCATCAGTGCATGCAGCAACAAAACGAACAGCATCTCCTTATTGCAACAAGGATCATGTTATTTATTATTGTGAGAACTTCATCAGACTTCCAACACACAGCGGTAAAAAAGTTGAATCTGTGCTTCAACTGTCTACGGGCCGGACACCAAATGAGCCAATGTTCCTCAGGAGGATGTCGGAAGTGTCAACAAAAACATAACACTCTCTTACATCAATCAGAGTTGAAGGACCAGTAAGGAGACGCCAAAAGTTCGTCAGTTACAACCCATTTGGGAGCTAATTCATCCACGGAGAACACTTGTTACGTGTTTTTGGGAACAGCTACTGCATTCATTCTAAATGGTGCTGGTGAACGAGTAAAATGTCGAGTATTAGTGGATTCCGATTCTCAAGTCAGTTTTATCACCGAGAGCTTGAATCAAAGGCTTAAGTTAGCGAATATGCAAGATCTTCTAGATGTAACAGGCACTGGTCAATCAAAAATGAAGGCTAACCAGAAGGTTGATGTTACACTCCTCTCCAGAACAACAAGTTCTAATCTCAACGTAGAACTGAATGTGATCAAAAATATAACCTTATATCAGCCACAGCAGTATATCCACACGCAGGACTGGAATATCCCAACTACTATCGCATTGGCTGATCCAGAATTCAACAAGCCAAGTAAGGTTGACATCCTACTTGGAGCCGAATTGTATGGAGATTTGATGAGAAATGGACAAATAAGACTAGGAGAAAATTTGCCAGTACTCCAGAATACAAGCCTAGGTTGGTTGGAGCCGAATTGTATGGGGATTTGATGAGAAATGGACAAATAAGACTAGGAGAAAATTTGCCAGTACTCCAGAATACAAGCCTAGGTTGGTTAGTACTGGGGAAGATGTCACGACCAACACCATTTTGTGGCATCACCAACGTTGAATTGGATCAACGTATACAACAATTCTGGGAGCTGGAAGACTGCACTGCAGAGAAATTGATTAGTCAAGCGGACCAAAAATGCGAGGCTTGGTTCCAAGCCACTACAATTAGAAATCCAAGCGGAAGATACACCGTGAATCTACCGATGTTCACTGAAGCATCCTTGTTGGGTAATTCTCAAAACATGGCTTATCGACGGTTCACCAATATAGAAAAGAAGCTACAGAGGCAGCCAGAACTGTATCAGCAGTACAAGAATTTCTTAGAGGAGTACTTACGACTTGGCCATATGCAAGAGATCGAGGCTACTGACCTACCAGCGGTACACTACTTTCTACCTCACCATTTTGTGCTGAAACCAAGCAGCACGACTACCAAACTACGAGTAGTCTTTGATGCCTCCGCTAAAACCACATCCAATATATCATTAAATGATTTAATGGTTGCCGGACCTCGGATTCAAGATGACTTGTTTGATATCATGCTGCGATTTAGGATGCACAAATATGTTTTCACAGCTGACATTGCGCAAATGTACCGCCAAATTTTAATGAATCCTGAAGATCAGAACTTACAGCTAATAATGTGGAGAAAAAATCCGGCAGACAAATTGAAATATTTTAAATTATGTACAGGTACTTATGGTACAAGAGCCGCACCGTACTTAGCTACGCGATGTCTCAAACAATTAGCTGAAGACGAAACAACTAATTACCCGGTTGGCGCAAGTAAAATTCAAGACTTCTACATGGATGATATAATCACTGGAGCCGACAGCCTTGCAGAAATAAGGAAGATTCGAACAGAGCTAGACAAGCTGATGACTAAGGGTGGTTTCAAGCATCGTAAATGGTGCGCTAATCATCCGGCTATTCTAGAAGGAGTTTCAGCATCAGAAATAGAACTACAAATAGACTTCACCAAGCACAATACTGAATGTATAAAGACATAAGCCTTAGATTGGGAGCCGTTACGCGACTGTTTCAAGTACTCAATAGAATGGCCAATGAGAACAATCAACTCCAAACGAACAGTACTAGCTGATATATCTCAACTTTTCGATGCACTAGGGTTGGTGAATCCGGTGATTGTCATTGGCAAACTATTTATGCAACATTTATGGAGTTTGAGCCTCGATTGGGACGATGAATTACCTGAAGACTTGCAAACATCGTGGTTGGATTTTCGGGCGAACCTACGATTTTTGAATGAGCTAAAAATCGGAAGACACGTAATTATTCCAGAATCGCCAGCAACAATTGAACTTCATGCATTTGCTGATGCCAGCGAAAGAGCCTTTGGGACTGCAGTTTATATGCGCTCCACAGACAGCAATGGCAATATGTTAGTGAAACTACTGTGCGCTAAATCTAGAGTTGCTCCGCGAAAAATAATCACAATACCGCGGTTAGAACTTTGTGCCGCCAAACAAGCTACACAGCTTGTGCAATGCGTTACAAAAAACATAGCGGCAAGGGTCACGAATGTAACCTACTGGTCGGATTCCACGATCGTATTAAGCTGGATACATGGGGATCCCGCTACATTAAAAACATTCAATGCGAATCGGGTGCAACGAATCCAAGAAGTTTCGTCGCCGTCACAATGGAAATACATAAAAACTACGTTGAATCCAGCCGACATAGTTTCAAGAGGTGCCACGCCACAGCAGCTTACAGCATTAGCACTATGGTTTTGTGGACCATCATTCCTAAAGACGCCAATGTCAGAATGGCCCGACGTTAAATTCGAAGCAATTCGAGATGTAACCGAGGAACAGAATACCAGAGCTGCATTAAGCTGCTCAAACAATGATCTGCCAGACGACTTCCTTCCGACGAAGATAAGGCACGAAAATTCGTTCTGGAAACTACAACGCATAGTGGCATACTTATTGCGCAGCATCAACATCATGAAGGAGAGGTATTCTAAAGACGTAGATTCAGGACATCTTCAAGTGAGGGAACTCAATGAGGCACTTGACGTGATAGTAAGGGGGTGACAAGGTGACAAATTTCAAGAAGAGATCAAAGACTTACGGACAAAGCGTGTTGTCAAAAACTCCAGCCGCCTTGCTACTCTCATACCATTCCTCGACAACCGTGGTCTTTTGCGAGTTGGCGGAAGATTAGAGGCAGCAGCCATGTCATACGGTGCCAAACATCCACTACTTCTTCCGGGCGATCACATTTTATCAAAATTATTATTAAATGACCTTCATGTCCGACACCTACATGTGGGTCCTCAAGCACTCATGGCCATTGTTCGCCAACAATTCTGGGTTACTCAAGCGAGGGATATAATACGCACAGTGATCAACAACTGTGTGCATTGCGCACGCGCTAAGCCCCATCTGATGCAACAACTGATGGGAAACCTTCCAGAAAGCAGGGTATTGCCCGGTCGACCATTTGTCACGACAGGAGTGGATTTTTGTGGGCCCATCTGGACTCATTATAGATTACGTGGCAAAAGGCCACACAAATCTTATGTCGCGGTGTTTTGCTGTTTTGTCACAAAGGCCGTACATTTAGAAGTCGTATCCGACCTAACATCTGAAGCATTCCTAGGCGCTCTCAAGAGATTTGTGGCTCGATGTGGATTATGCAAGGACATCTATTGTGACAATGCGACTAATTTTGTTGGTGCAAAAAATAAATTAGAAGAAGTCCACGCAATGCTCAACAAGCAACCAGAAAAGGAGAAAATACTGAACGAGTGCGCCGTTAACACCCATGTCAAGTAATCCCAACGATTTAACCGCATTGAATCTTGGCCATTTTTTAATTGACGAACCACTGGTAGCAGTACCTGACTCAAGTGAAACAGCCAAAATGTCGTCATTATCACGCTGGGAATTGGTAACTAGTTTGACCAATGAATTTTGGAGGCGGTGGAAAACGGAATATCTTGCTGAACTACAGCAGAAGGTCAAGTGGACTAAGGAAAGCCCTAATGTCAAAATTGGTGAGATGGTTATTATAAAAAATGAAAACTTGCCTCCACTGAATTGGCCACTTGGACGAATAGTGAAACTGCACCCAAGACAGGACGACACGGTGCGAGTAGTCGATGTAAGAACAGCCACTGGAACATTTACAAGGGCAGTTCATAATCTGAGCCGTCTCCCAATCGAAGAGGAATACACAACGCCGACCTCGGAACATGAATCCACCACGTCCAAGAAACGACAAGACGACCCCGAGGACAAACCCAGTAAAAGAAGATGCACCGCTCGCGGAGCCTTGACCTCTCTATTATTACTGTGTTGAATGCTGCCGTCGTCAACAATAGCGACTCACAGTGATCAATTAATTACCTTGGAACCATTTTCGAATCAGGCCGGAATCTACTTTGAAAATCTAGGACTTGCACAGTTAACCTCGCATGACTGCAAATGGGTTATCTATTACGACATGACTTCATATTGGACTATGTTGAGAACCATTGAAAAAGGCGTAAATAAGCTAGAAATCTTAGAGCAATTGTCGCAGAAACAGTCCTATCTCGCTGGCATTGTCGCTCAACATCAACACATGCTTCAAGGCATACATGATGTCAACAACATTTTATTATCTCACCACGGGATAAGACAACGCAAAAGATCAAAACGAGGACTTATAAATGGTGTGGGAATGGTCGCCAGGAAGCTTTTTGGGGTACTAGACGAAGACTATGCAGCTGAAGTGAAGGACACCATCGACAAAGTCCAAGCAAATGAAAATCATTTGTTAGGATTACTGAAAAACCAAACTTCAGTCATAGAAGCCACAGCGTCTATGTTCAAAAATCGGGACAAGAGCGACTCAAGCAATCCAAGGCCATCCAAAGGATGTTTGAAGAACACATGATCCAGATTGCGAACCTGCACCACGAACTAAAGGAACAAGCTATTACACAGACATTTTTAGCATTAAGCGCCTTCACGTCGCTTATTTCGTCCGAATATCAGCAAATTCAAACGTTGTTAGGACGGTTTGATACATGAAGCTAGATCCGACTATTTGAGGTTTAAGAGCTCTCCCTCTTTAATCAGCTTAAATAATTATTTGAGAAAAAAAAATAGAGACAATATTTTTAAAAAAATAAGGAAGAGAAACTTCCATGAGAATTTTTTTGAGGCGATAAATAAACAAGCTTTTCCCAATTGCTTATGGAAAAAATACACTCTCTCAGCAATAATGACAGATTGGACAACAACTCTTTGTTCACGAATAATATCCCCAAACCGACGATGTTAGCTGTCTTGGATAAATTAGCTTCGGCATCTCAATCCTTAGCAAATTTTCAAGATAAATTCCACTTAATTGACCCTCCTTTTCCGCAGGACTGTGATAGCCCCTCTCATATCACCTCGTCTATATCATTCAATGAATTTTTGTCAGCCTTAAGGGGTTTCTCTTCTAAAACGGCTGCTGGTCCGGATCTCATTTCTTTCGAAATGATAAAAGCCTTACCGATGGAAGTCCATGCTAAAGTATTATGTTTCTTCAATAAAATCTTGGAGAATGGTATCATTCCGCCGTCATGGTCTGAAAGCTTCGTTGTTTTCATCCCTAAACCAAATAGAACTGAGGTCAGACCTATCGCTTTGTTGAACACATGGGCTAAGCTTTTCGAGAAGATTTTACAGAAAAGAATTGAAGCTTTCTCTGAGCTCAATTACAAAATTCCAACGGAACAGCTAGAAGTTGTGTAGATACGGAAAAGCTAGAAGTTGTGTAGATACGGTCACCATACTAAGTTCACATATTTTCCTCAATTTTGTAAAAAAGAACATGACGGGTGTGGTATTTCTTGATATCACGGGCGCGTACGACAATGTTGATATCATGGGGAAGAGAGTGGGAGGAAAGGAACGTTGAGTGTGTCTTCGTTCTAAGAACTCTCACGTTTTGGTAAAAGATTGAGATGTTATGGAGTTTTTTCGTTGCACGGACGTAGCAGGGGGGGAGGTGGGAGCAGCATGAACTGCACTACCAGGGGATCTAGAGGTGGGAGCCCTTGGAACGAATTCCTTGATAAACACTCCTGGGGGCCAGTTAGTTTTACTCAGGATTCGGTCAAAGAGAGAGGGGTGGACAATGATTTTAAAGGAGGCGCACCTTCCCTCGGAAAGTTTAAATACCTTTATTTTATTGACCACAACATCCAGTCCGATAACGTCAGAAATATGTGAGAGGATGTCTTCCGTTGAAGTAGCCGGGACGAGTTCAGTAACGAAGACTGATCTCGTCTTAGCAACTGTCTTCAACAGAGTTTGGGACAACCGTGAGGTAGATAGGGGAGGGATCTCTGGCCTGAGTCGAACATCATTGGGAGGAGTGGAGTCTGGGATCACTGGGGCGCAAACAGTATTGTTTGGGATTGGTGCAGAAGGAATACGTGTTGATGGAGAAGCCACATTTAACAGGAGGGTATCGGGGTGGCTGGAGGAAGGGGGTTGTTTTTGGGACGTATTTGCATTGCACGAGGGTATATCCAGTAGGCTAATGTTGGGGGTGATGTGGTGATCTGCTGGAGAGCGAGCAATTTTGGCGGGTAGAGATGGTTTTGACAAGACAGTGGGGGGATTGTTTGATAAAGGAGGGGGGTCAAGGGAGGGGGGTATGAGACTGGGTTCATGAGCTGCGGGTGAGAAGGTCATGAGTGGGGGACCATGAGACGAACATGCGGAGGATTTATGGGATCGAGTTATCCTGGTGGAGGTGGTAGGAATAGATAGTGTTACGGGAGGGATCTTGATACTGCCACGCTGAGTGGGGGGCGGGAGGCAATCAAGTTCCTTCAGGGTTGCGATTGCAGCCAGGAGTGAGGCGTGTAATGTGGACGATTGATTCAGGACTGACCCAAGTTTAAGTAGGTTCGACTCAATTTCTGAGAGACGAAAACAGACGGCACTGAGCGAGAATTTACGGCATTGCGAACAATACCAATATATCCCAGATTCCTTTGAATCAATCCTGTCCGCAATAGCGCCCGTGAGCCCCACGCATTTTGGGTGGAAGCATTTACCACAAGGGCCGTGACATGAAAGGAGCCTATCAGAATTCCTCTCCTTGCTGGACGCGGCGGCACAAACTAAAGACATTTTGGACGAAGTGGGAGACTGATCCGACGAAATATACAGTATTACAAAGATCGATAAGCTATTAAAAGCAGAAAGTTAGAAAAAAATATTTAAAGAGAACTTAATAACTAGCAAAAACTAAAAAAATTATAAAAAAAAAATAAAAGTAAAATAGAAGATAGCTGGTTAAACAAAACTCAGGCCTGGCAAGTCCTCAATTGGTGTGGCAGCAGAAAGCGGCGACAAAGATTACGTAAAAAGCGGTTACTCTCACAAGCCCCAAAGAATCCTTTGTTGTTGAGACAGCAATCGACTGTTCCGTATTTTTTAAAAACAGCTGGTTTTAAGTGCAAACCGTTTGGTTCCACGCGGTACATGAATTTATAAAATACTAGGGGGGCGCCCCTGCTCGCTACGCTCGCCAACCCCCGCCGTTCGCTCCGCTCACACTAATAGCTCGCGCATTGAGCTATATATACAGTAGCATTGTAAGTAAAAAGTTTATTTAGTTCAGACTGTAGTAGCAATCATTACAGCTCATTTTGCACGTCAAAGTACATCTATATTGAATGAGGCCCTATCTATAATTATCAAAAACCTTGCGGGTGTGGTTGCGGATCTCAAAAGATCTTAAAATTTTCTCATACAAAATACTTTTTGTAAAAATTCTTTCATCTTCTGCCAAATGACCTTGGCTTTGTGTTTCAGAAATACATATAAACACGAAATCGGTTAAACGATCTAACTCTACTGGCTACAACATACAATTAACGGTGACAAAATATAGGTTGTTTGAGTAAGATTCCTGATTTTTGAAACGTTTGCCCCTGGGATTTATTAATTGTCATCGCAAAAGCCAGAATGACGGGAAGTTGAGTTTCTTGAAAGGAAAACGGCAAAAATACGTCACACGTGTAAAAATACGTTTGTTTCGGAAAACTCCTGCTAAAATCTCACAATCCAAAAAAATTTTCTTTTGCATTTGAACTTAACGAATATGTGTACCATTGACCAATCAAGTCATGTCCTGTACACAAATTACGAATAAGTAAAAGTATGTAATTTGGTTTTTAAAATGAATTTGTGGGATCGGGAGCCAACTAACATCAACTGAGTTTAAAAATTCTACTGGAAAATTATGTTGCTCTCTATAATCATCACTCAAGATTTTATCGGAACTCAAATATATTCGTTTCTCTCCGGCCAGGCTGTTAAAGATTTCTGCATCAATGAAAGTACAGCCTTGATATTTGGGTGCTAAGATAACCAAATTGAGAATATCGTTAGACTTTATGGTTTCAGATACATTACCATAAGTATCTGGAATCACGAAGTTGCAGCTAACTAAATGGGTAGGAATTTCAATAACATCTTGGCTGTAATCTGGAAATGTGGGTAAAGTTCCATTACCAAGAGGTTTAAGAAATTCAACGAATTCAATCTCATGAGGTAAAGCTCTCATGTTTTGAGTAAAAGTTATTTTGTGGAATTTTGAAAATTTGGACCATGAAGTAAGGCAATAAGTGGTATCTCAATAAGTGGTACACGTGTACCGTGAGATGTAGGTGGCAATATTCGTCAAAAATCTCCACAGAGTAAAATAGTCTTATATCCGAAAAGTTTAGTTTGAGTACCGAATGAATCGTTTACTGAAAAAAAATTCCTAAATAGCTAATAAAGCACGGTTATATGAATCATTTTCTGAAGAATTTCTTAAAACGTCTTCACACATGAATATTTTGAATTCATTCCACAAATCTAATGCGTTTGTAGGAACGTTCATACCACAAATAGGATATGGCAAATAACTCTCTTAACTGCTGAGAGGACTAACACTCTTTTACTTCTAATAAATATTCACGCCACTCTTCATAATTTCATGCGATACGTCGTGCATGTGCTGAAAATGTGCAGTAAATAATGTTCCCAACAGTACCCAAATCCTGATGGGACCTCGAACATGAAGCAAAATAGTCTCAAATGGAACATCTCAACATAAAACATAAAATAATGTAGCAATAGCTCTACTACTTCCTCTTTGAGGTTTTTCGATTTCTTTTCTTTATAACCCTAAATATAATGTATCGGCGACTCTGTATATAGAAACTCGGAAGAACTAATTCGATTGATTTCATAGAATGCAGTCAATTTTGTTCTTCTGTGATTTGTAAGAGCTTGCTGAACATTTCCTTCCCTAAAGACTACATTTTGCCGGTGAGGCAAGTAACATTCAAGTCGAACTATAATATATTACGTGACTGGTAATGCATTGGATACTCATTCATGCGCCAATTAGCTTCCGTAGATCCAACAAAATGACCGGACAAAAAGCTATTGATTTCATCTATATAAACTTTGCCCTCAACTCCACCTCAAACTCTTCCAAACTGTAATGAGGCACAGTCGCATCCCTTATTAACATATTTGTGCATATATTTCAGGCTCTTAACTGTGCCAAGAACTTCCACATTTAAGTAGCAATCAAATTTCGCTAAAATATATGGATTTTAAGGAACAGCATAACGGCTGTCAACAGAGTGGCCACGAAAGTCAACTGTTATACCATTAACACGGCGCATCTAACATTGCCCTGAGTTGTATTTAAAAGTCCTTAGAACAGCTTCTGCTGCATTTATCATCTCTGATACAGAAGGGGATACGATTCAATAAACCACATGAACCGTGGATCATGTGGTTTTTAACTAAATTATGAAGTTGTGGGAAATACATTGTATATTGTAAATAAAATTTATCTGGAATTTCCGTGCAAACGTACCAACCTTCATTTCCTACCTTACCTTTTTTCTCTAAATTGAGGTTTTAAGAGCGAGCAGACAAAAGTTTGGAAATATGATATAATTTCAGATTTTAAATTTTTAACAGTTTTTTGCTCGTAGCGGCTAAATCAAGCATTCTAGGGGGTATGACCAACCCCTATTATTTTTTCATTTCCCAACTTTTGGCCATATATCATATTTCTCTAAATTATGTTTTAAATGTGGGTCCATACAAAAGTTGGGAAACATGATAAAACTCAGACTTTCGTTCGCTTTCCATAAATGTTCGTGAAAGATAACTTCGCGTTTTCTAGAAATAACTGTAAAATTGTGATTTTCCATATTTTTTGAAATAAAATTTGCATATATTTTTATCAAATTAGCGAAAAACAATGGTATAAGTAAAAGATGGCCTTAAATTTTTCTGTGGTAATGCATCCATATTATTGTCTGTGGCCATATGTTCATTGTTTTGGCTTTTGTCTGTAAGAATGCAATTTTATTAGCCAACGGTTGCCTTCTTCCAGGCAAAAAACAAAAGAATGAACATGTGAATATTGTCTGGTATATGGCTGCATTTGCCCCTCACATTATCATTGGCATAGATATTAGGTTTGAGTGAAAAGAATGCACGTATTTGGCATAAATGGTTGTTTATTCAGTCGAACGTATGATCTATGCAAATGATAATGTTAAATAAGTATGTTCTATATTTTAATTTTTTCGTAGAGGAATGCAATTATATGTTAATTCTTTTGGTTTGTGTCACCAGTAGAAGATTGATCCATTTGGTTTGATTTTCGACATTTAGTACTTGTTATGTATCGGGGACACAAACCAAAAATTCACATATGGTTGCATATTTCCGGGAAAAAAGTAAAACATTCACACGCACACATTCTTCCCAAAAGCATCATCTACGCTATACGTGTGCTCAATTCACACATACTATCCCATTGAATTTTTTAATTTCAATTTAAAATTAAACTAATTATTAATTAAATTTAAGAAAAAAAATTAGGTGATGCACATAGAGGAAAAACTAATCTTTCGAATGGTATAATTTTTATGCTGGTAATTCGACCTGGTTTCCTGTAAAAGGGATAACAAAAATACGTGTCGCCTATTTATATATAGATTTACAGGATAAAATATTGCTGATGTCGATAACGTTTTCTCCTTTATCATATATATAGCTCTCGATGTAAATCCACCAAGAATATTCAAAAAGATGCACACTGATGGAGATGTTGTGTGGATTAAAACGAAGTTAAAAATTTAATTTATTTTGATCAACACTGAAGTTTTTGCAGTTTAATTTGAATAAAAAAAAAATAGAAATTTTTGCTCGTCTATTTTAAATAAACGCATAAAACTTTGAGTACTCCACTTATTACAGGTTCATTGAACCACTTGTAACACCTGAATTTTATATTGTTTTAGTAATTTAACAGGAAAAATTGTTATGTCACAAATGTTTTTATTTTCAATTGTTTCTAGTTATTCACCAAATCTTCGGTAAATGATTAACAGGCAATCACTTATTTCAACAAAATAAGATTGAAGAAATTTAATTTAATTCTTAACAATATAATTCACTTGAAGTTTTGTTTTTTTTAAAAGTTTCGTTAAAACTTTTTTACTTTGAAATCACTTTCACAAAATCGATAAAGTTATATGATGTTCCACGAACGTATCGCGTAGTTTAATTTCAACTCTAACGATAACGTTATTCTCAAATCACTTTTGATCACTTTTCTTCTTGGCTTATGCTCAATCGTTCTGCGAAGTAGCTACTCCAGACTGATGATGCATATACAACTTAATTAAAATCAGAAAATTAAATGCGTACAGCGAAGGCGAAAGTATTGGTTCTCGTTATGCGACCAACGGGATTCCGCAAGGCTCAGTGCTTAGCCCCATATTGTTCAATATTTATATAGCAAAAATCAAATCGTGTCTACCTAAGGACGTTAATATTTTACTTTATGCAGACGACATCGCCATTTATTCTTCCAACAAGGACTGGCCGTCCGTATGCGGATCTCTTAGTAGAGCTCTTGACAATATCGATTTCTTTCTCAAAGCTCGTAATCTGAGTATTTCTATCGTTAAAACAAAAGCTATGCTGTTTAGCAGGTCCAAATCGATCATTGTTGATAACCATCCGCTTTGTAAAATTAAAATCAAGAATGACGAAATTGAGCTTGTCAAGAGCTTTAAATATCTGGGTTTCTGGTTCAAGCCAAATCTCAGGTGGGATCTGCATGTGGACAAAGTGGCCAAAGAGGCTAGAAAGGCGTTAGATTTATTAAAGGCTGTTGCTGGAATCAAATGGGGTACCTACCCGGGACTTATGCTGCTCTTGGCTAGGAGCCTGGTGAGATCTAGACTGGACTGGGGATCCACCCTTTTTGCGAGCGCTTCTGAACGGTGGCATATTCGTTTTGTAAAGACAAGCGCACGCTTGTAACCAAAAGAAGTCTCCTTAATTCCACTAATGGTAAATTTAATAATTTTATTGAACTTAATTTTCCCAACTATTTCCTGCTTTGTACGAATGGATCCAAAGACCCAGTCAATGATCGCGCGGGTTTTGGTATTTTTGGCCAAGGCATCTGCGAGATTAAAGTCAGAATTGGTAACTTTTTCTCAATTTTTCATGCAGAAGCTTTTGCAATTATCAGAGCTCTGACTCTGATTCTAAATAGACAACTTTCGAACGCCGTAATAATTTCTGATTCCCGCAGCGTTCTTGAGGCGGTAGGGAGCATTGCAAGTTCGGAGGCTAGGGAGAACTCAATTTTTCAAATCAAGAAGCTAATGTTCTTCTGTATAAATAGAGGTTACAGCGTGTGGTTACTTTGGATCCCAGGGCACATGGGGATTAAGGGAAATGAAGCCGCAGACGCTCTAGCGAGTATGCCAAGAGATCTGGAGTTTGTTAGTATTCATAAATATGGGAATAACAATCTCAACGGTCACCTTAATAAGGAACTTATTTCTAAATCAGTGGTCTGGCTGAAGAACTTTCTAAAAATTAAAGGTATTAGATACTTTGAACTCAAAGACAAAATTTTTAACATTCCGTGGTACATGAAATCCAAACATAATAGAGAGCTCATTTATTGTGAGTGTGGCGAATTGCAGGACTTAAATCACGTTTTTCTAAACTGCAGCCTTAATATAGAAAGATCAGAAAGATTGGTGGCTGACTTGTACAGGCATTACAATATAATTGCTAAAATAAAATCGAACGAATCAATCTTTCGACAACTTGCAATCTTTAGAGATTCTCGGTTACGACTGCGATCCGAACTCAATCTTTGACAAGTGTTAAGAATTTTATAAAACTTAGAACATATCGGTTTATCACGGTGAATTTAAAAGCTTTTTGCGGATTTTATCCTAGTTAGTAATGTCACAGTGTTGATGAACATTTCTTTTTGAAAGTAATTATAAATCAGTGAGGTGATTAACGTGTTTTTGCTAAACATTCAACTGATTGTTAGATCACATATTTGTGAGTTCTGGTTGGATCACATTTTTGTGAGTTCTGTTTAGATCGCATTTTTGTGAGTTCTGTGTAGATCATTTTTATGTGAGTGCATTTAGATCACATATATGTACGTGAGTTCTTTAGATCACTTTTGAGTGAGTTCTGTAGATCACTTTTGCGTGAGTACTATTAGATCACTTTCGACTGAGTTCTTAGATTACTTATAGTAAGTTCTGATTGGTTCACTATACTGTGAACTGTTGCTTGGGTTTTGAATACCTGCTTTTAGATCACTGTACAGTGAGTTCAGTTTATAGTCACGTTCTTGTGAATCACATCTGACTCTGTTGAGAGTACTAAACTTTATCATTAAGGTCATATTTGGAGTCAAAGTTCGAGGACTCACTACAACCTACTGAACAGGAAGTCTTTAATCAGGTAACTGCTCATTCATATTATGATGATGGATTAAAAGACACAAGATACACTACACTTACAATTAATTTGCAAGACCAATTTACAATAAATTGGTCATCTTACAGTGGTGTATCTAACTAATAGGAAACCATTGTTAGCCATATTAAAGTGTCTCAATTGGTATATTTTCCTTCCTATAAATGTATCTGGACATGTTTTCTTTTCTTTCCTCCGTCCGATTTTGAAAATACGATACGAAAGAAGTATCTTCATCAGCAAAATTTTTGAATAAATTTAAATCCTTAAGGTAATATTATAACGTATTCTTTTTTGAATTCAAATAAAACTTTGTTTGAGATTTTGCAGATAAAGGACCACGAACAGTAAACAAAAGCAAACGTAAATAAAAACATTCAGCATTGTTGGAAGGAAATGGACGGAGGGTAGCTTTGCTCTTTGCGTTAAATTAAGTGCCTGACACGCACACCGACATGTATTGCGGACTATTCCATCCACTGATCGTTAATTAATAAATGACGTTGGACCACGAACAGTAACCAAAAGCAAACGTAAATAAAAACATTCAGCATTGTTGGGATGTACCGTCCACATTCTTCGTAATGCATTTAATGAAAATAGTCCTAGTTGTCCAACAACGGCTTTGCCTCTTTTCCTTCTTTCAAAATTTTTTCGTGAAGCATTTCAAGTGTAATATTTGCATATAGTAAACTTAACGCAAAACCATCTCTTTGGCATAATTGAAAAAACGCTGTTCAAGTTGTATTAGGTGGATTTGTTGCCCTGCGTTGTATATTTTGTTCAGTGAAATACACCCTTTGACCGTTTTCTAGGTGGACACTAAGATGAACGACAGTTGGAGACCTCTCGTGGATTTAAAATCCCAAAATACGCGACACAGCTTCGCTACTGCTAATACATATATCTGCCAATTTGGTATTGAGAAATTTCGTCCGAGTTGCTTCTAGGTATATGAAACTCCAAATCCAACCATATCGCTTCCTTTGTTCACATATTTACAAATATGCATACTTTATTGAGTTTACAGAATTGCAATTTTCGACATATATATGTGCTTTGAAAGTTTTTGACAAAAGTGGGGAATATGGAACAACCCAACGATTATCGACTTCAATGTTATTGCCTCTAACTTTCAAAGTAATAGTTTTCCAATTTTCTTCTGTACTTCTTCGACGATATAGTGGATAGCCATCATTGTCAGTATGTAATGATCCTTCCGTAGGATAACTAAAAAAGGATAAAACGTCATTTAATACCAACCAAAAATACCTACGACAGGTCGATCCCGCTAGCCATTGACATCTGTCAAAGAAACAACGTGGCGACATTGTTATGGCGGCGGTACTGCAGAGTAAATTATGGCGTCGATACTGCACTAACGATCTTGTGAGCGCAAGTTACCCGCGGCCACCAGCAACCACTAGATGGCGCCACCGGAAATGAAGCGCAAAACGGCAACACGGCAGTCAAAACGGTCAATGACCAACGATTGGGCGCGACTGACTGAACATGGTTTCAAGGAACCGTTCGCCTTAGATCTGCAATCACAAAGTATACGGGTCGTTTTACAGGGAATACGCCCTATGACGAATCCCTCGATTCATTCATTGAGGAGGCTCTACGGGACCCAAAGGCGGGTCCAAGACCGTTAAGTTTGGATAAGTACCGGGCCAGGCAGAATTATCAGCAGCGGGAGGACACACCCCCAAAGAGAGGAACCCCGTCGGCGAAATATATATCGGGGGTGGAGGCGAGGTTCCAAAGGGAAATTGAGGCAGTCAGGCGTCAATTGTTAACCGCCGTTCAAAAAGCAGATCTGCAGTCAGAAGGGCAACTAATTCGCGATTTAGGAAGTGAACATAGATTAAGGCTAGAATAGTAAACATATGTATTGGAGATTGTACTAGTATTAGTATTTTTAATGAAACAAGAATTGTAAGCGAACCTCGTCTCGGTCTCCGAATTTATGCGTAATGTAAAAAACAATGTCGACCTAAAGTGTACCATCACCAATTGAATAATTGCATGGTTTGGCAGTACAAAAGAAAAGGTGCTAAACGCGTGCATAACAAGTAATTGTATCTCTTACCAATTGTCGAGGATAACGTTTAGAACATTTTCCGTCGATCATGCATGGTGAATTATTATTGAATGATCCACACGGTCTGTGTATCATATTTTAATCACAACTTCAAATAATTCCTTATCAACTGTGACATCAGGTATTTCAGGAGATATGACGTGATCACTTTCAGTTGGCATTATTTTTGTTGTAAGCCATATTAAAATATGTGCATGTGGTAATACTCATTTTTGCGACTCTACAGAGTACATCCAACACCGCGTTTTTTCGAAAACGTGACTTTTGGTGATGAACTCAATTAATAAATTTAGCTTCTCTTTAAAAACTCGCTATACTATGTCATAGCGATCAATTGGTGCTTGTCCTAGAAGTAGTAGATCTTTTATTTCCTGCCATGCTGGATTACATGTGAAAGTTATAAAAAGATCAGGGCGTCCATATTTCCGCACATAAGTAATAGCGTCCTGGGCATATGTCGGGGACTAACAGTGTAAGTTGAAGGCAGTATAATCAACTGACCTACAATATATTCCTTATATCTCCATCATTATTAATAGCGTCTCTCAAATGAATATATTCTTCCGACCTTAGTTTTTTCTGATTGAGCCAAATGAATAGGAGACGTTCTGATTCTATTTTTGCGTACATATCCACGATGCACTGATGGCAAAGCTGACCGCCTCTTAGAATATGATTAACTTTATTTCCCGAACCATTATGCGATAGGAATAGTAATTCATTGAAGAAACTTTTTTTGCTGTGTGTTCACCTGTGACTGAGTTTATCATTTTTACGTTGAAATGATATCCATATTCACCGTTTGGAAACAGTATTGGATATTGTAGTGGATGGTAGCATCTATGAGTATCAGCAATTCTGGTTAGTTATTAATTTCTGGGCTGGAAAACGATATCGCGAGAATAAAATTCTTCGCCAACCATGACAATTGCTATCTCATCAACTGTTGGCGCGTTATATCGTCTAACATGCTCATTGACTGGTGTTTACTCAGCACGAATGACAATTCTATGACTGTCTGATGGCATCATTTCAATCGCATATTTGAACAACCAAACTAAGAGACTATTGTCATGAAACATTTTTTTTAAGGGCTCTACAATACTTCGTTTGACTACGTTAGAGATTTGGCAGCGTGCATTTAAATGATCATTTTCATCTCCGATGAAATAGATTTGAAGAAATTTATGATTATTATTTGGAAGCGCAAGCAAGGAGCCAGCTCTGTGGTAAATTTGCCCCTGGATATTAAATGTTGGCATAAAATGCTCATTAATAATATAATTTCTGATATTTTTGACGAAATGTTTTGAATCATTTGTGTTGCCATTGAATAAAGATTTCAGTAATTCTCTTAATTCCCCATGTTCGCGTAGTTTAACATTTCCACTCACACAGCACATGCGCGAAATTTCCCCTTTAAATTTCATTGCTTCGCAGTGCAGGCAAACTTTCTCCATTTTACCAATCTGAACCAAATCACTTAAATAATATTTTATGTGGGGGTTGTACCGAAAAGCAATTCTGTGATATGAACCTCAGGCATTCAGGGAAAATTGAACACGTGTTGAAGAAGAAGTTGTAACTCTAACACGTTCATTATTAGCTAAGCATGGTTGATTGGTGCTATTTGATCTCCTTTGGGGTTGTGAGTTTGTGAACCGCGAACGACAGCCAAAGTTCGGAAGTGGGCGAGGCATTACAAATATTTATGAAATTCCTAAGATTTCGTTATAATATTTAAGGATAAGATCATAAAGCTAACTTAATATTACAAGAAATAGAAAAATCTTATAGATAAAAAGAAACGAATAATGGAAAAAAATTAAGGCCCAGAAAAGCTAACAAATAGAAAAATGCTTTGGAAAGAAATAGAAAAACGGAAAGGCATATATGGAAGAGAATCCAACAATCTATAGTAATTCGATATATCTCACCTTTTGATTATGAAAACCAACGAACATATACGAACTTTTTTTCGAGAAAGATTATTTCCTCATAAATAAATCACACCCAATAACTCTTTAATTTAAAACAATTTCGTTTAATTTAAACTTGTCACCTTGTCCAATAATCTATAATTATTCGAAGTATTTCACCTTTTGATCGTGAAAACCAAAGAACATATACGATTTTATTTTCAAGAAAAATTGCTTGGACATAAATAAATCACACCCAATAACTTTTTAATTTAAAACAGTTTTGATTAATTTAAACTTGTCATTTTTTCCAACAATCTATAATATTTCGAACTCACTTTTATCTCACTTTCTGATTATGAAAACCAAAGAAGACATTTTTTTCGAAAAATTGGTTGGACATAAATTAATCACATTCAATAATTCTTTAATTTAGAGCAATTTTGTTTAATTGTTACTTTTCACTTGAACGTTGCAAGTAAACTGAAAAATAGAATATTAAAAATTACGAAATATGTAATTAGTAATCGATTGTCATTACCGCCCTGAGAAAACAAAAAAAATAGGGAAGGGATTCATGTTTTGCTCATGAGACAATTATTCACAAATTGGCTCTAATGACCTAATAATAAAAGAAACAATAGAAAGAACTATTTCAAAAATTTCATATTTTCAAATTCAAGAACATTTTCCGATTCATAATAAGAAATTAATTAAAGGGCGTGTGACGGAACGGATACTTCAAATTTTGTAGGAGAAATTTCATGAGAAACCAAAATTTCAAAACTAACGTTCGACAATAATTCCTTCGTATAGTCACATAAGGACACGTACCAGTCATGAGGAAGTGTCATAATCCAAGTTCAAGTGTCAGTTCGGTGCGTGCTTTTTTGTGGTTTTCAAATGTTTTTGGTGAATAATGATCTAAAATCTTGGTATATTTAAGCGGTGTAAGGTGTATATAAACCCAGCAATTGAAGACTTTCTAGTAGCGGCGATATTTCCGGTATAAACGAACATTATTTCTCGACTTGCTTGTCGCACGTGGAATCTGTATTAGGACTAAGATTAAGTAATAATTGGAGTGGGACGAACCATCTCAGAGAAAGTAACGTAGGAACGCGAAAGTGAACGGATTAGTGTATACTGAAAACGCATCGAAAAGGACTGTGGTCATCAGTTCCCGTTTACTGCGAATATCATCCGTGTCAACGGTTTTTGTTCCTGGACGATTTTCATCCAGGACTGCCATCTTTCTAACAAATAAAATGAGACTGTAGGCATTTGAACGAGAGAAGCCAAGACATCTATTTTCTGGACGCTCCGGCAGGATTGCCCGGCTGATACGCATCAGGATGCCGAATTTTATTTGTTGTAAGACGAAAGAAGCGAGGTATTGTGTATGGGCAAACTGTGGTGCGATGTTCCACAAATCATGCATTGAACGCGCGAAGAATGTTACCGCCGTAGATTCAACGCGCGTCGTCTGCTGTTCTACCACTCTCGATGACACCTCGATCGTAAAGCATTTGTACAACCAAATTGTTTCGATGAAAAATTTGTTAGAAGAAAAAGAGAAGACGAATGTGTTGCTTGAAGAAAAATTACATCATCTTGAGTGTGGGGTGAATGAGAATGGCGCGATGACCTCTCGCGACATGTCATATGCGAAAGTTTTGTCTAAGGTTCCAACAATTTTGGTGAAACCTAACAGCAAAACTTCGAAAGGAAACATAATTAGAGAAATAAAAATAGAGGTGAAAATTCGTGACTTGAATATTTCAGTTGATACGGTTCGAGAAACAAAGCATGGAACGGTTTTGATAAAATGTAACAATCAGACTAACAATGTAACCATGGAAAGCGAGATAAAAAAGATTGCGAATTTAAACTGCGACGTCAAAACTTTGTCTATGAAAAAGCCGCGTGTTAAAGTCTATCCAGATGATATTGCCGATGAAATCATTGCCCAAAACTTTGATACCTGTGAGAGAGAAGATGTCAAAGTCATTTATGTCCAAACAAACCGGAAGAAAAACACGCGTAATTTTTATCTAGAATTGGCGCCAAGACTGTTTCACTCAGCGATGAAGAGTGAAAAACTTTACATTGGCTGGCAGCGCTGTCGTATTTATTTCAGATTTTAACCTGAGTAGATGTTACAAGTGCTGCGGCTACGGTCACAGCGCAAAAAAGTGTTCAAACGCTGTCAGATGTCAGTAATGCGCGGGCAACCACGATGGGCTAACATGTAAAGATAAAGATAACAAGCGCTGCGCGAACTGTCTCCTTGCAAATGAAAAGTACAAAACTGAGAAAAACATTGCCCACTATGCTTTTGAAGAAAACCAATGTGAATCATTTCAATACTTGAAAAAAAGAGTAATCAGTCACACTGACTACTCTTAAACTTGCATTTCCTTTTAAATTAAACTTTTTTTTAATGTCATTTGATATACCATAGATGATGTTTTAGAACAACAAAACAAAACCGAAAAATGTGACAACTTACAACAACTTAATGATTTTCTGATTGAAGAAAACGATCTCGTAATTTTTCAAATGAACAGTAGAAGCTTAAGTAAAAACTTTGATGAACTACTCATATTAATTTAATCAATGAAAAAACGTCCAGATATAATAGTTTGTACTGAAACTCATAAAATTATTTTACCTCAATTGTTTAACATTGAAAACTTTCTTCTTTATTCAGTCGACAGCGAAATTAACAAATGTGATGGAACCTGTTTGTATATATCAAAAAAATTATGTCATCAAAACTCAGTAATTAACATAGGCAGAATTAAAGCATTATTTACAGAAATAGTAGTTAACACTAAACGCATTTCCATAACGTCACTATACAGATCTCAATGTATACCAATTGATACTTTTACAGTCGACTTATATGAGCATTTCAGTCACCAGGAAAACCTCACTAATCACTTTATACTTGGAGATATTAATATAGATATTTTGGCTGATAACATACCTGTAAACACATACATTAACAATTACTATGAACTTGGTTATGACTCATGTATAAATGTGCCAATTAGAGTTGATAATACTCGCGCTTCTTGTATAGACCATATATTTGCTAAGATGAGCAATGATTATTTCAAACTTAAATCAGCAGTATATGAAGCTAATATAACAGACCACTACGCGACTATTTTAAGTATCGGCTTTGAACAAACTGAGATGAAGCATAAAACACAATACAAAAGACAAGTTAAGATAAATTATGAAAAATTGCGAGAACTGTTAAAAACTGAAATATGGAGTGATATTTATAACGAAACAGATGTTGATATCGCGTTCGAAAAGTTTGTGAAAAAAATAGAATATTTTGTCAATTTAGCTACAACGGTGAGAACAAAACCAAAGAATGACAAACGAAGGAAGAGTTGGATTACAAAAGGACTTGTTAGGTCGTGTAAGATAAAAGATACATTACACCAAAAATTAAAAAAAAATCCAGATAATGTCGAACTTAAAACCAAATATGTTTATATAAAAATAAACTGAAAAGTTTGATACGAGCTACTAAAATAAAATATTATAATGATATTTTAGTTAATATAGGTAACGATACTAGAAAACTATGGGATTTCGTGAACTCGCATGTCAAGAGTAAAAGATCTGGTAAAAACGAAATTGAAAAATTATATTCGGAAGAAAAAACATTAACATTCATGATAAAAGAAAAATTGCTGATGAATTCAATAACTTTTTTGCTAACATAGGCCCCGAAATGGCCAAAAAATTTGAAAACGTCCCCACGTACGACACCAAAAATTACTTCACAAATCCACACTCGATCTTCCTTTTTCATACAACTGAGACCGAAATAATAAAAATCATACTTGAGTTGAAATCTAATAAAGCATCCGGGATAGATAAATTGCAAGCTTCATTGCTCAAATGGATAGCTGACATAATTGCAAAACCTCTTATGTTTTTAATTAACTTTTGTATCGAAGTAGAGACTTTTCCAAATTACTTAAAAAAAGCGGAGATTATACCCATCTTTAAAATGGGAGATCTATATATAAATAGGCGACACGTCTTTTTGTTATCCCTTTTACAGGAAACCAGGTGGACTTACCAGGATAAAAACTATACCATTCGAAAGATTAGTTTTTCCTATATGTGCATCACTTAATTTTTTTTCTTAAATTTAATTATAAATTTGTTTAATTTTAAATTGAAATTAAAAAATTCAATGGGATATGCGTATGCGTGAATTGAGCACACGTATAGCGTAGATGATGCTTTTGGGAAGACTGTATGCGTGTGATAGTTTTGCTTTTTGCCTGGAAATATGCAACCATATGTTTATTTTTGGTTTGTGTCCCCGATAAATGGCAAGTAATAAATTAGTCGAAAATCAAACCAAATGGATCAATCTTCTACTGGGGACACAAACCAAATGAATTATCATATAATTGCATTCCTCTACGAAAAAATCAGAATATGGAACATACTTATTTAACATTATCATTGGCATAGATCATACGTTCGACTTAATAACCTACCAGGCCTGAGTTTCACCTCATGGAAAAATTGTTTCATTGAGTCAGGCTCGTCCTGATATTCATTCAAGTCGCGTCATTTGTTTGTGAAAAAAAATCTTAAATTAGTTGCTGTTCGAGTTTTACTTTTCATTCAAAATGTGAGTATTGGTTTCAACTGAAACCAATTTCTTTAAAGCAAGTGTTTGTGATCGTCACATCGTATTTCTTTAACAATAAATACCAAGAAAGTTTCGTGAGGATCACAAAAATAAAAGCTTCATAAAAGTTGTCTGTGTTTGTCACAAAGTAGTTATATCACGATAACTACCTAGAAAGTTTCGTGATGAGCACAACAACAAGGAAAGTTTCTGTGATCGTTACATAGTATTTATTTTACAATAAATACCTAGAAAGTTTCGTAACGATCACAAGCACAATAGTGGAAAGTTTCGTGACGTCACTTGTAACGCTATCAGAAAGATTCGTGACGTTCACAAGTGAGGTTTTTTGAAGGGTTCCGTGACATTCACAAGTTCTATAGAAAGTTTCGTGAATGTCACAGATGAATCTTTTAGTTCTGTTATGCGAACTTTCTTGACTTATGATGCCATAATGTCCACTGGTTCTTCATCCCGTTAATTTCAAGAAGCGGCACTTAAACCAGCAGCCATCTTAGCTTGACGCATCGTAGTCATATCTACGATCGTAGAACCTTGCCCAAACAGGTAAACAAACGGCTGCTTATCTAACATTTTGGTCCTTCGAGCCGGATCCAAATCGGCATCCAAGCTTCAGCAGAGTCAATCTCTAAAACAAGATGAGAGTTGAACACATTGAACGCCACATCGGCGAGCAAATGGTTATCATCGACACCATATCCCAGGCCTATGACAATCTAATCAGAGTAGGACGCGACAACATATCTCGTCAACGAGTTGAAATTCGACTCGAAGCTCTTCAAGAGGAATGGAACAAATTCCGGAATAACAATACCGCAATTAGAATTGCAGTATCTCAGCTATCAACTGCAAAACGCTTATCCGTAGAATTAACATCTTATTTCAGAGAAAATCCTTATGCTTCAACTCAAGATCTATATCTTGAAACAGTTGAAAGGATGAATGATCTTTTAAACGTAACTCAACGGACAACAATTACTTCACCACCATTTGATAATCAACACGTTTCATCGCCGGCACTATCCCAACCACTAACGCGTAGCTATCAGGATCCAAGATTACCACGCATAAATTTACCAAATTTTAATGGAGTGGCTCAATTTTAAGGACCTATTCTCCTCAATCGTTGTGGCAAATCAGTTAATTTCTGATTCTGAAAAACTTCACTATCTGAAATGTTGTCTTAAAGGCACGGCTGCTCAACTTTTCAAAACAGCTTCAGCAGGTGAAGACAACTTTCATCAAGCATGGGATGCAGTGACAAATTTTTATGATAGTCGCAGAATCCTTGTTAGTGCTACTCTCGACTCATTCTTCAACATAAAGGAAATTAAAGAAGAAAGTGCAAAGGAGTTGGAACGCCTTTACACCTCCACCACCCAAATTTACCGCACTCTCCAGAACTTAAAACGTCCAGTTGAACAGTGGAGCGATATACTCGTACACATTGTTGTTCGGCAAAAGCTTGACGCCAAATCCATCAGATCTTGGGAACAACATGTAGGTTCTTCGGATGATCCTCCGACTTGGGAGAATTTACAAACATTCCTTATTTCAAGGTCGAGAACATTGAGAGCCATAGAAAACTCCCAAGGAAAGAAGCCTTCATCCTATAATAATTTAAAAAAGCCATCAGCCAGAATCCACTTCGCAAGCCAACATCAAGAAAACAATACATCAACATCAGATAATTCTTGCAGTTTATGCAAAGACTCACAATACATTGGAAAGTGTCCTACGTATCTGCTAAAATCTCCAAGGCAACGCAACGATTTAATAAATAAATTGAAGCTCTGTTACAATTGCCTCAGGCCTCACAAAATATCTATGTGTCGATCCACGTTTAGATGTACGAAATGTGCAAAAAGACATCATTCAACATTACATCAGAATGAGTCTTCAAAAAATCAGCGCAAGTCATCTTCGCCAGCACCAAAACAAGTCAATCACATCCATCAAATAGGAGCAAATACAACGATAAGAACAATTATCCTCTTAGCAACTGCACGATTGACGATCGTTAACAACCAAGGAGAATCCATCATTGCACGAGCCTTGTTGGATCAAGGCTCAGAATTAACTCTCGTTTCTCAAAATTTGGTGCAACGCTTAAAAATTATGAGGAAATCATCATCTATACCAATCATGGGAATTGGAGCTCATCAATCTGGTAGAACAAAGGGAGTTGTTTCGCTCACTATTAAACCTCACTTTGAATCTTCTGTCGTCATCAACATAGAAGCTCATTTGCTACCTAAACTAACGTCTTTAACTCCATCAGCTCACTCAACGAGATCCGAATGGCCACATCTTAAAGGACCACTCCTAGCTGATCCTGAATTCACAGAACCAGGAGACATCGATTTAGTTATTGGAGCTGATGTTTACTGCCACTTACTAGAAGGTCCTATTTCCAAAGGTCCAACAAACGCACCTATTGCCCAACAAACCAAACTAGGTTGGATCATCTCAGGTCCAACTCAAGCTCCAGTTGATCACCAAACTGCGTCAATTTATCACCTTTCGATAGACCATGAAGTTCTTTCATTATTGGAAAAACTTTGGCAACAAGAAGAGGTAACACCATCTAAAGCACGAAATTTATCATCCAAAGACGAAGAATGTGAACGACATTTCGTGGATACCCACCAACGTGACAGTACTGGTCGCTATATAGTACGACTACCATTCAAGGAATCAACCGATCACATTGGTGACTCAAAACATTCAGCTTTACGAATGCTTCACCATTTACTTCGAAGATTCGATACGAACCCAACTTTCTTGGAAGAATATTCGAAATTCTTAACCGAGTATGAAAGACTTCATCACATGAATCGTGTTGAAGCTTCAAATCAAAATCCAAATTCAGCTTTCTATCTACCTCACCATGGAGTAGTTCGCGATAGTAGTTCCACCACCAAACTACGAGTCGTCTTTAATGGATCTTGCAAAGTTAGGGATGGAATTCCATTAAACGAAGCTCTCCATACTGGGCCAAAGTGTCAACTGGACATATTTGATGTACTGCTGTGGATGCGGACTTTTCGTTACATATTCTCCTCCGACATTGAGAAAATGTATCGTCAGATTATAGTTCACCCTGACGATAGAAAATACCAACGAATCTTATGGAAATCAGGTCATGCAATTGTAGAGTATGAACTTGCCACTGTTACATACGGCTTAGCTTGTGCTCCTTTTCTGGCTTTGCGATCCATTTCGCAACTTGTGAAGGACGAAGGTGCAAAATATCCACTAGCTAAAGACAGTCTACTTGAAGGGCGGTACGTAGATGATATATTTGGGGGAGGTGATTCCATCGAAGAAGCACGGCAACGAGCTCAAGAAGTTAATGATTTGTGCATGGCGGGCGGTTTTCCTCTTAAGAAATGAATCAGCAATGATCCTGAGATACTAAGTTCCATTCACCCGGAATTCAGGATAAATACAGAGTCCATTCCTATTAAAGACCAAGTCATCCACGCTCTTGGTCTATCTTGGAATCCCTCTCTCGACTTCTTCCAATTCAATCTGACACCAGGAATTCCTTCTTCAACAAAAAGATCAGTGCCATCAAGAATTGCCCAATTCTTTGATCCATTAGGCCTTTTGTCGCCACTATTCATCAAATCTAAAATATTCATGCAAGAGCTCTGGACAATCAAATTACACTGGGATGAAGCATTGCCCGTAGTTCAACAGCAAACTTGGGAAAGCCTCCGTATGTCATTATTAGGACTAGAGAGTATTCGAATTCCTCGTTGGTTGGGAACCACTGACACGTGTCAAGTGGAAATTCATGGATTCAGTGATGCTTCCCAACGAGTAATGGCAGCGGTGGTTTACTTGAGAACTTCATGAAATAATGATGTTAACTCCTCAATCCTCTGTTCGAAAACGAAGGTTGCGCCTCTTAAACGAGTGACGATCCCTCGTTTGGAATTATCTGCCGCCGTTCTACTGACTCGACTTACGCAACACTGTATCAGAGTTCTAAATCTACCAAATTCGCCGTGTTTTTTGTGGACAGATTCAACCATTGTTCATACTTGGATCAACAATCACCCGTCTCGATGGAAGGACTTTGTCCACAATAGAATTTGCTTCATTCAAGAAACGGTGCCAACTGCTCAATGGAGACATGTTCCGGGGACTGAAAATCCAGCGGACTGTGCCACCAGAGGTTTATCCAGCGTGGAACTTCAAGATCATTCCCTCTGGTGGAATGGTCCATTATGGTTAAAAACACCATCATCATCGTGGCCGAATATCTCTTCGCCTTCCGGTGACCATTCCGTGAAAGATCTTGAAGAAAGACCCTCGCATCTGCTTAAATCACATCACGCCTTGATAGAAAACAACATTTGGGAACTACTTCATCGTTATTCATCACTCAATCTTTTACTTCGGGTCACTGCACGCTGTTTGCGAGCAATTAAGACAAAAACCTTCAAAACGTTCACTACTCCATTAACACCAGAAGATATTCTCGCTGCTCGACTATATTGGGTTAAAACAGTGCAACAACAAAATTTTACCAATGAGATCCAGAATCTAGGAGACAAGAAAGATCTTCCAAAATCATCTCCACTCATCAAACTGCTTCCATTTTTGGATGAACAAGGCCTACTTCGAGTCGGAGGTCGCTTAAGAAATTCACAGCTCCCACTCACTGCAAAACATCCTTATATACTTCCTCAAAATTCTTTCCTGTCTACGTTAATAATTCGAGACGCACATTTTCGAACAATCCATGGCTCCACTCAGGAGACACTCTCCTACGTTCGATGTGCATTCTGGATTCTTGGAGGCAGGCGGCCAGTTCGTTCTATCATCCTGAAGTGTGTGAGATGTACTCGCTTTCGGCGACAGCATGCCCAGCATATAATGGGTCAACTTCCAGCTGAAAGAGTTACCCCATCACGAGCATTTCTCCACACAGGCGTTGATTACGCAGGCTCTCTTGATATCAAATCTTGGAAGGGTAGATCGGCTCGTTCATATAAAGCATGGATAGCCTTGTTTGTCTGCTTTTCGACCTGAGCTATTCATCTCGAGATTGTAATTGATTACAGTGCAGATGCCTTCTTAGCCGCTTACAAAAGGTTTACATCAAGGCGAGGAATATGTGCCACGTTAAGCAGTGACTGTGGCACAAATTTCACAGGAGCGGACAAAGAATTGAAAAAACTTTTTAGTCAATCTTCGAAAGAATTAGGACATTTGACCACAATCATCTCTCAAGACGAAACAAAATGGACATTCAATCCACCAGCGTCTCCACACTTTGGTGGTAAATGGGAGGCAGGAGTAAAGTCGATGAAACATCATCTGCGTCGAATCATTGGGGAAACCCTCCTAACGTATGAAGAGCTCTCAACAGTGATCACACAAATTGAAGCCGTTCTGAACTCGAGGCCATTAGGCACCCTGACAAACGATCCAAATGACCTCAACATGCTAACTCCCGGTCATTTTCTGATTGGTCAGCCTCTCAACTTACCTCCAGAACCGAGTCTTCTTCAACTTCAGAAGTCTCGCTTGTCTCGATGGCAATACCTTTGTCAAATGCTTCAAAGTTTTTGGGAAAAATGGTCCAAGGAATACCTTCAACATCATCAAGCTGTGTACAAGTGGATCAAACCCACCCCTCCTTTAACAGAAGGGTCCGTTGTATTCATTATGGATGAACGTTATCCTCCAGCAAAGTGGCCATTAGGAAGAGTTATCAAACTATATCACGGTAAAGATGGAATAGCTCGGGTAGCTGAATTAAAGACAAGTTCATCATCAGTTACAAGATCAATCATTAAACTTTGCCCACTCGAACTCCAAGCTGACATCAATTCGTCTCCTGAGTCAACGAAGGCGGCCGGATAATGTTAAATAAACAATTAAAATTAAATTGGTTGTTTCTTTCCAATTTTGACTTCATGCATGTGTGGTGTGTCTTGGCCTGCTGGATGGTTTCTTTAGACAAGGTAGGATTCATCATCCATGGACTTGGTAGGCGGTCAAATCCATGGACTCAGTAGGCAGGCCTGAGTTTCACCTCATGGAAAAATTGTTTCATTGAGTCAGTCTCGTCCTGATATTCATTCAAGTCGCGTCATTTGTTTGTGAAAAAATCTTAAATTAGTTGCTGTTCGAGTTTTACTTTTCATTCAAAATGTGAATATTGGTTTCAACTGAAACTGAAAGTTTCGTGAGGATCACAAAAATAAAAGATTCATAAAAGTTGTCTGCGTTTGTCACAAAGTAGTTATATCACGATAACTACCTAGAAAGTTTCGTGATGAGCACAACAACAAGGAAAGTTTCTGTGATCGTTACATAGTATTTATTTTACAATAAATACCTAGAAAGTTTCGTAACGATCACAAGCACAATAGTGGAAAGTTTCGTGACGTCACTTGTAACGCTATCAGAAAGATTCGTGACGTTCACAAGTGAGGTTTTTTGAAGGGTTCCGTGACATTCACAAGTTCTATAGAAAGTTTCGTGAATGTCACAGATGAATCTTTTAGTTCTGTTATGCGAACTTTCTTGACTTATGATGCCATAATGTCCACTGGTTCTTCATCCCTTTAATTTCAGTTTCAAGAAGCGGCACTTAAACCAGCAGCCATCTTAGCTTGACGCATCGTAGTCATATCTACGATCGTAGAACCTTGCCCAAACAGGTAAACAAACGGCTGCTTATCTAACAGCCACAGACAATAATATGAATGCAATACCACAGACAAATTTAAAGCCATTGTTTACTTATACCATTATTTTTTGCTAATTTGATAAAAATATTTCCAAACTTTTGATTGCACACCTTTAAAACTACAATTTAGAGAAAAAAGAAAAGGTAGGAAATGAGAGTATGTTCGTTTGTACGGAAATTCCAGATATATATTATTTACAATATACAATGTATATCCCACAACTTCATAATTTAAATAAAAACCGTATGATCCACGGTCCATGTGGTTTATTGAATCGTATCCCCGTCTGTATCAGAGATGGTAAATGCAGCAAAAGCTTTTCTAAGGACTTTTACAATACAACTCAGGGCAATGTTAGATGCGTCGTGTTAATGGTATAACAGTTGACTTTCGTGGCCACTATGTTGACAACCGTTATGCTGTTCCTTAAAATCCATATCTTTTAGCGAAATTTGATTATTACTTAAATGTTGAAGTTCTTGGCACAGTTAAGAGCCTATAATATATGCACAAATATGTTTAAAAGGGAAACGACTGTGCCTCATTACAGTTTGGAAGAGTTTGAGGTGGAGTTGAGGGAAAAGTTTATATAGATGAAATCGATAGCTTTTCGTCCGGTAACTATATTGGATGTACGGAAGCTAATTGGCGCATGAATGAGTATCCAATGCATTACCAGTCACGTAATATATTATAGTTCGACTTGAATGTCTCACCGGCAAAATACAGTCTTAAGGGAAGGAAATGTTCAGCGAGGTCTTAAAAATCACGGAAGAACAAAACTGACTGCATTCTCTGAAATCAATCGAATTAGTTCGTCCGTGTTTCTATATACAGAGACACCGATGCATTATATTTAGGTAGATAAAGACAAGAAATCGAAAAACCTCAAAGAGGAAGTAGTAGAGCTATTGCTAGATTATTTTATGTTTTATGTTGAGTTGTTCCATTTGAGACTATTTAAGCTTCATGTTCGAGGTCCCATCAAGATTTGGGTACTGTTGGGAACATTATTTACTGCACATTTTCAGCACATGCACGACGTATCGCATGAAATCATAGAGAGTGGCGTGAATATTTATTAGAAGTAAAAGAGTGTAATTCCTCTCAGCAGTTAAGAGAGTTATTTGCCATATCCTTTTTGTGGTATGAACTTTCCTACAAATGCACTAGATTTGTGGAATGAATTCAAAATGTTCATGTGTGAAGACTTTTTAAGAATTTCTTCAGAAAATGATTCATATAACCGTGCTTTATTAGCTATTGAGGAAATTTTGTTCAGTAAACCATTCATTCGGTACTTCAACTAAACTTTTCGGATATAAGACTATTTTACTCTGTGGAGATTTTTCACGAATATTGCCACCTACATCTCACGGTACACGTGAACAACTTATTGAGAATTGCCTTACTTCATGGTCCAAATTTTCAAAATTCCACAAAATAACTTTTACTCAAAACATTAGAGCTTTACCTCATGAGATTGAATTCGTTGAATTTCTTAAATCTCTTGGTAATGGACCTTTACCCACATTTCCAGATTACAGCCAAGATGTTATTGAAATTCCTTCCCATTTAGTTAGCAGCAATTTCGTGATTGCAGATACTTATGGCAATGTATCTGAAACCATAAAGTCTAACGATATTCTCAATTGGGTTATATTATTACCCAAATACAAAAACTGCACTTTCATCGATGCAGAAATCTTTAACTGTCTGTCCGGAGAGGAACGAATATATTTGAGTTCCGATTACATCTTGAGTTATGATTATAGAGAGCAAAATAATTTTCCAGTAGAAAAGCTCCCGATTCCACAAATTTATTTTCAAAACCAAATTGCTAACTTTTACTTATTCGTAATTTGAGTACAGGACATGACTTGCTTGGTCGATGGTACATTTATTCGTATAGTTCAAATGCAAAAGAAAATTGTTTGAATTTTGAGATTTTAGCAGGAGTTTTCCGAAACACACGTATTTTGACACCACAAATAATCCTTAGTTATACAAGTACACTTCTGTCTTTTTCCTTTCAAAAAACTCAATTTCCCGTCTTTCTGGCTTTTGCGATGACAATTAATAAATCATACGGGCAAAGGTTTCAAAAAGCAGGAATTTTACTCAAACAAACTGTATTTTCTCACCGTAAATTGTATGTTGTAGCCAGTAGCGTTAGATCGTTTGATCGATTGCGCGTCTATATTATTTCTGTCTTGCGTATTCTATTGTGTATTTCTGAAACACAAGGCCAAGGTCATTTGGCAGAAGATGAAAGAATTTTTACAAAAAGTATTTTGTATGAGAAAATTTTAAGATCTTTCAAGATCCGCAACCGCACCCGCAAGGTTTCCGATAATTATAGATAGGGCCTCATTCAATATAGATGTACTTTGACGTGCCAAATGAGCTTAAATGATTGCTACTAAAGTCTGAACAAAACCACCTTTCTACTTATAACGCTACTGTATATATAGCGCCATGCGCGAGCTATTAGAGTGAGCGTAGCAAACGGTGGGGTTTGGCGAGTGTAGCGAGCAGGGGGCGTCCCCCTAGTAAAGATAAAACGATAAACTATAGACCAATATCTTTAATATCTAACTTTGCGAAAGTATTTGAGAAAATTTTGAAAAAAAGAATTATTAGTTTCGTTGTAATGCATAAATTGATACATCCGAATTAATTCGGATTTCAATCGGGTAAGAGTACAGATCACGCACTAAATAAAGTCTTTGATGAAATACATGACGCGATTAGCACTTCCACCCCTTGCATAGCTATATTTTTGGACCTGGCCAAGAGTTTCGATACTGTCGACCACAATATCTTGTTGAGTAAACTTTTTTGCATGGGGTTCAGAGGAAATGCATACAGTCTGATAAAAAGCTATCTGTCGGGCAGAAAGCAACTAGTTAAAATAGATGATGTACTAAGTAATGAGCAAGATGTCAAATGTGGAGTCCCTCAAGGTACTATATTAGGCCCAATTCTATTCATATTATATTTAAATAGTATTTTTAGTTTAAAACTCAATGCTAATATTTATTCTTTTGCTGATGATACAGTTTTACTAATTGAAGGAAAAACCTGGGATGACGCAACACGAGTTGCAAATATAGAAATAAATAAAGTAATGAAATGGCTTTGCCGTAATCATCTTTCTTTGAACACTAGTAAAACAATTTATATCACGTTCGGCAGTTATAGTAATAGTTTACCAGCAACATCCAGTATAACGATTCATGAATTCTTTTGTAATGTTGACGATCAATGTAACTGTAAACAAATAGAAAGGGTAAACGGTACTAAATATTTGGGAATAATGGTAGATTCCAACTTGAGATGGAATGAACATATCTCAAACATTACAAAGAAAACAAGATACGTTATTTACCTATTTTATAAACTAAAAAGCATACTTTCAAGTAAACAGTTGATGACTTTATACTATAGTCTTTTCTGGTCAATCGCAACTTACGGTATAATTGCATGGGGAGGAGCTACGAATACGATAATTGCCCCGATTATAACTATACAAAAACGAATAATTAAAATAATTTTTAATAAGCCCGCTTCCTTTCCTTCAGAGCAATTATACAGAGAACAAGAAATAATTGAATTGAGAAAATATTACATCGAAAAATCACTTTTCACTAATTATCAGTCACTTCAAGGCAAATTTATAAAAATAAAACAAATACCTGCTAGGCAACAGTTCTTACAAACACCAAAGATAAATAAAGGAATTGATAGAAGGAATAACAGATACGCTAGTGTGAAAACATTTAATTTACTTCCTGACAACATAAAAGAAAAGAAAATTGATACTCTTAAAATATCAAGAGCTATCAGAAAATGGATTATTACTTTACATAGTAATGAAATAAATTTATTATTTCACCCCATCTTTTGAATTGTGATAATGTATGTATGTATGTATGGATAATGTACGCAATAATAGTTTCTTTTTTATAAGTATGTATAATAGTCTCTTTTTTATAAGTATGTATATGGAGAGTAGAGTAAGAAAATAGTTTTCATGATGAATTATATGTACAGGGTCGCGCACAGGCATTACTGCCTTTAGCGAAGATATTGCGATAGATGAATATTAGATTTTAAGTACTTATATATACTTTTAACCCTGTCATAGAGTGGACTGTATAACATACTCTCATGACAGAGATAAAAGTCTGCAATGTAAACTGCGATGAAATCCGTCTAAAATATTTGTAAGCAATATCTGTAATTTTAATTACACCTGAATAAATAAATAAATAAATAAATTAGTTCTTTCTAGAGATGGGAGTGATAAAATAAATGTAATCTGAGTTTCTTGAATCGGGAGCTACGTGATAAAATCACAGCGATTGTTAGATAAATTCATTCATTGAACATTTTCCATTGATAGCGAATACGAATACGATTTCTCGAATACGCAGCGTTACTCATCTCATGCTCATGCTCATGCTTAGGAGAGAGTAATGGGTACCGATATGTATTTGAGAGACACGATATTCGTTACTTTATCAGTTTCTTGATCTTCTTCGTTTTTCTCTTTACCATATTTCGTGTGAGAGAGCGACAATAATTTCACGATCTCTCTTATTTTCTTTACCTTAAGCTTAAGCACTAAGGTAGATTTTCTCTTGAGTGTCATTCATGTATACAGATCATTGTTTTCAAATCAAGAGAACTCTACATCAAATTAAGAGAGATTGTGAAATCAAAATACCGACTTGTTCTCTCGAATTCGATTCATGCTCAAAAGAGTGAGAGTAATCGGTAAAGATTTGTACTCGAGAGAAACGATCGCTCTGTATTTATTTATTTAAAGCTTTCGAGCGCAAAGAAGATGCTCTCTTAGAATCAAATCGACCAAAACTTTAAATCTGACTTATCTCAAAAAGTTTTGGGCCAATTTCTTTGAAACTTTACAGGAACACTCTACTTCTATTATGACTTCATCCTATCAATTTCATTTTGTCGCGATAAACATTTGTAAAAAGATGTTTTTTTATATATATAAGATTATGGTTTATAGTTAGGCTCGGACTGACTCGGCTTCTAATTTCAATAGTCTATTTTATAGGAAGGGTGGGGTCAGTAATCTTGTATTATTTTATGTGGAGCGTTCGTTCATCTAAATATTTCCTGAAGTAGTGGATGGCAATTTTCAGAAAAGTTCAACTTTGAAAGAGATTGATTCATCCAGATTTTCCGAATCTGTCAATGAAATCGACAGTACTTATTGTGACACAAATTGATAATAATAAATTTCTATTAAAGTTAATTATTTCATAGTTTATCATTGTTTTACTTATTTTATATAACAGTTTTAAGTATTTTATATTTAGAAGATATATTCATAGCTATACAGAAAACATTTTTTCTGGTGCATTTAAAAACCGCATAAGGGTTTATGCTTCTGAAACTTCAAGTACAGATATCGTGAATAAATAAGGAATATTTAAACAAAATTCTTGTTTAATTTGACATATTTCAAGCAGAATCTATAGGCATATGTTAATATTAACATTTTTTGTTACAAGTAGAAGAAGAGGAAGGGACGTGCACAGAAGTTCAAATGTTTCATGACGAATCCGCGATGCTGATAAATGGATCACTCTACTCAAAATTTAATAATTTAGATGACCCCAATTAATCAATCAGTGTTCAACAGATTGTAAGTTGTAAATGTAAAGATTAATAAAGTGCAATTAACGTTTAATAAAGTTAATGTTTTGCAAACTGAAAAAGTTGTTGAGACGATTTCTAATGAATATTCTTGGTTGTAAAGATATGTACAAAATAAGAAATATGTTCGATGAATTGCTTTAGAACGTTAAATTCCGTGAAGGATAATATCATTAACGCTTTTTTGTGAGCACGTAACATGCATTTCGAACGGGAGATGAGCTCTTTTTGAACTTGTGGAAATGAACTTTGTTTGGGAGTACTGAAAAGTTTCTGCATGACATTTGAGTTCGTTTCGACCACTTCATTATCACGCCTCAGAGCGATATTTCAACTTATGGAATGTGTCTTCAAGCGGAAGAATAGTTCTAGTCCGAATTCTCATTTCATGCAAAAAAACATATATAATGCACTCAAAGCTGTTTGACTATGTCTTTCCACAATTGGATAATAAGTTTCGATCATTTTATTCTATCGTTCTTAATGCATGATTTGATTTCAGTAACGTATTTATGTCAACCGCTAGTTATAACCGGATCTTACCATTATAATAATACATATTGTATTTTCAAATTATGATGACAGTCGTAACTTCAATGCAAACATATTTCTACAATTGACACATCGACGCCCTGACATTCCGTTGTAAGTGTTATGTTTCACAACGCAATCAATTTATAAATATAGATAGGTTGAAATATGATTAATTGGCATCATTACAAAGAAGTGAATAAATAGTAACAAAAACCGGACTATAACCTGAAAATAGTATAGAAGATAATAGAAAAATCAATCTGAAAATAAATGTAGAGAAATAGATATGGTATATGATTTTGTTACCCTGTGACTCGTCTGACCCGATCCCGTAAGAAGGAGCAGTCTAGTGGTAAACCGGTCGAGCAACGACCTGTGTTTGATTACCAGTCTACCTGAGAGTTCCTATAGAGTTGGACCGCGTAAGAGATAGATTTTTGTTTGGGTTCGAGTATAAGAATTGAGTAGCATGGATTAAATAATTGAGTTGTTTTGATTTCAGCCGGTTTGGATATGTTGCACTTGAATAAAAGTAAAGTTAGGTTTTTTTTTTCTTTTTTTTTTTTTAAGAATAAGCTTGTGAATAAATGAATTAAATAAATTAATAAATTTCGAGCTGAAAGTTTTACCAAAAAGCCGTTATGAAAACCTAATCTAGTTTGCCGAGGTGCCCAACGAGAGGCCATCGCTATACAATAATAAAATAATATTTTTTTATTAACTAATATGTGAATCAATGAACTTCGGATTGTAACTTATGCTACAATTATGAAAAGAGTTTGTAGTGACTCACCACCCTGTCACACGATTGTCGCGCCAACTCCGACATACGCGGCGAACACCATAACCAGTAGGGCTGGCACGAGACAACACGCTGGTGGTACTACCATGGCAACAACGAGAGGAGACGAGCCAGTCGTGGCTGAACAGTGAAGGCGGAGGAACACGATCACACTGGGTCGAGGTAGAGGAAATAGTTAATACAAGAGGAGGGATTAACAACGGAACGTGAATTAGGTTAGTGGACGCAGATGTACATTATTTGGTATAGTTCAATAAATTCTTAAGAAACAACTCCCGACGCGCTTTTGTATTTTATTGAACGTCGCACATTTTCATCCACCACATTGGGCGTCCACTACAAGTTCTTCCGATGTTTGAATCAAGCACGGATGCTCATGATATCGAATGCGGGTGACTACGATGTCCCTCCCAATATACCGAAATCTGTATACATTGAGATGATTTCCTATAAAACTGATATTTTTGATGATTTAACCGGCTGACAATAATGGTACTTAAATCGATTTTCAAGTTGCCAAGATAAATCACCGTCACAAACTACAATAGTTAGGTAAGGCACAGATCAAACTTCACAAAGAAGAAGGCGAACCTACCAGATTTATATTAAAGACATTATTGAGAAGTGCTGACGTGGTCGATTGAGAAGCGTTTTTACAACAAATTTTCATTTTCGTTTTTTTTGTGGTTCTGGGCACCTTTTCTACAGCTGCATACATTGGCATCAGCGAATTTTCAGAAAACGATACGTAAGACATTCAGATTGTATTGCAAAATAACCACGTTTTCACAAAGTGATACATCTACAGAGAGCGAGTATTCTCAAAGTGATACCACAATCTAAGTTTATGCGACTGATACCTCTAATTTATTTTGTCCTCCCATTCTAACAATCACACGAGATGTTTGGATTAAATTTCGAAATATAATGTCATAGTATCATTGTGGATTGTTTTGCAGCGAATTAAGCACGTTTGTTATCATTGTGAATTATGTATGGAGAACGAAGAATATAACTCGCTTGTTGTTCAAATTGACCGAGGACGAAAGCACAGGCAACATAACCAATCGTACCAAAAATTGTATATACACATCTGTCATGATAGTGACCGCCACCTGGTGTGTACTTTTGTAGGTTGTTGAACCAATCTGTAGATAGTTCAGTGGAGTTGAGTTGGATAGAGTTCAGTCGATGGCTAGAGCTGGTTGAGTTATAAAGTTCTTAAAAGTGTTCTAATTTTAAAGTCAATAAACTATTCTTAAAACTAATTATCAAGTCTTATTATATATTAAAGCATAACATGGCGCAGTCGGTAGGGTTGCGAGTAAAAAGGAGGATGCAGTTGATATGTCAAGATTCTCGGCACGTGGCGAAGACAACGACAACGATTCGCCGCCATTGTTACTAGATCAACGCTTGGAGGCCCCGTTCAAAGGTTTTTCGGGCAAACCAAGAAGGCGTCCGCCTGTTCTACAAATAATCCCTGAAAACGAATTACTTGACCTAGAGGTAAACGAGGGTCAACTATTAGACGTGGACGACCAAAACGATACGATGGAGTCATCCATGCGGCCCCCCGCCGCCCTCTCGTTCGAAGGTAACCTCAAAGGAAATTGGCGCAAATGGAGACAACGTTTCGAGCTCTACCTGAAGGCGTCCGGACTCGATACGACGCCCGCAGAACGGCAAGTAGCAGTTTTACTTCATGTGATAGGAGACGAGGCGTTGGACCGATTCGACACGTTTGGCTTGACGGACGACGAGAAAAAAGTGCTACAAAATGTGATTGATGCTTTCGAAAACTTTTGCGCGCCCAAAGCAAATGAAAGTGTGGATCGTCATATTTTCTACACACGAAAGCAGCAACCAGGTGAATCTTTTTCGTCGTTCATCACCGACTTGAAAAAGCTGAGCAGTGTGTGTGGTTTTGGTGCTCTCCGTGACAGTCTCATCAAAGACAGTGTGATCTGTGGTGTGCTGAACCAGGACTTGAAAACAAGATTGTTGAGAGAAGACGATTTGAACCTGGAAAAGTGCATGAACATTTGTAAGGCCGCCGAGCTGTCACAGACGCAACTCAAAACATTGGAGGCAGAGGCAAAAGTCAACCTGATAAAAGAATAGAAAAACAAAAGTCAACCGAAGCAGAAAAAGAAAAGTAAGCAGCCAAGCAGTACGCAACCGTGCCAACAGATGGCAGCGCACCAGTCACCGCAGACGCAGCAGTCCAGCAGAAAGCAGCAGTATCAACAGATGGCAGCACAGCAGTCACATCGAAGGCCGTGTCATCGTTGTAACAAGTTCCATCCCATGAACCAGTGTCCAGCGTGGGGGAAAAAGTGCTCAAACTGCGGTAAGATGAATCATTTCGCACAAGTTTGTAGAAATCAAAGTATAAATTTTAGTCAAAATCAAAATGAAACTTTTGAAGTAGAATCGTTATTCATTGGAAATATTTATTTTTCACAAAAAAATGAAGACTGGTGCGAAACGATTCAGATTGACAATCAGTACAAAGTAAATTTCAAATTGGACACCGGCGCACATCGAAATGTGATTTCACTTAAAAAAGTGTGTACTTATGAGCCAGAACTTTAAAAATTTTCTGCAATTTTAAAAGTATATGGCGGAAGCCAAATTCCAGTATTGGGAAAGTGTTTTTTGACATGCATATTTTAAAATCGATTTCCATCGATTTTCGAATTTGTTGTGGTTGATGGAAACTCAAATGTACCAACCGTGATTGGCTCACCTTCATTGAAAAAGCTTAAACTTGTAGAGAGAGTCAATGTTATTGAAAAAAAACAAGAAAAAAGTACTTTCAAAAGTGAATTAGTTAAAAAACACAAAGACAAGTTTTTAAAGTTTTGTGCAGAGAGTGATTCGGTGGTTGGATTTCGTAACCGAAAAACTTTAAAGACAGCTGAAGAGCCAAAAGTAGATTTGGCACTTTACGAATGGTTCAGACAAGAGCGTTTTAAAGGCACTCCAATTACAGGACTGATGATACGAAAAAAGGCTAAAATATACCACACAAAACTAAACATTCATTCTGAGTGTGAATACTCCAACGGGTGGTTGCAAAATTTTAAGAATAGACATGGAATAAAAAGACTTAATGCTGAAGGAGAAAAATCTTCAGCAGACTATGTAAGTGCCACAATGTTTGTAGAACAATTAAATGAATTGATATCAACGGAAGATCTTACCAGTGAGCAAATTAATAATGGGGACGAGACAGGCCTTTTTTGGAAGTGTTTGCCCGAGAGCAGTTTGGTTTGTCATAATGAAAGATTCATAGATGAACATAAGGTGTCAAAAGAAAGACTAACCACTTTAGTTTGCGCTAATGCTGCTGGTACACACAAGTGCAAAGCTTTAGTTATTGGTAAAAGTGCTCGTCCAAGAGCCCTAAAATTGTATACGAACTTCCCGTAATTTATAAGGCCAATTCAAAAGCATGGGTAACGCAACAAATGTTTTTAGAATGGTTTAACAAAAACTTTGTGCCAGAGGTAAGAGAGCATCTTAAGAAAATCGGTCTTACGGATGATAGCAAAATCCTTCTGTTATTGGACAACTGCCCGGCATATCCAGACGTTCACGATTTTAAGGCTAAACACGTTATTGTGAAATATTTGCCACCGAATTGTACGTCCTTGATCCAACCGATGGATCAGGGTGTAATATGGAGTTTTAATTGCCATTATCGTAAAACTATAGTACAAAAACTAGTCTCGTCAAATAATAGAGAAGATTTTAAAAAAGAATTTAATATAAAGAAAGCCCTGTGGTCTATTGATAATGCTTGGGACGCTGTTACTTCTGAAGTTTTGAAAAACGCTTAGAATAATTTGCTCTGCCCAGATAATGAAGGTGCGTAGGCATATTCTTAAAATTTTATAAAATATTTTCATGCAAAAATTCATTGATTTTTGTTATAGGTATGGAAATATCGAATACGCTCGTGAATGTGGCACAAATAATCAATATTACGGATGACTTTACCACAGAGGATATAGAGACATGGCTCAAATGTGATGAAAATGCCTCCCAATTTGCTGTTTTGTCAGATGAAGAAATTATAAGAATGGCAAACAGTAACTCAGATGAACCTGAGCGAGACAATGGATTGGAAGACACTGATGAAGACGATGTAATTGTTTCAGAAACCACTTTAAAAGAAGCGATAGAGGCATCTAGCACATTGCTGAATTTCTTGGATAGCCTGGGTAGGTTGTTCCGGAATTACAGAGCAGGATAAAATTCAAGTTTATCGCATACAAGAAAAACTTATGAAAGAAAATTATAAGTTGAAAAATATTAGACAAACAACATTACACGACTTTTTTTAAGAAAATGTATTCTTTTTTTGCAATGTCCTTTTTTTGCCTCATGTTTTCAGTAGAAAATTTAATGTATACATACTTATTTAATTTAAAAATGTACATAAACTTCTTGAATGGTCCCGACCATCACGGATAATCGAGGCCCGACTGTATAAATGTCGAGAAAGTCATTATTCTGGGAATAAATATTCTAGATCGTATTTAACTACCGATCTAAATTTAAAATTAATGTACGATAAATTTATCAAAAAACAAAAACGAACTTGCGGAAAAAACATGTTCTTTATCTAAATACAAATCTGTACCGTCAGTTGGGGTTAGATTGGCGCTTTAAGGGTAACATTGGCCCAAAGTTGAAAAAAGTTTCATTGTGCTACAATGTAAACATAAGATAAATTATCGATTTAGTTCACGACTCACTGCATAGTCAGCATAACTGTTATGACTGCTGATAACGTTTGGGCTTTCTTCCATATTTCACCACGACTCCAGTACTGTTCGATCTTCAGTTTGAAAAAGTAGTGAAATTTGTTGTCTCCCAACTTTTACTTGCGAACACCTATTTTTTAAGAGTTACTAATAAGTAAGTGTATAATAATATTTTATATTCGATTGTTTCAAGTAGTTTTGTTGTAATAATGCTGTTTTCTTTGTTATTTACAAAACAATTCGGTTTTACTATTTCATGACAACTTTGCCCCAGATTTGGGGCTACTTTGGCCCATGATGGTGACTGGGCTAAAGTTATCCCAAGGCTTTCGATATAAAATTTGGGTAGTATTTTCTAAGCAGTTTCTTAAACAAAACCGCTTAAAATATTTTTTTTGTTATTCTAAGCACTAATTTTTGGATTATGTTGCAGGAAAAATGCCGAGAAATCGAATAAAACTTCCTGGAACAAGAAATTACGCCAACTACAAACCAGAAGTGTTAGAGGAATGCTTAGAGGCTATTAAATCTGGTAGCCTAACACAAAGAGCTGCAGAGAAAATGTATAATATACCTAGATCAACAATCAAAAATAAACTCAAAGGAAGTCATACAAAGTACATAGGACGTAAAAGAGTCTTCAGTGATGAAGAGGAGCATGTTTTTGAATAACATTTAATAAAAATGTCAGACTATGGGTTCCCTGTAGTTGAAATTGATTTGCGATATGTAGTCAAGAGCTATATGGACAAAAAAGTTGTCTTATTTGTCAGTTCAAAAACAATCCCCCTGGCTATGAATGGACAAAAGGATTCCTAAAAAGGCATGAAAATCTGACCCGTCGGATAAGTTCCAATATCAAAAAGGTCAGAGCTGAGGTAGATGCTTCACTCATCGAAAATTACATGGATAACCTCAAGGAAGAAGTTAAGGATGTTCTTCCAACTCATATATTCAATTACGATGAGACGAACCTTATCGACGACCCTGGGAACAAAAAGATTATCTGCAAGAGAGGAGCAAAATACGTGGAAAACATTTGCAATTTCACTAAAAGAGCAACATCAATAATGATGGCTGGAAATGCTGCAGGTGACCTCTTGTCCCCATATGTTGTGTATAAAGCCGAGCATATGTGGTCCACATGGACTGAGAATGGTCCTCAAGGAACTCGATATAACCGCTCTACAAGTGGGTGGTTTGACGCACTATGCTTTGAAGTTTGGTTCGAGTCAACAATTTTACCAGGTGTTAAAAATCTAGATGGTCCTAAAGTTATCATTGGAGATAACTTATCTTTACACATCAGTTTACATGTGCTTTAGCTTTGTGAAGATAATAATAGGTCTGTTCGCGTACGTGCTCGGAACATATTGCAATATATTGCAATATGTTTCAATCTCGAGATTGGCGTTCGCGTACTTTCTCAAGCATGATTTTTGAGAGAGTTTCGCGTGACGTCAAGGAGGGGAAACGAGCTCGAGCTTGAAAAATGTTACTAGACAAATTTGGTCGAGTAAAGTCGAGGTGCTTGAAAAATTCTTTGACAGCTGTCAGAGTTGTCAGATTTTCAAGTGAACATGGTTGATGTTACTCGAAAGCGTTTTCTTACTTTTCGAGTAACAGAGCGAAATTGTTCAAACCTCTCATTTTTCCTCGAGTAAAGTCTAGTAAAGTCTAGTAAAATTCAAAAGTACGCGAACAGACCTAATATAAGGTTCGTTTGCCTCCCTCCAAATTCAACACATCTATCGCAACCATTAGACGTTGCCTTCTTTGCACCAATGAAAAGATTGTGGCGTGACATCCTCCGCAAGTGGAAAGAGTCAGATTCAGGGTCCAAAATTGCAACAATCCCTAAAGATTTGTTTCTACGGTTGTTAAAAGAATTAATGACAAGTTTGGAAGAAAAGCAAAGAGACAATTTGACGTCTGGATTTGCCAAATGTGGAATTCATCCGTTAAACAAGCAAAGACTGCTACACCGTCTTCCAGAAAACCAACCCGTGGCTAAAGAGTCTATAGGAGAAGCATTTGTGGAACTGTTGGAGAAGAAAAGAGCTGAGTTTTTAACTAAAGATGGCCCGAGAAAAAGGAAGAAGAAATTGCAAGTGCCTGCTGGTAAGAGTATTACATTTCAAGAAGTTGAAGAAGCCAACAAACCTTCTACCAGTGCGTCAAAGAAAACACAAAGAACTTCTTCCAAAGTTCCCAAAAAGAATAACAAAAAAAGGCGCAATTCTTCTTCAGATGAAGATGATGTTGAGATGGTATTAGAGTCTGATGGCCAAAGCGAATCATTTTCCGATCTGGAAGTACAGGAAGAAGCAGACGTATCCGTTTACAGGCCTAATGATGAAGAAACACCAGTTAAATTCAAATCTGAAGACTTTGCTGTTGATAACTTTGTAGTTGTTAGATATAATGGACAGAAATACCCTGGCAAAATTGTTATCTTATCTGAAGAAGGACCAACAGTTGAATGCATGGAAAAGGGACTCAAGTTTTGGCGCTGGCCAGAAAAAAAAGATTGCCTGACATATGACTGGGCGGATATTTGTCAGAGGATCAATCCTCCAAAAATCGCTTCAAAGAGGAACCAGTTCCGTGTGCCAGAACTAGACAACTAGTAGTAGACGATCTACCTTATGTATGATGTAAAATGATTTCTTTCTTTATACCTACAATATAATTTAGTTTGTTTCATTTTTTTAATTTAAAAACTTGCATTTCTAAACCATTTCAGGTATGTTTTTGAAGTAGAAGCAGGCAAAATATGTCTGGTGGTAATTTTATCTTGTTTAACTTTAGCCCAACCAATACAAAACATAGGTTCTATACGGTTTAAAAGAATGGGACATAGTTACCCCAATTCAAGGCAACTTTGGCCCAAACATTAATAAAATTTAGTAATAATATTGCAAAATGATTGAGACGTCCAAATATGGTTTTAATTTAGAGATATAAAGTTGGTTTACACAGTAAGATACATTGAAAATTAATATAATCAATGTCAAAAGATATGGAGCTGATAAAATTATAACAAAGGTTAAGATTTGGGCCAATCTTACCCCAGCTGACGGTATTTTATAAGAATTTCAACTAAGGATTCGGGAACTCTCATGAAGATACATGTTCAGCTTGTAAAGAGAGAAATAGTTAAATCTAGCCTACTATTTAAAATATCTCAAACACACATGATACATTATGCTGTAGTGTCCCGAAACAAGTCGAAGGACGTTGAAGTTGATGTTCAAGATACCAACTCTGCTCCACCAGTAACTACTGATGTAAAAAAGAAAAATAAGTCATTTATCAAATTTGATTGCATCCAGTTGCCCAAAACTAATATGATATCTGCTAAAAAGAAAACTGATCTTGAAAAATTATTGAAGTTTTGTAATATACCGGATGATCCAGATGTACAAATGTGCTATGAAGATGCGCTTCAGGGATCAGGTCCTGACCAGGACAATATAAGACTGAACTACGATCATGAAGAACCAGTCGTATAGTTTTTTCCCTAAGAGGTCTCATTTTATGTTATTTTTTCTAAGTAAAAATAATTGAAATCCAAAAGTATTTTATTTATTTAACCTATATACGCCCCACTACTGATCACGGAGATATAGATAGCAAAGAGATATAGATCTTATCTTAATCCAACACAGTGGCCCAACACAGTGGCCCAGTCCGTGTTTTTTCTATGGAGTTTTGTCAAAGCGATACAACATCTGTAGTTGTATGGAAATTGGGAAAACGCTCAGATTAGGTCTTACGTTTTCATGAAATTGCGATGGTTTTAAAATTTTTTGAGCAAGTTATAACTTGTATTTACAGCTATTGTAAACTGAATTGCTATTTTATTTCAATATTTTACTATTAGACTAGTATATTAAAAAAAACGTCTACTGAAAAACCAATAAATTTTTTTTTTGTATCGCTTTGAGAAAACGCTCCTCAATTGACTTATCAGCAGATCCTTTACTCTGTACATTTTCATATATACACCTATTAACGAATCCTATCTCATTCCTACGGATTCCTTACCCCCCAGTAACTTATAGAATTTTTGGAATTATAAAGAGATTTTGTTTCTGTTATCTTAATATGAAATAAACAATATATGAATTTAAGTTTCTAGATGATCTCGACAATGGTTGTTTGGAATGCTTAACAATGGTTGTCTGTTATCTCTTTCGACAATGGTTGTCTGTTATCTCTTTCAAGGGCTAACCAAACATCATTATGATATTCGACAAAATAACGAATTCTCAAGCAGTGTTGTCACGAATTCACACATAGGATCAAAACGTAAGTCCCCACATTTATATTTCCGTCCTTTTATGAGCACCAGGTGTCGCGTTCGATTCAATTCATTCATACGATTGTTTGATACGATCACTCGATACGATTTCATTCATTCATTCGTGAATAATCATGCCCCAAACGATAAACGAACTTCCGTCTATGAATGAATGAGGATTCATTAGGCCGGACCCACACTATAGTGCCGATCACGGTTCGTTCGCGGTCCGATCTCGGTCTGGGAAAATATTCTTTAAATAAAAACATTGTGTGGATTCACACTATCGGTAACAGTCAAGTTCCGGTCGAATCCCATTCCAGTCGCGATCGGTCTTGTAGCAATTTTTTTTGAGCAGGATCGAACTTGTCACGAGACGCATCGATAGTATGAATGCTCTTTCGTTCCCGGTTCAGTCTTCTTTAACCCGTTGAAGCGACAGTTACATATATTGATTAAGTACATAAGTGAAAGTGATTATCTTTCTAAGTAATAACGATGTCTAAGCCAGTGTGGACTTTTGAAAAAGGTAATTTTTGCATAAATAATTGATTTTTAAAATGATACTTACAAATAACATAAGAATAGTAGTATTAACAGAATTTTATTACAGTTGCGATTGATACAAATTTAATAAATGATTACTATTTTTATAAAAGGAATCATTGTTAATTTTTTCCAGATGAATTGCTTATTGAACTGGTTAAAGGTAAACCAGGCTTATACGATTTGCAATTACCTCGTTATAGTGATAACAATTATAAGAAGAAAATGTGGGATGAAATTGAACCAATAGTAGAACTAACTGGTAAGTTTATTTAAAAACTATGATTATAAAAACTGCGATTTTTTTGTAATTTCTATTAGGCTATTATATTTCCCTGCCATGGTACTGAGCCTTCCGCAGAATTAAAAAAATCCTTGAAAATTTCCCTGGTTTCAAATGCCTCCCTCTGTGCATTTCCTCCTTGTCTTCTTATATTCTGCATATTGATATTTCTATTATCGGCACTGTCTACATTACCTTCTGTATTGATCATTCTGGTATTTCTTATAATATTATGCAAAATACACGTTGTTAGTATTATTGAGGTTGCATTTTGAGGATCAGCTATGAGTCTTCTGCAATATACTCTGAAAGTTTGTGACAAAATGCCGAATGCACATTCAACTAGTCATCTTCCTCGACATAACCGGTAATTAAATATTCTTTTTTCATCGTCATCAACACTTGATCTTGCATAAGGCTGCATCATATATGTTTTCAAAGGAAAAGCTTCATCTCCCAATATTACATATGGAGCCAAGATGTTTGTTCCTGGAAGTGGGGCGCTTTCAGGAATATTCAGTGTTCCATTCTCCAATCCTTTTCCAAATGCTGAATTGACGAAAATACCTCCATCGCTATTTCTCCCATAAGACCCAATGTCTACGGCTATGAATTTGTAATTAGAATCTACTAATGCTAACAGTACTATGGAAAATGTTTTCTTGTAATTAAAATATAAAGATCCACTATTGGATGGAGTATTTATTACGACATGTTTTCCATCTAGAGCTCCTAAGCAATTAGGAAAATTCCACATCGTCCACATGTCATTAGCTATTTGTAACCACTTTTCTCGAGAAGGCGTTGGAATAAATTCTGCCATTAAAGTTTCGTTTATAGCCGTACATACTTCGATAACAATTTTTTGTACTGTCGAATGTCCAAGGTGGTAGCTAAAGGCAATTGTTCTATAAGAATCGCCTGTAGCCAAAAATCTGGAGAAAAATACAATAAAAATAACAATTTTTGCTTTAATTTTTTAAATTCTGACATTTTTCATAATGTATTATGACTTTGTAAATTTTCAATTATGTAATTCAACATATTTCATTACAGGAGTAAAATCGCGATGAGAAACACTACGAGCTCAATATAGAAAGTATCTTGCAAAATTGAAAACGAAAAGTGGCCAAGCCGCTAAGAAAACTATTAAATGGCGATACTGTGATCAAATGCAATTTCTCAATGATTATCTTACTGTTGATAGACCACGAATATCGTCGATTGCAGATGAAGAAACGGACAACGAAAGTAATGGCTCCGAAAATAACGAGAGGGTTGTCGTGCAGGCGACTTCATTGAGACAGAGCAATGATAACGAAGAAATTATATCCGCCAATGATTGTAACCATTCAGTTCATCAATCGACAAGTGCATCTACCCAAACCCAAACAAAGAAAATGAAGCGAACAAATGTCAATCGCGAGAGCGCATCATCAACCTTGATGAAGTATATTTTAGAAAATAAGAAATCAGAACGTCCAGTAGATTCAATCGATCAGTTTTTCTCATTCATGGCTACAACTGTAAAAAACTTTTCTCCACTTGACCAGCATGTAGCAAAAAATCAAGTATTTTCAATTATAAATAAAATCGAGGAAAAATATTTGGCACCTGCTCCAATGTTTTTACCACCAGCACCTACTCATCACAGCCAAGTATCGCCTGGTCCATCGTCAGATTCATCATCAACATCTTATTTGGACATTTGTGAATCTAATGCTCATGGTTCATCACTTGATTGCTCAACACCATCATCAACATACTTATATACAACAACAGCCAGTTAATGTACTATCTTATAACATGGCTGACAGAAATGTAATTCCACCAATACCACCTGCCAGATACTACGATAGCTCATCAGGATTGCAAAGGTCTACTGCATCAAATGTACCTGTACCTGAAAATAACTTCCAAGTACAATATTCATCGACAATGCGACAAAATCAGGGGCTTGAAGAAAAGTATTAAACAAAAAATATATAACAAAGAAAAATTGATCCTTGCTGTTCAGTTCTATCCACTTCATGGAACGAGTCAACGTGCGTTACGTCGTGGGTGTCGTTTTGATTGAGATCGTCTTGAGAGTTTGAAATACTTTGGTTGGTAGCGTATTCCGTCACGAGTGAGGAGCTTGAGGGGTTACTTCCTTGTTGAGTTGTATGTCCGTCCTGAGCATTGTCGTCATGGTATAGTCTCAGGTCTCTGGCATTTTGCCGGGTGACTCTAGGCACCGAGGGAGGGGAGTCGTCCAAACTAGGCATTGAGGGTTGTGGAGCCGATTGTGGGGTAGGGCTTTGCAAGATAGGAGTGGGGTTGGACGAGGAGCTGGGTTTACCAGGAGATGTTTTCTTTTTTTTCTGTTTGGGCATCTTGCCCGACCTGCCACCTCTGTACTAGCGGTCAGTCGTCAAGTTAATACCCATAAAACCTTACCTGCTACGTACAAATCTGTACGTATAAGGGTTTATGGGTAAAGAATAAAAGAAAAAACAAAGTAAGTTAATTAATTTAAAACAAATGAAAAGAAAACACAATTCTTTACAGGCTAAGAAGAAGGATAAGGAAAAAAGAAAAATAAGAAGTAAAAAAAATAAACTTAAATCAACAAGCGAAAATGGGAGATGTAATTTATATCTAAAAAAAGGCTACGGTGAAGTTAATAGAGCGAACTTTAAGAGAACATAAACAAATGTAAAATCATGCAGAGAAATACAAGAGTGAAAGCCAAAAGTCGAAGAAAAAGTGGTAATGCCCAATAAATTTAATATAGTTACAAACGTGTCAACAGGATTTATCACGTGTTATTTCAAAAGCATGCCACGAACCATGAAAAATTAAAAATTAAAAACTAGGTCAAAGTTTATCAACCGAGATAAAACAGCTGGCAATTGACTTTAAATAAATCAGCAACCACATGCAAGTTGATGATAACTGACAAGTAGTGAAAATGCAAAATTATCAATTTATGCAGTTATCAAAAATTAACTCTGCCAAAAGTAAAAAAAACGCAATAAAGTTTGACCTTACAGCAGGCGACCAAGTACAAGCCAGATGCAGATGCTCCCGTCCGTTATCTTGTCCAGATGTTGGTTGGAAGTCGTCACTCCACGAGGCAAACCAGAATATGTCGTCGATCTTTTAGGTGCAGAATTCAGTTTATCCACTTCCAAGCACGTGATTCACAAGACGAGAAAAATTCGGTGTGCGTTCACAGCTGCCCACGTAGACGATTACACACTTTTGCACGTGTCAGGAAAAGTTCACAAAATTGCGGAGAACAAACGTTGTGTATTCACCACTGCGCACGTGGTACCCTACTTGCTGCCCACGTACACGGTTAAACACTCTTTAAATTGATCTCTTATAACTTTAGATAGAAGAACTTATTAAAATTCCGCACGTGTAAGAAAAATATTACGAACTTTGTTCGATACAAGATTGATTTCAGACTGTGATGTGTGCACTTCAAATCACCAATTTGATCTTCACTCTTTGGAGTTTGTCAGTTCCATGAAGTGGATAGAACTGAACAGCAAAGAGAGCTGTTAGAGCTAAACAATATGGTACCTTCACGACTCTCTTTGACCCAAAGCACCCCACACGCCAAATTGACTAACACACAACAACAACAACACACTGATATAACAGACAAAGAAGCTTTGCAACCCAGCCGGGATACGGTAGAACGCCACTCATCCACCGAAGACGGTAATGTTAATTTACCAAACATGCACTCACAACTAACCAACACAAATCGCTTTGCTCCGTTGGATAAATATCCCAACATTACGTTGGGCGAGGTACAGAGGACGCGTCAAATCCCCACTCCAGCAGTGCATCGTCCCCCGACCCAACTTAACAACACTCCTAGAAAACAAAAAGTTCCCCCAATTGTCTCTTACGGTGTCCCTATCAAAGATTTAACCGTAGCTCTCAGATCACTGCTCGGCCATAACAACTTTAAGTTCAAGAGGCTAAATAATAACTGCTCACACATCCTGACAGAATCAATTTCTGATTATCAGAAAATTAGGGATCTTCTAACCTCAAAGAACCTTAAGTTTTTCACGTATACCCCCAAAGAGCTCAAGCCTATATCGCTCATACTAAGAGGAGTCGATGCAGACTATACTGAGGAAGAAGTCACCGAAGCACTTACGGAGTTAGTACCTAACCTTACACCTCTTAAAATTTCGAGGTATAACACGCCCACCTCAATGAGGATGGGGAAACAGTTACACCTATTCTTGGTCCAAGTTAGCCAGTCAACTAACTTGAAAGAAATCACCGCCTTAAGATACATCCTGAACCAAAAAATACAATGGGAGAACATCCAGATTAGGCCCATCACCCAATGCAAGAGATGCCAAAGGTTTGGACATATTTCCCAGAACTGCAATCTTGCATACAGGTGCGTAAAATGCCCTAACACACATCTTCCAGGTAAGTGTAGCAGAGCAGACCGCAATGAGGGTGAACCATACTGCGTCAACTTCTCCCAGTATGGACATCCAGCAAACTACAGACAATGTCCGAAGTATAATGAATTCCTTGAGGTTATAGAGTCAAAAAAAGAAGCACTAAGAGCAGAAGGCCGAAACAAAGATGATATGGCTCGGAGCCTTAGGCGCAATGATGTACCCTTCACTTCGGCCTTAAAAACGGGTAATGTCCATCTACAACCCAGTACCTCAGACACCCAAACTACTAAAAGCGTCAAGCTTCTTCCACCCGAAACACCTGCCAGCAGATCTAAACCCTCATCTTCAGCAGCTTCAGCTACCAATAATTCCATCTCAAACAATCTTGATTTCCTAAACGCGCAATTCAAGAAATACTTCAACGCTGACCTGATGGAATTCGCGTCTAAAATAAACAAAGTAGTAAATTTCTTGAAAGGCAACCCAGACCCATCAGAAGCCAAGCAAACACTCTTCAATTTCGCATATGATCTCGCCCCTTTCATCGATCAACTAAAATAAGGACCTGCAATCGCAGATTACAAATTCTTACTCTTAACTGCAACTCAGTGAGAACATTAACCAGACAGCACGAACTAAACCTAGTACTGCACAAATATAACATTGACGTAGCACTACTAACGGAAACCAAATTAGACGATAGAACAAAAATCAGAAATAGACTGACGGACCACGAAATTGTCACCAGAAACAGACAGAACAGTCGCGGAGGCGGAGTAGCTATTGTTATTCCACGCAATGTTAAGTACGAAGTACTTAACTTGCCAGTATTTACCTCAATAGAAGCTATAGCTGTCAAACTGACTTTGACTAACGGATCACACTTAACTTTTGTATCGGTGTACCATACCCGGTCAATTGGAGTGTGCGACCTTATACTTCGTGACCTTGAAAGACTTGGACAAACGATTAAAGAAGACCCATTTATTATTGGAGGGGACTTTAACGCACACAACGAATTCTGGAACAGCCAAATTACTGACGCAAATGGAAAAACTCTGCTTAACTGGGTTACAAGTCTGAAACAGGGCAGGATCTATGCTACTACTCAACCATCCTTCCCTCGCACAGGTGCCTTTTTCGACCTAAATATCGTCCATGAAGACATTGAAGTCCTTACTTCACTGCCGGGCCTTAATGTACTCCGATCCATAGACAGCTTTTCCGATCATCGTGGCGCACTTCTAACACTTGGCCCAAAGATAATACGCTCCACCAACTGGCGTATTAACAAATTTATATATGACGAGCCTGTTCGGCATTTTAACTTCAGTGCTGCGAATTGGATTAAGTTTTCCAAGAAGGTGCAGAGTGGAATTGCCGATCAACTCAACCACATTAAGAGTGATACCAATCTTTCGAACCAAGAGATTGAGAGTGAAATCAGTGCCTTCACTGCGACTATTGGTCTCTGCATGCAGACCTGTATCCCGAAAGTCAATCACACGAGCAACTATAGCGTTGAGCGACATATAGGCATTAGTGATCTGAATAAGCAACTGAATGGCATCTCTGATTTCTTTCGAGTTTGGAGACTCAAGATTAACACCAGTAAGTGTGAGGCCATTCACTTTAAAGGTAAGGGCTCGCGCTACTGGAAGAAGATGAGACGTCATTCAGGCCCAAATATACAAATCATGGGACAGGACCTAAATGTGCTAAGACAAATCAAATATTTAGGTTACATCATCTCTGACACCCTCAAACCCAATGTCCATGTGAGAGAGAGGTTGAGAACTGCAAAGACTGTGAAACTATCCTTGAACCACCTACTGAACAAAAATAGTGGAATGGACAGAGACATAAAATTACTTATCTACAAACAGTTAATTAGACCAACATTTACTTACGGAGCGCATATCTGGAACGGTCTGATACCCATGACCACGGCAAAACAAATAGCAATTTTCGAAAGGCATTGCCTACGAACTGTCGCAAGGAAAACTTACAAAAGACGGACTTCTGACCAAATTCTCGCAACTACAATAACTAATACAGAGCTTTATGCCTCTTTTAACTGCCCCAAGATATCAGACCACCTTAAACACCTTCAAGCCCGGCACCTGACCCGACTTTTACTGCATACGAACAAGCTACTTAAAAACGCTACCCCAATACACGACGATCTTAAACTTCAATACGAGTCGCAACGACTCAAACCTATCCAACTCCTATACACACCTCCTTACCCTCCTATTACCCTACAATTTCTTCCGATCCCGATATCCATTCACCCGACATACACCTCAATCTCATACAAGCCCATCTTTGAAATAAATAAAATAAAACACAATTCTCACTTTTCTTTCTAGCATAATTGTATTCTAAGAAAACCACAACTTTATTTTGTCAACCGCTTAGGTTTTTAATGACTTTTTTTACCTAGGGTTAAGATCACAATAAACTTATTTTTGTACTCCTCCTTACAACTAATTATAATAGCATGTAGGTACTTAGATAAAGTTAGATTTAAACTAGCTGTTAAGTACGATTTAGTCAATACCATTGTATAGAAGTTATTCATTTTAGATATAAGTACATGTAAATTAAGTCACTGAATAAATAAATAAATAAAAAAAAAAATTAACTGAAATTGATATGAAGAATTTAACCTTTACAAATGCAAATAAATATTTTGATTCCTTTATAATAACAATTTATAATTAATAACTTTAATGAATGTTTAATTCCAATAAATGATACTTACCTCAAACATACAATGAATTTTTGGTTTTTTTTTTACTATTTTTGGGGTGATTTTCTTTAAAATCATTTCAAACGTACTCCAATCCATTCGACAGTATTGTAAAAATTTTTCTTCATCATTAATTAAATGACAATAGAGAGTGTAGTATTCTCCTTCCGTTCTTCTTTGCAGTAAACTTGGATGCACCCACATTCTTCTCCTTGTTTCATGTTTTTTTCTTGCGTTGATAATATTATCTTCTTCATCGAGAATAACAGATATAACAGCTAGTTCTTCAATCGAAAAGTTCAATGACATTTTTCGGCCGCGAATATTACAAGCAATTAAATACTTTAACGTTTATTTTATTATTAATTTTATTATTAATTATGAGCCAAAACATCCGACTTCAACTGTTGACGGTTCAAGACTGAATCGTGAACTGAGTCAGATTGTCTGATGTGGACATCGTTAGATTTTCCCAGACCGAGATCGGACGGCGAACGAACCGTGATCGACACTATAGTGTGGATTCGGCCTTACTCAACAACAAGTGGGTCGAGGTCATCTGATCGAGTATGCAATTTGTATCAATCGGACCATCGATCCTCTAGGCTCAAAGTCACGATCTTTATTTCGATACAGTTCATTCAGGCGATCCATACAATTGATTCAGGAGGACTATTCTTTCAGAAGTCTGCTATCTAGCCCGACCATGAACTCATTGCACAATGCATGGAATTTTAACATAGGGAATTTTGGAAAATATAAAATTTTTTAGTATCGTTTAATTTTTGGAAAATATTTAAATCCTTGGGATTGGCTAATGGATGGAATTGAAAGAGATATGAAGAAAGTTTTATTGGAGTGAAATAGCAAAACCAATCGAAGAAAGAAATTTTACCTTGTTACTTTACTTTGTGTGATTATTTTGAAAGATTTTGAGGTGGACAGCGACATATGTGAGTGTCTTTTACCGGAATTCTGTAATTTTTGAAGCGAGTTGAGTAACGGAATACGACAGTGATTTGGATTTCGATGTTAAATTTGAATTTGAAACTTGTTAATTAAAGGTAAAGAACTTTGAAGACATTGAGACATTTATTCGGACGTGGAGAGTGAATTGAGAAGGTTAAGAAAATTTAAAAGAATTCAAAAGGTTACGATTAAGAAAGAATTTTGAAGTTGACCGTTGAATGTGAAGAGATTCTGAAGACAGTGACAACTTATTTAGACTTGATATTGAACTAAAATTTTAAAGTGTGCACTGGAAAGGGAAGTTTTTAAAATAAGTTGATAGTTGAAGGTGATTCAAGCCAACCACAGAGGCCTGATTCAAGCCGACCATAAACGCGATCCTTGAATCATCGAAGAAAATAGGACGGGAACATCGTTAAGCGGAAATTAAGATAAGTGATTAGGTTGAGACTAGAGTAATAACTTTATGCTGAACGTGTGTTAAGTTAAATAAGCAGGTTGGCAGGATTAAATATTTGTAATATAAGTTAACGACAAATGCACGGTTCCCATGCAAATCACATTCCCAGACATAACATGACACCGAAAAATACCGTTCCCAGGAACGTGGAAAAACAACATTCTGATAAGTAGAAGTTTCCCACAGGTAAGTGCTGATTATACAAAAATTATTATCATAAATAGGGAAATTAGAATTAAGTCTAGTTGAGTCTAAATTTGTATTTTGGAAAGTCAACATCAAAAAATAAAGTTTGATTTTAAATAAAAATTTCGTTTTTTTAATTGAATTAAAGTTAGAAAATTTAACTGGCGCCCGAGCAATGACCATCGCAAGTTCGCTGGTGAAAAGTAAAATCGAAGTGCTCTTAGTTTGTGAAAGTTATTGAGTTTGTGAAATAAAAAGTTATTAAAATTATTACAAAAGTTAAAAAACAACAAATTAAAATTATTAATAAAACAAAAAAATTATTAATAAATTAATTAACGAAAATTAAAATAAAAAGTTATTAGAATTATTACAACGAAAATTGAAATAAAAAGTTATTAATGAAAATTAAAATAACGAAAGTAAGAGATTTTTAACCACAAGTCTAAAATTTATCAAACAAATTCACATAGTGAATAAAAATAAATTTATACAAAAAACAAAAAGTGAATAAAAATAGAGAATTTTTTTCTAATGAAGTTAAATATCACACATTGAATAAAAAAATAAACGAAAAAACTTTAAAGTTCACATAGTGAATAGAAAGTCAAACGAAAAAATACACTTAAAAAAAAAAAAAAAAAAAATCAATAAATAAATAAATGTGACAAGAAGCGTAAAATAAAATGGAAATAAAAGGTATGAAATAATAAAAATTATAAATATTGCATTGACTGAAACAGATGTAGAAACGCACAAAAAAGAATTGAGGTAGAACAACGAAGTGCAAAAACCTATAAGAAGTGTAAAAAGAAGTGAAAGTGAAATCGAAAACATAAAAATTATCACAAAACATAATAATGATATTATAAACAAATAAATAAATAGAAAAAATAATAAATAATAAAAAGAGCAATCGATTTATTATAAGTGCACCAGTGTGGTAACCAGACCGCCGACATCGATAATCAATAAGGAACCGGCTTCACCAGCACCGTGCAGGAAAAAGGACCAAAGCCTCCAGTTTCCTTGATTCAGCGGATGAGCGATCGTCTCGAAGAAAATGTGATGAATATAATTATTGCATTGTTTATATTCCACATTGCAAGGGGAGAAGTACAAATTCTGGACTACACCAACTCACAGATCATAACACTACAAACAGGATGAGCAAAAATTCGAATTGGAAATTTCAAAATAATACATGACATTGACTTAGGACAATTCGACGAAATCATAAAGAACATAACAAACACCCTGAAAAATGAAGTCACTGACTCACATGCCTTATTCCCATTCCTTAATCATGAGTTACTTCAAATCCAAGAACTTCTGGATGACCTAAAACCTAAATCAATTAAAAAACGATCTTTAGATTTCATAGGATCTGCTTGGAAATGGATTGCGGGTAATCCCGACCATGAAGACTTTGTCACAATCAAAGAAAAGATAAATGATTCCTTAGTTAATAATAATAAACAAGTTATAATAAATAGAGCCCTAAATGAAAGAATGAACAACTTAACACATCTAACTAATAACCTTCAAGCATTTAAAAAACAGTTTAAAACAGACATAACATGACACCCAAAAATACCATTCCCAGGAACGTGGAAAAACAACATACTGATAAGTAGAAGTTTCCCACAGGTAAGTGCTGATTATAGAAAAATTATCTATATATAAATAGGCGACACGTTTTTTTGTTATCCCTTTTACAGGAAACCAGGTGGACTTAACTGGATAAAAATTATACCATTCGAAAGATTAATTCTTCCTCTATGTGCATCACTTAATTTTTTTACTTAAATTTAATTATAAATAAGTTTAATTTTAAATTGAAATTAAAAAATTCAATGGGATAGTATGTGTAAGTTGAGCACACCCATAGCGTAGATGATGCTCTTGGGAAGAATGTATGCGTGCGATTGTTTTGATTTTTGCCTGAAGATATGCAACCATATGATGATTTTTGGTTTGTGTCCCTAATAAATGGCAAGTACTAAATTAGTTGAAAATCAAACCAAATGGATCAATCTTCTACTGGGGACACAAACCAAAAAAATTAACATATAATTGCATTCCTCTACGAAAAAATCAAAATATAGAACATAATTATTAAATATTATCATTGCCATAGATCACACGTTCGACTGAATAGCCTACCATTTATGACAAATACGTGTATTCTTTCCACTCAAACGTTTTATCTTTCCAAATGATAATGTGAGGGGTCAGGAGCAAATGCAGCCATATCACAGACAATAGGTGTATGTTCATTCTTTAGCTTTTTGCCTTGAAGAAGGCTAATAAAATTGCATTCTTCCAGACCAAAGCCAAAACACTGAACATATGGCCACAGACAATAATATGGATGCATTACCACAGATAAATTTAAAGCCATCGTTTGCTTATACCATTATTTTTTGCTAATTTGATAAAAATATATGCAAATTTTATATAAAAAATTAGAGAAAGTCATAATTTTAAAGTTATCTCTAGAAAACGCGAACTTAACTTTCACGAATATTTATGGAAAGCAAGCAAAATTCTGAATTTTATCATATTTGCTAATTTTTCTATGGACCCACATTTAAAAACATAATTTAGAGAAATATGATGTATGGCCAAAAACTGGGAAATGACAAAATAATGGGGAATGAACATATATATAAACTTTCTAGAATGCTTTGTTTAGCTGCTACGAGCGAAAAACTATTAAAAAAGTGTTGTTTATGAGGAACTTTAAGATCTTTTTGGTGCCTCATTCAATGAAGCTGTACGTTGACGTGCTGAAAGAGCTTAAATGATTGCTACTGCAATCACCTGTTTACTGACAATGCTACTGTATATGGAAAGCCATGCGCGAGCTATTAGAGTGAGCATAGCGATCGACGGGGGTTGGCGAGCGTAGCGAGCATGGGGCGCCCCCCTAGTTATCATAAATAGGGAAATTAGAATTAAGTCTAGTTTAGTCTAAATTTGTATTTTGGAAAGTCAACATCAAAAAATAAAGTTTGATTTTACAATAAATAAAAATTTAGTTTTTTTAATTGAATTAAAGTTAGAAAATTTAACTTATATTTGCATATATTTTAAATGTTTGTCTGCTAACCCTAACCGATATTGTCGGCGATAACACAAAAGCTTCAAGGTTTTTAGAAGACTTGGAGTTTGTTCCGTCCCAAACTACGCTACCCCCTACATGCTGTAATGTTCCAATGAGTGTTGAAATATCAGAAAGAACAAGGTTGGGTTGGATAAGACGTTGTCCAGAGCCACATACCAAAAATTTGTAGAAGAAACAATGCAAAGAGACTTTCAACCCCTCCAATGGAACATTTCTAGACGGCAATCACTGCAAACTGGAGACTTGCGAATTCTTAGCACTAATCGGCTACTTTATTTTTAAATCTAAAACAAACGATGTTCTAGACCATTTTAAAAATTGGAGGCAACGTTGGCATCAGAAGAAAAGGACAACGGTAAGTAAAACAACGATTGTTGAATACTTCAAGTTTTTCCGGGAAGTAGCTCACATCATAATATCTGTAGCGACCACTTAACAAACTGCAGCGACTACTTAATAATGTAGCGACGACTGAACGAAAAGCGATTAATCGGACGCAGCCAGAATCAGCGAAGGGAGAATCACTTGACCACCCACGACTAATGAGAAGTCAACGTAGGCACGCGGATGATTATAAGTCGCCTGAAGAGACGCTTCTATCAGGGGTCAGTCGATCAAACGAGAGAAAGCCTTAGTCACTCATCACCCGCCGAACCAGCACCAGCCTAGACGAACAAGTGTAGAAGCGACAATACATTAGGAATCCATTATTGGTACAGTGAAAGTGTACATAAAGTAAAATACATATTGAATACATACATATAGTTTTAAGTTTTTCTAATATTAATCGTACAAGAAATCAAATATTTCCTTCACTCATCATCCGCCGAACACACCACCTTCAAGATCCCCAAATATCAAATGAGGAAATAAGATTAGGTGGGCAAGGAAAGACAGTTCAAATCGATGAAACTTTCCTGACAAAGCGGAAATATCATCGAGTTCGTTTCACCAGACAGATGACCATGACGATCCTTGGAATTATATGCAAAGAGGACAAGAAGGGCACATACTTCCATTTAAAGTATAAAAGCAAAAAGCACAAGTGGAGATATACAGTAGCGAACATTCAGTTTCGTACGGTGATATTGAAATTTTTATGATTCTGTCAGGGGGAAGAAATTCTTATTCCGCATTGTTGTTTTTTTCAAGAATCTCTTCTTAATAGGTTTTTAATTGAATTCCGCCTCCAATTTTCAAACTAAACCCTTCTAAGTAGTATTACAATGTGCATTTTGTTATCAAGTAGATAAAATTAGGCAACATTCATTTTGGTACGATGACTGTCTAGACATGCGATATCAGTACCCTTGAGGAGCAACCACTTAGCAAAATGTGTTTTTTATAACGCAGGCACCATTTAACTATGAACATGTTAAAAAATGAGTAGCAACCCATCAGTTCAAAATTAATTTTGATTATCATTATACAAGCAATTTTTAAAAATGGGAAAAAATACTACGATGAATTTAAGGTCTTTAGTTATTTACCACAGGAAAAAGGGAAAAGTTTGAGCAATATTGGCGAAATATTGAAGGCTCCGAAGTCAACTGTCCAAAGCATATGCGATAGATACTACAAAGAAGATAGGTTGGACAACAAATCCAGTTCAAAAGGACCCCGGAAAATCACACCCTCTGACGTTAAGTTTATTCTGCGAGAAATAAAACGTGACCCAAAACTGCCCGCTGTCGAAATCAATAAGGGATTGATGGAGTTCAGCGGTACAGTTTTAAACCCGATCACAATCAGGAGAGTTCTTAAAAGACATGGGTTTTTTTCAAGAATTGCCAGAAGAAAACCTCTTATAACAGAAATCAACCGAAAGAAGAGGCTAGATGTTGCATTAAAGTACAGCCACGAAGGCCTCGACTATTGGAAGAAAGTACTCTTTGTCGACGAGAGTAAGTATTGTGTGTTTGGCAGCTACAAAAAGTGTGGAGAAAAACCAACGAAGCCTACAAAACCAAAAATCTGTGTTCTACAGTGAAGCATGGCGGAGATAGCATAATGATTTGGGGACTAATGGGGTACAGCGGTGCAGGAAATTTTAAGTTCATAGACGGAATTATGAACAAAGAAGTTTATTTGAGCATTTTGAAAGAAAATCTTATAGATTCTGCGGAGAAATTAAACGTAAAGGAAACTTTCCACTTCTACCAAGACAATGACCCAAAGCATAAAGCACACGTTGTGAGGCTTTGGTTGTTGTACAACTGCCCAAAAGTACTGGAAATTCCTCCGCAGAGCCCAGACCTCAATCCAATCGAACATTTGTGGGAACATATTGACCGGAAAGTTCGGCAAGAGCACAATGTTCGTACGAAAGCCGATTTGAAGAAGGCGATTGCACAAGAATGGGCTTCCAATTCTCCAGAAATCACCAAAAAACTAGTCGAATAAATGCCTAATAGACTGGAGGCGGTTATAAGAAACAAAGGTGGTCTAACAAAATATTAGTCACTAATATTCTGGAAGAAGTTCGTGAGGTTATGTAATGAACACATGTAGTGGTACGAAACCGAATGTTTCTGATTTTTTGGTATGTTTTTTGAAAACAAAAAAAAAAAAAATATTCTGCTATGGCTAATGTACCTATTTTGTATTAATTTTTGTTAATCTGTAGTTAGGATGTTAAACTTTTAAATAAAATTATAAAAAACAACAAAATCATTATATCTTTCTGCATAACAATTTTCTACTTTCATAAATTGTTGTGAAATTGTATCGTACGAAAATGAGTGTTTCCTACTGTATATCGATTTACGGATCCGCAAACGTCTTTTGTTTGCACAGATAGTGCTAAACAATATCATGGAATAGAAAAAATCTTCTCAGAACATACTGTGCATTTGAAGAATAATCACAATAAAGGCCAGTATGTAGATGCAAACGATCCCCGAAACACAACAAATGTCCTCGAGAACTAGAATAAGTTACTTAAATCCACTATTAAAATCCGGCAGACGCCAAATTTAATTGAGCAATACAGTAAAAGCTCCTTATTCACGGTTCGCTTATTCCCGGTTTCGGTATTCGCGGACTGTAAAAATGGGACCACTTCTTGCATTCGCGGCTGGAAATTTCCTTATTCGCGGAATTCCTACTCAATAGGAATTTTCTCTCTTTGTCCTATGATCAAAGCCAGACTGCAAATTGTTACAAAAATCAAATCATAAATGTTGGCGTCTGGCTCGCCATCTGGTTTGTTATCTTTCCTTTCGCGATAAACTTTCCAAGCCAGACTGCAAATTGTTATCAACCCGCCGCTTCAGGTATGTACAAAAACCAAATCATAAATGTTGGCGTCTGGCTCGCCATCTGGTTTGTTACCTTTCCTCTCGCGAAAAACTAATAGTGTTTCAACACTCAACAGTCGTAATGTAGTAACAGTCGTTTTAGTCCTTCTCAACAGTCGTTCTTAACAGTCGTGTTTTTATAATGTCTAGTAAAACTAAAGCAAAATTATGAAAGCGGAGAAGAATGGTGTTGCCGCTGAAAATAAAAGTAGTAATGCTTGACCGTTTACGGTTTGGCGAGTCATTTTGATCAATCTCACGACCTTTTGATGTCAATGAATCAACAGTACGATCAACAATCCATCAAAAAATCCGATTACAAAATTAGGAATTCTGCAGCTTGTACATCGGTATCGGTAAAAATTGTTCGTGATCCAGCAATTGAAAAAATGGAAACTGCGTTATCATTATGGATCGAAGACTGCAATCAGAAATGGATGTCACTATTTGGCCCTATAATCCGTGAGAAGGCAAAGCGTCTTTACTTACATTTTAAGGAACCTGGTGGTGAAGTAGGATTTCAAGCATCGGAAGGTTGGTTTAATAAATTTTAGGTTCGAGAATCTCTTCATAGCATCAAAATTGTTGGAGAGGCTGCAGCTGCAGATACAGTAGCAGCAGCTAGTTATCCAGAGAAATTTTCAAAGCTGATTTATGATGGCGGATACAAACCGGAGCAAGTGTTTAATGTAGACGAAACAGCCCTATTTTCGAAAAGAATGCCAAACAAAACTTTTATATCCAAGAGTGAAAAAGTCGCACCTGGTTTTAAGGCAGCAAAAGATAGAGTTACATTTCATCTATGTTCCAAACCATCAGGAGATTGTTTAATTAAGCCACTCATGCTTTACAGATCGCTAAATCCTCGCGCTTTGAAAAATCACAATTAGGACAACCGCCAGTGTTTTGGCGTTCAAACAAGAAAGCGTGGGTTACGAGCGTGATGTTCTGTGATTGGTTCAGCAATTGTTTTATTCCTGAAGTTGAAACATATTTGAAGAAAAATAATTTAGACTTTAAGGCAGTTTTAGTTTTGGAAAATGCTCCTGGTCATCCTTGCGAGCTCGAAGCTATGCATCCGAATACAAAAGTGATATTCTTGCCTCCGAATACGACAGCTTTACACCAACGTACGGACCAAGGAATAATTCAGGCCTTTAGGCTTTATTACATCAGACGAACCGTTAAAATCACACTGGATGCTATGGAACGTGATCCTGATATGAACATTATGCAATGCTGGAAAAATTTTGACATAGCAAAGTGCATTGTTAACGTAAAAGAATCGTTGCAAGAACTCAAAGCATCCACATTGAAATCATGCTGGAAAAAGCTGTGTCCTGATCCAGTTGTCTGTGATAATGAAGAGTCTTTGCAAGTACGAACATTGACTGAAAACATTGCTCACGTTGCAAATGGACGTGGTGGTTTTGAATAGATAGAATCAAATGGCATTCAAGAGTTGCTTGCATAGGATGAAGACTTAACTGAAACCGACTTGGAAGAAATGGAAGAAACTCATTCCATCGAAGAAGAACCTTTAATTGACCCTGAGAAGGTGACATTGATCGAAAAAGATTTGAGCGAAGGTTTACGGATGGCAAATGAACTGTGCGATTTCTTCATAAAAGTTGATCCTTCAATGGAAAGAAGTCTAATTTTCAAGCGGCAAATTGTTAATGCTACAGCTGAATACCAATCGGAATTAAAAGACCATTTAAAATCAGCAAAACAAGAAAAAATTATTACATTCTTCAAAACTTTGCATAATCCAGAGAATAATACGAGTATGTAATATGTTATGTGGATTTATAATTAAATCGCTCTTAGTTTAATCTACATATTATCCTTTTATTTTCTCATTTTGGAACGTATCCCCTATATTCCTATACAAACCACGATTCCGTATTCACGATTTCCGTATTCACGGTATAGTAATGAAACGTATACCCCGCGAATAAGGAGCTTTTACTGTATATATGATTGCATTATTACAAACAAAATTTTTTGGAGAGAACTTATCCAAGTGACAAAGGTTCCCAACTTATGCAGTTTTTTGAAGACATCAGAAAAGTGTTCCCTGTCTTCGTAAGAAGAAAAAGAGACGAGCCCTTAAAGTGTGTCACGATCGACGAGCCGACGTTGGACTCCTAAGGGTTGACGGATATCGTCCACCACCAGCGAAACGAAAGAGAATAGAGACAAGTCTACAAAAATTTCCCGAAATAAATTTTTGTGAAAATGAGGAATATCCACCTTCAGAAGAGGTTGAGGTGTCGGACCCACTAGTCTTCGTGAAAAATGAGGAGGAGGACCTTGCAGAATGCTGTAAATTTTCTATTTAGAGATAGGCGACAGGTTTTTCTGTTATCGCTCTTACAGGAAACCAGATTTACTTCCCAGGACAAAAATTATACCAGTCGAAAGCATATTTCTTCTTCCTGCATCAATTAATTTTTTTTTCTTAAATTTAGTTATAAATGTGTTTAATTTTGAATTGAAATTTAGAAATCCAATGCGAATGTATATGTAAATTGAGTACACGTATAGCGTAGACAATGCTTTTGGGAACAATGTATGCGTGTGATTGTTTTGCTATTTGCCTGCAAGCATATGATGATTTTTTGGTTTGTGTCCCCAATAAATGGCAACTACTTAGACTGTGTGCTAATCGACGGCATAACCTTTCGAACGACATTTTGAATTGAAGTTCGAACTTTTTTGACATTTGATACCTTCGCTTGTTACTAAAACTGAAAAAAAACTATTAACTTATATAACTTCAAGAATATATTTAAATACTAACGTTTTTTCCTGCATTCATGTGACGTTTCCGTTTTGTTTTGAAACTATCCCTCAACGGAACAATGAAGTGCCAATATAAAGTTGGCATTTTTGGAGAAAAGGAACTTTCGAAAATGTGACTTTGATATAATGCCAATCAAAATGTCAGTTGTATGAAAGTGCCGTCGATTAGCACACAGTCTTAGTTCGTCGAAAATCAAATCAAATGGATCAATCTTTTATTGGGGACCCAAACCAAAACAATTATTGAAATATTAAACATATGGCTGCATTTTCCATTAACATTACTTATCTCACATTATCATTGGCATAGATCATACGTTCGAGTGAATAACCTACCATTTATGCCATATACGTAATCTATGCAAAAAATAATGAGTGGCAAATGCAGCCATATCACAGACAATAACCGAATGTTCATTCTTTTGCTTTTTGCCCGGAAGAAGGCAATCTTTTGTTAATTGTATTGATTTGTGTCCCCAATAATGGAACTGATATATAATTGCATTCTTCGCTTTTTGACAAAAGCACGGACAAATGCCAAAACAATGAACATTTGGCCACAGACAATAATATGGCTGCATTTTCCATTAATATGACCGCAGACAAAATAAAATAGAAGATGTTGCGGGCCCATGTACGACTCGGTAATCAAATGAAGTTTTTGATTTTTGTTTGGATTACCAATTTTTGCTAATTTGATGAAAATATATGCAAATTTCATTTAAAAAAAAAAATGGAAAATCACAAATTTTACCATATCTAGAAAACGCGATATTAACTTTTACGAATATTTGCGGAAAACGAGCGAAAATCTGAATTATATTATATTTCCTAACTTTTGTATGGATACGAATTTAAAAACATAATTTAGAGAAATATGATATATGGCAAAAAGATGGAATAATGGGAGTTTATCGTACTTCTAAACCCCATAGAAAGCTTAATTTAGCCGCTTCGAGCAAAAAACTGTGAAAATGCAAAATCTAAATTTTATCATTTTTCCAAACATTTGTCTGCACACCTTTAAAACCTAAATTTAGAGAAATATGATGTACGAAGAAAAGGTTTGTTTGTTTGTGCAATAATATCAGATATATTTCAGTTAACATAAAACTTCATAATTTTGTTCAAATACATATGATCCACGGTCCCTGTGGTTTATTAAATCGTCACTCCCTCTGTATGCGAGATGGTCAATGCATCAAAAGCTTTTCTAAGAAGTTTCGCAGTCCAACCCAGGCCAATATTAATGGGTATCCAGTTTACATGCGTCGTGTTAATAGTATAACAGTTGACGTTCGTGGCCAATCTGTTGTTAACCGTTATGTTATTCCTTACAATCCATATCTTCTAGCGAAATTTTATTGTCTTCCAGCACATGCTGGTTGTTGTAAGACTTTTGCCCAAACTGCAATTATTCACAAATTGAATTCTTTGAAACTCCAATGGTATTGCATCCACTATTTTACTGAACGATAGAATTCTTCAAAAAGTTTTCAAATAACCTATACCCATTTTAGAGAATTCCGCATCAAGCCGCTCTGTAAACAGTGAACAAGCACAGTTCATACGATCTGCATCTATCATTTTCACAGATGTGATTTCAATATGCCATTTAAACTTTTCGGAGGTAAGACTATTTTACTCTGTAGAGATTTTCGACGAACATTCCCAGTTGTACCTCATGGTACACGTGTATCACTTTTTGAGAATTGCCTGACTTCATGGTCCGCATTTTCGAAATTCCACAAAATAACTTTGAACCAAACCACTAGAGCAGGCATGACCAACCTTTTCAAGATTGCGTACAATATTTGATTTAAGCAAAACCCTAACGAGCCGCACATCTATAAAAATCCACAATTCATCCACAAAACCCCAAAAATCAACGTTTTTCAAACATTACCAAATATGGTCATAAACGCACGGTTTGGCGCGGGCGCGTATTGATGCGTCGGGTGCACATTTGAGTTAGTTTGTTTGCTACTTTCAAAGTGAAAACTACAAGATAATAAGTCAATATTTATTGTGCATTGAGTTTTTTCTCTGATAAACATGTCTGAAACAATTAAGAAAAAACGTAAAGTTTCGGAAGAACATCGCTGCTTTCAAGACTCTTGGATCAATAAGTACTTTTCCATACAATTTCAGGAGAAACCAACTTGCTTGATATGTCGTGAATCTGTAGCTGTTTTCAAAGAATTCAATATCCAGAGGCATTATGAAACAAAACACAAAACAAAGTATGATAATTTTACAGATAAAGCTCGCGAATCTCAGTTGCATTTATTAAAAAAAAAGTTTGAGGACGAGACAAGCGCTGTCAAAAGTATGTTTTCGCGACAGGTAAAAGGAAAGGATGACATCGTTACAGCAAGTTATAAGATCGCTAGCCTTATTGCGAAAGAACAACCAGCGTTCAGCTGTGGCGAGTTTATAAAGAAGTGCATCATCGCAGCTGTTGAAGAAATAGCGCCAGATAAATGCTCGGCATTCAAAGAAATAAGTCTTTCCCGGCCCACCATCGCTCGTCGCGTAGAAGACATCGGCCAAAATTTACAAGGCCAGTTGCAAACAAAGGCAGAAATATTTTCCTTTTTCGCCTTGGCTTTGGACGAAAGCACTGACATTTGTGATACAGCGCAATTACTCATTTTCGTATGAGGAATAGATCAAGAATTCACAATAACTGAAGAGCTTGCATCTTTACAAAGTATGAAAGACCGCACATCAGCAGATGATCTTTTTGAAGAAGTTGTGCAGTGCTTAAAAAGGTTAAATTTAAGTTGGAATAATCTTTGCGGTCTAACAACAGATGGTGCACCAAGCGTGATTGGTTCAAGAAATGGATTAGTGACTAAAGTTTTGCATCAAATGGAAATCCAAAACTTAGAGCTGCCATTACCTATTCATTGCATCATTCACCAACAGGCTTTGTGTTGTAAAATACTAGAAATGAACCGTGTCGTGAATGTCGTGAGAGACATTGTAAACTTCATTCGTTCCCGTGGTTTGAATCATCGGCAATTTCAAGCATTTTTGGAAGAAATCGGCAGTGAATTTTCCGATGTCCTTTACCACAACCAGGTACGCTGGTTAAGCCGAGCCCAAGTATTATCACGCTTTTTTAGCTTTCTTTCCGAGATTGAGATTTTTCTAACGGAGAAAGAAAAACCGTACCCTGAACTTTCTGATGCATCGTGGCTTTGGGACTTGGCATTCTTGACAGATATTTCCAACCACTGCAATGATTTGAAAAAAAAAAAAAAAAAAAAATTATTTTCAAACGCGTTTTCAGAAACTTAAAGGGCAACAAAATGTGCTGTTGCGTTTGATTGAAAATCCTTTCCAAATTGATGAAACTACAGTTCGGGAAAATTTTCAAATGGAAATTATAGAATTAAAAACCAATACTTATCTTAAAGACTTGTACGAAGAAAAACGAAGAAACTTGCCCAACTTTTATAAAAATCTTGCTGAGGAGAGTTTTCCCGAAATAAAAAAACTGGCGAAACGAGTTTTTTCAATGTTTGCGTCAACTTATTTGTGCGAGCAAACATTTTCAAGAATGAAGTGCATCAAGAGCAAAGAAAGGTCTCGCCTTTCAGACGATCATCTTCATTACCTACTGAGGGCCGCCACTACAAAATTTGAACCTGACATCAAGAAGCTGGCCCTACAAAAACAAACTCAAGTTTCGCATTAATTTTACCGTACTCTAATTATGTATTTTTAGAAATAAAACATTTTTCAAACCTTTTAACTGTTTTATTTTAGAAATTCCAATAGCGGAGCATAAATTAGCTCAGGGGCCGTATGGCAAAGGCATGCAGGCCACACATTGGTCATGCCTGCACTAGAGCTACACTTCATGAAATTGAATTCTTTGAATTTCCTAATTATTCAGGTACACTTCTGCCTTTTTCCTTTCAAAGAACTCGATTTCCCACCATTCTGGCTTTTGCCATGACAATCAATAAATCCCACAGGCAAACCTTTCAAAAAGTAGGAATATTACTGAGACAACCTGTATTTTCTCACGAACAATGATGTTGCAGCAAGTAGAGTAGAGCTATATATCTGAAACACCAGCGCAAAGTTATAGCAGGAGATGATTAAATTGTTGCAATAAGTATTGTTTATGAGGAACTTAAGGATCTTTTTGAATTCGCAACCGCATCCGCTAGGTTTTTGATAGTTTACCTCATTCAATAAAGGTGTACCTTGACGTGTTGAATGAGCTTAGATGATTGTTACTGCAGTCTGAACTAAATCACCTCTTTACTTACAATGCTACTGTATATGGTGCTCCGTGCGCGAGCTATTATAGTGCGCGCAGCGAATGTTGGGTTTTATTTTTGGTTCCAACATATTTAAACTCCTTTTTTTTATTTTTACATCTCCTTTTTATTTTTACAATCTTTCGGTGTTCAACAGCATTCTTTGCCTAAGCCTCTCAAAGTATTTACTGTAGTCACTCTCTTTTCCTGGCATTAATGCAATGGGCACCATTCAAAATAGTGTTTTGACTCAATTCTATTTAAACTCGATTTATTTCTCTCTCATTCACTATCTATTACATTGGTTGTTTCTTAGCATTAGTATTATCTTAACTTACTCCCTTACTTGGATAATGCGGCTTTCATGGCCCTCTTTTCTATCTTCTTGTTCTTTCGGTAACCCCACCGTTCCTGTTTCAGTCGGGTAATTCTTATGCTGGCCTGTATCCTCTCTTGCTTGGTTTGAGCTAGAACCCAAGCCTTTGTAGCCTCTTGAATCAATCGTCTATATCGACCCTCGACTCCGGTCTTCTCTTTCTTGGGTGGTTCCTCCGCCGATACTCCTCCAAGGAGATGGGACGCGGACCGGCTTTCGGGTCCTCTAGAGCGGCGTCTAAGGTTTTATTCATTGGTCGTATTACGAGGAAACTACCTATCTAACAAGCCGGTTCAAGGATTTTGCTAGATAGTAGGTTGGGAGCCTGGCTACCGTTAAATTATTCGGCGTTCGGCCGTTATTTTACGAGCGTCGATAGCTGGATAGTTTCTGGGGGACTGTCTCCTCCTGGGTCGGCTGTCTCGGGGGCGATTTCTCCTTTCTCGAACTTCTGTTCTACCACTGCTGGATCCGGAGCGGGTTGTAGGCTTCGGGGCTGATCTGGCTGTCTTGGCGGCTATTCCTTGGCTCCTCGTGGTGACTCTATTTTTCTAAGCTACTCGTCCTCCGCTTGGATTTGGATTCGAATGCCTCCCAGTAACTTTTCGACTGTTTTGATATTGGTTTTTTCTTGTTGATTCTGCAGTTATCGATCGGTCATTGATTCATTAACCTTACGGCTCTGCTGATGCAGCTTGGTTGCTTTGATCGATACAGCTTTCTCAATTCATTCACGTTTTGCATTTCCTGCGTCGACCTAGTTCATTCTAAATTTTTCCCATTCATAAAATGAATGACCACAATGCCATTTGTTGAGCAGGGGGCGTCCCTCTAGTAAATATTAATACATAAAACAATAAGAACGGACGAAGCCTTTCAACGTGTCGAACACACAAGTTTAAATTTTCACACATAGGTGGCCAACATCATTCACGACACCAACATGACGCAACCACCCCATTTAAGTGCATTTTGACGTTAATTCGAATTATATTAAAAATACAAATATATCGAATATTTTACCGAATTATGAGTTTTTACATGTAATATTAATTGCCTATTTTTGAGTATTAATTTGTAATTTCAATACTTTGTTACGGTAGGACGCGTGAATTTTATGAAAACCGGATGAAGTACGTTCACATAAAATCATAAAAATATCTAAAACAAAGCAAAATCGAGGATTTTTTCTTTAAGTATTTTATGTTTATTTTTAAATACAGATTATATTTAAGCAGGTGTCATGTCGATTAGGTGTGTGCCTTCCAAGACCTAGCTAACTGTACCGTTGCCCACATATCCACCACACGATCAACTCTTACCTCTGATCAATTCGGTTCCTGTTGCAGTTCGTTCCTGGATTCGCGTGTTTGACATCTTTCGTTCTGCGTTTTTTCTCGGTGATTAAGCTCGTGTGAAAGCTTAACACTAAAACTCAACATAACTAGTAATTCATTCTTATTAAACCGGAAGCAACTTAACAAAAACGTGTCTTTTGACTGACATCCTCGTTATGATCATTTCCTTCTATGTATTGATAAGTAATTTTATTTGCAGAAATCGTCAGTGAACGCTTCAATATTGGAGAATAAGGCCAAAAGCATTCTTCGAGCGTACAAAACAATGGAAGACGCGGAAAACACTAGTTCTGCCGAATCTGTGGGCAAAGTACACAATACAATCTTCCCACAATTTTTATTATAAAAGTTCAAAACACAAATTCATATTTATATTTTATTTACTTATTCAATTAATATATATTTTATTATTTTAATTATTTCTTTATTTATTATTTTAACAAATTAATACACATCTGTACTCAAGTGAGAAACAGACTAAAACTGATTCTTATTTCAATTTTATTTTTAAGGTTGACTATTAAGCCAACTTAGTTAATAAATATTAGATTCTTAGCCTACTATAATTTTTATATGTTTTTTTTTATAGTAATAGTATAGTATATTTAAAGGTAATTGTAAAGTAATAGTAAACATTTTGTTTTAAAGAAAATACTGTTATAAAATTAACACATCACACCTTATTAATATTTTGTTAGGTAAGAGTTGCCACAAATCTTATATTGGTCCATACGCACACCTGCTTGAAGGTATTTTTACCGGGAGGATATGCAAAAAATCGGACATTGCTTTCAGGGTAATTTTCAAGCCAGTTAGTATTTTCGTTGGCTACTAGTTCGACTTCAAGCCACAGTACGATGATGTTAACCGATGTATAGTTTAAAATAAAATTAATTTATTTTTATTTTTAATGGAACGCACAGTCCAAGACCGTCCATAGGACCAACACCATCCCATCTCCAACATTAGAAACAATTGAGACACGCGAAGGAACGAGGTAAATCTATACGTAGCTATACGTCTATTAGATAAAATTACGTATAAATAAAACAGAAGTGTTATTATAAAACTGCACGTTATCAAAAGCTAAAATAGAATTTTTTGTTCTTAGTCTGTCCATCTGTTTGTTTGTTCGGGTTAATCTCAGAAATGGCTGCAAAATTCGATGAGACTTACACTGTCAGGTAAAGGAAATTTCAGAAGTTAATCAAGACCAATCTTTTTTTGTGTTTTTTTTATCTTACTTTTTTTTGGCTCCTGTGTAGAAATTGACTAAATGTAGAAATTATGGAGAAAGTTAGCAATTATGTTAATGGATGTGTAACGCGCAAACGCGAACAAGTGTCACGCGAAGAAACTTGACACTCCTGTAGACCATTTCCAAATACTAAGTCAAGTTTCACCTAACTTGGATTCTTATTATCCTCATTATGTTCTTACTCATTATGTTCTTACTTAAAAACTTACTTACTTAAAGTTAAATTAAACGTTTCAAAAGTTTTATAGTTTGTTTCACGTGCTATAAATTGTAGAAGGCTGCATAATGTCAAATCTACACACATCACTGAGTCATGATTTAGACACAGGCAAGTAAGTTTTTAGCAATTGAAGTACAAGGACAAGCTGAAGTCCATGTTGAAAATGGTCCACAAAAATCCTTTTTAACCACTCACTCACTCAACCTTTCACTCCAGGTATTCTTGCTATTCTTGAAATCGTTAATTGGTTAAATTGGTCTATTGATTTCTCGTTCTTTGTTTTATTAAGGGAAAATTTTTTTTTTAATTGTTATATTGTTGGTGTTTATTATATGTTTTATTATTATTATTTTGTTTTGATGCTAGTAAGTTTCGAAGAACCGTGTCTAGCTTTTTTTTTCTCTGCTAGTATGTTTCGAAGAACCGTGTCTAGCTTTAAAAATGGTAGTTATTAATTATTATTGGTGCACAACTTGGTCTCCAACACTGGAACTGTTTTCTGGTACTTGATTTTAAAACTTTCACTCCTTATACTCACAGTTTAACTACAACTTCTTTTGTTGGATATACTACTATGGTGCTTCTGGATAACGTCTGTTTGATCACTGGACCCTTATTCTTCAGAAGAGGATCCTACCGACTGCGCCAATTAAACATTACTTTTTATCTTCGGATAAAAAAATTAATACACTTTCTCACTTTTGACAAAACTTATGTTTTTATTAGTGACAATGACTAAGACGTTCTTAAGAACTGTCTTTTACAATAATCAACTCTTCGGAGTTGTCACATTGACTGTGGTTTTCAGACTGACTATTCCTCTATTTTTACTAGCTTAAATATATTTTTTAATTGATTTGATCATCAAAACTTATTGAAATTGGAATTCGTTGATCGATCAAAATAAAAGTTCATCGAATGCTGAAAGGTGAGAATTGGCTCAGGTAAATATTGAAATCTCCAAACCAAAAATGGAAGAACCCAGCCTAAACTTTCTTAAACCAATCTCGTTTTTATTACGTCATGAAGCTCAGAGTGAGCTTGTAATATCAGCAAATAAAGAAGAGCAACGAATTGCCAACCAGAAAACCAATCAATTAAAGATGTACCGGAAGAACTTCCGGCACCAGAAGGTCAACAAATCAGCACTGACAAAGTAAGGGTTTAAGTTCACACATAAGTTAAGTTTAGGACAAATTTGTTCAATAAATAAAGAAGGTATTAAAAGGAGAGTGGAGAGAAAAAAGAAGTACTTAGTTCACTTTAAAAAAAGTCCCAACAATTATGATTATGATTGCCACTCCTCCTTCTCGAACATACGGTAGCTTATATTAAATGAAGCAATTATAGCCTGGAATGCTTAGGTACATCTGTACGTGTTCTCCCTCCCCCCTTTGCCCCTGCCATAAACAGCCACAGTGGGAACTCGTCCATTCCCAACCCAAAATGCTGACGTTGCATTTTGGGTTCCCATGCGCGAAATTCTGTCGCGATCGGGTCTTATCACCAAGATGTAACCTGATCGCGACAGAATAAAACCCATGCGCGATAAAATTTCCCGTTGCGGTCAAGTTTTATCACTCTGATAAAACTTGATCGCAACCCAATCATGGGATCGCGACGAACTGTCGCGATCGGATTTCATCACCGTCGTGATGAAATCTGATCGCGTAAGTTCGAAAAATTTAAAACGAAGCTAATTGCGCACATTCCGGGTCGCCATGCGCGACTTAATGAAAATTCGCATCAGCATTTTGGGTCGAGATTTAAGGGCCTCAAACTGACGCGCATTTTCAGTCGTGCTTTGACCGATGACTGGAGTAGCCGCCGCTCTCTCTTCAATTTTACTTTTTTTGTGTGTTTGTTTCCGAAATTTGCAGACAGTCACCGGGCAGACCCCGGCTCCGAAAACTGAACGTCAATTTTACAAGTTTTTAGTTTGAGATTCGAAATAAAGTTCTGTTTTGGTTTTGGAAAATTTGAAAGAGGATATTTAAATCCAAGTTTTAAAGAAAAGGAAAGATTTTTTTTACACAAGTTTTTAGTTTGAGATTCGAAATAAAGTTTTGTTTTTGAAAAGATTTTGAAAAAGGATATTTAAATCCAAGTTTTAAAGAAAAGGAAATATTTTTTTACACAAGTTTTTAGTTTGAGATTCGAAATAAAGTTTTGTTTTTGGAAAGATTTTGAAAAAGGATATTTAAATCCAAGTTTTAAGGAAAAGGAAAGATTTTTTTTAACACAAGTTTTTAGTTTGAGATTCGAAATAAAGTTTTGTTTTTGGAAGGATTTTGAAAAAGGATATTTAAATCCAAGTTTTAAAGAAAAGGAAAGATTTTTTTAAACAAGTTTTTAGTTTGAGATTCGAAATAAAGTTTTGTTTTTGGAAAGATTTTGAAAAAGGATATTTAAATCCAAGTTTTAAAGAAAAGTAAAGATTTTTTTTACACAAGTTTTTAGTTTGAGATTCGAAATAAAGTTTTGTTTTTGGAAAGATTTTGAAAAAGGATATTTAAATCCAAGTTTTAAAGAAAAGGAAAGATTTTTTGACACAAGTTTTTAGTTTGAGATTCGAAATAAAGTTTTGTTTTTGGAAAGATTTTGAAAAAGGATATTTAAATCCAAGTTTTAAAGAAAAGGAAAGGTTTTTTTTACACAAGTTTTTAGTTTGAGATTCGAAATAAAGTTTTGTTTTTGGAAAGATTTTGAAAAAGGACATTTTAATCCAAGTTTTAAAGAAAAGGAAAGATTTTTTTTACACAAGTTTTTAGTTTGAGATTCGAAATAAAGTTTTGTTTTTGGAAAGATTTTGAAAAAGGATATTTAAATCCAAGTTTTAAAGAAAAGGAAAAATTTTTTTTACACAAGTTTTTAGTTTGAGATTCGAAATAAAGTTTTGTTTTTGGAAAGATTTTGAAAAAGGATATTTTAATCCAAGTTTTAAAGAAAAGGAAAGATTTTTTTTACACAAGTTTTTAGTTTGAGATTCGAAATAAAGTTTTGTTTTTGGAAAGATTTTGAAAAAGGATATTTAAATCCAAGTTTTAAAGAAAAGGAAAGATTTTTTTTACACATGTTTTTAGTTTGAGATTCGAAATAAAGTTTTGTTTTTGGAAAGATTTTGAAAAAGGATATTTAAATCCAAGTTTTAAAGAAAAGGAAAGATTTTTTTTACACATGTTTTTAGTTTGAGATTCGAAATAAAGTTTTGTTTTTGGAAAGATTTTGAAAAAGGATATTTAAATCCAAGTTTTAAAGAAAAGGAAAGATTTTTTTTACACAAGTTTTTAGTTTGAGATTCGAAATAAAGTTTTGTTTTGGTTTTGAAAATAAAAAGATATTTGTTTTTTTACACAACTGTTATTAGGCTGGAAAAAAAAATATAATAATAATATAAAATAGTGAATCAAAACAAAAACTAACTAAGTGCAGGTGAACTTCACCCATAGGGGAAAGCACTCCCTGTTCCTTTTCCCATCAACACCCCGGGATAAAACACATCGGCGTCATTATTTAACCACGTTTCTGACAAAAGTGCAACATTGGATTTGCATATGACAGCGTGGGTTAAATCGGTGAAATATGCACGGAGACAATGACAATTAAGGTTGTATTCAACTAATACACACCTCTAAGTCATAAATGAAAGTTTCCAGTTGATTGAATGAAAGTCTGTAGCATTCGTCTTGCAAACGAAACATCCAGAAGAAGCTCTTCGACCATGATAAATGTAAGTTTCGTCGCGAATTTAAAAACGAAACGCTAATTGCGCGCATTCTTTGTCGCCATGCGAGACATTCCCATCATGCGCGCATCAGCAATTTATAACACCTACTACTTTTTTGAGAAACTGAACATGGTTTTTGTTTAATGCTCTACTTGGCAAATCACAACTTTCCTTTGACGGAGAAACCATAATGAATGTTTATGTTTGGTGCATTTTGTTGGGCCGAATCTTTTTAGGAAGGGGTAAAATGATTCTCACTAGACAGAGGGCAAGATTCAATATAACTGATTTGAGATGTTCAGGTCAATTTAGTTTGATTACAGACTTTGCGATGTTTTGGTCCGCTTCCGCGCTAATTCCGTTTTAGTTAAAGTTTTGTTTTAATTATCCAAAAATTTTTCATAGAATTTGTGGTGAAATAGTTTAACTTTTTTCTTGTGAAATATATAAAAGAACTTAAATATTACTGGTAACCTAGGTGTTATAGATAAAATTGAGGCAAAATCATAAGGTTTACAAAATTAAAAAAGGAAATTAGCTCAATAAGATAAAAGTTTAGGAATTATTAATAATCTGGTGGAAAATTGTTTTCTGGACCTTATTTGTGAGTTTCAGTTGTTTGTGAGAAACTCTTTGTGAAGGTGCGAAGAAATTAAGAATTTTATCCCGTTTGGAACCAGCTAGAACTTCAATTAACAGGGTGAGTAATCACTGAGTGTTTTGATAAAACTAATTGTGTTGATATTGTAATTGCTATAATTATAATTGGATTTTTGTTCTTGTCTGTCCCTTGTCGTTTTTGGCGATTTTGACGAATGGTTACGTATTGCAAAGTTCAGTTTAACAGTATCAATAAGAGCAAAAGATGTAGAAGTTCAGATAGGCTCCCTTAGGTTATGCTGCTGGAAATCCGCACATAACACATATATCCAAACATCAGTTCTGACGTTTACGTTTTTACGTCGTTTAAAAAAATACAATGCGTAATCAACGAATAGTTTTGAGTCAGAAACTCATTCTCGTTTTTAAGTTCAGGTATGATAATTGGTCAGAGTTGCCAACCAGATCCACGTCTGTCATGACAAAAATACCTTTGGATATGGTTTGGCGAATATTAACAAAAAAAAAATATCACTATTTTTTATGTTTTATACATATATGTTACGGGCAATGTGATAAACTGGGCATATTAATTAGGACCGGCGATTATTAATAATGCCCAAGAGCGATGGGCAAAGTGATTGATTTATTACTTTGATCGACCATTATTAATAATGCCCGACGGCCCGTGGTCCATGTAACAAGTCAGTGTTTGAGATAGCTTGAATTTATCACTTGGACCGGGCAGTATGAATAATTCCCTAATTACCAGGCATAGACCGCGGGGGGTGCCGCGCGCGCACGCAGCGACGTGTTAGTTCGCAGTAATACTTCAAATCGAGAACACGTGAGTGCATTGAGTACGTTTATCTCGAAAAATGGCGGCATTCATGGATATGATGGATATGAAAAGACGTTTTAACGAAGAGGTTCATAAATTAAAATTTACGAAGGGGAAAAACACTCAGTTATTTTCTCACGATGAGTATTATTATTTTAACCAAAGTGTATGTGACAAAAGACAATATCGCAGGCAAAACTCCGGAGGAATATCAGCGATTATCGAGATATGACATAGTGAAGATTGGAACAGTTCAAAAATTAATCGTACCAGTGAAAAATGACAGAGAACCAATTCAATATTACTGTTATTTGGAAGAAACATTTGATATCATTCACGAAACTCTAATTTCTATCGGGCATGGAGGTAGAAATAGGATGATGAAAGAGCTCAAATTGAAGTACAAAAATATTACTAAAGAGTTTGTGGCGTTGCATTTGGCTTTATGTGAACCATGTCAAAAAAAACGAAGTGTTCCAAAACAAGGGCTAGTGGTTAAGCCTATAAAAAGTAGTGAACTTAACTGACGATGCCAAGTCGACCTAATCGACATGCAAACACAAGCAGACACTGATTTTAAGTTCATCATGGTGTATCAAGACCACCTCACCAAGTTTGTGATTCTTAGACCATGCAAAACAAAACGAGCCGAAGAAGTCGCATATCATTTGCTGGATATCTTCACAATATTTGGAGCTCCATGCATTTTGCACAATGATAATGGCCGGGAATTCGTAAATAAAGTTATTGTCGAACTATGCCAAATGTGGGAAGAAGTCAAAATTGTACACGGGACACCGTCATAGCCAATCTCAAGGTTTAGTAGAAAGAGCAAATCAGGATATAGTAAAGATGATTTTTACATGGTTGGAGACAAATGAAACCACAAATGGTCGGAAGGGTTAAGATTCGTACAGATCATGAAAAATAGAGCTTACCACTCCGGCATCGATCGCTGTCCTTACGGAGCTATTTTTGGCTGCAAACCCAAGGTAGGTTTAAAATCAGTCTTGCCATCATTTGACGGGTTAACGGAGATAGTAAGTGAAGATGACCTTGAGGCAATGTGTAGTGACCGCCCCTGCAATCAAAATAAGCGATTGCGGACTTAATTAAAATTTGACGGTGGCAGTCCTAATTCAGCGGCGCTCAACTTCACACAGGAAGGGAGGAGCCAGGAAGATCACCAAGGATAACGGGATCCCACGGCATCGACGTGAACGTGGGAGATTGATCTGTCTCTTTGGTAATCTGGACGTCGACGTGATCGGATGGAAGTGGATCAGTAAAAAAATTTTTGTATTACATTCCTTGATTTTTTTTAATTTTTTTGAAGTGCTGAAATTAGTTTAATAAGTAGTGATAAAGTTAACTTCGCAAGAACCTAAAAATATTAAACTCAGTTGCTATTTGATTTTTCTTCCTTTTTCGTTTTTTTTTCTTTCATTACGTATAAAACTTAAGCTTTGAACATAAATTTTTAGTTTAACAAGATTTTGTTTTTTTTTGTGAGACACAAAAATTAAGAATAAATCGATAAACCTTTTGAGTGCAGCATTTTCGATTTTGTGTGTTTGTTTTTTTTCTGCTTTGATATGCTCTCGGGGGTCTAGATAGACCCAGAAAGGGGGGAAAGTACGCATCGCGCGGGCCAGTACTTTCTGTTGGTTGGGAGGTCGACGAGCCATAACACCGGGGCTCGGTGAGCAGAGGACGATAACGCTTCCTCGAAATCGCGTATGGCCCCTTCCTCGTACCCATAGGGATGTCAAAAATTAAATAAATATCGATATATGTCGTATCGATGTATTTTGGGAAATATCGAAATCGATATTTATCGATTTTTTTCCCAAAGAGAAATATCGATATATCGATATATTGGTTAAATTTATAAGAGAATGATTGCATTCAAAAATATAGTGTAGTTTTCATAACAAACGTAAATCATTTATATTTTTTTTGAAAGGTTAAATGTGATTTTTTTTTTTTTTTTCAATTTATTAATAAATGTTTTTTTTTTGCTATTCACCTAAAATTAGTATAGGCGTCGCGCTGTAATATTATTCGTTTTTTTTCTATGCCTTTTCGATAGCAAGAATTTTATATCGATGTGTCGATATATCGGAAAATTAGATATCGCGCAAAAATATCGATATATCGAACGAATAATATGGATATTTCGATATATCGATATATTTTCGACAATCCTACGTACCCATCCCTTACCCTTCCTTTTGGTATCCTATGGAGCCGGCCACCTTTATATCGTTCTTCTCTCTCTCACTTCCTTTCTCCTTGCCTACCCTCCCTATCATTCCCAGTCGTCGATCCACTACCCCATTTCCTCCTTCCCTTTCACCTTCACCTTTGTTCCCTTTCATCTTTTTTCGAGAGGTGTCTACTCTTTTGTTCTTCCTCCTGGATTATTTTTTTGTCGGGGTTAAGAGTTCGTGGAGGTCCCTCAAATCCCATCTCTTCCGTTTCACCTCCCCCTGCCTTCTTTCTTGACCTGTGAGGGAAACCTACTGGCAGCACGTCACCACGAACTCTAGGACGTGTTAATTTTTTTTCTGTAGTTGATCCGAAGACCAGTCTCGAGCAAGATCCCACCCCACACCGAACTAGCTAGCAATGGCCTGCAAGGACACGTCCGCGGCTCGAAGACTGATCAGGGGCCCTTTCTTGGTGTACTACGGCCACAACCGCCTGCACGGCACCTGAGCTATCCCGATTAGCTCGCCCCTCTTTCTAAGTCCCAATAGGGTATTCCAAATTCGAATTTCGGATCCTATGAAGGAGAGAGTATGAGTTCTCATCAGCCTCTTTGCCTTCCCTCTCTTGAAGTTATGCCTAAACTCCAATAACTTCAATCCATAACCCCCTCCCACACGAGAAACCACAAAAATTTTACTACAGAATGGCGCCCAACGTGGGCCCCGAAAATTTTGATTCTAAACTCTAACGTAACGAAGATTTGAATTGCATAATCCTGATTTTTTTTTTGAATTTAATAATTTTTTTTGATTTTTTTTTTAATTTTTTGGTATCTGGCCCCACAGTAGAGATTTTTTTTTGACTGTCATGGAGGTAGAGCCTCCCCGTCAATGCTTAACGCGAAAGGCGAAAATTCCCGGTCAAAAGTCTCTATAAATGCTCCTAGAAAACCTTTTTTTTTCCTGATTTACTATTACAGGAACCTCCCTTGCTTTTGTCTTTGTCCTTTGGAGTGTAACTCGATCCGCGGAAATGCTCTTGGATGTTTGCCTCCCTCTCTGTTCGTCTCGTTTCTGGTAGAAACTCTTGGGCTTTCAGCTGGAAATATCGTCATGTGTGGGTTTTGTCCCTATTGAACGATCCGCTGAAATGTTCCAAGATGATTTCTTCCCTTTGTGTAGCAGAGAGTTGGTTTTCTCTTTCTTCTTTCCTTTCCCTTTACTTCCCAAATCCCCACGATATACCGAAAGTGACGCGTTATCGCTCTCTCCTCCGCTGGTTTACGCGAGAAACTGGGAAAAAAAAAAAAAAAAAAAAAAAAAAAACCGGAGATATGGACACCTTCCACCCTGATCAAATCCTCCGAAACTTCTTTCAGATAAAATATATATATGTACATAATCTTAGTTCAACTGGAAGCCGATCAGGTGACAGACAGTTTTTGACATCTTGAGAAGTGGAGTATACCATCCCAAGGTCTCACAAACTGGAAGATTAGAGTTTGCATTTACTTCATGTAATATGAATGTACTTTAGTTTTTTTTGCAGATACTCTTCTGAATGTGAACAAGAGATAAAAGAGTATTTAAAGAAAGTGTAATAAGTAGTCCCTAGTATTGAAATAATTCAGATTCCCCTTACTAGCTAATAAGTTTAACATCCTGTATATTACGATTTAATATAAAAAAAAAGAAAAACAATAAATTTTTTGTTGCCACCTTTTTTTAGATAATAATAATTTTGTAAAACCTTTAAGGAAAAATTCTTATGTTTATTCTACTAAGGAAAATTTAAGAGTTATAATTTGGAATTTAACTTGTCGTAAGCCCTTGAAACTGTTTCATGCTAATTCTTAAGAACATAACATATGAGTAAGTAAATTTGTATTTCAATAAGAAAGCATATTGTGCACAAGGATATAAATAAAATAAAGGATAATTGAACCTTGTAAACAAAGCTAGGTTAAGGTCTTTTCCTTTCATTGAAGTAGGTATAAGCTTCTGTTTACCTTCTTCTTTTTACAGCTAATCATAAGATAGGATTAAGTATAATTTTTTTTTTGTATGGGAACAAACATTTCTTATATAATTTTTTTTTGTTGTTAGGATTTTTTTTGTATAAGAAATATTAATATAAGTGTTAGATTCCATTATTTTTTTTTGGAAATGTTCGCACAAATGTATTGTTAAGTGTTAAGTAATTAAGTAGCGAGGTAGTTTCCCTTTATACATTCTTTTCTTTTTATTTCATATACCAGAAAACTTCCTTGTTTAAAAATTTTTTTTTAATTTTTTTTTCTCTTCATTAGTTTGTAATTTTTTTTTCTTTGCCTATATTTTTTTTTTGTCAACTTTAGCTAAATTGACTTATTGGTTATAAAAAAAAAAAAAAGAAGGAAAAAAGAAAAAAAAGAGAAAAAAAAAAAAAACCTAAGAAAAAAAAAAATTTTCATTGCACTTTCAGAAAAAAAAAAATATAAAAAAATAAAAAAATAAAAAAATAAAAAAAAAAAAAAAAAACAAAAAAAAAAAAAAAAAAAAAAAATATATGTATATAAATTTATATATAAATAAATCAATAAGTACCAGCCATGTCACGATCTACCAGCCAGGACGACCTTCTGCTTAATTCAGAACCGGGTCTCAACCAGTGTGCAATATGCACAGAGACATTTGATGCCATCAATCCACCTTACCAGACAGTATGTTTACACCAGTTCCATGAAATATGTCTACAAAACTGGTTGAAGACATCCAATACCTGTCCAAGTTGCCGAGAACAGTGTCTCCTCGAACCAGATCCATTACGATCCACGCAGAAGGGCACTAAGACAGGAACTATTCCCAAACCACAGAAGCCCATGACGCGCTCACGCGCGCGGGAGTTGAGCCAATCCAATCCGGCCAATACCCACCCAGTACCTACGAACTCGCCAACGACCCAACCGTTGCCACCAGCCCAGTCAAAATCCACAAAGGGAGAGCAGCAAGCCTACCTGCACTTACAGCAGACTTTCAGCCGGCAACAGGAAAGTCTATGTTCCCAGTTACAGCAACAAATGGCCCAAATGTTTCAAGACCTTAATTCCCGGATCTTCGTCATAACTACCCAACTTACTCAACCACCACCGAGGTTAGCCCAGGAAAGCCACCCACCTCCTGCCCTGCAGAGTCAACATCCACCGAACCGACACAAACCACCCATTTATGATTACCGCCCATCAGATCGAACCACCAACGTGATTTCCGGGTGGGGAATCCGTTTCAATGGACGTGCCAACACCATACCAGTTGATCTCTTTATCTATCGTGTAAATGCCCTAGTACAGCAAACTCTTCAAGGCGACTATAACACCTTATGCGGAAATGCCCACCTACTATTTACAGACCAAGCTCACGACTGGTTTTGGCGTTTCCACCGTAATCACCCTAGATTCAACTGGAGTACACTATGCGAAGCCCTTCGGGACCGTTTCCGCGATAGACAAACTGATCTGGATATAAGAGAACAGATGCGAACACGCAAGCAACGCCCTGGTGAAAAGTTCGATTTCTACCTGGACCTTATCCAAGCACTCGCGGATCGGCTATCCCGCCCGATGCCAGAAATCGAGCTCACCGAACTGATCCGTCGTAACTTATTACCCCAGGTGCGGCATGACTTATTGCACTACCAGTTCGATAACATAAGTCAACTTCGAATGTACGTAAGGCGTATCGAAGCGTTCAACGACGAACATCGACCCAGATCACTTCAACCACCACGACCCCTAGCGGAACTGATTCCCAATGAAACCATATGTTTGGACCAAGCGCAGATTGCGGCAATGGAACGAGGTTTAGTATGCTGGAATTGTCGCCAGGTAGGTCATCGGTTCGACGTTTGTACCGCCGAGCAAACCGTGTTCTGTTATGGGTGCGGACACCCCGACGTATACAAACCAACCTGTAAAAAGTGCAATCAACCAAAAAACTCCACGGGGACTGTGACTGGACCACCAGGGAGGAAAATATAAGAATAGCCAGCCCACAGTCCATCCTCCTGAGTAACCCTGCACCCGAAGCCCCAAAACCATTGACCGAACCAATTAAAGTAATTGAAAATAAGACACCAGAACCAGGATTTTCCGGCTCAGAACAGCTAGCATCACGCTTCAAACCATACCACATCCGATTGAAAGAATATCAGGAAGCCCGGCGACGCATCTTTGCTAACGAGACCGCACCACTCTCGACACTTAAAGTCAAGCGTTCAACACTCCGATTACGAGTTTTTTGGAAACGTGTGCTTCAATGTCGACGTCACCTCAGCACCTGCTCCCTGACGGATCTACCTAAGGACGATCTGCGGCCTTATGCGTCGATATCCTTGCTAGGGGAAAAAATCAGCGGGCTTATCGATACGGGAGCCAGCATCAGCGTCATGGCAGCGGACCTAGCCCAGCGTACTTTGGAAAACCACCCCTCCAAAATTAGTAGAGTGCACTTTAAACTATCTACAGCGGACGGCACCAAACATAGAATAACCGGGAAACTAACCACCAAAGTCACATTCCGTGGTCTATCAGAGGTTTTAGACCTCTATTTAATCCCGACCCTTACGCAAAATCTATACTTAGGAGTCGACTTCGTACACAAGTTCTGTCTGGCAACCGACCTGTTCAATAATAAGCAACCAAATTCATCCGTACTCAGCGTATCCACAAGTCAACCTACCCCGCAACACACGCTCGATCCTCGACAACAAGTACAACTAGATGCAGCCATCGCCACCTTCCCGTCGTACCTAAAGCAAGGTTTAGGCCGTACTTCTCTAGTGCAACATGTAATAGACGTGGGAGGAAACCAACCGGTAAAGCAACGGCATTATGCAATATCACCGGCCGTCGAAAAAGTGCTTTATGCCGAGATCGACCGGATGCTGGAGTTAGGAGTGATCGAGGAGTCTCAAAGCGCATGGTCGTCGCCAGTCACCTTGGTACGAAAACCCAACAAGGTTAGATTATGCTTGGATGCTCGGAAGGTGAACGCTGTTACGATAAAAGACGCTTATCCTTTACCCTTGATAGACGGAATCTTGAGTCGACTCCCAAAAGCTCAATATATAACCAGCCTGGACCTAAAAGATGCCTTTTGGCAAATTCCCCTGGAGGAAAAGTCGAAGGACAAAACCGCCTTTACCGTACCCGGTCGTCCACTATACCACTTCGTCACCATGCCGTTCGGACTATGCAACGCGCCACAAACCATGACCCGACTAATGGATAAAGTTATACCAGCCCATATCAGACACCAAGTCTTCGTGTACCTTGACGATCTACTTCTCATTACCGAAACATTTGAACAACACCTACAACTCCTGCGCCTAGTTGCCGTGCATATTCGTAACGCAGGGCTGACCATAAACGTAGAGAAAAGTAGATTCGCAATGACGCAAGTCAAATATCTTGGTCACATCATAGGGCATGGAACAATGTCCACCGATCCAGAGAAAACGAGTGCAATTATGGACTTCCCACTTCCCAGTTCTGTTCGCCAACTTAGACGGTTCCTAGGAGTATGTGGTTGGTATCGGAGATTTGTCGAAAATTACGCCACAATATCATCTCCGCTGACAGACCTGTTGAAGAAAGGGAATAAGTTCATTTGGACCGAAGAGGCTTTAAAAGCGTTCGAACTCCTGAAAACTAAATTAACATCGGCACCAGTACTACATAACCCAGATTTTTCACGCCCCTTTTCCATCCACTGTGACGCCAGTCAACACGGGATAGGTGCAGTATTGGTCCAAAAAACGGACGATGAAGAGGAAGTTCCCATCGCCTTTATGTCACAGAAATTAAATCCGGCGCAACGTAATTACACCGTTTCCGAACAGGAGTGTTTGGCAGCTGTTACGGCACTCAAAAAGTTTCGAGCTTACGTGGAAGGGCAGAAATTCGAAATCATCACAGACCACGCCTCACTGAAATGGCTAATGAACCAAAACGATTTGCATGGCAGACTAGCACGATGGGCATTAAAACTTCAAGGGTACAAATTCAACATCGTGCACCGGAAAGGTTCCCAAAACGTGGTACCAGACACCTTATCTCGGATGTTCTCTCCAGAGGGGGCAGCAATAGATACCATTGGCAGCGATGTTCTAGATATAGACCTGAATTCCCCACATTTCAAGTCAGACCAGTACAAGAAGCTAATCGAAAATCTACAACGGCAACAACCGCACCATCCTGATTTGAAATGTGAGGACGGGTTTCTATACAAGAGGTGTGACCACGCAAGTAACGACGCGATCAAAGAACAACAAGCTTGGAAACTGTGGATTCCAGCTGAGTTAACATCAGGACTCATCAGACGCGCACACGACCACCCACTGAGTGCGCACGGAGGCTTCAACAGGACACTTCAGCGCCTTCGAACTTTTTACTTTTGGCCAAAGATGACGCAACAAATAAGAGACTATGTGGCCGCCTGTGAAGTCTGCAAGACAACCAAAGCACCGAATCAAGTTCTCAGACCACCCATGGGGAACTAGTCCACACCAGACCGGGTATTTCAGCGCCTGTACATAGACCTCATTGGTCCGTATCCACGATCGACTAAAGGAAACATCGGTGCTATTGTCCTACTCGACCAGTTATCCAAGTTTCCCGTTATTGAGCCTATCAAGAAGTTTACTGCCGACATCATCGTTAAGTTCTTGGAGACACGCGTTTTCCATCTTTTTGGAGTTCCACAAAGAATTCGCTCGGATAACGGCGTGCAGTTTCGCTCAAATCAGTTTAAGGAACTGTTAAAACGCTATGGGGTGGAACATGAACTAACCGCCTTATATTCTCCCCAAAGTAATGCGTCCGAACGACTAAATCGCACGCTGCTCGCCGCTATCAGATCATATATTCACCCGAGCCAAAAGGATTGGGACCAACGTCTATCGGACATCACCTGCGCGCTACGTTCTTCCCACCATTCTGTGACAGGATTTTCGCCGTATTTCGCCGTGTTTGGACAGCCAATGGTATGTCATGGACAGCAATACACCCTACTACACCGCTTGAACCTGCTAGAGGAACCAACAGCAATTCTACAACATCACGACCAACTTCAGCTAGCCCGTCAGAAAATTATTCAGAACATAGCCCGGGCGGTGGAAAACCGCAAAAACACCTACGATCTACGTTCAACAGCTCGTACCTTTGTGGAAGGAGAAGTTTTCCGCAGAAACTTTCGACAAAGCGACGTCGCAGCCCGCTACAACGCGAAATTGGACCAGAAATTCATCAAGTGAAAAATCACGGAAGTACTTAGCTCGTCGCGCTACAAAGTCTCGGACTTGAACGGTAAGCCTGTAGGCATATTTCATGCCAAGGACCTACAGAGATAATTCACACGCACTCATCAATGGCTCCAACAACACCTCCTTCTTCAGCCTTTCCAACGAAGGAGTCCTTCGATCGTAAAGCCTGTGGTGTAGTGACCGCCCCTGCAATCAAAATAAGCGATTGCGGACTTAATTAAAATTTGACGGTGGCAGTCCTAATTCAGCGGCGCTCAACTTCACACAGGAAGGGAGGAGCCAGGAAGATCACCAAGGATAACGGGATCCCACGGCATCGACGTGAACGTGGGAGATTGATCTGTCTCTTTGGTAATCTGGACGTCGACGTGATCGGATGGAAGTGGATCAGTAAAAAAATTTTTGTATTACATTCCTTGATTTTTTTTAATTTTTTTGAAGTGCTGAAATTAGTTTAATAAGTAGTGATAAAGTTAACTTCGCAAGAACCTAAAAATATTAAACTCAGTTGCTATTTGATTTTTCTTCCTTTTTCGTTTTTTTTTCTTTCATTACGTATAAAACTTAAGCTTTGAACATAAATTTTTAGTTTAACAAGATTTTGTTTTTTTTTGTGAGACACAAAAATTAAGAATAAATCGATAAACCTTTTGAGTGCAGCATTTTCGATTTTGTGTGTTTGTTTTTTTTTCTGCTTTGATATGCTCTCGGGGGTCTAGATAGACCCAGAAAGGGGGGAAAGTACGCATCGCGCGGGCCAGTACTTGCTGTTGGTTGGGAGGTCGACGAGCCATAACACCGGGGCTCGGTGAGCAGAGGACGATAACGCTTCCTCGAAATCGCGTATGGCCCCTTCCTCGTACCCATAGGGATGTCAAAAATTAAATAAATATCGATATATGTCGTATCGATGTATTTTGGGAAATATCGAAATCGATATTTATCGTTTTTTTTCCCAAAGAGAAATATCGATATATCGATATATTGGTTAAATTTATAAGAGAATGATTGCATTCAAAAATATAGTGTAGTTTTCATAACAAACGTAAATCATTTATATTTTTTTTGAAAGGTTAAATTTGATATTTTTTTTTTTTTTTTTCAATTTATTAATAAATGTTTATTTTTTTGTTATTCACCTAAAATTAGTATAGGCGTCGCGCTGTAATATTATTCGTTTTTTTTCTATGCCTTTTCGATAGCAAGAATTTTATATCGATGTGTCGATATATCGGAAAATTAGATATCGCGCAAAAATATCGATATATCGAACGAATAATATGGATATTTCGATATATCGATATATTTTCGACAATCCTACGTACCCATCCCTTACCCTTCCTTTTGGTATCCTATGGAGCCGGCCACCTTTATATCGTTCTTCTCTCTCTCACTTCCTTTCTCCTTGCCTACCCTCCCTATCATTCCCAGTCGTCGATCCACTACCCCATTTCCTCCTTCCCTTTCACCTTCACCTTTGTTCCCTTTCATCTTTTTTCGAGAGGTGTCTACTCTTTTGTTCTTCCTCCTGGATTATTTTTTTGTCGGGGTTAAGAGTTCGTGGAGGTCCCTCAAATCCCATCTCTTCCGTTTAACCTCCCCCTGCCTTCTTTCTTGACCTGTGAGGGAAACCTACTGGCAGCACGTCACCACGAACTCTAGGACGTGTTAATTTTTTTTCTGTAGTTGATCCGAAGACCAGTCTCGAGCAAGATCCCACCCCACACCGAACTAGCTAGCAATGGCCTGCAAGGACACGTCCGCGGCTCGAAGACTGATCAGGGGCCCTTTCTTGGTGTACTACGGCCACAACCGCCTGCACGGCACCTGAGCTATCCCGATTAGCTCGCCCCTCTTTCTAAGTCCCAATAGGGTATTCCAAATTCGAATTTCGGATCCTATGAAGGAGAGAGTATGAGTTCTCATCAGCCTCTTTGCCTTCCCTCTCTTGAAGTTATGCCTAAACTCCAATAACTTCAATCCATAACCCCCTCCCACACGAGAAACCACAAAAATTTTACTACAAATGTTAAAAGGTGGTGAATCCGGTGAAGGTCAAAACGTTATTGTGAACAGAGCGGATGATGCCGTAAACGAAGACAGCTATAACATGGATGAAAACTCAGCCGCTGTTACTGGTTCTATTACTACTAGGAGGACGCCCCCTGCTCGCTACGCTCGCCAACCCCCGCCGTTCGCTACGCTCACTCTAATAGCTCGCGCATGGCGCTATATATACAGTAGCATTGTAAGTAAAAAGCTTTTTTAGTTCAGACTGTAGTAGCAATCATTTTAGCTCATTTTGCACGTCAAAGTACATCTATATTGAATGTGGCCCTATCTATAATTATCGAAAACCTTGCGGGTGCGGTTGCGGATCTTAAAAGATCTGAAAATTTTCTCATACAAAACACTTTTTGTAAGAATTATTACATCTTCTGCCAAATGATCTTGGCCTTGTGTTTCAGAAATACATAAAGACACGCAATCGATCAAGCGATCTAACTCTACTGGCTACAACATACAATTAACGGTGAGAAAATATAGGTAGTTTGAGTAAGATTCCTTCTTTTTGAAACGTTTGGGATTTATGGGATTAATAAATTGTCATCGCAAAAGCCAGAATAACGGAAAATTGAGTTTTTTGAAAGGAAAAAGACAGAAGTGTACTCGTACAAGAAAGGATTATTTGTGGTGTCAAAATACGTGTGTTTCGGAAAACTCCTGCTAAAATCTCACAATCCAAACAATTTTCTTTTGCATTTGAACTAAACGAATAGGTGTACCATCAAGTTATGTGCTGTACTCAAATTACGAATAAGTAAAAGTATGCAATTTGGTTTTGAAAATAAATTTGTGGGATCGGGAAACCACTTACATCAACTGAGTTTAAAAATTCTACTGGAAAATTATTTTGCTCTCTAAAATCATCACCCAAGATGTAATCGGAACTCAAATATATTCGTTTCTCTCCGGGCAGACTGTTAAAGATTTCTGCAACGCTGAAAGTGCAGTTTTCTTATTTGGGTGCTAATATAACGGAATTGAGAATATCGTTAGACTTTATGGTTTCAGATACATTGCCATAAGTATCTGCAATCACGAAGTTGCTAGCTAAATGGGAAGTAATTACAATAACATCTTGGGTGTAATCTGGATATGTGGGTAAAGTTCCATTACCAAGAGATTTAAGAAATTCAATGAATTCAATCTCATGAGGTGTGTCCAACCCCCATTATTTTTTCATTTCCCAACTTTTGGCCATATATCGTATTTCTCTAAATTATGTTTTTAAATGTGGGTCCATACAAAAGTTGGGAAATATGAAAAAATTCAGACTTTCGCTCGCTTTCCATAAATATTCGTGAAAGCTAACCTCGCGTTTTCTAGAAATAACTGTAAAATTGTGACTTTCCATATTTTTCAAAATAAAATTTGTATATATTTTTATCAAATTAGCAATAAACAATGGTATAAATTAACGATGGCTTTGAATTTGTCTATGGTAATGCGTCCATATTATTGTCTGTTGCCAAATGTTCATTGTTTCGGCTTTTGTCTGGAAGAATGCAATTTTATTAACCGAAGATTGCCTCCTTCCATGGAAAAAGCAAAAGAATGAACATATGAATATTGTCTGTGATATGGCAGCATTTGCCGCTCACATTATCATTGACATAGATATTAGGTTTGAGTGAAAAGAATGCATGTATTTGGTTGGTTATTCAGTCGAACGTATGATCTATGCAATTGATAATGTTAGATAAGTATGTTCTATATTTTGATTTTTTTGGTAGAGGCACAGACAATAACTATCCAGATGTCGCGATCCCATACATGACATCATACCCAATTTTTTCCAACAGCAGACACGTAACAGCAGACAAATGACGCATGGAACGTATGTGCTTTGGAACGACTGCAACGTCTGAAGGACAGACAATGCGCTCTGAGAGCGAATTTTTCTTGTAGCTGGTGTTTCATTGTCATTATGGCAAAGGGTCATCGCAATAAGGGAAAGGGGGCTGAAAGAAATTTTCGAGGAGCAAATAGATTTTTGGATGTTCTGAAATTTTCAATAAAAAAACACAAATAAAAATCATGTGTATGTGTATAATTGGTGAGTAAACTTTACTCACGTACACGAAAATACACTTACACTTTAAAAACATTATTTAGAGAAATTTGATACATGTCAAGAGGATAGGAAATGACAAAATAATGGGGTTTCGCCATACCTAGTAGCCCGCTAGGAAGCTTAGTTTAGCCAATACGAGAAAAAACAGTTGAAAATTAAAAATTTGAATTTTGTATGGAGACACCCTTAACAACTGACGATACAGGAATATGATGTATGAAAGAAAGTTAGAAACTGTCAAAATAGTGGGAGTCAGTCATACATATTATACCTCTAGGAAGCTTAATTTAGCCACTGCAACCGAAAAACTGTTAGAAATTCAAAGTCTAAACTTTATCATATTTCCCAACTTTTGTTTGCATATTTTTAAAAACTTAATTTAGAGCAAAATGATGTATGAAGAAAGGTTTTAAAATAGAAAAGTAATGGGGGTCGGTAATACATATGAAACCCCTAGGACGCTTAGTTCAGTCGCTATGAGCGGAAAACCGTTAAAAATCCAAAAATGTCTCTAGAGACCGAATGAGCGCTGCAGTCACCAAAAACACATATCCTGCAGTGTCATTTTTATCCGTCATTTCATGACTGCGTCAGAAAAAATTGGGTACACAGTCATGTATGGGATCGCGACATCTGGTAAGTTATTGTCTGTGGTAGAGGAATGCAATCACATGCAATTATATGTTAATTCCTTTGGTTTGTGTCCCAAGTAGAAGATTGATCCATTTGGTTTGATTTTCGACTAATTTAGTACTTGCCATTTATCTGGGACACAAACCAAAAAATCACATATGGTTGCATATTTCCAGGCAAAGAGAAAAACAATCAAACGCATACATTCCTCCCAACAGCATCATGTACGCTATACGTGTGCTCAATTCACACATACTATTCCATTGAATTTTTTAATTTCAATTTAAAATTAAACTCATTTATAATTAAATTTAAGAAAAAAAATTAGATGATGCACATAGAGGAAAAACTAATCTTTCGAATGGTATAGTTTTTATCCTGGTAAGTCTACCTGGTTTCCTGTAAAAGGGACAACAAAAAATCGTGTCGCCTATTTATATACAAATTACGATTGAACCTGAACCTCGTTCCAAACTGGAACAAGAATCTGCCGAAATTCAACTAGAAAATCAGCAACCTACTGTGGACATAATAAATGAAAACCCTCGACCAGACGATCAACAGCCTTCCGATATGAGCAATGAAAAGGAAAATTCTGATAATGAAAAGACTGCATCTTTACTCAACGCAAAATCAAACGAAATTCGGAAGGCTCGTAATGCAGCTAAAGTATCACTTGATAAGCAAGCCGAAAAATGTTGATGCGTTCAAATGCAAAATTTCCTATTGCAGAAATTGGCCAAAGCGTTCAAGTAAGGATACCAGATGTAGATCGAGCCAAGACGGATAGTCGTAATATAATTGCTATTATTATATCTGTCGAAAAAGAAAACCTTTACAAACTTGGAACTAAACACGGTATTTTAAAACAACTGTACTCCAGAAACGAGTTTACTGTGTGTATGTTGTGACTCAGCCACACATGCTCTCTCCCCCCCCCCCCCCCCCTATTTACCACCCCAGCCGTTGAACAGCTTCCATGGGAACTCGTCCATTCCCAACCCAAAATGCTGACGTTGCATTTTGGGTTCCCATGCGCGAAATTCTGTCGCGATCAAGTCTTATCACTAAGATGTAACCTGATCGCGACAGAATAAACCCCATGCGCGATAAAATTTTCCGTTGCGGTCAAGTTTTATCACTCCGATAAAACTTGATCGCAACCCAATCTTAGGATCACGACGAACTGTCGCGATCGGATTTCATCACCTTCGTGATGAAATCCGATCGCGTAAGTTCTTTAAATCTAAATGAAGTGCTAATTGAGCACATTCTCGGTCGCCATGCGCGACTTATTGAAAATGCGCATCAGCATTTTGGGTCCAGATTTAAGGGCTCCAAACTGACGCGCATTTTCAGTCGCGTTTGGGCCGGTGACTGAGGAATCGCTTTGAATTCACGGAGTTATTCGAAGGCGGGAAAATGGAGGCGATCTCAACAAACTTAAATTAATTACGTGCAAGTGTCAAGGAAATCGAATAGAAGGAAATTATTTTAACATTAAGTACGATTGAAACAAAAATTTAAATTGAAGAGAGAGCACTTAAAGAAAAAAAAAATATATAATAATAAAGTTGACGTTTTGTAAAATTTTAAGGATTGAAAAACAAGAAAAAGAAAAATAAAAAAATAAAACATAAAGTGATGTGTGTGAGAAGGAGATAATTTTAATATAAAAAAATTATAAGTTGGAAATTATATTAACATTAAGTTCGATTGAAACAAAATTTAAATTGAAGAGAGAGCACTTAAAGGAAAAAAAAATATATAATAATAAAGTTGACGTTTTGGAAAATTTTAAGGATTGAAAAACACGAAAAGGAAAAATAAAAACATAAAGTGATGTGTTTAAAAAAAAAAAAATCAAATAAGATCATAAAAAAAAATGTATTGAAATATATTGTGAAGAAAAAAAAAGGGGCCCTTCTTTTTACACCGCGAGGTGCAGGTGAACTTCTCCCTTCGCGCAAGCACTCCCTGCTCCCTTCCCAATCGATTAAGTTGGGATAAAGCATGTAAAGAAAAGTTCATTTCGATGGATGATGTTCCAAAAGTTGATATTACTCTTCGAGAATGTGCTCGAAAAGACTTTCATTTTGATGGACAAGGCCTCCAGCATTGTAACTGTAGTGGTGACTGCAATTCAAAACGTTGTAAATGCAAGAAATCAAACATTCTTTGCAATTCCAAATGTCACAAAAGCTCATCTTGCAAGAATTAATAATTCTCAACTTAATAACTTTCTTGCATAGTCCTGAATTATTAGATATTTCTGTTGATTTTCCTCAGTTTACTAATTTTTAAACTATTGTTCTTAAGTAATATTTTTATCAAAATAAAATTAAATAACTAATGATGTTATTACATTTTTAACTGTTTATTTTTTAACTACTATGTTCAATATTAATAATATTTTTTGTTGACTTTTCATGAAAATTTTGTAAGTTTAATTTTATTTAATAAACAAAAACACTACAGTTCACCTATTTTATTACTTTGCCCAAGATAGGGTGGGCATCTATATATAAATAGGCGACACGTTTTTTTGTTATCCCTTTTACAGGAAACCAGGTGGACTTACCAGCATAAAAATTATACCATTCGGAAGATTAGCTTTTCCTCTATGTGCATCACCTAATTGTTTTTCTTAAATTTAATTATAAATTAGTTTAATTTTAAATTGAAATTAAAGAATTCAATGGGATAGTATGTGTGAATTGAGCACATTTATAGCGTAGATGATGCTTCTGGGAAGAATGTGTGAGTGTGAATGTTTTACTTTTTGCCTGGAAATATGCAAGCATATGTGAATTTTTGGTATGTGGCCCCGATACATAACCAGTACTAAAATAGTCGAAAATCAAACCAAATGGATCAATCTTCTACTGGTGACACAAACCAAAAGAATTAAAATATAATTGCATTCCTCTACGAAAAAATTAAAATATAGAACATACTTATTTAACATTATCATTTGCATAGATCATACGTTCGACTGAATAAACAACCATTTATGCCCAATACGTGCATTCTTTTCACTCAAACCTAATATCTATGCCAATGATAATGTGAGGGGCAAATGCAGCCATATCACAGACAATATTCACATGTTCATTCTTTTGTTTTTTGCCTGGAAGAAGGCAATCTTTGGCTAATAAAATTGCATTCTTCCAGACAAAAGCCAAAACAATGATCATATGGCCACAGATAATAATATGGATGCATTACCACAGACAAATTTAAAGCCATCGTTTACTTATACCATTGTTTTTTGCTAATTTGATAAAAATATATGCAAATTTTATTTTAAAAAATATGGAAAATCACAATTTTTCAGTTATTTCCAGAAAACGCGAGGTTAACTTTCACGAATATTTATGGAAAGCGAGCGAAAGTCTGAATTTTATCATGTTTCCCAACTTTTGTATGGGACCACATTTAAAACATAATTTAGAGAAATATGATATATGGCCAAAAGTTGGGAAATGAAAAAATAATAGGGGTTGATCATACCCCCTAGAATGCTTTATTTGGCCGCTACGAGCAAAAAACTGTTTAAAAGTGAAAATCTTAAATTATATCATATTTCCAAACTATTGTCTGCTCACCTTTAAAACCTCAATTTAGAGAAAAAAGAAACGGTTGGAAATGAAAGTTGGTTCGTTTGTACGGAAATTCCAGATATATTTTATTTACAATATATATGAATGTATTTCCCACAACTTCATAATTTAGTTAAAAACCATATGATCCACGATCCATGTGGTTTGTTGAATCGTATCCCCGTCTGTATGAGACATGGTAAATGCAGCACAAGCTTTTCTAAGGACTTTTACAATACAACTCTAGCCAATGTTAGATGCGCCGTGTTAATGGTATAACAGTTGACTTCCGTGGCCACTCTGTTGACAACCGTTATGTCGTTCCTTAAAATCAATATCTTTTAGCGAAATTTGATTGCTACTTAAATGTGGAAGTTCTTGGCACAGTTAAGAGCCTAAAATATATGCACAAATGTGTTAATAAGGGATACGACTGTGCCTCATTACAGTTTGTAAGTGTTTGAGGTGGAGTTGAGGGCAAAGTGTATATAGATGAAATCAATAGCTTTTTGTCCGGTCACTATGTTGGATCTACGGAAGATAGTTGGCGCATAAATGAGTATCCAATGCATTACCAGTCACGTAATATATTTTAGTTCGACTTGAATGTCACTTGCCTCATCGGCCAAATGCAGTCTTTAGGGAAGGAAATGTTCAGCAAGCTCTTAAAAATCACAGAAGAACAAAATTGACTGCATTCTATGAAATCAATCGAATTAGTTCGTCCGAGTTTCTATATACAGAGACGCCGATGCATTATATTTAGGTAGATAAAGAAAAGAAATCGAAAAACCTCGAAGAGGAAGTAGTAGAGATTTTGCTCGATTATTTTATGTTTTATGTTGAGTTGTTCCATTTGGGACTATTTTAGCTTCATCTTCGAGGTCCCATCAGGATTTGTGTACTGTTGGGAACATTATTTACTGCACAATTTCAACACATGCACGAAGTATCGCATGAAATGATGGAGAGTGGCGTGAATATTTATTAGAAGTAAAAGAGTGTAAGTCCTCTCAGCAGTTAAGAGAGTTAGTTGCCATATCCTATTTGTGGTATGAACTTTCCTACAAATTCTCCAGATTTCTGGAATGAATTCAAAATTTTCATGTGTGAAGAATTTTTAAGAAACTCTTCAGAAAATGATTCATAGAACCGTGCTTTATTAGCTATTGAGGAAATTTTGTTCAGTAAACGATTAATTCGGTACTTCAACTAAACTTTTCGGAGGTAAGACTTTTTTACTCTGTGGAGATTTTTGACGAATATTGCCAGCTATATCTCACGGTACATGGGTACCACTTATTGAGAATTGCCTTAGTTCATGGTCCGAATTTTCAAAATCCACAAAATAACTTTTACCCAAAATATGAGAGCTTCACCTCATGAGATTGAATTCGTTGAATTTCTTAAATCTCTTTGTAATGGAACTTTACCCACATTTCCAGACTACAGCCAAGATGTTATTGAAATTCCTTCCCATTTAGTTAGCTGCAACTTCGTGATTCCAGATACTTATGGCAATGTATCTGAAACCATAAAGTTTAACGATATTCTCAATTCGGTTATATTAGCACCCAAATATGAAGCCTGTACTTTCATTAATGCAGAAATCTTTAACAGCCTGGCCGGAGAGAAACGAATATATTTGAGTTCCTATAAAATCTTGAGTGATGATTATAGAGAGCAAAATAATTTTCCAGTAGAATTTTTAAACTCAGTTGATGTAAGTTGGCTCCCGATCCCACAAATTTATTTTCAAAACCAAATTGCATACGTTTACTTATTCGTAATTTGTGTACAGGACATGACTTGCTTGGTCAATGGTGCACCTATTCGTTTAGTTCAAATGCAAAAGAAAATTTTTTGGATTGTGAGATTTTAGTAGGAATTTTCCGAAACACACGTATTTCGACACGTGTGACGTATTTTTGCCTTTTTCCTTTCAAGAAACTCAACTTCCCGTCATTCTGGCTTTTGCGATGACAATTAATAAATCCCAGGGGCAAACGTTTCAAAAATCAGGAATCTTACTCAAACAACCTATATTTTCTCACTGTTAATTGTATGTTGTAGCCAGTAGAGTTAGATCGTTTATCCGATTGCGTGTTTATATGTATTTCTGAAACACAAGGCCACGGTCATATGGCAGAAGATGAAAGAATTTTTACAAAAAGTATTTTGTATGAGAAAATTTTAAGATCTTTTGACATCCGCAACCGCACCCGCAAGGTTTTCGATAATTATAGATAGAGCCTCATTCAATATAGATGTACTTTGACGTGCAAAATGAGCTGAAATGATTGCTACAACAGTCTGAACTAAATAACCTTTTCACTTACAATGCTACTGTATATATAGCTCCATGCGCGAGCTATTAGAGTGAGCGGAGCGAACGGCGGGGGTTGGCGAGCGTAGCGAGCAGGGGGCGCCCCCTAGTTATTTATAATGGCCGGGAAAAGTGATTAATCATGCTGTTTTAATCACATTGTCCAATTGAGTCGGGCATTATGAATACAGACCGGCCATTATTAATAGTGCCCGGACTTATCAAATTGCCCATAACATATATATATATCTTATAAGCAAAATTAAATAAGTCAAAAAGATTTCGACATGGCGGCCGGTGAGGATGATCGAGGTATTAATCCGAATATTAATACCGTTTGTCATTCGGAAAAAGCTTTTAAATACTTTGTGTGTATTCCGTGTGACGGGCCGTACTGTTACAGTGATTTTGTGCGAAGTCCAACAGTGAATTAATTGAAAACAACAAATTTTTAAGAAATTTAGTGGAACGTGAAAAAGCTGCAGCTCCAATTTCTTATCCTACTGTTGCAAAAAGTTGTGCAGATCAAGTTCTAATCTGATTGTTTCTGCTAAAGTCGACAGTTTAAAAAGTGGTTTCATTTGAGAAAGGTAAAAAATTAATTCAAAATTACCACAGTAATAAGGTTAAAAAAATTCTTCACCATGAAGAAAGAAGGCTCTGTTAACATTTGGTGTGTTAAAAAGGAAGATACTTTAAAAATGGAAACAGCACTTATTGATCTTGAACTTGAACTTGATGATAACTATTCGGTGGAAGTACAATCTTTACAAAACCCAAGAATGAAAATTTACAATATTGCAAGTGACATGACACCCACTGCTCTGGAAAAAGATATTAACAGCAGAGTTTTTGACCACTCTGATGAAATATGTAAAATGGTTCGTACTTTTACACTTAAGGTGCAATAATTGAAGTCCCGCCTACCTTATTCCAGCATATTCGTAGTAATGAAAACAAAGTGTAAATAGGTCATCAAAGATACAAAGCGTATGACCACTTCACAATGCCTTTATGTGGAAAAGTGATGGCCTTGTTCAAGGGGTCAAAAATTGCTCTTATCGAATACATTGCACCAAGTGTGTCGGTGACCATACCTTTTACGAATGTATGTACATCTGAAGTTAATAAGTGTATACATTGAACCTTATTTCACAACAGATTTAACAAGTCAAAATCAGCTGATCTTTCTGCCTGGGAGGTTGATGAATGTGACACACTTAAATCAAAAATAAAGTATAATATCGATACAACAGATTAACCAATATTGCCTACTATGCCGACTAAACTGCATTACCAAAAACAGCAGTTGGTTCCTGACAAGAATGAGAAGAAAGGCGCCAAATATTTAAATCAAGAAGAATTTAAATATAATTAAAGAGATTAAATTTTCTATTTTTTTATATATTTTCATATTTCTAGAATACATTTCTAACGGGAGCAAATCCTAGTTTTGAGTTAATTGAAAAACTTATTCAACATACAATAGTTAATGAAAATTTTTTAATAATGTAAATATACTGAATTCTTAACTATCCGAAAATAATATTATATTATATCCGAATATAAGGAGCATTAATGCTTTAGCGTTCTCTGATCGGATGTAGCCCAATTCAACGAAGAAATTCAGATGATCGGACGCAGCCACCCACGACCAATGAAAGATCAGTGTTGGGACGCTGTTGATTGGAAGTCGCCTGATGGAAGCCGCCTGAAGAGAAGCTTCGATCAGAGGTCGGCCGATCAACAGCAGAGAGAGAGTAGTCAGTTGCACACACCTCACAGAACGAGCAACATCGTGAACCATTGGCGCGTCGCCGGGACCCAGAGTATCACACATCAGACAGAAATTAAAAATCCAGGAAATACGACTCATCAATCGGAAAGCTCTTATCATATGGGTTACTATATCACAAGTGTCACTTACGCATCCTACACTTATACCAACTCGAAAGAGAAACCTCCAGAGTACAATCGCCAAAGTGATGACCCCAAAGTGACGATTCCAAAATGCCTACTTTAGTAGACTACAAATTATCATTGCAACGCTTAAATCAAGAACTTTTTGTATTGTTTGTGTGGAAACGTGGAATGTGGCTCATGAAAGCTTTTTTGCCTTGCCCGGGTATAAGATGTATTAAAATAAAGGAGATATAAATAAAAATTATGGTGTCATAGTTTGCATGCTAGAAGAAGTAATTGAAGACACTGAAATTATCATTAATTGATAGGTTAAAAATACTTAGTTCAAAAATACATGACACACCAAATAGTGTGTTTATTTATAGGATTAATAAATTCCTTTTTGTAAAAAGATTTAAAAAACAAAACACTTTGTTGTTGGTGACTTTAACATTGATTTATTGAACCCTGATTTGTATGGTGAAAAATTCCTAAATAATTTTCGTGAACAAGGTTACTTGCCCGGGTATTTAAAAGTTAGTCATCGAACTACTATTTCCATAGATGGTACCTGCATAGACAATGTTTCCTATAGATCAGTCTCTTTTAGTTAAATCGTACACAATTAAAAATTCGATAACATATCATTATACCTTGCACCTTATTTCACCTCATTTATTTCCTTAAATCTAAAATTCATAAGCAAATAATTAAGAAAGAAGTTACCGAATTCACTAAAATACATTATAGAAAATTGCTTGATAATGCAAGTGCCACCAATTGGAATCTCATTTGCCTAGCTGATGATCCAAATCAGGCAACTGAACTCTGAATAGATAAAATTAATAAATGTATTGAAATCAAAAAAATTAAACTGAACGGTAAGCAAAGGCAGGTTTGGGTCACTAAAGCTTTGATTAAATCTTGTGAAACAACGGAGAAACAGTACTTAGCCACAAGGGAAAATCCTACAAATGAGCTTCGAAAAGCTGAATAGAAGCAATACACCAAGGTCTTGAACATAGTAATAGAAGTGGCTCAAATTATATATGAGAAAGACTAGATTGTTAAAAAATGCAAACAATAAACAGAAAATATGGGAGTTAATCTAGTCAATAAAAAAAATAAAAAGAGAAGTGAACAAAATTAGAAATTGGTAAGTAATTAGTGAGCAAAATGCTTAACAAGTTCTGCGAGAATACTTTTTTTTTTTATTGAAAATTACTTTGTTGAGCGTCATGTGAGTTGTACCTAAATAATAATGGAATTGATATATGGTTTATAGAGTTGTAATGTATTGGTCTATTGTTTAGCAAAATCTTTAGGCTCTTGCGTGGTTTTCCCTTGAGTCTAAGGTAAGTTTTATTTAGGTAATTAGACTTGCGCGCTTCTCCCTTGAGGCTAAGGTGAGTTTTTTCTTTGATTATTTTGACTTTTATACGGTTTACCAGCCAATCCAAAAGAATATTTTGATATGTACTATCACTTCCGAGTTGAGCAGTCAAACGAATAGGATGTGCAAAGTGAATTCAGTTTTGGAATTACAGTCGAACTTCCATAGCTCGAACTTCTAAAACTCGAATTTTCTATAACTCGAACCAAATCGGTTGGCAACAGCGTGTAGATAGTTAATTACATGCTATCCTGCTTCCGTAACTCGAACCTGCATAACTCGAAGTTCTCCATAACTCGAATTAAAGTACATATAGTATGAATTCTCTAACTCGAACTGTTAAGGGAATCCCCAAATATCTCTCAAATTTCGACTTCAATTTAAATTTTGTCTAGGAAGCTTTTATTTGCTTATTTTTTTTGATTTTTTTCTATTTGGGGACATCATATATTGTACATCGATTGCCTCTTTTTGTTTGTGTACTATGTGTTTACATTGACTGGTTCTCTTTGGTTCAGTTCTTTGCACTTTATGTCGAAATGCCAGTCGCGATTGATATTCAATGTGAATGACATCGTTTTCTATCATGGCATCGAAACGAATACTAAAATGTTTGTCGCTTGAATAAAAGTCCAAACTTATAAAAGAAACCGAGTGCGGTTTGAAAAAAAAGGAAGCGGCCGCTAAATATGGCATTCCACCTAGTACCGTTTCCACGATTTTAAAAAATATAGATAAAATCATCAAGTCACTGGAATCTTGGAGTTCTTCAGGATTAAGTAAACGGGCTAAAAAACCGACGTTTCAAAATATCGACAAAGCCGTTCTCGATAGGTGTACAGCAGCTAGAAACCAAAATATGCCCATATCTGGAGTCATATTAAAGGAGAAGGCAATGGAGTTTGCAAAGCGTTTTGGAAATGACCATTTTAAGGCAAGCACAGGTTGGCTTGATGAATGGAAGCAGAGGTATTGAACAAAACGTGCCAGTAATGGAATTTTTAACCAATATTTGGATGGTTGGATGTGTTCACCATATAAAAGTTCAGCTGAGGTTGTATTTAAATCTGATTTGAAAGAAGCTCTTATTCCCAATAGAATTGTTGGTAAAATTTTTGTCCAAAATTTAGTTTGGTAGCAACGGATAACTTCTTTTAACTGTCTGTGAGAACTTTCTATCATTCCATTTGCTTGGGGATGAAATGACGTAGTTTTGAAATGTTTCGAGCCCGTCAACAAATTAAGAGATTGAAAAAGGTGCGACTCAAATTGGCGTCCTCTATCTGTTGTGATATTGGTAAGTGTGCCAAATCTGCATATCCAACCATTGTAAAAAACTTCAGCAATACTTTCAGCGTCTTGGTTCTCGAGTGGAAAAACCTCAGGCCATCTAGTGAAGCGGTCGATGCACGTAAGACAATAATCTTTTGTTTTCTGATGGAGGTTAGACTATAATATCCACATGAACATGTTGGAATCTTGAACTTGGTACTGTTAAAGTTCCAACAGGAGATGAAACATGTCGAGTTATTTTTGATTTCTGGCATTGAATTCTACTTCGAGTCCATTCTCGACAATCCTTGTTAATTGTTGGCCACACAAATCGTTGAGTAATAAGTTTTGTTGCCACTTTTACACCTGGATGAGAAAGACGATGAAGAGAATTGAAAACTATTCTTCTAAATTGTTTCGTAATAAACAGTCTTGCAAATTTAGTTGAAATGTCACAAAAAATTTGATCTTTGACTCCAGGAATGTTAATTTTCTTTAAAATAAGAGAAGTTTCATTTGGTTGTAAGTATTGTTTAGTTTCTTCATCAGAGGCTTGTGAAATTGAAAGTTCCGAATAATCTAATCCTTCGGAAATACCTTCAATTCTAGACAAAGTCTCAGCAACATTAGCTTTTCCAGAAATAAATTGAATATCCGTTGAAAACTGGCTTACATAATCCAGTTGTCTCGTTTGACGAGGTGATGCTTTGTAAAGCTTTTGTTTAAATGCAAATGTCAAGGGCTTGTGATCTGTGAAAATTGTAAAACTTGAGCTTCGAGCATAAATTTAAATTGTTTGATTGTTCGGTTAATAGCCAATAATTCATGATCAAATGCACTATATTTTTGTTCACTTAAACTTAGTTTCTTAGAAAAGAAAGCTTAAGGTTGCCATCTGTCATTGACAAATTGTTGGAGAACAGCTCCTATGACTGTACCAGAAGCATCGCAAAAAATTGATCTTCTAGCTTCATTTGATGGATGAACTAGAAGGGTTGCTTGGGCTAGTTGATTTTTAACATTAGTGAAATCATTATCAGCGATGTCATTCCATACAAGTTGTGCTTTTCCTTTTAAATTTCCTTTCAGTAATTCATTTAGAGAAGATTGAGTTTGTGCAGCTCCAGGTATACACATTCTATAAAAATTGACCATTCCAAGAAACCTTCTTAATTCTTTCGCTGTAGAAGGACCTGGAAAATTTGTCATGACGTCAACTTTTTCTTTTAAGGGAGAAATTAAATTTTTGGAAACATGAAAACCAAGAAATGAAATTTCTGTAGCTTCTAGGACAGTTTTAGATAAGTTAATTACCACTCCAAATTTTTGTAGTCGATCAAAAATTGTTTTAAGATGCTCAAAATGTTCTTCCTTATTTGATGATGCAATCAAAATGTCATCTTGATAGGCGAAACAAAACTCTTATCCAAGTAATACTTCATCTATGAATCGTTGGAAAGTTGGAGCAGCGTTGCGCAAACCGAAACTCATTACTGGAAATTCGTATAGTCCAAATGGGGTTGTGATGGCTGTTTTGTCTATATGTTCTTCAGCAACAGGAATTTGGTTGTAAGCCTTGGTCAAATCTAGGCTTTTTTTTTGGAACAAGATGAAGTGGTGAAGCCCAACTCGATGAGGAAAGTCTCGCAAATCCAAATTTTTTCAAATTGCTTTTTTGCAATTGCAAAATTTCTCAGGTGGAAGACATCTAGGTTTACATGTTACTGGAGGACCAGGCGTATAAATGAAATGTTTCACATTATGTTTTACTATTAAATTTCGTCCCTCAGGTTTGGCTATTTCAGGATAATTTAAAAGGAGCTTAGAGAATGGGGAGGAATCAGGCAAGGTAATAATCTTGATTGAAGACATATTGCAAGGTGCAATTTTTCCGGAAGTCTTCAATCCAGTTTCTAAATCAATTAACTGTTTGTTTTTGAAATCAATTAAAAGTCCAATGTCAGCAATAACAAAATTCCGAATGTAGTACCTTCTAAGTCCCAAATTTAATCTTAAAGATGTATATCCAAATGTATTAATTAAAGTCCCGTTTGCTGCTGTTAAAGTAAATGATGTTTTCTTGAGTGGTCCTTTAACTAGTTTGCGAGGAAAAACACTCAAGTCAGCTCCTGAGTCAACCAGAAATTGCTGACATGAATTTTTATCATAAAAAAATAAGCGACGCGTTACTGAGATGTTGTCGATGGTCGCTGCAGTCGACAGCAATTTTATTTTACCATCCCTTTATTAAAATAATATGGATTAATACAATTGGTCGCCTTGGTTCCAAACTTCCAATGGTACTAACAAAGTCCAGGAGGTGGGTCAAATGAGTCTCTCCTTGAACGAGATGAAGAACGGGAACTCATTCTTTCGGGAGAATTACTTCTTACTTCACGACTTCTCGATTTCAAATGTCGATCATCCCTAAAAGTATCTCTATTTTTGAGTTCATTTATATTGTGGCGACGTGAATGGACCAGTAGGCTATCAAATCCCGGATTGCTTAGCCAACTGTGGCGATGGAAATACTATGAATTGGTGGACTATGAAATTCAGGAAACCCAGAATTTCATAGTCTACTAAAGTGTGGCAGTTACAGCGAGTCGGTGTAGTAGGCTACGATAGACTTAAATATCGTATAAAAGGAAGAACGTCAAACTGAAGAGGACAGTAAGAATTTCACTACCGAAAGTGAGAGAAGCCATTGGGAGCCCAGCAAAGACCAGCCTAGAGGATTTACTTTACCTACAGTGGTGATACCGACGTGATCTCAGCAAAAATTACCAGCGCGAAGCACAATAATGACCGAGTCAGAGGTCAAATCTTCAGTTTCGGCTTCGACAAGCAATACTATGCTCAAAATCCCACCATTTATGGAGCACGATCCAGAACTATGGTTCAAGATTGTAGATAAAGCATGTGCAGCTGCAAAATTGATACGGAGAATACGAAATTCGGAACAGTTATTGGTTTTTTAGGTGAAAGATGTTCACTGGAATGCGTGACCTGATTATGAGTGGCGATAGAATTGCACCATACACAGAGCTAAAAAATGCACTCATCAGCCGACTAGGTGCATCTAAAGAACAGAAGATCCGACAACTTTTGGAGAGCGAAGAATTAGGCGACAGGAAACCATCCCAGTATTTGAGGCACAAACGCGATTGAGGAGGATCATCATTTCCAGACGACGCTTACAAGACAATTTTCCTGAGCCGAATACCACATACCGCTCGGGCTATCTTAGTAGCCCACAGTGATTTAAAAGTTGATCAGCTAGCCAGCATTGCCGACAACATCATCGATAATCTGCGAGCAGCAACAAACCCTCTTCAGATAGCGGATGCTACTTGCGCCAATTCAGAGATGCAACAATTGGAAGCTCTGCTGAACTTAAAATTCGCCCAGCTCAGGGTGAGTTTCAAAAATGAAATAAGCGCATTCCGACGTGGGGTTGACATAAGATTTGAAAACTATCAACGTCGACCACGATCACCGCACAGAGGAAGATCCATTTCTCGCTCACGGGGCAGATCTAGACAACGCGAACTTCTAGCATCTGGGATATGCTACTATCATTGGAGGTTTGGTGCGGCTGCTAACAAATGTGAACCTCCTTGCTCTCAGGAAAACTCCAACGGGGGTCGCTAATGGCGGCAAAAGACCCGAACTGCATTACTACTCGTCGCCTATTTATTACCGACCACACCCGAAAAGAACACTTCCTCATCGACACTGGCGCTAACTTGTGTGTTTACCCTCGATCAAGGATATGCAAACAACTAAAGAAATATGGTTACCGTCTGGCGGCAGCAAATTGTTCGTTTATCGACACATACGGCATCGTGGCACTTAAACTTAACTTAGGGCTCAGGCGAGATTTCACGTGGCAGTTTTTGATCGCTGATGTCACAAAACCTATCGTGGGAGCTGACTTCGTGTACTACTACGCTTTAACGGTCGATTTGAGAAACAGGCGACTCATAGATCAATCTACTGGTCTTAACTTATGTGGTCGTGTGCTGAAGTGTCGCATACCGAGCGTGAAGGTTATAAGTCAAGATAATCGATATAGAGATCTACATACTACCCCATTCCCAGACATTACTCGACCTAGTGGATGTGCACCAATAGCGAAACACGATACTAAGCACTATATTTACGTTATACCAGGACCTCCTGCAGCAAGCAGACCTCGACGACTCGCTCCGGACCGCCTGAAAGCTGCAAAACGAGAGTTCGAAGCCATGGTTCAGCTGGAGGTTGCGAGACCTTCGTCAAGCAGTTGGGCATCACCTTTACACATTGTACCAAAACAAAGCGGCGAGTGGCGGCCTTGTGGTGATTATAGAGCTTTGAACGCACGCACAGTACCGGACAGGTATCCCGTGCGTCATATCCATGATTTCGCCTAATCACTCAGAGGTGCTACGATTTTTACGAAGCTGGACCTTGTGCGCGCTTACCATCAGATTCCAGAAGCCGAAGAGCATATACCATTAACAGCAATAACGACACCTCTTTGATTATTTGAGTTTCCGTACATGAGTTTCGGGCTACGCAACGCAGCTCAGAAGTTCCAAAGATTCATCGATGAGTTAACAAGAGATCTGGATTTTTGCTTCTTCTACATTGATGATGGTCTAATCGCATCATTAGATGAAGACCAGCATCGGGAACACCTACGCATTGTTTTTCAACGTCTTAACAATTATGGGATCACAATTAATCCAGAGAAATGCATCTTAGGCGCAGCAGAGGTACCCTTTCTTGGTTATCTTGTAAACAAGGACGGGATTCAGCCATTGCCAGAAAGAGTCAGAACTATAGAACAATACCAAGAACCGAAACCTGCAAAAGAACTACGAAGATTTTTGGGGATGATCAACTTTTATAGGTTGTACTTGCCAAAAACATCACAATATCAGACAAAACTGAATGATTTGCTGCAGGGTAATGTAAAGGGAAAAGATAGCATTTCATGGACCGACGAAGCTAAAGAAAGTTTCCAACAGCTGAAATTATGCCTAGCTCAAGCAACATTGCTCGCTTTTCCCGACGTCAATGCTCCTCTGGCACTGGTGTGTGATGCATCGGAATCGGCAATAGGCGCAGTCTTACAGCAGCGTGTCAATAGCAGATGGGAACCGTAAGGTTTCTACTCCAAGAAGTTAAGCCAAACTGAATCACGGTATAGCACTTTTGATCGAGAGCTGTTGGCCATATACGATGCCATCATGTTTTTAAGGCATATGGTCGAGGCAAGAGAGTACACGATTTTTACAGATCACAAGCCGTTAGCTTTCGCCTTTAAACAGAAACTGTAGAAAGCTTCACCCAGGCAAGCCAGACATTTGAGCTACATTAGTGAATTTACGACCGACATTCAACATATATCGGGAAAAGATAATATAATTGCGGATACATTGTCTAGAGTAGAAACTTGCGAGGCAGCAATGGACTACAAAGCTTTATCAGTGTCGCAAGAAAATGTTGACCAATTGCGTGAATATTTACAACTTGGATCGAATTTGCTGCTCAAAAAGGTCTAACTTCCGGGAACAGACACCGAACTCTTCTGTGATGTGTCAACAGCTACAGCCCGCCCTTATATTACGGCGCCTTTCATAAAAGCAGCGTCCAGACTAAATCACGATCCAGCACATCCAGGAATCAAGGCTACGATAAAACACGTTAATCGTAGTTTCGTATGGCCTTCGTTGAAAAAAGACTGCCGCATCTGGTCAAAAGCGTGTGATGCATGTCAGCGCTCCAAAATAACACGACATATTTCAACACCAATCGTCAACATTCCTCAACCATTCGGACGTTTCAAGTATATTCCTATAGACATTATTGTGATGCCATATTCTTCTGGAAACAGATACTGTCTTACTTGCGTGGACCGATATACAAGGTGGCCTGAAGCATTTCCAATGGAGAATATGGAGGCCAGAACTGTAGTGCGGAGTTTTTATAATGTATGGATAAGTCGATTCGGATGTCCACAACAGGTTACAACGGATCAAGGAAAACAATTCATGTCGCATCTATCAGGTCAGTCCATAAGTTCGTGCGCATTCCTGACATGTATGCGATTTCCTATGACTCAGTACGTAAACGAATTGATCCCCAAACTTGTTGAAACTTGTTTCCAATTGTTCTTGAAATTAGTCACTTCTCCAACAATTTTCTTCATAATCGGATGAAAATAAGTGTAGTGAAAAAATGAATTTAGACGATCAATACAAGCGTGCAGTTTTATATTTTTTGTTTTCATCTGGTGAAACTGCCAGATCTGCAGCTATTAAAATTAATAGTGTACATGGAGGAAACACTATAGGTGTGAGAACTGCGCAGAAGTGGTTCAAATCTTTCAAAGATGGAGGAAGCAGCATTGACGACAAACCCCGTTCAGGACGTCCTGTTGACTTCAGCAATGATATGCTTAGAAGTCTCGTTGAGTTAGAGCCCCAGTTAACAGTCGATCAGATAGCAGAAAGAATGGACTCATCCCATGGAACAGTGGTACGTCATTTAAAAGAAATTGGAAAAGTATCCAAGCTTGGCAAGTGGGTACCGCATGAGCTATCAGAAGTGAATTGCCAGCAGAGGATCAATATCTGTGCTTCACTTCTAACGCGCTTTGAACGAGAGCCATTTTTAGACCGTTTGGTAACAGGGGACGAAAAGTGGATCCTTTACCACAATGTTGCAAGAAAAAGATATTGGACCGATAAGGATAAGCAGCCCCCTCCAACTGCGAAGGTACTTTTGCATCCCAAGAAGATACTTCTGAGTGTTTGGTGGGATATGGATGGTGTTATTTATTATGAGCTGTTGGAACCAAATAAAACCATTGATGCTAATGTCTACAGTGAACAACTCTGTAGATTAAATACGGAAATGATCAAAAAACGTCCGCGACTGGTGAATAGGAAGAAAGTTTTATTTCACCATGATAATGCCAGGCCGCACACTGCTCGAACAACGCTACAAAAGCTTAATGAATTGAATTGGGAGCTTTTGCTGCATCCTCCGTACTCACCAGATATTGCTGCAAGTGACTTCCATTTATTTCGGTCTCTTCAAAATTATTTACTAGGGAAAAAATTAATTTCAAAAGATGAAGTCAAAAAGGAGCTTTCTGAGTTTTTTTCATCAAAACCAAAGTCCTTTTACACTAACGGAATAAAAAAGCTACCCGTGAGATGGCGAGAAATTGTAAAAAATGGAGGAAGATATATAGTTGAATAAAATTATAAATTTTGGTTTATTTCCATAATTTAAATTTTTCACGAAAATGTGCACGAACTTATGGACTGACCTGATATTTCATTCCTTTGCTCAATTAATCGGGTCGAAAACAATTAAAACCAAGGCGTATCATCGTCAAGCAAACGGAATGGTAGAACGGTTCCATCGACAGCTCAAGGCAGCAATCAGGTGCCATCAAAATAACACTTGGACTGATGTTCTACCGACTGTTCTCATGGGGATAAGAGCAGCTTGGAAAGAGGATCTGCAAGGAACTTCAGCAGAATTGGTATTTGGTGAAAACCTCCGCTTAGCAGGCGAATTTTTGGGATCACCGATAGATGAGACGAAAACACCAGATGTCTTGGTACAAGAACTGCGCCAACAATTTCAACAGCTTCGCTCAACACCAATCAAGCGTCACGGAGAAAAGAAGACGTTCATTTCTAAAAACCTTGCAACATCAAATCATGTATTTCTTAGAAATGATTCTTCCAAGAATGTTTTGCAGATGCCATATGATGGAACGTGTCAGGTTATCAGTAGAGGGGACAAAACTTATGTGATCAATTACAACGGGTAGCTTGATAGACTAAAGTCATCTTACTCATTAGTAGAAAATGCAGAAGAACACGAACCCTATCAGCATCCCGAGCCGATCATGTTGCCAGCAGCACCAGAACAAATACTACCTTCTCTCCCGGATCTTCCAGAACCAGAAACAAGTCTAAATGTACGAGCACCGATAACGCCACTACGACGATCAAGGAGACAGGTACGTTTCGTGGAGCGATACCAAGCAGGATTTAATTGAAATCGTAACTTCGTCACTAGCGGGGGAGTACTGTGGCGACGTGAATGGACCAGTAGGCTATGAAATCCCGGATTGCTTAGCCTACTGTGGCGATGGAAATACTATGAATTGGTGGGCTATGAAATTCAGGAATCCCAGAATTACATAGTCTACTAAAGTGTGGCAGTTACAGCGAGCCGGTGTAGTAGGCTACGATAGACTAAAATATCGTATAAAAAGAACGTCAAACTGAAGAGGGCAATAAGAATTCGACTACCGAAAGTGAGGGAAGCCTTTGGGAGCCAGCAAAGACCAGCCTAGAGGATATACTTTACCTACAATAGCTTGTTGCATGCTACTAAATTGCAAATTCATTTGTGGACATTTTAAAATCAAAGAATTCTCTTCATCAAGTTTATTTGAAACTGATTAAGATAAGGAATTGAGTTCATTAACATTTGTTCTTTGACTAGTACAGTCAACAATTGAATCTGCTAGTTCAGCTAACTTCTCTAAACTTAAATCTTTATGGGCAGCTAGGATTGCTTGTGTTACAGATGGAAGACGCGACATCCATAAAGTACTAATTATTTCTTTATTTACTGCAGATCCATCCAGATGTTTTAATCGACGCATGCATTGTGATGGACGTTGGTCACCAATTGTCTCATCCTCAATTAGTTTTTTAGTTCTTGATGCTTGAGATGTTCCTAGACGTCTTATTAATTATTCCTTTAAAACGGAATAAGGATTTAATTGAGGAGGTTCTGTTTAAGGATGGAAATTCGGAAACAAACCTGAACTTGAGATGGCAGCTGGTACCTGGTTGACTGGAGTGTTGTCTTTAATCTTGTGGAACACACGGTTAACTTTTATTGTCCAGTTAATAGTGATGAGAAACCTTTGTTGTAGCTCTTAACAACATTGACATACACGGTATGTCCACAGAACACAATTGGCCAAAAAGTACAAGGTACTTTCGCACAATGACATACACAGTATGTCCCCAAAAGTTCACCAATGTAAAGCACACGGTGCCTACACACGTAAACATACAAAGTATGTCCCAATCCTCTTTAAATGGAAGGCACACGGTGCCTTCGCACGAAAACATACAAGATATGTCACCACAAGTTAACAAAATTTGGAAAACACACGGTGTTTTCGCACGAAAATTGACACTCACGGAGTGTCCAACAGAAATTCACCAATTTTGGAAAGCACACGGTGCTTTCGCACGAAAATTGACACTCACGGAGTGTCCATAGGCCTTGTGAAAAGGTCCACAACTGTCAATATACGAAGATCACGTTTACGTTAACTTTGGAAATTGTTCTCAATTAATATTTGTTTTAATTGTCACAAACTGAAATTTAGTTTAATCACACCACCGTACTGCTTCGGCAGAACACAACGAACTTGCATGCACTAATTAGAGATTCAAAACGAACTAAACTGGTTGGATTTTTAAAACGGAATGACGCTGGTTTTGATTTTCAGAACGTACTGACCCTTTGAGAAATCTAATACGAAACTCCAAGGTCAGTACGACGCCAACGTAACGACGATCATTGAATTAAAACTGCCCAAAAAACTGCAAAATCAGCACAACAACGCACGGCTGATAAGAAAGTGGGTCAGTTTGAATCCATCGATTGGTCGATCATCGCAAGATCCATAGACCCCCCAAGATGGTCAAGTGTGAAGCAGAGTTCACACTATGGCATTTTGAACATGCTCCATAACTGCAAATGTGAAGCAGAGTTCACATGACATGATTTTATACATTCCCGCCCGCCTTCGATGGCGCAGGCAGCGAATTAATTGAAGGACTTGATTCGATAGGTAATGGGCACAGTTTCGTTATTGGCCTTGTTATGCTAGTGGAAGCGGTTTTGATAGTAGCAACCCGTATCAATCCATCTTTTCCAGGATGAACTTGCGTAATTCTACCTAAGGGCCACTTAGATGGTGGATACCTTTCGTCTAGTATGAAAACCAATGATCCAGGGTTGATTGATGGAGAAGGTTTATTCCATTTGTAAATGGCTTGGTGACGCTGAAGGTATTCTTTAACCCTTTTGCTCCAGAAGCTTTGAGTCATCTGACTCAGATGTTGCCATTCTGAGAGTCGTGAGACTTTTAAATGTTCAATATTAGGTTCTGGGACAAGATTCAACGGTTGTCCGATGAGAAAATGTCCTGGTGTTAAGACTTCAAGATCATCTACATCCTCTGTTAATGGACATAGAGGTCTAGAGTTTAAAACTGCTTCAATTTGGCATAGGAGCGTAGCTAATTCTTCGTATGTTAAGTTCGTATCCCCTAGTACTCGACGAAGATGGTATTTCATGGATTTTACCGCCGCCTCCCGTTTCCCACCAAAATGAGGTGCTGCAGGTGCAATGAAAAGCCATTTTTTACCGTCATGTGCTATGAGTGAGGCCATATGTTGTAGTTCCTTTGAGGCCTTATTGAATAGATGTTTGAGCTCTTTATCTGCTCCCTTGAAGTTTGTGCCACAGTCGCTGTTAAGGGTCGCACAAACGCCTCGTCGTGAAATAAAACGACGATAAGCAGCTAAAAATGCATCAGTAGTATAATCGCTGACTACTTCAAAATGGATGGCGGAAGTAGCCAAACACACAAAGACAGCAATCCATGATTTTTGAGTCTTGGTAGTTCGTCCTTTCCAAGCTTTAAGAATGACTGGTCCTGCATAGTCAACACCTGTGTTAAGAAATGCTCGTGATGGTGTGACTCGACTTGCAGGCATTTGTCCCATTAATTGTTGAGCTTGTAAACGTCGAAATCGTGTGCACTTAATGCATTTGAGGATGAATGACCGAACAGGTGCTCTACCTCCAATGATCCAATATATGTTACGTAAGTAACTGAGAGTTTCTTGAGTAGAACCATGAAGTGTTTTTGTATGAGCTGTAACGGGGTTGCACGTAGCATCACAGATAAGATCAAATCAAATCATAAAGTGTGCGTGTGCAGCCCCGAACCTCTTTTTTTTGGTTGGTGAACGAGTAGTCAGGAAGCGAGGAGGTGGCAGTTGAATTGTGGTAGAGAGTGGAGCGGAAGGTGACGCGAGTATTATAAAGAGGAAGTGACGCGATATAATAAAACAGTGAAAACAGCATCGATCCCATAAATATGGAGCAGTGTTAAAGTGGGATAAAGTAGAGTTTAAGTAGACGAATTATCGTTATCGTAAGACTATCTTGAAGGTGATGTAATAGTTTTGAAGAGTATCGGTGCACCTTTGTGAAACTTGCCGGAACATTAAAGTAACTATCGACAATTAACTATTTTACATAAAGTAACTATCGATAATTAAGTGAAGAATATGTTTATTTGAAGACTAATCGGTGCACCATTGTGAATCTTGCCGAAACACTAAAGTAATTATCTATCGACAATTAAGTGAAGAATATGTTTATTTGAAGACTAATCGGTGCACCATTGTGAATCTTGCCGAAACACTAAAGTAATTATCTATCGACAATTAAGTGAAGAATATGTTTATTCGAGGACTAATCGGTGCACCATTGTGAATCTTGCCGAAACACTAGAGTAGCTATCTATTGAATTATTAAGTGAAGAATGTTCAGCGTATCGTTGCGAAACTCGCCGAAACACTAAAGTGACTAATTGTGGTGAAACTTATCAAAGCACAAAAGTGACTATTTACCCATATTTAATAGAACAATTGGTGACCGTGAAGCATCCACCCCGTAGAGCAGCTTTCCCGAGGGAGAACGACACCGCACGAGAAGGAGCACCGCCACGCATAGATAAGTCTAGTTTTAAGGATATTATTAATAGATTTAATATTAATAGATTTAAGGTGAAAGATAATAAATTGCATGCAAGTATAATGATCGGAGGGCAAGGTACAGTTTAGGCTAAGACTGGATTGTAAAGATATTGTAAAGGATCGATGCTCAATCCGATAAATAAAAATTCGGGATTGAATTTGTACGTTGCGCGCAGTTTTTTTTATTCAATTAATTCACTTCCGCATCCACTCCCAACTATTTTTACTTAGTACTTTTCTTTGGGGCACGTCGTGGGGTTCTCGTTTTGACCACGATCGAGGCCGGGTGACTCGTCCAAAAACGAGTGGCGCCCACCCACGACCTTTCTTCGCGGGCAAAAGGCCGGGTGAGTCACCCAACCCACGAGAGACTCGGGGTTGTTCACAAACGAAGATTTCGCACGTGACAGAGCATCACGAATAAGAAGAGTGGTAAGTGGTGAATGTCGTGGTAAAATATATGGATGCTTGGTAGTCACTGGTAATAATGAATTTTTGAGACGACCACCTACTCGAAGTATCCCGTTATTGTCAACGAACGGTGTCAGCTTGAGAAGAGGTGATGATTTTGGAAGCTCATTGTTAGATGAGAGCTTGTTAATCTCACTTCCTAGATACATCTCCTGTTCATGCTTAATCCAATAATGGGTAGCCTCTTCCAATTCGTCAGGTGAAAGAGGATGAAGAGACAGTGACTGCCCAAGGTTCCGAAATCGAAGAAGTGCTCGTTGACATAGAGCGGTGATTCTAATTAGTTTGGTAAAAGACGAATATCTGTCAATAAGATCGTTCCGAATAATTTGAATAGTCTGAATGCGAATGGCGCGACACTCTTATTTACTTGGATCGTCAATTCGTGCCGGGTACTTTGAAGGCCAATTCGATGGCTCCTGCACTAGCCATGATGGTCCAGTCCACCAACTTTCATGTTCATGAAGTTCATTTGCCGTCAGACCTCGTGTGCCACAATCGGCAGGATTCATTTTTCCTGGAACGTGTTTCCACTGAGCGGTAGGTAGCGTTTCTTGGATGAAACACACACGATTATGCACAAATTCTTTCCACTTGGATGGATGATCGTTTAACCAAGTATGGACAATGAGTGAGTCTGTCCACAAATAACATGGAGCATGTTGAAGGTTTAGAACCTTGATGTAATGAGCCACTAATTTTGTCAAAATGACAGCTGATGAGAGTTCAAGTCGTGGAATAGTCATTCGCTTAATAGTGCGACTTTTGTTTTTGAACAAAGTAAAGAAGTTGTGACTTTGTTAGTTGGAGAAGTTACTCTGATGTAAACTACTGCTGCCATAGCTAACTGAGAAGCATCACAAAAACCATGTATTTCGACGCTTGAATCCTGAGTGAAGCCTATCCATCGAGGAATGGAAAGGTGTGAAATTCCGTTAAGAGACTGTAGGAGTGATTGCCATGTTTTTGCTTGTGACTCTCCGAGTTGATCATCCCAACCCAATTTAATCGCCCATAGTTCTTGCATTAACACTTTGAAATTTATGAAAATCGGCGACAAAAACCCAAGAGGATCGAACAATTGTGCAATTCTTGAAAGAACGAAACGCTTTGTAATATTCGTAGACATTTGGAATTGCTGTGGGACTTCAAAACAGAAGCAATCAGTTTTAGAGTTCCATATCAACCCCAGTGCATGTATGAGGTTCGCATCGAGCTTAAGAGTTGATGTGGATAACTTATGCGCTGATGATATACGATCGAGGACTCTGTCATTGTTGCTTACCCATTTGCGCAATGGGAATCCACCAGAAAGGCACATATTATTCACTTGATCTGCCGTTTCCTGGGCTCCTTCAATGGTATCGCAGCCACCGAAAATATCGTCGACATAACGTCCTTCTGCTAATGGTCTGGTGGCAAGAGGAAACTTAGTACCCTCGTCTTCGATTAACTGGGTGACGGCGCGTAGAGTAAGAAAAGGAGCACAAGCCAAACCATACGTTACGGTTGCAAGGTGGTATTTGATGAATCGGTCTCCTTCTTTCCACAATATTCTCTGGTAATCCCAATCGTCCTGATGAACTTGAATCTGCCGATACATCTTTTCGATGTCCGCAGAAAAGACATATTTGAATTTGCGAAAATACATCAACACGTCGCTTAAGTCGACTTCTAATTTAGGCCCTGTATATAAAACCTGGTTGAGTGGAATACCATTCGATGTTTTACATGATCCGTTGAAGACTACTCTTAATTTTGTTGTTGAGCTACTTTCACGGATGACTCCATGGTGTGGAAGGTAGAAGATTGACGGTGGAGTTTTCTCACCATCCTTTATCTCAACCATGTGACCTAATTGCTCGTATTCTTGAAGAAGTGACTTGTACGATTTGAGAAAGTCTGGATTTTTCTCGAATCGGCTCTGTAAGGACTGCAGCATTCGGAACGCGGAAGATGTCGAATTACCAAGTTGATTTTTGTTATTTTTGAACGGCAACTTGACGATATACATATCTACCAGACGAAGATCGTTGATGTGTGGTCTTAAAATGATACTCACATTCTTGTTCAGAATCGGAAAGTAATTTGGTGGTACTTGGTGAGATTTCTTCTTGACGCCAAAATCGTTCAAGTGTGCTCTGTAACTCTTTATCGATAACATAGTGGTAGGTATAAAAGCGATGAGAATGATTCTCAGGTGAAGATGGTCCTGAGATGATCCAACCCAGTGAAGTAAGTTGAGCTACTGGTGACTGGTTGGGTCCCTTAATTATTGATTCCTTGAGAATTTCACCGTATAAATCAGACCCGATTATTATGTCAATTGGTCCTGGTTTGTAGTAAAATGGATCTGCAAGTAATAATTCCTGCAAATATGGCCATTGCTTTGGATTCAAGGGTTCATACGGAAGAATACCAGTTAGTTGAGGTAGTATTAGCGCTTGGAACGTTAACTCAACAGATGAAGAAAAATGTGGAATAAGATGAAGAGTGACGATTCCTCTTGATTTGCTGGTTTTATTATTTAGCATTTTTAATGAAATTGAGCCCGATTGCCGTGGAATCTGAAGTTGTTGGACTAAATTTTCTGTGACTAATGAAATCTCTGAACCTTGATCAAGTAGAACTCTGGCTTGCAGATTACTGCCATATTTATTTTTAACATGGACAATGGCAGTAGGTAGAAGGATGGATAGTCATGCAGTTGATGAAGACTGCGCATGGACAACACGACTTGATGAATCAGTTTGTGGTTTGTCGGTTGCCGTAGCAGATCCCAATGGTTTAGTGGGTCCGGCATTGTGAAGCGATGTATGGTGAGATTTAGCACATTTCAAGCATCTTTGTTGGGATCGACATTTCGAAATCAGGTGAGATTTTAAACAATTGTAGCAAAGTCGATGTTGCTTCACTACCAACCTTCGTTGAACAGTGGTCATCTGTTGATAACGTGCACACCGAGCTAGATAATGATCTTTACTGCAAAGGACACATTTCTCATTTTCATAGGCAACAGGTTTACTTGGATTTGGGCTAGAAAAATCAGCACGAACTGTGGATGGACGCGAGTGAACTGAAAATTTTCCTACTTGTGAATGTTCGTAGGCTTGCAATTGAGACCAAGATGGTGAGTTCTTGGAGGAACCTAGCTCCTGTTCCCATGCTCGTACGGATTCTGAGTCTAAACGTTGAATAGTAAGAAAGACGAGCAGTGAATCCCAATGTTCCACTCGCTCCTTAAGCATTCTCAGCATCCTGATTTCCTGGGTTAGCGTGTTAGATAGCTTTTCAAGCTCGAATCCACATTCTTTAGTAATTTTTCTCGTTCCAAACAGCAATGTGAGTGAAGAATGTACAAGAAGTCGTGGGTTTTCGTGACGTAGCAATACTGCATCCCATGCAGGCTGAAAATTTTCGGCCACCAATTCAGTATTGAAAAGTATTTGCGCAGCAGATCCGGTAAGGCTACTCTTTAAATATTGAAGTTTAACTTCTGGTGGAATTGACTGGTCGTTAATGACCACTGATGAGAAAATGCCTTTGAAAGACAGCCATTTTGATAGCGTACCATCAAACTTTGGCAGCTCAAGGCGAGGCAAACGTGTACATCGAAAACTTGCCATCATGGTCGTTGATGAGTGAGGTGGTGATGATGCTCTGCTGCTGCTTTTTCCAGCAAGTTTGTCAGAAAGAGCAGTTAATTTCATTACAGAATTTAAATACGTTTCCCGAGTATGTTTGAAAATGTGTTTTCGAAAGTAAGAACGTTTTTTAAGCGTTCTTTCATCAAAAGTGCTAAGCTTAGAAATTGCGAGGAGAATCGCTGAGTGTTTAGTATTGAATTTCTTCCACTCATCTCGAAGTTCTTCTAGCCATGACGCAATTCCACGATGTGAGAGTTGATCTTTATCAATGCTTAAAAGTTTCGATTCGATCGAACTGATGAATTCATGATGAAGTTGTTGTTCATCAATCCGACGGTTGACGTGATTTGCCCTCATATTGAATTTTTAAGGTAAATCAAACTTTGGACTCACCCGAATTCCGGCCAACCCAATATCAAGCTTACCCAATTCCGGTTCAGAATATCCGGCTCGAAGGACCAAATGTTTAAGGATGGAAATTCGGAAACAAACCTGAACTTGAGATGGCAGCTGGTACCTGGTTGACTGGAGTGTTGTCTTTAATCTTGTGGATCACACGGTTAACTTTTATTGTCCAGTTAATAGTGATGAGAAACCTTTGTTGTAGCTCTTAACAACATTGACATACACGGTATGTCCACAGAACACAATTGGCCAAAAAGTACAAGGTACTTTCGCACAATGACATACGCAGTATGTCCCCAAAAGTTCACCAATGTAAAGCACACGGTGCCTCCACACGTAAACATACAAAGTATGTCCCAATCCTCTTTAAATGGAAGGCACACGGTGCCTTCGCACGAAAACATACAAGGTATGTCACCACAAGTTAACAAAATTTGGAAAGCACACGGTGCTTTCGCACGAAAATTGACACTCACGGAGTGTCCAACAGAAATTCACCAATTTTGGAAAGCACACGGTGCTTTCGCACGAAAATTGACACTCACGGAGTGTCCCTAGGCCTTGTGAAAAGGTCCACAACTGTCAATATACGAAGATCACGTTTACGTTAACTTTGGAAATAACGATTCTTTGGAAATTGTTCTCAATTAATATTTGTTTTTATTGTCACAAACTGAAATTTAGTTTAATCACACCACCGTACTGCTTCTGCAGAACACAACGAACTTGCATGCACTAATTAGAGATTCAAAACGAACTAAACTGGTTGGATTTTTAAAACGGAATGACTGGTTTTGATTTTCAGAACGTACTGACCCTTTGAGAAATCTAATACGAAACTCCTAGGTCAGTACGACGCCAACGTAACGACGATCATTGAATTAAAACTGCCCAAAAAACTGCAAAATCAGCACAACAACGCACGGCTGATAAGAAAGTGGGTCAGTTTGAATCCATCGATTGGTCGATCATCGCAAGATCCATAGACCCCCCAAGATGGTCAAGTGTGAAGCAGAGTTCACACTATGGCATTTTGAACATGCTCCATAACTGCAAATGTGAAGCAGAGTTCACATGACATGATTTTATACAGGTTCCATTATAATAGCCCTAACTTCAGATCCGAATTGTGTACCTAAATGTGCCACAGCATGAGCAAATTTTGTATTTTCAGAAATATCATTTGCTGCACTAAAGGCTCGGTCAGCTAAAGCAAACCACAATTGGGTGGAATGACTTGATTCGAAATTGAATCCCCTTGTTCATCAGTCATGTTGTTAAGATTTTGAAGGATGTTTGCATATACTTTTTTTAATAACCAATATGTCTGGTCTAATTGTATATTTAAATCTTGACAAAATATAGGATTTAATGCGTCAGTACAATATGACTTCTAGATATTACGTTAATACAATATGACTTCTAGAAATCCTTTTGATGTTGATAGCAGAAGGTTCTTGAAGCAAAATTTTTGAATTCTTCTTGATGTTGATAGATTGAAGTTGAACACAAGTACAATTAGAGATAATCAAAGAAATTCCGCTTTAAGTGGATTAAGTTCAATTAAAAAAAAAAATTTAAGAGTAATTATTTTTAAATTTTCCAAAAATAAATTTTTAAATTTATTCGTTTAATCAAATTGACAACACAATTGCATCGATAAGATATATTAATAAAATTTTCACTATTGTGCAAACAATCTTATTTACGTATCAAAAATCAATTTGTCGTCTTAGATTTCTTAATGCATGTCACAATTAATAATTTCTTGATTTATTTAATAGAAATTTTAATTTAATTCACTTCATTCATTAAATTAATTATTCAAAATAGTTTTGTTTCAATTTTTAATTCACACTGATATAACACACAAAAGTTTCATTTAATAGCTTTTACAGATCACGTCAAGAGTTTTCAGCTATCAGTTTCACAACCGTCTTATTTAAATTTTAAACATCAAATATTACAAGAATTTTTTTTTAACACACTGTTCTTTACTCACGTCGGGGTCACCATATTCGTGGGACCTGGGGTTGATAGAGATAATAATATACCAAAATAAACACGATTTAAAAAATTTGATTAACAATTATTAACCCTTGATTATTTAATAAACACCTTTAACATTAAAACATATTTTTCAATTATTTATTCTAATTTTTGTTTTAATTATCTGTTAAACAATTTAAGTAACCTTTATCACAATTTAATTCAAGATCCAACTGACTTTCTTCAAAACAAGTTTCAAAAAGTTAACTCTTAAAGTTAACTAGATTAGAGTAAGTAATAAAAATAGATAGATAATTTATTTTTAAATTATTTTTTAAGAAAAGTAAAACAAGGTGGTTTGTAGTTTAACTTCGTAGATTTTTCAGAGAATGGATTAAATGGGTGACTTCGCACCACCACACAATGAACAAAAATGATGTTTACATATTCCTTAGTAGATAATAAAGTTATACAGAAGTGAAGAGTGATAGACGTGTTTTAATAAAATAAACAAAAAAAATATCCCAATTTTTTTTCGTTAATCCTTGCACTGTCCTAAAGGGTGTGTAGTCGACCAAAGTGGCCTGGAGGACGAGAGCACGTGCAGGACGAATCATCTACCAGGTAAGTGTTCATATTTTCCCTGATATTTTCCTCTTGGCATGCCGTCGGGAGATCTCACGCCATGTGACACGTCGGGATCATGTGTTGCTGACTTCCCCACGTGGTGGTTGCGGCGAAAGGATTTGTTTTTTTTTTTGTTGCTTGTTTGTTGGGTTATAGCAATTCGAAAAGGCGTGAAGCGCCAAAAAGAACGTAGTACGTGGTAGGTTCAAATGAAACGCAGTACATAAAAATAATGAGGAACGAGTCTGCCATTTCAGGCTTAAATTTCGCAAACGGTGGACCTTTCGTTCCATCATTACCTTCCGCCAAAAGTGTGCCTCAACCTAGTATAAAATTTGGAATTTAAAAAAAACGATCGTGTGAGACGTGAATTGAAAATAAAATTTTTAAAGGACTAAAAAAAAATAAAAAAAAAGGAAAAAAAAGGTGGAAACCCGAATCGCGTACGGGTTAACGGTGGCTTTCACCGGTTGGGTGGGCTACGATGGATCCACAACACCAGAATCCGCCAACTAGACGGAGATTGTCCATCGATCTACGGCGTCGTTCCCCTAGTCTTATTTATTTATTCTTTTTTTCTGTAGTCGATCCGGTGGTCAGCTTCGAGCAAACAACCTACCCCAATAACGCCGAACTAGCTAGCATTAGCCAGCCAGAACACGTCCGTCGCTCGAAGTCTGGCAGGGACTTTTCGCCTAACCGCTCGAACCTTCGCGGCTTTCAGAGCTGTGCCGATCAGCTCGTGTCTCAGACGTAAATGGATGGCCTTTAGTTCCTCCAGCGAATTAGTATAATTATGGCTTCAATCAACTTTTTGAGCGTGATCCGGAGCGTATATAGGAGTTTCGGAAACTTCAATTCTGGGGAAAAGCGTGGTTGAGTGATGGCCTCGACAATTTCTCCAATACCAGCACATCGATTTTCGAGTAAAATTATTGTAAACACAATTGTTTACGACCTCACAATCCTCACTGAATACTTTATGCTACTCGCTAGAGCATAACGAACACTTGCCTCCTACGTAGCGTAGACCAGTGGTTAAGAAATGGCACACCGTCGGCTTATTTTGTGCGGACTCAGAAGCATCCAAGGATATCAAAAATCAATTATGAGGCAAGTAAAATTTATGATTTATGTTTCTTTACGTTTCAGGTTTTTTTGCCATCCGCGATGAAATCTGATCGCGATCGAGTTCGCGAAAATAAACAAACCCGCTGGTTGCGCCGATTTTTCGTCCCCTTGCGTGACATACTCAAAATGCGCATCAGCAATTTTGGGCCGTTGATAAGGGACACCAAAGTGACGCACAGACCAGCCGCGCTTGGCCGGTGACCAAAGTGGCTGCCCTAGTCCTGGAAATTTTGCCTTCAAATATTATCTCCCCTTGTTTCTTTTTGCGGTCACCGGGTAAACCCTGGCTCGAGCAAAAGTTTAAAGTTGAAGTTATTAAAAAAAATTTAAAACAAAACCTTGTTCAATAAACCAAGTGAAAGTTTAAGGCTAAAACTTATTAAAACATTTAAACGAAAGCTTCTTAGATAAAAGAAGAATAAGTCTACAGTTAAAATTTATAAAAAAAATTTAAAACGAAATCTTGCTAAATAAATCGAGTAAAAGTTTAAAGTTAAAGTTATTAAAAAAGTTTAAAAACAAAAGCTTGTTAAATAAACCAAGGGAAAGTTTAAGGTGAAAAGTTGTTAAAAAATTAAAACGAAACCTTATTAGAGAAATCCGTATATGTATGTGTACGTATAGGTAATTTTAGCGACCCAATTTAAGGACTGGTCTAAATTTCTTATATAAATGTAGGTTTGCGTCCTGCAAATTTTAGAGATTTGGTCTAAATTAAACCAAACTTAGACCGAAGAGTATTTTTCAAAATCTCATAAGACGTTTATTCGTAAAAACAACAATGCTTAAACATAACACGTACATTTTAAATTTTTATGATTTTCTAAACCTTGTTTGGCCTCTAAAATGGTGCACTTATTAAGAAATGAAAATGCAGCAGTATACATTCGAATAGGACCAATTTTGTGGTCGTAAACAACCAATTGAGGGAAATACGAGTATATGAACCAATTAACTCTGGAGAACATCAAAAACGAGTGCAACGCTATATCTCTGAGGGAGGCATCGAATGAAAATTTATTCCTGCCCAATATTATGAAAATAAAATTTCATAACTCAAAACTTTAAAATTTAAAACAAAAATTTAAAATCCGGAAAAATTTAAAATTTAAAATTAAACGCGTCAAATTTGATATTCCTCATGGCCACCCTGTGCCATGCGCGCGTGCCAGAACGGGGTCTTCCAAATTTGCTTACCGAGAATTTTCATTACCGGTTATCCCGTTCTGCCAACTCGTTGTGCCCATCTGTTGTTCCCAGGGACAATGGGCGTACGGGGGATCAATTCTATTGAAGTCTAAAGAACAGAAGATGGTCTTTCGTGGATTTGGATTCCGTTTCGGGTTCATTATTTAAATCGAAATATAAACGGATGATTTTGGGATCAACAGTCAGTCGAGTGTCAGAAGGAAGTCATGCTGCCGAAATCAAAATTCAGCTGTTAATAGTAACCGCAAAATTAGAGAATCTTAAACTTTAAATTAAATGAGTTAAATTGAAATCAAATTGTGCAATCAAAAATTGAATTTGTGAAACTAATATATTGATTATTCGAGAGAAATTCAATCTGAAAACCAATTACTTAAAAATTTTGAGAACTGAATCCTGAAATTAGATTTGCGACTTAAACTCTTGATTACTTCTTGAAAAATTATTTACGCAAAAAATTTAATGAAAATTACATTTAAAATTTACATCTGTGGAACATTACACCCCTTAAGTATTTCTATGAAAATTTAAGTTTATAATTAAAATTCTTAAAATTAAATTATATCTTGATAAATTAATGTCCGGAAGGAATCCTCACTTTTATTGAATTTAGCGCGCGGCTAAATCGGTAATGCAGATATCTTCATGAACATGTGTGGAATTAATCAGAGCCACACGTAGATGAGTATTACCATTGAATTAATAGACCAGGAATGGCCCTAACGTATTCATATAGATTACGTGAGGGACGCAACCGTTGCAAGAACAAAAGTGCGCGTTATCACTCAAACACTAACGTAAAGCGTGGTACAGCTAGTCAAATTTTCCCACCTATTGGGAATATTCTCGTGCGAGTGCCTCATCGTTAGGTGTATTGGTGAGTATTTCCCATGTGTTTTTAGTTTGCCTTTGTATTGTTGTGATACAGGTGGTCAAATCAATAGTATTTGTGTGGAACAGCTATGCAAATTACCATTTTCATTAATAGCCATATAACGCAAAGTGCCCTAATTCCGACCACCGAAAGTCTGTTTCGTTTAATTCCTCCACCACAAAAAGGTTATTGCATAAAATGAATTTTTGGAAACTGATTCTGGAGCAGAATGGTTCCTAGAATTTAAAAATCCACTTTTTGTTATTATTACTATATTGGAAATATTTAAAAAAAATTATTTTATATGAAATTATTCGAAATCGTCGAATAGCCCAAATTGCGGGCTACAGTACACTTACGGTCACTCCGTGTTTATTATTTTTTCCTGGAAAAAATCACATATTTAGGAAGATATACTCATTATCTTTCATTTAAAGGGTGGGCGAATGTATTTTATGGGGTATTTATGCCAAAAATCTAATTAACAATAATGCGGGATATGGAGTGAACAGGGGTGCTGGGTGGGGATATAGTAGAAAAATATTAAGTTATAACAAAGTAATTATGTATATTATTACAAATAAACCCAAATTATATATTTTAAAGTTAATAATACCTTTAAAAATTAGGAAAAACACTTACGAAAATTCAAAACAACACCACACTCAAATTGACAGTTCTTCTTTATTCAGGGTTATCCAAATTATGTACTAAATTTTGTTATGAATGAGGGTTGTATCAAAAGTGTACTAAAATGAGGTACGAATCTAGGGTTCTCCACGAAATTTATAAAATTTTACTTACTTAAGTTTGGTTTCAAAAGTACTATACATTAATAATTTATTATAAAATTTAACAACTTTTATATATTTATAAATATTCATGTTATGAGATGTAGGTGAAATGTTAATTTACACTAATGGTATATATATAAGCCAAATTAGAATTTTTATTTATTTACTTATTAATGTTAATTATTGATTATAACTAGATACTAAAATTATTATTGAGTAAATCAGTTCAGAGGTATGAGTTTTCAAAAATTATTAAAACTCAGCTTAAAACATTTTTAAATAATTAAAGTTCAAATTTAAGATTAATAACAATTTCAGGGTGATCTGAAAATAAAAAGGGTTTTTTATTTAATGAATAAGTATTTGATAGCGTTAAATTTTTTTACAATATACTTGAAATTTATTTAAAGAATTACCTGTTTCACGATTTTAAACCTTATATTTTTCTGCGATATGTTTAATTATACTTTTACACGCATTCATTTTAGTTGAACCATATACTTCATTCCACATAAAACGGTAGATGTGTTCTGGAAGTAATTTAGAGTTCATTGTATGGGTCCTTCTCAGAAACCCTTTGAGTTTCGACCAGTAGCCTTCAATGTAGTTGGTGCAAACACCTGTTAAAGGATCTACAAAATTTTCTGAATGGTTCACCGTTCTGTGGAGATACGGTAAAACTCCACCCAGAGTGTTTAGACAGCTGTAGCCTTTCCATAGATCTGTCCAAATTTCCGATCCGATTATAATGTGTTTTCGTATATTATATATTAAGGTTTTGGCAGATCTATTTTTAACGTAGATTGAGGTATCGAACATGCCAAGAACCCATATTTGTGGTACAATCCTTTCCACATTGAATTTTCTTTTTGTAACGACGCTTTCGTCTATTTGGACAATATGTCCTACACCACCTAGCATAAATAGTTCTGGAGCTTTTAATAGCTTCCATGATGTGACGTCCGTAAAGAACCTGTACATTTGTTGTACAGTTCCTCTTCTTAGATTATGTTCGTTTGCGGCTATATTTTGCGGACACAAACAACACCATGAAAATAACAAATACATTATGTTTTCAACACTGATGTTTATGTTTTCGAAGGACGAATTTATTCGTATCGAATAATATTTTTTACATTTGGTACAAAAGAAACCAAAACCAAAATAGTCTTTCCTATATTTTTTTAACACACACAATTTCCTGCACTTCTTGTTTTTGCAACGGAATGTTGTTGCTAATAATTTTAGTTTCTGAAACTCCTTCACTATCTCTAATTTTTCAGTGTTGTCAAAAAATAGAACAAGAGATTTGATGGATGCACAATTCATTTTTAAGAACTATATATATGTAATTATTTTATAAAGGAAAACGCTAAACTATTACTTGAACAATGGAATACGCAGTAATTTTGGAAAAAACGCATTCAAAAATGCATTTATCTGCTTTGTTTGATAATAAGAAGATAATAGTTTAAAAGCATTGCCAGATAAATGATAGTTACAGGAAGAGGAATAAATTAATATTCAATATATTATTTAGTTGTTAATTCCTATATTTACAATTAGAAAATGTAGTCACAATTTATTAAATACTATACTATATGTTATTATGTATAGTGAAATTTAAGTTTTAGCGAAGACAAACAGTGGTTGAAGGAAAAGTTTATTTTAGAACAAGCATTTTTACAATAAGAAATTCGCTTGCGTGTGAATAGGTGCGAAGAAGTTAATTTATATAGATCACAAATAAAGTGTTTTGGTGTAGTTTTTTTTTTGTTGATATATTCGAGAGTACCTTTATGAATTGTGAGTTTAATTTTATTTTATGCATTTGAAAAACAATGCACGAAAACACTAAATTATTTCATTTTATATTCACGAGTTTGCTTGCGTCTTCTCACACGTCGGCGAGTTACTTCTTTCTTTTTCAACGGGTGGGTGTCTTTGCTAGCATTTGTAAATTTTATTGAATTCATGTTTCAAATATTTAGATTTTTAGAATAATGAAATTTTATAAACTAATTTAAATAAATAATATTTCATACAGGTTTTGCGGAGTCTTGTACTCAGACCTTATGTTATAAGATTGATTGTACACCTCTACTATCGTAACAAAATTTAGTATATATAGTAGACAGCCCTACATAAAGAATTTATGTCATCTTAACTTAAGACATTATTTGAATATTAGTCTATTTATGTCAAATAATTTATATTATGTTCGTGATTTTTAAAATGGTTTTATATATATATGGATTTAACGTTTGAATTTAACGATATTAGAATTATTAATTACATTTATGGACGTAGGGCTGTGAAATTAACGTGCTAACTTTGGTTTTGAGAATTTTTTTTAAATTTTGTGAAATAGGTATGAATAGAATAGAAATTAATCGGTTAAAGGCAAGAAAGATAAAACTAAATAAATTTGACTTTATATGCTTTGACACAGTGACAGGACACATAATTAATAGTTTTTTTGGGGAAGGCACATACAAAAGTCGTTTAATTGTAACAACATTTGCATTTGTTAATGGTTTGTCTTTTGAGCAATTATGTGAATTAATTTTTTGGAAACCTTTTAAAAAAAGTGATATTAGTAAAATGAGACATTTATTTACGTGGCTAGGAACTAGTGATAAAGCACGAAACTATTATAGCTACGATGTTTCATTAAAAATAGTGCGATACTGTAGCGGTTATATGAGATATTATGGAACACGTATATCACTTTGAGATAAAATATCATACGAAAAAACATGTTCGTAAGTACTAATATTTTAGTATGTATTTTGAAAACAGCACATTTTTAAATTAACAACCAAAAATCATTTTCATTGCTTTTAAACTCTTTATATCAAATTTTCTTTTAAAGTACATACATATTTTCCTTTTACGAAAAGCTCGTTTCAACTATGATCTTAAGAAAATTATCTATTATACAAAACTTACAAATCCAGCCTTCTGATACAGACCATACACATTTTCCTTTTACGAAAAGCTCGTTGCAACTATGATCCTAAGAAAATTATCTATTATACAAAACTTACGAATCCAGGTTTCTGATACAGACCATACACATTTTCCTTTTACGAAAAGCTCGTTTCAACTATTATCCTAAGAAAATTATTTATTATACAAAACTTATGAATCCAGGTTTCTGATACAGACCATACACATTTTCCTTTTACGAAAAGCTCGTTTCAACTATGATCCTAAGAAAATTATTTATTATACAAAACTTACGCATCTAGGTTTCTGATACAAACCATACATATTTTACTTCAAATTTTATAAATTGCGTGGAGAACCCTAGATTCGTACCTCATTTTAGTACACTTTTGATACAACCCTTATTCATAACAAAATTTAGTACATAATTTGGATAACCCTGAATAAAGAAGAATTGTCAATTTGAGTGTGGTGTTGTTTTTAATTTTTGTAAGTGTTTTTCCTAATTTGTAAAGGTATTATTAACTTTAAAATATATAATTTGGGTTTATTTGTAATAATATACATAATCACTTTGTTATAACTTAATATTTTTGTACTATGTCCCCACCCAGCACCCCTGTTCACTCCATATCCCGCATTATTGTCAATTAGATTTTTGGCATAAATACCCCATAAAATACATTCGCACACCCCTTAAATGAAAGATAATGAGTATATCTTCCTAAATATGTGATTTTTTCCAGGAAAAAATAATAAACACGGAGTGACCGTAAGTGTACTGTCCCCAAATTCCGTCCACCTAACTCGCATGTTGCTAATTCCGTCCACTACTGACCCTAATTCCGTCCACCTGAAATGAGCTTGAAAATTCGGTTGTTTGAGTGGACTTGGAACTATTTAAGACATAATAATAACTATTTAAGACATATTAACATAATTTATTTATTACATACTATATACGAAATTTTAAGAACAATTATATAGAAATTTCTTAAGAATAATTATAAATTATACATATGTATTCAGAATGAACTTCAAATAACTTTATTTCTTATATTTTCTTAAGCTATCACATCATAAGTTCCGCGATTTATTATCATTATGGGAGCATCTATTTTGCAAACAATTTCCTTAAGCTGGTACTCACAGATGTCGTCTTTTTCACGGCATTTCCAATAAATACCACTCATGGCCATTGTTTAAATTTTGAATTTTCCATCGGTGTCCAGTATTGTCCCAGGAAAATACTCGCCTTCGTAGTTTACCACAACGAAGTCCCCTGCCTTATATAGCGTATCTGTTGGCTCCTTAATGACTTCGACTGACTCCTCAATGATTTCGGCTGGCTCCTCTAGTTCGAACGCTATTTTCTTTCCCGCTTTCTGGTTGGCTCTTCTTTCAGCTCGTCTCTTCTTGAGTTCTTCTCGTTGACTTCTTCGTTCCTCGTTGATCCTCTGTTGGTGCAGCATGAATTCCTCGCTGGTAGCCACGGTTGGAATAAGTTTTCGCGGTTTTTTTCTAATCCTGGTCGATTCCTTGATTTCTAGCCAAAAGAGAGCATTTTTAAAAGGTGAAGTATACTTGCCTGTAGTAAATTGTTCTGTTGACTTGACTGGAGTCTGGTTCTCGATGTTGTCTTCAATCGCCAAAGTAATGTTTTCTTCTCCGCTCGGGCCAACGGAAGCGGCAATGCAGTTATTACTGCTGCTGTTGGATAGTGCATTACCAGGTGTGCGTTGCGGTTTGTAATGGTTTCCTCGTTAATTTCACCAAAAAATGAAAAAAGCGGAATATTCAACTTCCCCGTTCCACTCACCCTGGGCAGATTTAAATTGGCTTTATATATCTGGACTTATTATTTTTCCAATCTCTTCTGGCAAACGTAAATTTGAGTGCTCATTTTCATCGTCAGTACTATTTGTTGGCACAGAACTATTATCACTGTTCACTGTTTCTTTGTAAGTTGGATCAGTACTCGTACTTTTCACTAGCTGCGAATAGTCTACACTATTTGCATCAAATGGAAAAATGCCACATGTCCGGAACGCACTACTAACCAAATTTTTAGTTACGACTTCCTCGATTCTTTTTTTTTTAATATTGGCAAAAACCCGTCTTTGCAGTTTTTGCCCCGTATTTTCCATTCGCCACTTAATAACCTGTTTTCGGCAGGAATTTTTTAAGGGAAAGAAAATACGCACATCCAGTGGCTGCAATCGGTGAGTGGAATTTGGATGGAACGCCGTCAATATAATTCCCTTTTCTTTGCACAATTTGGTGATGTGATAATTGATGTGCGACGAATGGTTATCCGTGAGAAATATCACAGGAAGCTTGATTTGGTTTTCTATAAGCCATGGAAGAAAAACATTTGCTATATATTCTTAGAACGTTGCACTGGTTATCCAACCCGACTCGGTGCACCCAATTCCCCATGTTTTAGGATATTTTGAAAGAATTGTCGATGGTAACCTTTTCTTATATGGGAATATGACCATAGGTGGTTGGATCGCACCATCAGCACTTACAGTCATTAAAACAGTCAAACATTCTTTTTCATCATTAACATTTCATGAGTACACTTTTTTAACATCCTTTTCTAACTAACACTTGCTTTTCTTTAGGAGATAAATAAAACCCACTTTCGTCACTATTAAAAATTCTACTTGGGTCTTTCACAACCTCTAAATAATCATTTTTCTCCAGATAGATGTTTACCCTCAAAAACCAGTCCCTTAGATTTTTTTCGGTCACAGCAGCTCTAAGCATAGTTAACCCTTGCGGTATACGTTTAGATATTTCCGGATGTCTAGCACAATTCCTTTATACCACCGGTTACCTGGCACTCCATTTTTAAATCGGGATGTACGTTTTAAACATCCAACTAATTTGGTAACCGACTCCAATAATTGCAGTTTGGTGACGGAGAACCCTGCTCGCCCATTTCCACGATCCATTGTACCAGGATATTCTTTTCTTCACTTGTTAAGACTGTTGGTGCTCCAATATTCCCGGTTGTTGTGTATCTCTGCCTCAAGGTACCCATAATCGTTAACTTCGGCACTTTGAATATTACGGCAGTTTTCCGAATACTCAAAGTATTTAATCGTACCGCGGTCAGCGCCTGCTCTAGAGCTTCACTTGCATAAGTTACACGTTTAGATGGTGCCATAACTTTACAATACAACAAAATGTGATTTTCTAACTTTAATACTGACAACCGACTTGTCTATTAATGGTTGATTCTATGCACTATCTACATTTATATACAGGATATCCTTCCCGAAGGACGATACTTGGCAGATCATTAATACGTAATTTCCATTGATTTTAATTGTCTCTATTTATCCAAACAGATAACCATATCCTGTTCTGAATAGATTAAATTTCTGAAGGCGTAAACAATATTTTTAAAATACCGAAATATTTTTCGGTATTTAAAAAAGGAGCAGTAGTACTAAATTCACGCCTTCTACCTAATTATTATTTTTAGCCTTCAGTTATCAAGCTAATTGGTGATACTTGTGACTTTATTTTTCAACAGGATAACGCTCCAGCGCATGCTGCAAAAAAGATTAGTTAATACCTCAAATTTGTAGAACAGATAATTATTTCGAAATTTAGTAAACAAACCTTTGACTTAACGTGCACACTTTTATTTTTTTTTAATTTGGACAAAGGAGTATCTGGAGTATAAAGGAGTCAATGTGATGAAATGGCCACCGTATAGTCCAGATCTGAATCCGATTGAAAACATCTGGTCGTTGATGAAATTGACATTGGTCAAGAAACGCTCACTGACAATAACAGAATTAAAAGTCAGGATTTTAGAAGCATGGGAATCATTAACTGAGGATTTTTTACGAAATTTACCCAGCTCAATGAGCAGGCGTTGTCAGGCTGTCATCCATGCAAGGGGCGGTGCAACCAATTATTAAAATAAGACATTAGTACTCTTGTAACACCTTGTTATGGTTAAAATTTAAATTTAAGAAAACGTTATGTAAAAAGTTTTGTGGTTTAAAAATTCAGAAAATTATATGAAAATGTAAATTTATTTTGAAATGATTAAATCCTAAAAAATAATTGAAGTTTATAGATGAAATTTTCCCGTTTTGTAAGGAACATTTTTGTGCTTTAAAAAATATATTAAAGAAAAATATCTGAAAACAATAACTAGTTTTGTATGGAAAAAACAAAGTGAGCAAAATTTTTTGGCCAGCAGTGTATAGTAAGTGCCGTGTCTCTGTTATTGTTACTTTAGTCATTAGCCTTAGTTTAATCATTCCCACTCTTTTTTATCTCTCAGTAAACATTCTCGTCTTTCTTTTTTCGTTAAATTTTCATTGTTTTTCCAAACCTCTATATTGAGAAAAAAAATATTTAATTTTAATTTTTTTTTCTTAATTGTATCTTTTTAAATAAGTGATAAGTTATAACAAAATTTAACTTGTAATAAGTTGAAGTCAAATAAATAAGTAAATAAATAAATATTGGTGATTGTATAATTTAATTATATAGGGTGTCCACAAAGTAATGGTCAAAACTGAACAGGATGATAGAGGGGCTCAATATCTATCGGAATAACCTATGTCATGTCCTCAGCCACATTGGTTTACTAGGTCAGGAATTAAGTTTTTATCTTTCGGGATTCTTCCAAAAGGGTGCCGCTCTTATCATGCCATACCCATAATGGAAGGGAAAGGTAATTAATTAGGAGACTGGGAGTTTGAGTTCAATAAATAAAATATGATTTTAACTTTTCTTTTATTTCGTTTACTTTTAGTTAATTGAACAGAGTGATTCTTATGACTAACTTACAATTTAAATTTCCGCGGTATATATGGAAATTTTGTGCTGCGGTCGTGGCTTAAGCAGTCACGTGGACTGTGGGAAAGTTCAGTGGATTTTGTGGGAACGGAAATGATTGCCCAATCCATCCAGCGAGCGACAAGTAGTTCAATCCTATTTTCGGAATCCTTTTCTCAATTAGAAAATATGATACAACAGCTACATACAGGAAGCGCACGCGTGGGATTAGTGATGAACCTGCAAAAAACTAAGCTGATGACCAACTCCCTAAAATCACCAATAAAGCTAGGAAACGACATCATAGAATATGTAGATACCTATATATACTTAGGTGAAAAAGTCTCGTTTCATCGGGACAACAACATAGAAGAAACAACCAGAAGAATAAACATAGCATGGCAAAAATACTGGGCTGACAGAGAAGTACTGAAAGGAGACATGCCGCTTTCAGTGAAAAAGAAGATAATGGACTGTGGCATCCTCCCCTGCCTAACATATGGCTCACAAACCTGGACATACACGAAACAGACGAAAGAAAAAATTAGAGTTTGCCAAGCCGCCATGGAACGATCCATATTAGGGATACAAAAGAGAGATAGAGTACACCTCTCCAAGATAAGGGAGAGGACAAAACAAAGAGACTTCTTACTTCAGTCTATGAGACTTAAATGGAGATGGGCAGGTCATGTAGCTAGAATGGAGGACGATCGGTGGACGAAGCGTGTAGTCGCCCTATGGAAAGGACCCAAGGGAAAAAGAAAATAAGGCAGACCATGTAGAAGATGGAGCGACGACATCAAAGAAACAGCAGGAGACGAGTGGATATCGAAGGCGAAAGACAGACAACAGTGGTCCAAAATGGAGGAGGCCTTAACCCTGAAGAGGGGTTCTCATTTAACTAATTAATTTCAAAGAATAAAAATAATAATAATAACAATATAAATTACTCGAAAGAGAATAATTATTCTAGTTTCACATATTATTAGATAAAAATCTATATAAGTTTACTATAATTTGTAAAAAAAAAAAGCATGAAATGAGAAATAATAAAAGGCTGATTCATTCATTCATTCATTCATAGTGAAGTCAGACAACAAAGTACAGTGTGCACAATAATTTAATTCAGCTATCGAGCAATTTTTTCGTGTGCAGCGTGAGTGTACCTACTATCTACTGAAAACGCCGATAGGTAGGCAAAGGTTATGGGGACTTTGTCCCCAGGGGGGGCCTAGTCCGAAACGAAAGGTCCCTAGAGGTTTCACTTTTAACATCAATGACGACCCAGCCTTTCCGGGGATGAAGTCTACATCCCCAATATGTAGCGAAATGTACCTACGCATCACGTCCACAATTGAGGGAAAGAAAATGATTAACCTGAATAGGTTTAAACTTGAGTACTTTCTGAATAAAATTACCAAAGACTAAAGCAAGGCGTCCTTTAATAGAGAAGGGGATTTAGTCCTAAGAGTAAAGAATTTATAAGCTGCAGAACGACTAATAAAGAATAAAACGATAGGAGATTATAGAGTTGACATCCAGGGCCTTAGAGACACTGAATCGTAGTAAGGGAGTTATCTTCTGTCCAAACATCATGGACATGCCAGAAGAGGAAATTAAGGAAGGTTTAGCCCTCTTTCATTCAGTCAAGGACATATACATCCCGAAAAGGGTTCCAAAACCGAACGGAAACTACCACAACCTATCCAATCTATCCCCCAGACCATACGGTATTGTTATAATCACCTTCGACGAGCTGGAACGTCCAACGAAGGTAAACGTAGGATTCAGGAAAGTAGAGGTACGACCTTATATCCCGAGCCCGAGAAGGTGTAGGGGCTGCCAGAAACTGGGACACTCTGCCAAATTCTGCCCAACAAGTCAGCTGATATGCGGTCAATGAGGACTCGAATTAGCAGAAGGACACTCCTGCAATGGTAAAGCATGTGTGAATTGCAACAACAATGAACACAGCTCGTCAGAGTAGATCGATCATGGTCCTAGAAAAAAAAACCAAAGTTCGAAGCGAGAAAGACGTTCTACGAACGACATGGGGACGAGATTAAGTTTGCCAACTCGAAGAATTTGAATATGGCAAAAAGGTTAAAAGCTGCTACACTAAAGAGGGATAATCCCGAGGCCTTACAAAATGCAACAAAAACAACAGATATAAGTAACACCAACAACTCTATAACTCCTCTCCTGAACAAAAATAACTCAGAGAAAACACATACCAACAAAAAAACTAAAACTTCAACAACAACAACTCAATCCACAATTAACAACCCCCTTCAAGACGCAGAAACAGCAGAAACGAATGTAAGAAAACCAATCAAAAATTCAAGCAGTAGGTTAAGTCTTATAAACTGGGAAGAGAGAAAGGATGACACTTTCTATCTTAAAAACTTAAGTAAAGATGGAACAACTCCTAGGCTAGACCTCAAAAAGTTTAGGAACCCAAAAGATACGGATATCAAATTTATCAATAATATTAAAGAAATCTTGGAATTACGCCAAGAAGAAATAAATACGGTAGCTAAAATAGATCCGAAACCCCAATACAAAGAAATATGCATAAGTCAAGGTTTACCTACCATCAAACCTATTTACGGTAATTTGGTAGATAAACTTTCCAATTCAAAGAACGATGGTTTGGAAAACTCCCCTTCTGAGAAAAGCTCAGATGTGGAGCTGATAGATCAGTGAGTATAAGAACTAACCTAACCTTTTCCCAACCCCATTATTTACCCTTCCTAGCCAATGTCATGAACTAGCAATACATTCCGCAATACAAAATGGCACAAACAGATGGTAAACTCAAAATCCTCCAATCAACATCAGGGGTTACTTTTCCAACATCGGCTACTTAAGGTATCTTATTTTCAGGTACAACCCGGACATAGTTCTTCTACAAGAGACAAAATTAAGAGACGATTACCCGAAAACACAAGGGAACTACAAATTATACTACTACAGCAGAGATGGAACATCGACTAGAGGTGGAATTTTGACGATGGTCAAAAACTACATCCCACACACAGAAATCCCCATCTCCACTGGAATAACGGCCAATGCAATCAAAGTCCAGGGCAGATATGAAATGTCCATCTGCAACGTATATGTCGACCATGACTAATCGTACCAAGAGAGAGATTTAGATCACCTGGTAGAACAACTACCAGGAAGAAAGTTCATTGGGGGCGACTTCAATGCTCATTCTACGAGCTGGGGAAACTCAAAGATGGATAGAAGAGGTCGATGCATTGCGGATACGTTGGAGAGAGAAGACTTGATTATCTTAAATTGGACCTCCGACTCTTCTGTCCACTCGAGGGACATACACAGCGATAGATTTATCCCTGTCCTCCTCCATCCTAGCTCAAGAGTTACTATGACACAGACATCCTTCAACGGAAGGGAGTGATCATTTCCCTATATTCATTTCCACAAAATTAGAGATTGCAAAAACCAAAACACAGGCGATATACATTGAACCCAGAGCGGATTGGAACAAATTCCGTCACACGGCGACGATGCTAACTGAATGTAGAGCGCCAAAAGAGAACATCAACGAGGAAGCAGCGAGTATCAAGAGAATCATCAGAAGAGCAGCAGATGTAGCTATACCTATCTTTAGGAAAAACCAGCCCCGATCAAAAACCTGCTGGCTCTCTGAAGAGATCCAAAGGGAAATGAATATAAGGAATGATATCCTTAAATCCCACAGAAGACGCCCGAACAGCTACTTTCACCAACAACTAAGGAACGCCAATAGAAAAGTAAAATTGCTAATCACAAAAGCCAAAGAAAACACGTGGACGAGGTTCACAGAGGGTTTCAACATCAGGTCCGATCCAAGACAGACCTGGTCTTAGATCAGAGCATGTAAGGGTAAGAGGACAGAGAACTACGTCGCGATGTTAAATACAGAAGACAAAGGTATCATAACGGACTCAACGGCGTTGGCCAACATATTTAACAAAAGCTACGCTATCTACTCCGAGGATATGCATTACAAACTAACAGTTTTACGGGACAAATGGACACTGTTAAGTCGTCCTATCATCACACCGCACTCTTCCAAGCAGAACATCACATACCCTATTTCAGTTATGGAACTGGAGGCAAGGATCGCAAAACTCAAGGGAAGAACTCCAGGTTGGGATCAGATATCATAACAGATGATAAGAGAATCAGGTAATGCCGTCAAACAAAGGATGCAAAAGCTGTACAACAGGATACTTCAAGAGGGTACCTCCCCACACTGTTGGAAACATGCTAATATATCCCCGATACCGAAGAAGAATGCAGGCGAATGTAAAACCGTAAAGGACTACAGACCCATATCATTCCTGCCCTGTATATCCAAAATAATGGAGGGTATCTTGGCAGACAGGTTGGGAGAGATTATAGAAGATCACCTTCCAAGCGAAATTCATGGCTTTAGACCAGGTAGAGGCACAGAATCCCTACTTCTGGAGCTAGAAGACGAGATGGCCAGTTAGCTGTCTTCAAGAAATCATGGAATGGTTCTATCATTGGATATTCAAAAGGCATATGAAAGGCTAACGATATCATCGATTGCCAGACAAATGAAGCTATGGGGCTTCGACTGTCCATCCATCAGGATCATAGTGAATTTGCTAGCCAATAGAACCATCACCACACTAGTAAACGGTCATCACTCCCTCCCACAAAGATTCGAAAATGGTACCCCGCAGGGTAGTCCTTTGTCTCCAATACTCATCAACATGTACATGGTACAAGTAGTGAAACGCCTGGAAACTGTATCCAACATCAGAACATTTATCTACGCGGACAACATCTTCATTACCTCGGTAGGAGAGGACGCAATCAATAATTTAGCACATGCCAGGGAAACAATCAAATCGTGGTGTTTGGAAATGAGCGCAATCATTCCTGAGGGCAGTGGAGAAATCTTACATGTTTGCAGAAAGAGAAAATGCAACACGGAGAGAGACGCCAAAACAGCTCTGGGCTTAAACCCTACCCCGCATATAAAAATCTTGGGAGTTTAGTTAATTAAATCCCTAAGATGGGACAGACAAGTAAAGAACGTTTGCGCGAACGTAGACAACATCTTTAACTTGACGACACTACTATCTTCACGAATGTCTCATGTGCCAACGGATTCGCTAAGACATATGCCGAGGGTGTTGTTGAGTGGAACATGTGTCTATGGGGCAAAACTCTATGGAAATGCACCAAAAACAACATTAGCCCCTCTGGAGAAGGCGACAAGAAAAGTTTTAAGAAAGGTGTTAGGAGCTCTTGCAATCACAAAAAACGATGCCATACATAAAGAGAAGTTATGAACATGATTGCAAGCAGAAAAATCTCCCTTAGTAGCTAAAAATATCTCCAACACCTTTAATCCACACCACCAAAAGATGAAAACATACGTCCAACTCACCTCCCAGCCAAGAAAACAATCATCACTATACCTGGCGTGGGAGACATACAAAGACCGAGACCAACAACACTAAACCACCCTCTCCCCAAACGCTCATATAAAATCGGGTATTAATATTTCAAAAACTTAGGAAAGACACGACGCCTAGAGAGACCTGGCTCTCCACGTATCGAGAATGGCTTGAAAAACACAGAGAGCAGAAACTATTCTGCATCCGTAAGTGAGAGCTACGTATCAGTAGCCGCAGCAATCACTTCAAAATCGAGCTGGATAGAGAGGTAAGTCCCTCAATAGCAGAGATATACGTGATATACGAGCTAATCAGGAGGTTAGATGATACCGAGGAGAACTCAATCGTGCTATCTGACTCTTTGGGATCTGTCAACGCAATTTTCAACAAAAAGAATGGAAGCTTCATGCCCAAATTCATCCGTAACATCCTCGTCCGAAATGAAGGTCGCATCAAGCTGGGATGGATACGAGGACATGTGGGCATAAAAGGTAACGAAAGGGCAGATACAATAGCACGTATAGTCAATATAGGAGATAAGATAGCCCCTCCGAATGAAGTCTTCTGTAAAAGTTTATTAGTCTCTTTATAAAACTCTTTACCCTCTAACTGTGTATAAAAAATTTTATTAGAGAATCAGGGGTATAATACCGAGTCGGCGAAGGCAGCTGCCAGTTCGACAATACGTGGAGAATGGAGTCAAAGATGGAGTTATTGGAACACCCTTGACTTATTCATAAAAAGAGAGTGGCAATCCCTCTCACATCCCACCATAAAGCCCACACTCAAAAAACCTCAGGTCAAGATCCTCACAAGACTCAGATTGGGTTACACGAGGCTTACGAACGGGTACCTGTATGAACGTACAGACAGACCCCAGTGCATCACCTGTGGGGAACCCCTCTCCATCATCCACATCCTTAAATATTGCAGGAAAACATTGGACTTCTTTGAAGGAGAACCACCCCCCTGGCGGAACTCCTTGACCCGCAACAGGAAGAGGATTCTCCACTCTTTAACTTATTAAGGAACCTGGACTTCCTGCACTCCATCTAACTTTCTCATTCCGTTAGTCACTGGTTCTAACTTCCAGAAAGAAATGTCATCCTTTACCCGATAATCAACTTACTTTAAATATGTATATTTATGTAGTAAATAATTTACAAACTCACTTTCAAAAATGTAAACTCTTTATAAAACTCTTTACCCTCTAACTGTAAATTAAAAAATTTTATTAGAGAATCCGGGGTATAATACCGAGTCGGCGAAGGCAGCTGCCAGTTCGACAATTAGCGTAAGGTTTCAGCTTATAATTATTCCCATATGCACCTTCTTCCGAGGAAGAGGTCTGCATTTGGCCCCGTAAGGGTTAATTTGATTAAGTTTAGTAGTTTTTAGAATATTACCATATAAGTTAGTAGTAAGTTTATTATATACACTTACTAGTTTAAGATACATAAATAAATAAATAAATAAATAAATTGTAGATGTTTGTAGTTTTTCTGTGTTGTGTTGCAGCAAATATTAGCAAAACCGGTTTTGAGTCGTGGGTAACGGGTCGTAGCTGGCGTGCTAGCTGCCAGTTAACTTCCTCGTTTCATATATGTGAGTTGGTCCGTTATTCGGTTATTACTTTTTCATTCGGCGTCCCCTTTGGCCACGAATCACGCTCGAGTGCTAACTAACCAAATTTGAGATTCATTTGTAACCGCTTGTTTTTCGGCGTCCACTCCTGGGACACAGTCCTGCAGCATGGGTACGGGTACGGAGCCTACTCCCCATCCCCACGTTGACCTCCGGCTTTCGAATAGATACGAGGAAGGCCACGCTGGTTTTTTTTGGAACTTCTGGTTTCGGCTGAAAATATCGACAAAAACTTCTTCTCCTTTGCTAAATCACTTTTCTAATCAGTAAATCAACTATCGATCAAGTACTCTTCTTTGAAAAAAGCTGGGTACAACAAATTCAAAGCGTTTTGCCCGGATTGGCAATCAGCAAACAAATTGGTTGACCAATTTCATAAATTGAAAGATTTCATACCAGGCGAAGATTGGATTGCGTATATCCCATCGTTCCAGATCTTTAAATACTTCTTAGTCAGACGAGTGAGCGACAAAACGATTACCTCAAAGGACTTTCTAGAGGGCTTAGAACCGCCTCCAGGGAGGGGCAGACCTTATATACTTACCGCCGAACGCGTATAATGAATTAAAAGAAATCTAGACTCGAACGGAGAGCTCATAATCTGTTTCACTACTGTTGACGGAGAAAGATCCCTAATCCTGGAAGATACAAATTCGTTTAAAATCAAGGTCAAATCACTCGACATGCCCGATCACATCCTCCTCTACAAAGCCATTTTTGACGTTACCCCTTTTATAGATAAACCAAGAAGATGCGCACATTGCCAAAGATTTGGCCACGTGGCAAAATTTTGTAAAAATCGCGCAAGGCATCAGACATGCTCCAATTGCGGTAATCCTGGGGCATGGCCCCAACGACAGCTCTGATGTTACACCAAACTGTTTAAATTGCAAACGGAATAACTTAGAAGATACCAAACACAAAGCATCAGCTTCGAACTGCCCCGTGTTCACATTCCATAAGGAAATTAAAAAACGATCGCATTCCACAACATTGACCAAACAAAGGCTGTAGAGATTCTGGTGAAAAACAAAGGAGTCATTCCGCCGGTTGAGAAACCATCCTATGCTGACACATTAAAAGCAGATCTTAAAGCCACTATTACATACATACATACACAATAGGTTCAACGCAAATGAGTTCCCTAAAATAACCCGTTTTAGGAATGTACCTGGCCCTTCATTAAGCACCCCTAAAAGAAAATTGGATTTCTTGGGATTCGATGGCGGAACGCCCAAGAAGATATCTAGAGCTCAACCTCCCCAAATTCAGAGTACCCAAGACAGCCCTATACAATACCAAGACTCGGTTTCAGAACTACAGTGAACATGTCCGACTTATTGAATTAGAGCAATACAATGGAATTGCAGGTCGATTGTACGAAGGGCTGATACCATCCCAGATTTGATTTCTCAACACAAGGTTGACTTACTATGTCTCTCCGAATGCCTGATGGGGTTCAACAGGGTTTCATCAGAAAGACCCGATAGATCGGGAGGGGGCGTGGCAATCTTCCGGAAAAACAATCTTAAATTCCAAAGGATCGACCAAAACATCCCACACTTGTCCGCCAAGTGCAAAGGCAACGGTGTGGAATGTATCATCGTCAAAGTACTCACTGAAAACAAAGACTACATTACCGTCGTGAACGTATACAGTCCACCCAAAGCCTCAAATGGGACTCCTTACACGAACGATAATTTCTCGGAATTTTTCCTAAACTCCCTCTCAACTTTCAAATACACCATAATCGTGGGCGATTTTAACGCAAATAGTTCGCTTTGGGCCCCAAACTCAACCCCCAACAGAGAGGGCTTAAAATTGGAAGCCGCTTTAGACAGTGGCAATTTAATAAATTTAAATAACGGAATGTACACGTGGACCTCAAAAGACCTGTCTTCCAGATCCATACTCGACCTGACTTTCTGCTCCCTTTCGCTTCTGCAGGGTCTGAATTGGAATGTATTCAATTACAATTACGGTAGCGATCATTTTCCCACCAAATCCTCCATCTTTAATGTTAAACCCAGATTCGTCCCGTGCCGTCCAAGAAACGCAATGAATCCAACGAACTGGAGGAATTTCTCCATCTCCCTCGTGGCTCGGCTGCTGGGGGGTCAGATCAAGGATTGCAAGCATGACCAATCGAACATCAAATCACTCGTCAGTCTAGCGCAAGACTCTGGCGGTTCGATCAGGGACAAAGTCAACCTTAGGAATAATAAACACTTATCTTCGTGGTCAAAAGAATGTGAGGCTATAATGAATAAAACCAAGGCAAGTTACACAAAATTTCAGAATTCCCTTTCTCTTCATACCCTCAACTCTAAGGACCTTCGCCTCCAAAGACCACCCACTCAAGAAGATCCTAATGGCAATTCGAGATGACAGGACATACCAAAACGGGTCGATTAAGTTCAACCTAGTCGAATCTTACAAAAAATCACAACCCATCATCAAAAGCATTATAGTCTCGGACATACGTGAACCTTTAAAAGAAAAAAAGGAAACCAGATACCTGGAACTTCATAATTAAGTTGACTTGGTCTCCGGTTTCCTGGTAGCGGAACCACACGGGCCCACACTCGTATCAAAAAAGATCAAACACAAAAAGTACAGAGAAAATTTTGAATCTCTGATGGTTCCAAGGACCCAAGCCGAAAAAAAACGGGTTTTGGAGTGTTCTCCCCCAATCTAGATGAACTCAAAATAAGAATCGGGGACCACTACTCAATCTTTCAAGCGGAAGCCTTTGCCATAAACCGTGCTTTAAACTGGGTCTTAAACTACCGAGTCAAAAAAGCTGTTATAGTGTCGGATTCACGAAGCGTCTTAACTGCCATTAGAGATGCCGAATCCAAAAAAAAGAGGCCAGCGTGTACCTCATCAAGAAACTGACTCTAACAGCATCCAACAAAGGTTTCACGGTGCAGTTCCTATGGAACCCCAGTCACATCGGAATAACTGGAAACGAAAAACCCGACCAACTAGCTAAACAATCTCTAGATTCTCTTTACATTCACATCGTCAAATACCGTTATTACCACCTTAAAATCGCTCTTGTGCTCTTGTGTGTGTAATTGCTCTTAGTAATTTTACCTACCTAAACCTGAACTTATAAGTAAAACTTAATTCATTTTTATTCCACATCCCATTCCTGGAAACGTCTTAGCGATTGATGCAATTTCAAAGCCAATTTTTTCACTTTGCAATTCCACTTTCTATGACTTCGCCATCGCTGCCATGACCTTTGTCAGGAATCACCTGTGCAATCCCACTTGTGAAATGATGAAAAACTTACCTTTGTTCCTGGAATTCCATAACGAACGAAGCAAACTACTGCTCAGTAACTTCAGGTTCATGCATTTTGAAATATTTACCTTTCGCATTATGAAAGCACTTTCCAATATGGGTCTTCCGAAAACTATAGGACACAATCGAATCTCTCATATGAACTGGTTCAACAAATACTCGATTAATTGAATATAAAAACGAGAAAATCTGGACTTGAAGGCAGTCCAAGATTGAAACTGAAAAGTCACCAAAGACGCTATCAAGAGAATAATAGGCAAAAGAAAGACCCGAATCTCCCATAACCAGAATTTATCCGGAGCAGAAGCAGGGTTCATCAAGAGGTAAGCAGGCAGAAGGAATGCCCGAATATATCAGGAGAACCAAAAATTCTGCGGAGAAGGCCAGACGGAACATTTCAACTGCACTCAAATCTATATATAAATAGGCTAAGGAAAATCTTTGGGAACACTTTTCTCCGTTGTTTTCCAAACGATTTGGCAAATTTTTTTTTAATGGGTTTGTATTGATGGGGAGAAGTGTTATCAATCATGTTTACCTGTATTTACCTGTCGGTAGTTGGAAAAAATGCGAGGTGTGTTTTACGTGTATTTCATATGGGAGATACATGTTTCGGACACAACATTCCAATTATCGGACAGAGCACTCTTCCCTTTTACACGCTACTTAGCGTCCGATAACCGGTTTGTGACCAATAGTCGGTTAGCGTCCGATATTTGGGTAGCGTCACTTTTTTATTCTGGAATGTTCTTTTGCAAGTGTATATTTTAAGGGGGGTCATCATGTGAGGATATCTCATCCTACTTTTTTTTTTTTTTTTTTTTTAAGTTAATTTTTTTTTTTTAATGGCAAAGTTTAAGCCGCATGTAGTCTCTTTTATTTTTTTTTAAATAATCCTATTGCAGTTTTTTTTTTAAGTAATTTTTTTTTTTTTGGAATGGCACAGTCTAAGCTGCATTGTGTCACTTTTTTTTTAAGCTTAATTCTGCGCTGTTTTTTTGAATTTTTGGTTTGTTAGTGCTTTTTTTTAGTTTGCTTTTCGGTCTTTGATTTTTTTTTTTTTTTTTCGTTTTTTTCGTTTCTCGCCATTCGCCCCCTCCCTACTCCCATTCTATTTTAAAATTGTGCATTCCTACATTTACGAGACCCTGTAGGTATATATGAGTTTTCCTGTGGGAATATATGTGTATTCCGCTGATTTTGTTTTATGGTTAGATACCACATGGTGAACTCGTGGCCGAACATTCTGGAATGTTGAACATGTGTTGGTAGCGTCGGTTGGGTATGCGGTCATGCCATACACAGTATTGAATCATTCTTTTTTGATCTGCAGTGCAAGCAACAAGTAAGAGCAAGTTCTAACTTAGTAATTAATTTAATTTGTGAGTTACAACTCTTGATATATAATTGCATTTACAACATATGTGAGTGAAAAAATTTTTTTCTATGAAAGTGAAAGTGGAATTTGCGTTTTCATTTTAGTTTTTTTTTCGAATTATAAGTAGCAATTTTGTAAGCGTTAGCAAAGACAGAGAAGTAGATTTTGTTGTTGTTGAATAGTGCGTAATACAAAAGTTAATGCGATTTTGCTGTTGTTGTGCATTTGTGCCGGTATAAAAAGAAAAAAAATTCCTGCTGATGTCCATGTAAGTTTTCTTTTTTTTTTTGTTTTTTTCTTTTTTTTTTCTTTTGTGAAATTCAATAAAGCAAATTTACGTGATTATTATCATACATTTTATAGAATCTCTTCAGTTGAGATTGCATTTTTTATTGTAAAGTGCATCAAGTTGATTGTTTTTTTTTTTTTTCGTAGAACTTTTGCTACGCATTTAGTTTAGCGGATGTATCTTAACATATAGCGGTATATTGTTGTTGATGTGCATTAGTGGTGGACGTAAGCCGAATTTTCCAGGAGAAGTCAATGTAAGTTGAAGTGTACGGTTTTTTTTTTTTTTTTTTTTCCGAATTCCAATAAAGCAATTTTAGTCGGTGTTGCTTTGGTTATCATCGTTCAGTTTCTGGAAGCTTTGTTACGTACGTTAGTGTAATCGAGATTGAGGAAAACAACTGTGTTTTCGCCGTGCATTAGTGGTAATCGTTAATTGAACTTTGGTTGTACAGGGAGGATTATTATTTTGTGTAGCGTTTCCTTTTTGAGGTTAGTGCTTTTTTTTTCCTTATTTTGGGGTGGTCTTTTGTTTTTCTTTTATAATTATAATACGTGGAAATAAACATCAATTGCTGTGTTAAAACTTCCTTTTTTTTTTTGTTTTTTTTTTTTTTTTTTAAATTTATATTCGGATTGTGGATTAACTATATGTTATAGTATGCCCCGTCTACGTACACTAACCGGTCGTACCGAAAGAAATCAGAGGCGCAGGGAATATCTTTTGAGAAGTAGAAATGCAATTCCTAATCAAAACAATCAAAATAGTTCAATAGTTATGAGTGTGGTTCAATGGAATTGACATGTAGATTTTGTAGGGCGCGTCATTTTGTAGGTGAAGTCACTCAAAATGATCGTACATCCTTTACTATGTGTTGTCATAAAGGAAAAGTTGCTTTGAATCCGTATTCAAGAAATATTTTTTTTGAAAATTTATTTGAAGGCTTGGGTTCAGAAAATCCATCAATAAAGTGTAAACCGAAGAATTACTTTGCAAACATTCGATCATACAATGCAGCTTTCGCAATGGTTAGTTCCGAAGCTAAATTAGATGAAAGAGTAACGCATGGGGTCTACCATTTCAAAATTCATGATGTATTTTATCATAGAGTAGGTGGCTTGATTCCAAGCTATGGGCGTAATCCCAGCTACGCTCAGTTATATTTCTATGATGTTGAGACTGCAACTCGACAAAGATGTTTGCGTCAAGATAACGACAGCTGTGATGACACTTTAATGAGAGATATCGCATACGAATTAGATCAGGTGAATCCTTTTGTTAGGTCCTTCAAATCTATGCGTGAATTTTCGTCTCTGAGTAGGAATGCTTCGAAGGAGATCACAATGTTGATAAAAGTTAACACTGATGTAGACATACGACGATTTAATGACGCTGTTGCAACTGACGTTGCTGTCATTTTCGCTTCGAATGATGGGGATCCGCCTTTCGAACGAAATATCATAGCTTTTCATAAGAATAACAGTGCCTTAAAGAGTGTTTCAGTGTTAGATAGTTCTTTGGATCCTTTAGCTTATCCATTGTTATTTCCAAATGGTGATTTTGGTTGGGAAATCAACATTTCTCACAATGTAGCTTCGACATCGAATGCTCAAGCACCCAGAAATCGTGTTACAATGTTACAGTATGCATCAAGTCGATTAGCAATAAGACATGATTTCAGTCTCCTCCATCATTGTCAGAAGTTGTTTTTGCAATGGATTGTTGATATGTATGTACGTATTGAGGGTTCTCGCTTGCATTTCATAAAACAAAATCAAGCTAATCTCAGGTGTGATTTGTATAACAATCTTACGGATTACTTAGCTCTTAACAATAGTGATGAAAATGTCAATATTGGGCGTCGCATTGTTTTGCCTTCATCATTTATAGGTTCACCAAGAAATATGTATCAGAACTATTTGGACGCCATGTCGATTGTTCAGCATTTTGGGAAACCTACTTTGTTTGTTACAATCACATGTAATCCGAAGTGGAAAGAAATTAGGGAAAACATACATCAGCGTGACTCTTCCAATTTTCGGCCAGAGATTGTTGTGCGTGTATTCAAATTGAAGTTGAAGAAGTTAATTCAATGCATTGTCTCTGTTGGTCTTTTTGGTCGTGTTGAAGCTTTAATTTACACAATTGAGTTTCAAAAGCGTGGTTTGCCTCATGCTCATATTCTCATTACATTGGTTGAAGAATATAGTGCTACATCCCCTGAAGTTATTAACAAAATGGTGTGTGCAGAAATTCCAAACATCACTACTCACCCTCAATTACATGAATATGTTAAACACCACATGATGCACGGTCCTTCCACGAGGGAAGGAAAGTGCACCAAAAATTTTCCTTATAACTTTTCAAATGAAACTTCTACCTCTGTTAATGGTTATCCAGTTTATAGAAGAAGGGATGATGGTTCAAGTGTCGATGTAAGAGGGGCAAGTCTTAATAATCGGTATGTCGTCCCTTATAATCCTTATCTCCTTGCCAAGTTCGATTGCCATATTAATGTTGAAGTATGTACCACCGTAAAAAGTGTTAAATATATATATAACTATGTTTATAAGGGTTATGACTGTGCAACAATCGAACTTGGCAATGTGAACAATCGAACTGCTGATGGTCAAGTTGATGAGGTACAAAATTTCTTGAGTGGTCGTATGTTGGCTCAACAGAAGCGGTTTGGCGAATTTTTGAATATCAAATGCATTATCAATCTCATGTCATATATCGCTTGGATATACATTTACCAAATAGACAAAACGTAATATTTCGTCCTGGACAAGAACGTCAAGCAGTCTCCAACGTGAGAAACACAAAACTACTTGCATTCTTTGAATTAAATCGTTGTAATGAGGATGCTAATCGATATCTGTATAGTGAAATTCCTGTTCACTATGTATGGAGTGATCGTAATAAAAAATGGACTAAGAGATTGCGTGGTTGGAACAAAATCATTGCCAGAATGTATGTAGTTTCACTAAAAGATATAGAGTTATTTCACTTGCGTCTCCTTCTGTTGCATATTCGTGGTGCTACGTCATTTGAATATCTTAGAACAATTGAAGGCGAAGTATGCAATTCATTCCTCGAAGCATGTCATGCTATGGGCATTGCATCTAACGATGGCGAATGGAGACTATGCTTAGAAGAAGCAAAGGAGTTTCAAAGTCCACAACAGTTACGTGATTTGTTTGGTTTCATCCTTGCATTGAATATGCCAACTAATGCCCTTTCGTTGTGGAATGAATTTAAAGACTATCTTAGTGAAGACTTCTCTCGAAATTACAGTCAAGATATAGCATATAATAGAACGTTGCTGTATATAGAAGATATTTTGATTGTACACAACTTGAATTGTGACGCATTTGGCCTACCAACGCCAAGAATTTTGCATGAAAATGTAATGGAAACATATAACTATGAAGAAGAGGAAAACAAATTTCAGGATATGTACAATAATGCAAATCCTGAACAAAAGAACGTCATTGACCGTGTTTTGCGTGAAGTGGAACATCATGACTCTGGTTCCAACGTTTTTTGTGCGGTAAAACATTCGTGCAAAGTGCGATAATACACCGACTTCGAGCACTTAATTTAACTGTTGTTGTAACTGCATTTAGCGGTATTGCATCAACACTTTTAATTGGTGGCCGTACACTGCACAATGCATTTAAACTGCCAATTCCACTCTTAGAAAATTCAGTACCAAACATAACACCAAATAGCTCTTATGGACAATATTTGCGGAATATGTCACTATTAATAATTGATGAAGTATCCATGTGCCCAATATATGTGTTTACTGCTTTAGATAAATTTTTTAAAGACATAGCTACAAACAATGCTGATAAAAATAAAATCTTCGCTGGAAAAACTGTTCTTTTGTGTGGCGATTTTCGTCAAATATTACCAGTTGTGCCACATGGTTCGCGCACAAGTCTTATTGAAAATTGCATTGTCAGTTGGCGTGAATTCCCCTATTTTCAACATATGACCTTAACTCAGAACATGCGCGCTCAACCAAATGAAGTTGAGTTCATTGAATTTCTGCGAAAAATGGGTAGTGGCGAATTAACCATTTATCCCGAGTTAGGGGAAGATATGATTAACATTCCTAATGAGCTAATTGGAGATGTGACAAAAATTATTGAAGACATATATGGTGACGTTTCTTTATCAGTTTTGAGTGATAGGGTTTTGAAATCCGTAATTTTGGCCCCAACAAATGAGGATTGCACACTCATAAATGATGACATAGTGATTCGAATGCCAGGTGAGATACAAACATACTACAGCTTTGATAAAGTGAAAGAGACTGATGGTATTAACATAAACGAATACCCAGTCGAATTTTTAAATTCCCTCAACGTTGGTGGTATGCCTCCTCATAAATTGAAACTTAAAGTCAATTCTGTCGTTATGTTAATTAGAAATTTGAATACATCAAAATGTTTAGTCAACGGAACCCGTATGCGCGTTAAGTGTTTGCATCGTTATTCTGTCGATTGTGAAGTTCTCATTGGTAACGCTAAGGGAAATCGAATTTTAATTCCACGAATAAACCTAACTTTCGCTGGGAGTATTTTGCCTTTCCAATTTCAACGCACGCAATTTCCACTTTTGCCTGCTTTTGCAATGACTATAAATAAATCACAAGGACAAACGTTTGATAAAGCAGGTATTCTCTTGAGGAGACCAGTTTTCTCACACGGTCAGTTGTATGTTGCGGCTAGCCGTGCTCGTTCTTTTGATGGTTTGAAGTTTTACATTTCCAATGAAAATGGCCATGGCAACCTCCTTAATGACAACAGATTTTTCACGAAGAATATTGTATATAGAGAAATATTGCAACGAAATTGAAACCACTCATAAAATAACGTATGAAGTAGTGTGCTCTGCTTAAGTTGTAGATCTATTTTGTTAAGATAATTGGATTATTTGTCAATGCGACCAAAAATAACAAAATAGATAAAAAAATAGGTAATTTCACAGTAATAATCACATCAAGATAAGTAAAAACAAAAAACTAACATGAATAACTCTGTATAACAAAAAAATTAAGAAAAAAAAATGGGACAAAATGTAGAAAAAAGTCAGTTCACGCAACGTGTGAAAGATGAACTTAAGAGATTGAATGAATCCAATCGAGAAGTTGAGCAGGAGATATATCAAATTTTAACAAATTACCAGAAGGAAAGGAATTCCCTGAAACGCCAAGTTTCATTTCATTTGTAAGATTAAACTAATTTCATAAAATAAAACTACAAAAATATAATCTAAACACGCATTTTTTTGTTTATTCCCATTAAAATTTAAAAAAACAAAAGAACACGAGGAGTATGTTCAAATAACTCAAGAAAACACCGGAATGTCTGCATACGAAATTAAAGCGGAACAAATTTTGATGTGTTTAGCTCCCTTCAAAGCGACTGGTGCAACATACGAGTGTTTTAAAGGTGCTACATCACAAACTGAAATGCCATATATTTAAGAAATTCATTTAAACTAAATGTGTTATAAAATATTTTCGTTGTTAGGAGCATTTGATGCACTCCATTGCTACAATCCCTCCCCAGAAATATTCATCCAACTAATTGGTGAAAAGAGAATTCTGGTTAATGACGATGGTCTATTCAGAGTTGCCAACACTTCAATGTACCAACGTATCGTGATTCAGGAGGAGTGACTATTCCTAAGTTAGCTTTGATTTCCCATTTTGATATGTAATTTTTTTTATTTTTTTTTTCCTTGAGTTATAATATTAGTCAGAGAAAAGCGAAAAACATTCCATACGGTATAAACATATAAAGAAGTGATGTAAGCTAGATTTAACGTTGTATACAAAAATCTTCGTGTTTAAATTTGTTTTTATTGTTAATTTTATTCTAAATTAAATTAAATATGTAAGCTGAGTGTATTCTCATAGAAATCGTTTCATTGGTTAAGCACAACGCGAGCCAAGTCAGTTGTGAAACTAAAGAAAATCGGGAAACTCATGAGAAGGGTAGGCAAGTATTTATGTAACGCAAATTTAAAAGCGTCAAAAACAAAAAAAAATGCAGTGCGTTCCAAATCCATTAGTAGAGTACATAAAAAAGGGAATTGATTCGTATCATGACAAAAAATCTGGATAGGTATACGCATTTATTGTAACAATAAATGATACTTTTACTAATTGGGGAATTGAAAAATTGAGAGAGCAAACACACACGGCCAAATTCGAAATATCATGACAAAAAATTTGGATAGGTAGACGCAATTATTGTAACAAGAAATGATACATTTACTAATTGGTGAATTGAAAAGTTAAGACAGCAAAAACACCATCAAGTCGCGACGAATTGATTCATATCATGACAAAAAATCTGGATCAGTAATGGCATTCAACAAATCCCACTGAATTGATTCATATCATGACAAAAAATCAGGATCAGTGATGGCATTCATTGTAATAAAAAATGATATAATTTGAAAACACCTCATCAAATGTAAAATGCGGAGTGTTACAAATTCTTTAATAGAACGTTATATGAAGGGAAGTAATTCGCATCGAATTGATTCATATCATGACAAAAAATCGAATCGGTATAGGCATATATTGTAAAAAATATGTACACACTCCCCAACTGGTAAAGCAAGGCAAAATGAAAGTGTTCACATAGCTTTTTAATAAAAATTGTATATGATAACTTGAAAAAAAGACTGGTCTACTTTTCTTCAGTCGAATTTCGACCGCTGGGCGACCACTAGTTAAATTAAAACTACAATAAAGTCGTAGTTCTGATTTACAACCTTGGTACTACGCACTTAATCTGGCTTTATCACTAGCGATGCACAAAATTAATAATTAAAATTAACATTAACTACACGAACATCCAGTCTTCCATGAATACACCTGGGTTGATTTTAGAAGATTAAGTTTAAGGTCCACCTTAAGGCGGGATTCAGTATTTTGGTCATAATAAATGCTATGTTTGTTCTCTGCACCTTTACATTCCCTGAACTGTCAATGGATTTTTGCATCGTTCAGTGTGTGCTTCAGGCTTATGCGCAGGTTATGTTGTCAGAAATTTCAGCTCACGGTGGACATTTTGAAGCGTCAGTGGAAAAAATTAGTTTTGTAATTCGAAACTTTTTAATTATGAGGCATCGTCCAAAAAACACATTGAGATTTGGGATATTGTGAAGAAAACCATTGTCAGTATTGTTATGAAAATAAAAATTTCATAAAACGAAAAACTAAAATAAAATTTAAATTTCCAACGAATCACCCTGTCCCAGCGCGTGTCATCTGCGCGTGGCAGTACAAGAGTTTCCAACTTTTTTTTGTAAAAAAATCCACTATAGTTGGAGGTTCCGTATTGCCACGCTTTTTATTCCCTTGGAACGAACAAATATCAATTGTTCCCAGAAACATACGCACCCAAATGCACCAAAGATAAATTCTGTTAAGGGACTAGAATTGCAAGAGTTGATCTTTCGTGCATGGTTCGAAAATTCCATCTGTTGTTCCCAGGCATACACAAAGGGAACATCCATGATAGATCAATTGCAGACAATGCAATTGAAATAGAAAAATTGATCTTTCATGGATTTCGATACCGATAATAAAAATCCTAATATAAACGGGCAATCTTGGAACGGGCTCAGACCAGGGGCGTCAGGATCCGACGGTCGTGCCTCCGAGTTGGCAGCCGACACACTGAATGAAAATGGAAGGAGGTCATGCCTTCTAGTGAAATCGAAAAAAAACTTTAATCAAGAAAATCCGAAAATTGTGAATTGTTTGACGACCGTGAATTTTCATTTTGAAACTAATATATCGTGAACTTAAACAAAATTGTGAACTTGAGAAAATTACTAATTAAAATAAGAATTTATTTTTGTTGAAAAATTGTGTATTAAATCATAACTAGAAATATTAAGAACTTGAATTATATTATTATTTTGAAGAATATTTAAAGGATGATGTATTTTAATAATACTTTTAAAAATATTACGTTATATCTGAAGAATTGTGAACATCAATAATATTTTGAAAATTATGAGTTATATACTATTTCGAAAATTGTGAACGTTAACAACAACTTGAAAAAGAGTTGTTGTTTTAAGTTCTGTAAAAATTAAGACTTAAATAACCTTTTTGGAGACACTGACGACGTGTGTAATATTTCCTTGAAAAATTATGAGTTTAAATATTGTCTTAAAACATTATGAATTTTAGAATAACAGCTTTGGAAAAAATAATGAGCTTAAATAATAATTTTTGTAAGAACAAAAAGGTGTCATGTATAATACATTTTTTGGAAAAATTATGGATTTAAAAGCAATAAAAATGTTAACACTTATATGAGATTTTGTTTCTTGAAAAAGGGTGAACCTAAATAATGCTTAAATAAACACAAGGAATTTATGAACTTAGTTATATTTGTAAAATAATAAACTTACGCCATAAGAAAATAAACCAAGATCTTTAAATGGTGTGATTGACTTTTGAGTAAGGAAAGGAAATAGTTAATTTGTTGAAGGGGTCGAGTGAATCTTAACCAGAAGCACTCCTCGTTTCTATGTTGTGAAGGAGCACAACACAACAGTATTCCTTGCCCGAATATTATAATGAAATACAAAGAAATATGGGTGGTATTAACTAGATGGATGGTTTGATTGGACGATACCATATGAGCTAAAACGGTAATTACCATATGGTAATTGTTACCGGAGTAATGTTTTGGGAAAACTCATTCTCAGAAGTTGCTCTATTTATTGACGGAGTCTACTTGGCCGACTCTAGGAGTTTTTCGAACAGAGTCCAGACACGCTATTACGACGCAAATATGGCAAGGCATTCAGAGTCATTTGTGTTCAGGGAGTTGGATCCGACTAGAGATGGGAAAAATGTGACTTTCAAGTCACAGTGACAGTCGTGACAGTGACAACCAAGTCACAGTGACAAATCACCGTTACAAAGTCATTTCCGTGATTCAAGTACCAGCGACAATAAGTCAGGAAGGAACTACGATAGATCCTTATAAGCCGATTTAATCATATTCGTTGAACGACCGGAAGGAACTGCAATATAGAACTGTATTGGAAAAGAGGGATGAGCTATGAATTTCAGGAGTCATGGGCGACCTTAAATTAAAAATATTTTTCATTATTGTCTTCAAAAATGGGAGAACCTATTAAAAATATATCAAAAATGTAAACAAACAGATACATAATAACAAATAACAACATATTTCTTTTCGAAATCCCACTCTTCAAATAACAGGAGCACAGAAGATCATGAAAGTTACAAATATCATACGTTACTAAAATATCAAAGTGACAAAATATCATACGTTACTAAAATATCAAAGTGACAAAATATCATACGTTACAAGAAATTACTAGAATAACGTATGATATTTTAGTAACGTATGATATTTTGTCACTTTGATATTTTAGTAACGTATGATATTTTGTCACTTTGATATTTTAGTAACGTATGATATTTTGTCACTTTGATATTTCGTTTAAAATGCTTAATATATTCAACAGAGTCTTGCTTTACAAAAATAGAAAAGCGTATCAGAAGTGCAATAAAAAAACAACTGTTAAACCTATTATTAACATATTTCTGTCGGAAATCCTATGATTCAAGTAACAGGAGCGCAGAAAATCATGAAAGTTGAAAATTCAAGTATGTATCATACAAAATCGAATTTCGTGACTAGAGTAACTTGAGTAGCAGGGACAGAAATATGCTACAAAAGGGCGCATTGTTTTCGTGAGGGAGATTAGAAAAGATGCATGTTCGTGTGTGTGATAGGAAAATTTCAGTACGATCAGAGCTGAAGATGAAATGAAATAATTATTTTCAAATAAGAGCGAACTGGAAGTGACAAAGTAACGTTAGTTTCATTCCATGAGTCACGGTAGGTCGAGTCGCAGTGATTTTGTCACCGTGACGTGAATCTCTAGTTCCGACAGACGCCACAAAATTTTGTTCCAGAAGTGATAAACAAACGCCATAAGTTTCATTTGAATAAGTTAATGGGACACTAACGCTAAAGATGTGTATTTATGAAACTGAACGAGCTTACTATATGAAGCTACAAACGATAATTGGAAATTATGGCTAGGTATCCCTTATGAAGAGGAAGGAGCCATTACCGTATCCGGAAAGTAATTTTTGATTGTAAAAGTAAAGAAAGGAAACTTACCACAAGTAAGATCATGATCAATTACTTTTGTCACAAATAAAATTGCCAACTTAATGTTTTTGAACTTATATTTTTTAAATTAATAGTGTGTAATAACCACTTTGTAACAAATTATAATGTGAACTCATTGCTAAAATATCAAAAGGTTTTGAATATTATTAGTGAAAAAATAGAAAATTGAAGTGATTTTTTTTTATTTCCCACACTTAAAAGTGGGTAATTTCCAATTTCCCACAAATTGAAAACAACTGATAAACTAATCGCCACTTTGGAAAATTCGTTGTATGTTCCCGATCTAAGAACCAATTTATTATCAGTACCAAAAATGGCAGATCATGGTTTTGAGCTGAAATTTTCCAAGGATAGAGCTATCGTTCGTGAACCAAAGAAAAATAAAATCATAACGACTGCCAGAAGGAAAAAGGGACTTTATTATGTTCATGAATTTAACGAACAAGGCAACGTCGCTAGTTTGGAACGATCATCAATAATGGAGTGGCACGAGAAATTTGGACATCTGAACAAATACGATTAGAAATAACTGATAAGGAACGGTCAGTGGTGCGAAGTATATTTTCTAAAGAAAAAGAGTGAGGTTCCTGCAAAATTCAAGGAATACAAAGCGTTGGTCGAAAATAGAATTGGTAAGCGTATAAAGACATTACGATCCGACAATGGAACGGAATTTACGAGCTATGAACTTGAAAATTTTTTGAAACAAGCAGGAATACGACACGAATTGAGTGTACCGTATACTCCACAACAGAACGGCATGGCTGAGCGGAAAAATATATATATATTTTTGTAACTTTATATAATTTCATTTATTTTTTGTTTATATTTTACTTTGTATTATTCTGCATACGAGAATTTAGTTTCTCAGGCTGAGTGTATTGTGTATTGTTTATTGTATATTCACTTAAAAAATTGAATTGGATTGAATTGAATTATTGAAATGGCAAGGTGTATGCTAATACAATCAAATTTACCAGCGAGTTTTTGGGCGGAGGCTGTTTGTACGGCATGTTACAAATGGAATCGGTGTCCTCCAGAGAGTCTACAAGGAGTAACCCCTCTTAAAATATGGACGGGGAGAACACCTACAGTTTGTTACTTTCGAAAATTCGGTGACTTTGTGTTCATGCTAGACAAAAAACCAAATAAGAGTAAATTTAATTCAAGTTCGAAAAAATGTATTTTCATCGGTTACTCAGCAATGACGAAAGCATACAGATTGTGAAATCCGATTGAAAAGAAGGTCTATCGAAGTCGTGATGTGAAATTTTTGAACACTCATCAATCAAACAATGAGTATTCGGACTTCGTGGACGAGAATAAAACAAAAGGAGGTAAAATCGATGTAGATTAAAGTTTAGAACAAGAAGTGTTGCCACCTGAAAATAATACAGATGATCGACTCGATTCGAATCAACAGATTGAAGAAGTTACGCCTTTGACAACACGCAGAAGAGGACCTGGACGCCCTAGAATTTTAAGAACCGGTGCAGGGCCGCGAAAATATTTTTTGGAGGGCCACGAAAAATATTTAACGAAGGAAATATAGCCGAGAAATCAGACGGACTTAAAGAAAATGTCGAAGAAACTTCAGACGATGAGGTATATATTGAAAATGAAGAATTTGCCTGCTGACATCTTAACGATAAGTTTATCATCTCCCAAACAAAATTCGTGTATTATAAAACTTTTCCTTATGCTAATTCAGATGTAATGCGAGATGCCACATTTTAGGGGGAGTGTTGGAAATCAAATTTGGCAACTCGCAAATGATGCAACTTGTACACATGTAACTCACTTCACTTTTGATTATATTTCTAACCTAGTCAATTCCTTCTCGACACGCAAAGCGTTAACAATTAAACAACATTTAGAGTCGATAAATGTAAAGTTATAGTTAATAAATGCACACATTATCAAACAGTCATTTCAAATAAAAGCCGCGCTAATAAAATATGATTCATGGGATTACGTTAACGGGACAGTAGTGAAACTCCAGCCAACTGATAATACATACTTAACGTGGTATACATACTAAGGATTAAACGGCTCTAGCTGAAATTTTACTCTCAATCTCTAACTGGGAAGTCAAAAACGTAAAGAAATGTGAAACTGCAGCTCAAACATGGGCAAGATTCAAGAGCGACCATCAATCGAAAAGACCAGCGAGGAAAATGTTTTTACTTCGAAAATTGGTTATGCATCATATGAAGGAAAGTGATGATGTTCGGTCACATTTAGATGAATTCACTGATACTGCCGATAAATGAGAAAAACTGGGCATGGATATCAGTGAAGAATTATTGGGCGAGCGAAGCGAGACTATATATTCCACAATCTATGCACTCTTATATGTTTCACAATCTATGCACTCTTGACTATGATCACACCTTTAGGTTTGAGCTTTATCATAGTAATTTAATTTCATGTCTAGATGTGATTTCTATGATTAAATTCATTAATTCTATAAGTTACAACAGATGGCGTGAGTAGTTCAATAACATTTTAGTTGAGACGAGTTGTTATATTTTTATTTTATACTTTTGATCATAAAATTATATTTTAATGATAGCTAACACATCTCAATATGAAATTAAATCAAGAGAATCAAAAGTTAAAAGAATTGCATCAACCAGACCAATTGATTATATGTATATTCCAGCTCATCACAATTGCTCTAAAGCAAAATCAGCAAGTGCAAAAGTATTTGGTATTGTGAACCATTCATTATTTTACTGATTCACTCAAAACTTATATTACGGGTAAATTTATGGGTTGGCCAATGGAGCCTTAGGGTATGTTGAAGATATACATAATTTATGAAGAAAGTTACAGTCCCACTGATCAAATGCCATGAGTGATCGTGGTTCCATTTGAACATTTTGGTCATTAAACTTATGGCCACAGGTTCCGATACCACCAAAGAAATTTTGGAAAAGTGGAAATTACAATTAGATTTTGCAATTACAATTCAAAATGCTGGGATTTATTCCAGAGTGTTGGAAGAAGACAGTCTCGTAATCATTGGGGATCTCTTTATTTTCCATGTCACGCTAACCATGCAAACATTAACAATTTTCTTACTGCAGGTGTTTATTCCTCTCACTTAACAAAACCTACTAAAGTCTCTCTTTAAAATCGTATATTTGCTTAACAAAACCCTTTTCTAACTTTACAACGTTTTCTCTTTTCAAATGTACAACCATATATTCATTTAACAAATCCTCTCTCTGAATTCTAATAGTACAAATCCTTTCTTAGCATTCGTATATTTGCTTAACAATCCTCATCATATATTCATTTAACAAATCCTCGCTCTAAATTGTAATAGTACAAATTCTTTCTTTACATTCGTAGATTTCCTTAACGAATCTCATCATATATTCATTTAACAAATCCTCTCGCTAAATTTTAGTAGTACAAATTCTCTCTTTACATTCATATATTTGCTTAACAAATCTTATCAAATATTCATTTAACAAATCCTTTCAATAAATTCTAGTAGTAAAAATTCTTTCCTTACATTCAATACCCGGAGTTCAATGCAATTTGCGATTTCGTATGCATCCGCTCACCCTGAAAATAACGAGTCCATAGTGCAGTTTGTTGACCCCGAAAAACAAAGTTCTGTGCCTTTGTTTCCACGTGCCATTACATTCGTCGTGGGGTTATTTGTTACACGCGCGGTTTCCGTTTTTGTTTTTGTCCGAAGATATCGGAAAGCTCGAAAGTGCTCGAACAGTAAGATGTTTAACACAAAAACGACTAAAAGGATGCAAGGCTACGACGAAGACGTTTCCTTCACAAGTTAACTAGACAAATCGTTTGGAATGGGCTCTAAGATACCAGTATTTCTCGGAAGAAGACTGGTCAAATGTTGTTTGGTCAGATGAATCCAACTTCAAAATAAAAATTAAACAGTTTTAACACCTTTTGTTTTCATTTTCAACAGGTATTTGCAACACGCGGTAGGACCTATGTGAGGTGGCGTATTGGCAAGGAATACCATCCTGATTGCCTAGTACTTACTATTATGTATAACGTGACCAACCATACTGAAAAAATCGGTATCATTCCGAAATTTGAATGTGAATCCGGGATCCCGAATTTAGTTCTTTCATTCCGAATTATACCGGCTCCGAATAAATATATAAATGTATGGTCTCAAATAAATTATTGAGTAAAAACGATTCAACAAACTCATACAATATAAACCATTAATATTATAACAACAGGTGGAGCTCTTATATAAGCATTGTAGCAGCTGACCTAGAACATCTGGTACATTAATTGTGTAGCGGCTGACCTAAAACATCTGGTACAGCAACAGCCGCTACAGCATTTAATTTGTAAAATATAAAATGTCATATGTTTCACTTTTTTCGCGGGCTATATGTAATATTGTCTTTGTTTGACTTTGCTGTAACAAAACAAATTAGAACAAAGATTCAATTCAGTGACATTTATATTGTTTTGGTGAACATACAAATCAGAAAAAAATGCCTAAGCGCCGTGGTACTTGTGTTTTCAATGCAGATTTGCAAGAAAAGTATTCATTTATAAAAAAAAAAAACTTATAGTGACGTCCGCTGCGATTTGTCATTCTGAGTTCAGTATTGCTCACAGTGGAAAAAGTGACCTCGAATCGCATCTAAAATCAGTGCGACATAAAAATGCTGTACAAGCCGCTTCAAAAAGTAAGGATATGACATCGTATTTCAAATCGTCAACTTTGAGCTTATTTGATTTGCACACTGCAGCTTGTGAAGGTGTCTGGCCGTATCACATGATCAAGCAAAATCATAGTTTTCGTTCGGCTGATTGCGCTAGTAAAATTAAACGTGGTTGTTTTGAAATGTCTAAATTTCATTCTGCGCGTGCAAACTGTGAAGCCATCGTTACTAATGTATTTACACCACATTTGACTGCTGAACTAAAAAAAGATTTGGAAGACACTCATTTCCTAAGTGTACTGTCCGATGCTTCAAATCATGGAAATATTAAGATGTTCCCGGTTCTTGTACGCTATTTTCACCAAACTGATGGCGTTAAAGTTCGAATCATTGACTTTTCGTCTGATAAAGGCTCTACGTCCGAAATTATATTTGATTTGTTGAAAACTTCTTTGACTGTTTATAGCATCAAAGAGATATTAGTTGCATATTGTGGTGACAATGAAAACACAAATTTTGGTGGTCTTAATCGCGGTGGTCAGAATAATGTGTTTCATAGATTAAAGCCATCAACAAAGAAATAATTGGCATTGGATGTGGAGCACGCATTGTACACAATACATTGAAAGCAACTTGTGATGGAATGCCTTTCGATGTTGAGCTGATTGTCGTCAAAATATACTCTCATTTTTACATGTACACTGTACGAGTTACAAAGTTAAAAGATTTCTGCGGTTCGGTTGAAGAACGTTATCAAAAATTGCTTGGCTGTAGCAAGACACGTTTTTCAGCATTGCTGCCAGCTATTGAGTCTATTTTGCGAATGTATGAAAGTTTGAAAGAATACTTTCTGAATACAGTCAGAAGGTGCTTAAACATTTCTTCCGTGATCCAATATCCTGTAACCCTGAAAGTGCATAAATAAAAAGTGCATCCTTTTGGTTTCCATTCTGAATTTTCGTTTTGATGATGATGACCCTGAAAATGCATAAATACCTAATTTCATTTGGTTTGCGTGACTTTGCATTCATGGACTTTCATTTTCCATGTGCATTCCATTGGTGGTGTCGAAATACAAACGTCTATGTTTATTGTCGCCTCATGCAGGTAAATGCTGGGTCAGCGTTTTCCCATCGTGGGAAACGATGCACTCATTTCTTCATTTTTTCAGGCGGGTCAAAGGGGGGGGGGGCGGCTGGTGGGGATAATGCTGTTTACCATCAGTCGTCGCGTGTCCGTCGAACGGTAAAGGTGTGACTTTGAGTGAGTATTGACACTAAATCGATTGTTGTCGATTCTATTCGTGTGTGCTTTTGTGTCCTTAACAATGTTGTTGTATTCACTTGATACAAAAATTTTAGCCAAAGCGGGTGAAGTTAATATGGCCTGCTTTATTGCTGAACATAACCTGTCTTTTAATATCGCATCTCATTTGAATAAATTGATTTGCGCTGTATGTCCAGATGCGAAAATTGCGGAACAATTATCAATGAGCCGCACAAAAGCTAGAGCTATTATTTTGAACGTAACTGGGCAGAAGAAAATATAGTAGAGATGTTACAAAACAATTGCTTTGCATTAATTGTTGACGAAAGCACAGATAAGTCTACAATAAAACACTTAGCGCTTATCGTAAGAATAGTAAAATTAGATTTCAACGTTCAAGATAGGTTTCTGACTTTAATACCAATCGTAGATGGTTCAGCAACATCTTTGTATAACAAAATAGTAGAATATTTCGTTGAAAAAGATATTCCTTACAAATCAAACATGATAGGCTTTGCCTCTGATGGTGTCAATGTTATGTTTGGAGATAAACATTTAAAAATGACATAATTCACATTTTTACTATGAAGTGCATTTGTCATCATACGCATGTGATAAATGACCAAGGGGCGTAGAATACTTTTCTAGAGAAGTATTTAACCATATACAAAAATCTCCAAAACGTATTGAAGATTTTAAAACATTTCAAGCATTCGCAAATGTTAAACCACACAAATTACTCCACCCTAGTCAAACAAGATGGTTGTCACTAATTTAGGAAGTAAACAGACTTCTGGAACAACTACTATCGATAAAATTATATTTTCAAGCAGTAGTTCATCTAGATAGATTACTTTCTGCGCAATCAATTCTCTTCAAGGCTCTCGAACCGACAACGGATTTATATCTGGAATTTTTGAAATTTGCATTGCCTATATTTACCGAGCTCAAAAAAGAAATGCAGTCCGAGACTCCAAAATTATATTAACTATACGACAAAATACTGACTGTCTACACAACTATTTTGGAATGCTTTGTATAAACTGTATATTTGGATCTCACTGAAAAGGAAAAACAAAAGATTGAATGTCTGTAAAGTCGGTTTACGGACGATAATTTTACGTGAAAACGTCATAAGAAAACATTGATGTAAAATTGCCTACTTTTATGAATTGAATTGAATTATTTTCAGTGAATTATCATTATTTTATAGAATACAAAGAAGGAGCTAATTGAAAATGTAAATTTTTTTACTTAAATTATGTAGATTAATTATAAGTAACAATATGCTATGTATTAACAATTATTTATTCGCACATACGCGTATTAGTTTGGATTCATTAGAGATTCTTGAATCCACAAAAATACGCGTATGAACGAACCTCTCATGAATCCAATCTCATACGCGTATTAGTTTGGATTCATGAGAGATTCTTGAATCCACACTAATATGCGTATGAACGAATCTCTGATGAATCCAATCTCATACGCGTATTAGTTTGAACGTATTGTACGAATCTCTCATTCGTCCGGTCAGGCGGAACGTGACAATGAGTCACGATTTTTCATTTGTGCAGCCGGCCATCGATTTATAAGACGTTATCACGTCAAAAAGCACGAAATATTTTAGACGCCAAAGAAACTAAAATATTAAGCCTTGGCTTCTCTAATGAGCAGAAACATTCACCGTTCCAAGAAATATACGTCGATGGAATGGTTCCAAATCTGATCAGAAGAAAGAGGGAAATTGGAGAACTAAATGAAGAACAGCTGAAATCTTTCTACATAAAGTGTAAGGAGTTTTATCTCGAGGCTGCAAAACAGATATTAAAAAGGTTTTCTTTTCATGATAAAGACCGTCAAGCATTAAAATGTCTGAAGATGCTAAATCCCAAAGCAATTCTGGATCCGGAAATAAAAAGAAATTCCCTTCCATTGCAGATTTACATTATTTCTTCTCAAAGATTTGTTCAAATAATATAACTGAACTGGCTAGAGAATGGCGAATGTTAAGAAATGTCAATTTATCTTTTGACCAAAACAAAATTCCCGATTTTATTGACTTTTGGAAATATGTGCACGAATTAACAAATGGAGACGGGTCTCAAACATTTCCCACATTATGTGAATTAGTGAAGAAACTTTTGTGCCTAGCACATAGCAGCGCCAACGTGGAAAGGTTATTTTCAGCTATAAATATTATGAAAACCAAATTACGAAACAGAATATTGACTACAACTATTAAAGGAGCATTACACACTAAATCCGAAATAACCGATTGCTACTGATTTGAAACGACAGAGAGGCACATGAAGAAATTTAACAAAAATATGTATGATTTTAAAAAGAAAAATGAGTGTGAAAATACGGAAGATGAAGCAATTGAGGATGAAAGTGGAAAATAATTTTACTTTGATTTTTGTTTTTTGTTATGTAATAATATTATACTAGGGGGACGCCCCCTGCTCGCTACGCTCGCCAACCCTCGCCGTTCGCTAACTCACTCTAATAGCTCGCGCATGGCGCTATATATACAGTAGCATTGTAAGTAAAAAGGTTATTTAGTTCAGACTGTAGTAGCAGTCATTTCAGCTCATTTTGCACGTCAAAGTACATCTATATTGAATGAGGCCCTATCTATAAATATCAAAAACCTTACGGGTGCGGTTGCGGATCTTAAAAGATTTTAAAATTTTCTCATACAAAATACTTTTTGGGAAAATTCTTTCATCTTCTGCCAAAAGACATTGGTCTTGTTTTTCAGAAAAACATAAAGACACGCAATCGATCAAAAGATCTAACTCTATTGGCTACAACATACAATTTACGGTGAGAAAATACAGGTTGTTTGAGTAAAATTCCTGCTTTTTGAAACCTTTGCCCCTATGATTTATTAATTGTCATCGCAAAAGCCAGAAAGACGGGAAATTTAGTATTTGGAGAGGAAAGAGACAGAAGTGTACTTGTATAATTAAGGTGTATTTGTGGTGTCAAAATACGTGTGTTTCGAAAAACTCCTGCTAAAATTTCACAATCCAAACAATTTATTTGCATTTGAACTAAACGAATAGGTGTGTCATTGACCAAGCGGGCCATGTCATGTACTCAAATTACGAATAAGTAAAAGTATGCAATTTGGTTTTGGAAATAAATTTGTGGGATCGGGAGCCCACTTACATCAACTGAGTTTATATATTCTACTGGAAAATTATTTTGCTCTCTATAATCATCACTCAAGATGTAATCGGAACTCAAATATATTCGTTCCTCTCCGGACAGACTGTTAAAGATTTCTGCAACGCTGAAAGTGCAGTTTTCTTATTTGGGTGCTAATATAACGGAATTGAGAATATCGTTAGACTTTATGGTTTCAGATACATTGCCATAAGTATCTGCAATCACGAAGTTGCTAGCTAAATGGGAAGTAATTACAATAACATCTTGGGTGTAATCTGGATATGTGGGTAAAGTTCCATTACCAAGAGATTTAAGAAATTCAACGAATTCAATCTCATGAGGTGAAGCTCTCATGTTTTGGGTAAAAGTTATTTTGTGGACTTTGAAAATTCGGACCATGAAATAAGGCAATTCTCAATAAGTGGTACACGTGCACCGTGAGATATAGCTGGCAATATTCGTCAAAAATCTCCACAGAGTAAAATAGTCCTACCTCCGAAAAGGTTAGTTGAAGTACCGAATGAATCGTTTACTGAACAAAATTTCCTCAATAGCTAATAACGCACGGTTATATGAATCAATTTCTGAAGAATTTCTTAAAAGTCTTCACACATGAACATTTTGAATTCACTCCACAAATCTAAAGCATTTGTAGGAACGTTCATACCACAATTAGGATATGGTAAATAAGTTTCTTAACTGCTGAGAGGCTGATAACTGACTGCTGATAGGTTTCTTAACTGCTACTCTCCATCATTTCATGCGATACTTCGTGCATGTGCTGAAAATGTGCAGTAAATAATGTTCACAACAGTACCCAAATCCGAACATGAAGCTAAAATAGTCTCAACTGGAACAACTCTACATAAAACATAAAATAATCTAGCAATAGCTCTACTACTTCCTCTTTGAGGTTTTTCGATTTCTTTTCTTTATCTACCTAAATATAATGCATCGGCGTCTCTGTATATAGAAACACGGACGAACTAATTCGATTGATTTCATAGAATGCAGTAAATTTTGTTCTTCTGTGATTTTTAAGACCTTCCTGAACATTTCCTTCCCTAAAGACTATATTTTGCCGGTGAGGCAAGTGACATTCAAGTCGAACTATAATATAATATATTACGTGACTGGTAATGCATTGGATACTCATTTATACGCCAACTATCTTCCGTAGATCCAACATAGTGACCGGACAAAAAGCTATCGATTTCATCTATATAAACTTTGCCCTCAACTCCACCTCAAACTCTTTGAAACTGTAATGAAGCACAGTCGTATCCCTTATAGACATATTTGTACATTATTTTAGGCTCTTAACTGTGCCAAGAACTTCCACATTTAAGTAGCAATCAAATTTCGCTAAAAGATATGGATTTTAAGGAACAGCATAACGGTTGTCAACCGAGTGGCCACGAAAGTCAACTGTTATACCATTAACACGACGCATCTAACGTTGGCTAGAGTTGTATTGTAAAAGTCCTTAGAAAAGCTTTTGCTGCATTTACGATCTCTCATACAGACGGGGATACGATTCAATAAGCCACGTGGACCGTGGATCATATGGTTTTTAATTAAATTATGAAGTTGTGGGAAATACATATATATCTCGAATTTCCGTACAAACGAACCAACTTTCATTTCCTACCTTTTCGTTTTTCTCTAAATTGAGGTTTTAAAGGTGAGCAGACAAAAGTTTGGAAATATGATATAATTTCAGATTTTCAATTTTTAACAGTTTTTCGCTCGTAGCGGCTAAATCAAGCATTCTAGGGGGTATGACCAACCCCTATTATTTTTTCATTTCCCAACTTTTGGCCATCTCTAAATTATGTTTTTAAATGTGGGTCCATACAAAAGTTGGGGAATATGATTAAATTCAGACTTTCACTCGCTTTCCATAAATATTCGTGAAAGTTAACCTCGCGTTTTCTAGAAATAACTATAATATTGTGATTTTCCATATTTTTTAAAATAAAATTTGCATATATTTTTATCAAGTTAGCAAAAAACAACGGTATAAGTAAACGATGGCTTTAAATTTGTCTGTGGTAATGCATCCATATTATTGTCTGTGGCCATATGTTCATTGTTTCGGCTTTTGTCTGGAAGAATGCAATTTTATTAGCCAAAGATTGCCTCCTTCCAGGCAAAAAGCAAAAGAATGAACATATGAATATTGACAGTGATATGGCTGCATTTGCCGCTCACATTATCATTGACATAGATATTAGGTTTGAGTGAAAAGAATGCATGTATGTGGCATAAATGGTTGGTTATTCAGTCGAACGTATGATCTATGCAAATGAAAATGTTAAATAAGTATGTTCTATATTTTGATTTTTTCGTAGAGGAATGCAATTATATGTTAATTCTTTTGGTTTGTGTCACCAGTAGAAGATTGATCCATTTGGTTTGATTTTCGACTACTTTAGTACTTGTTATCTATCGGGGACACAAAGCAAAAATTCACATATGGTTGCATGTTTCCAGGCAAAAAGCAAAACATTCACACGCACACATTCTACCCAAAAACATCATCTACGCTATACGTGTGCTCAATTCACACATACTATCCCATTGAATTTTTTAATTTCAATTTAAAATTAAACTAATTTATAATTAAATTTAAGAAAAAAAATTTGGTGGTGCACATAGAGGAAAAACTAATCTTTCGAATGGTATAATTTTTATGCTGGTAAGTCCACCTAGTTGCCTGTAAAAGGGATAACAAAAAAACCTGTCGCCTATTTATATATAGATTATAATACTAGCTGTACCCGCCCGCTTTGCTGGGCATTACGTAATACTGCATATTTTTTGTATACTGTATATGTTGATACTATATATGTTTTGTTTTTCTTTAGTTATAGATTTTTGATTCTTAGCAGTTATCCTTTGATTGTAACATAAGTTCAAAAACTTCCAAAAAATCTTTGACTTTTTCAACAATGTTTTTATTAACGTTTGGCTACAATTTTTCGCCATTAAATGGATAATAAATTGAAAGTATGAATAGTGCTTAATAAGAAAATGAAAAATAAACTTAAAACAACTATTCAAGCACTCTTTCACAAAGAGCCAATTTTGGAATTATTACTAAACCTTAAAGCACCTATTAATTTTAAAGTTACAAAAACATTGAAATATAGTAGTTATAAGAAATCGAAATTTATCCTGTGTTCGGTGACAACAATGGAACAAACAAGGATTTATAGATTGCCGGTTGAAACTCAAACACAACTGGTTAACTTTTTACTTAAACTTCGATTAGTACCGAATGTAAATTTTTTATGGCACAGTAATATTTGAGAGGTTAATCCGATCCGATCGGCCACATCAACTATACGCCCACGTTACCCGTGTAAATTTATTTTTGGCGAATTTGTTGAAAAATATTGCTTTCTTCTACTTACAAAAAAAGTTAAGATTTAATCACAGACAAAGATCCATGGGCCGTATGCGCCTTTGACCGTCTTTAACATTTAAAGAACAGACAGTGCGCGAATTGATGTTGATGTTTGATTGTCAAATAGGGAATGAGTGATCACAATAATAGGAAAGGGGGCTGAAACAAAATTTCGCGGATGGAACACAATGTACATGTACACACAATGCACACAATTTTGATGTTCTGAAATTTGCACAAAACAAACACAAACAAAAATGTGTACCATTGGAGAGTAAAATTTACTCAAAAATTTCTGTTTTCTGTGTAATAGTATTTTCTATTGATTTAAAGAAAAAATATACAAATTGAGTTTCCAATATATAAAAAATTACAAACTTTTTCCGAAAAACGCGAGATTTTGCGTTTACGAATTTCAATCTGAATTTTATCATATATCATAACTTTTGCTTGGACACACTTTTAAAAACTCAATTCAGAGAAAAAAGATGTATTGAAAAATTTAGGAAATTAAAAAAAGTGGGGGTCGGTCATACGTATGAATCCCGTAGGACGCTTCGTTTAGCCGCTAGGAACAAAAAATCGTTAAAAATTCAAAATCTGAATTTTATCAATTTTCCGATCTTTTGCACACCTTTAAAACCTCAATTTAGTATGGTCATACATATGAACCCCGTAGGACGCTTCTAATGGGCAATACATTCACTTTGCAATCCGATCATAAGCCGCTCATCTCAATTTTCGGGAAAAAAAAGGGCATTCCAATCATGGACGCAGCACGTACGGTGGGCATTCATTTTGTTAGGCTTTGATTTCAAGATTAAACATGTAAACGGCTCTCAAAATTATGCTGATAGTTTATCGCGTATGCCACAAGTTGAAACAAGTGAAACTTTAGGCGACGATCCAAGTTATATTAATTTCGTATATTCAAACGAAAGCCAACTAAATTTTCGAAACATTGCACGTGAAACCCGCCACGATACCATTCTTTCGAAGTTGATAGATGCCATTCATAATGGTACAGTTCGTTCGTAAACAAGTTCTCATCGAGTTGCACAAATCACATGTAGGAATAGTTAAAATTGAAGCATTAGCGAGATTGTATATTTGGTGGCCTAATTTAGATAGGGATATAGAAAATTTAGTAAAAAATTGCAACCCATGTTAATTGATCCAGCGTAGTCCAGAAAAAATTGCATTAATTCCATGGCAACCAACTAGTCAAGAATGGTCGCACGTACATATGGATTTTGCAGGGCCGATTAAAAATAGGTATGTACTTACAATCATGGACTCGTATTCAAAATGACCAGAAGTATTCATTACAAAAAATATAACGTCGAAATTTACGATAGACAAATTGCGTGAAACATTCTGTAAATATGGTTTAGTGGATACCATCATATCAGATAATGGAAGACAGTTCACGTCAGAAGAATTAGCAAATTTTACAAAATTAAACGGCATCACACATATATATTTACTGCGCCAGGTCATCCAGCAACCAACGGACAGGCGGAAAATTTTGTAAAAACAATAAAAAAATCAATAATCGCAAATTTAAATGACGCAAAAGAGAATGATATTAATATCATTATAAATCGACTCCTAATCGGCTATTGGAACACGCAGTACAATGCTACAGTGGAGTCACCGGCGAAAATCATGTTTGGAGGACATTTAAAAACTCGTTTTAGTTTACTCAAACACGCAACTGTTTCAGCTTAGCTAGTTAAAAATCAAGAAAAAAACATCGTACACCATAAAGGTAAAAGAAACTCTCAATTCGAAGTAGGTGAAAAAGTGTTGATTCGAGATTATAGAGATCCAAACAAGCCCGGGTGGAGGTCCGCTGTAATTAAACAAAAGTATGGACCACGTAATTATGCTTGTATAATTTCACACGATGGATTAGTGATTCAGAGGCATTAACATCAAATAAGAGAAAATGCTTCAACAGACATTAGCGATCCAGTGCATTCGCAAGCCGATGAAAATTCGACAGCAATCGGTGAATCGACTGTAAACACATCACACAACAATTCTCATGGCAACATCAGCGAGATGAACGGTCAGTCGAGCGATGACGAAGCCGAAACCAATCCAAATAATATTCTACTCCGGAAAACCTGACGAAGGTTCAAATCGTGACAATTTGATAGTGACGCTTCCAGAATATTCTAGAATATTCGTTGGACTTTGATAGGAACTTTCGTATCGTGTTAATCCTAGAGATTAACAAGTGGTTTGATATAATTTTCTTTAACGTATATTATATTATATTCTATTTATCATTTAACTACTTATTTTTCATTCTTGCACAATGAGTGTGTCGGCGCTGGGTGTTGTGATACTCGCTCAAACAAAAAAGACGAGGACTTACATATAATTGCCCCTGAAGATTCATCTCAACAGATGGACACGTCGCAATCTTCTAACAAGAGACCAAACCAAAGCCTGTCTCCTCAGGCTGGACCCTCAAAAAAGCAACCAGCACTTTCAACTGGGACTCCTTAACCCAAATCTCGTACTAAGACGGTCATTCGGGCTACTCCGAATCCCTCTCCACCCCCTTCTGGTACTCCCAAAGTTCCAGCTGCTGCCCCTAGGCCCCCAATCGCTACCCCAATCTCAACTCGTATAGGTCCAGATGTTGCACCTCGTCCACCCAATACTAGCCCACCCTACTCTGGCAAAGCTCCTGCTCTTGCCCCTCTTTCGCAAACCGGTGCTCCTCCCTCTACTGGTCAGAATAGATTGCCGCCACTAATCGCTACTCCCAATTCCTCTCCAACTCCTTCTGGCAGTCCCAAAGTCCCACCTGTTGGCCCCAGGCCCCCAATTGCTACCGCAAACTCAACTCATATAGGTCCAGCTGTTGCACCTCGTCCACCCACTACTGGCTCAACCTACTCTAGCAAAGCTACTGCTGTTGCCCCTCTGTCCCAAGCCGGTGCTCCTTCCTCTACTGGCCAGGTTAAACTGGCGCCAATAATTGCATACAATGCTAATCTTAAGCTTGTATCAAACACACTTAAAGAGAAGTTAGGACATTCTAACTTCACATTGCGTAATATCAACGCCAACAAACCACACATAATTGCTTATGAAGGTCGTTAGGTATTATTCAAGAAGTGCTAACTTACCTCAAAGTTAGTCACTTCACTCATACTTCTAAGGATGATAAAACTAAAACCATCCTTCTTAAGAAAGTCTGCAAGACTTTTGAACGCGACGATGTGTCTAACGCTCTTCAAGAGGTCTTCCCAGAGGTCAATTTTCTGCAAATTGGTAAATTAGCTCCCCTTCCTCGGTTAAATAAAATCAACCCCACCAGGTACCAGAACCTTAACATCTGGAAAATCCAAGTAGCAGCAGGTACAGACTTAGGACCCATCCTCAAAACCACAAAGCTTGCTGCGATTAATTCCCTTGTCATGTTCACTACGTACCAATCCAATGAGTTAGCTCAATGCACCAACTGTTGCCGCTACGGCCACGTCAAAAAGAACTGCAGTATGCCCTTCTGTTGTGTCCGTTGCGGTGAAGGACACAAAGTTGGTGAATGTCAAATCCCCAAAGCTCAGTTCGACGCTTCAGGAAAACAACTTGAGGAAACAATCCCCTTCTGTTGCATGTGCAACCAAAAAGGCCACCCAGCTCATTATAGATGCTCCAATAGTAAGGAGATATCAAAAAAAATGAAGGCTGCAAAGGCTGTCGACGTAGCTCTTGCCGCTCAGAAGCAAGCCGCGCTTAACAACTATATTAAAAATGGCGTTTCATTTGCCTCTTCATTCGCTCCTCCTTCGCAAGGTATTTCTAACTCCCCAATTCCTAAGGCTACTTTAACATCTCCCCCTCGTAAGCCAGCGCCAACCCCTGCATCTCAATCCTCCTATCCTTCTGGTCCAAGTCCATCTGTCGGTGATCTTCCAGACTACAAGAAATTCCTTGACATTTATAATGTCATTCTTAAAATCAAGCCCACCTATGACAAATTGGTACATTCTGGGGCGAAAGAAGCTCTTCTCTACACCACTTTTGCCTCTCATTTATTATACGGATAAAAGGTTTAAAATTATACTCATTAATGCGAACTCTCTTGTATCCCACATCAAGCGTGAGCTTCTTCTTGACTTTCTGCGGTTACATAAGCTACACGTTCTGCTCGTAACCGAAACTAAACTTCTCCTTACTCACACGCTGTTCCTTAGTGGGTATAAGACTGTTCGTAGGGATCGCTACGTCGTGCCCAACTCTACCTCTTCTAGCGGCGGGACTTGCATCTTAATAAGCGAAAATTCTGTTTTCGAAGAACTGGACCTTCCTCTATTTCAAACCATTGAAGCGTGTGGTATCGAACTACAATTAGACGATGGAAATTGTCTAAATCTGTTCTCCATTTACCACTCCAATTTTCTAGCTAATCGTATTGACACTTCTGAACTCGGTTCTCTTATTAATATTTCTGCTACCACACCTTTCATTTTTGGAGGCGATTTCAATGCGAAACATTCGCTTTGGAACAATAGCAAAAATGTTCCAACGGCTTATCCCTTCATAATTGGTATCAGTTAAATTCGGTTTTCCTTGATTTTGAAATTTTAGCCCCTCTACTTCCAACCAGCCAACACTTGACTTCCTCCTCGTCTCTTCCTCCCTAATTTTTCAAATGACTCACCCCACTGTAATTGATGGCATTTCTGATCACAAAGCTGTCGTCACTACCTTTCAAACCTTGAAAATTTCCAAAGCCTGTTCTGACAGTATCCATGGTTTTAGCAGAACAAATTGGCTTAATTTTAATAACACCCTTGACAAGTCGCTTAGCGAGATGTCACTCCCAAGTGATAGGAATCTCTCCTTTAGTCAAATCAATGATTCTTCTGAAAAGCTTCAGGACATTCTTCTCACCACAACTGTCCAACATGTCCCAACGTACAATATTCAGCATACCTATCAGGCTTCATACCTTCGACTTATTCGAGAGCGCAAGTCCCTTAGACGTGCGCTTCATGGTGCTAAACTGCCCGATCGTATCTAATTACTTCGATCCACCCTGAGCAACCTTGATACGATCATCAAACAGCGCATTAATCTCTCCCGTTCGAAATAATTTGAAGACAGACTCAAGGGCATTCAGCCTGACAAGAATGTTTTCACTAATGTTAAAAAGATGAGTGGCACCACACACTACAATGGTCCTATCATTCACAGTGGGAATCTTATTAACAATCCCATCACTAAAGCCAACAAAATCGGTGAAACTTTTCAATGTAACCACAAACTCACCTTGAACTCTGGCGATCCCACCTTTTTCCATGATGTGAACACTCGCATCAAAAGTGAGTTTGAAAACTACACTGACTACATTGTAGACTTCTGTCCCGAAAATCCGGCAAGCTTCGGAACCAATTGTTCAACTTTGGCAGAGAGAGAACTGAATTCGCAGCAAAATGAGTACGACATGAGAGTTTTCAAAACTCAATATAAGAAAAACGGTTCCGCACGCGCCGACCGGACCAGTGAATCCAGCCTTAGAGTCCAGAGAAAGTTATCCGGAGTATTTTCAGTTGCAGCTGGAGTTCCCCAAGGCTCTGTATTGGGTTCAACTCTCTTCAACATCTTTGTCAGCGATCTGCCCTGTCCTCCGCCTTCGGTTAAGCAACACAGGTTTGCGGATGATTTGCTTGTATACAGAGCTTCATCTGACCCTGGTCACGCCTCAAACTCACTCAATGAGCATCTAGATAGTCTAGTACAGTACTATCTCCGATAGAAGGTCAAGTTGAATCTATCCAAGGTAACTTCACTGGTACCCAGAAAGATCGCCCGCGTAACTACAAGTCTGCCAACGTCAATGTACTGCTTGACAACACCCCAATTGCTTTAAAAAGCTCCATGAAGTACCTTGGTGTACACTTCACACCCAAAATCAACTTTATTGAGCATATCAAGAAAATTTCGCAGAAGGTTCTTATACGAGCCAAATACTTGCACAATTCTCTTCGCCGTAATAATCAACTTGACCCAAAAACAAAAATCCTTTGCTACAAGCAACTTATTCTATCCTTTCATACGCCTTTCCAGTTTGGAATTGTGTTCACTATAGGAGGAAACACAATGGCAAACACTTCAGCAATTCTTACCTATAGAGATAGGCTAACATCGTTCCGATTGACAATTTCCTCCTGTCCATTGGGTATAAATATCTCTCACGCGTGTCAGTCAGTGACAACGAACTATTAAGGGAAGCTTGTGCAATTGACCGAACATTGATTGATTCTCTCCGAATCAAACCCCCTCAATACCTTCAACAGTATTTACAAGAAGAACTCAACACTGCTAACATACCACTCTACCATCGAGGTTATTTTGACCCACAGCATCGAGTTTACAAATGAGTAAACTATAAATCTTTTCTTTAGTCGATTAGCTATAACTATCCACCCTAGTCTCCACTGTATAACTTCACCCATGTATTTTGAGTTTAGAGAAATTGATCATATCAATATTAAACTCACCCTTTATGCAAGTTCATCCACCTTCTCCGTCTTCTAAACAGGCCTTTTTCATCTTGTTATTATTTTCATTCATATAATTTCGCTTTAATTATTTATATCATTACTTAATTTTCAAATATAATTTATTTAGTTTTAATTTAATTTCATTTATCGTAATATGATTTGTTATAACTTATTTTAATTGATTGATTTTTATTCAGCTAATATAATTTTTTTTTAACTCTTTTGTTTTCTTTTAAGATATTCGAGTTACGGAGGTTTCAGAAATGTTACTCTCCTTTGAGCCCAATTCCTAGGAAGGGGGGAATGGGTCTTTCTCTCATAGCGAGAGAATGAATGGAACAGTGGTTCGTTTTTTTTGTGCTTTCAAGGCAATTGAAAATATGGGGAAATAACGTAAAGATAATTTCATATGAATTGTATGAGCATTTGAATCTTTCATTTCTACTTTGTTTTAATCAGTTTTTAAGTAATGAACATTGTCATTTCATAGGCTATTGAGGGAAATGTAATGTAGTATGGTAACACTGGTTACTGAATACCCCAAACGCAACAAACGTCATGTTAAACATCTGCTGTTATTTGTAATTAGTAAAGAATTTTGTGCTCCCTTGGAATTGGACCTCCAAACAGTCAAGACGTATTTCATTACGAGCTATGTTTTAGTCCGGATTTTTTCGATTAGAGAGCTCTTCGATTCCTTATTGCGAACATAGGACAAAGAGCGGTAAGAAGTTTAAATTTTTTATAGATACTGGATCGAATAAAAATTATGTTATATATGTGGTAATATATGAGGAATTTGTTTAATCGACGGCGCAATAAAATATAAGAAAGTTGTTGATAACGTTGGTTGATTTGTAATCTATCGAGTGTACATCCGAGCTGTCTTTTTGCTGCCAAAAATTTGCACTCGATAGCGGGAAAAAAACAAGAAAACACGGCTAATATGTCAAAAATCCCATTCCAAATCAGAAACCATTTCTAGCCAATTCTGTCGCGGGAAGCGTTAAAATAACGCACCACGGTTTAATTGATTTTTGCGGCCCTGATCGAAAACTAAAATTTTTTCTTCTCCCCAATCTCAAATCATTTGATGGTATCATCGGAAATGACAGTTTAAAACAATCAAAAGCCACTATTCATACTCTCGAAGGATTCATGACAATCCACCCAAATATTAAAATCCCTTTAAACAACAAATATCTGACACAGTAAATAACATAAATTTATGAACATCCCATTTGAAAAATTTATTTCAAAATTTCAAAACCATTTTTTCCGTACCTAACGAAAAATTAACTTACACAACTAGAGTAAAAGGAGAGATACGTACAAACTGCCCCGATCCAATCTATTCTCGATCGTACCCCTACCCTTCATGTTTGAAGGACGAAGTCGACAAGCAAATTAGCAAGTTGCTAGAAGATGGAATCATAAGGCCATCTAGATCACCTTACAATTCACCTGTTTGGATTGTTCCTGAAAAAGAAGACTCTTCTGGGAAAAAAAATACAGATTGGTAATCGATTATCGAAAACTCAACTCTGTCACAATAGTCGATAAATATCCGATTCCTGATGTAAATAGCATCTTATCCAACTTAGGAGCGAATAACATGTTCACAGTCATTGATCTGAAAAGTGGTTTCCACCAGATTCCTTTAAAAGAATCCGACATTGAGAAGACTGATTTTTCAGTAAACCATGGTAAATACGAATTCACACGCTTACGTTTTGGCCTCAAAAACGCACCATCCATATTTCAAAGAGCTCTCGATGATATCTTGAGAGAACATATTGGTAGAAGATCTTAGGTCTATATCGACGATATCATAATCTTTGGTGAAACAGAAAACGAGCATCTTAAAAATCTAGAATTAGTTTTAAAACCTTAGAAAATGCGAATATGAAAATACAATTAGACAAATGCGAATTCCTAAAAGATGAAGTCGAATTTCTAGGATTTGTAATCTCAAAAATGGCATTAAAGCAAATCCAAAAAAAGTTGACGCAATTGCCGAATATCCCCTTCCCATAACCATAAAAGAACTCCATTCATTTTTAGGTCTTGCCAGTTATTGTCGACGCTTCATCAAAGACTATGCGAAAATCTCAAAGCCTTTGACTACGCTTTTAAGAGGGGAAGATGGACTTGTGTCCAAACATGAATCAAAACGAAAACCCATAACCCTCGACGAAGATGCAATAGAATCCTTCAATAAAGTAAAGAACTCTCTACTTTCTCAAGAAGTTCTCCTTTCATATCCTGACTTTACTAAAGAGTTCGAACTTACTACGGATGCGTCAAACTTCGCTCTTGGAGCAGTATTATCACAAAACGGTAGACCAATAATCTTTCTTTCAAGAACACTCCAGAAAGCCGAAGAAAACTATGCCACAAATGAAAAAGAAATGCTAGCCTGGGCTAAATCATCTGGGCACTCAATTCGTTACGAAATTTCCTCTATGGATCAAAGAAAGTTAAAATTTACACAGATCACCAAGCCTTAGTAACAGAAATACTAATTCCAATATGAAACGGTGGAAAGCAATCCTGGAAGAGTACAATTATGAACTAAAGTACAAACCAGGAAAACCAAACGTCGCTGCAGATACTCTTTCAAGGAACCCAAATTTAGAAGAAATTATTTCAGTCACTACGACACAACATAGCGATGAAAGCTCGCCTCAAAACTTAATTCCCACGGTAGAAACCCCAATAAATGTCTTCCGAAACCAAATAATTTTAAACATTGGAAGTGACAATAACTTCCAAATGATCCATCCATTCCCTAATCACACCAGGCATATCTTCACTAGAACCAACTACGCCGATGAAGACCTAATAAATATTTTCAAGAAATACTTGAACCCCTCCACCCTTAACGGGTTAAAAACAGAGGAATATACAAAAGATCTACCCTATCTATTTCAAAAATTACAAAACGCGATACACCCAAAAACATGTCGAAGATATCACTAACGAGGACCAACAGGATGAGAAAATACTCAATGTTCATAAACGAGCCCATCACAATGCTCAAGAAAACAGAGAACATATTTTGGAAAAATATTATTTTCCTAAAATGACAAAGAAAATTAAGTTTCTCGTTAAAAGATGTTCTACTTGTAAAGAGAACAAATATGACAGACACCCTAACAACCAACAAATTAAGCAAACTCCTATTGCGACATATCCCGTCCACACTTTGCACCTTGACATCTACTCTACGGAAGGCAAGCTAGTCTTAACAGTTATTGACAAATTTAGTAAATTAGCCAAATATAGCCTGCTAAAATCAAGGGCCATAAAAGAGATTCGTAAGCGATTGGGATAATTATTGTATTTCTTTAGCATCTCTGAAGCAATCGCCATTGACAACGAGAAATCTCTCAATTCTTCTTCTATAACCTCCATGTTAGAAGATGGTCTTAACATAACGGTCTATAGAATACCTCCTACAAAAGTGAAGTGAACGGACAAGTCGAACGATTTCACTTAACCCTTTCTGAAATAATGAGATGTCTCAAAGTAGAAGGTGTAGAACGTACTTTCTAGGATCTCTTAGAATCTCGTAGGATCTCTTAGAACGATCTGTAATCAAATACAACCATTCAATTCACTCCACGACAGGGAAAAAGCCCGTTGAAATATATTTCGGAAGAATAGGTAATGTGACCTCTGGAACTTGAAAAAATTAGGCTTAGAAACATAGATATGTTAAAAACGAAACAAGCAAAAGATATTAAAAATTATAAACAAACAAACAGACAAACAATTTACGTTAAACAAAGCATACCAAAAATATTTAAGGAAAATAAAAATACTACAGTTATAACAGAGTCAGGGAAAGTAATCCATAGGAGTAATATCAGGAACTAAGACTCAGGTAATTTATTTTTTACAGGTATGTCCTTGGCACCGTACTATGCGAGGTGCAAATTTTAGACTACACTAACTCTCAAATAATATCAATCAGTAAAGGCAACGCCAAAATTCAGGAGAGAAACTTCAAATTAGTAGATTTAATTGAACTAGCCAATTTTCAGATTTTCATCGACAAGAAGAGGACAATACTTAAAACCCAAATAGCTGACACACATGTCCTGTACCCTTATTTAGAACATGAACTCTCACAAATCCAAGCATTGCTTATATGGATAAAACCAAATAAAGCAAAAGGCTCATTAGACTTTATCGGTAGAGCATGGAAATAGATTGCAGGTAAACCTGATCGTCAAGATTTTGAAATAATCAAAAATAAAATTAATAATGTATTGGAAAATAATAATAAGCAAGTCATAATAAATCAATTGTACAAAGAAAGAATTAATAATTTAACAAATATTGTAAATGAACTTAAGAATGCTATTAAACATGAAGATAAATTGATCAATTTGTAACAAATATTCAATATAAAATGAATTGTAAAGGAAGAATTAACAAATATTAATTTTGCCATACAGTGGGCTTAATCGGATATAATTCATGGTATAATTTTGTCAAATTCAGAAATAAACGTAGCCATAGACATGTTAAGTACAGAAAATTTACCATTTGCTACCATTAAAGAAGCCCTTAGTTTTTCGAATGTTAAAGTTATAAGTAAGAGTTCATGTTTATTGTATGCTGTTTATGTCCCTCTGACTAAAATTGAAACTTACCAAAACTTATTAATAAAACCGGTTAGAAGTAACAATGTAATCATAGAAAAAGAATATGAAAATATCTTGAAGTCCGAAAACGAAATTTATGGAATAATCAATAATTGTAAAACGATAAATTTTTTGTCAATTTTTGACCGCGACAAATTAGAAAATGTGGGAAATGCAACGTGCCTGCCCAATTTGCTCAATAGTCGACCTTTAAAATGCAACAGGGGTAATGATCAACATATACCAGCAGTTGAAGAAATTTCAGACTGCCTACTCCTGGTAAATCAGTTTCATGGGAACATAAGTATTGAAGGTGAAACGCGTACCATCGTCGGGACGTTCCTAATATCATCAGTCAAACTTGAACTACACACGAGTGAAAACGCTTATAGCTCTCTAATACCCGAAACTGTAAAAAATGAAATTTTAAATACTACTGTAAACATTCAAGTTTTCAAAAGTTAACTGTAATTTCAAAACTGTAAAAACTCAAATAACTTTTTGTAACTTTCGAGTGATTTAATAAGAAAAAAAAACGCTTTGTATCTTTTCAAACTAAGTTTAAATATTTGTAAATTTACTGAAATTTTCCACCAATCTTGAAGAATTGAGATTTGTTTTGATTTGTGAAAAGTATTTACAACTGATTGCAAACAGCGTGTTGCAACAAATCTGAAAATTATTGCAATTAATAAACAGTTTAAGAATCTAATACATCAACTTATATTTGACAATTGTTGAACCGAAACAAACAGTTTTAAGATTCTAATACTCAATTTGAAATTTGAAAAGTTTTACAACCGAAACATCTTGTTTCAACAAACCAGTAACCTAAGTGTAAGACGCAAGATTATAGCGGCGTTTGATAAGAAGAGAGACTTCAGAGAAATATAAGGAAGGAGACTTAGTGGTCCTAGAAAAGAACGAACCTGCAACGTATACGAGCCGAAAACTCGTGTCACCCTTTAGTGGACCCTTTGTGGTAAAGAAGGTTCTGCCAAATGACAGATATCTTGTCAGTGATACGGAGGGAACACATAGAACGCGAACTAAGGGGAGATACTCTAGAAATATAGCAGTTGATCGAATCAAACCATGGATTCAACGTGAGGGCGATTCTGATGAGGATGAATGTTATGAAGAAGCCGAAGATGGGATCGTTTTGTCCGACGCTGAATCAGAGCAACCCGAGGCAGGTTGTCAACAGGATGGCCGACTGTAAAACGCAAGATTTTAGCGGCGGACGATTCGAGGACATTTGTCCTCAAGCAATGAAGAAAATGTGTGCGTTCCGTCTGTCCATGTTTTGTTTATTTACTTCAGATTGTTTTGCTTAGTTTGAATTTAGGTTATTACTTAGTTAGATTGTATTTCGGAAATAAAAACAATTCATTTCCAAATTTGAAATGTTTTCTTGCGAAAATACTTCAATTCTTAAGGAATTTTCAACACATTTTCGTACTGGATTTACCAAGTAAGCCGGCAACCGTTTGTAGCGAGTAGGAAGTTGTAGCGTCTAAAAGGATCAGTTCGTTCTGAACAAGTAAGTTATCCAGAGGTGTTAAATCGAAATCTAGTGAGAAATTGAAAAGTGTATGAGAGATAGTGGTGATTGATCGAGGGTTAAATCAGTTAAATCCCATCAAGTTTTTGGGATTATTTGTGTGTGAATTGATTGGGGAATTGATTTGATCATCAAATGTGATGATTGAGTATTGGTGTAGTTTTGTTCTAGTGTGACCCGAAATGAAGGATTTCTAAGATTGTCAAGTAAGTTTGGTGTTCTCCTGCACCGGACATAGTGTCATGTGGCGGCTATTGGGTTGGTATTTTCCCATAGGTTTAGTTTGAGAGTCATGTGGTTGGTTTTTTCCACACGAACACCTAAATTGACCATCAATTCGCGATCACCCTGTGTGTATGAGTATGTGACTTTGGTTTTCGTACGCATTGTGAGAGCAGTAGAATTCAATTTTTAACAAATGGTGTAATCGCATTTGTTAGCTTCGCTTCTCAGAGTGCATGTGAGGCACACGTAACTACTAATTTTCTGTGTTCTTTTATTTTCTGTTTCTTTTGTTCTTCAATTTTTTGTATTTCTTTATCGTTTACTGTTTTCTCGCGCAGTGATTTTAATTACCTATAGCTATTCTTCGTTTTCTTCAACTTCTTTTCTCCGACTACTTTAGTAGTTTCTTTTCTTATGCCCGGTTTCACGAAGAATAAGTTATCCAATAGATATCTATCTATGGATAACATTTATCCAGCGAATAAATTTTTCGAGCGTTTCACGAAGAATTTGTCGCAATTTTATTCGATGGATAGTTATCTATAGGATAAAACGATTCGGTAAATTCCAACAGATGGCTTTTAGCATTTTCATTTTTTGTCGTTATTTTCTTTCCATCAACTGCCACATTCTGGAAAGTGGTTGTATGTGAAAGTGAACAAGTGATTGCTAATTTGTTTAATTTCGATTTGATTGATTTGTGATAATAGATAAAATGGATAAGTCTTAATTTTCAATTCAAGTAGGTTTGTTTCAAATTTTGTATATGAAAATTATACAATTTATTACTTCTTTTGGGACATTTTAGAAACAAAGCCTGTGCGATGTAAGAATTTTTCAGAAATGGAAAAGGAACTGTTGATTGACACTGTCAACAATTTCATTTCGATTATAGAAAACAAAAAAACTGATGGGACCAATGTTCGTCAGAAGGAAGATGCCTGGGATGAAATTACGAAAATTTGGAACAGTAACTGCATCACAGGCAGTCGAACAAAAGATCAACTAAAAATGCTATACAACACATTAAAAAATAGCGAAGAGAAGTGCTGCCGAGGAGAAAGTAAGTATTTATCAGTCATAATATTTAGTTGATTATTAAAAGAAAACTGTTTTCCGTTTTAGAAACATCTATATACAACGGGGAATTTAGCGCAAATTCCCCAAACAACGGAGCGGCGAATATTGGCAGTTACTAATACTGCCAGTAATGCAATTCAGGGAGTAAACGACTGCGACACAAGTAAGTTTTACTATACATCATATATTTTCGAATTTCTAATTCAAAATTTTCATTTTAGTTGAGCCGTATGGTGAGTTCGAGTATGACTTGTCGCAGTCGGCGTTTCTGAGCAGCCCCACAACAGAAGCTCGATCATTAGTAGAACCTGGACCGTCCAGGATTTCAAATCCACAAACAACATCAGCCTCTGCTTCATCAGGGCGGAATGCTCAAAAAGAAGGTTCTCAAAAAATAAACGATTTGCCCAAAAAAAGAAAATATGACCAAAAAAAAACAAAACATTAAAACTTGAAATTTTTGAAATAAGGAAAGAAAAGGTAATGATAGAAAAAGATATATTAAGAACTAGAAACGAAAAAGAAATTATTGAGATGAATATTTTAGAATGTAGAAAAAGTCAAGAAGAAAATTTAAACATTTTAAAACTAAAAACGAAAATGGAAGTTGTAGAATTAGCTTTATTAGAGTTAGAGTTAAGAAGAAAATCAACTAGAATAGAATAAGTTTATTAATAATAAGTTTCATTATAAGTTAGAGATAATAAGAAATTAGAATAGTAATAATATGAGTTGAAAAAATGAATTGGAATAAATTGAAATTAATATGCGAAAAAATAAATTGTAATGAATTCAACATAAATGAACTTAAATCTACTTATCAATTATTAAAATGTGAATTAATAAGCACATTTCGGACAGCAAAATTGTGTGGGTTACCCGATATGTTTGTACAGCAATCAGATTCAGGCTCTGATTCCGTAGAACTACCATCTGTATCGTTATTGATACTATTGAAATGGAACTCATCTTTTATTGAAATTGCGATGTTGTGTAATACAGCACATGCAACTATTACAAACGGCACTGCTTTGTAGTGTATACTCATGCCTTTAGAAAGGCAAGGAAATCTTCTTTTAAGAACGCCAAAAGTGCGTTCCACTACATTCCTTGTTTTTATGTATGCTTTATTGTAGCTCGTTTCAGGAGCAGTTGTTGCACTCCTCACTCAAAATGAGGACTCAAAGTGTCAAAATGTAAAAGCGGCATGGATAACCACTGTCTCCTTATAAAAATGTGTTTCCGAATTCTCCACTTTCATAGCGAGCTCTAAGCCGGGAATTGTCGAATATAGTGCTGTCATGGCTTGAACCAGCCCACCTAGCAACTACATTTATCCATTATTTCTAATTTGGCATTAGAGACTACTTGAACATTATACGAAAACCATTCCTTTCTATTGCGAAACCTTTCGCCAATATCTTTCCCAGGTGATTGTATTTTAATGTGGGTGCAATCAATGACTCCACTTACATTTGGAAATCTTCCAATACAATAAAAATCCTTGCAAATTTCACCACGTTCTTGCCTATTGGCTGGCATTTAAATTTGTTGAGGTCTAAGAGAAGCAATATGGCGAGACACTCGGTGAACAATTCTCGATATAGAACTTTTACTTACTCCAGACATGTCCCCAACAAAGGCTAGGAACGCTCCTGTAGCGTTAAACTGTAGTGCAATTAGAATTTGCTCCATAGCGCTTATTGAGCGACTCCTCAACGTCCGCGGTGAAATTTGCCGTCCTATTTTACTGTATAAAAGTCGAGCTGCTATTTTGCTCAGCCAAAATTTTGCCTTAAATTGACTACTACTATATTTTTGGAAAGCATCAAATTTTCGCTTGGCCATTTTCAACCGCATTCGGCTACCAGATGAAGATGAAGATGCAAATTCAGATGGATACAACGAAGATGCCGATGAAGACGTACATGGAGATGGAAATGAAGATGGAGATGGTGTAAGGATCACCCATTTTTAGTAATGGAATAATCACCCTGTTAAAAATTAGCAAAGACACTTTAGTACGATCAGATTTAGCATAGGAACATTATAACATTATACATTATAACACATTAGCACAACACATTATAACAAATTAGTGAAGACACAAAGATTATAAATTATAACAAATTAGTGAAGACACAAAGATCATACATTATAACAAATTAGTGAAGACAATCACTAGAAGATGCATTAGAACAGAAATTTAGATTATGTCACAGACAAATCCAGATGTCTTATTCCCAAACAACGAGTTGGCACCCGATTTTGAAAGCTCTTTTCAGGAGCTTTTGCCAAATCGTTGTTGGGAATGTGAAACTTTGAAGAGCTTGCTCTCTTCAAAGTTTCATTTTTCCTTAGGGTGAAAACCGGTTTTGAATTTCTTTCATAGATCGCAATGTTCTATGAAATAAATTCAAAACCGGTTATATATTTACGTAGCTACACACACTACCAAAGGGATTGTTGGCAATGTGTTGGTATATAAATTCAGTAGCGAATTTTTCAAAAATTCGAATTGAATTTTGTTTCCCAACAACAACAACAATCCCTTTGGTCGGGTTGAATGACCTCTTGTTCATTCAACCCGTAGCAGGTGAATTTTTAAGGATTATGTTAAATGTTAAGTTTATTTACGAATTACAGATTACAGGACATTATAATTTCCGGGAACCATAAATTAATCAATTTTCTTCCGATATTTAGGGGCCTTTTCCGAAAAAAAATTAATTTTCAGTGGGTTTTTGCCCGTAGCGTCTAAACCAAACTTCCTAGAGGATTCATATGTATGACAGACACTTTTATTTTTCTATTTGCTAAGTTTTCCTCTTATACAATTTTTCTGTAAATTGAGTTTTTAAAGGTGTGGAGACCAAAGTTGGGAAATATAATAAAACTCAGATTTTGCTCGTAGCGGCTGAACTAACGATCCTAGGGGGTTCATATGTATGTATAACCGGCCCCCATTATTTCTACATTTTCTAACTTTTTTTCATTTATCACATTTCTCTAAATCGATTTTCTTAAGGTTTGCATACAAAAGTTGGGAAATATGCCAAATTTCAGATTTTTAATTTATAACAATTATTTGCTCCTAGCGGCTAAACTAAGTGTCCTAGAGGGTTCATATCTATGATCGACCCCCATTACTTTTCTTTTTTCTATCTTTTCTTTTCAAACAGATTTTCTCTAAATTGAGTTTTTGAAGGTGTGCAGACAAAAATTGGGATATATGATAAAATTCAAATTTTGAATTTCTATCAGTTTTTTGCTATTAGCGGATAAACTAAGCGTCCCGGAGGGTTCATATATGTGACCAACCCTTATTATTTAGTTATTTCCTAAAATTTTTCATACACCACCTTTCTCTATTGTGAAAAGTATTTATACAAAAGTTAGGAAATATAACAAAACTCAGATTTTCGATAATTTTCTTATAAATTAATAAAATTTCGTACTAATGATGAATTATTTGAATGAGTTATTCAAAATTGTCTTATGACTTCAAGATGTTTACTCGTTATCATCATAAATAAAAATTTAAAGTTGTAAATAGTACAAAAACATAAAATCCCATGATAACAAAAAGTTATTATTAATTAGCAAATGTTAATTAAAGAAATAGGGATCAAGTCATTTCAAAGTTTAGCTTTTTCCATAAAAATCTATGAATAACAGATTTGTTTCCCATATGCACAATTTCCTAAATTTTTATATTGCAAATTAATCATTTTTAATCAGGTGTTACGGAAAAATGAACAATAATAACATTACAAAATAATATATCTATGTACTAATGTAATAATGTAATGTTATGTTACATTTATTATGTAAGTTCGGTAACAACACATTTATTAGTTTAATCAATATTCAATAATAACTTTATTAATCCAAATTAGTAACATTTAATAGTAACTCGTAGTTGGTTTACCAGCTGAAGAACAACGACTGACGCTACGATCACGTCACTCCTTTTATATCGTATGTCTCGTGCATACGATCAGTGTTGCCACACTGTTGTTTATGTTACAAATAATATATGTATATACAGGTATTATTATTTCCAGTAGTACCTAAGTCTCTTCAATATTTAAATATTTTTCGAAAATATATAAATAACAGCGAATAGTTATCATTTTCTCATTAACTGCTTATTGAATAGATGTTATTAACAAGGAATTAAAAAATATGCACCGTTTCCTATTTTTCTACTTTGTTTTTATTTGAATTTTTGATTATCAATATAAATAATCGAGATACTATTTGTTAACGTATAAGAAAAGCGGGCAAAATAGTTAAAAGTAGTTATTTTTGCATATGGTTCTATTAAATCGATAAATACAACTATGATAAACATATTTTAAGTCAATTAAATGAAATTTCAACTAATAATCACAAATTACAAATGAATTAATAAATATTTTTGAAAAAAATTTAAAAATCAAACAATATTTAATGCCCATTAAATGCTATCCATCTCAATAATAAGAAATTTGAAAATGTGAACAATTTTCCAATTCCCGCAATCATTGTAGCCATTTTCAGAAAAATATTATAAAATTATGAATAATAATAATAATATGAGAGCATTATAAATGCAAGTTCATTCAAATAATAAGCAAAAACTAAATAACATTAATAACAATCAAAATTTAATTCACAGATTTCAAAAATTTCCCTTTTTCCGGAAATATTCGAAAAATAGTGATTTTTCAATTTTTTTTAAATTTAATTTGCATATTTTATTCCCACAATTAATCAAATTTACCAACACATACAAAAATTTCCATTTTCAACACAAAAAATGGAAATTTTTGAATGTATTTACGTGTACGTGAGTAAATTGTTCTCACGAATATACACACTCAAACAATTTGTGTGTGTTTGAGGGAAACGAAAATTTCAGAAAATGAAAATTGTGTCCCATCGCCGAAATTTTAGTTTGCCCCCCCCCCCCCCCCTTTCCCCTTATTTCTACGATCCCTTCCCCATGTTAAATTCAAACTAGTTGACATCAACTAGCAGACAAATTTCGCTCTCAGAGCGCATAAAATATGCACTCACCAAAAGCTCTTTGTCTGCTAGTTGGTGTCTGCTAGTTTGGAATTTTTGGTGCCGACTCGTTGTATGGGAACGAGACATCTGGATTTGTCTGGGATTATGTACTTACCTGATGCACTTACCTATTGTATATGAAGAATCGATACTTAGAACTAAGTGTAATCATTTCTTCATCAATTTTGGTTCTCATGGGAACTTAATTCCCATGAGGTTATTAAACTTAAGTTCAATCTGGAAAAACCATTATAAATAGCCTAATCATGATTGAATAAAGTCAGTCATTGTCTTAACATTGAACAGGAGAGTTGTCATTTGGATAATCACAGAGCACTGATTGGTGCTCTTCGCTATCTTAACTATCTCACGTCAATATTGGTCGGTGCTTCAGACGAGCACTTCAATATGGCGAGCATTTAAGTCTCCAATAAGAATATAAACATTACAATGGAATCGACGGTATTGACACTGAAGGAGAAGAAATTTCAACGGTTGAAGACGACATTGTTTCTGGTGGGAAAGTTTTTGATTTTTATTGTAGCTGAAAGTGCAATTTAAATTCAAAAATTCATTTATTTTATAGAAATCTATACGTATTTATTAAAATAAACACCCTTTCAAAGATTTAAAATATATAATTTTATTATTCAAAATTTTTGGCAAGAATTTAATTTTCCGTTTTGTTTAACTGTCAGTTTATCCAATAGATAAATATTTATCTCGAGAAAATCGCGTGGATAAATTATCTCTTACTTTATCCCACAGTTTATCTATCTTGACTTTCGTGAAACGCAAAAATGGGTTATCCAGAGTTTATCCAGAGATTTTGGGTTAAATTTATCTATCCATCGTTTGTGAAACCTGGCATTAGTGTTTTTGATTCTATAAGTTTGATTGTGCATATATCAAGTGTCTTAGAAGAGTAATGGGTCTGACGACACAGGGGTAACACACGCTCCCCGGATCCCTGACTGCTGGGAAGAAAGGAAGCTTGCTTTGCAGAAAACAATCTCGTTACAATATATATTTTAAAATCGTTACCATAAGTGCGCATATAGCTGGACGAGGTTGCATAATTTTAATAAATTGAACTATTCTAACTGTGCAGTGATACGCATTTGTATATTAAAACAATAAAGACACATACCACCCGTTTTCGGCACTTCGTCACCCGGCGTGACATCACAAGAAACAACACAGAATTTTGGTTTTTGAGTATTCTAAATCCACTACACGTTGTATAGGCCCTGGCGTTGTTGGCGTCACCTGGCGTGACCGCGCAATCAACTGCGTGTTTAGTTTCCTCAAAATCCAACAGCAGCTGAAGTTTAACAAATTCTAAGACTACAAAATAAGATAAACAAGATAATTTAAATAAAATTTAAAAAGGCCGTCGCAGCTTCAATTTAATTGTAAAATAAATTGTATAAGTTTGTAGTTTTTCTGTGTTATGTTGCAGCAAATATTAGCAAAACCGGTCTTGAATCGTGGGTAACGGGAGATCAGACAGACCGCGTGTCCGCGTGCTAGCTGCCAGTTTATGTCCTCATTTCATATATGTGAGTTGGTCCGTTATTTCGTTATTACTTATTAATTCAGGGTCCCCTGTGGCCACGAATCAAGCTCGAGTGCTAACTAACCAAGTTTGAGATTCATTTGAACCGCGTGTTTTTCGGCGTCTACTCCTGGGACACAGTCCTGCAGCTAGACCCCTTCGCGCAAGCATGGGTACGGGTACGGAGCCTACTCCCCATCCCCATGTTAACCTCCGGCTTTCGCTGACCCATACTTGGTTTTTTTCGAACTTCCGGTTTCGGCTGAAAATGTCGACAAAAACTTTTCCTCCTTTGCTAAATCACTTTTCAAATCAGTGAATCAACTATCGATCAAGTACTCTTCTTTGAAAAAAGCTGGGTACAACAAATTCAAAGCGTTTTGCCCGGATTGGCAATCAGCAAACAAATTGGTTGACCATTTTAATAAATTAAAAGATTTCAGACCAGGCGAAGATTGTATCGCGTAAATCTCATCGTTCAAGATCTTTAAATACTTCTTAGTCAGAGGAGTGAGCGACAAAACAATTACCTCGAAGGACTTTCTAGAGGGCCTAGAACCACCTCCAGGGAAGGGCAGACCTCTGCCTTATATACTTGCCGCCGAACGCGTTAAGAGAATTAAAAGAAAACTAAACTCGAAGGGAGAGCTCATAAACTGTTTCACTACTATTGACGGAAAAAGATCCCTAATCCTGGAAGATACAAATTCGTTTAAAATCAAGGTCAAATCACTCGACATACCCGATCAGATCCTTCTCTACAAAGCCCTCCTTGACGTTACCCCTTTTATAGATAAAGAAAGAAGATGCGCACATTGCCAAAGATTTGGCCAAATGACCAAATTTTGTAAAAATCGCGCAAGCGATCAGACGTGCCCCAATTGCGGTAATCTTGGGCATGGTCCCAAGGACTGCTCTCAGGTTACACCAGACTGTATAAATTGCAAACGGAATAACTTAGAAGATACCAAACACAAAGCATCAGCTTCGAACTGCCCCGTGTTCACATTCCATAAGGAAATTAAAAAAAAAGATCGCTTTACACAACATAGACCAAACAAAGGCTGTAGAGATTCTGGTGAAAAACAAAGGAGTCATTCCGCCGGTTGAGAAACCATCCTATGCTGACACATTAAAAGCAGACCTTAAAGCCACTATTACATACATACACAATAGGTTCAACGCAAATGAGTTCCCTAAAATAACCCGTTTTAGGAATGTACCTGGCCCTTTATAAAGCAACCCTTCAAGAAAATTGGATTTCTTGGGATTCGATGACGGAACGCCCAAGAAGATATCCAGAGCTCAACCTCCCCAAATCCAGAGTACCCAAGACAGCCTTATACAATACCAAGACTCGGTTTCAGAACTGCAGTGAACATGTCATTCACAACTCCCCTGACCTCAAAACCGTGTTGAAAAACCCAAAAGCTGGCCCCAGACCATTAACAATCGATATCGCCGTCGTAAAACCAGCACACGATCCAAAGAGGCATCAGCACAGAAAAGCCAACAGCCAGCAAAGAAACCGAAGTCCAGTTTCGAAGCTTACTTCAAAAGGAATCTACAGGAGGCCCAGCGAGCCGTCATCCTAGCAGGGACCAAAGACGCTAGACGGGTTAAGAGTAATGATCACCATTGCTCAGCTGTTAAGAGTAATGATCACCATTGTCATGCCTAATGAAATGAATAACTCCCCCTTATAAAGACAATGTGAGACATGTATATTAAATTGTTCAAAAAGCATCTATACTCTTACTGTCTGTATATCATGTTGAGCATAGTCCCAACCAATCTGAATTCGTTGTAAGCACCGTTGAAGAACCCTGAAAACCACAACAAGCGTCAAAAATCCTACAAAGAGGAATGTATGTTGACAACATGTTGACCGGCGCCAATACCAAATCGGAAGCTCAGCAAACTTGTTTACAAGTGATTAACATTTTAAAATCAGCACAACTGAAGATGTGACAATGGGCATCGAATCACCCTGACATTCTCGAAGGAATCGAGGAAGGGGATTAAGACGCCGGTTTCAACATTGTTCAAAATAGTCCCATCAAAACTCTAGAAATTTACTGGCGGGCAAAAGATGATACGTTCCACTATAAACTCGGGAATATAATCAAAGACAAAAACATCACAAAATGAAAAATTTTGTCACAAACAGCCAAGTTATTTGATCCGATAGGATTATTAGGACCCATCATATTTTATGCGAAAATAATAATGCAAAATACCTGGCTTGAACGATCAGATTGGGACGAATCAGTACAAAACCCAGAGCCGGCTTTAGGGCCCAGGGCGCCGCGAGCTAGAGGGCGCCATGCGAGCTAGCTTAACCTTTCCACACAATTTGAATACCCTTTTCTATTGATCCAAATAAAACTAAGGGTGCGAGTAGGGGGCGATAGGGGAGGGGGTTGCACCAGAGAAGGTTCTCGCTGGACACTCTGGGTTGTGCTGAGGTCTTTCAAAGAGTCAACCATTTCCAGTAGCGCCTTATGCATTCACATCGATTCAACCAGTTTGCCGCCAAGTTTGCGCAGATCCGCCTCAATATCAATTTAACGTGAGGAGAATCCACTCATTGTGACCTTACGGCAACGTAAGCAGTACCAGTAAACACCGGTATCTTTGGACTGAATTTTGTTCGCAAGAGCACCAGTCAGGCTAACACATTTCGGGTGAAAGCACCCACCACAGAAACTATGGCAAGGAATCGTCCTATCCGAATTCCTTTCTTTGCAGGTCGCGGCATCACAATTCGCCGTCATATTACTGCCCCTGATTCGACGAACTGCAGCCCAGTCTGGTATGGTAAGAGATTTAAAAAACAAAAAAAAACAAAAAAAAAAACAGTAATTAAAGTAAGACTAAATAAAGAAAAAAAAATTTAAAAAAGAAAAAGAAAAAAAAGAGAGAGTGTGTGTGTGCCTTAAGTAACCCAAGCAAGTCAGCTGAGGAAAGAGCAGCTCCAGGCGTCAGTTAGGTGATAATGTATCCCGGTATGGATTATCCTAGGTCAGTTCAGAAACATAGACCAGTCATTCAACACAAGAACACTTCCAGTACAGGTACTGTTCAATTTACTAGGGAACTTCCAGATTTTGATATTTCGCAGCGATGTATTTCGAAGTCGTAACGGATGTTCAATTCACTAGAGAACTCGCAATGTGACCCGAGAATGGATTTACTGGTTTCAAAAACGGTAATTGTTAGTGACTATATTTTCCATTCAAGATGGGTTCACTATAACAGCTTTTTAAGCTATAACTGATAAACTGCTATAACCACACGAGTTAAAACGAACTTAAGATGGAATATTATTATGGATATGTTTATATAATTTAACTTCGTTGACATGAGGTGAAAACCAAATAATCGATTCAACACTAAAACACTTTTTTCAGTAAAATTTTTCTGTTGTATATAAATTAATCAATTTCGATCTGTGATATATTTCTGTTGTTTATAAATTAATCAACTGAGAGCCCGGTTTGCAATAAACACTCACAAAAAGCACTATATGTAAGATGGATCTCTAACAAATACGTAATGATCACTGCTATATTCAAACCCAAAAATATTGAAAGAAATGGTAAAAATTTTTCAAACTCAAAAAGCTCAAAAATAAGAGATGTTACTCGTCCGGTGGTCCAAGTTGGAATGATTCCATTATGATTGCTCAGCATCTCAAACACGGCTGTCAGCATATATATTTAGCTAAGGTGAGCAGAAAGAAACTCTCTGAGCAACAGGGTAGAAATGATTACTTGTACTAGGCCCTTAATTGAAAAGTTTGTCCTTAGTTAGTGACGCTCAACCTTTGCGAAGCGATTGAGTGTGCATGTGATGGATCACGCCTCCATACATTTATGCGTCTCACCACGCAGTAACAGAATGTACTTCCATTACATAATGTCATAAAGACCAGCCATTTTTTGTGTATAAGCAAGCGATGCCACTTGATACCGTTATCAAGTGGCAAGATCACCAGAGGAATTTTTATCAGTTTACACTGACGATTTTCTTCCTTCAAATTTAGTCGCGTCAGTCTAAATATTTCAATTGCAGTGATCGCATTGATGTTAAAGAATATACGAGTATTCTATTTTTCATTTAAAATACTAAAAACTCTAACAAGTGCCCGAGATATTCTTTTTGATTTTTGGTAAGTCCGAACAACAGTCTCAGATTTTTTCTTTTGACATTTATGTACTTATAGATATTGTTTTTTATTATGGCGGAAAATAAGGAAATAATTAAGAAAAAGCTTTCTGGGGCAGAGAATCGTAAAATTGACTTATACGCGGGTCAACCCATATTTTCAAACAGTTTTTAGAGAAACGCCATGCTTAACGCATTAGAACATGCCTTAAAGTAATGCAGTGGCTTTTTCCGTTAGTGACATGTTATGCTAGCAAAACCTTAATAGTTAATGACTTTTTAATGATCTTCATATCAGAGTCTGCCACGCTGACTACGTCGAACCAAGCTGGTAGATATCTCAATCAAGAAAACCCTTTATTAGAACCCCATTTGAGCTGCTTATGTTAAAATTATTGCTTCTTTTGCTATTTAAAGCCAACTTAAATGAAAAACCACTTCTTCAAAAATTCAGTCACTTTTATTTCCTTTCCTTTTTGACAACTCTAACTTGGTTGCGTTCGTTGATTATTAATTCGATACCAATTTTAAAGTACCCTTTGACTTGGCGGGTATTTTTGAATATGAAACATTTTCTTCAACACTTTCCCTTGTGAGAATTCGAAAATAACATTTCAATTGACAAACTTGAAAATTCAATGATTCTGTGTATTCTATTTTCAGGAGAGTCCAATCTTGTTACAAAGAATTCGGAGACGAGTACTGAGGATTGGCTTTGTCATCATATCAGCGAGTTGTTCCTCAGTTGGGATTTTTTGGATCCCAAATTTCCCTTCAGCAATTTTTTCTCTGATACAGAAATGCTTGTTGGCTATGTGTTTGGTCCTACGATGGAATTCCGGGTTTTGAGCTAACTTCATGGCAGCAGCATTATCAACCTGAAGAATCGGGGCTCGGTCCAACCTGTCGATTTCCTGAAACAATCTTTTTAACCAAATAATTTCTTGCGCAGCTTCATTGGCTGCTACGATCTCGGCCTCTGTAGTAGAAATTGCCACCATTGCCTGTCTTTGACTTTTCCATGAAATGGTTCCTGACGCAAACATGATGATGATCCCTGAAGTAGATCTCCCGGTTTTTGTGCAACCACCAAAGTCGGCATCGCTGTAGCATTCAAGGATTCCCTTCTTCTGTTTCCGATAGACTATACCAAGGTTTATAGTTCCGGAAATATAGCGAAAAACCCTTTTCACCTGCGCAATGTTTTCGTTTGTAGGATTTTCAAGCGTTCTTGAAAGAAATCCGATGCTGAAAGCCAAGTCTGGCCTAGTTCCAAGCATGAGATACATGAGAGCTCCGATGGCTTGGCGATAAGGGAACGCAGTTGTCTCTGATTCTTTCCCTGCTGTCGGAATTTTCGAACTTTTGAGAAGTGGGGTCGAAACAGCTTTGCAATCCAGAAACCTGAATCGTTCCAAAATCCTCGTGGCATAACCTTGTTGACCAATTTTGAGTCCGTTTTCTTGCTTCTTGATTTCGAGTCCTAAGAAGCATTCAGCCTTGCTTGAAGCTATTTTGAATTCGTTCAATAATTCTTCTAAATCTTGAGTATCTGTTGCTGCAGCGAGTCCGTCATCTACGTAAACAACGAGTAGAATCTTTTTACCGTTTCTTTCTCTGATGTAAAGACATGGATCCGCCTTGCTAACTTGAAAATTGTGTTTCTGTAGGAAACCTCCGAAGCGTTCTTGCCAACATCTCGGCCCTTGCTTAAGCCCGTAGAGACTCTTTTTCAATTTGCAAACAAGCCCCTGTCCTTGCTCATATCCCTCAGGTTGTTGCATATAAATCTCCTTGTCGTCTAATTCGCCGTACAGAAAGGCAGTCGAGACGTCGAACTGAACCAAAAACATATTATTTGGCTGCAATTTTGGCTGCAACACTCAACACTGAGCGGATTGTTTCCATTCTTGCGACGGAGCTAAAAGTTTGGTCGTAATCAATCCCTCGTCTCTGGGCGAATCCTTTAACGACCAAACGAGCTTTGTATTTATCAATACTTCCGTCGGGATTGGTTTTGACCCGATAGACCCACTTGCACGGGAGAGCTTTCGATCCTTTGGGGAGTCTAGTCAAGTTTCAAGTTTCATTTTGATGTAAGGAATCAATTTCCCTGTCCATTGCCTTTTTCCACTCGATATTACTGTTGATGGCTTCATGGAAGGAAACTGGAGTCTCCAGCACAAAATTCTCAGCTGCTGCTACGTAATCAACCAAATGTTGTGGTCTCTTTAATTTCGATCGATCCCTCAACTGCACTGATTGCGTTATTCTCGTCATTTTCTTCGTCAAGGCATGTTTCTCCTGCGGTTTCGTAATCCACTTCGCTTCCTGTTTCAGTTGTTTCTTCTTTCAAGTCTTGCTCCTGAAGTGTGTCTTCGTCCTCGCTCTTGTGTGAACTAACTTCTTCTTCTTCCTTGTCTTCGTCCTCGCTCTTGTGTGAACTCACATCTTCTTCTTCCTTGTCTTCGACGATGTTCTTAGATTCAGAATCTTGGAAAGGTATTTTGACACTTGATTCACAATTACTGAGTTTTTCATGAAATTTTACGTCTCTCGATACAACTATTTTATGCTTCTCTGGTAGGTAAATACGATATCTCTCGTCGCCGTCGTAGCCCACCAGGTACCCCTTTTCTGCTTTTTTGTCCATTTTTCTCCTTTTTTGGGATGGAATGTATACATAGCACGTCGATCCTACGATTCGGAGATGTTTAATTCTTTGATTTTTGCCCAACCAAAGTTGGTAAGGGGTCAGACCCTTCACGGAAGATTTTCCAGTCCTATTGAGAATGTAGACTGCTGTGCTAACTAACTCCGCCCAAATTGCTTCTGGAAATTGTATTTCTGGATAAGAATACTTGAAAGTTCTCGCCATTTCGACTATGGTACGATTTTCTCTCTCAACACCACCGTTTTGTTCTGGAGTATAGGGAGCGGTGAGCCGAAAAGTGATACCAGCTTCCTGAAGAATTTCTCTTACTTCTGAACAGTCAAATTCTCCTCCATTGTCGCTCAGGAATTCCCGAATTGTGTGCCCTTGTTGCTTAGCATGATAAACCATGTGTCGCAGCACGTCTTTGACCTCTGATTTCTGCTTAACGATGTACCCGTATCGAAACCTTGTGAAATGATCCTTAAAAACTACCAGGTACCTTTTCTTCTGGAAAGAATCATCAAATGGGCCGCAAACATCACCTGACATCAATTCCCCTGGCTTCGTTGCTGTTTTCCTCGTTCCAAATGGCAATCGATGTGCCTTCCCAAGGATGCAAGGCTCGCAAAAGCTACTCTCAAGTTTGACTTCAATGCCCATTTCTCTTTTGAGCATCTCTTTGACGTGTTTTTTGTCCTGATGTCCCCACCTCTCGTGGTAGAGGTTGGGAATTGAAGTACCTGAGGTTGCAACGTTGACATCGACGTGCCGTTCTGGAAGAAAGGGCTCGATCGCTGCTCTGTAGAGTGTTCCTCCGACCTCTCTGGCTCCTACAAGGACAATCTTGTCGTTTATCTTGAGAGTGCACTCTGTTGTTGACGATTCAAAACGACTACTTGGATTATTGTCAGAGAGGTTTGGTTTTGACCCGATAGACCCACTTGCACGGGAGAGCTTTCGATCCTTTGGGGAGTCTAGTCAAGTTTCAAGTTTCATTTTGATGTAAGGAATCAATTTCCCTGTCCATTGCCTTTTTCCACTCGATATTACTGTTGATGGCTTCATGGAAGGAAACTGGAGTCTCCAGCACAAAATTCTCAGCTGCTGCTACGTAATCAACCAAATGTTGTGGTCTCTTTAATTTCGATCGATCCCTCAACTGCACTGATTGCGTTATTCTCGTCATTTTCTTCGTCAAGGCATGTTTCTCCTGCGGTTTCGTAATCCACTTCGCTTCCTGTTTCAGTTGTTTCTTCTTTCAAGTCTTGCTCCTGAAGTGTGTCTTCGTCCTCGCTCTTGTGTGAACTAACTTCTTCTTCTTCCTTGTCTTCGTCCTCGCTCTTGTGTGAACTCACATCTTCTTCTTCCTTGTCTTCGACGATGTTCTTAGATTCAGAATCTTGGAAAGGTATTTTGACACTTGATTCACAATTACTGAGTTTTTCATGAAATTTTACGTCTCTCGATACAACTATTTTATGCTTCTCTGGTAGGTAAATACGATATCTCTCGTCGCCGTCGTAGCCCACCAGGTACCCCTTTTCTGCTTTTTTGTCCATTTTTCTCCTTTTTTGGGATGGAATGTATACATAGCACGTCGATCCTACGATTCGGAGATGTTTAATTCTTTGATTTTTGCCCAACCAAAGTTGGTAAGGGGTCAGACCCTTCACGGAAGATTTTCCAGTCCTATTGAGAATGTAGACTGCTGTGCTAACTAACTCCGCCCAAATTGCTTCTGGAAATTGTATTTCTGGATAAGAATACTTGAAAGTTCTCGCCATTTCGACTATGGTACGATTTTCTCTCTCAACACCACCGTTTTGTTCTGGAGTATAGGGAGCGGTGAGCCGAAAAGTGATACCAGCTTCCTGAAGAATTTCTCTTACTTCTGAACAGTCAAATTCTCCTCCATTGTCGCTCAGGAATTCCCGAATTGTGTGCCCTTGTTGCTTAGCATGATAAACCATGTGTCGCAGCACGTCTTTGACCTCTGATTTCTGCTTAACGATGTACCCGTATCGAAACCTTGTGAAATGATCCTTAAAAACTACCAGGTACCTTTTCTTCTGGAAAGAATCATCAAATGGGCCGCAAACATCACCTGACATCAATTCCCCTGGCTTCGTTGCTGTTTTCCTCGTTCCAAATGGCAATCGATGTGCCTTCCCAAGGATGCAAGGCTCGCAAAAGCTACTCTCAAGTTTGACTTCAATGCCCATTTCTCTTTTGAGCATCTCTTTGACGTGTTTTTTGTCCTGATGTCCCCACCTCTCGTGGTAGAGGTTGGGAATTGAAGTACCTGAGGTTGCAACGTTGACATCGACGTGCCGTTCTGGAAGAAAGGGCTCGATCGCTGCTCTGTAGAGTGTTCCTCCGACCTCTCTGGCTCCTACAAGGACAATCTTGTCGTTTATCTTGAGAGTGCACTCTGTTGTTGACGATTCAAAACGACTACTTGGATTATTGTCCTGGGCAGCCAAAACTGAAAAAAGATTCTTTGTTATTTTGGGAACATACCACATATTTTTCAAGAAAAGTAAAAGTGTTTTTCCATCGACAATCGTTTTGACTCTGATTGTGCCCTGGCCCAAAGCTGACAAGGTTTCATTTCCAGCTGCTCTGATCCAACTAGGATTTTCAAACTTCTCAAAATACTCGAAATACTTCGCAGACTTCACAACGTGTTTAGTTGCACCGTTGTCTATCAACCAGTCGAGATCTGAGCTTGCCTCTGCTGCAAACACGCCATTGTGAACTGAAACGAGAGTCAACGTTGGTTCTGCACAGTTTCCTTGTTCAGCATCCTGGCCTTTCGGCTTCTACCGTCCATCCTTCTTCCATTTTATACAGTTCCTTACCCAGTGCCCCTTTTTCTTGCAGTAGTTGCAGGTATCAAATCTCCGACTAGATGCTCCTGAATCCTGACGATGCTCTCTTTTAGCTGTGGTAGCCAAAGCCTCCTGGCTCCCCTTTTCGTCATTTTCTTTTGGTCTGAAGTTCCTCTCAAACATGACAATTTGATTAGTTAATTCATCGAAAGTCTTTTCTTCTTCTTTTGTCAAGAGCCTCCAACTGTGACGGAACGTTTCAAAGGTTTTTGGCAAAATATGCAACGTTTTACAAACTAGAATTAAGTCTGGGAGTTCATTTTCATTTTTAGCCTTCAAAGCTTGATTTAGATCCTTCCAGAGACTACGTAATTTTGCTATGTGCGTTGATACATCATTACCTGCATTCCAAGAAAAGGCGAACAACTCGTTGCATATCCTAAAAACCTGGTCCTTTGCTGTTGCTTCCAACTGATTCTTCAAGGCTTCCCACGTATCATGGGCTGTTTCCTTATCCATGATCTTCTGGTAAACTGAGTCCGTGACCGCAGTGGTTGTCATGGATTTTGCAAAGCTGTTGGCTTTACGAAAAAAGTGGCTCTGCTCCTTGTACATCTTTACTTCTGCTGTTGAGGCACCATCTTGCAATGGTTCCGGTTTGACAATCTTTCCGTCCAACGCGTCGAGTGCACCGTCGTGATAATCAATCAGGTCTCTAATTTTTCTTTTCCAAATCGGCCAATCGGTCGCACCTGAGAGCTTCGTAATGTGCTTCGCCAAATCCATCGTAATCGAGCACAATTTTCCTTTTTCTATAACTTTAAATTGAACAAAAACGTTCCTGGGCCCATAACCTGTTAAAATTATTGCTTCTTTTGCTATTTAAAGCCAACTCAAATGAAAAACCACTTCTTCAAAAATTCAGTCACTTTTATTTCCTTTCCTTTTTGACAACTCTAACTTGGTTGCGTTCGTTGATTATTAATTCGATACCAATTTTAAAGTACCCTTTGACTTGGCGGGTATTTTTGAATATGAAACATTTTCTTCAACAGCTTACGCTGTAGGTATCGTACACATCATCCACAAATTATAATAATATAAAATAAAACCGTAAATTAGAATGAGTTCTGAAAAGAAAACTCGAGCTTCGTATTCTGCATCGTTTAAACTGAAGTCATTAAACGAGCTGAAGAAACTAATAATTGTATAGCTGGGAGGGAGTTTGGCGTCAACGAAACACTAGTAAGAGATTGGAGGAAACGTAAGACTTCTTTCTTTTAAAAAACATTACGTTTTGGGCAATCGTCTCTCACTGAACTCGAAAATGAATTTTGAATTTTGGAGTGCAGCCAAAATGGATACATTGTGACCCGTTCCAGCATTAGACTACGCGCCCTTCAAATGGCTAAGGAAGACAAGTTCCTAACAATTGAAGCCATAAGAGAATTTAAAGCATCAGCTGGTTGGTATACTCGGTTCATGAATCGATATGAACTATGCCTTCGTCAGCGGACGAAAATTGCACAGAAGCTCCCGAAAGTGCTGGAAGAAAAGGTCAGTACGTTCGATAAATTTAATATTAAGCGGAGGCGATTGTACGAGTTTGATTTAAGCAATATAGGCAATATGGATGTAACGCCCATGACCATCGATATGCCAGGTAATAGGACTGTGGCGGGCATTGGTGAGAATACCATATTTTTTAAAACTACAGGTCATGAAAAAACTCATTTCACCGTTGTACTGTCTTGTTTAGCAGACGGCACAAAACTTTGTCCAGTTTTAATATTCAAGCGGAAAACACTTCCCAAGAACTTAAAACTTCCTCCAGACATTTCTGTTCATGTTCACACCAGAGGCTGAATGAATGAGGGGCGAACGAAACGGTGGCTGCGTGATGTATGGGCTAGGTGACCAGGAGCGGGGATAAGAAAATCCCCATCACTTTTGGTGTGGGATATGTTCCGAGCGCACAAAACAGAAGACGTGAAGCATGAAGCAAGGAAAATTACTACCTCATTAGCTATCATTCCAGGTGGGTTAACATATATGCTCCAGCCATTAGATGTCTGGCTGAACAAGCCATTCAATCAAAATGTGCGCAAGATGTGGAGTGAATGTGCTCTGGCCAAGCAAAATTAACGAAAGGCGGAAACCTAATGAAACCAGACCTAGATTTGGTAGCGAAATGGGTGAAGGATGCTTGGGACTTAATTCCATCAGAAATGGTCATAAAATCATTTATTAAGTGCGGCATCAGCAACGCAATAGATGGGACAGAGGATGACCAAATTTTTGAAGACACTGACGAAAACGACTCGACGTCAGATGATTTCGCTGATATCGACAGCCAAAATGATATTTATACCGACAACGTAACTGAGGAGCAATTCACAACATTATTTGGAGATTCTCAAGACGAAGATTCGGACTTTGAATCAGAATGAACAGAAGAACTAAAGTTAAATAAAATGTTTGTTTGATGTTGTAAGCTCCTCAATTTCTAGGCTCGACTTATCCGCGGGTCATAGCAAATTCCTTGATTTTGGGCCTGAAAAAGGTCGACTTATACGTGAGATCGACTTATACGCGAGTATATACGCTATTTGTCCATTTGCTGCTTTTGATTTAATATTGACATACAATACGAGTATAGTACTTTTTTAAGAGAATGAAAGGGTAAATTATATCATTAATAGTTTGTAGTTTTTAATTATATTGAATTCAATAAAAATGTGGTACCAAAAATTTTTTTACATGTAATCTATACTAATATTACTTGTTTGATATTGTTTGTTTGAACGCGATGATCTCAGGAATTACTAATCCGATTTGAATTTTTTTTTTTTCATTAGATAGTCTATTATTTTAGGAAGGCTATAGGCTATATATAATCGTGGTGCTCCCCAAAGTAGCGAAGTAGTAAAGATATAAGTGCAAAAATCGGAGATTCTTAAATTATTGCGAAACTGATGTGCAACTCAGAAGTGCGTCGGCTTTTTAAGTGCAGTCATGCGTTAACGCATCATTTTTGTTTCTTCTGAGAGCTAAGGCAATTCGTTCATATGATTGCCGATTACTCTCTCTCTTCAGCACGATTGTGAGTGACGCTACAATTCGTTGTCAACCCACACTGATGCGTTCAAACTTAAGAGACAGAGAGTAATTGGGAATATGTACGAATTACCTCAGTTTACATTACAAATAAACATGTTGCGCTGATGCATGACTGCAGCAACAAAAATGTTGCGCTGACGAATGACTGTAGCAACAAAATGTTACTTTTGGTTCATTAAATCCGTAGCAGATAGATTTGCTCAAATTGATGGAAAATGGTAAATATTTTTTTGAATTTCAGATCGTAGGACATCATAGTTTCCGGACTCCCAAGTTAACTGATTTTCTTCCGGTTTGAAGGGTTCTTTTCCGGTAAAAATTTGTAAAGCGGGCAAAATGCCCCATACCTCCAGCGTCCTGAACATGCTTCGAAAGAACCTATCAGGCAAAACATTAGTAAAAATGATTCTCAGATAAAATTCTACATTTTAAGCGGAGAAATGTAAGAAATTCATAACATTTTGGCGCAGCCGCAACCACGGACCTACAACCAACTAGCCACGACGCAACCTAATTGAAGATGGAAGCTAGCAAAAGACAGATGACCTGAAGATGCAGATTCTGATGCTAAAACAGAGGAAGGCGAATTTAAGGGGGCAGGAGACCAGTAAAAGCTTTGAAAGATCGACTCACGACTAAAATTATAAATTAATAATAGAAAATATTGGGATTTTAAATTAATATGTAAATTATTGATAGGTAAAACATTGCAGAATATGTTAATTTAAAGCATTTTACTTATTTGTATTTGTTGAATTGTATTTTTGTATACCATTTTAAAAAGCGTTGTGAAGTTTGAAAACATGTTACTTATTTGCATTGTATACAATTTTACACGAATTCAAAAAAAAAAAAATTCCGCTACATGAAAAGATTAATATAATTGTCTCTAGTAGAAATAATATTTAATGAGATCACATTGCAAACTATAACTTGCTATGACTTTAAAGGAGAAAAACCAGAAGAGCTTAGAGATTAAAATAATAGATCTATGGTAGAAATAACAATTCAAAAGAGGTAACATAGTAAACAATGACTGGCTAAGACTCCTTGGAGATATTAAATGAATTTTTCATAGAAAATAATAAAAGAATACAAAATATATATCCAAAAAAAAAATATAAGAAATTAAAAGGGAATAGAATACAAGTTTAAAGAAAGTAAACGAAGAGATGTAAAAGTAACAAATATCAACATAAAAATGAAAGAGTAAAAAGTAATAAAAGTGAAAAAAGAAAAGAGATTATAAAGCATATATTTAATCGTGTAAATATAAAAGGCAAATATAAATGTAAAAGGGAAATAATATAAATGTAAAAAGCAAATTTACATGTAAACGGGAGATATATATGTAAAACTAGGGATATACTTGTAACATACAACTTATGTAGAAGCCCCAGTTACCAACGTAATGACGTGAAAATGTTATTGTAATGGGACAACTGTCTAACGTGAGACGGTCGAAGGAAGACACTTATATTACCGCGGCTCGCAAACTGCGGAGTGTACTACTGCTTCGGACGTGAAATAAACAAAAAAAAAACACGGAGAACAAGTTAAAGCCTCAATAATGTTACTCGAAACTATCGCAGAACTCCACAAACTCTTCGAAATAGGTACAGAGCACGAAATCAAAGGTTTGGCCACAGTGCGTGCCGGGAAGAGTCACCTAAATTTCCAAGACTCGCACGTTTTGGTAGGTGAAAATGTTTCAAAATAAGTGCCACGTCATACTCGCAAATATGACGGTCGCCTAAGTTTCCAAGACTCGCACGTTTTGGTAGGTGGAAATGCTTCAAGAAACACATTGTAGTGGAGAAACAGGCCCAATACAAAACAAGGAAGTATATCCCAAAGAAGTAAAACAACAGATGTGACATCAATATAATGGAAGGTATTGAAAATGGAAAAAGAGAAAGATAACGTCGAATGTATGAAACCACTAAAGCCACATAACAATGAATTTAAGGAGTCAAATAAATAGACAAAAACAAAAAAAAAAAAAAATAACAAATTAATTATATAAAGGGTACAACTAAATGAACAAAAGTTAAAGAGAAATAATGGATGAAAAAAAAAAAAAGAAAGATATATACCTATGTAAAAGGCAGAGAGTAAGAGACAAACACAGAATTTAAAACGGAAAAAGAAAAGTTGAGAAATTGAACTGACGGAAATAAAAAGGAATTTAAACAAGGATTAAATAAAAACGATCGTCAAAACTTTGAACATTGGAGATAATAAAAGCAAATACCATAAATACAAACGCAAAAAAAAAGTGATGAAAGAATTCAAATAGAACCAGTTGCAACCAGAAAACCGAACCTATTGTTAGTAGTCCCAGATGACTTGGGACCCGATGTCTAGAAGCGTTGGCAAATAAGGCTCAGATAAGAAAAACCAGGAGTCTCATACTTACGACCTAGAATAAAGATTATTCTAGACCAGTTAGGGAAATTACGCCGCACTCTTATCCTGAATGTCAGAAGCATTTAACATCTGATAACAATGAAGGCAGAAGACCACGGGAACAACAACACACCAAGGCAACTCTCCCTAAGGTATTCATTACCCACGATCTATATACTGGTAAGACAAACCAAAAAGAAGTAATCATAAATAAATATTAGAAAAATTATTAAAAATAAGTAGTTGTAATGTACATATGAAAACCAATATGAATAATTCCAAATGTACAGCAAACGATTTCAGAAAACTGTTAAGTAAATTTTTAAAATTTGTAATTAAAAATATGTAGCGATCAAAGTTAAGCCATGGTAAATTAAACTATAATAATTTGTAAACTTGAAAATATTGAAAACATGTTACCAAGAAGGTTAAGGAGTGGTGAATCAAATTCGATAAGTCGTAAATCGAAAAGAAAAACATATATGTATGTAATAGGTAATGAAAATAGAAGAAATAAAATATTTAACTCCGAACCAAAACACAATAAATTGTAACTTGTAGAATTGGAAAAATATGACAATTATAGAATATTTAACAAAGGGTAAAATATGTAAGGAAGTAGTGAATGGTAAAATGGTTAAGTAAAGAGAAAATATCAAAGTAAAATTTTCGAAAATATAGGAAACTTATAACTAGTGAACTCAAATTAAGAGTAAATAATTTCCATAACATGATATAAAATTTCTTCATATGCTGGTAATTCAAAAAAAAAAATTTTATAATATATATATTATCTGCAAATTCAAATTTGCACTATGACAAATTATCGCTGTAGACAGTATGTTATTGCTACAAGATTATATACTTTGAAGTCAAACATATCTTCCCTTGAGTAAACAAAAAGAAATGTAAGAGTAAAAAACTATACTTGAAAATATGTAAAATGTAAGAAAATTAAGTAGTAATTTGTAAAATTATAAGTATAAAGATATTATGAATGAAATGATAACAACTATAATTTCGTGAGGTTGGAAAATTTAACAAATGGTAAAACATAAAATTGAGTGTAATGATTTATACATTATAAATATTTTGAACTTGTCAAATTGTAACAAACACAAAAACAAGCCTCTTTATGTTATTTAACTACTCTGTCATTTCATACAAAAAAAAAAAAAAATGGGTAACTTTTCTAAAGAGGGGAGGAAATGTTATGAACCAAATTTCGGTTCTTTTTTTAAAAGGAACCATGACCTTCCTCAAGGGCTTAACCCCTGGGAACGGTCATGAGTGTTGTTGAAATATTTTCAGCTGAGTCAGCATTTCCGCTGATTCAGGTGAAAAATGCATTAGCGAAAAAATATTTTCCTTGAGTCGGCATTTGTGCTGACTCAGGAAAAATTAAATTTTGAAAAATATTTGCTCGAGTTAGCATTACTGCTGACTCTGGAGAGAATTTAAAAAAATTAATGGAAAATGCATCGATTGGGTCAACGACTTGATCGATTGCAATAATTGGAACGATCAACGGCAATAACATTCGATCAATGACCCAATCGATGGAATTTCCATTCTACAATTAAGGTAAAAGTAGGGAAAATTAGTGAGTAAGCTAGATTTAAGTATAAATTAAGGTTTGATTTGTAAAAGAATTCAGTCTAGAAATATACGGCTCATAGAACGTGTGTTTCTTTGACTCAAGGGTAACTTGGCCTTCAGGCCATGTACCCTTAAAGCCCTGACTTGGCCTCGTAGCCACGCAGGCAAAAATGACCACCAAGAGATAACATGGGCCACAGGCCCTATGTCTCCAACAGTATGAAGTAAAGTGGGCCAAATGGCCTACACTTCAAAAAGAAGAGGTAAAGCGGGCAAAATGCCCCATACCTCCAGCGTCCTGAACATGGTTCGAAAGAACCTATCAGGCAAAACATTAGTAAAAATGATTCTCAGATAAAATTCTACATTTTAAGCGGAGAAATGTAAGAAATACATAACAGGCCCTGTCAAAACCAATATACAGGGTGTCCCGGTTAACATTGATCAAACGAAAATGCCAAATAGAAAACGGAAATGATCTACAAAAAACCCCAAAAGTGGAAGTCTACCTCGAATATTTTCGAAAATATTTAACTTCGAAATAATTTTTCCGAACAAAAATGTCTTTTTCTTTTTTTGAACATTTCTTGAAAATTACTGAACAGAATTTGAAAAATCAAGCCTTGTTCAATAGGCAACATTACTGTACATATGATTGATTTTTAAGAACTACGAAAAAAATTTTCCCATTGTATTTGTAAACTAGTTCATTAACCAATACTTTTTATTATGACGTTTTGAAAAATGGAATCTCCTCTAGAAATGACGGAAACATTGTTATATGCCAGCTTGCTTATTAGTACAACTCATTTTTGTACGCTTTTTGTCATTTTTTCCGAATTGAAAAAATTATTATTATTTCATTTCTTTATCGATTAGCTAAAATAGCGCTTCGGCATCTTGTTCCATTTGCCACAATGTATTTGTGTGAACAGTGAACGATTGATAACGTCCCATTTCGTGACTATCGTTAAACGTGAACAAAGTAAGAAAGCTCTAAAACGTGAACAGCTTTAAGAATCCTCTTTTATTTTTCTTCAGTCAGTTAGATCACTCTCATGGTTTCGGTATGCTCAAAAGGAGCAAATAAAAAATAAACGCGTCTTTCAACCCGCTTGGTTGCGGGAGGATTCGTCACTGTTCGTTTAAATGGTGACGAAATTCTAAAAAAAATCTCGTGGCTACATCACTTTGTTTATTTGGGCAGATTGCAACTGTTTGTTCAGCTGGCAATCATTTTTATGATCCAAGAAGGAATTTTGAAGAATATCGTATCCTTCTCATGCGAAGGAACGTTGGACGTGAGATAAGATTTCTCCTTTGTTCTACGTTCCTTTATGCGCGGAACCGTGAACCACTTACTCTCAGGACAATGAGGGAAAACCATTACTCTGGAGGATATGGTCATTTAAACATCAGTTGTAAGTGAGTTATGAGTTAGTCGTTAAACGGAAAACAAGGATCGTGCTTAATTTTTTATTGTGAACATGTTTGTGAAAAAGCCAGTTTTTATCTTTGAAAGACAAAGCTGATATTTTGGAGCAGCTAAAAAAAGGTGCAAGTGTAACAAGTTTGGCAAAAAAGTATGATGTTGCTAAATCGACAGTTTGTTCGATTAACAAAAAGAAAAAAGCAATTTTAGAATGTGTCAACAACACATTCAGTGGACCTGGAAAAAGGAAGACCTTGCGAACTTCAGAGCTTCCTAAAATGGAAAAAACACTTTATCGATGGTTCATTCATATGAGGAATAAAAACCTCCCAGTAAGCGGGCTAATGCTGAAAGAAAAGACTAACGAGCTCCACTCTAAAATTAAAGAGAACAACAGCATGTTCCATGCTAGTGACGGATGACTTCAGAGGTACAAAAAGAGATACGGCATTCGACTTCTCCAAATTAGCGGAGAAGAGCTTTCATCAAAGCTACAGTTGTAGACCCATTTAAACTCAAATTAAGGGCAAAAATGAAAGAGCTAGATTTGTCCAACGATCACCTTTACAACGCGGATGAATCCGGTTTGTTCTGGAAACTTTGACCGCAAAAAACGTTTGTATCGTCATTGGAAAAGTCTGCACCAGGCGCGAAAATGGAGAAGTAGTGACTAACATTTTTGTGGTGTGCAAATGCGTCAGGTACACACAAACTTAAACTTCTTGTGATTGGGAAGTCTAAAAATCCTCGGAGTTTCAAAAGTTTCAATTGTCCTGTGCTTTATAAAAGCTCAAAGTCAGCTTGGATGACTTCTTCTATTTTTAAGGATTGGTTTCATCATTCATTTGTACCTGAGGTAAAGTAGTTAGACTTAGATCAACTTTAATTTTGAACACTTAACGATTTAGGTCAGAGCTTTTTTGAAGGAAAAGGGGCTTCCGTTAAAAGCTATACTGTTAATAGACAACGCTCCATGTCATCCATCTGAGGCTGAACTTAAAACCGAAGACGGTTCCATATTTGTAATGTTCATGCCTCCAAACGTGACTCCCCTCATCCAGCCAATGGATCAAAATGCCATAAGGATCACAAAGCTCCACCACAGAAATAGTCTTCTGACATCAATCGCTGCAAAAGAGGATGGTTTACTGGAATCAATGAAGCAACTCCCCTTAAAAGAAGCGATTACTCTTTTGGAGTCTGTCTGGAGCCGACTCAATGTGGCTGCATTAGTTAAGGGCTGGAAAAATATTCTCAATATGATAGAAGACCACGACGACCCTGAAGATGATGTTCCTTTGAGCATTTTAAAAGAAAACTGGGAGATAGATTTGAGAAATTTGGAAGAAAGAGCGATTAGTCTCCTTCAAATTTTAAGCCCACAGGTTTGTATATTCAAAAGTAAAGAACTTAGAAAAATATTTTGTAATTTTAAATTTCATCACAGGTTGAGTGAACAGCTTTAAATATTAAAAAGTGGAATCAGGATCGAAATGAGGACGAAATAGAGAGCAACGAAAAGGAAATACACGACACAACTGATCACGACGATTGTATTGTAGATGAGCCGGAAAACAAAATAACAGCGAAGGAAGCTGATCAAATTTTTACGAAGGCGTTGGAATCGGCTGAAAGTGAAATGGTGGATCAAAGTGAGATGAAAGTTCTGCAAAGATTAAGAGAAAAGGCAATGCTTAAGCTCGTTGAAACCAGGAAACAACAAAAAAGAATTACAGATTTTTTTAATTAACTACAATAGTAACATACATACCTTGAAAATTACTTTATTTTAAAATAAAATGTTAAATTGAATTTTTGCGATTTAAATTATTTTAATAATAAAATGTGCATTTATACACTAATGGTTACAGTTTTTGTTATGAAAAATGTTTCCTTTCGTCAGATCATAAAGTTTCGATAATATTTTTCAGCACTCGCTAACGTGAACAATCTCTCAAACGTGAACGCCCTTGGTTTTTATTAGTTCACGTTATCGATCGTTCACTATTTAAAAAAAAGGCCAGGAATAGACTTAACGCTAGTGATGATATGCGTGCGGGTATTTCAACGAAGATTCCACGGTTTGCAACAATATTTGAGCAAAAGCAACAACAAAAAAGTCACTAACATAAATTTTATAATTGATTATTTCAGATCACAATTAAGATTTATAAAAATAAAAAACATATGTTATACAGGTTACATACTTGGGAACTTACCCGAGTATAGAAAATATTTAAACCTCAGCTTAGCCCCATAGTAACCAGTTAAGGAAACACGCGCATTTTTTGTTAGTTCATTTCATTTTCACTGAAATTGCATTTCCGTTCTCACAGTAATGGAGACGCGTGTTCAAAAACTTACTAATTTTCAATATTAAGCACAATTGAACTTCGGTGATTCAAATTTAGCGTTTGCGGTGTCCTCACTGATAGGGGAGTGATGTGACGACCGTCTACTTCAAACACTTCACAAAACACTCATTGGTTCGCACAGCTCTTGATCTAAATCATATTGATATCAATTGTAAGTCATACTATCACCTATGTGGTCACAAGTCAATTCTAGTTAAGGACACAGTATCATGGATGCAAGAGCTAAGCTAAAGGAATCAAATATTTTCAGCTAAAAGAAAAATTCTTTGATCCCCCATGGTTCCACCGGATGCAAAAAAATATATACGTTACATGCTTTATATCAAGGATTAGGTCATGGCACACCAGATATAGGGCTCCTGTCTTCTATATTAACATCATTACAAACCTCAGAGTGGAAAGTAACCAGAATCCTTATCACATGTTCCTCAATTGCAAACTTTATGAAAGAAAATCTACAAAACGGTTAATTGATCTATGAACATAACGAGTGATGACATCAGAAAGCAGAGCTTCTGCGGAAAGTCTGAAGAATATAAGTTGTTGTTTGATTTTGCTAAGGAAAACAATAACCTTTAATAACTCAGTAGGCCAATCACTTCCATTTGCAGCAGCTACTTTCTATAGAGACTCCAGAGTATGTTGCACGTTATGTTTTCTTGTAGGCTGGGTTTCTACGTTGCTTTTCATGCTCTATTCGCACGTGCATAAGCGCTAACTAAAATTGTTTCTTGTGAAGAGCCTCACTTATGCTATGGTTGGAAAAATCAGCAGGAATATAAGGCACAACCGGACATCCAGGATAACAGTCATTGAATTTAACTATGGGTAAAGTAGGAATACAATCATCCATGTCGGGAGAAAGCCAAATCAGTTGTGAATTTTCGTAAGCGGAAGAAGTGCGGATAATCCGTATTGACGAGTCAGTGATATGAGAAGGCCTTAATTGTACCATCTGAGCCAGTTTAGGGGGAAAAAACAAGGCTCCATTGACCTATATTGACCAGCAAATCAGGAAGGAAGTCGAAGTTCCTGTGGAAACGTGAGAGGATTATTTACGAAACTGCATATTATAACGAGATATAAACTGAATCACTTACCACTTACAGTTCGCTGCCGTCGTAGGTTTGGATTAACGCTTGTCCTAAATTGTTCATTATTAGTGCCATCAACATTCAAATGTTTATGTGAGTTTTGGCGGATTTTTATGATTCTGATATTTCTGTCAATCACATTAAGGATTACGATCACATATACCCTGAATTATTATTCACAGTAATATTATATTTAATCACATGGTAACGGCTCTGATTACGGGAACATACTATACCTCAAAACTTAAAACTGGCCAAATTTAATATATTAACCTGGAACGATAAACAACTTGTTCAATAAAAGTTATGCCACACTAAATCTGCAGTAAATCAGCAACCATGTGTTCACTAATCACTTATAACTTCGTAAAGCTTCATAAATCTATAAAATAAAACACGAAATACCGGCAATAGTAAACAAGCCAAATGTGAATTCAACAGTTTGCGTTCTACGAAAACAGCTGTTGGGCAAATGGTATTAGATTGTTCCGAAGACTCGAATCTTCTCAAAGGCTTGCACGTGAAAACACTTTTGCGCAAAATTACAATTCCTTACTGTGTTCAGGTAACTGCCAGACATGATTTTCTTCGATAAATTCCCTTCAGCAAACTGGCTCTTATATTCGGAGATGCTATGTGATCACATCAAGTCGAGAAATTTAGTAGAAGGTTATTGAAGTGCAGAGTTGCCAAGTGACTTGAACGAAGTCCCTACAGTCAAATATGTCTCATGTTAATATATTAATGTGAAAAGCTTTTGAAACCAATTTTCTCACAATTTTCCTTATTTTCTCTGTGCCTGACCGCTAAATACTAGAGATGGGTGATATTTCACGTCACGGTGACAAAATCACAGTGACTCTAACTCCCGTGACAGTGACAGTGACACATGGCATGAAACTAGCGTTACTTTGTCACTCCACTTCATTCTTATTTTAATTTCATTTCTTACCTTATCTTCAGCTCCGATCGCACTACAATTTTCCTCTTACACCACCGAATGCAATGTTCCATTCCAGAACCTGTTTTTCCATGTGGAATGGATATTATTTACGCATATATGCACATATTTCTTTTCTAATCTCCCTCGCAAAAACCCTCTGTAGTTGTACCCTCATTACATACAGAGGGTTTTGAAGATAACGCGCCCTTGAGTAGCGTACATATTTCTATCTCTCCTACTCAAGTAACTTGAGTCACGAAATTGGATTTTGTATTAAACTTTCATGATTTTCTGCGCTCCTGTTACTTGAATCTTAGGATTTTCGAAAGAAATATGTTAATAATAGGTTTAAAGGTTTTCTTTTTGTTGCATTTGTGAAAGGCTTCCGTATTTTTATAGATGAAACACAATACTGAATATTTTAAGCATTTTGAGCGTTATTTCTTATTTGAGTAACGAATGATATTTTGTCACTTTGATATTTTAGTAACATATGATATTTTGTCACTACGATATTTTAGTGACGCATGATATTTTGTCACTTTGATATTTTAATGACGCATGATATTTTGTCACTACGATATTTTAGTAACATATGATATTTTGTCACTTTGATATATTAGTAACCTATGATATTTTGTCACTTTGATATTTGAGTGACGTATGATATTTTGTCACTTTGATATTTTAGTAACCAATGATATTTTGTCACTTTGATATTTGAGTGACGTATGATATTTTGTCACTACGATATTTTAGTAACGTATACTACAATATTTTCTATGTGGGAACCTGTTTAAAATATATCAAATATACAAACAAATAATAACATATAACATCATATTTCTTTTCAAGCAACAGGAGCACAGAAGATCATGAAAGTTACAAATATCATACGTTATTCAAGTAACATTGTTACAGAAAATTTCATATGTAACCAAAATAACGTGGTATTGGATATTTCAGCAACGTATGATATTTTGTCACTTTGATACTTCAGTAACGTATGATATTTTGTCACTTTGATATTTGAGTGACGTATGATATTTTGTCACTACAAAATTTATTAACGTATGCGATTTTCTGCGCTCCTGTTACCTGAATCTGCGATTTTCAAAAGAAATGTTTGAAATTCTTATGTTTTTACTATATTTTTGTTTATGGAAGACAATACTGACGGTGTATAATTTAAAAATCCGGAGGCTCATCCCTATTTTACCTAATTTTCCCTAAACTTTTGGCATATTGATTTCCACTGATAAAATATTCAATTATGGAAGCTCCTTCTGGTCATTTAACGAATTTAAGGAAGTCGTTAGATAAGAACGATATTTTATTTCTTCGATTTTCTATTCCTGCTACTCGTTGCGATAACGGTTTCATTTATACGCGGAATGATCCTTTTCAAATGAACCGTTGTCGCAACGAATCGCAGGAAACGGGCCATTCCGCGTATAAATCAGTTTTGCATTGTTTTAAGAAGTTTTTGATAAATCATAAATAAATAAATCTATAGTTATTATTCATAATTACTTAAAAATACTTGTTTATAATAACTATTTAATTCACAACAATGAGGATCAGCTCGCTTTGGAATTGTTTCGAACCCGTAGACAACGGTAAGGATAGAGTTGCGCTTTGCAAGTTATGCAAAGCTAAACTTAGCTACAGAACATCCACCACTAATTTGAAAAAGCATTTGGAGAGGAAGCACCCGGCCGTGCAGTTTCATCCGTTGAAGGCTGCTCATGCATCAAGACATGAGCCATCTTTATCATTCAGTGGGCAACAACAACGGATCGAACCGATCCCTGCAGCTAGCAGCTCTGAACAACATGGTGGAAATGAGCCGCTCCCCGGTCCAAGCAGTATTGGTCAAAGTCAAGAAACCGAACTGCTCCCTGGACCTAGCGGATTTGTCCAACAGCCTATTTCGCGATATTGTTCAAACAAAAAAATGTTGCCAGTGGAAAAGAAAAATATTGACCATGCTTTGATGGGTCTTTTCATATACGACTTTCAACCTTTTTCTATAGTAGAAGACAAAGGCTTTCGTGGATACACCCAAATACTTAATCCTGCGTACAAACTGCCGGATCGAAAGTTATTGGCAAATAATTACTTGCCCGCTCTTTACGAGACTTGCCTTACAACGAAGAAAGAAGAGGTCTCAAAGGCGAAAAGCGTGTGCTTGACCTCAGACATTTGGACCTCCTGTGTCAATGACTCATAAATGGCGGTAACAGCGCATTATGTAGACGATTCCTTTAATTTGCAAGCAGTACTTCTCGAGTGTTCTCATATGCTTGGCAGTCACACCAGCGACAATATTGCACAATCTCTCACTCGAATAATAGACGAATGGAGATTGCGGAATAAAGTCCTCATAGTAGTGACAGACAACGCCAGCAATATGACGAAAGCTGTTCAGAAACTGCAATATAAACATTTTGGCTGTTACGCGCATACCCTAAATTTGATAGTGAAAGGATCCACAAGTGGGGACACAGCGCATCCTTCACTGAGAAGAGTTATTACGAAAGTGAAAGAAATTGTTTCTCACTATAAAAGGAGCGTGAAGGCGACCGAAAAGCTTGTCACATATCAGAGACAGAACAGACCGAATGAAGCCCCAAAGAAACTGCTTCAGGATGTTCCAACAAGATGGAACTCTACGTACAAAATGTTGGAAAGATTTGTAGAGTTAGAAGAAGTGGTCAAAGCTACACTAGCCTTGCTTCAGGAAGAATGGTCGACATTATCCTCAGATGAATGGACCATTTGTAAGCAGCTATGTGTGGTTTTGAAGCCGTTCAACCAACTAACCTGCCAAATGAGTGGGGAAAAATATGTGTTGGGGAGCAAAATAATAATTTTGACCAGGGGTCTCTTAACGGTTCTCGAGAGTATGCTCGCGGATCCGGCTATTGAAGTCAAATTGTTCAATGGTCACATACACGAGGTAATAAGAGATCTGGTTACAAAATTAATTGCTGACGCCCACTGCAGATTCCCAAACCTAGAAGTTAGCAGCACAATCGGAATCGCAACCATGCTTGATCCTCGGTCCAGGCTACAGTTCTTCCAAAGCTCAACCTGCGCCACAACAATTAGGAAGAAGGTGACAGAAATGGTGGCGAACAACATCAGTAAGACATCAAGCTTACCCATACAAATGATGGAAATTGCACCGGAACCTGAAGAAGAAGTTGAGGAATTGGACATTTTTCGAGTGTACATGACTATATCAAATACATCCCAACCTGAAGGTACAGCACTGTCCAAGACGATTCTGGAAATCCAGAGATATTTGGATGTGCCCAACATTGCCCTTAAAGAGAATCCCTTGGAATGGTGGCGGACATTTCAGCATAGCTTCCCGAATATTGCTGACATCGCAAAGAAACATTTGGGTTTTGTGGTCACCTCGGTACCATGCGAAAGACTTTTCTCAAAGGCTGGATATATTTTGAATGACAGAAGGACAAGGCTAGGAGTAAGGAAAGTCCAGCAGATTTTGTTTTTAAACTCTAATTATAAGACATAGTATTTTAATAAATTATAATTAGTATATAATAAGTAGTATTTAGTAATATAATAACATAGTGAATAGTATAATATGTGTAAATAAATGTGTAAAAATATGAAAATATGTATTAAAAATAACAAGAGAAATTTACAACATGTATATTATTAAAGCCCAACCCTTGAATATCATGTTTTTCCCCACACCTAATTTGTATTTGGTTTTAGGTACTAAATTTTTTACACTAAATGATATTCTGTCGCTGTTACAACATGAATGTCACGAAAGTGATTTTGTCACGGTGATTTGTCACTGCTACTTATTTGTCACAGTCAGAACAGTGACTGTTACTTGGAAATCACTTTTTTAGTATTATAATTCGCACAGGAAGGGAAAGTCACAACAGTGACTGTTACTTGGAAATCACTTTTTTCCCCATCTCTACTAAATACTAAGGAACAGACCTACTATCGTTGAACTAATAGCACAGGAAGGGAAAATCAACCGAAAAGTTGAAGCAAAACATGAAAATTTCGTGGGTCCAAAGCATAAAAATGGGTTTAATGCGCTTATGTGTGGTTGCAAGTTCAAAGTTGTAACAAAAGAAGGGGTCGTTATTTTTACATTAAGTGCGGTTTCTTCAAATTTCACTTAATAATGCAACTTTAATAGGCCTGTTCCCGTACGATTTTCATCTAACTACTTTTACTACTATTTTAATGCATTTGAGTAATTTGCGTTCTCGTATAAGAGAAAATAGGGAGAAGTAAGACAGATTTAATCGTGCAAGCACTTCCCCACATTACTACTTTTAACTACAAAAATTTGGTGTAGTAAAAAGTTGGAAAACTGTCAAATACATATATTTGACGTATGACATTTAGTAGTTAAACTAATATTTGACTAATAAATTATTGATTTTTTTATATGTGTGTTAAAATTTTTTATATTTAGTTTATTTTCATGTGTACTCCATATCAAAATTTGACAGTTTTATTGCAAGTTACTACGATTCCGTTCCCGTACTATTTTCCGTTTATTGCTCACACTGTAAATATTTGTAAGAAAATTAGGCGTGTTTTTCAATTACTTGTGCTGAAATCTACTTTTTTATGGTTGCATTCAGAAAATTTCCGATGTCTGTGGTTTTTGTCCAAGTGCGTTTGTAAATTTTGTTAGGTTGCGTTAAAATTGCACGCTCATCTGTCATCGTGTCATATCCTGTTCTCTATGATCTAAGGCTCAAGATAAGATATAATTTTTATTAGCGAGGATTCACATCTGCGAATGGAATCGCGAAATCCAAGAAGGTCATGGTAAGGTGAGTGGAAAAGAGGACTGGCCATTCGACCAGAAATCCTTATCCCGATGTGGATTCCGAGAGTTCCATTTGTGTCACACTCATCATTTTGGTCGTGGATGTTGAACAAGTAACATCTCTTGTTTTTTGAGTTTTAACCATTTTCATGAGTTTAAATCTAGCAGGGAACATTAATTATCTGCTAGAGAATACAACTACATCATAAATGTGAACATTAATGCACTAAATTTTCAAATGTATGAAAATCATAAGACACGTATATATAACTTGACCTCATGAGAACCAAACAAAAATAATATCTTATGATTGTGTTTGTGAATTGTACCGAATTTAGGCTGGCTGGATTCCGCGGTTTCATTCACAGATGTGAACCCTAGGATAGAAGTCAGCAAAATAAAATTGTTTTTGAAAATTATAAGACTGTGTGCTAATCGACGGCACTTTCATGCAACTGACATTTTGATTGGCATTATATCAAAGACACATTTTCGAAAGGTTTTTGTCTCCGAAAATGCCAACTTTATATTGGCACTTTATATTTAAAACGGAAACGTCACATGAATGCAGAAAAAAACGTAAGTATTTTCATATTTTCTTGAAGTTATATAAGTTAATAGGTTTTTTTTCAGTTTTAGAAACAAGCGAAGGTATCAAATGTCAAAAAAGTTCGAACTTCAATTCAAAATGTCGTTCGAAAGGTTATACCGTCGATTAGCAGACAGTCTAAATAAAATAAGGAAATTATAATTTAAGGTGCCTACAGACGATCACATTTCTATGATGTTTCATCATATATATGACGAAATTATATGATGAAGCTGTACAAACGGAATATGACGAAAAATAATGACATATTCCTATGATGTTTCATCATAAATATGTCACATTATATGATCGTGTGGACAGTTCATCATATATATGACGTATTAATATGATGTAGAGTGGCGCCAGTTTTAAATTTTAACTGTTTCTTTTGGAAACAGTATTGGACATCGATATTTCTTTTTTGACGAAACTAAATTATATTTATGCAGGAGGTATTTATTTTGTAAATTAAAAAGGGTGTGGTAATTCGGATTTATATTATTTATAATTTTCAAACGCAATCTTATTTTCATCACTCATTTTACCTGCAATTTGCTCACTTCTATTATTCATGAAATTTGTGTTTGACAACTTCGAACAACACACAATATGAGAAATACATGTTATATTAAATTGTGTCGTGTGTACAGCAAAAATCGTTTTGTCATATTTTTTCATCATGAAAAACTTACATCATATTTTTCGTCATATTTTCAAAACCGTGTGTGTACAGTTCATCATATAATTTGTCATAGATATAATATTACACAAATATTTTATTTTATATTTTATTTATTTTCCTGATCACCATAATCCTTTTTATTTGCAAAGTAATTACATGCTGCATAAATATTATTTAGTTTCGTCACAGACAGAATAAGTGAACCCCAAAACTATTTCCAAAACAAACAGTTAAAATTTAAAATTGCCGCCACTTTTCACCATATATTTTCATCAGAGATTTCCTTTCCATCGAAAATGGAAAAGAAAAATATGACATATTTATATGTCATATATATGATGAACTGTTCACATGATCATATAATATGATATATTTCTATGTCATATATATGATGAATTATCATAGAAATATGTCATATTTTTTTTGTCATTTTCTGGGTGTACAGCTTCGTCATATTTTTTCGTCACATATATGATGAAATATCATAGAAATATGATCGTCTGTAAGCACCTTAAAAATCATCAGTGTAGATTGCTCAAGTTGTTAGTTACGCGTCTGTCCTTTTCAGGTTTTCAATATGCATTATGTTACGTTGAAATAACGTGGTATATCTCCGTAATTCTGGTAATGTTAATTTTGTACACATAAAAATTCATATACAAACAATCTTATCACTAAAACCACAGTTACGTTCTACGTAGCATTAGGTCTGTTCGCGTACTTTTGTAGTAAAATTCAGTATTCTCTCAAATTTTGCTACCCAGAGCGTAACTCTCACAGTGTGAGCAATAAACAGAAAATAGTACGGGAGCCTTAGATCATAGAGAACAGGATATGGCACGATGACAGATGAGCGTATCATTTTAACGCAACCTAACAAAATTTACTACCACACTTGAACGAAATGCATTGACGTCGGAAAATTTCTGTACACGACCATGACACAAGTAGAATTGGACACAAATAATTAAGAAACGCAAATCTATTCTTTTAGAAACATTTATTTATAATTTTTACCTATTTAACATGTTCTTAATTTTAAAATAAACTATTAAAAACTTTCAATATACAATTCTATAAACGTTTTATACTAGTCGTGTTTTATTATGCACAAGATCCATATGGATCACGAACGTAATAGATTTTTTAAATGGATTCCAACAACAACACGTGATCTTGGTAGCACGGATTTGACACGAATTTCACAACCGATGCGTCGTTTACTATGTTCCATATTTTCAAACTTTAAATTTAATTAGAAAACAATGTGCTTTCACTTTGAAACAATAAAAATAATTAAAGAAAATATTGAATTTCACATAGGTAACACATAAAATACTTTCTTCCTCTGAAGCACTTAATTTGAACAATTTTTCCGACAATTCACTTCGTGTTTTTCCTTTATTACTGATATATTTTCTTAAAATGAGAATGTCACTTCACAAGACTGTTGCTATCACTCCAGTGTACTTCACTTTATTTTAATTTCAACAAATTACTAATTTTTTCTAATGAAATACTATAAAATTCATTAAATTTGCCTTTGCTTTGACATTTGATGTTCAATTTATTTACAAACACTAACCCCACCACAGATTTTTATTTGATAAAAACGAGTTCAAGTTCAATTTTCGTACACCAGTTGGCTCCCACGCTAGCTGAAAATGAAAAACGGGTGTGACCCAAGATGAAAAAGGTGCGTGCTTATGCTTTGACAAGCAAATTTATTTTAAATTTTTTGAATTTAAATCTAACGAAACTCAAGAAAAACTATTCAGGGGACCATTGCAGAATACATTACACCTTTTGTAAATAAAAATGTAGCTTAAAAACCTGTAAATTATAAATTGCATTTTTTGATGACATAAAAGAAAATATGCGCCTGAGCTGGTGGGTTGCGTCTAGAAAAGGGTTTCAAGTTCAACATTAACTCGTTGGTACGCTGATGTCACTGCTGTGGCCGTGTATGTATACGGATTTTAGATAAGGTGTCATATCCTGTTCTCTATGATCTAAGGTTTCAAAAGCATTTCACATTAATATATTAACATGAGACTTTTTTGACTGTAGGGACTTCGTTCAAATAACTTGGCAACTCTGCACTTCAATAACCTTCTACTAAATTTCTCGACTTGATGTGATCACATAGCATCTCCGAATATAAGAGCCAGTTTGCTGAAGGGAATTTATCGAAGAAAATCATGTCTGGCAGTTACCTGAACCACAGACAATAACTTACCAGATGTCGCGATCCCATACATGACTGTGTACCCAATTTTTTCTGACGCAGTCATGAAATGACGGATGAAAATGACGCTGCAGGGTATGTGTTTTTGGTGACTGCAACGCTCATTCGGTCTCTAGAGACATTTTTAAATTTTTAGGGAGTAAAAACCTGTTTTGAGCGAAATGGGAACCGGTTTTGAGAGAAATGGGTCATAAAGGTACCTACACACACCACCAAAGGGACTGTTGGCTATGTAGTGGTACATAAATTCGATTTTCGAGAATTCGAATCGCATTTTGTTTCCTTCCACTCCAGCAACAACAACAATCCCATTGTTTTGGTAGAAACACTATTTAGGTTCATTGAACCCGTAGCAGGTGATTTTTAATTCAAAATTACATGTAAATTTATGAATTTTATGTTAAAAAACGTCATTATTTCCCGGACTCAAAAATTAAACAACTTTCTTCCGGTTTTTAGGGGGTTTTTCCGGTAAAAATTTGATTTTTTAACGGTTTTCCGCTCATAGCGGCTAAACTAAGCGTCCTAGAGGGTTCATATGTATGACCGACCCCCATTATTTTTCTATTTTCTACCTTTTATTCATACACTATTTTTCTCTAAACTGAATTTTTTAAGGTGTGCAGACAAAAGTTTAGAAATATGATAAAATTCAAATTTTGCATTTTTAGCATAGATTTAATTAGATAGAGAATTAGATTTAATTTAGATTTTTCCCCGTACCGGCTAAACGAAGCATCCTTGGAGGTTCATATGTATAACCGACCCCCATTATTTTTCTATTTTATAACCTTTTCTAATACATCATTTTGCTCTAAATTAAGATTTTAAAATTATGCAAACAAAAGTTGGGAAATATGATAAAGTTTAGATTTTGAATTTCTAACAGTTTTTTGGTTGCAGTGGCTAAACTAAGCTTCCTAGAGGTCTTATATGTAAGACTGTCTCCCACTATTTTGACATATCCTAACTTTCTTTCATACATCATATTCCTCTATCGTTAGTTTTTAAAGGTGTCTGCATACAAAATTCAAATTTTGAATTTTCAACTGTTTTTTCTCGTAGCGGCTAAACTAAGCTTCCTAGGGGGCTAATATGTATCCTTGAATCCCATTATTTTATCATTTCATATCTTTTTGCTATGTATCATATTTCTCTAAATCGTGTTTTTAAAGGTATGTCCATAGAAAAGTTAGGGAATATGATAAAATTCTGATTTTTCCGCGTTTTCCGGAAGTATTCGTGGAAGTAAATCTCGCTTTTTCTGGAAATATCCATAAAATTTGCAATTTCCAACGGTTTTTGATATAAAATTTGCATATTTTCTTATCAAATTTACCAAAAACACTAATACACACAAAAATTTCCGTTTTCTGTACCAAAAACAGAAATTTTTGAGTGTATTTTCGTGTACGTGAGTAAATTTTACTCACCAGTTGTACACATACACATGATTTTTGTTTGTGTTATTTGTGTTGAAAATTTCAGAAAATCCAAAAATCTATTTGCTCCGCGAAAATTTCTTTCAGCCCCCTTTCCCCTTATTGCGATGACCCTGTGCCTTAATAACAATGAAACACCAGCTACAAGAAAAATTCGCTCTCAGAGCGCATTGTCTGTCCTTCAGACGTTGCAGTCGTTCCAAAGCACATACGTTCCATGCGTCATTTGTCTGCCCTTACGTGTCTGCTGTTGCAAAAAATTGGGTACGAAGCCATCTATGGGATCGCGACATCTGGATAGTTATTGTCTGTGCCTGAACACAGTAAGGAATTGTAATTTTGCGCAAAAGTGTTTTCACGTGCAAGCCTTTGAGAAGATTCGAGTCTTCGGAACAATCTAATACCATTTGCCCAACAGCTGTTTTCGTAGAACGCAAACTGTTGAATTCACATTTGGCTTGTTTACTATTGCCGGTATTTCGTGTTTTATTTTATAGATTTATGAAGCTTTACGAAGTTATAAGTGATTAGTGAACACATGGTTGCTGATTTACTGCAGATTTAGTGTGGCATAACTTTTATTGAACAAGTTGTTTATCGTTCCAGGTTAATATATTAAATTTGGCCAGTTTTAAGTTTTGAGGTATAGTATGTTCCCGTAATCAGAGCCGTTACCATGTGATTAAATATAATATTACTGTGAATAATAATTCAGGGTATATGTGATCGTAATCCTTAATGTGATTGACAGAAATATCAGAATCATAAAAATCCGCCAAAACTCACATAAACATTTGAATGTTGATGGCACTAATAATGAACAATTTAGGACAAGCGTTAATCCAAACCTACGACGGCAGCGAACTGTAAGTGGTAAGTGATTCAGTTTATATCTCGTTATAATATGCAGTTTCGTAAATAATCCTCTCACGTTTCCACAGGAACTTCGACTTCCTTCCTGATTTGCTGGTCAATATAGGTCAATGGAGCCTTGTTTTTTCCCCCTAAACTGGCTCAGATGGTACAATTAAGGCCTTCTCATATCACTGACTCGTCAATACGGATTATCCGCACTTCTTCCGCTTACGAAAATTCACAACTGATTTGGCTTTCTCCCGACATGGATGATTGTATTCCTACTTTACCCATAGTTAAATTCAATGACTGTTATCCTGGATGTCCGGTTGTGCCTTATATTCCTGCTGATTTTTCCAACCATAGCATAAGTGAGGCTCTTCACAAGAAACAATTTTAGTTAGCGCTTATGCACGTGCGAATAGAGCATGAAAAGCAACGTAGAAACCCAGCCTACAAGAAAACATAACGTGCAACATACTCTGGAGTCTCTATAGAAAGTAGCTGCTGCAAATGGAAGTGATTGGCCTACTGAGTTATTAAAGGTTATTGTTTTCCTTAGCAAAATCAAACAACAACTTATATTCTTCAGACTTTCCGCAGAAGCTCTGCTTTCTGATGTCATCACTCGTTATGTTCATAGATCAATTAACCGTTTTGTAGATTTTCTTTCATAAAGTTTGCAATTGAGGAACATGTGATAAGGATTCTGGTTACTTTCCACTCTGAGGTTTGTAATGATGTTAATATAGAAGACAGGAGCCCTATATCTGGTGTGCCATGACCTAATCCTTGATATAAAGCATGTAACGTATATATTTTTTTGCATCCGGTGGAACCATGGGGGATCAAAGAATTTTTCTTTTAGCTGAAAATATTTGATTCCTTTAGCTTAGCTCTTGCATCCATGATACTGTGTCCTTAACTAGAATTGACTTGTGACCACATAGGTGATAGTATGACTTACAATTGATATCAATATGATTTAGATCAAGAGCTGTGCGAACCAATGAGTGTTTTGTGAAGTGTTTGAAGTAGACGGTCGTCATATCACTCCCCTATCAGTGAGTGAGCAAACGCTAAATTTGAAAGCATAGTTTCATAGTTGAAATGCAAAAAACGACCCAATTTATTATTACTAGTAAAATCTTGTAATTCATTGAGAACATAAACCGGCTTCAGTCTATCAATAGAAATCGTCATTGGATTACCTTTTATATTTACTAAAAAATTTTAGATATCCGACGAATAACTTCATAGGAGCCATCATAAGACATTTGTAACGAGGTTTTGATTCGATCATTGCAAACGAAAACATGGTTGGTAGTTTCTAAATCCTTGAATATAAAAATTTTGTGTTTGGAATGTCTTGTGACCAAACTGGGTTGAATTTTTTTGAAAGTGCCACGCAGTTCTTTAATAAATGTCGAAGGATAATTCTTCGTTTCGGTATTTGGGGAAAGAAATTCTCCCGGTTGTTCTGAGATCTTCCTTCAAAGCTGCTCTAATTCCTAGAAAAACTAAAGGAAGGATGCTTGTCCATTTATTGGCTTCATGGCACCGTAGCTTCCTCGTTTCATTATTCCATTCGATTGAGAATGATGTGAAAATGTTTTTAAATGTTCGAACACATGAGATGATATAAAGATTTGAAAGGCTCCAGGCCAACGAGTGAACCTGTCAATGCATGTTAGGTGTGACACGACGATTGATTTTTTACATTGAATGCAATCTTTAACCCATTCAATGCAATCTTCTCTGATTGATGGCCAGACAAAACGTTAATAATTTTGTAAATAATTTTGTTGTGCTTCTAGTTCCAGGATGTGAGAAATTGTGGATTAAGTTAAAAATTTTTCTTCTTAACGGTTTCGGGACAAATGGTCGTACGAATGGCAAAACCATCACATTTGTCACAATATGTACATTTGTCACCAATACCAATACATTTTAATGAATGTTCCAGGAATGATTAATTACTTGAAAATTAATGAACTTTCCTGGTTGTCAATAAATTGAAGCATTTCGACATCAGATTCTAGGGAGTGTATAGTAGGCACGCAGCCAAGGCCGAATAATAGACAAGTTGTGACGACTTGCATGATTGATTTACCCATTCAATGCAGATTAGTGCATCCGCTACTACATTTTTCTTCTTTCACTGATAAGAAGTCACTCATAGGGTTTGGTAAACTTATTAGACAAAGAGCCAGGTGCGGGAAAATTATCGTTTTTTCGTAAACTCAAAGCCGCAATTTTCTGTTTCAGGTTTTTCACTGTATACCAAATTTGAATAGGACAAAAACACGACAATGAACACTATGAACATAAAATGTCTTTAGTAACTGTCAATTATAACGTTTTGTTGCTAATAAGTACCCACATATCTGCTGTTGCATGCATGCAATCAAATAGTATCACAATTAAACTAAAAAATAACCTTGCATTTGGTTCGAAAGTTTATGTATGCATGTCAGGCAAGTATGTATCTAGTTGTCTTTAGTTTTAATATGGAATCTAGATTTTAATTTGTTATTTCTCTTCGTAGTTTGCTTTAAATGAAGTTCGTTGACAAGAACAGTTGCTCACATGATTAAGTGGATCCAAATATCGTGAGAACACCAAATACCATATTTTTCAATTGGTCATGTGAAGCTTTTTTTTCTAACTTTTATAAACTAGTATTCAAATTCTTAAAGACGTGGATTCGAAATGACCCGATATTGATACCGAATGGCGAACAATTTAGTTCCATGCTATTTGCCAATAATGAGATATCAACGAAAGCTGAGGTAGCCTTATTTGCTTTAAATTACTCGAATCGGTAAGCAAAATCATTTTTCATTGTGTCTCTCTGATAAAATTATGGCTTTCGTTGGTGTGTAGTCATATATACACTAGAGCAGTGGTTCTTAACCTTTTTAGCTACCGACTCCCCAAAAATTTTCAAACAATATTCTTGCACCCCTTACCCAAATTTATTGAATTAAATAAATCAAGAAAAAAACATTATGCATAACATATGTTTTATTAAACATTTTTGTTTTTTGGCTGAGCAATTAATATCTCTATTGAGATTATTTTGCGAAGTAAATATTACTTTATACTATTATTCTCTTTTGTACAAACTGTTATTTTGTAATGCACTTATATACTTTTGATTTAATTTATACTTATAGTTTAATTATTTTGAACTTTTTATATTTGCCTCTCTAGGAACTGTATATTAATTAAGCTAGTGCTTAAGTACTTTTGCTTCTTTATAGTTGTGAGTACTTTTTATTACCCACTACCCTTTAATCTGTCATTATTGTGCGTAAGTCTGAGCAAGTCTGGTTTGGTTGTGGTGTTTGTCTTTTAATTTCTAGTGATATGTTAGGATGCTCGTCTTTTGTTTTATTAGCCTTAGTGCTTTGTCTTTATTGTATTTGTCTATGGTTTCTATTCTTACATAGATCTTTGTGAAAGTCCGTGTTCCTAATGTACCACGGTATCTTGAGAATTCGTCGTATTGCTGTTACGTTCTGATAAATAAATATAAATAATAAATAAAAGACAAATGTTTGATGTTGAATGACTCGTTTAATGTATCTCTTTCTGTGGTTGAAGCTCAACTGCAATGACAGTTTTTATGTCACTTGCACAAATAAGGTTGCGTTCACAATATCATTACACGCTTTTTTCTTTAAACAAAAATATAAAAGAAACTTAAATAACTAAATAAAATTCAGATGGACAAGGCTACCAGCCATACCTTTGTGGTGTTCTAACAGTACGACCACTACGTGTTCTATAAGTACCCCGAAGCTCTGGCTGAATATTCACTTCGTTCTCACTTCCCGAGCTTACTTCTGCATCATTACTTTCAGTGGTGTAATATTCTGATGACGAGTTATGTTCCACGTTGACTGAACGATCCGATTCATCCGCAATGACATTATCAATGCGATCGTCTATGATCTGATTATTAACGGTATTGTCATGATCCACAATTTCATGTACCGGTTCTATTATCTGAATTTCTGGCACGTTATCTAAATGCCCTGATTTAACATTTTCTTCGAATAGCAAATCGCTTGCATTAAAATCATTATTTATTGTTTTGACTATGAATCCTCGATTACGTCTACAATGATTTTGAAACGAATCTTGCATAATACACGAACGATCACCAAGTTACCCAAACTCCATGACGGCAAAGACTACATTTCGATCATAGTAGTATTTTTGCTTTTCTTTTTTCTTTGAAATTTGTTCCTGAATTGTCTCCTCATTCATGTTGTCTCTGACAAGTAACCGTTTCGATACGGGCAATTTTGTTTTCATTAATCTGCCAAAAAAAACTCCGAAGGAATTAAGTTAAATCTTGCCACTGGTGTAGTATTATGTTCCAAAAGTCTGTACTGAAACTGGTCTACCTCATTCACTTCATAGCAACGCTTCAAAATGTTCTTTGCAATTGCTTCTCCTTTCTCAGTCAGACCGTTTCTTTGTGAATATCTAGGGCTAGAATATTTAAACTGAATGTTAAACTCGGTAAAAATCGTTTAAAGCACGGTATTCTGGCCAACTATTACTAATGTAATCATATCCACGTTTTAGATTTTCATTCCATTTTAACAACTGTTTGTAATAGTCATAGTTGTCTTTTGAATCATGTAAATAATCATGCAAAATCATGTAAAATAATAATGAAACGAATTTTTTACACACTGTCACTGTCACACTGTTTCTGTTTGGCTTGATGCCGATGCCGTTGGGCACCTGTGAGTTTAATTGATTCTTTTTTTTAAAACTGTACCCTGTTGAGCAAAATTGATGATAAGTGATGAGCTGATAACGTTCAATATTAAAAATTAAATTTTTGGTAGCACGTCTTCTTCGTATCGTAGTCCGAATTCGACTGTTTTTTATATATGTAATTTACATTTTTCGAAATATTTTAGAAGCCCATTACAATTTCCCGTTGTCGGGTTGCTATCACAGTGTCTTTAAGAGGCGATTGATATCTGAGTTTTTCCAGTTGCTTAATTAGCCAAATTCTGTTGTAATCTAATAGATGCCAAACTTTGCCAAAACATATGATTCAGTTCCTGGTTATCATATCCGCATGAGCATGAAGGGGTAACTACTGCTTTGATTTTAATTAGAGAGGCTGCTAGACTATAATGCGCTGATCTGCACCTGTTGATAGTAGACACGACTTACCTTTCAAGATTCTTAGTCTTAAACCAAGGGTTTCTTTTTCTATTGAAATAATATTTTCAGTAATCCTTTTTTTTCATCTTCTAGTATCTATATATAAATAGGCGACACGTTTTGTTGTTATCCCTTTGTAAGGATATTATAAATTGCATATTGTTAGGAACTAAAAATTAAATTGTTATATGGAATAATTGTTAGAATGCTGTTAGTAAGAAAAACACCTGAATTTAATTGCAGCTAGTAAGTTGCCTACTTTTAGGGTATTTGTATTAATTTTTGATAAGATAGCATAATTAGTTAGAATTAGGTCAATCATATATTGTATGCCAATTTGCAGATATGCAAAGGCAATGAATTAATATTTAAATAATAATATCCAAACACTACACCTTTTACTGGAAACCAGGTGGACTTACGCGGATAAAAATTATACCATTCGAAAGATCAGTTTTTCCTCTATGTGCATCACTTAATTTTTTTTCTTAAATTTAATTATAAACTATGTAGTTTAAGCACACGTATAGCGTAGATAATGCTTTTGGGAAGAATGTTTGTGTGGTACTGTTTTGCCACAGACAATAACTTACCAGATGTCGCGATCCCATACATGACTGTGTACCCAATTTTTTCTGACGCAGTCATGAAATGACGGATGGAAAAAACGCTGCAGGGTATGTGTTTTTGGTGACTGCAACGTTCATTCGGTCTCTAGAGACATTTTTAAATTTTTAGGGAGTAAAAACCGGTTTTGAGCGAAATGGGAACCGGTTTTGAGAGAAATGGGTCATAAAGGTACCTACACACACCACCAAAGGGACTGTTGGCTATGTAGTGGTACATAAATTCGATTTTGGAGAATTCGAATCGAATTTTGTTTCCTTCCACTCCAGCAACAACAACAATCCCTTTGCTTTGGTAGAAACACTATTTTGGTTCATTGAACCCGTAGCAGGTGATTTTTAATTCAAAATTACATGTAAATTGATGAATTTTATGTTAAAAAACGTCATTATTTCCCGGAATCAAAAATTTAACAACTTTCTTCCGGTTTTTAGGGGGTTTTTCCTTTAAAAATTTGATTTTTTAACGGTTTTCCGCTGATAGCGGCTAAACTAAGCGCCCTAGGGGGTTCATATGTATGACCGACCCCCATTATTTTTGTATTTTTAAACGATTGTTCATACATCATTTTGCTCTAAATTAAGTTTTTAAAAATATGCAAACAAAAGTTTGGAAATTTGATAAAGTTCAGATTTTGAATTTGTAACAGTTTTGTCAACATAGCGGCTTAACTATGGATCTTAGGGGTCTCATCTGCATGACCAACCCCCATTATTTTGTCGTTTTCTATTTTTGTACCATACATCATATTCCTCTATCTTAAGTTTTTAAATGTGTCTGCATACAAAATTCAAATTTTGAATTTTCAACTGTTTTTTCTCGTAGTGGCTAAACTAAGCTTCCTAGGGGGCTAATATGTATGCTTGAATCCCATTATTTTATCATTTCCTATTTTTTTGCTATGTATCATATTTCTGTAAATTATGTTTTTAAAGGTATGTCCATAGAAAAGTTAGGGAATTCTGATTCTGATTTTTCCGCGTTTTCCGGAAGTATTCGTGGAAGTAAATCTCGCTTTTTCTGGAAATATCCATAAAATGTGCAATTTCCAACGGTTTTTGATATAAAATTTGCATATTTTCTTATCAAATTTACCAAAAACACTAATACACAAAAATTACCGTTTGCTGTACCAAAAACAGAAATTTTTGTGTGTATTTTCGTGTACATGAGTAAATTTTACTCACCAATTGTACACATACACATGATTTTTGTTTGTGTTATTTTTGTTTAAAATTTCAGAAAATCCAAAAATCTATTTGCTCCGCGAAAATTTCTTTCAGCCCCCTTTCCCCTTATTGCGATGACCCTTTGCCATAATAACAATGAAACACCAGCTACAAGAAAAATTCGCTCTCAGAGCGCATTGTCTGTCCTTCAGACGTTGCAGTCGTTCCAAAGCACATACGTTCCATGCGTCATTTGTCTGCTCTTACGTGCCTGCTGTTGCAAAAAATTGGGTACGAAGCCATCTATGGGATCGCGACATCTGGATAGTTATTGTCTGTGGTTTTGCTTTTTGCCTGCAAATATGCAATTGTATGATTATTTTTGGTTTGTGCCCCTATATATGACATGCACCTACTAAATTAGTCAAAAATGAAACCAAATGGAACAATCTTCTTCTGGGGACACAAACCAAAATAATTAACATATAATTGCATTCCTCTACGAAAAAATCAAAATATAGAACATACGATTGTCTGTCAACATACTTGTAGAATGGTTGACTCCTTTTTTTAATGTTTTTTTGCGTGTAAGGAAAGGATAAATTTATCTCCACTCTACACAATGTACTTACGGTATTTTTTGATTTTCGGCTTCTAACAATATCGTCAGTAAAAATCAAAAGGATGATAATAAAGAAATTACTGTGTCTTTTTAATATTTAATTTTTATTACATAGGTTTAACTTGTCGAATTCTACTATTTTACATGTCCATTTAGCACGAATGTTGCTCACTTCTTTCACTTCGGTATTTACTCCCATTTACAGGCGAATGCTTTACTTTATAATTCTTTAAGTTATAAATTCCATATGGTTTGTACATTACTTGATTATAATTAATATAATTATTGCAGATTAACCTAAATCTGTAGCTTCTCCAATAACTTTAAAAAAAAATGGCCGACCTAATGCGAGTCACCCTGATGATTAATTTCTTTTTTTTTCTTTTTAACCATCGCGCGTCTTCCTTAAGTCTACGAAAGAGTAACTTGCGGCGTGGTTGAGAATAGCTGTTGTTTCGTGTGTTGTTCGATTTTTATGGCGGCAATTTTAATTTCCTATTTTTATTTATAAAAGGGCTGCTACATACTCATTTAACTGTTATGAATTTTCCCTCTTTTGGGGAATCGTGGGTGACCAAGGGCATTAAAATTCAATGTGTCTCTGTTACTTGTACATTTATTTATTAACTCTTATACATAAATTACTTTTGGTTTCCATTCCTTGCCAACATCTTCTTCTGCTTCAACTTCTGGTTTCTGTAGTTGCGCCGGTCCTGCTTCAACTGGTCAGTCTTTCTGCTAGCGGCTATGCGCGCCTCCTTGTTAGGGGATAGAACCCAGCTCCTGATAGCCTCTTTGATTTCTCGACGGAATCGAGCCTCTACGCCTGTCTTCTCCTTCTTTTGTGGTTGTCCTGGAGTCTCGATGAATTGACGGGGCGCTGGATTTCGCCGTGGATACTCGTCCAGCGATATTGGACGCGGACCAGCCCGGGGATCTTTGAGTGCCTCTTCCAGTCCAATCTCCTTCTTTCAGACTTGTTCGGTTATACTCTAGTGACTTGGTGTCGCGTTAGCTACCCCTTTTTCAGATATTATTTTTGCGTATTATTAGGGAAGTAGTTTGGTTATTGATCGATTAATAACGGATTGTGATATTATTAAATTACTCTATTATTATTATATTGTTATATGTAAGTGTTTATTTTTATCACGATATTTTTGTATTAATTTTATTTACTTATTAGTTTGACGTATTATTGCTTTGATTTAAGTGATTGTTATTTAAACGTATTAAATTCGCCCTCCAGCCCAGGAGCCGGTTTGAGCACAAGGTGTTAGGTCGGAAACCTGTCCACCGATTTGTTATGATTTATTTTTACTTGATGCTTCCCACAAGTCTTAAGGGGCCTACGGCGTTCTCAGGGGTCTTCCGGGGTCTTCAGAGTCTTCTGTGTCTTTGGGAGTCTTCGGCGTCTTCGGCGTCTTCAGAGGTCTTCTCGTCTTCTGTGTCTTCGGGATCTTCGGCGTCTTAGGTGTCCTCGGTGGTCGTCACGTCTTCGGTGTCTTCTCCTTCTGGTGATATAAGTAGCGTCTTCCTCAGATCGGGCTCCAGAACTGACTCCTTCTGTATTTCCGGTCGGTTTTTATATTATTTTTCTGCTGAATGAGCAGCCGATGACCCGCCAATATTGCCTAGATCAGCGTCTGGTTGATCGTCCATCTACTGTCAGGTCATATTCTTTGTTTAATTGGCCGTTTATGCCATTCACCTGTAACTTGCGCCTTCCAATGCATATTTCGTGTCATTTACCTGCATTCCAATGTTCCTACATGCCATTCTCCCGTAGGTTGCACATTCCATTCCATATTTCGTGTCATTTCCCTCGGTCACAATGGAATGTACATTTCTAGGCACTTGTCTTCACCTGTAATCAAAACATTTGTAATCGACCAAGTCATTTGGTCCGGGTCCGATTACAGTTGTTGCCCGAACGTTCAACCTGTGGAGTCAGCAATTTATGTTGACTGGGCGTAAGTGTTGGTGCGCTTCTCCTGTTCTGGCCATTCTGCCGAGTCAGCATATTTTGTTGATGTGGCGCGAGTGGTGGCGTACTTGTTTATCGCTCGCGAGCGGCTCGGGTTACTTGTTGGGGTAGGTAAGTTTTTTTTACGTTTTCTGTGTTTGTTTATTTTGACTTGAATGAATTTGTTTGTTGAGGTTGGTCAAGGTCATTCAGAATAGATCTGAGGTATTTTGGGCTATACTGGGCGTATTTTCGGGGTGAATTGGGTGTTTTGGGAATATTTGGGACTATTGGGGTGTATCTAAACCCATTCAGGAATGGTCAGAGACATTTAGGAACACTCAGTGTGTTGGAGTTGTTTGGAGATATTTGCGAGTATTCGGGAACAGGGGGGGATTTCTTGTATCTCAACATAACATTATCATTGGTATGGGCAATTAAGGTACAAGAGAAAATAATATGTAAAAATCAAAAAACAAAATACTAAATTGTTAATAACTCCAATATAGTTAGGGTTTTAAGTCTGCAAATAGCAATTAAAATGCAATCAAGAATATTGTCGATGGATTCTTCGTGGACATTTTTCAAATACAGTGAAAACCGCATAAGCCGAAACTGAGGGGACTGAAAAATGTTTTCGTGTTAAAGAATATTACAAAATAACATACATATATTCAACAAAAGGTCCTACTCAATTTTATGTCCTACTCAATTTTAAGTCCTACTTAATTTCATGTTCTACTCAATTTTGAGTCTTGCTCAATTGTAGGTTCTACCCAATTTTAAGTCCTACTTAATTTTTTGCCTTACTCAATTTCAAGTACTACTCAATTTCATGTACTGCTCAATATTTCGAGTTCTACTCAATTTTAAGTCTTACTCAATTTCAAGTTCTACTCAATTTTAAGTCGTCAACAAATTGATCCATGTCGTCCATTCTGTTATTCATTTCCCCATTGGTATTGCATTGATACCATTCGGTCCGGCATATTGTTGGCTACTGAGAGGTTGTTTCCTTCTATTTTGTCCGTTTATTTCTAGGCAGGCAAGGACTTAATCTCGTCTACGCGACTGGTGCTTCCCATATGTTGTTCATTCCCTGAAGGGACATCCTTTCGTGTTAACCGACATTTAGGCGTGTTTGTACGATAGGCGGAATGTTAGCAAAATTTGATTTTTGAACACGGTTAATTCAAATTGAAAATTTTCTATTAAACGCTGCCAACTTCTAGTTCGCTGTTATAGTGTTCTTCCCAAATCCTTCCATTGAAATATTTAATTCGTTCACGTGCGTGAATATGTCTGCCAAATACGCTAGCTGAATTTTAGTCTTCCTTTTGCTGAATTCATCAGCTAAAGTACTGCCTTGATTACTATGAAACTGGATAATTTCGCTTCGTTATCCGTACACATGTTTTAGCATACGTCCACGCGATAGCCACCTTACTTCTGTGTGAAATAGAAGGACAGTATGCTCGGTGCCATGTTGTTCGCATAAAACACGAAAGAAACGATGATGTAAACCTTAACCTCTGATGAAGTTTACAACTTTGACTGAAGATAATAATGTTTTCTATAGTTTTCTAGGCAGCGTTCTTGCGGCTAGCGCATGTCGTGAGGAACTTCCTTTTTTACGTACGTTACAAACCCAGAATTTTTGCCTAACATGGAAGGGTATCCCGTATTGTGAAAAAAGTCTTTGATTTTATTGAATATATCAATTAAATGGTTTTTTATAAATGGTTCACAAAACCAAAATTCTTCAACAATATCTCTTACACTTATTATTTATTATTACTACTATTTAACTCTGGGTCAGGGCCTTTGCAGAGGACCCTTGGGCACTGCGACCTGAAGATCTTTTGTACCATCCCCTATGTTATTTATTGCGTTACGTCAGGGGTTATTTATTTCCAGCCCTTTGAAGTACGCGATTAATGATATAGGATCAAGGTTTTTAAGATCCTCGTAACTTGGTGCTTCTCTGCCGATTGATCTTGATCTTTCTTTTGATAGCATTTTACATTCTATCAGAAGATGATGTACAGATTATTTGCTCTCGTTGCAGAATCTGCAGGAATCATTTTCCACCTTGCCCATCTTTTTAAGATGATCGTTGACATGATGGTGACCCGTGGTGATTCCTACCAACTGTCTATGGTCATTTCTGTTGAGACGAAGAAGTTTGTTCTCCTCACGATACTGCCAGTTCAGCAGATGCTTGGCCTGCCTGGCCTGTTGAGCGTTATGGCAGTGTGAGGATTTCAGCTTGTATTCCCATGTTTCTTTTTCCGCTTTGATATGCTTTTTTGAGTACCCGCAGAAAGGTTCTGGATCTATTGGTGGTTCCTTTGCGCCATTTTTAGACAATATATTGGCTTCTTCATTGTCTGGTATGCCTAGGTGCCCTGGGATCCAGATGAGGCAAAGCGTGTTGTCTCTTCCCAGTTCCAGGCATTCGTGGGATTCCTTGACCAGCTTGGACTTCTTTGTGACGTTTGCTACCGCTTTTATCGCGGCTTTGCTGTCACTGGCTATGAATAACCTTGCCCCCTTGTATTTCCATTATTGCCATTATTTCGGCTTGGAAGACGGTGCATCTGTGTCCCAGCGACCTAGCGATCCTTGTGGAGGGTCCCCAGATCCCCAGGCCCGACACGCCGTCCCTCACCGAGCCGTCTGTATACCAGGCTAGCGCACCCTTCTCCTTCTCAACGGGTAGAGGGGATTTCAGCCATTCGTTTTTATCCGGCACTTTTGTTGAGTAGTTACCTCCGAAGGTCACCTTCCAGTCAATGTCGTCTGTAGGTACTTCCTTCAGATGTGGTAATTGCTTCAGGATACTGAGATGTTCTGACCTTCCTGTGTCATTACATCGTGTTTTATGGGTTCTCAGGACTTCTGCTAATGCCATTCGCCTTACATGCAGGTGTAGAGGCGTTAGATTCACAATGACTTCTAGAGCTGCCGTAGGCGTAGTCCGCATTGCTCCCGTGATCCCCATACAGGCTATCCTGTAATTGGATTTTCGTGAGTACTTTTTGAGTTGTACTCTGTTCCGTTTTCTTCCACCAAATGGAAGAAGCATAAGTGATCGCCGGTCTAACGATTGTGGTATATGACCAGTAAGTCATATTAGGTTTCAGTCCCCATGTCTTTCCTAGCAGTTGCCTACATATGTGAAGACTTATCAGGGCTTTGTCCCTTATGTGGCTAAGATGCCTATTCCAATTCAGCTTCTGATCCATGTAAACGTCCAGATATTTTTCCTCATTGGAAATGTGCAAATGTTCACCCCCCATGGAAATTGGTTTCTCTTTTTGGAGAATGAAACGATCACAGTTTTTTGCGGGTTGACTCCCAAACCTTTGCTATTGCACCACCGGATGACCTGCCCGAGAGCTGTTCCCATTAGCTCCGTTAGGGTGCCTAGGTGTTAACCAGAGATTATTATAAATATGTCGTCCGCGTAGCCTATGACGACATAGCCCATCTCCGTTAGTTTGCGCAGGAGTTCATCAACCATAATAGACCATAATAAGGGGGATATTACCCCTCCTTGGGGGCAGCCCCTTCCCGCTATTACAATTCTAGATGCTACTCCTAGTTCCGCTGTTATTTCCCTGCACTTGAGAATGGATTTTATCCAGCCAATAGTAGTGGGATCTATATCTTTCTGTTTTGATGCCTCATCAATGGCCTCAAAAGAGGTGTTGTTGAAGGCCTCTTGGACATCCAGAAACGCACAGAGTGCAATCTCCTTGTATTCCAGGGCTTTTTCTATTCTGCCCGTGAGATCACTTAGGGCGTCAATTGTCGTTATGCCTTTTTGGTAGGCATTGGCTTTTGTGTAGAGGGTTCCTTTTAAGCCTCCCCTCACTTAGGTGGAGATAAAGTATCTTTTCCATGCTCTTGAGGAAGAATGATGAAACACTAATGGGTCTGTAAGACTTTGGCTTTTCGGTGGGTTTCCCCGCCTTTGGAATAAAGACCACATTGGTCTTCCTCCATGAGACTGGAATCCACCTCATCGCATGGCTAGCCCTAAATATCTCCACTACTTGGTGTTCTATATGATCTAAACATTTTTGGATTATTATAGGCATAATTCCATCCCCACCTGGGGCCTTGTATGGTTGGAAGCTTTTTATCGCACACCTTACCTTGTCCCTTGTGAAGATTTTCTTGGAGAGTTTGATTGCTCTTGTGATACCTTCGTATCGTGGGTATTCCCCGTGGTTGTTTGGTGGGACGCTGCAGCCAGGAAAGTGAGTACCAAGAGCAGTTCTAGAGTCTCGTCCTCGTCCGCAGTGTACCCTCCATCTTCTTTTTGCAGTAGTCCTAAGCCTGAAGCGTATTCTTTCTTTAATATTCTTTGGATTCATGCAGCACTAGGTAGGGTTTGAATCCCTTCACACATGCTTTTCCTTGAGTTCCTTTTGGATTCTCGTAGGATCTTGTTATAATTTGTAAGGGCTGTACGGTATTCGTCCCATTCGCCCTTTTTCTTTGCTCTATTGAACAGTCTTCTAGTTTCTCTCCTGAGTCTGTCCAGCCTCATTCCGCCAGGGCACATTCCTGTTGACTGCCCTTTGTTTCGTGGGACAGCTGGACTCCAAGGCGTCAATAAGAAGACTTGTTAGGTCGTCGGACGGTTTATTCAGGTCCTTTATGGTTTCGATGCGCTCGTCCTTTGGGTCACAGACCCCTGAACATACTTGCTGTTCGAATTCGAACCAATCCGTCTTTTGGATTATTCTTTTCTTTTCTATCTGGATGTTCTCAGCCTTAAATGTAAACCGTATGTAGCTATGATCAGACATTGAGGCTTGATTTGATACCCTCCAGTTAGAGATTTTTGTTGCAGTGAAGGCATTTGCTAAGGTTATGTCTAAAACCTCCTACCTTATTTTGTTGGTAAAGGTAGGTGTGTTGCCCTTATTGAGTATCTGCAAGTTGTTGCGGGTAATGTACTCATATAGGTCCTCCCCTCTTGCATTTGTGTTTGTGCTTCCCCACGTAATGTGATGTGTATTGGCATCACTGCCCATTAGGAAGTTCAAATTTTTGGCCTTGCTGTATGCAATGAGTTGGCTTACTTCTTCCGGGGGAGCTGACTTGTCCTCCCCTGGAAAGTACGCCGAAGCGCAAATAAGTTGTTTTGCACGCGCTTCTTCCTTCAAGTGCACTGCTACTAGATCCCTTTTAACGAATTGTGTTACGGCCATGAATCTCACATTATTTCCGAGGATTATTGCCACTTTGGGCTTTTCCCCATTGGCACAGTGTATGATCTTCCCCGTACTACTAGGTATGCCTCTAATGCGTCCCTTGTAGTAGTTTGGCTCTTGCAGCAGTCCCATGTCGACTCTATCTTTCTCCATTACCGCTCCAAGAACGCTCATAGCCGCTTTGGATCTGTGAAGTTTGATTTGGGCAAATTTAGTCCCCTTTATCATCTTCTTTCCTTTTCCGTTTTTCGTCGGATCCATCTGGGTGTGGGTGTTTCTGGGCCGATCGCAGGCCCTTGAATCAGCCTCTTCCGCAGATGGAATCATTTTTACCTTTCTTGAGGAATTGGCTGTGAAACCTTCTGGGTTTCCCCGTCAGTCTCCATAGCCTCTTCCCCACCGGAATAGTTTTCTGGTTTATCGATTGATTTTTCGATTGCAGGCGCTGCTGAATCCGCCTTGTCCACCAGAGGATTTTTCTTTAAGTTCAGCTTCATTTAGCCAAACTTAAAGCAGGTGTAGAGGTTGTTCTTTCTCAGGGTAGCCTCCGAAGTGGGGTCTATCGAGAAGGTGGGTAAGGCTGCCGTCTTTTCCTCCGGCCTTCTCAGAACCTTCCAGCTCTCAGTGTTGAGGTCATTTTGGGAACGTATGTATTCCAATATGTCCTCATTTGCTTCTTGATGGCTATCTTTGAAGTAGCCTGTTGCGATCACTGGGCGTGGCAGTTCCCTTTCTCCCAGTGTCGTCAGGTTCGCCCCTGAAAGGTCTGTAACTGGCCTTCGTCAAGGTCCCACAGCCCCTATCGGAGGATCTCTTCCCCTTACATATCGTACAAACACCATCAGCTGAGAACAATGTTCAACATCTGCAGATTCATCCAGTTGAACTGGTACATAACTAGCTTTGATATCTTCAATTACTTGTTGTAAGATAACTTTACTTATATCAGAAATTCTAGTACGGATAACGTAATTTGACAACGAAATTTGTTGAAGCTTTTGATGTGCTTCTGTACTGAACACTATTTTAGCAATTTCTAATGCACAAGGTTTTACAAGTTCTACAGCTATTGTATGTGGTTTCTTTTTCTTCCCACACATTTATGCAACTTGATAAGATACCTTGCAACAAGGTCTTTTCATGTGGTGTAAATCTAAAAGTCGTGATAGATCCTCTTTTATCGAATCTAACTCTTAGATTTCAAACCTTCAAAATCATGGCCAGCATCTTCACCATCATGTTGTTTGGTAAAATGTTCGTTTAGTTTCGACGGCTTGAGATTTAAATTTGAAAATTTACTGCAGCACAAAATACATTGTGGTTCATCCTTTTCCGTTAAAACCATAACGAACATAGTCTTCATTCCAATATCGTTTCTTCGACATGGGGTAAACTAAATGAAAATTTTAATGAAACACTAAAATATGTAACAATTTTATGTATTATTTTCACTTTTAACCTTACCTTTTGACTTTGGCTTTGATGTACCAAATTATATTCTAATTTATTATTAATATTCAACTTAACTTTTTTACTCTAACTTCTTTACTATTGTTGAGAAATCATCGATCCTTACTCGGGTAATTACGAAGAACAACTGACTAATGGTTGAGAATAGAGTGTTCCAAGGCGCCTTTGAAGGATCGAAATCTTGAGCCCATTTACTATCGTTTGCCCAAATTTTTATTGACCACTCAGACCGATAAGCAGTTGACGCGGAAATCTTATGAAATCATCGACTTCCCACGACAAGGTGCTGCCACCCAAGGCGTCGATAAGGAGCGCCGATTAAAAAAATAACATTGTGTGCACAATTAGACTACTTTTTGAACAACTTTTATTACTATTAATATTTAACTTGAAATAATCAAAACTAAAGTGCAATTATTTTTAAATCTTTACTTCACTTTGACACTTTAATGTGTGGAACAGTATTTATTTTACTAATACATTGAAAACATTAGTTTTAGTTCTCAAATATATTTAAGAAAATAAATCGTGAATTTGTAAAGTTACAACTTCGCACCCCCAGATATTCTAGCCCGCGAATTGTATTTTTATTTAGTTAATGAATTAAAAAAACAAACTTTTGTAGACTATCATTAATAAAACACCCAGTTCAAGTTATAATAGTTTATTTAATAATAATGGCACAGTTTACATTCATATGTTAGTTCTTAAGCACATAGAAGCGTCTTTCCTGTATCACAGTACATTTGCGACTAAAACTAAAACGTAAGTATCACACGCACATCAACTACAAGACAAAGAACAGACTCGGTTCTTATCATCGCGCCAATCTCCGGCCGACGCTACACATACTTAGTAGTATAGCATACTTACACACTACATTCTTACACACTAGCACTAACCTAAAACTTAAGACTAATTGCAGCAGAGGGCCGCAGTACATTTGGGTGAGTTTAGTATCTTTTTAAATACACTTTTTAAATTTCGAACCCCAACTTTAATTAACTAAAAACTCACAACAAAATTCTCTAAAAAACTGCCTTAAAATTTTGCAACTCCTAATTTTATGTATTGCAGTTGATGGAAGTCTATATTATACTCTTTAATTTCTTCGTCAGTTCGGATATTGGGATAGACAATCCCATGTCTAGCGGAAGCTATGTTGTCGAAAATGTGTTCAGTTCTTTCTTTGAGGGGTTGAATTTTGAAAAGTTGGTCCAAATACAAATATTCTTGTATATTTTACTTTTTGATACTATTTAATTGGTTTGTGGCTAATATTCTATCGGCTTCTATGATTCGTTTAATTTGATGAAAAATTCTGTTAAATTGATCATTTATCCACATTATCATTTTGTCACAGAATTTATTTCTAATTGGTGTTCTTAATCTTATCTTGTTCGTCCATTGTTGCGAACATCCATTTGGATACTGTTCCTACTGCTTTAACTAGTCCCCTTTTTGTTCTTTTCTCTTGAGCTACTATTGTTTTAATACGATTCCTCAAATGATCTATTGTTTGCTCTAGTATTTGCCTATACCTTAGGGAACGTACCCATACTACGTGACCCGTTCAGGGGGGAGGGGGTCTGCGAAATACCACGCTTGGTCACAGAGGCGGGGGGGTTTCGGTTTTTGTCACGTAGTAAAAATCTTCCAGGGAAATCTCTCACTCTTTTGAGCTATATTCAAAAATGGCGCGAAAGATTTAGCGCTTTTTAAACTCATAGTTGGCATCACTAACGCACATATTGGGGAAATTACCTTATACTGCTGCCACGAAACGAGGAATAGTGTCCCAAATGAACTCTTATCAGGACGCGGTCGAACAAAGAACCGACGCTCGAGTCAGTGTTTCTTTATACGTCGAGTGGAAAATACATAAAGATTACTTATATTCAATTTTATAAACCTCGTATTAGTAATTCTAGTTAAATAGTGTATTTAAGTTATTACATAGTGTATTTTTTGAGTTCTAGTTAAATAGTGTATTTTTTTATAACGAAAAACATTGCAAATACGAAAAACAGCGGAGACGTCACAATTGATATAAGACATCAAGTTTGCAGTACAGTACATTTAAGGAAGTCGACGGGAGATTGTGCTGGTACAATAATGTCGTTGTACGATCGGCTGTACAATGCGTTTGTGAAATGCTACAAGGATTCATTGTCAATGCAGACCATACAAAAAAAGACAAATGAATTTTGAGTACCATTAAGGGACGAACACAAAAGGAATCCAAAGGAAGTGGAGCGTCTCACACTGCTAAAAATTGAGGAACTATGTCACATTGGGACTAAGAAAAGCGCTCGTCTCCTCAATTTCTTCGCAAAGGTAACGATGGGTTTATTGACATATGTTTTATAATACAGTATTTCATTCGTTGGAAGAACAAATTCCTTATTTTCATGTCGCTTCCGTTTCGGCAAAATAACGCACTGAAGAATTTGTTTCTGCTCTCGCATGTGTGGACACTCTGATGTGTGTTCCTTTTTTGTATTTGTAGCTGCCTTCACAAAAAGCTCCAGTCTCAGAAGGTGATCCCAATGTACTTCCCATCACCGAAGATACCAGTGACAATACCGCCGAAAAGTTGGTACCTTCTGCTTCAATTCCTTCTTCATCTGTATCTTCAACACCTTCTTCATCTGTATCTTCAACACTTCCAACACCAAAACAGGACGCTTTGAAATCTGAAATTTCAGTACTGGAAGCCGAATTAAATGCTACCGTAAAAAAGCGGGATGCAGGACTTGGAGAAGACGGGATAGAGAAGAAAATAAAAAAACTAAGGCATGATACAGATTTGAAGAAAAAGGAATTAAAGAATAAAATAGTCCGTGCAGAGAACATGCGAAAATTCAGGGCAAAACAAAAATCTGAAGTTTTAAGTCTGAAATCCGCTCATCCCAACGTGCAATCCTCGTCAATAAGGAATCAGCCAGGGCGCCCGTCACTTGAAGAAAATCAGGCAGGCCTTCTTCAAGTAATTTGCGATATAGCAACACATGGAAGCTCAGCTGCTGATCGACGCCGATCAGAAGAATTGAGGACTTGTAAGAGTCTTGATGAATTGTATGCACGACTTGTTGAACATGGATTTTTGATCTCGCGAACCTCCACATACCGCAGGCTGATTTCTAAGTATTCTGGATCCTTAGAGGGTAAGCGTTATGTTACAACTGTACCTGTCAGACTGTGTAGAGCGCAAACAGATAGACACCGAGATCACGCCGATCAACATTTCTGCACGGCTACTGCCGACGGCCTCGAGGAACTTGCATCTATACTTGGGCCTGAACAGGTAGTTTTTATATCTCAAGATGACAAGACAAAAGTAGGTACCAATTGGGAAAACAGCTGCAAAGGTACAAGCTCCTGTTTTAATGCATCTCAGTTATAAAGTGCGCCTCGATGACCACGATTTCGTTGTTGGAGAACGCCATCAACTGATTCCTTCGGTATATGCTGGTATAATAATCAAAGAGAACTGCATGGGTCGAAAAGAAGCTGTTACATATTCTGGCCCAACGTATATCGTAATCCGCAGTGGAAAACATAGCAGTTCGAATGCATCAACTCATGCCAAGGACCTTATCAAACTACTAACATTAGAAGATTTTAAAAATCTGATTATAGGGAAGGATGGAAAAGTCAAGCCAGTGATGATTTTATCGGTAGATGGAGGACCTGATGAAAATCCACGCTATAAAAAGGTGATATCAAACTGTATATCGCATTTTAAAGAGTACGATTTGGATGGGTTGTTCGTGTTTACGAATGCACCTGGTCGATCGGCTTTCAACCGAGTTGAGAGAAGGATGGCATCCTTGAGCCGTGAGCTATCTACGGTAGTCCTTGCTTATGAACACTACGGGTCCTATCTTGATTCTCAAGGGAGAACCATCGATATGGAGCTAGAATTGAAAAACTTTCAGCATGCAGGTATTTTTTAATTTGTTTATTTATATAGATATACATTTGTATATTCAACATTATTTTAATTATTATATTTCATTCTATATTATCTTCAGGCGAAACATTGGCAGAGCTTTGGTCCCAGATGGTTATTGACGGCCACAACGTGATAGCAGAATATGTGCCTCCTGGGGAAGTCCTTCCGGAAACCGCACAAGTTTCTGACACCTGGTATGGAAATCACGTTCGTGAAAGTATATATTTTCTTCAAATAATGAAGTGCGCCGATGATTCCTGCTGCGCTCCTCGCCGCAGTGCACTGAAAAATATTCTGTACCAAGGCTTTTTGCTGGCACCTTTTCCAATTTCACAATACCCTTTCCGTATACCAAATCCAGATGAATTCGGATCGGAAATTTTCCCATCATTGCTTGTGCGGCAATGTATAACACTACGCCCGGATCTCTCACAGGGTAGATAAATACCCTACGATACATACTGCCCATCTATTAACGATGACATCACCAGCAGGACGTGCCCAATTTGTGGGCTCTCCAGGAGACCACAGGAAGTCTTGTGTGTCGTGGAGGATAGCGTGGAGTGGATAGACGTCGAAGCCGTCGATCAAGAGCAAATGATCAGGTTTGAGGAAACTCCCGATGCTACTGCCCCCCTGATCAACGATGTGTCCGAGTGGATTGATGCTGGGAACGTGTTCGTTGAAGATAATTGAAATGAAAAATAAATGTGAATAACAGAAACAACACTTGTTTTTATAAATTGAAGTCCTGGAACAGTACATTTTTACATGAGTATTTTCTCCTTGATAATATTTTTTTCACTTGTAATCATAGGTAAATTGCACTCACTCTTGGCATCACACTCCAAACGCCGTATTAATCAAGACAAATATGAGCCAAACTAATTTTTCTTTAACTATTTGTTTGCAAGAAATGATTTAACACCATATTTATTAATTACTACGTGATAAATAGAGGGGGTGAGGGGGGGTCTTAGCATATACTACGGACGGTCACCGTGGGGGTGGAGGGGGTAAAAAATCCTAAAAAATGGGTCACGTAGTATGGGTACGGTCCCTTAGGTCTAAATCATTAATGTTATTCGAAAAACTATTTAAAATATTAATGATTTCATCCCTGTCGATAACATGAATGATTATATCCGAGTCACTAATTATATATATTTTATTTAGTTGTATTTATGGATAACCTGCTTCTTCTTTAATTTCATTGATCTCTAATCTCCCTTTGATTGGTGTTATCCAAAGAAGCATTGCCAGAACCGTTACCAATATCTGCAAATTTCGGCGCTCTTTTAATGTTTGTTCGATGAATGTTATTCAGATTAGATTTAATAAATTTAGGTTCTTGTTTATGTCCTACCGCTCTCTAATTTTTGATGAAACCTGTAGAACGTTGTTCTTCATAATCTTCCCTATCAACATTTAGTTTTTTTAAGTTTTTCTCTCTTACATCCTTAATATTTTCAAAAACTTTCCCTGAGTCTACTTTCTTGTCTTGTACGTCTTGAGGCGTATGTTTGATAGTTGAATGATATCTTTTGTTGTATACTCTAATGGATTTTTGTAAAAGAATTTTTATTGAAAAGTTTTTTTAGGTTTGCTTTTGTATTCGATATATTTCCGCTATGCTACTATGAAGTCTTTCAACGTCTGAGTTTCCGGTATGTGAATTTGGTTTTGTAAGGTGAAGTGTAATACACTCCTCTTGTAGAAATTGTTTAATTTGGATTGCCTTGAATTCATTGTCGGCTACTATTGTTTGAGGTTTACCTAATCTACTAAAATGAGCTTCAAGCTGCTCAATTATGGGTATATGCGTTCGATCCGCTAAGTAATATGCAGCAACGAATTTCGAGAATTTATCGATAACCGTCAGAAAGCTACACTTCATTATCACGTAAGTGTCTATGTGAATGAAATTGTTAATACTCGATGGAATTGGAATATACTTAAATTTTGGTTTTATCGGCCTTCGGTCGTATTTGACTCCTTGACAGATTTCACATTGGTTTATGACAATTTGAATGAGTTCCAACAGTTTAGGATAATATATGTTATTCTTGATTTTATTGTATGTTTCTTCTATGCCTGAGTGAGAGCTTTCCCTCACATGGTAAAAAATTATTTACTTGACTGCCTCTGTTTCTGTTTTGACCTCTTGTGCCCTAAATGTACATTTAATAAACTTTACCTGGCTGTCATTAGAAAAAAGTTCTCTTAAATTTTCTTGTACTATATTATATTGACTATTTGGTAACTCTGAATAAATCCCTGTGTTTCCTCTAACAATATATCTTATTAAGATATCGTCTAAATTATCGAAATCATGTTGTGTAATATAAATAACTCTTCTACCTAACGAAAATTCTATTTCTTCTGTTTTGTTGTGGGTCAATATTTATGGATTTTTGTATTTATTGACAATTTCCTCTTTAATTGGAATGTGGTCTAAAAGTTCTTCCTCCGCAGAATGAATTGTTGCCATAGTTGCAACATCTGAATCTTCCTCAATATTAAATACCCCTACGTCTGAATCAATGTCTTCTTTTGCAGCCTCTACAGATTTTTCTGAGTTTCCTTCCTTCTCTACACAAGCATCCTCGCTATGTTCAATGCGGCTGGGAAAGTCTGCCACTTTATTTTCATTGCCTTTCAAGTAGGGTTGCCAGTTGATAATTTGATAAAGGAGGGCAGATGGGTTTAAAAAGGAGGATTTTCTGTAAAAAAGGAGGACATTCAGAAATTAAACGAATTTTTTATATTATTTTACTTTATTTTAATCATATTTAGCTTAGCTGCCAATTTTGGAAAGAAGTTCTTGGTTTTTAACAAATAATTATGAAAATTTTCACATGTCCTGTTTTTGAAGTTGTATTGAGTAAGAATCAAAGATTTCACTGACTGCACACTTAGTGTATTCCTCTCTTTGCTCCACTTCAAGTATTCGATTTCAAATTGGTACTCTCCCAATTTGAGCAACCATCTTTGATGCCTTGGTGACATATCTTTACCTCTATACTTCTGTTTGAAGATATGCTTCACAATAGTTAGTTCTGCCAAATTGTCGACGGCTTTCTATCTGAAATTAAATAAAGAAAAAAAAGCCCGTTGCGGTCGTGTAAAGAGGACCTTCACTCTTAATTTGTCATAAATAAGCTGGACAAGGTTGATCAAGTGTTGGGGACACATTCCTGGGAGGGTAGGCAAGCACAACTGGGTATTCACGAGTGGTCGCTACTTGGATTATTTACTAGTGACACTTTCTAAAGTCGTAGCGACCATCTAGATAAACTAACTGTGGGGTGATTTGATAGATCAGAATCACAATCTGATTGAACCATAAGTCTGAGTACATCATCGAGGGTGATGTATCGGACTAGGTGGGATGCTTGCCATGCACCTATCCAGGAACCACAGAAAACTATGTAAAACCTGGCTGAAGATCACGGAGAGTTTTCCAAGGTCTTAGTGTCACCAACTTTCATAAATTCCTTTCTTACTCTTTGATGTAGGGGTAGGAAAATCACAACACACTATCGCACTTGACTTCAGTGACTGATTTTATGTATAATTTATGAAATACTTCACTAATGTATAATTTATTAATAGATTTTAAAGGATAGGTTAAAAACTGTTCACTCGTTACACTTGAACTCAGGACATTAAATTCCCAAGTTGCAAATTCCCTCTTTCCTCATTTTTTTTCACACATCCCCACTCCCGCATCACTAACATCACATCACACCAAACCCTCCAAATCGCAACATGCCCTGACCGGCCTACTTGATAAGTCAAAGAAAAAACCAAAGACATCCAAATTTTATAAAGAAAACGAAAAGGGTTTGCTTACGAAGCCTTGAATTTATTGAACTCTTCTAACATTTTCCGCTCGCCTTCGTCGATGTCGGCGACGAACATGCTTCTTGTGATGACGACAAGTCTAGTGGACATAGTTTGACAATTGGTCTCGTGATGACGGAGGATTTTGTTTTGATCTGCGCTACTCTAGCGATCCCATCGTTTCCTAGGTACAGTTTCAGGATTCTTCCCAATGGCCAATGTGATGGCGAGTATCGTTCATCAATAATGAGGGCAATTGAGCCTTCCTTGATTGAGACTGTTGATTTGGTCCATTTATACATAGCTTGATGCCGTTGGATGTAGTTTCGCAGCCTCTTGTCCCAAAAACTCTGAGTCATCTGGCAAATATGTTGCCACCGTGACAATCTGGATGATTTAATCTGCAAAATATTTGGTTCGGGAATTAATGTTAGAGGTTGTCCAATAAGAAAATTGCCTGGACTAAGCACGTCAAGATCATCAGGGTCATCGGTCAGTGGACAAAGTGGTCTCGAATTCAATATAGATTCGATTTGGTTTAGAAGAGTATTGAATTCTTCATAAGTGAGCAACGTGTCTGCTATTGTGCGTTGTAGATGATGCTTCATTGATTTTACACCAGCTTCCCATTTACCACCAAAATGGGGCGTTGCTGGTGGATTGAATTCCCATTTTGTTCCGTCATTAGCAATTATAGTCGCAAGTTGACCAAGCTCCTTGGACGCTTGATGAAAAAGTGTTTTTAATTCTTTGTCTGCCCCCTTGAAGGTGGTTCCACAATCGCTTGTCAATGTAGCACAAATGCCTCTTCGTGCCGTGAATCGTTTGTACGCTGCTATGAAGGCATCTGTACTGTAGTCAGTCACAACTTCCAAATGGATAGTAGACGTAGCGAAACAGACAAACAAAGCTATCCATGCTTTATATGTCCTAGATGTTCTGCCTTTCACTGCCTTAAGACAAATTGGACCCGCGTAATCCACTCCAGTGTGGAGAAAAGCTCGTGATGGAGTGACATTTTTTGCTGGGAGTTGACCCATTATCTGCTGTGCTTTCTGTCATCGGTAGCAACTACATTTCACACATTTTAGTACGACTGACCTGACTGGGATCCGTCCTCCTAAAATCCAGTATGTGTTCCTTACATAAGACAGCGTGTCTTGATTTGATCCATGTAGCGTTCGGTGGTGCGCATCGTGAATTATGAGTGTTGATAATACGGAATTTTTCGGTAGAATGTACGGATGCTTAGCCGTTAACGAAAGTGGAGAATTCTTCAAACGACCTCCAACGCGTAACAAACCTTGTTCATCTATATACGGGCGTAGTCTTGTGATTGAGGAAGACTTTGGGGGGTCCTGGTGTTGAGAAAGGAGTTTAATTTCGCGATGCAGATATTGTTGTTGAATCTTCTTAACCCAAAATAACCGTGCGTCAAGTATTTCTGCTGGTATTACTGGAACCGTGAGGTTCTTCAAGGTCTTATTTCTGAAGGCTCGTCGACAAAACACCGTCATTCTGATTAATTGACGTAAAGATGAATACCTGTCCAGAAGATTCCATATTGGATGAGCAATTGTAGTGTGTAGACTTATTGACATAGACTGTGATCGTTCCTCTAAGTCTTTATTCAACTTATGAGTTGGCGGTGCGAAATTTGGCCAGTCTGACTTTGGTCGACGTAGCCAAGGTGGACCTTGCCATCATAATGAATGACTCGTTAATTCTGTGCCAGATAGACCTCTGGTAGCACAGTCAGCGGGATTCTCGCTACCTGGTACATGCTTCCACTGTGCTTTTGGTACACTCTCTTGAATGATACATACTCGATTGTGTATAAAATCCTTCCATCTTGATGGGTGACTGTTGATCCAAGTATGGACGATTGAGGAGTCAGTCCATAGGAAACAATGAGCTATCGGCAAATTCAATGTTTGAATGCAGTGGACTGTGAGCTTGGTAAGTATCACAGCTGCTGATAATTCTAATCGGGGTATAGTCATTCGTTTAAGCGGTGCAACCTCGGTTTTCGAACACAGTATTGACACCGTAGTCTTATCATTCTTCTGCGAGATTCGCAAATAAACAACGGCTGCCATTGCTACTTGAGAAGCATCACTAAACCCATGAATTTCAATGTTACAATTTGCTGTTGCTCCCAACCATCGAGGAATATGAATTTTTTCTATTCCAGAGAGGGCCTCAAGAATTGTTTGCCAGGTTTGACGTTGACCCGCTGGTAAAGGGTCATCCCATTGCAATTTAATCGCCCATAGTTCTTGCATAAAAACTTTTGACTTGATGAAGAGTGGTGAAAGAAGTCCAAGAGGATCAAAGAACTGTGTGATGCTTGACAACACTTGGCGTTTTGTTGCGGGAGTCCGAGCTGCGGGTATAAGTTTGAACTGAAAAGCATCCACTGATGGATTCCATGACAGTCCTAGAGCTTTTATAGCTTGATCTTTGATGGGAATGAGAGTCATCTTAACCTTATGGTCAGCGGGAATGACATCAAGAACGTCAGAATTGTTGCTAATCCATTTCCTTAGTGGGAACCCGCACGCCATGCATAAATTAATGACTTCTTGCGCCTTTTGTCGAGCTTCAGCGATTGAATCGGCTCCACCAAAAATATCGTCCACGTATCGCCCTTTAAGAAGAATTTCGGTAGCGCTTGGATACTTCGATCCTTCATCCTTCACCAATTGCATTATAGATCTTAGGGCTAAGAAGGGTGCACATGCAAGGCCATACGTGACTGTGGTTAGTTCATATTCCGCTAACTGGTTCTTGGTTTTCCAAAAGATTCTCTGGAACTTTCGATCATCTGGATGTATAACTATTTGTCGATACATCTTCTCAATATCGGATGAAAAGACATACCGAAACTGTCGCATCCAGAGAAGAACGTCAAGCAAGTCTAGTTGACACTTTGGCCCTATATGCAACGCCTCATTTAGCGGAATTCCTACTGACACTTTGCATGAGCCATTAAACACGACTCTCAGTTTTGTTGTGGAGCTGGTCTCCCGCTTGACCCCGTGATGAGGGAGGTAGAATGCGGTTTTATCCTGTTGGTGGTGTGCAGTTACGCGTGTCATATGTTGTAACTGCTCATATTCTGACAAGAAATTTGAATATGCTTCAAAGAAGGATGAATCCCTCTCAAACGCTCGGTGTAGGTGATGCATCATTCGTAATGCTGAACATCTGGAATCTCCGATGTGTTGGACTGCTTTCTTAAACGGAAGTCGAACAATGTATCGCCCATATTCGTTCCGTTTGTGAGTTTCCATAAAGTGGTTCTCGCATTCTTGTTCCTGGATGGTCAATGATTGATTACTGGTGGGAGTTTTAATTTCTTCCTGATGCCAGAAGCGTTCTAACATTTGATGGAGATCATAATCTATAGTGCAGTGATGAATGGCGGCAGCATGCGATTCAGTCGTTGTCTGGGCTGGTCCGGAAATGATCCATCCTAGCTTATTTCGTTGAGCCACTGGTGAGTTTTTTGGACCTTGAGTGATCGAGCCTTCTAACAGCTGTCCGTAAATATCAGCACCAAGAATTAAGTCAACGCATCCGGGTTTTGCGTACTCTGGATCTGCTAATAATAATCCCTGTAGGTGAGGCCAATTTGGGACTATGCTTTTAGTTGAGGGTGTGTGCGTTGTCAATTTCGGTAGAACGTGAGCTTCAATATTCACTTCGGTGGGTGATTGGAAGTGAGGTTTGATTGTGATTGACGCAATTCCCCTTTATTTCCCAGATTTTTGAGCCCCAATGCCCATAATTGGTACTGATGAAGGACGTTTTTTGATTCGTAGTCGCTGAACCAGATTTTCTGACGCTAATGAAATTTCGGAGCCTTGATCGAGAAGGGCTCGTGCTAGGATGACTTCTCCATTACTGCAGACGATCTTTACTCTTGCTGTTGCTAAAACTATGACTGTTCTTATGTTTGCAGTGTCATCTACTTGATGAACATGGTTCAGCTGTTTTGTAAACGTAGATTCAGGTGTCAAATGTGCTTTTATTGGGTCAAGTCCATGCAGTGAGGTGTGGTGTTTTTGACCACATTTAATGCATCTGTTTTGAGACGGACAAGCAGATATCCTGTGAAATCCTAAACAGTTGTGACTTGTTTTTCGTAACTAATTCATGTCGTTGCGTTGGTGTTTTTAGATGATATTTAGGGCAACGTGATATCAAGTGATGTTCTGAACATAAGTAGCACTGTCTATCACAAGACGATTTAATGTTGTTTGTCCTCGACTGGCTCGCATAATGAGTAGTGAATTGGGATCGACGATGATGAGACAAAGTTAATGAAACTGACGATTGTGATATTGATTGTTGCTTCGATTTTTCGATGCCCTTCAAAGTTCTGATTCTAGAGCTCAGAAATGTGGACAGTTTCTCCCATGTGGGAGGCTCAGTAGAGTCACCAAGGTATATTTCCCAAGCTTGAACTGTTTGCACATCAAGCTTCAGTCGGATAATAAGTTGAACCCATAAGTCATCCCAATGCTGAACTGGACGACGCATGTTCTCCAAATTTTGATAGGTTTGGCTGATTGATGCGAATATCCGTTGCAGTTCCGATGAGTTTTCCCTTGTCATTTTTTTTAAATCCAAAAAAGCATCAATTGCCGAAGATATTAGCGTTCGAGGGTTCTCATGAATTACTATTAATTTTTCCCATGCGGATGCAAAGTTTCCTGCTGTTAACGTGGTGTTATCCAACAGTTGGGCAGCCTGCCCCTTCAAGCTACATTTCAAATATTGGAGCTTTTCGATTGTCGAAATGGATTGATTAGAGACGACGATTGATTCGAATAATTCATTAAACGGTAACCATTGTTCTTGTGTTCCATCATATGTCGGCAGAGTAAGTCGTGGCAACCTGGGATCGTAATGGGACGAAAGTCTATGAGAAAACATCTCGGATGATGATGGTGCTTCATCATTTTGATCTAGAATCAGTGACATCATTTTATCGACAGAATCTAGATAATGTTCATGTGTTGAAAAGTACACATCCTTTGAGAAATGGTCGAGCTGTTTCAGATTACTTCTTTCGACATGGCTGACTTTGTCAAGAGCCAAATTTATGGCAACATGGTTCATACGAAATTTTTCCCAATTCTCTTTTAAAATTTCCAAACGACTGTCAATTTTTTGTCGCGTCAAGCTTTCTTTCCCAGTTTTCAAAAGACTAGCATAAGCACGGTTAATCGTCACACCACTTATCATTTGCTCATGAATTCGACGCTGTATGTGTTCTATCCTCATGGTAATTTTTTATATATCCGGCTCGGAGGACCAAAAATAATGTTTGAAGTTATGCTTCACAATAGTTAGTTCTGCCAAATTGTCGACGGCTTTCTATCTGAAATTAAATAAAGAAAAAAAAACCCGTTGCGGTCGTGTAAAGAGGACCTTTACTCTTAATTTGTCATAAATAAGCTGGACAAGGTCGATCAAGTGTTGGGGACACATTCCTGGGAGGGTAGGCAAGCACAACTGGGTATTCACGAGTGGTCGCTACTTGGATTATTTACTAGTGACACTTTCTAAAGTCGTAGCGACCATCTAGATAAACTAACTGTGGGGTGATTTGATAGATCAGAATCACAATCTGATTGAACCATAAGTCTGAGTACATCATCGAGGGTGATGTATCGGACTAGGTGGGATGCTTGCCATGCACCTATCCAGGAACCACAGAAAACTATGTAAAACCTGGCTGAAGATCACGGAGAGTCTTCCAAGGTTTTAGTGTCACCAACTTTCATAAATTCCTTTCTTACTCTTTGATGTAGGGGTAGGAAAATCACAACACACTATCGCACTTGACTTCAGTGACATTAAATTCCCAAGTTGCAAATTCCCTCACTCCTCATTTTTTTTCACACATCCCCACTCCCGCATCACTAACATCACATCACACCAAACCCTCCAAATCGCAACATGCCCTGACCGGCCTACTTGATAGGTCAAAGAAAAAACCAAAGACATCCAAATTTTATAAAGAAAACGAAAAGGGTTTGCTTACGAATCCTTGAATTTATTGAACTCTTCTAACAACTTCGCATGGAGATAATTTATTGGTTGATGGTCTGTAAAAATTTTAAACTTCCTACCATACAGGTAAGGTCTGAAGTAATTTACGGACCAAATTATAGCTAGGAATTCCTTGTCTGTGGCAGAATAATTGCGTTCGTGATTATTCAAGGTCCTCGATGCAAAGCAAAAAGGATGGCCTTCTTGCGATAACACGGCTCCCATTGCATAGTTGGATGCATCGGTTGTTAACGTAAAGCTTTTATCGAAATTGGGGTACTTGGGTGACTTGTTATCAGTACTTTTAGTTTTTCGAAGGCTTCAATGTAATTTGTATCATTGACATTTATCTTTGTGTCCTTCTTCAAATATTTTGTTATTGGTTGGGCTACTTTAGCGTAGTCCTTAACAAACTTCCTATAAAACCCTGTCAATCCTAAGAACCTTTTTATTTCTTTTTGAGTTTCAGGAATTTCAATATCTTCGACAGCTTTAATTTTTTGTGGATTGGGTTTTAATCCGTCTTTTGTTAAAATGTGCCCTAGAAATTCGGTCTCTTTACGCATAAAGTTACATTTGGATTTTTAAATTTTTAGACTCTCAAACCTTGAATATGCCCGAGATGGTTCTAATGTATTCCTTGAGAGTTGTACTAAATATCAGTATATCGTCAAGGTAGACTACGCAGGTTTTATTGATGAAATCTCTTAAGATTTCGTTCATCAATCTTTGGAATGTCGCCGGTGCATTTTGAACACCAAACGGCATTCTATTGAACTCATAAAATCCATGTGGCGTTACGAAAGCTGTCTTTTTCCTATCTTCTTCATTAATTAAAATTTGGTGGTATCCCTTCGCTAGATCTATTGTCGTGAAATATTGGGTCCTACCTCATTTATCTAGTATAGAGTCTATAGTTGGGAGAGGAAACTTATCGTCGATCGTTACCACATTTAGTCTCCTATAATCTATAACTATTCTAAATTTCTTTTTGCCTGAATTGTCTGTTTTCCTTGGAACAACTATTAAAGGACTTGAATACTTAGAATTACTTTTTCTTATTATTCCCTGTTCTTCCATTTCCCTGATCTGTCTTCGAACTTCTTCCTCGTGTCTGGGAGGATATCTTTATAGTTTTGAGTTAATTTGTTGGTCCGTTGTGGTAACTATCTCATGTTGAATTTCAGTAGTACTTGTTTACTTATCCCCTTCCTTAAAAAATAGTTTCCCAAATCTTTCAATAAGTTTTTCAACTTCATGACGTTCTTCATTATTAAGGTGATCTAATTGTAATAATTGTATGTTTGGATCAATTGCTTCTAAAGCACATATTTCGTGAGATAAATAAGGATTATTAATCAATTTAATGGTCTGATTATTAAGTACTACAGTTCCTTCTTCTTCTATTAATTTCTTTTCGTACGCTAATGAATTTAAACTCGTTTTACAGAATAGTTCTTAAACCTAATCTTAGCCAAAATTGCCGGCTGTTGGGCGGATTCGAATTCGCGTTCTCCAGGGTATCTCTATATTTTCATTCTTATTTATTTATTTTTTTTTTCATAATTCTCTTCTTTTCTTTTATAACTCTCTCACTTCTTTTATTTTTTTATTTTTACCAACTCGCTTTTCCTTTTTATACTTAAGCCGCTCGTTGTGCAAACTCTGCAACTCCCTACTGATTTGCAGTCGTTGTTCCTGCTCTACGGCCAACAGCAGGTGACGACGGACTTCCTCTATATCCCGGCGGAAGTTAGCCTCCTTTCCTGTGCGGCGTTTCGGGACACGAACGTTGGGCTGGGGGGATGGCTGTGCGGTATCCCGTCTGGCTGAGTTCCGGGCGCGGTACTCCTCTAGAGTGATGGGCCTAGGACCGGCCCCCGAGTCACGCAAAGCCTCTGTCAACGATTTTCTGGTCGATTCTGTCACTAAGGATGGACCAACTTATTAGTTTGGTTGACTAGGAACCTAGTTGATGGGTTTTATCAACCGCTTTCAACTTGGAGATTCCCCAGAAACCGATAGGTTCCAGGAACCGTGTTCGGTTGGTTGGTTTGGACGTTAAACGATGGGTTTATAGAACCACTTTCGCTGAGACGTCCCCAAAAGACCGATAGGGTGCTGGAACCGTGTTCGGTAGAGGATTTTGAAATTGGGATGATGGGTTCTCAAACCTCTTTCAACCACAACTCCTTTTAACCGATGGGCTTTACGGACCACTTTCGGCGCTAGTTGTACTCACTTGTCCTTTCTTGGATATTCCCCTAGTCAAGTCTAGCTTTGACAACTGATGCTTTCCCTAGCTTTCGCCGGCTTTTTATATTTTGAAACCGGGAATTTCGTCCGTTATTGCGATGTTGTCATGTGTTGCTAAATTCTTTTTAGTGTACGGTGGCTCCATCATGTAGTGACCAGTTGTGTTTTTTAGAACTCACTTTTCCTCATGTGTTGGACTTCGACAAGTGATAGTCGGTTTTGGCAAGTGACAGTGCGCAGTTGTTTATGTTTGTTTTATGTATTTTTATGCAGATTTATGTGGACGGCGATGTTCGGGTAAGTTTTATGGATCCAGCTGATGTCTGATGTTTGATTTCTTCTAGGGTTATTTTGTTTTGAAACACTTCGGTGACTGTTTGATGGTGAGCATGGTGACATGTGACATTATGCTTTCCTATGTTTATATGCTGAACTGTTGCGCATTACCATTGTCAACGTGAACATAAACATCACTTCTCTTGGTGAGTGAAATGGTGATTATGATTATATGTGCTTTTTGTGTACTTTGATTTTTAGGTTATCCGGTGTTATGGGTATGGTAGGTGCTTCGTGTTTGCATTATTATAGTGTTTTAAGCTCTTTTGTTTTTAGGTGATGCGGCGTCTCACAACACAGGTTCTATATATCACTGGATTGCCCATCTATGGATAGCAATTTCGAACCACAACTTTTATTATAAAGTGGTTAAATGACGAATCGACACTTATTCCTGAGAACGGATGTCGATTTGCCATTTTAGTTCCGACTGTTTCTATGGTGCTATTTGATGAGTATTGATTTCAGTTAGTCATCAATTTTAACTACCTGCTCGGTGCGTGAACCTTCTTGACCATTTTCAAGGGCATGCACCGTGACTTTTTCTGTGGGTACATGTGTACTCGCATATGTAACGCGCGTGCGCCACCGGTTAAGAACCACTGCAGTAGAGAGTAGGTTTTAAAAGGATTCGTATATAGTTCACATTGTTTATTTATTAGAGATTAGTTTAACAGTATATCTTTTTTGTCCCTTATTGTGACTGAGAATAACTTATTGTCTCCTCATGCCAATTACAAATTCTTTGCCGTCAATGGTCGGTTTTTCCCCCTCAGATCCTTGCCTGGGCTTAGTCCAACGGAAGGCACACGCTCCTCAACGTGAAATACAATCAACGCCCTGATGTATGGGCGCTTTTGCCAGACTGCCAGTACTGAGTAAGCGTTAAAGAATTGGAAAAGCACGCGTTTAGGTAAGGTTTAAGGGTATTTACTAGGGGTTGCCGTTGTTTCAATGTCACATCCAGCAAAGACCTCAAAACCTCAAATTCCAGGAGCCACAACATTGGACCCCGGGCTAAATATCGCCTTGCCTTTGTAATAAGCAACGTCAAATTAAAGGCTCACTTGCCATGGCAAAATTGAACGAGGCGTTTAGGACTCTAAGATCCTCGTCGAATGCTAATTCTCTTATGTCCAAATCTGTTTTAGGGATTAATTTCGAAAATTCTTATAAAATGATCTCGAGCATTGTTCTGAACGATTCTACAATCCCACAATATATGGTTTAGGTGTTGAACGGCTTCTCCACATTTACAAGCTTCCTTTTCTGTAATGTTCTTGGATTTTAAATGCATGATGCATCTCGTGTGGCCGGATCGGATTCTATTAATGAAAACGATGAAGTCCCTATCCTCGTTAATGTGTGTAAACGTGGTAACGTGAAAAAAGAAGACTTTAGTTCGAAATAATTACGACCTTTAGATCTGCTTTGAACTCTTAGCCAGTCTATAGTTTTCCCTTTCAACTCATCCTTTAGCATGCCGAATAGATTGTAGTACATATATTCGGAGACACTAATGTGATCAAGGTCCAGCGACTGTCGAGCCAGGTAGTTAGCCTCCTCGTTACCCTCGTTTCCAAGATGGCTCGGCACCCACAGGAACCTGACACATAACACTCTTTTTATGGTAAAGTTGATAGAATTTTTAATGTTTAGTATGCAGGCTTCCTTTTTCCAGCCACCCTTGCTTAAATTACGAAGAGCCATCAGGACGCTACGTGAGTCCGATATAATGAGAGCCTTAGTAATTTGACGGTTTAGGATTATCATAAGGGGTCTCGCGATTGCGAAAGCCTCCGCTTGGAAGATCGAGAAGTATGAGCCGCTTACCACTTAAAGGCAGAAAATGCCAAAGCCAACTTTACCTGTAGTACTATCACAGGAACCACCCGAGAAGATTAGTGAGAAATCGTTTATTTTTTTCCTTTTCTTTTTCTTCATTACTAATTCAGATTTCGGACCTGCTATTTCGTATCCAGAATCTAAATCGATAATGCTGTCCAAATCCAAGGCCAGGACCTTTGGTTGGATATTGCGAGTCTCTGCTTTGGATACTTCTTTAATCTTTGTCTTTATTAGGGGATCCATTTGTTTCTGAATTTCGACAAGATTGAATTTGGTTTAACTGTTGGAGTACTTTTCATTCGTTTCGAGCGATTTCAACAACTCCTTCAGGGGGTGATTTTTGAATGAATTTATAGTATTTTTAGGATGATTTTTTTGGAAACAAACGCTCTCCGCAGCTCCATCAGTGGCTCATGTGCCATATCCAGGATGATATTTGTTGGGGTTGATCTCATGAGACACAGAAAAGACCTCAAAACGCCGAAAAAAACAACATTAAGTTTATGCAGATTGGCCATAGATATATAACTGAATAGTTGCGATCCCCATTCCAGCCTCGACCTCACGATTGCGCGCGAAACATTCAGTAAAACCTTGGGATGTCCACCCCAGCTAATCCCAGCTAATGCTCTGACAACATTACTCGCTTTCCTAGCAGCCTTGGCAACTTGGTCAATATGAATATTCCATCGTAGATCGTTTTGCAACCAGAAGCCTAGGTATATAAAATTCTCAACCAACTCTATTTGCTGATCTTTAATATTAACTCCTTAATTCCTCTTTTCCTCGTGAATATCATAAGTTTGGATTTGGCTATGGAGATTTCAAGGTTTTTATTCCTGATAAAATTGTCAACGCACTCAGGGGCACTTTTGAAAAGCACTTTATACAGGCTGAAATTGGGGGCCCATCATTAAATGGGGTTTTGGAGATTATGCCTGCGGGTTTTGTATATGAACATAATAAACACATCAGTCGTTTCAACCAACATATGTTTATACCAAATAAACAAAAAAATGCAAAATAAAAACACAACATTACACAAATTTGAAATAAATACAATAACAGTTCTTATTCATGTAATCCGATCACTTAAACCGGCCGATTTTTATAAAATTTGAAAAACTTTTGCACGTTAAAGATAGCGTATATTATTTTTGTATTGTATTAAGTTACTGGAATACTACGTTAAGTATACAATAAAATTATAATTTCTACCCTCAAGTAATCGTATAATACTTTGTGAGACGTAAAATGCTAGTGCGCTTTAAATGGGACGTGGGGTTTTAATGGGTTAAACTAATATAATTTTCATCCAAAAAAGAACAAAATAATATAATATTCATTATTAAACTGGCAAAACAATTTTTATTTTGTATTATTATTACTTATATCAATATAAAGTCATTTTATTATTAAATATAAATAAATATAGAAGTAACAAAAATTTTAAACATTTTAAACATTCCCTAAAATTCCACATTTTAAATGTTTTCTTCTTATACTGAGTCTGAGTTTTAGCTTTATAATTAACTAGCTGTGCCCCGCGGTTTCACCTGCGTTAGATTTAATTGTGCATGCTGCCTGTTTTATAAACCTACCCTAAAAAACAGAGTTGGTGAAGACCGAGTTACATTTTAATACTAATACTTTGTAACGAGTGGAGCAATTCACAAATTATCATTACAAATCGATTAAAGAGCTTACTTCTATTGAAAAATAAAATGAAAACAAACCATGGCTTTACAATTATTATTTCTTAATTACCTACTAAAAGTAGGAAATCTTTTCTTATGTTGATTAAAGAAAAAATCCGATCTACTTGCTAAAGTTTTAAGTTATCTTATCACTTATTAGCACACTTACCAGAATTACACAGCCGTTTGTTGTTTGTTTTTGCACCTTGACGACAAGAACAAAATTTCGTCGTGAAATCCGCTAAAAAATATACCGACCAAAGGATGGATCGATCTGGGTTGCCATACTTATGACTGTTTTATTTGTGATTTTACATATATTTCTTTACTCAGAAAAAGTATCGCCTATTGTTTTTAAAGGGGCCTGGGGCCCTTTGTATCCACGGGGACCTGGGCTGAAGCCCAAAAAGCCCTTAGATAGATCCGCCCCTGCGTCTCTTGAAGACCAAGTGTAAAATCCGTCAGTTAGTGAGACCCCGTTCGAGTTTATTAAGGCTTCTTCCAATTTCAACCCTCCTTTTTTTTTCAATTAATTTATTTATACTTTCCTTTCACTAACTGAGCGAGAAAATACGCGGAAAACACCTTCCTATATATGAGGCGCCTAGTTTCAAAGTGTACTTTCTCCATAAGTATTTACTTTTCAGGAAACGCAAAAAACTACCAGACTTTCGTGAATAATTATTTTCCAATTTAAGTATTTTTTTTATATTGGACTTTTTTTCTTGAATTATTTTGCAAATTTGTAGAAAACAAAATTTATTTTTGCCACCGTAGTAAAAAAAAAATGATGGAGATTGTACATTTTGAAAATCAATTGTGGAGATTGTTCATTTTGAAACTAAAATTGTACATTTTCTTAATAATACCTTATTTAAATTAAATTCGAGACAATGCTGCAGTACATTCTTATTTTGTTATGCTTAACAAGTAAAACAACAAAAATTTTTGAAAAATTGTAAAGTTTAGTATTCAAATCATAGAATTGTCTTCTTCTTCTTCTATTTGTTCGCAAATTGCCGCCATTTCACCTTCTTCTTCATAAAATTCACCTTCCAGGACATGTTTGTAAAATTTCAATTCGGAATTATATTTCCATTCCTCTCCATAGTGTGCTATTAACAGTTTGTTGACATCATCTTTCTTTTTCGTGTTAACTATATTTCCCTTGTCAATTAATGAAGGATCCATGGAAGTGCCACTGACCTGTGTTGGGTGTTTGATGAGGGTTTCTTCTCTTTAGTAATCGAACATCGACCCGTTTAATTCTTTTTCCAAAATTGACTATTTATTTTTCTAACAATTACTAAATGTTCTTGGTTAACATGAAATTTATTTTTTATTCTTCAATTAATTCAGAGTTCATTTCTCTTTACAAGAACTTCTTTCTTATTTCTTAACTAAATCCCTCTCAAAATACAAAGTCTCTCTTTTCTCATTACAACAATTTCTTTCTTATTTCTTAACTAAATCTCTCTCCAAATACAAAGTCTCTCTTACCTCATTACAACAATTTCTTTCTTATTTCTCAGCTAAATCCCTCTCAAAATACAAAATCTCTTGTTTACTCTTCAGCTAATTTACTCTCAAAGTACATTCCTCATTACAACAATTTCTTTCCTATTACTTAACTAAATCTCTCTCCAAATACAAAGTCTCTCTTTTCTCATTACAACAATTTCTTTCTTATTTCTCAACTAAATCCCTCTCAAAATACAAAATCTCTTTTTTACTCTTCAGCTAATTTACTCTCAAAGTACATTCCTCATTACAACAATCTCTTTCCTATTACTTAACTAAATCTCTCTCCGAATACAAAGTCTCTCTTTTATTCTTCAACTACGTTTCCTTACTTTTTAGTTGGTTTTGCTGCTCTCTTTTGTAGCCGATAGCTCTTTCTCTCCATTTTCAGGCTGTTGATTCGCTGACTGGCTGCTCTCTTCTTCTCCTTCGTAGTTCCTAGGATCAAGTCGGGTTGAGCCTCCTGGAGTTTTCTCTGGAAGTAGGCCTCTGAACCAGAACGCTGCTTCTTAGGTGGGGTGGGTGTGCGTGGTTCGTCCTTTTTCTTCGAGGCCGTACGACGTCGAAGGTACTCTTCTATCGAGATTGGGCGCGGTCCCGCCGTTGGGTCCTGGAGTGCTTCTTTTAGGGGAGTAGAGGTTTGCTCCGTCATCTGTCAGAAGAAAACGCGTGGAGATGAGCGCCTGCTGCCTACTAGGGCCGTTCAGGTCTTTAGGTAGCTGACTACTAGGTCAGGTTACCTTTTACGGTGGCGCGCTCTCGGATCTGAACCGGGGAAGGATGGACTGGGGGTTCCTCTTTTAGTGGAGCAAGTGGGTCTGCCTTCTGGAGCAAAGTAGTCTTCCTTCTTTGGAGCGAAGTGATCTTCCTTCTGGAGCAAAGTGGTCTTCCTTCTCTCGAAGCAAGAGGGTCTTCCTTCTGGAGCAAAGTAGTCTTCCTTCTCTGGAGCGGAGTGATCTTCCTTCTGGAGCAAAGTGGTCTTCTTTCTCTCGAAGCAGAAGCTGGTTGCGTCTAACGTTCTCTACAGGGGTCCTCTGACGTCTTCACTTGATCTGCTGGCCGGTCTTCTGTGGCGACTATCTCTGACTGTCTCCCGATTCACACTGCTCTCCTTGTACTTTTCAGCCGCTATTTATTCGATAATTTGTGCTGTTCTGGCATCCCGGTCAATCGAACGCGATCGATGACTCCGTGAAATCGTAGGCATGTGACACACTCGGTCTTTGACCCTATACCGTTGATCCTATGTATTTGCACTCCACGTGCCGACAATGGTGATCATCCGGTGCCGATGACCCTGAAAATTTCATTTGGTCTTCGTATGATTCCCGTGACCCTGAAAGCGCATAAATATTTATTTATTTCATTTTCATATGATTCATTCATTTCATTTCATGGCCTTGAAGTGCATAAATTTCCGTGCATGCATTTTCATTCATTTTATTTCATGACCTTGAAGCGCATACATTCCCGTACATGCATTTTCTTTCATTTTATCGGTTTTGTGTATTCCGTTTTTTCATGTGCATTCCGGTGTCGGAATACAAGCGTCTGTGCCGTTGTCACCTCATGTAGGAAACTGCTGGGTCAGCATTTTTTCATCGTGGGAACTGATGCGGTCATTACTTGAGTTTTTCTGGTGGGTTAAAAAGGGGGGGGGGGTGGCTGGTGGGGATAAGGCCGATTATCGTTAGTTATCGCGTGGCCTTCAACCGGTAAAGGTGTGCTTTGGAGTGCTTTCAAATTGTGTACTACTTTGATTGATTTTTAATTATCGAGTGCGTCTTTGTGTTTTTAACATTCCTTCCTCTTGAGTGAGTACTTCTCTGTTTATTTTGTTTGTTGACGTTTTTGTGTCCTTAACACCTGGCGGTTTTATGAATCTGCTTCCAATCTCCTTCCAATCCCAGTTTCATCCTTCCAATCTCTTATTTGGACGTCTTCTCCCAGTTTTAAAACTGTTCCATATTGTGAAAAAATGTTGAGGTATTCCTCCGGTTCTAAGATTATTTCTTTTTTGCGGCAATTTCTTTCAATTTGTCCAAAGACTCTGTCGGGTGGTATGAAAGAATGTCCTCTAACAGGAAAAACAATTTGTGTTTCGGTTATTTGTCTTTGCTTGGAAAACCAATTGCAACACATTGATATCAATGTCGTGTTTTTGTTCTGCCCGCCGCATCCATCACGCATAAGTCTTAAAGTATGTGCGCCTGTAAAGTCAGAGGTGTTTAAAATGTTGAAGATGCAGCAAGCAATCTCATTGGAACCCTTTTTGAACTCGTTTTCAGTCCAAATATAACTGGTGACAGAGAAAGGACCTCTTTGAATTGGCGGTCCTTCACAGAAACCTTCCTCCGACTGCTCCATCAGGAGGTCTATAGCGGCGTAGTACCTGGTTTCCGCACGTTTGTATAGTTGGGAAGAGAAATATTCCGAATCTTCTCCTTCCGAACTATAATTTTTAATAATCTCGAAGTGTGTTTCTTTGAATGGTTCCCAATATTGGTCGAGATTAGAGATTTTCCGATTAAGAACAGATTTTCTAAGACCAGCTAAGTCCTGGTTTTCTACCTCATCGGCCAGACCCAACAGCAACTTGCTCCTTTCCTTTTGGACTCTTACTAACTTCACGTGCGTCGTTAGGGACGAATCGCCGGCATCGTCTGATTGCTCGCGAGGGGCAGCTGGAGTTTTCTTACGTCCCATTTTGATTTCAGAGGCTTTGACGATTTGACAATCGGGAGTTTGGAGTAGTGGTGATGGGAGAGGTAGAAGGGTTTCGGGGTTGGCGACGACGACCTCTTCAAGTTCGTCGCCCTGATCCGGGTTAGAGGGATCTGACTCTAATACTTCTAACTGCTGCAGTTTTCTCTGGATAGATTCCTGAGTGGCATCGACCCAGTCCTTTGCAGTGTCAAAGCACCTTTGTTTAATATAGTCGTGAGACTGATCGACCTTTGCACGACTTTTAATCTTCTCGTTCGTGTCACGAAAATTTTCCCAAAGAGAGGAAAAGATTTTTAATTTACTACTCAAAACTCTAGTAGATTTTGTATCCCTTACTGAGTCGTGTATTTTCCTAATATCCTCGATCAATAATAATTGGGAGGCATATTCCTTTTCGGTAATTCTAGAATTTCTCGGACGGTCTCAAAGGCTTGCAATAGTCTTTGAAGGGAGCCCCAAAAGAAAAGGTCTTAATCGTAAATATGAAAACTTCGAACGTTAAAAGAGTTAAGGTAAAAGAGGGTTTGTCCAGCTATGGAAAAGAAAGAAAGAAAATAGAAAAAAAAAATAAAGGAGGTCTTTTAAGGAGACGATCAGTTGTTCCCCGTAAGTTTAGCGATATGTTCCGCTAAGAAATACCGGCGAAAGGATAACGCATGCTCAATACCTGATTTAAAAAGGTTCAAGCGAAAGTAACTAAGGGAGAGAAAAGGAAGGAAAACGACTTCTTGGACTTAATATCGGCACCAATGTTTGGTACTTGGGACGGTACAAAAAAAGGGTTAAAAAAGGGTTAACGGATTTAACAATAATTTACCAAATTGGGTATGGGTATGGGTGATTGATGTGAGGGAATATAATACAATTATGTGATTGTGGATTGGAAATCTTTGTATGTAGCTTTAACTGATGTCTTGTGCTAATAATTTTTCATGATAGAACTTGTTTGGTTTGCTGTACATGACGCGGAATTTATGAATTAAGAATCAAGGAAAGACAATTGATAATTGAAAAAAGATTTGATTTTAACCGAGGAATAAAGGAGGATCATCCCTTACAGCTATTTGACATGGTTTATATATATTAGTATAAGCCTACTATATTTGACTTTCCACATTGCGTAAGGTTAATAAACCATAGACCCTAGTCAGGGTTCTGGAATGTAGACATGACCATTCCCTTGCCTAATAAACTATCCAAGACTCTTACCTTGGGTAGGGGAAATCTTGGAGTTTTATTAAGCGAATTAATTTTGTTTATTTAATTTCCTAAGTTATCGAATTTCAATCATGGCTCGGGGGTTGGCAATGTGCAAAGTAAAATAATAGTTTGTTAATTTATTATTATTTATTTCCTTAATATAAGTTTCGTATGAAGGGTAAACTCACGATTCCATGTCAGTCCTTGCACTTGTTGTTCTCCTCTTCCTGTTTTTTTTTTTTGTAAAATAATAGTTTGTTAATTTATTATTATTTATTTCCTTAATATAAGTTTCGTATGAAGGGTAAACTCACGATTCCATGTCAGTCCTTGCACTTGTTGTTCTCCTCTTCCTGTTTTTTTTTTTTTGTTCTCGGTGTGGACTCGTCGGTCCCTATAGTTGTGGGCAGGGTAGGAGCCCCAAAAGTAGTCACGTTGGGGTTAGTTCATACTCGCCTGGAGCATGCGACCCTTTTCACTACACTTTCACTAATTTGGTATATTTTACCAACATAAAAATTTTTTTTTTTTTTTTTTTTTTTACTTTATTATTTATTATTTATTTTTGGGATCTAGCGGCAAGATCTAGGAAACGGGGAGTGCTTGTGGTTGAAGTTCACCCGCACCTGTTTTTTTGAATAGGACTTCCTTTAATATTTAAGATTTATTTAACATCCAATTATTAAACACTGTTCATAGAAACAGTGTTCAAAATTTAATAAATTTTTATTTTCTGTCTAGGATTTAGGTAATCTTTAACTGGGATTATTATTTAAATACTACTATTTTATTGAACATTCATTTATTTTTTTTTTTTCTTTATTTAACACTATAAATTAAGATTTATTTAACATCCAGTTATTAAACACTATTGAAAATGTTATAGAAACACTATTCAAAATAAATTTAATAAACTTATATTTTCTGTCTAAGATGTTGGTAATCTCTAACTGGGATTATTATTTAAATACTACTATTTTATTGAACATTCATTTATTATTTTTGTTTTTTATTTAACACTATAAAATTCTCATTATCCATCTAGGATTTTTGTTAATCTTTTATCTAGGACTTCCTTTAATATTTAAGATTTGTTTAACATCCAGTTATTAAACACTATTTAAAATTTTATAGAAACACTATTCAAAATAAATTTAATAAACTTTTATTTTCTGTCTAAGATGTTGGTAATCTCTAACTGGGATTATTGTTTAAATACTTCTATTTTATTGAGCATTCATTTATTATTTTTTTTTTTATTTAACACTATAAATTAAGATTCATTTAACATCCAGTTATTAAACACTATTTAAAATTTTATAGAAACACTATTCAAAATAAATTTAATAAACTTTTATTTTCTGTCTAAGATGTTGGTAATCTCTAACTGGAATTATTGTTTAAATACTAATATTTTATTGAACATTCATTTATTATTATTTTTTTTTATCTAACACTATAAATTAAGATTTATTTAACATCCAGTTATTAAACACTATTTAAAATTTTATAGAAACACTATTCAAAATAAATTTAATAAACTTTTATTTTCTGTCTAAGAATGTTGGTAATCTCTACCTGGGACTCTTTCTAAATTTTGTAGATTTCGAAAACTGAGACGACAGCCACCTCCTCCAACTGCCGACTGCCGACTGACGACTGACTCTCGTCTGATCTTTACGGTCGCTTATCAGCGGGCGAAAACCGCTGACCGCGCATTTCTGACATGTCGCGCATGGCGACCAAGAATGCCCGCGATCAGCAAACTTCGCTTCTAGCTTTTCCCAACGCGATCGGATTTTTATTTGTGCACCGAAATCCGATCGCGCTGGGCAACAATGTTACGACAGTTGCAAAAATGAGGTGGCGACAACATCGGAGCCCAGAACGCTGCGTCAGCTGGGAAACAATGTTGCAAATTGTATTGCACATGTGCAACACTGTCTGCGCGTGTGCTGACACCGCGTTTCGGGCCGGCGAACGGGCGGTCCCTTGTTAACTACAACGGAAGGGGGGGGGGGGGGGGGAAAGGGGTTTTTTTCTGAGGCATTGTAAATTTCGAAAACAGATGCGTACATGTGTGACTTGGTCTTGGCTCAGTCACAACATAGATATACCTAAAAATTCTTTTGGTGCGCCTAAATCAGTCATTTTAAATTCAATCTTTAGTTTATCCTTCACTTCGTTTAATTTATCCCCATCGTTACTTTTAATTAATATGTCATCAACATATAATAGCAAAATCAAAAACTTCTCACGACTACGCCATGTGAAAAGACAGGGTTCATCATTACAATTTTTCAGACCGATACTTACAGCTATTTCCGTGAATTTCATGTTCCACCGCTTAGGACTTATCTTCAAGCCGTAGTGCTCGTTTAAGTTTGCAAACTTTGCTTTTGTCACCGTTTTCCATGTATATCTTCATTGATCGTTCTATTAAGAAAATCAGTCTTTACATCTAGTTGACACACATTCAAATCGTATTTATCAATTATTGCTAACACAGCACGTACAAGCGGTAATCTAGACACAGGAGCATAAGTTTCTTTCAATTCATATATATTTTTGTCCTTAAATCCTCTGATTACTAATCTCGCTTTGAATTTTGTTTTCCCGTTACTTTCTGTCTTTTTCTTAAATATCCATTGTGAATCTATTACATTTGCCTGCTTGCCATCACTCATAATTTTTGGTCTTTTCACTATTTCCCATACATCGTTTTCGGCCATAGAATTCAGTTCATTTCCTACTGCTTCTTTCCAGAGTGCTGACTCATTTGATTGCATTGATTCATCGTATGTACTGGGATCTTCTTTTTTTTTCGCTAGCAGTGCATAATATATTTCATCCTCGACATTATCTATTTTTTCGTTGTACTCGTCGTTTAGCCTTGCAGCAAACAAGGTTTTTCCTTCGATTTCATCATTATCCGATTTTTGAATTGAAGTTATATTTGTTTTTGTGTTATCGATTTTCGTACACTCACTAGTCTCTTTTATACTATTAGTTGCGTTCCATTCGCATTTACATTGGAAACAACAACAAAATGTGTGCAATCTTGCACACGTTTTAAAACGTGAGCAAGAGCACTGCTCACGTAAAAAATTTTGATCGGGAGTGTCGTTTTTGTTTTCAGGGTTGGTGGCACTGACGATTTCATTGAAAAATGTGTCAAATGCCAAATTTAATTTACTGTCAACAAAAGCATCATGGAGAAAGCGCAAAATAATACGTACGCGTAGTTTCGCTTAGGTTTTGATTTTATTGCGTTAATTTAAATTAATTTTGAACTTATTTATTGATTTCTTGTTTGGTTTGTGTTTGTTTTGTTTTGTCTTTGCTTTTGTTTGTGTTTTATTTTCAGCGTTAAGAGACACTGGACTATTGCGGAGACCAAGGCATTTCTGACGTCCTATCTAACAAGGAAAGGTGAATTTGAGGACGTCATAAAGAAAAAATCGGCAATGAAGAATATCTTGCAAGATTTGATGGCGCAAGGAATTTTGGTGAGTTTGACATTTTGGCATTTTAAGGGAAAATTTTTAATTTATTCAAATTTCAGACGGATCGCACCACAGTAAGTAACCTTAAGCTGAAGCTGCGTAGCTTGCCGCGAGCCTTCAAGGCGAGTAAAGACTCGGCCAATAGATCAGGGGCTGGAAGCCAATATTTTCATTATGAAGAACTTATGGAGGAAATATTTGGCAGAAGCCCAATTGTGAGCACCAGTGAGATGGTACAAGGTTGCTTCGGGAAAAGCGTCGCTTTGATAGAAGAGCCTATTTCTGCTGAATTACCATCGTCGGCATCGTGTAGCCAAACCACCGCTGTGCTTGAAATTAACAGTGATGATCTTTTGGCATCAACATCGACTGCAGCAAGCTCGTCAGGTGGCCAACCAGAGCAAAGGACGAGGCCCCGGCAGACAGCTAAAGAGAGGTACTACGACCGCAAGATCGAACTTATGGAGAAGTACCTCGATGGAAAAGCCAAACGACATGAGGCTTACCTTAAGGAGAAGGAGAGGTGCCGTCAACAGCGCCATGAAGAAAGGATGCGGGAAATCCAGCGGATTGACGAATTAGGTTAAGTAAATTATTTAAAAGTCTAGAATAAGTTTTATAAATTTATTAGTGAGATATAAGTTTTCTAAATTTATTAGTTTGATATAAGTTTTCTAAATTTATTAGTTTGATATAAGTTTTATAAATGTATTACTTAGATATAAGTTTTCTAAATTTATTAGTTAGATATAAGTTTTCTAAATTTGTTAGTTAGATATAAGTCTAGAATAAGTTTTGTAAATAACTAATAATAAAACAAATACTTAGAATAAATAAGGAATTTACTTACGCTTATAAAATATGTTTCCGTAGAAGCAGATTTAGGAGACGTTGACGCCGAGTTGTTTGATGTTGTTCTTCATTTTCTTGTTCCTGTGGTTGAGCGTCAGGTTCTTGTTCCTGTGGTAGAACGTCAGGTTCATTTTCATCACCAAGAACATTGTCATTTTGTGACATGCATATGTTGTGCAAAATACATGCACATGAAACTAGGTTCTTCACATGGTTAAGGTGAACCTGTTCTGTGAAGTGAAGAAGTCTTCTGAACCTAGTTTTCAGTAAACCAATAGCATGTTCCACGACAATTCGTGTTGACGAATGTTTATAATTGAATGCATTCTGAGCATCAGACAGCGATCCGTTGTCCCTGAAAGGAGGAACAAGCCATTCAAGGCAAGGATATGCCGAATCACCAATTAAAAATGTCTCGTTTGGAAATGTTTTCGCCATATTTTCTTCAGCCCTTTTGTAGAGTTCTGATCTACGCAGAACCCTACTATCGTGTAGGGACCCTGGCTCTCCGCACGAGACGCTAATAAATTTCTTAGACGCATCAACCACTACCTGCATGTTTATGCTGTAATAACGTTTTCGGTTGAAAAATGCTGTTTTCTCTTCTCTAGGTGCCTTGATTCTTATATGGGTGCCGTCTATTGCCCCTATTATGTTGGGTATCTTGTGCTTTCTCTCGAACTTGGCTGATATTGCCTGAACTTCGGAGGAAGATGGCCACTTGATATATTCATGGCCAATCCCAATCAACCAGACTGACACGCGTGTTACAACTCTCCACGCCGAAGATTTAGAAACTCCAAACAAGTTTGCTAATTCTCGAAACGTGGTAGTGTTGCTCAGGTACCATATAAAAAGGTAAATTTCCTTTTCAACCGAAACACGTACACGACCACCCAGGTGACTGTTCATACTATTCCTATATAAACCTGAAAATTAAATACCAAACCTTAATTTTTTTTTTTTAATCACATCTATCTTGAAGCTTACCGATCAGATACAAAACAGTTTTGCGTTCCAAACGAAACTGCCTTTTAAATTGAGCATCGGAGTACTGTTCAATAGTTGCCATAAGATTGGTAATTGATGGCTGGAGCTCTTCTTCCTCTGAATCCGATGAAAATGATGAAAAGCTATCAAAAAAGGATTCAGAAGAAGAAACACCCGTTCCTTCGGAAGAGCTGCTAGATTCACATAAAATCTAAAACCAATTTTCAGTTAACCTTCACTTGAAACATATAAAACTAAGTTAACTTCACCTTCAATAATTCTGCTCTTTGCGCCATATTTTATATTTTATATCACTTGCAATTGAAATAAATTAAATTTAAGTATTTGGTTTTGACAATTGAAGTTGAAATGAATTGTTGAAATTGGTTTTTACAATTGAAGTTGAAAGTTGTAAATTGACAAATGTCAAAATATCAACAGGTTAGCCAACCTTTGAGAATAAAATTTTGTGCGTTCCATTCGTCGTGAGCAATGATCATGAGCAGAGCAAGGCGAATGGAACGCAACTAATATCTATAAAGTTTTTACGCAGTCGCCCTCGTTTTCTTTTGATTTTAACTTTTCCCTCTGTTTGTAATAACTCCTCGTTACCATTTCCTTCAGTTTGAAATTCAACAAACCAACTCTCTTTATTAACTTTGTCTTCTTCAACCGGCCAATCTTTTATACTGTTTCGTTCATATTTGTCTCCATAAACTAATTTTTCATTAAATCTAGCATCCCTACTCTCGTAATACTTGCCTCCCTAAGGTTTTAAAAATTGATATCCAGTGGGTGTATAGCCTACTAATATCACTCGTCTTCCTACAAATCTAATCTAAGGTCCTGTTTTGCGCTGAACTTTAATATAGGCGACGCATCCAAATCGTTTCAATTGATCTATATTATAATTATGTTGTGGAGCGAATTCCTTCATTGGAGTTACCATGTTGTTTGACTTACGAGGTGTTCGATTATACGCGTATACTGCTGCATTTAATGCTAAATCCCACATGGTTTCTGGTAGTTTTGCATCATACATATATGTTCTTACTTTCTTTTGAATTGTTTGATTAAACCTTCCTGCTACACCGTTGTGTTCACGAGTATCAGGACTCGAAAACTGTAATTCTGCTCCCAATATGTTGAGTACTTCACTCGTATAACCACCCGTAAATTCTGTGCCCTGATCTGATCGTAAATAAGAAACTTCAACATCTCTGCCTAAAAGATTTCGTGCACTTCTAACAAATGCTTCAAAACAATGGCCTGTAACGCAATGGACTAATCGGTCCCATAGTATCCGAATGAATAATCTGTAATGGCTCAGTTGCTCGTGTACGAGTAGTACTTAATGGTAATTTTTTCATCATACCTCGCAATCTAAAATTGATTCATCAAAGATGGCTTTTTGTAGTTCTTTGTTTTCTGGAAATTTTCTTTTGTAACGCTTTAAGATATCCCAAAGATGCATGTCCCAGTCTTACATGCCAAAGCATAGCTTTATTGTTTTTGTGAAATTTGTTGTATTTTTCATCAAAAGGTGATTCAGCATCTGTTATTTCAATAATCGGTAAATCGTCAACATCATTAAATTTTCTATCCCAAATTGTAGTGTCGAAGTTTGAATGTTCGTAGATTACTTTCTTTCGGACATTAGGATTCTGAACTTTTTCTCTGAGAATTTCACCGTTTTCCGTTATTATTTCTGGTGTTTCGTCATTGAGCGTATCCTTTTTTTCTGGTTTCTGGTTTTCTGGTCCTTTTTTTCTGGTTCATCACCATCAATAACTCTTTCACTGGTTTTTCTGGTATTATATTCGGGATTTGACCCTAAAATAAGACTGTCATCTGTTACGAGATTGTTTCTATTAATAGTATCTTGTTGTATAAATGTTTCCTCGTTAATCCCAGCTTCAGGCACTTCAGTAAAATTTGCAATTATGCATTTATTCGACCTGATGATTTCATCGTTAGTTTCGTTCGAAGAATTTTTATATATTTCTAATTCAATGATCCAGTACGGTTAATGTACACACCAGTAATAAACGAGTCATTTGAGACCGGATCAAAAATGTCTATCTTATCTTCATCTAAATAAATACTTAGACCCATTTCAGCAAATTTCCTCAAAGACAGTAAGTTGTCTGCCAGGGATTCTGCACAAATTACGTTGGCTATGTTTAAAATCTGACCATTCCTTAAAACGACTTCAATCTGCCCTGCTCCCTCCGTTCTCAAGTCTGCTGAGGAGTTTTTATTTGCGCATTTAATTGTTCCGTAGTCTTTTTCGTCAAGGGTCTTAAATATTATTTTGGAGTTTGTAATATGTTCCGTTGCACCAGGGGCTGCCAAAAACTTAGCAACTAATCTACTTTGATTATTTCCATTATATACCTTTTCCGTATCGTTATATTTTTTATTTGAATTAAATGTGTATAAATCTTTTTGGCTAAAATTAGCATTAGTCAAAAGAAACTTACCCCTTTCCTTCTTTTCATCAGCTAGTTTCGTGTTTCCATTTTTGTTTTGTTGGTACTGATTCATGTATTTATTGAAGTTTTTATAATTACCCCGATTCTTATTAAAGTTCAATATGGATTTTTTTTTGAATCATTTCCCCTCGTACTGTCGTTATTCTTTTGCTTCAGCTGCAACCATTTATTATATTCTCTCGATAATCCTTGACCTCGTGAAACACTTTTTTCCTTTAGTCGTTCTCTTCTTTGTGGACAGTCGTCTGCCTTATGTGTAGTAAATTTATTACATTCATAACATTTTTGTAGTCCAGTCCCCCTTCTCGGGCAATCGTAGCTGTAGTGACCAAAGTCAGCACACTCGTAACATCTATTCTTTGGATCACGCTTCGTCATCATTACAGCCCTAGTTTCAGAACTCTTCATCTGTTTTTTATTGGCTTCAGCCTGTACTCAGAACATTTTTAATTTCTCGTAGGTCAAGCCTTTGCCGGTTGTGTTTTTCGTTACAAATTCAATTGCTTGTACCTCAGGAACCGTTGTCATAATTGCATTATAAAATGCATCTCGTTTTTCCCTTTCGGATAGAGCTATTGCACCTGAAATATTTTCATAGCTTCGTATAATATCTTCGAATTTCTTACCAAAATCAGATGAAGTCTCTTTGTCTGGTATGTATTGTAAATTATAGAGTTGTTTCCTTATCATAACTGTAGCTAAATTAGTTTCGCATCGTTTCAACTCTTTGATTCTTTCTAAAATTTCCTTTGGATCTCTGAAATGAACGGCTTTCGAATGATACATATGATCTAGTCTATTAATAAGAATGTCTCTCATTTTGAATTTATGTTTTTCCGCGGTTGCATTATCCACATTTTGACCGGCTTTTATACTCGGATCTATTACGTAGAGCAGTTCATTTGTTCTCAGTTCAGACGAGAGGTAGTCATAAAAGTGCTCAAACTTGGTTTGAGCGCTCAATTTGTAATCTCATCGTGTCCCTGAATCTTTGCTAATAAATTCAAATTTTATAGCTTCTTTCACTTCGTTTATTGTCTTTTTGTTTTCCACATTCTGGGTATTTATTCTCTCGTTACTAATTTCTTTTCGTACTATATTGGTTATTTCATTTCTCAAATCATTATTATCGTTATTTTCAACCTCGTCGTTGTATGCTCGTTACATTCGTTATTGAATTGATCAAATTCTTTAGCAAATTTTTCAAGCCTTTCACTTTGGTTATTAAACTACGCTCGTTGATTTTTTATTTCTATGACCAATTCGTTCTGACTTTTGTCCATACTATGGATGGTTGTCACTGCACTTCGCAGTATGTCGCTGTGCTGTTTCATTATTTTACTTGTCCCTAAGCAATATTGCTTTATGGTAGTCATCACATCGTTTTTTTTCTCTATTTCGTTCAATTTAACATTTTGAGATTCCGAAATATGACTATCTGTTTGGGTCGTTGCATCTCGTTTAAGCTCATCGTTCATTTCGTTCATTTCGTTCTCATTCATCACCTCGTACCTTCCCAACAGTTCAATTTCGGACAAAGACTCTTCTACATCCTGTTGGTTTCTTGTCCTTGGCATCAAAGGCTTTTCACCTTTCTTCTCACATTGACTTAACCACTCGCTCAATCGCTCCGATTCTTCGTTCGTCACAGTCATCTTGTCTGGAATTATGATATAATTAATATAATTGATACCTCCGACCGTGCCTCTAACTCGGTTTACTGAACAACAAGTATCACCAAGTTGAGACGAGTCAGCAAGTATGCTTCCGAGCCAGCAACAACAGGATTACACACTTTCGGACCCTAGTCCCTTGCTTGACAACCAGATGCACTGCACTGCTTGTCATATAAGTGACCCAACTCTAGGATGAATCTCCAATGATAATTGAAAATTTACTTTAACTGACATTAGTGTGTATCAATGATAACAAACTTTCATGTGAGAAAAAATGAAACATACCTGCTTTATGTTCAACATTGGTTTGAGTCTTAAAGTGAACGTTATTCTCGTTTATCGTTACTTCAATGTCCTCATTCGGATGATTTTGGATAAACATGAATATGTCCTCAAATTTATTCATCAGTGTCTTGAACACTTCATTATGGAAGTCCTCATCTATTATTTCTACTTCCAGCGCTGTATGTAAACAAAATTTCATTAATTTTACACATGCATTCCTACTCATTCCTTTGTTACTGAAGAAATTTTACACAGGTGAAACCAAATTCGTTACGTATACTGCCTGTGGTAGCTCGCCTGATTCCAATTGGTCCCTTACTGGTCCCGCTCAATACTTCTGACAATACCCATAGCACCATTAACGAGACCATGGTTTATGTTAATGTTACGACGTAACATTACTCGAGATCCAAGGCCAATGCTGATTGTACTAAGAATGCCACCTTTTTTGTTTGGATCATTGGGTACGTACTCTTTCCTAGGACACTGACCGTAAGTTTTTGCTTCTAATGAAATGTCAGTGGCATTAATTTGATAAAGCCTGCGAGATTTTCCTAATTGTTCAGTCATTTGTGAGTTGTACGAGTCTACTTGATTTGTTGTGGGGAAAATTCGCACCGCTTCTCCGTCAGAAAATAGGCCCTCTAGTGAAACCCTACGGGTATCCAGGATCTCAACATGACCCATCGTCAACTCTCCAACGCGAATATTGTTGAGGATATCTACAAATGTGCTATCTCCTGCCTGTCGCATATTTTGTGTTAATTCACAGAAGCTAAACAATTGCCACAGGTTAATTTCACCAGCTGAGTTAGCTGGTTGTTGAAAGCAGTAAGCACCACCTAATGTCCCTGATACTGGGGGCAATTGCATAAGATCTCCAAATAAAATTACGTTTATTCCACCAAAGAAGCCTTGATCTTGTTTGAGCTGTTGCAGGCGAAGGTGAATGTTCTTCAGTGTCGTGTACGGCACCATAGAGATTTCGTCGATGATAAGCCCGTTTATGTGCCTCCACTTAGTTCATTCCCTTTGAAGTCTTTCACCAGTTAAAGGTCGTAGTGCCTCGGGTATTCCCTTCTCAATAGGAAGTGCAAACGTTGAGTGCAATGTGCGTCCACCAACGAGCCGTTTTGCTACACGAGTAGGTGCCGTGACTGCATAAGTTTTACCGGAATCTGTAGAACTTAATCTTCTGATTTGTTCGGTCATGATTTTTAAAGTAAAGGTTTTTCCAGTACCCGCACCGCCAGTAATAAAAACTAATAACGCATCAGGACTCGATAGGCCCAACAACTTGCGTGAAATATTTTGAAAGAGCTGTCGCTGACTCATGTTTAAAGAAGCAACAGCTGTTTGAAATTCATCCTCTAGCATACCTATATCAGTTGGATCGTCACCAAAGTCATCAATTAATATATGATCACCATCATCCAAAAGCCCATGTTCAAAATTAACGTTAACATCACTATTATACTGGTCAACAATTCCTCCTACCAAATTTTCAGCAACAATTCTGCTTATTGCTTGTTGAATTTCATTTTCCCATCTAATCATAGTTTCGGCATCAAACCTTTTTGCAATGGACGTTACTGATCTTTTTTGGCCCAAAAAGCTTCTTTGGCCGAATTAAATCCATCCAATAATGCTGCTTCAGCCCGGAACGGAATATGCGTGATCATTAATGAGTTAAAGTAAGCTTCCGGATTTGATGCTAGCGTAAAATATCGCGTCCGCAGTATTGCTGGACGTGTTCTTTTTCTCATCCTACCCATATTATCTAGCAAACTAATGAGCCGACGACTTGGCAAGCCTTCCCCTTGAGTATCGTAAACGTCAGCATCCTGCTCATCATTTTCCACGTCATTTCTGATTGAAGCAACCTCATACCATATCGCGAACTCACCTAGACTTATATGTTCCAGATTAAGAGCCCTGTGAACATATCTGTCGAAGACATTTTTATATGGCTCTGAAGTTTCGGTGTCTAACTTAAGCATTCTATACCTTTGTTGAGGTATGCAAGTGTTAACCAACCGACATTTACGTGAACTGTCCCTTAATTTTAAATGGCATACACGGAACGCACATTAATTGGCGGACACTTCTCTATGAGTGAGAATAGCATTTTGTATTGCGAAAACTAACCTTCCTAAATTATTCCCGCCTCTCTCTCCGACATTCCGCATCGCATCTCTGATTGATCTCGTGACCTCTGCGGGTTCGGCCTTTGAGATGTATTTAGATATGTAATAGGCTACCCCTAACGCGGAACCACATGGTTGTTGTTGTAACATGACTGGTGAAGTTTTATTATAAGATTAATACAAGAAAAGTGTACAATGATAATTATGACTAACTTAATACTAGGGAGTTACAATGAGCAGCGCGATCTGTCCGCCAGACGAAAGATTACAAGTAGACGGGTTCTAATATATTACAACAGTTGTAAATCAATATTTGCGCACCATAACTTCAATAACTTAGTACTGTAACAATTAATCATTGTTTCTGATTCCCTTCTCTTCAGAACGTAATATCTACCACCGATTCTGACTGCTTGTTCATCATCTAAAATTTTTGTACTTTCAGAAACAGGTCTTGGAAAGGAAAATCTACAAACATTGCGGTTATTTTTATAACACGTTTAGGTATGTCTATGGGTTTGTAACTGTACTACCAGGTCATGCATCTCTGGGTAACTCTCAGCATCAGGAACTTCACAAGTCACAACCCGCTCCGATAATTCTTTGCCTTCAGTACTGTCAAACGGTGGCATATCTGCACTTCAATAGACCATGTGAACTACCTCCTAACTGAAACTCAATTCGCCACCAGAAATCAATTACTTTTCTTCCTAAAATCGGGTCATGCTCCCGTCTTATTTTGGAAAACAATGTGTTCAAACGCAACATGAAATGCCTAGATAACGTTACAGGATATGATTCTACGAGATGTTGTTTTTCAGAAAAGGTTAATTCTTCAACAGGAAAATTTGGCTGGTTATCAGCGACTAATAGAGCTATTAACATATCACGCCAGTTTGGATCATTACACGAAAGTGTAGGTACCAATGTGGTGGACCTAAATTTTTTACCATTGCAAGGAGATCTGTGTATGCCTTATGCCAGTAAGCAGATGTTCCGCGAATGTTCCGCATCACTTAATGCACACACAATATCACTGGGTTCTGCACCATCCTGTCGTAATCTACCAAACATAGTTCAACTATTGATAGTGCATAAAATAAGTACTCGTTTAACTGGAATCTTCTGTCGCTACTCATCACCCGAGTTTGAAATTAGTCAAGTGGGGTGATAGGAACAGATCTCTGCTCTTTAAGCCCATTCCGGCCATCTGGGAACAATCTTACCCATGCTAACTCTTCTGCTCTTTGCTTTCTCAATGCACTAATGCGGGCCATAGTTTTTCGTCTCAACTCATAAATGGGAATATTTCTTTCCTCCACGTTATTATTCAAAACAATATCAGATAAATCTGGTATGTTGCAGTCTACATATAAGCATGAGGGCTGTTGTTACAAACTCGGGTTCGTCATATGAGGTGTTATCATTTGTTGGATTTCTGGTAAAGCTAAATGATATATTTGTAGAAATTGGTATATCAGCTTCCAGTAAGCAGAACGAGAAATAAACAATTACACAAATTGATTTAGTTTTGTTAAGAATTTATTTTAATGTTTCTTGATCAAATGTTCCTTTATGACTAACTACTGAATTTCACAACGATATTACTCATCGATATATAAAAGGTGTTTACAACGCACCATTATGGTACTAAAATCTTATGGTGCGTTTACAGCTGACCATGAATACAAAAATCCACAATGACGCTTGTTCGATATCGAACTGGGCCTTTTAACGTTAAATGAAATTGTGGTTTACATTATTGTCATATTCAACCCCCTTCCTCAATAACTTAAACCACACTCCAATCTGAGTTTACTGAATCTTGGTCCAGCCAGCGGTTTGGTCATCAAATCTGCAAGCATAATCTCCGTTGGACAATATTTGCATTCTATTGCACCCCCATCAATATGGTCTTTGACCAAATGCATTTTTGTGTCGATATGTTTGTTTCGGTTTGACAACTTTTCTCCAACAATTAACTTTAAACAACTTTGGTTGTCTTCATAAACAGTTGTCGCCGAATCCACGTTTTGTTGCATATCTTTTAATACACGTCGAATCCAAATTGCCTCCTGGCATGCTTCGCTGAGTGCTATAAACTCTGCTTCAGTCGATGATAGTGCCACACCTTTTTGTTTGCGACACATCCAGCTTATTGTACCACCATTGAACATGAACACATATCCGCTATTTGACTTTCGATCACTTTTATCTTCAGCCCAATTTGCATCCGCATACCCGAAGAAATTTTGTTGCTCATGATCACTGCTTAATTTGAGTTTCAAATTGCTGGTTCCCTTCAGGTATTTGAGCACCCGCTTTAATTCATTCCAATCTTCCTGATGTGGTTGGCTGGTCTTTTGTGCCAAAATTGATACAGCTGCACCAATATCGGGTCTGGTGTTCACCGCGATGCATAACAATGAGCCCAATAGTTGTTGGTATTGTGCATTTGGCAACAACAAACCATTATCACTGCGATCTGCCTTGCCATAACCCACACTGATTGGTATCGGTGATTGTTTTGCTTGTGCCAATCCAAAAACCTCTGCCAACTGTTTAATGTATGTTGACTGACACAAATTATAATTTCCAGCATCATCTTTTGTGATTTCCATACCCAGATAATGATTGATATCACCCAAGTCCTTTACTTCAACTCGTTTGTTGATTACTTCTGTGATACGGTCAATGGTTTCTTGTGATTTGCTCGCGACTACAATGTCGTCGACATATATCAATAAGAAAGCCCAACCATTCGTTGCCTTTTTAATATACAAGCACGGATCAGCCTTACTTTGTCTGAAATCCATTCCAAAGAGAATGTCGTTGATCTCCTCGTTCCAAGCTCGTGCTGCCTGCTTTAGTCCGTTCAAACTTTTCTTTAACTTGCACACATAATCTGGTTTCTGTTTGTCTTCAAATCCCGGTGGCTGCTTCATGTAGATACTTTCCTTCAGCTTCCCATTTAAAAAAAGCCGTTTTTGCATCTAAATGTCGCACTATTAAATTTTCCCTTGATGCGATTGAAAGCAAAATACGAAATATTGTTTGTTTCACGACTGGTGAAAACACCTGATCGTAATGAACGCCAAACTTTTGTGAGTATCCTTGTGCCACCAGCCTTGCCTTGTAACGACAAACGTTGCCCCTCACATCTGTTTTTGCTTTATAAACCCATTTGCTTCCAACCACTGAACGACCATCCGGTAGTTGACATAGTTCCCATGTTTCATTTTTAGCAAGTGAAGTCATTTCATCTTCCATCGCCTTAATCCACTCTGATTTCTGTTCATTTGACAACGCTTGAGACAATGACTTTGGTTCTGTTATTGCATTGACTCTATAACGCACAGGTAAAGTGTTTCTTGTTGACCTTATTGGATATCCTCTTTCCCCTTCACTTTTCGTGTCATCGGACTCTGGATCTGTTTGCTGTTCCGTTGCTGATTCATATGTTGAACCATTTGAATCTGAATCTGATTTTTGATCCGGTACCAATGTTTTATCTGGATCTATGTCCCGCTCCCTGTATGATTCATCATTGCTACCAACTCTTGTAGCTGTTGGGGAGTGTATGGTGCAGTCAATTGCGTTTCAATTCCTTCATGCCTTAAATATGTTGTGACCTGCTTTCCAACGTATTCCCCTCCTCGATCTGAACGAATTACTTTCGGCATCTTACCGAATTTATTCTTCATCAACTGTACATATTCCTTTAATTTTACTTCAGTTTCGGATTTACGTGCCAATAAATATACCGTAGTGTGTTTTGAAAAATCGTCGACAAATGTGAGAATATACCGCTTACCACCGTGTGATGCAGTTTGCATTGGTCCGCAAACGTCTGTGTGAAGCAAATCCAATATTTCAGTTGACTTTGTATTGGACTGTTTCGGAATCGGCAATCTTGTTGTTTTTGCTTTAAGTCTTACGGTGGTAGAGTCTAAGATATAATTTTCAGAACACTTATCTTATAAAATACGTTCCTAGATAACTTTACTTTAAAAAAGGTTAATAATACAACACTAAATACAGTTTTAGGAAGTTTTCTAGTAACTATAACTAGAATATTTGTATTTCTGTTTCGTGTTTTGTTTCTACATATGTTACTTAGTTCATTATAAAGCTTTCAGTAATAAATGATGCAAAGCAATAAGATGCGATTTGAGAGAAATAAGTAAATTAAATAAAAAGTGAATATACAACTCATAGTATTTTATTTATGGACTTAAATAAACGCTTCTCCCGCCTCAGTAGTAATATGTATGTTCGTAAATGAAAAACAAAAGAGAACTTTAAATCTTCCTTTAATTAATTAACCTTTTATTGCTAAACAACATAATTTACAATTGAAATAATTTACGTTTTGATCAACGTGTTCTTATTGGATTCTTGCTCGAATCTGGTTCCTGATTGAACGCTGTCGGATGACAGACTCACAAATCCCGTTGAGATCATTTGCATGCGCTGGATTTGTTAGATAACGTTGCTGCTGTTGGTGTTGCCAGCGTTGTATTTTCAATTGGTGAGGTTGCAACTACTGGTGTTGTCATCGTTGCGGTTTGTATTTTTATTTGTTTAGGTTGCACGGACATACAGCTTGCCTCATTGCGAGAGAGCAATGACATAACGTTAACTTAAGTTTGCGTTGTGTGTTGACTTATAATTAGTTGCGAAGATGAGTTTTCTTTGAAATGTTGATTGAACAGCTTGTTCTCATTCCTCCTTCTTGCCGCCCGCCATCATGGATCCCGTTGAGCTGGAAATGAAGGCACTGGTAGCCTCGTCATTGACCGGCAGTGGTACTATCCGATGTATGGGTCGTTTCAGAGATGGTGATGTTGCAGTACGTAGTGTGAGAACTCGTGTGAGCCCGTCCGGACCGGGATGAATCTCTGATATTCGCGCGAGGGGCCAATGTTGAGGCGGTTGCCCATCGTCAGCAATCAAAACCAGATCACCTACTCGTGGCGGAGGGTTGGGATCATGCCATTTTGAGCGTTGCTGAAAATCCTGGATGACCTCTTTGCGCCACCGTTGCCAAAAGTGGTTGCGCATATTCATCACCGTCTGCCAGCGCGAAAGGCCGCTTGTCTCCAAGATGGAAGGTTCGTCAGGTGGACTTTGCAGTGAGACACCGATTAGGTAATGACCAGGCGTTAGTGCCGTGAAATCAGTGGGATCGCTGCTGATTGCGGATAGGGGTCTTGAATTTAAACAAGCTTCGACGCGTGATGTCAGCGTTGAGAATTCCTCAAAGGTAAGAGTTGCGTCGCCTATTACTCCCTTGAGGTGATGTTTGAAGCTCTTTACCGCAGCTTCCCACAGCCCTCCAAAATTTGGTGCCCTTGAAGGAATGAACTGCCAGCGTATGCCCTTGTTTGCTACTGAAGCTGCAACCTCGGCACTGTACCTGGATGCAACGTCCAACATTCGTTTCAATTCGGTGTCTGCACCCCGGAACGTTGTTCCGTTGTCGGAGTAGACAGTGTGGCATAATCCTCTTCAAGAGACGAAACGATCGAAGGCGACTAAAAACGTTTGCGTCGAATAGTCAGACACCACCTCCAGATGCACTGCACGTGTAACCATGTAGGTAAATACTGCTACGTAACCCTTGGTAGCCTTATGACCTCGCCCTTTGGTTGCACGGACAGGACATGGTCCAGCATAATCCAAACCAGTGAAACTAAATGCTCGTCAGGGCGTCACTCGAGCTGCAGGTAGAGGAGCCATTTGCTGCTGTAGAGTGCGACCTTGATGACGTATGCAACGGACACATTTTCGAATGACTGTCTTTATGTGAACTCGAGCGCTTGTGATTTAAAACGCTCGTCGCAGATAGCTTTGAGTTAACTGCGGACCTCCATGTAGTGTCACTGCATGAGCGTGTCGAATGAGCAGTTCGGTGACGTAGTGTTTACCTGGGAGTATGACAGGGTGCTTTTTATGGCAGGCGTGATCGCTGAAGTCTACCTCCTACCCTCAATACGTCATGCTTATCCAAGAACGGCTTCAGATTTCTCAACGTGCTCTCGTGTAAGGCGTTGTTTCCAGCCTGTAATCGTAAACGCTCTGTACTGTATACCTCTCGCTGTACGGTTTTTGATGATCAAATTTTGTGTTCTTTGAAGTTCTTCTGCGCTTAAGGACACCGAGTTATATTGGGTTCGTCTGGTTCGATGCTTCCAGCTGTGGACCTAGGTCATAACTCGGAACATCCTTGTCCACGATGAAAAGCGGCCATATATGCTATTATCCTGGTGGGGTTGCGTCAACAGAGCAACCGTTGACCTTCCTCGTTTTTCCATCGTCGTGGTTGTTACGGGACGTTGGACATCTCGTTTGTCTGGGAGGATTAACCACGGTGGCCCATGCCACCATATGTGTTGTTGACTGAGGTTCGCCGGTGGCAATCCTCTCGTGGCCAAGTCTGCGGGATTATCGTTTGAAGCTACGTGCCTCCACTGCGCGTTTGGAAGCTGGGTGAGGATTTCGCTTGTTCTGTTGGCGATGAACGTCTTCCAATGGCTTGGATGTTCGTTAAGCCACGCCAAAACTACTTGCGAATCGGACCAGCATCTCAGAGGAACTTCTTTCAGGTCAAACTCGAGCACGAGTCGGGAGATAAGTTTAGCTAGCAGTAGTGCGCCACAAAGTTCTAATCGTGGTAGACAAATTGCTTTAATTGGCGCAACTTTGCTCTTTGCAACCATCAGCGTCGACCGTGTAGCATCAGTCGTTTTCACAACTACATAGACAGCGGCTGCATACGCTTTTTCAGAGGCGTCACAAAATCCATTCAAAATAGTCGACGATTGATAAGTAGTCCCAAACCACCGTGGAACTGCGATTCCCTGTAACTTGGGTAATTGTGAGCAGTAATGAAGCCATAATGATCTCGTCTCTGAGTCGACAGCTGTATCCCAATCCTTACCAGTGATCCACAGTTGTTGCAGAAGGATTTTTGCTCGAACAATGACCGGAAGGGCCATCCGGAAGGGTCGTAAGGCTTTGCGATGTTGGATAATATTATCCTCTTCGTACTTACTTCAGGCAACACAGGAGGCTGAACTCTATAGGAGAAAGTATCGCTTCTTGGCACCCAGTGTAAGCCTAATATGGACACCGTATCTTCTGGTTTAACGATGTACTGGTCCTTAGCAACCTGAGCTCATTCGTTCGTTGGCAAACTGAAGTTTGCAGACCACTTGTCTAGACTCATACCTGCCGTTGCCAAAAGATTAATAAGTTCTCGTCGGGCATGATAAGCTGCAACTAAATTGTGAGCACCAGCAAGTGCATCGTCCACATACGTGTGTTTAAGGATTATGTTTGCACCAACAGGAAAATTGGTTTGTTTATCGAGTGTAAGCTGTCGCAGAACTCGATTGGCCAAATAGGGAGCGCAGGATGTGCCGTAGGTTACTGTTAGTAATTCATAATCCGCGATAGGCTTCTCTGGAGCATGCCTCCATACAATACGTTGCCACTTAACATCCTCAGGATGCACTAGGATTTGCCTAAACATTTTTACGACGTCGGCCGTGAAGACATATTGAAACACGCGCCAACGCATCAATATGGTAAAGATGTCAGCCTGTAACTTGGGTCCTGCATGTAGATAGTCGTTGAGGCAATGATCGCCTGATATGTGCGCAGCATCGAAGACGACTCGAAGTTTTCCAGTTTCGGGGCGCACCACAGCATGATGCGTTATGTAGCTGGTATTGAGTATGGGCACTTGATCGTGCGTTATCCTACGCATGTGTTGCAGATCTTCGTACTCCTTCATGAACTTGTTGTACGCGAGGCGAAGGTTCATATCCTGCTGCAGACTTGAATTAGGCGTTCCACATGCAGACGTTCCACTTGAATCAGGCGACGAACTGCATGTTGTCTCGTTCCGGGGAAACTGGGCTGCTGCTTTAGTGGCAAATGTACAACATAACGTCCCGACGAGTCTCTACTGTGTGTATCCTGGAAGTGTTGCTCGCAAGCTTGCTCATCAACGTCAAGTTTCTGCTTGGTTGAGGTTGCTTCCTCAATTTCCAAAAATTGACGTAATTGACTCGCGAAACTTGACTCTGCTGATAATGTTGTTGAAAATGAGTTGGTGAGAGATGAACTCGATGAAGTACAGCATTGGCCCGTGAGAATCCATCCCAGTCGAGTTTGTTGAGCGATTGGGGAACCTGGTTTACCGACTCTTAGCCCTGCTAAAATGATGTGTGGATAGACGTCAGCCCCTAGAATACAATCAATGGCAGCTGGCGTATTAAAACTGGGATGAGCGAGGCGTAGACCGGTGAGTTGTGGCCAGGCCATCCGTTCAAGCCGATGTCGTGGCAGCAATTGTGTTAGTTTGGGAAGCACAGCTGCTGAAAAACTCAATGTGAAATTAGGGTCTGATAGTGATATTAATGTTAAGTGCGCTATAGATGAAACCTGTGCGGTAACTCGTCCCCCTACTCCTGACACGGTGATACTATGAGGGGATCTGGTTATTTTCAAGGACTGAACCACCTTCTGTGAAATAAATGATCCTTCTGAACATGGATCGATCAAAGCCCGTACCTTCATTTCATCGCCTGCCTTGCCAGATAAAATGATAATAGCAGTGCCCAGTAATGCATTGTGATCAAAAACTGCTGTTTGAGAATGAGTTTCCAACGCTCTATTGTCGACGCTCATGTTTACTGTGTGTGCTGACGTGTTTGAGTGAACGTCTCGACTGTCAGCAACATCCTCATGTAGTAGCGTATGGTGTGGTGACCCGCACAATTTACACTTGTACTTCAAATTACAGTTGTTCCTTGTATGGTCCTTTCTGAGACAGTTGAAGCATAACCGAAGATGTGTAGCCGTCTGGCGTCTTGATGCAACGCTGGATCGGAGAAACCCCTGACAGTTGTTCAGATAGTTCGCACCTCCACATAGTACGCACTGTGGCGCTTTCGCCTTAGTATTTGTCGAACTACTCGAGTGGTGAGAAGACGTTGGTTTTGTATAGCTTGAATTTGGTTTCCTCCGACCCGGGTTGATTGAAGGATCATTCGAACGAGCTGCATCGATTGATTCAATTCTGTTCTCCAGAAACGATATAGGTTGGAAAATTGTCTGGCGCTTCGAGAGATTTCTCCCAGTCTTCACGCGTGGATGCGTCGAGTTTGATGGCGATCAACTGCGCAAACCAGTCATCCCAATGTTCAACAGGTCGAGCTAGGAGCTTGAGCGCTCTGATGCTTTGAGCCATGGTGGGCAATTTATAGCCGAGTTGAGTTGGGTGGCGAGCCGCAGGCGTTTGTTGTCGTATCTCCGACACAGTAAATCCCAAGCTACCTCAAAGTTGTAACCAGAGACCTGAAAATTTGCTTTACGACGTGCTGCGTCCCCTTCAAGGCAGGAAATGAGTTGGTGAAATTTAAGGCTCGGCATCATCATGGTGTCGTTCTTGAACATGGCGGTAAAATTTTCCTTGAAATTTTCCCAGTCGGCTTGATTGCCGCTGAATGCAGGCCGCTTGAGCGTTGGTACGGATGAACGAATGGAAAGTACTCCTGGGGTCGGCTGATTGGAATGCGTTGGCAACCGCTGTTGAGCCTGCTCGAGGAAGGGGCTAAATTTTCCAACAAGATACGATTTTGCCAGCACATAGGCTTTCTCAAACCCTGAAAATTTATCCTCAATGAAATATGCATCATCTACAAGTTCCACAATATAGGAATTGAGCTGCGTGTCATTGTTAATGGCTTCGGCCCAATACTTTTCCAATAACTCGAGCCGGGTATTGAGTACAGCGAACGTCAAATTATCTGCACCCAACTTCTCGGTGTTTGTTATGAATTTTCCCAAGCGGTCACCACAAGTTGACTGTTGCGACAGAAGCTTCTGCTCTGGCTTTGCCATCATTTTTACTTGTTATGAGCGAGTTAGCTGAAAGTGCTAAACTGACTGACCTGAACCTTGTAGTTGTAGACCTGAACTTGAAGAAAGTTCTTGCTGGAGCTCCCCAATGATGATCCAATGGAAACGACGGCGTACTCGTCGTTCGAAATTTAAGTCGCTTCTCGTATGCGCGCACTTGCGCGTGTTGATAGACGACGCGTAATTAAATGTGAATCCTGTTTGTTTCACAAGTTCGCGACACGTGGTTTTCACCGCACTGTTCTGTCATTATTTTGATTAAATAACTGTTTCAATTCGCACTCTAGCGCGTGCGTGTGTTAATAGACGACGCGTAATTAAATGTGAATCCTGTTTGTTTCACAATTTCGCGACACGTGGTTTTCACCGCACTGTTCTGTCATTATTTTGATTAAATAACTGTTTCAATTCGCACTCTAGCGCGTGTGCGTGTTAATAGTCAACTAATAATTAATTATGAATACTGTTTGTCTCACAATTTCACGACACTTGGGTTTCACCGCACTGTACTGTCAATTATTTTGATGAAATAACTGTTTCAATTCGCACTCTAGCGCGTGCGCGTGTTGATAGACAACTACTAATTAATTATGAATACTGTTTGTTTCACAATTTCACGACACGTGGGTTTCACCGCACTGTCCCGGGTTTCGGTACCAAAAAAATGTTCGTAAATGAAAAACAAACGAGAACTTTAAATCTACCTTTAATTAATTAACCTTTTATTGCTAAACAACATAATTTACAATTGTAATAATTTACGTTTTGATCAACGTGTTCTTATTGGATTCTTGCTCGAATCTGGTTCCTGATTGAACGCTATCGGATGACAGACTCACAAATCCCGTTGAGATCATTTGCATGCGCTGGATTGGTTAGATAACGTTGCTGCTGTTGGTGTTGCCAGCGTTGTATTTTTAATTGGTGAGGTTGCAACTACTGGTGTTGCCATCGTTGCGGTTTGTATTTTTATTTGTTTAGGTTGCACGGACAATGTAGATATAACATCTTTACAAAGGGAGCGTAGTACATCCCAAAAATCTGAAACAAGGTTTTGTTTGAATTCAAATAATTATTTTTAATACGTTATAATATTACCTCAAGGATTTACGTTTAGTGAAAAATGTTGCTGATAATTCTTTGGTGTCCTAAATTTAATTATTGGTTTTCATGGTTTCCACTTCCATTTCCTAACTGAATTCTAATGGTGTGGCTACGCCCTCATGATGGTTAAGATGATCCCAGATAATTCCAACAGAATAAATCAAATCCGAAGCTTTTATGTAGAAAAGAGATTGATTTAACATTTTTTACCCAGCCAACAATTAATATTTCCACACCTTCCTCTAAAATCCAGAAATCCAGTGAAGTGATGACAAGGTGACCTGAAACGAAAAAGCAGAAGAATAAACCAGTAAAGTAAATATTCGTGACATTTTCAGGAGTTTCCTCCTGTGGTTGAAAGCAAGAATAACCGGCAAAATGATGTAATACTCGAAAGCTTGACTTTACCTGAAACGGAAATAATTGCAATAAAATTTTTAATTTTATAAAAGTTTTTTCCGTTTTTTGGAAGGTGGTAAAATTTCGTCTAAGCCTTCCAAGCTCACACTAGGTTTTTCTTCCAAACGATGTATCAAAGCTTCCTCCCTTTTGCCGTCAACAAATGGTGGATAAACTTTGCTAATATCTTCAAAAAACCTCATTAATTGAGATGGTACATCTTTTGGGTACTCTTTTTCCAAAAAATACTGTCTGTAAAAGTAGAGAGAGATATAATAATATAATAATATAAGCCTTTATTCAGACATGGTATTACAGTAAATAAATTACAAACTACAGTAGAACCCCGATTATCCGCGGTGTAGGGTGGCAAGCTCACAGCGGATATGCCGATTTCGCAGATAATCTGCACAATATTCAAAACAGGTGGAAATCAAGAAACACAAGAATACTTTTGGAAAATATATTTATGCACATCATATATATGACTTATGTACTAAATTTATAGTTTGGTTTGGCAGAAAATAATCTGTCACCAATTTTTGTGGCCTTGAGTCATAAAATTTTTTCCTTACTTGGGAAAGCAGGTTTTTTAAGACGATTTTGTCACACAGTGATGCATCATCCTGTTCCTCTAGATACTGGTTGATTGCTTCAATGTGTGTTAGAGCTGCGTCGTGGCTTACTTGGTTCTTCGCCTTATCCTCTTCCTCTTCCTCTTCCTCACTGTCCTCCAAAACCACACCGGATGCTTTCGATATAATGTCTTCATCACTAAGATGTTCAAAGCCTGGATCATTGGCATCGCAATTTATCCACTTATCAATGGTTTCTCCATCGATGTCACTTCTTCCAGTAACTGAATTTGCTAAATTAGCTAAATCGTTAGCAGAGACATCTTCTGATTCTTCCTCTGTAGGTTCTACTAATGTATTTTCGACATTTGGTAAAATTTTCCTCCAGGACTTCATTAGTGTAGATTGCTTAACTGACTCCCAAGCAGCGTTTATGTCATAAATGCTATCAAGAATCGAATAATTTTTCCAGAAGCTCTGCAGATCACTCCCCTCCTCAATCCTTTTTCTTAGCAAGGTCGTCCTGTATCTATTTTTCATAGAAGCAATTACCCCTTGGTCCATTGGTTGGATAAGAGCAGTGACTTAAGGAGGTAAAAATCTAACGGAAAAGTTTCCATTCTCCGATCTTAAAACATTTTCCACTGGGTGAGATGGGGCATTATCAAGCAGTAAAATTGCTTTCTGGGGCAAGTTTTTCGATTTGAGATGCTCTTTAACTTCAGGAATGAACTTCCTCTCAAACCATTCCGTGAAAATTTGTTGATCCATTCAGCCTTTCTTTTGGTTGAAGTAGTGTACTGGTAGATTTTCAACTCTTGTTCCTTTAAGGTTTGTTTCCGCACGTCTTTGTTGTAATGCGCTCCTTACTGGATTTATGTCCTGAAACGTGCCTCTCATTTGCAAATGCTAGTGTTCTTCTGGGTAAACATTTTCACATCAGGCCTGACTCGTCAGCGTTGTAGACTTGTTCGTATGATATCCCATCCGACTGTAGTACCTGTTCGAAATCCATTTTGAATTTTTCAGCAGCCTGTTCGTCCCCCCCTTAATTTCTCGCCGTATAGTCCAATTTCCTTTTTTCCGTGGCGTTGTTTAAACCTAGTCAACCACCCTGTTGATGCACTAAATGTCCTTTCGATATTTAGCATTTCAAAAAAATGTTTTGCTTTTTCCAGGGATTCCCTCACTTCTCAACTGAATTACCCACGCCAAAAGTGCCGCATCTAGTTCTTCATAAGTGCTTCCTTTCATGGGTTTCCTCTTATTCATTGATGTGGAGTTGTCCGATGAGGATGCAAATTGCATTAAGTTATCTTTTTGCTTAAGAATATCTCTGACTGTTGATTCTCCTATTCCATACTCCAAGCTCATTTGTCTTCTAGATGCGCCATTTTCAATTTTTTTTATTAATTCAAGTTTCTCTTGAATAGTTAACACAACTTTTTTCCTTTTGTCGGTCATGATCGGATGCCTTCTGACAATCATGCCATTTTCATAAGTGCTGATAAGAAACCGCCAGGATTGCATGCTGGACGTTTCAATGCACCGACAATTGATGATGTCGCAATAGTTATTGTTGGTGATGAATTTAATTCACGCGATATTGTTTTGCACCGCCGAAATAATCAATTGCAGAGAGTTTTCGAAACGCATCGGTGTTATGACGCATTACAATATCCGCTTTTGTTTTGTCGTGGAGAAGATGGATACCATTTGAATATTAAAATGAGAAATGCGTCTTCAGGTTAGTTATCAGTTTTTCGTGTTTTTTTTTATATATTTTTTTAATTTTAGATTGTTTTTATTTTAAACAAAAACTTTATTACTTCCAATTTAGGTGCCGAAACAAATAAAAAAGTTAGCGCAATGAACTTTTATTCATATCGACTTATAATGCGTCAAAATGAGGTGAACTACATTTTGCATTGTCGCAAACTTTTCCATCAGTTTGTTGTTGACATGTATGCCAAAATCGAAACGGAGAGATTGAATTTTATCAGGTTTAATCAGAAGAAACTTCGCTCAGACGAATACATTCATTTGCGCGATGCAATAAACAATGATGAGAACGTGAATGATGTCGGCAAAATGATCATATTGCCATCGTCGTATCAAGGCAGTCCGCGGCACATGCACGAATACGCGCAGGACGCCATGACGTATGTTCGTCATTATGGCCACCCGGATTTGTTTATTACGTTTACTTGCAATCGGCAATGGATAGAGATGAAAGATAATCTGTTTTCTGGACAAAAGCCAATCGATCGCCATGACATTACTGCCCGTGTATTCAACCAAAAGTTAAAGGCGTTGATGAATTTCATTGTGAAAAGCAAAATTTTTGGTACTGTGAAATGTTGGATGCATTCTGTTGAATGGCAGAAACGTGGTTTGTCCCATGCTCACATCCTCATTTGGTTAGTGGATAAAATCACAACTGATCAAGTGGACACTGTGATTTCTGCTGAAATTCCTGATCTAGCCGTTGATCCCGAATTATACGATGTTGTTGTGCAGAATATGATTCTTGGCCCCTGTGGTGAACATAACATCAATTCACCATGTATGGTTGATGGAAAGTGCACTAAGCGCTACCCTAGAGCCTTAGTTTCGGATACAGTCACCGGTGGTGATGGATACCCACTGCACCGTCGTCGGTCTGTTGAAGACCATGGCCGATGTGTTACCATCAAAGTACGAAATGAAGACGTTGAAGTGGATAATCGCTGGATCGTACCGTATAATCCGTTGATATCAAAAGTATTCAAAGCGCACATCAACGTTGAATACTATAATTCCGTCAAATCGATTAAGTACATTTGTAAATATGTAAACAAAGGCAGTGATATGGCAGTGTTCGGTGCGACTGATCCGAATAGAAATGATGAAGTGTACCAATATCAAATGGGGCGTTACATCAGCAGTAATGAAGCAATTTGGCGCATATTTTCGTTTCATATACATGAAAGATATCCAACAGTTGTTCATCTTGCTGTGCATCTTGAAAATGGTCAACGTGTGTATTTTACAGTTGCAAATGCTGCTGATAGAGCTGTTTCACGGCCAAATACGACGTTAACTGCTTTCTTCAAATTGTGTGCAGTTGATCCTTTTGCGAGAACATTATTGTATGCTGAAGTACCACCATATTTCACTTGGAATGCATCAAAAAAGGAGTTTCAAAGGCGTAAGCAAGGAAATCCTGTTGATGGATATACCAATTTGTTTTCCAGCAATGCTTTGGGACGTGTTTATACTGTGCACCCAAACAACGACGAATGTTTCTATTTACGTTTGTTATTGGTTAATGTGCGTGGACCAAAATCGTATTCGGACTTCAGAACAGTCAATGGAGTGGTATGTGCAACGTATCGAGAAGCTTGCCAACAATTGAATTTGTTGAAAAATGATAGTCATTGGGATGATACTATTGCCGATGCATGTGTAAGTGCCCATCCGCATCAAATACGAACTTTGTTTGCAATTATTTTGGCAACATGCTTCCCATCAAATCCATTGATTCTTTGGACAAAGTATCGAGACCATTTGGCGGAAGATATATTGAATCGAGTTCGTCGGTCGACTTTTGATCAAGTGTTGGACTATACACCAGAAATATATAATGAAGCATTGATTATGATTGAAGATTTGTGTTTGGCTATTGGTAGTAAAGCACTAGCACAGTTAGGACTAACTGCACCAAATCGTTCTATGCATGATATTTTCGAGCTTGAGTTGCAACGTGAATTGCGATATGATTGCGACGAATTGAGTGCATATGTTGTGGAAAACCTTCCAAAATTAAATGCTGAACAAAAGGTGGCATATGACACAATCATCCAAGCTGTCAATAGTGGAACTGGTGGCTTTTTTTTCTGGACGCAACTGGTGGCACTGGAAAAACTTTTTTGATTTCTTTGATTTTGGCAACGTTACGTTCCTCAGATAAAGTCGCATTAGGATTGGCATCGTCTGGCATAGCGGCTACTTTATTAGATGGCGGCCTAACAGCACATTCTGCGCTCAAATTGCCGTTGAATATAAAACATCAGGAACGGCAAAACTATTGAAGCGTTGTGACACCATTATTTAGGATGAATGTACCATGGCACATAAAAATCAGTTGAAGCATTGGACCGAACTATGAGAGATATTAGAGATAAACCTGATTTATTTGGTGGTGCATTGATATTGTTGTCAGGTGATTTCAGGCAAACATTGCCAGTTATGCCCAGATCAACTGCAGCTGACGAAATCAATGCTTGCTTGAAATCTTCATACCTATGGAGATCTATATCAACGTTGAAATTGACCACTAATGTCCGTGTAAAATTGCAAAATGATCCATCTGCAGTTGTGTTTACTGAGCAATTGCTGAAAATCGGAAATGGAGCAATGCCACATGATGAATCTGGTTTGATCACTCTGCCACCTGATTTTTATCATTTCACACAGTTAAAAGATGAATTGATTGAAAATGTTTTTCCGAACATTGAGGAAAATTATAAAAGTCATGCTTGGTTGAGCGAACGAGCAATCTTAGCAGCGAAAAACAAGGATGTCGATGATTTAAATTTTGCGATTCAATCAAAAATTCCAGGCGATTTGGTGTCTATAAATCAGTTGATACGGTAACCAACGAAGATGAAGTAATGAATTACCCTACAGAATTCCTGAATTCATTGGATTTGCCTGGATTACCACCCCATAACCTTCGATTGAAAGTTGGAGTCACTGTCATCATGCTTCGAAATATCAATCAGCCACGTTTGTGTAATGGTACGAGAGTTGCTGTTAAGAAGCTGATGGCAAATGTTATTGTGGCAACAATCTTGACTGGCAAATTTAAAGGCGAAGAAGTGTTGATTCCACGCATCCCAATGATACCTTCTGATTTGCCATTCGAATTCAAACGACTTCAATTCCCAATTCGTTTGGCCTTTGCTGTTACCATCAATAAAGCTCAAGGTCAATCGTTAGGAGTTTGTGGTGTAAATTTGCAATATCCGGTGTTTTCACACGGTCAATTATATGTGGCCTGTTCGCGTATGGGTAAACCATCAGTTTTGTTCATCTACACCGATAATGTGGATGGAAAAACAAAAAATGTGGTGTACCAAAGAGCGTTACAATGAAGAAATTTAATTTTAATTATTGAATCCATTTTTTTAGTAATGTAATTGCCTCAACAAAATTTTGTTCAAATTTCCAAACCGAATTAAACAAATAATATTCTATTGTTTTTATACGTTCCAAAAAGTATTATTTCATTTCTGAATGTTTATTTCATATTTTAGTAGATGCACAACGAAGTGTGCAAGGGGTCCGCTAGTACCTTATAAATATTGGTCATTAGGCTGATAGGTCTATAATTATTTATGTCGTCTTTGCCCCTTTATTGATGTCTATTGTTGACTATTATACTGTTGACTATCAAGACTATTGTTGATGTTGTCCATTGATCTGGGATTAATTCACTCTTCATAACATCATTAAATAAATGTGTGAGGATAGGTGCTACGATATCTTTATTTCCTATGAGGAATTCATTGGTAATTTTATCCGAACCTTCTTTATCCTTTTTTTGAGATGCTATTGCCTCCTCTACTTCCATAAGCATTATTTCTGGTATCGTGCCACCTCCTGATAGATCTGTTGGTTGAACCGTACATTGGCTTGTATACAAATTCTTAAAAAAATTTGTGGCTAAGGTGTTTATGTCTGGACGTCTGGTCAAATTCTTGCCGCATCTGGTTTTCATTTTAGGAATCCAATCCCGCTTTTCTGAAAGTTGTTTGGTTGCTTTCCTAGCTCCACCTGTTTTCTGGACGCATTCTTCTAGTCTTTCTGATCTGTATTTTTCTTTATCCCTACGTATGTTTATGTTAATTTGCTTACTAGTTTCAGTTATGCTCCTTCTTATATCGTTTGTTTTATTTGGCTTACTAAATAGGTTATTTCTAATTGCTAAGAGATTCCGTGTGGTTTCTGATAGCCATAGTGATCTCTTTTCTCGTTTTGCAGATGTATTCCTTGTTCTTTTCCTTATCAAAATTTCTATAAATTTGTTGTATTTATCCTGCAAGTCAATTTCTTTAGTGTTATCTATGAAGTTTCTCACCTTTTCTGTCAATTCTTTAGAGTCTAGGAACATGTCTTCAATTTTCGGGTTAATCTTAAATGGCGTTTCTTTGTTTTGATTTCACTTCTAGTTTGGCTCTGAGTGCTCTGTGATTGCTGTTAAAGTTAAGGTTTTTTATTACTCTACAGTCGTTGAATGTTGTACTTCTGTTAGAAAGAATATAATCGATTTCGTTTTTGTAACTACCATCTGGAGATTCCCAGGTCCACCTATTTCCAGTGCCGTTTCTGTATTGACTGTTTAATATTCTTAGATTGTGTTCTTGTGCCAATTGGATCAATTTCTCTCCGTTTCTTGTCCTTTTACCTGAGCTATGAGAGCCTAGCACCATTTCTTCTCCATCTCTTCTGTCACCGATCTGTGCATTAAAATCTCCCATAACTATCAGATTTTTACCTGTGTGGTTTCTGATTGACTCTGTAAGAGTGGAGTAGAAGAAGTCGATTTCAGTGTTAGTAGATTGCGCCGTTGGTGTCCACAGTTCTCCTGATGGTGGCAACATTATGTTTAGTATTCCAATACACTCTGATATACCGATGATTTCGTTAATATAACCCTTTAGGTCCTTCCTTATTAAGAAGCCTATTCCATGTTTACCTGGCGTATCACCTTTGAAATAGAAAATTATTAAGAAGCCTATTCCATGTTTACCTGGCGTATCACCTTTGAAATAGAAAATGAATTCTCCACGGTCTTCTATGTTTTCTCCTAGACGTCGCACTTCACTTAACCCTATGATAGTCCATTTAACATTTTCTAATGCGATCATGGTTTCTGACAGTTTTTCTTCTGATCTTAACGAGAGTGTATTATAAGTAGCACATCTTTGTGGCGGAGGTTTTTGGGTGTTTGTTGTATATTTTTGTTTGGAGGGTAGTAGTCGTCTTCTCCCACGGTGACTAACCCGCTTGGGGTGCATTTTTTCTGTGTCGGTTTCGATATGAGTAGTTTTTGATTAGGTTTGTTTTTGTTCCGGCTGTCGAGGGCAGTGAGTGGTTTTTTGGTGTATCTGACAGTGAACCAGACCTTCCTCTTACTACAAAATTTAATAAATTAGGTTTTTTTGTATCCTGTGCATTTGTCGCATTTGACATCTTTTCAATGTTTGGGTTTGACTTCTTTTTTGTAGATGAGTTCGGCGAACCATTCTGTTCCCTCTTCCTTTTTTCACGGTTTTGGTCTTTCGGTTCCTTAACGATTAGCTTATCATATTTTATAAATGCTATATTCCCCTTCTTTTTCCTCTTCTACTTTAGGTTGTTGTTGTTTTCGAATTTCTAATATACGTTTGGGATAATCTTCTTTTACATAGATGCCTGGTGGGAGGTTGAGTTTGTTTTTGAGTATTGAATGCTTTTTCCGACTTGTCGTTAAGGTAACAACCACTGGTCGATTATTGTTAGTTTTTGCTCCTATTCTATAGACATTACTTATTTCTTGTCTATCTAAATGTAAGCCTGTTTCCTGAGTAATTTCTTTTATATAATCCACTAATTCGGTTTCTCTTTTTTCCTTTTCTTCAACACCAAAAAATATTAAATTCTTTTTTCTCTTATCTTTTTCTAATTTTTGTTCAAGCTTTGTTATTTGAGTTTGTAACAATTTGTTTTCTTGTGATATTGATTCCATCTTTTCGCTAAGCGCTTCCATAAGGTTTTTGGTTACTGCTGTCGTTATTGCTAAAGTTTGCTGGTTTAAGTTAGCCTCTAATTTTGTCCACAGCTGATCCATGTTTTGATCACTTTTTCACATTTTTCAGCACTTGATGATGGTTTGTAAATTTTAAACTGGCAACCCTTTAACGTTGGTACTCTCTGACAGGTGCTGAATGCCTGAATGATGGGTTAGGTGTGACAGATGATTTTGATGTAATATGGCGGACTATGACTTTCACTTTAATCGGCTTTTGCGAAGATTGTTTGGAATTTCTTGCAATGTAGTCCAATCCGAACTGTTTTTTTTATTGAAAATCACTTCCTTGCACTTTCCTTGAGAGGTTTTGAGCGAATTGTGTTTCCGTGGTCTATTTTTATCGTTTTTTCACTATTTTTGCATGGAGCTCGATCAAATACGTGTTCACTCGTACAACGCCGGAACAGAAGAGAGAGATATACTTATCAATCAATTCTGGAGACTTGCCGCACTTGATCGCATTTTTTAACAACCAATTTTGGTTTTCCAGGTGGTTTATGGTATCTCGTGGTTCTTATTTGTCAACATACTGTCCTATAGAATGATTCGTTTGCAAATGAACAGTATGTTCGGAGAAAAATTTTTCAATATTGTGGTATTTTTTTGCACTATCTGAGCATACCACTGATGTATCTTATCTTACTGATGTCGGTATATTTTGATACTAATGGCCAAATGCTTGATTTTTTCTTCGCGTCCACTTGAAAGAAGAGAGTTTCCTTATCTTCTTTGCTGGGAAGCCCTAGTAACGTTGTTTTCATCTGGCCGGTAATCCTTCCACGATATATTTTCGTTTGGTCAGAAAGGTCTCATCTAATTGAATGGTCTTATTTTGACCACCCAATTTAATATCCTCGTTAGATGTCAATACCAGGACTACCGCTCGTAAATGTTTAAAATATTAAACAATAGTTGAATTTCTCAATTTTTTATTTGAATTTGTATATCGACGTCGTCTCCAACCTTGAATGAAGTTATGTGTTTGTAACACATCCTGCTTAAAAATGAAGCATGCGATTGTCGTGATCCGACAAATATGATCAAATGCTCAAATGCCCCTTTGCCCCCAAAGCCCTTCACCACCATTATTCATGTGGACCAAAAACATTTTTCACGGTCAGCAGAAATTGCTGACGCAGCGAAACCAGACGATAAGAATGACCATGAGAGCAGCATTCCATCAAATGCTCGAATGCCCCTGCCCCACCCCGAGCATCTCAATTTTCAATCCCATCGAAGGCAGAATTTTATGAGTGTCAACCAAAATTGCTGACGCTGCGATTTCGCGACATTCGTCGTGACGCGCCTTCTCGTAGCATGGTCAAGTGACCTTGGCTAGAGAATAAACATAATGATGGATTATGACGCGAGATTATGGATCATGGGAGATGTCACCACGACGTTGTGTTGATCACGCAGAAAGGGAGGAAAAAGACCTTGCACATGGATCATGATGCTGGATCATGGAACGTGGGTGATGTCACCATCAAATTGTGCGGGATTGAGAGAACATACATAGGTCTTCATATCACATTGGGAACAAATGGCCTTCATCAAGAATGATTTCATGGAACAGTGGGAAGAACAGAAGCTGCTGAGGATGCAGAATATGTCCACAATGCGTGGCCTTGGAGGAAAGAACATCCGATTCTGGGATGATGTCAACTGAATCTGGATTGGGGATAAGCGGTGAATAGGCGAAAACATCCCTATAAATTAACGCCAAAAATGAAGGAAGAGTTAGTCAAAATCAAGTCGGAGTCAAGCACAGAAGGTAGTCCACAACTACTCAACCAAGAAGGAAGACACCAAGCTCAGAAGGAAGACAGAACCAACCACAACAGTGAAGGAAGACAACAGCTCAGGAAGAAAACAGAAGCCAACCACAATAGTGAAGGAAGACTACTGCCAAAAGAAGACAGAGCCAAGCTGAGTTCCACGAAAAACAAATAACCTACGGTGGGCTAGTTGAATAGACTACCCATTACATGAGTCCCAACCAGGCTTCTTTAAGTCAGGTGGGCAAAACTAACACGACCATTTTGATTCAATAGCAAATGTCGGCACCACACACCTTAGAGGAGGCCCTCAAAGACTCAAAGGTCGGACCCAGACCACTCACAATTGAAGAATACCGGAGAAGACAGCGAGGAGCAAAAGCAACCACGACTCCTCCAACAACTACAGCTCAGACGCCGAAGAAGCGAGTACGTACTGGAGCGGAAGCTCAATTTAAAAGGAAGTTAGACGCAGCAGTTCAATCCTGGGTGCTGGCACAGGGAAAAGAAGAGAGGGTGAAAGCTCAGCAGGAGATTTCGAAAATTAAGCAGGCTTGAAGGAACTATCGTCGAGCAAAGAAGGCAGCTAGGAATAAGTGAGTAGCGTTATGGTTAGAGACTAGAGAAAGAAATATTGTAAAGCAACTTCCAATTTTAACTGTATGGTACCATGTATATTGTAAGGTACCATACTTGTGAAAGAATAGAATTAGTACCAAGAATTTAATGTATAAACCTCTGTTGGTAGAATAGTTTAAGGATCTTTAATAAAGAAAAATGTATTTTGTTTAAGAAGAAAGAAAAGTTTTGAATCTATTCCTCGTTTACGCCGAAATTCCCAACACGATTATTCCGACAATTCCACACCTCTCCAGTTGAATGAAAGCGTCAAAAAAGGTTCCTTTTGTTGGATTGATATTCTTCCTAAATGCTTTGACAACACTTTGACACCACCACCACCACCACCAAGGAATAAGGCTCAATTCCTCTAAAAACTTGATTGCCACTTCATTTTTGTCAAAAACATTTTGCATTGAATAAATTTCAATGTCGACCAGCAAAGGATGAAGAAATGGATGTAAATGTTTTGATGACATAATTTGTAGAGATGCTAATCTGAAAAGAAACTGAAAAACAAAAGGTTGAAAAAATTTATTTCTGTTAAAAAAATCAGGTTGAGAGTACTGTTAAACCGATTTTTTGTTAATATTCAAATTTAGCATTAGCAATGAACTGCCGAAATAGTGAGGAGGAATGAAAATTATACTTCTTATTCTCTTTTCTTTTTTTTTGTCTTTTATTCACAATTAAAAGTTATTTATTAAACAATTATTAATTATTTTTTTGTTTTCAAATTAACACTATTTTTTAAATTTACAATACTAATTTTAAACAATTATTCAAGAAAATTAGTCCAAAAATCCATATCCTATAAATATAAAACAAGATCTTTTTACAAAAGTTTGTCGCGGCAAAACTCCGGATCTACCGCGACGAGTTTTATGAAATTTGGTAGAATTTTGTCTTATTAGAAGGAGGATGTTTTTGTGAAGTTTAAAAGAAATTCGCCTAAAACTTTTCGAGATATGGTAGTTCTAAAGTTTTGGTCGTTTTGATTGTAAGAGAGCATATTCTTTCCGTGCGAAAGCATGAAATAAAGAAATTAAGAGCGATCGTTTCTCTCGAGTACAAATTTTTACCGATTTCTTTCACTCTCTTGAGCATGAACTGTATTCGCGAGAACAATTCGGTAGTTTGATTTCATAATATCTCTTAATTTTAAGTAGAGTTCTCTTGATATGACACAATCTGGATCCATGAATGACTCTCAAGAGAAAATCTACTTTAGAATATAAGAGAGATCGTGCAATTATTGTCGCTCCGTCACGCGAAATATTTCTAAGAGAGAAACGAAGAAGATCATGAAAATGGGAATCAAATCGTGTCTCTCGAATACATAGCGTTACCCATCCAAGAAGTAGTCGACCTTAGCGCTTAAGCTTAATAAATGAAGAGAGATCCTGCAATTATCGCATCGTTAGCGCTTACTCCCTCTCTCTTATATATGAGACGTATTCGAGAGAACATTTCGGCATTTTGTTGATTGCACGATCTCTCTTCATTTATTTTTCTTAAGAAGCAAAGTACACTTTCTCTAGATATGAAATCTATCCATGGATTCATACTAGAGATGGATGCGACTTCATGTCATTTGGTTTTCGATTAGGAAATGGGGATTGATTTATTTTTCGATCTTTTTATGCCCATCTGGAATACGAAAACTTCAACCTTTACTTGCGTATTAGGGAACCGTTACTTTTCGCTTTTGCAAATCGGAACAAAAGCTCTCTCTCAAGAAATCTCTATGATTTGACACACTGTTTTTCCGTAGAGCCGGTTTTAATTGTTTTCTACAAATCTTACTCGGGTTATTCAATACAATTTTGGTTCATTAAACCCGTAGCAGGTAGATTTGTTCAAATTGGTGGAAAATGGTAAATATTTTTTTGAATTTCAGATTGTAGGACATCATAGTTTCCGGGAATCCCAATTTGACCGATTTTCTTCCGGTTTGAAGGGTTCTTTTCCGGTAGAAATTTGAATTTTTAACGGTTTTTTGCGCGTAGCGGCTAAACGAAGCGTCCTACGGGATGCATATGTATGACCAACACCCACTGCTTCGACATTTCCTACCTTCCTTTGATACATCATTTTTCTCTAAATTGAGGTTTTAAAGGTGTGCATTCAAAAGATCGGAAAATTGATAAAATTCAGATTTTCAATTTTTAACGATTTTATGTTCTTAGCGGTTAAACGAAGCATCCTACGGAGTTCATACGTATAACCGACCCCCATTTTTTTTAAATTTCCTAACTTTGAATCCCAAGCTGACCAATTTTCTTCCGGTTTGAAGGGTTCTTTTGCGGCAAAAATTTGAATTTCATACGGTTTTTTGCCCGTAGCGGCTAAACGAAGCGTCCTATGGGGTTCATATGTATGACCAACCCCCAGTATTTTGACATTTCCTACCTTTTTTTCATACATCATCTTTTTCTACATTTAGGTTTTAAAGGTATGCATTCAAAAGATCGGAAAATTGATAAAATTCAGATTTTGAATTTTTAACGATTTGTCGTTCCTAGCGGCTAAACGAAGCGTCCTACGGAGTTCATACGTATGACCGACCCCCATTTTTTTTAAATTTCCTAACTTTGAATCCCAAGTTGACCAATTTTCTTCCGGTTTGAAGGGTTCTTTTCCCGTAAAAATTTGAATTTTTAACGGTTTTTTGCCCGTAGCGGCTAAACGAAGCGTCCTACGGGATGCATATGTATGACCAACCCCCACTGTTTCGACATTTCCTACCTTCCTTTGATACATCATTTTTCTCTAAATTGAGGTTATAAAGGTGTGCATTCAAAAGATCGGAAAATTGATAAAATTCAGATTTTGAATTTTTAACGATTTTATGTTCCTAGCGGCTAAACGAAGCGTCCTACGGATTTCATACGTATGACCGACCCCCATTTTTTTAAAATTTCCTAACTTTGAATCCCAAGTTGACCAGTTTTCTTCAGGTTTGAAGGGTTCTTTTCCCGTAAAAATTTGAATTTTTAACGGTTTTTTGCCCGTAGCGGCTAAACGAAGTATCCTACGGAGTTCATACGTATGACCGACCCCCATTTTTTTTAAATTTCCTAAATTTCTCAATACATCTTTTTTCTCTGAATTGAGTTTTTAAAAGTGTGTCCAAACAAAAGTTATGATACATGATAAAATTCAGATTAAAATTCGTAAACGCAAAATTTCGCGTTTTTCGGAAAAATTTTGTAATTTTTTATATATTGGAAACTCAATTTGTATATTTTTTCTTTAAATCAATAGAAAATACTATTACACAGAAAACATATCTTTTTGAGTAAATTTTACTCTCCAATGGTACACATTTTTGTTTGTGTTTGTTTTGTGCAAATTTCAGAACATCAAAATTGTGTGCATTTTGTGTACATGTACATTGTGTTCCATCCGCGAAATTTTGTTTCAGCCCCCTTTCCTATTATTGTGATCACTCATTCCCTATTTGACAATCAAACATCAACATCAATTCGCGCACTGTCTGTTCTTTAAACGTTAAAGCCGGTCAAAGGCGCATACGGCCCATGGATCTTTTGTCTGCTGTTACGTGTGTGATGTTGGAAAAAAATGGGTAGAGAGTCACATGGGATCGCGACATCTGGTAAATTATTTTAACTGTGATTAAACCTTAACTTTTTTTGTAAGTAGAAGAAGGCAATATTTTTCAACAAATTCGCCGAAATTAAATTTACGCGGCTAACGTGGGCGTATTGTTGATGTGGCCGATCGGATCGGATTAACCTCTCAAATATTACTGTGCCATAAGAAATTTACATTCGGTACTAATCGAAGTGTATGTAAAAAGTTAACCAGTTGTGTTTGAGTTTGAACCGGCAGTCTATAAATCCCTATTTGTTTCATTGTTGTCACCGAACATAGGATAAATTTAGATTTCTTATAACTACTATATTTCTATGTTTTTGTGACTTTAAAATTAATAGGTGCTGTAAGGTTCAGTAATAATTCCAAAATTGGCTCTTTTTGAAAGAGTGCTTGAATAGTTGTTTTAAGTTTATTTCTCATTTTCTTATTAAGCACTATTCATACTTTCAATTTATTATCCATTTTACGGCAAAAATTTGTAGCCAAACGTTAATAAAAACATTGTTGAAAAAGTCAAAGATTTTTTGGAAGTTTTTGAACTTATGTTACAGTCAAAAGATAACTGCTAAGAATCAAAAATCTATAACTAAAGAAAAACAAAACATATATAGTATCAACATATACAGTATACAAAAAATATGCAGTATTACGTAATGCCCAGCAGAGCGGGCGGGTACAGCTAGTATTATTATAAAATCTTATAATTAATGATTTTATTTTGATTACGTTAATATAATGATTCACAGGATTGAGTTCACAAGATACAATTAAACACAAGATTAACATTTTTTAGTTGACCATTAAAGATTAATCAAAAAAAAACTAGGGTGTGGCTGTGTCATGGACACGGCCCTGTGTTGTACGTGAATACGTTTATGTAAGGGGTTATAGTTCTTGAATAAAATATTTTTGTTTATTTATTTAGGACAAAAGCAAGGAAACAAATAATTATTTTGCTACAATATAACTTTATTAATTATTGGTCTGTGATACGAAAAGTACGACACAAATGGCATACAAGATACATCCAGAGTTCTGGTAAACGTTAAATCAATAAAGGTTTTACCTAACGTTGTTGGAGAAGTTTCAATATGAGACAAATTGAACTCGCTGAGCATGAAGTCAGGCTATGAACGGTTTTGTGAGACATCAACATTAAAGTCTCCAACTATCATAACTGGTGTAGTAAGATCAGGCTCGTAATAGGGTATAATTTTAGCGATGTTTTTGGAATATTTCAACAACGATCGTATCATTAAGACTTTAATATCTGCTAACGCTGTGCCCGGGTGGATATACAAAATTGTGCAAAAAACATTGACCATTTCGATGAGAAACAAACGCATGCGGGCGCCACACACACTCTCTCGGTGGGGTGACACCGATCGTTGACGTTCGGTTGCACAATCACATGTACTGGCGAAATTTTTGTGTTGCTGGCGATTCTGCCAACCTGGCTGTTTGAATTCGATTTTGAAATTCAAAATCTGCAAAATTTAGTACAAAATAACCCCATTTTTCCGCACTTCCCCCTCCGCTGCGCGCGATGTGCCACTGATCTCGCTTATCCTAGTAATTTCTTTGATCCTTTATCTATCCAGTGGTATAATTTAATTTCGGATGTAGTGCAGAGATTCGAAGCTACAACGCCAAACTGTATCCCCCGATTTTATCATTAGTTTTTTTGGATTGCCCCCGTATGGTAGCAAATTTAAAGACGTATTCACGTCAAAAGTTCCAAAAAAATAACACTCAAAGTTAATATATTTTGGCTTATCACACATTATAGAAAAATACTCTTTTTAGATAAATTAGAATTGAAAGAACTGCAAAACTCAGATTTTTTAGAAAAGTTTTCACGACTCAAACTAAAACTCATTTGAAGTAAATTCTTCACGCCAGAAAAACAACTAACTTAAGAAATGATTTGGTGGCTAAAGAAAACTTGTCAAGGCCTATCAAATCATTTCCTATGGATATTAAAAAGCTACTTGATTATCACCAAGTAGTTTTTTTGTTCAGTGATTACTGAACATTCTCCTCCCCGTTGGCAACTTGTTTGACAACCTAATCTGCAGTTACTTGTAAAATGCATAATTTTGTAACTGGTCGCAATAAACTAGAAGTAGCTGTCTTTATAGTAACGACTCTAGTGTGTCCATCTGCTCCCGGATATAACTGTTCGACTCGTGCAAGTGGCCATTTACTCGGTGGAAATCTCTCGTCTGTTAAGAGCACCATTGATCCAATCTTAATCTCATTGGATGGATGATGCCACTTTGAAATAGATTGATACCTCTGCAAACATTCAGCTGACCATCTCTTCCAGAAGTACTGAAGCTTTTGTTGAAGTAACTGCCATTTTGATAACCTAGAAGAATTAAACTCCAGAAGTGAAGGCTCAGGATATAGATTCAGTGGCCCGCCAATCAGAAAGTGACCTGGTGTCAGTACCCTTAAGTCAGATGGATCCTCAGATAAAGGACTCAGTGGTGTAGAATTTAACACCGACTCAATTTGAGTAAGAAGTGTTGTTAACTCTTCATAGGTTAGAAGTGTATCGCCTATGACTCTTTTTAGATGGAATTTTAAAGATTTCACAGCAACTTCCCACTTACCACCAAAGTGTTGTGCACCAGGTGGGATAAACTGCCAATTAGTCCCCTCCTTTATCAATAAACTTTTTTGATTCTGATTCTCACATGTTCCAGCTTGGAAGATATTCCTGAGAATTTTGTCAGCACCCAAAAAATTGGTGCCACAGTCAATCGATAGCGTGTTGCAGATACCTCGACGACTGATGAAACGTCTATATGCTGCAATGAATGCCTCAGAAGTATAATCTGTAATGATTTCAAGATGTATTGCTGAAGAAACAAGGCAAACAAACACAGCAATCCAACTCTTATAAGATTTAGCTCCTCTACCCTTCCACGTTTTAACTGTAAATGGGCCAGCATAGTCAACTCCTGAATGGTAGAAAGCTCTGGAAGGATTGACCCGAGCAGAAGGTAACTGCCCCATCAGTTGTTGAGCTCTCACTCCTCTATTTCTCGCACAGATGACACAGCGTAAGATATATGAGCGAACTGGCATTCGACCACCAACTATCCAGTAAGCTCGTCTCAGATAAGATAGTGTTAGTTGTGTTCCACCACGCAACGTCTTCTCATGAGCTTCAGCAATTACTAGAGATGTTAACTGTGAATTCCTAGGCAGAATTGCCTGATGTTTCTCCTCAGATGATATTCTAGCTCGTTCTAATCGCCCACCAACTCTTAAGACTCCTTCAAAATCAACAAATGGTGTTAATTTACAAAGGCTGTTAGTCTTTGAAAGAAAATTGTCTTGTTTCAGTATATGTAACTCTTTGGAAAAGAACAATCCTTGAGTTATCTTGATGTGTATAATTTTAGCCGCTTCCAGGTCACTTGTAGATAATGGGTGTATTAGCGAAGATTGACGTTTGCCCTTGAAGCATTGAATAGCTCGCAAGCATGTAGCAGTAATTTTTAAAATTGGTAGTAGACTCGATCTCTTCTCTAGTATTTCGCAGAATGGATTCTCCTCAGATTTCCTTAGAAAGAAACATTGACCTGGTTTCTCCTCAAGATAAACAGTCATTACAGATGGTAATTTAAAGATTGGCCACTCTTCTGCTGATTTTAGCAACCATGATGGTCCGTGCCACCATAGCATATTATCTCGTAGCTTCTCAGGTGATAACCCTCTAGATGCGCAGTCTGCTGGATTCTGCTTACCAGGTACATACTGCCAGATAGCATTAGGCTGAAGATCTTGAACTCTGTGTACTCCGTTCCTTACATAGTCCTTCCATCTTGACGGGGGACTTCTCAACCATGTTAAGGTGACAGAAGAATTTGACCACAAAAAAGTAGATGCATCAGGTATCTCAAGAGTTATCTTGACATAACTGACAAGTTTTGTGAGTAGCAAAGCAGCGTTTAACTCAAGCATTGGTATCGTAGTTGGTTTGAGAGGTGCAACTTGAGATTTAGCACACACGAAAGATGAATGACTCTCTCCAAATTCATTTGTGACTTTCAGAAAAATTACTGCAGCCATAGCAAGCTGCGAAGCGTCAGAAAACCCATGTATCTCAACTGCTGTTGATGAATTCAGTTGAAGCCATCTTGGGATACTAATAACATCGACTTTTTTTAAATTTTCTTGAAATTTATTCCACTTTTTACTGAGCTCTTCAGTGATAGGGTCGTCCCAACTCACTTTCTCCAGCCATAACTCCTGCATTAGCATTTTTGCTCGAATAACGACTGGCACAAGGAAACCTAGTGGATCGAATAGACGAGCAATCGCAGATAAAATTGATCTCTTTGTTTGTTTAGTTGATGATAGCTCCAAATGTTTGAAAAAAGAAATGATCTGCCGATGGGTTCCATGAAAATCCAAGAACTTTCACTGAATTTTCTTTTTCTTGAATGTCGACTTCGATTGGCTTACTCTCTGCAGATATCACTGACAGTACTTCTGGTGAATTACTTGCCCATTTGGCTAGAGGGAATCCTCCTGCTGCACACAAAGATTTTACTTGAACAGCTGTCGAAATAGCTTCAGAAATAGTCTCTCCTCCTCCATAGATATCATACACATAACGTCCCTTGATAAGCGGATCAATTGCGAGTGGGAATTTTTTCTTTTTGTCTTCTGCAAGTTGAAGCAGAACTCTCACAGCTAGATAAGGTGCACATCTTGTCCCAAGATTTTAGTGGTAATCTAACAATATATCGACTAGAGTCATCTCTTGAATGTGTATTCTCTAAGAAGTCTTCACATTGTTGATCTTCAGGATCAAGTTTTGATAGACTTGACTCTATTATTTCTTCTTGTGCCCAAAATTTACTCAGAATCGATTGCAGCTCCTCATCTGCTGAAGAGTAATGACAGTGAGGTGAATAACTAATGCAATTTTGTTGAGCAGAACCATAAATGATCCAACCAAAAATAGTGGATTGAGCTATAGGAGTACCATTTTCGCCCTTTATCACACCAGATAGCGTAATCTCGCTTGCTGGTATAGCTCCTAGTAGAATATCAACAGGCTTTGACGTACAATACTCCGGGTCAGCAAGCTCTAAGTTGTTAAGATGTGGCCAGTTTGGCGTCTCAATACTTTCAGCAGGTAATTGTGTTGTAAGTTTGCTCAAAATATATACCTGAGTAATAATAGATTGTTCAGAATACTTCGATTGAAGTTTCAGAAGGCAGCTTCCTAGCGTATGTCCACTAGACGAATTCCCAATTCCTGATATAGGTATCATAGATATTTCCTTTGGTATTTTCAAACGCCTAAAAAACTTTTCAGAAATGAAGGACAACTCAGAACCAGGATCCACAAGAACTCTAGCCTCAACAGGTTCCAAGTTAGGTAATATAATTAAAACCTTGCCAGTAGCGAGCAGTACAATGGATCTAATGTGATCTAATTGCTCAAGATTCCAATCGTCACATTCTTTTTTCATAACTTCATTATGAAAGATTTTAGATGAAGTAGATAGTGCAGACTCAGATTTTTTCAAACAAGATGCAGTCTCAGATATTTCAGCAGGAAGTAAACGTAAATGGTTTGTATTTACGTTTCTCAAGAATTGACAAGATTTGTCAAGCAATCATTTCTCTGGATTTGATTTACTCAGTTCAGGAATTGTAGAATTACTCCTAACTGATGCCTCAAATGGTTTTCTATGATTCTCAAAATGTATTTCAGTATGGTACATAGCACCGCATTTCTGGCAACGATTCTTATTTGTGCAATGTTGCACCCTGTGGTTACCCAAACAATTAAAGCAAAGTCTTAAATTCTTAACTGTGTTGACTTTCTCATTTGTTGACATGACCTTGAACTTAGGACACCATAACACATAGTGATTGCTCTTACAGATGGCACATCGAGCGTCAATCTTTTCACTGGGAGTCTCTGATGATCTTGTCACCACGGTATAACTCACTGCTGGTTTAACTGATGACTTCAATGATGATTGTCTTTTAGATGATTTACTCGGATATTTACTAATAGAAGAATTGCTCGAAGTTGAAGATGGTATACGAATGTTTTCAGACCCTTCCCAGACAAGTGCAGTGAGTTCAAGAAACTCCAAAAGCGTATCGTAGCTCGGGAAGTCCTTTGTCAGACCCAGTTTAGTTTCCCATCTAGCAACTGTATGAGAGTCTAGTTTATTTAAAGTAGCAGTGATAAGTAGGACATCAGAGAATGTCACTCCCGATCCCATGACTTCAGAGAATCCAAGGCTCTAGTATTAGTTGCGATAAGTTCCTTCAATTCTGTAGCCGAACCTCCAGTAACGCGTGAACCATAAAGAATACTTTCAGCATGTCTTTTTAGCAACAATCGGGGATTGTCATAACGTCTCACAAGCAGATCCCATGCAGGTTTAAAAGACTCATTTGATGGAGGGATACTCTCGATAAGAGATTTTGGTTCACCAGCAAGTTGAGTTTTCAGATAATACATCTTAGTAGCTGGCTGAAAGCTAATATCCTTACCGATAATAGCTAAGAATAAGTCTCGAAAGGGAACCCACTCCATTGGATCCCCTGAAAATATTGGTAATTTTATTTCAGGCAGAGAATGATTTAAACTTATTCCAGCAGAAGGAGCTGCAGAATTGTCAAGCAGTTCTTTCCCGGTTGGAGTTTTGCCTTCAAGAAGCTTGTCTTTTATTTCCATTAAAGTGGCCCTTAGATTAACATAAAAAAGTTGAGCTTGATCGTAGACATCTTGAATATGATACTCAGTTGTAAAAATTTCATCGCTCTTTGTATCATAGAACGTATTATGAAAGGAATCAAACTGATCCCACTTTTTTTCGAGAAATTCCAGATGATTCGACACAGCTGGTAAACTCATAGATGCTAACTTTTCATCACTCTGTTGCTTGGCCATTTTCTCCAGATAATAGAACCGTTGCATTTGAAGAACTTTTTTTTGCTCTAGTTTTGCCGCCATTATGACAGTTGACCAGTGTTTTATCCCATGTATGGGAAGGAACAGGGAGTGCTTTCCCGAATGGAGAAGTTCACCTGTACCCAAGGACTAATCCCGCCTTTGGAGAGAGGATTCTTTAATATTTGCTTTTACGCGTCCAAATTCACAACAAGAAAAAAAAAAAAATCAAACATAAGTTTATTTGAATCGATTTTTCACATTATTAGTTTCTTTTTGAATTGATTATTCATATTTTATTAAAAGTGTCCAAATTCACAAAAAGTATTTATAAAAAAACATACATTAGTCTATTTAAATCGATTTTTCACATTATTAGTTTCCTTTTGAATTGATTATTCCTATTTTATTAAAAGTGTCCAAATTCACAAAAAGTATTTATAAAAAAACATACATTAGTCTATTTAAATCGATTTTTCACATTATTAGTTTCTTTTTGAATTGATTATTCATATTTTATTAAAAGTGTCCAAATTCACAAAAAGTATTTATAAAAAAAACATACATTAGTCTATTTAAATCGATTTTTCACATTATTAGTTTCTTTTTGAATTGATTATTCCTATTTTATTAAAAGTGTCCAAATTCACAAAAGTATTTATAAAAAACATACATTAGTCTATTTAAATCGATTTTTCACATTATTAGTTTCTTTTTGAATTGATTATTCATATTTTATTAAAAGTGTCCAATTTCACAAAAGGTATTTATAAAAACCATACATTAGTCTATTTACACGTATTAAAAAAAAAAAATCATACATTTTTCTATATAAACCGACTATTCACTTTTTATTTAAAATGCCCAAATTCGAAAACACGTAAATATTACTTTTTTCTTCTTGCGAGCCGGGGTTTGCCCAGTGACTCCGTAAATAATAAATACTGAAGCGACCACTTAAGTCACCGGCCAAAGCGCGACTGAAAATGCGCGTCAGCTTGGAGCCCTTAAATCTGGACCCAAAATGCTGATGCGCACTTTCAATAGGTCGCGCATGGCGACCGAGAATGTGCTCAATTAGCACTTCATTTGGATTTAAAGAACTTACGCGATCGGATTTCATCACGACGGTGATGAAATCCGATCGCGACAGTTCGTCGCGATCCCATGATTGGGTTGCGATCAAGTTCCATCAAAGTGATAAAACTTGATCGCAACAGGAAATTTGTCGCGCATGGGTTTTATTCTGTCGCGATCAGGTTACATCTTAGTGATAAGACCTGATCGCGACAGAATTTCGCGCATGGGAACCCAAAATGCAACGTCAGCATTTTGGGTTGGGAATGGACGTGTTCCCATGGTGGCTGTTCTTACGGCAGGGGGTAAAAAGGGGGGGGGGGGGAGAACATGTGTGGCTGAGCCTAGGCTCAGTCACAACATTCCACCCCCCTTGGAAAAACAAAAATTTCGGGGAAATTTTTGTTGTTGAGGTGGCTAAATGTTGCGCATTAGAGAGAGAAATGAAAGTTCTGAACTTGTGCGAAACCGGGACTGTTCTATGGTATGATTTTTTTTTTTCTTCTTTTTTTTTCTTGTTAAATAATAATTTTTTTGTGTGAAATTGTTTACTATGTGTGTAACTTATCATGTTAAGTTATTTATTCTTAATGCTAGGTAAATACATGTGTCTTTTTTCTATAATTTATGGTAGATTTAGGCATATACATATTTTCCATATATGTCTATATCTGCCTTACATCAGTATTACATTTTTTTTTTCTTCGCCATTAGGGCTTACAATTCCTTTTCGCTTATATACTCTTATACATTTTTTCTTAAAGTTATACCTCTTGAGAGCCTTATAGGATTTTTATTGGATCCTGGGGATATTTTTCATCCTTTTCCTTCATCGGCCCTTGCATTAGCCATAATATTTATAGTCGTATTAATTCTTATATTTGGTCAGGAAGTTCGCAGGCCTGGTCAGCGGAGGAAGGTAGATACAAGAGGGGGAGAGGGATTATAATCCTAGTGTGGGGGTGTAGTTGGCTTGGACTGGAGGAAGGGTACCTGTCCAGTCGAAAGCAAAACAACCGAGACGAAATGGAAAAACAACTGTAGGACCCAATTCGTAGGTTTAGCAGGGGCCTGTGGTTGTGAGAAGGCTAGCTAGCAGCCCAGTTAGGGAACCATTATAAAATAACGCATGAAAAGAACGAGACGACTTATTTACTTGAGCAAATGGTTATTATATCAAACAAACGGTGGGTAATAAAAATTTTGTTAAAAAAAAATGGAATTAGAATAACGCGTTAGTGGAATTATTAAAATGACAGCAGAATAATAGAAGTGAGTTGGAGATTGACGGTACTGTGGTACCAAGTTCGAAGGGGTAAACCAAACTATGTGCAGTTTGATCGAAAGCAAAAGGAGTAAAGTCACAAAAGGGGGAGGAAAAGACAAAGGGGTGTTGGTTGTCGAGCGAGCAGTTTGGCGGCATGCCTGGGACGAATGAATGGGGCGCGAGATTCCAGAGAGAAAGAAGAAGAAGGGAAGGAGAGAAAAAGAGAGATAAAAAGGGCAAAAAAAAAAAAATTTCCATAATGCAGTTTAATGTCATGCTTAGGACGAATGGGGTGTGTTGAACTATGTTCAGTTTGATCGAAAGCAAAAAACGCAAAGTCACAAAGGGAGAGGAAAGACAACAGATATTAGGAGAGCAGTTTAACGTCATGCTTGGGACTACGGGTGTGTTGAACTATGTTCAGTTTGATCGAAAGCAAAGACGCAAAGCCACAAAGGGGGAGGAAAAGCAAGAGATATTAGGAGAGCAGTTTAACGTCATGCTTGGGACTAATAAATGGGGCGAAAGTTCAAAGACGGGAAAAAGAATAATAACAAGAAAAATAAAATGGATAGCACGAAAGGGGGTTTTGATGATGCGGCCTAGGGCCTGAACGTTATTAGGCTGCGCAAGGGTTGACGGAAAACAAGGAGGGTCTTAGAGGTTCGTGTCGCACTAAGGGAACGAAGTGACTTACTTGACTTCAAACAATAACGACGGTTAGAATATATTTAGTATGCCGACTGTGCAGTTCTTATAAAGGAAAAAAAAAAGGGAGAGAGATAAAACAATTAAATTAGACTTCTAGCTCACAGGGGGAACACAGTGCAACGATTTGGGGAGAGCAGTTTATCGTCGTGCCTGGGACGATTGAAACGTGGATTTGAAACAAAACAAAGTATCTTGTTAGCAGACAGCCAAGTACAATCAAGTAATTCCTCATCTAAACGGATCCAAGGTAAAAATGTTTAACAGGGCAAGAATGGATCTAGGTTGAAACGAAAATATTCTAAATCCCGACATAAACACCACAAAAAAAATATGAAGGAAAAAGGAGAGGGCTTTCAAAAAAAAAAATATATATTCAGTTGAAATCCATAGTGTATTCCAAGTAACAAGAGTAAAGGGAGAGGGAAAAGAAAAAGAAAGAGAGAGCAGTTTAACGTCATGCCTGGGACGATGAAGATCGTTGGACTGAAATCGTTGGGCTGCTCACGTTATGTTTGAGAAAAGGGGCAGGGCAATTTAACGTCGTGCTTGTGAGGAGCAAATGGGGCTGGAGAACAGAGTCCGAAAAGAGAAAAAAAAAAAGGGTTAAGGAAAGGGGATGCAGTTTAATGTCATGCTTAGGACGAATGGGGTGTGTTGAGTAAGACAAAAACGTATTTAACGTATTCGAAAGTAAACCGGAGAGAAAGGGAGAGAGAACAAAAGGTAATTATACGGAGAGAAAAGGGCTTTTATTTTGTGAGAGAGAGAATATTTCAACATCACGGCTGGGATGAGTCCTTACTGAGAGGTGGAAGGACTTGAAGGGGCAGTTTAACGTCGTGCTTAGGACGTTAAACCGTTTGGTGAATCCTCTTCTTGGGGCGGAGATGGTATGTGAAACAACGAGAGTCTTGGGTTTGGGGTGGGAGGAATGTGGCTTCTATGTTCTGCCACGACTTGAAGGGGAAGGTTTCGCTGGCGTCCTCTTTTAAATAATTGCATAATTCCAATTACGAGAATAAGGGAGAGGACTACGTATAACATAGTGTAGTGGTGAATGTGGTGGTTGTTCAGGTTCAGGAGGGGTACCTGTTCGTCTCTCTTCTGCTGTGAAATTTTTGCTGCCAATTCGTCCAAGTCGTCCTCTGGTTTTCTTGGGGATTCTTTGATGTAAGGGCCCTCGGGAGGGGGTAGAGTCGTGTATTTGGGTTCTGGCTTGGTTGCCAAAAGAGCTGTGACATTTATGTGGCGTATGGTATGGGGGAAACTAGAGCTTTGCCTCTCGTTTTGGCCATGTATGATGAAGTTACTGGTTCTGAGGTAGCAAGTGGGTTCAATGTGGAGTAACGCTGTCTGGTTTAGTTCGAAGGACTGAACAGTGTTGTTACACACGACGTCGGCATTGCGGAGTGTCTTGGTGGCGTAGATCCAAGTGTTAGGGCGAGAAAGGGAAATCCAGTAAGAAGTACGCTCGGTACAAGTAAGTTCGCACTGGGATGTATCCACGCCGCTCCTTATGAGGGCAATTTCACATTTGAACGGGCTTGACTGAGCATTAAAAATGGGGAATTTCGCTCGACAGAAGAATTTAGAGGCGTCTGAGGATAGACAGTCGTGAAAATCGCTAATGCTCATTTCATAAAAATGCTCTCGGTTAAGATCGACCAAGAGGATTTCGGAAGAGGGTTGAATATAACAAAGGGAGTTGTTGTAGACTGTAGGTAGTGGAAGAATCCTGAAGGTTTGATATACATCTCTGAAAGGTAGGGGTAATTTTAATTCGATGATTAATTTAGAATTAATTATTGTGGCGGACATAGTGGAGAGCTTGTAAATTTGCCATATCATATTGGGAAGAGGGTCGAATGGAAGAGTTTTTTGAGGGTCCATTTCCTGCCGAATGGTGGAGAGAAGGTTTTCTATCTGAGAAGGAGTTATGAGCGTAGGGTGAAATTGGCCGTGTTTTACTTCTGCTAGGAGATCTATCAGGTCGGATTGAGTAGATTGGTATTGATTTATAATAATAAGGACTAACGAGAAAAGAGAGTTTATTTCGGTTGCCCATTCATTTACATGTACTTGATTTTCAACTTTGGAGACCTTGGATTCGAGGGTGGTTATTTTGGTGAAAATTACGGCACGATCTTTCCTAATGCTTTCCCGAGTTTTATTGGTTAGATTAATGGTCGCGTCCAAGATAGAGGTCTGATTTTTCAATAGGGAATGTAAGTGATGGTTATTTCGTTGAAGGGTTCGTATTTGCTCGTCGTATCTTTGAGCATCGTCCTCATTAAGGATTCCAAAAAGGGGTTTGGTAATTATCCCGACAAAATTAAAAAGGGACCTAGTTTTTCTAAGCGGGGGAAATATAATCCTATTTTTGTTTTCTATTGCTTCCTCCAAGTTATCTAATTGCGTGATAGAAGAGAGGCAGATCGTTTTTAAAGGCGTCTCAGAGGCCAACTGGCTACACATTTGCTGAAGCTTACCCGTGATTCTTAGTATTGAGAGGTATTCTTCCTGGAAGGCCGCTAGGTCGTAGTAAGTTATTATCTTCCATTCGCTTGTGAACAGCCTCGTCCTTCCTATTTCTTCGAAGTATAAGCCGACCGTGGAAGTGAGAGGAGTAATTTGGATTCCCAGCTCCTCGCGAGAGAAAGCTGAGACGGTAAGGCACAGGACCGCGAACATATAAACCCTTGCCCTGGGAACGAAAGGAAGAGGTTTTAGTTTGAGAGAGAACTTAGTTAAGAAATTATGGATGTATGAATTTTTTTAAGTCGTTGTTATGTACGCGTTTTTCCTTGTTTTTTATTTTTATTGTTGAATTTTCAGGGGTATTCACCTGAGTTAAAGTGTAAGGACCTTGCCATAAAGGTGAGAATTTGTTGTCTCTTGTTCTCGTTCTTAGAAGGACCAGATCTCCGATTTCAAAGGATTTTTGTTGTGTTCCCCTATCGTAGTATTGTTTGGATCGCTGTTTGTTTTCTAACGCGATCTGTCTAGCGATTTGATGACAGTGCCGGAGTCGTGCCTTGAGTTCGTGAGCATAATTATCGTAATTGTACCCAATTTCGGGGGAGGATTTCAGATGGTTCGGAACTTCGGCGGGAAAACCATAAAGGAGTTCGTGCGGAGAATAATTGGTACTTGAGTGGGGAGTAGTGTTGTACACGAACATGGCGTAAGGAACCCAGGTGTCCCATGACAGTGGATCCTTTTCTATGTAAGAACGGAGGTATTCCGCTAGAGTTCGATGACTTCTCTCTAGGGCTCCGTTAGACTGAGGGTGGTAGGGAGTTGTTTTCAACCTCTTGATTCTTAGGAGTTTGGAGACTTCCTGAAACACTCCTGCGATCAGGTTAGCACCTTGATCAGTCAATATACTTTCAGGTATTCCGTGTCTACATATGATTGTAGTAGTAAACGCTTCCGCGAGGGTGGTTGATTCGGCATTGGGAACAGGGATTGCCTCCGAAAATTTTGTTAAATCATCCTGGAAAGTTAGGAGGTATTTATTTCCTAGGTACGAAACGGGTAGTGGCCCCACAACATCTAAATAAATTCTTTCGAAAGGCTTAGAACTCACTGAGGTTATTTTCATAGGGATTTTAGGATTTCGCGATACTTTGTTTATTTGGCACTGTGCGCAGTTTCTAATAAATGTTACAACAGCTTGGGCCATTGCTTCCCAATAAAACTGTTTCTTGATCCTCTTCAAGGTCCGAGATACACCTTGGTGACCTCCCGTGGGTAGCAAATGGAAATCTTTTATTATTTGCTCCCTTTCCTTGGGGTCATCTAAGCACCTAATTGTTTCGACATGGAGTATTGCGTCGATTTTAAACGCCTTACGGATTTTATCCTTAAGTGTCATTAGGGTCTGTAGTTCCAGTTTCGGAATACTTATGTGTATGGTCTTCAGGTTTCTTTCTACGGCCAGGGATGCGAAGTTGGAGAGGGTAGTGTTGAGGTTGTCCTCATCCTGAGGGGTACGAAGGGGAAGTATTAATCTTTTGACAATGAAATCGGATTCTTTGAACGGGAATATTTTAGGTTCGAGGGAGAAATTGATTTCACTCAAATCGACACTTAGTATGGCGGCTAAACGCCGTTCAAGATTTGTGTCCCTTGTGGGCAAAATAAAGAATTTGGCGCGGGCAGATTTAGACAATAATAAAGAGTCGTCAGTTTCAATGAGGGATGATGATAAGTGGTTGTCATTATTGGTTCTGGCCTTCTTTTGTGCATCCTGGTCCAGGTTATCAGTGACCTTGGCTTGGCTTCTTGTTATCGCGTATAGAGAGGTGGTGTTTTTAGGGTCGTTTCGTTCCTCTGATTTATCAGTCTCAGGAGAGTTCTCTTGTGCTTCCGCGGTTACTCTACTTAAGGCATCGGCGTTTGTATTAAGTTTCCCGGCCTTGTGAGTTATCGTGTAGTCGTACTCTTCTAAACGGATTCTCCATCTCATCAATCTTGACGAGTGGTCCTTTAGATTCATGAGCCAAACTAGAGGCTTGTGGTCAGTGATAATGGAGAACTTCCTTCCATATACATATGGACGAAATTGTTCCACGGCGTACACGATGGCAAGTAATTCTTTCTCTATCGTCGAGTATTTTGTTTCGGCACCGTTTAGAGCTCGGCTCGCGTATGCAATGGGGTGGTCTCCATCTTCATCTTGCTGCGAGAGAACAGCTCCTAGAGCTATGTCACTGGCATCGGCCGTGACGTAGAATTGCCGCGAAAAATCGGGGTATGCCAAGATGGGAGAGGTTATTAACCGTTGCTTTAAGTTCGTAAAAGCTTCGTCACAAAGGGCATCAAATTTAAAGGGTACGTCCTTTTTTAAAAGGTTGGTCAAGGGTTTGGCGATCTTAGAGAAATTTGGGATAAATCGGCGGTAATATCCGATAAATCCGAGAAAAGCTCTGATATCTTTTACCTTTTTAGGTCTTGGATATGTTTTGACAGCTGTTATCTTCCCTGGATCTGGTTTGACACCGTTTTCCGTAATTAAGTGTCCCAGATACATGATTTCTTTCCGAAGAAAATGGCATTTTTCTGCCTGCAACTTTAGTTTGAAGTCGCGTAAACGTTGGAATACAGCAATGAGCCTATTGTTGTGTTGAGATAGATTGTAGCCATGGATGACTATGTCGTCCATATAAATGAAGCAGTGAATTCCTTGTAATCCAGACAAGATATTATTCATAGTTCTTTGGAATGTAGCGGGAGCTCCTTTCAGACCGAATGGCATTCGATTGTATTCGTAATGGCCATAAGGCGTACTGAAGGCTGTTTTTTCCCGATCCCTGTCGTCCATTCTTATCTGGTGGAATCCGCTGGCCAAGTCGAGCGTCGTAAAATACTTAGATTTCCCAAGTTGGTCCAATATGTCTGTTATATTTGGTAGAGGGAACGCGTCTCCTACCGTAATTTCATTAAGACGCCGGAAATCTACCACTACTCGCCATCTCTTATTCCCTTGTTCATCGGGTTTCTTCGGCACGAGGAGTAGGGGAGAGTTCCAGGGACTATAGGATGGTCTGACAATGCCTGATTTTAGCATCTCTTGGACTTGGTTATCCACTTCCTTACGATTTGCCTCCGGTAATCTGTACGGTTTTGTGTATATAGGGGGATGATTGGCTTCTACCTCAATTTTATGGGTAGTCGCGTCCGTGTAGGACAATATATCTCCTTCTAGATAAAATATATCATTGAAGGTTCTACAGATATCTCGAATTGATGTCTCTTCTTCTTCATTACAATGATCCAATTTTACAAGGTTCTGCAGTTTTTTTATTCTGCCCTCAATCGGATCTTGGTCGAAGTTTGGAGTTATCATGTCGAAATTCTTTGCATCTAGATACTCTAGGTCCAGATCATGGAGGGGTAAACTAACGTCTTCCTCTGTAGTATTGAGGATTAAGACTTTTACCATTCCATTTTCAGGAGTACCAATAGAATTGCCTATATACACTCCGGGAATTATTTCTTTATTCGATATTACCGTTTCTGTGGAAGCCGTAGTGGGTATTAAGTGGATTGTTTCTGCTCGAGCTGGAATGATCGCACGGCTCAAGGTACTCGGGTTGAAATGTGTTTGCAGTTTACCGTCGTGCCCAGGACGAATGCCCTTTCGAGAAGATGTTGCTGGTTGCAGTTTGATGTCTTGCCCAGGACGGTTAATTAACAAGGAAGGAGATATATACTTAACTAACGAGGGAGGAGATATTTCTGACTTAACTAACGAGGAAGGAGATACTATTGTTGACTTTATAAACGAGGAAGGAGATATTTCTGACTTCACTAACGAGGAAGGAGATACTTCTGGTTTTATTAACGAGGAAGGAGATATTTCTGTCTTCACTAACGAGGAAGGAGATACTTCTGGCTTTATTAACGAGGAAGGAGATATTTCTGGCTCTATTAACGAGGAAGGAGATATTTCTGGCTCTATTAACGAGGAAGAAGATATGATCGAAGGCGACGAAGAAGATATTATTGGGTGCAGTTTAACGTCTTGCCCAGGACGGGTATTAGACGAGAGCGGAGGTGCTGACGGGGAGACAGATAAAGACGAGGAGGGAGATATGATCGAAGGCGACGAAGAAGATATTATTGGGTGCAGTTTAACGTCTTGCCCAGGACGGGTATTAGACGAGAGCGGAGGTGCTGACGGGGAGACAGATAAAGACGAGGAGGGAGATATGATCGAAGGCGACGAAGAAGATATTATTGGGTGCAGTTTAACGTCTTGCCCAGGACGGGTATTAGACGAGAGCGGAGGTGCTGACGGGGAGACAGATAAAGACGAGGAGGGAGATATGATCGAAGGCGACGAAGAAGATATTATTGGGTGCAGTTTAACGTCTTGCCCAGGACGGGTATTAGACGAGAGCGGAGGTGCTGACGGGGAGACAGATAAAGACGAGGAGGGAGATATGATCGAAGGCGACGAAGAAGATATTATTGGGTGCAGTTTAACGTCTTGCCCAGGACGGTTATTAGACGAGAGCGGAGGTGCTGACGGGGAGACAGATAAAGACGAGGAGGGAGATATGATCGAAGGCGACGAAGAAGATATTATTGGGTGCAGTTTAACGTCTTGCCCAGGACGGGTATTAGACGAGAGCGGAGGTGCTGACGGGGAGACAGATAAAGACGAGGAGGGAGATATGATCGAAGGCGACGAAGAAGATATTATTGGGTGCAGTTTCACGTCTTGCCCAGGACGGGTATTCGTGGAGTTTATAGTCCTACGATAAAACTGAGGGAAATCATTGAGATATTGCTCCAAGGTGTAAGGAATCGCGTTGTGACCGACCTCGAGTGTTAGTGTCTGAGCCCCATAATCAATTTGTGCCTTATATCTGGTCAAGAAGTCGTGACCTAATAAACCTTCATACGCCATTGCCGAAGCATCCCTCAGGATTTGGAAAGGATGTTCGATTTGGAAATCTGTACCTTCGAGGTGTAGTTCGCTTATTATGAGACCCTCTGTGGAAGTAGATTGGGAAAAGACTGTATTGATATGACAAATAATATCGCTGTAATACCTGCTGCCAGGTTTCAGTGACTGACTTTGAACTAAGCTGATCTCCGCTCCGGTATCTATTAAGAATTCGGTGTATGGACTAACGGACACTGTAGAGGCTAGGGTGAGGGTTATGGATGAAGGTCGTACGGTTATGGGGAGTTTTATCCTTGAGTGTTGGGAGGTTGGGTCCGATTTCCATGTACATCGGCCTGAATGACGATCTGCGGGGGGTTGCCGATGAATTTCCCCCGCACCTGGGAGTTTTCCGGGTCGTTGGAATGCGAAGTTGACGGGTAAGGAGGATTCGGTGGCGACAGAGGAGACAGGGGTTGTGAGTAACGCGATTGTGGGTTATGTGGTGGCCTTCTTCTTCGGTTGTTGGCCTCCCTTTTCCGACATTCGTCAATTGTATGGCCTTTGTTATGGCAATAATTACAGATTTTTGGAATTTGTTTTAGAATGGAGTTTTCAGGGGTTCTGTTCCCGGACGAGAGGTGGTGTATTGTAGATGGGTTAGACCTTTCCTGGCGTTGTACGGAGCGGGGCGGTAAATGGCACTGTGGGGCGATGTGACCTGGCTGGCCACATCTGAAGCAGGTAGCATTCCTTAAAGGGTTCTGCTGTGGTGGATCTACCCGGGGCTTCGTTGGATCCTGTCTCGGGGTATTGATTTGGTTAAGTCGCGTCGCGTGCTCTAATATGTAGTCGGACATTGAGGCGAGTTTCTTTTCAGAAAATACCTTGGCAAGCATTTGCAGCTGGCCATTTAGCAGCCCGTCTTCGAGGGTTCTGACGGCCTGCGCCTCGTTATCTTTAAGAAGGGATCTCAACAGGACGTTGTCGCTTGTATATTTTCGCGTGGCTTCGTTTAACAGAGTAAAGGTGGTGGTCAGACGATTTAAGAATTCTTTAACACCCTCGCCAGTTTTCTGCTTTAACTGTCCTAATTGGGTTTGTAGGGTAAATCTGGATAGTCGGGTTTCGAATTTGGATGATAGAGCGGAACGTAGAACAGTCCAGTCGTCAGTGGGGTTATATTTGTACACGTCGTACGCTGGACCACTCAATTTACTTTTGACAAGACCCATGAAACTTTGTTGGTCTGTCCCCGTTGACACAGTGGAAAAAATGTCATCTGCACAGGTAAGGAATCGGTGTAGATCCCTGGTATTTCCGGAAAATTCTGGCAACAGTCGTTGTGAATTTGCAAGGGAGAACCCGGACGTTGGAGAAGCATGGTGTAGAATTGAACCCAATGTAGCATTTAATTGGTCCTGAATATTAGGTTCTTGGAAAGGGTATCTGTCCTGCAACCCGTCTTGCAGGAGGTCAAAGGTGTTATCATATTGTCCTTGGATCTCCTCGAATGTGTTACTGGTAAAATATGAATCTTCTTCCTCGTCGTCGTACAAATCCGCTAGAATTTGGAAATGGGTTTGCTCAAAAGGTTCCCAGTATTTTTTCAGGGTGGTGATTTTATTCTGTAAGGCAACCTTGCTAGCGTCTCGGAGGAAGTCAGGGGTAATTTGAGAAACAATCCGCCGGATTACCTGGCTCCTTTCCTTTTGGAGCCTGAGCCTTCCAGGATTAGGTGATTCGTTGACTTCGGATTCGGCTTCGGGGGCGTTAGCCTTTTTTTGAGTTTCGGGGGCTGGAGGTATGAAAAATTGACTGGTGGCCTTAGCTAGTGAGGGGCTAACGAGCCAATCACTAAGAGCCGCTTTCGTGGTCTTGTACCAATCGTGGGCCTTCCCATGGCAGTCGAGAGTGAAATATTCATGCTTATCATCCCGTTCGGGGTGATCTTTGAGAGAAACATGGCCCTTTTGGAAATTTCCCCAAGCTTCCTCTAGGAGGCTGAGTTTCCTTTTTGTATAATCGGCGGTCCTTGAAGATTTGGGCGCCTTACTGAAGTTGTTATATAACTTGACGATCTCTGAATTGATTTGCATTTGCGCGAGGCAAAGTTCGTGAAACGTGGGAGGAGACATTATTAGGATGTTTGAAGGGTACTGTTGAGCAAGAGTTAATCGAAGTGTTATCGAAGATCGAAGCTGATCAAAGGAAGGTGGAATTTGCGTCGAGATCAAGAAATTAATTCGAGCGTTAGATTAAGAAAGAATTAAAGCAATTACCCAAAAAAAAAAAAGGAAGCAAGGAAGGGGTGTTGAACAGTACTTTTGACGAGTGTCAAAAAAAAAATCACTCACGAATTAGATAAGTTTTGGGTTTAGGCGGTTACATTCATTGTTAACCAACTATCTCCTTGTTTAAAATTGATTATAGCTATTTCTTAATATCGGTCCGCAGAATCTTTGCGATTTATAAGATTTAAAAATTCGGAGTCTCCCAAAAAAAACGGGGTTCAAATTTGTGAGGGTTTTTTTTTTGTTGTTTTTTTTTTTTTTTAACAGGGAGGAGGCACGACGATAAGATACTGGTAGGTTGATCGGAACTAGTACGAGCTTGCTTTCATGAAGTGGTTCATGGAGATATGTCAACCCAAATAAAGCATAACCAATGAGGAAACGAGCATCAACCAATGAAAACGGAAGAATTTGGGATACATTCCCACGGTGGTTGAACCAAAATTTAAGATACGATCTGGAGGAAGGATGTTTGGAGAGTCCTCTCAATATGACGCTCCAAGCTCAGGTATTTCCCGACAGCAAGAGAGAGACAAGGATGCGACTCGGAATGCGGGTTAGAACTCTTCTGACACAAAAAAAGGAAACAAGAGCCAGTGAGGGAGGATGTGGGGACAGTGAAATTTTCTTTTTATTATATTTTTATATTATCGGGTACGTAGAAGCCGGAATGTCAGCGTGACAGTTCCCTTGCCTAGCAGACTGTCCAAGACTCTTACCTTGGGTAGGGGAAATCTTGGATTTCTTCTAGGCGCGCGGACTATTATTCGTTTTTAGTTATAAATGTTATTTTTCATTATATATTGTTTTTGAAAATTATAAAAAAGTAAAATATTTGGCTCTCAAAAAGGTTTACAAAAAAGGTTTATAAAAATATGGGGATCTGAGTATTAAAATATCGTTTTTTTTTCTTCCTTTTTTTTTTTTACTAAAACTCACGGTTTCATGTTTTAATTCTTCCTTCGTGGGTCGGGGTGGTGCTTCCTGGCTGGCAGTTGGTTTGATTGTTGTTTTTTTTTTTTTTTTTTATTCTATCTGTTGAGGACTCCCTGGTCAATAAAGATGCGGGCAGGGTTGGAGCCCCTAAAAGAAATTTCGTTGGGGTTTAATTTTGTGCTCGCCTGGAGCCCAAAACCCTTTTCACTTCACTTTATTGTTTTAATGTTTCCTTTTTGTTGATTATATATATTTTTTTTTTTTTTTATTATATATATTTTTTTTCTGATTTATTAATTTTTATTATTTTATTAAAGTTTTTTTTTTTTTTTTGTTGTTGTTGGGATCTGACAGAAATTATCCCACCGCTGCCACCAAATGTTTTATCCCATGTATGGGAAGGAACAGGGAGTGCTTTCCCGAATGGAGAAGTTCACCTGTACCCAAGGACTAATCCCGCCTTTGGAGAGAGGATTCTTTAATATTTGCTTTTACGCGTCCAAATTCACAACAAGAAAAAAAAAAAAATCAAACATAAGTTTATTTGAATCGATTTTTCACATTATTAGTTTCTTTTTGAATTGATTATTCATATTTTATTAAAAGTGTCCAAATTCACAAAAAGTATTTATAAAAAAACATACATTAGTCTATTTAAATCGATTTTTCACATTATTAGTTTCCTTTTGAATTGATTATTCCTATTTTATTAAAAGTGTCCAAATTCACAAAAAGTATTTATAAAAAAACATACATTAGTCTATTTAAATCGATTTTTCACATTATTAGTTTCTTTTTGAATTGATTATTCATATTTTATTAAAAGTGTCCAAATTCACAAAAAGTATTTATAAAAAAAACATACATTAGTCTATTTAAATCGATTTTTCACATTATTAGTTTCTTTTTGAATTGATTATTCCTATTTTATTAAAAGTGTCCAAATTCACAAAAGTATTTATAAAAAACATACATTAGTCTATTTAAATCGATTTTTCACATTATTAGTTTCTTTTTGAATTGATTATTCATATTTTATTAAAAGTGTCCAATTTCACAAAAGGTATTTATAAAAACCATACATTAGTCTATTTACACGTATTAAAAAAAAAAAATCATACATTTTTCTATATAAACCGACTATTCACTTTTTATTTAAAATGCCCAAATTCGAAAACACGTAAATATTACTTTTTTCTTCTTGCGAGCCGGGGTTTGCCCAGTGACTCCGTAAATAATAAATACTGAAGCGACCACTTAAGTCACCGGCCAAAGCGCGACTGAAAATGCGCGTCAGCTTGGAGCCCTTAAATCTGGACCCAAAATGCTGATGCGCACTTTCAATAGGTCGCGCATGGCGACCGAGAATGTGCTCAATTAGCACTTCATTTGGATTTAAAGAACTTACGCGATCGGATTTCATCACGACGGTGATGAAATCCGATCGCGACAGTTCGTCGCGATCCCATGATTGGGTTGCGATCAAGTTCCATCAAAGTGATAAAACTTGATCGCAACAGGAAATTTGTCGCGCATGGGTTTTATTCTGTCGCGATCAGGTTACATCTTAGTGATAAGACCTGATCGCGACAGAATTTCGCGCATGGGAACCCAAAATGCAACGTCAGCATTTTGGGTTGGGAATGGACGTGTTCCCATGGTGGCTGTTCTTACGGCAGGGGGTAAAAAGGGGGGGGGGGGGAGAACATGTGTGGCTGAGCCTAGGCTCAGTCACAACACCAGTAATACTTTCAACAAATAGATAAAATGTGGAAAATACTCACGGCTTGGCTCCCTCTACGTATGATTTTTTTTTCAGTTCAGAATTTTTCAAACCGCACTCACTATCCGGCTGGAAGGACCATAAAAATGTTCAAATTTAGCATTAGCAATGAACTGCCGAAATAGTGAGGAGGAATGAAAATTATACTTCTTATTCTCTTTTCTTTTTTTTTGTCTTTTATTCACAATTTAAAGTTATTTATTAAACAATTATTAATTATTTTTTTGTTTTCAAATTAACACTATTTTTTAAATTTACAATACTAATTTTAAACAATTATTCAAGAAAATTAGTCCAAAAATCAATATATTATTATAAAATCTTATAATTTATGATTTTATTTTGATTACGTTAATATAACGATTCACAGGATTTAGTTCACAAGATACAATTAAACACAAAATTAACATTTTTTAGTTGACCATTAAAGATTAATCAAAAAAAGTTCCAAAAAAATGACACTCAAAGTTAATATATTTTGGCTTATCACACATTATAGAAAAATACTCTTTTTAGATAAATTAGAATTGAAAGAACTGCAAAACTCAGTTTTTTTAGAAAACTTTTCACGACTCAAACTAAAACTCATTTGAAGTAAATTCTTCACGCCAGAAAAACAACTAACTTAAGAAATGATTTGGTGGCTAAAGAAAACATGTCAAGGCCTATCAAATCATTTCCTATGGATATTAAAAAGCTACTTGATTAACACCAAGTAGTTTGTTTGTTCAGTGATTACTGAACAGTTAATAAGCTTGTTCGTAAATGAAAACTCATATTCAACTTTTGATTAATTAACATATATTGTACTGTCATAGTTTACAAAATAATTTTGGGTTCACTACGTTTTGCTTAACGTGTTCTTGCTTGAACTGGCTCCCAACTGAATGTTATCGAAAAAACGCAAGACTGGTTGATCCCGTTGAGATCATTTTGTATGCGCTGGATTCTTCTGTAACAGATGTGACAATTAGGGCTGCCAGCCAGCGCTGCACAAAATTCGTTGGATTGGGGTTGCACGAACAAAGCTTTTTTTTTGCTCTGCAATTTCAAGCATTAGTATTAGAAGTAAGAAGAATCAAACACATTTTTAAACATAGAACCTAAGAAATAAGCAAAACTTTGATACCAAATCATTTCACAAAAAACTTCCTCACTACAAAATGCACAGAATAGTGTGCATCCTATAATGTGTGCAGGACCGCATTAAGTCATCCGGGGGACATAGGCGGAGATGTGGTGGAGGCCTTTTTAAGAGTAGAAAAAACGAGCATTATTTCCATTGTTACGGTACACGAAATGAAATCATTGTAAAATTGCTATATAAATTACTTGATACACAATTAAAATATTCAACTTTTATTTCAAAAAAATATTAAAGATTACTATATAAAAAAACTATGTATAGATTACATACAAAAATGAAAAAAGTTTCAAAAGTCTTTAGCAGTCTTAAAAAATTGTCATTAAAAATTTACTTTTCGTGCTCTTTTATTAGCAAAATTTTCAATAAACTCATCCAGATCAATGCCTCTCAAAATGTCATGCTCAATGCTCAAAATAGTCAAATTAGCCAACCGATCTTGCTTCATAGATGTTCTCAATCTATTTTTCAATAATTTCAATTTGGAAAAGAATCTTTCGCTAGTGCAATTTGTCGTTAATAGAGTGAGATAGATTTTCAACACTACTAAACAATTTGGAAAAATATCTTCGATATTTTTGTCTATAATTAATTTATGCATTCTAGCTTCATAACTTATGGATTCTTTTTCCTCATTTTCATTATTTTTAATAAATTGCTTTGCAAATTCTTTAAACTGTATTAACTCTCCTGCTAAGTCGTTATCTAAATCATTTTTGTAAAATTCTTGTAATTTTTGAGCATGTACTATAATTTCGTCATTTTGAAGAGTATCTAAACTATGCAAAAAACCGAAGTAACTCTCTACAACTTCATATGCTTTGATTCTCTGGGTGAACGTTATCGATCAATGGCAAATAGTTGTTAATTCGAAATTTTTCTGATGGGGTGAGTCTTAAATTCACATCATTTTCGCTATTAGCTCGATCGTTTGGTGAATTTAATCTCACGTTACGTTTTCTTTTTCTTTTGCTTTCTTCAAAATAGTGTTCGCATTTAGAGAGTAATTTACCTTCCAATTCATAATGAGCAAAACTGTTACGCAATCCACTCATATACTTCTTCAAGCATCTCAATAAAGCAATCGAGCAATACAGATTTGTTTTAGGACTCTGTAATTTAAGGCTGCATTCATTTATCCTTTGCAGAACATCATTCCAAAATACAAGGTATATTCCAACTCCGACTTTAGACATCATTTTATGTAAACATTTTGCTTCATCATTATACTCTGACATTTCACGTAAAATATTTTTTATTACTTCATAATCTTTAACTAAAGCGTTTATGCTGTCTGCACGTGATGACCATCTTGTAGTACTAATTTTTTTAGGAAAAATGACCCTTTCTTTTACATTTTGGAGTTCTGTTTTTAATCTTTCAGTAAGATAACTGAATCGATCCGTTGATGAAGTGAAAAAAACATAAATGCTTTCAACGAGATCAAAAAATTTACCACATTCTAATGTTTCGGACATCAGGGCAACTCCAATTAAATTAAGGGAATGTGCAAAGCACGGTGTCCATAGTGCTAATTCATTAGATTGTTTAATCAAAGCTTGTAGGCCAATAAATGCACCACTCATAACTGACGCGTTGTCGTAAGATTGTCCGCGACAATTTTTTATGCCGATATTATGTTTTTTTAAAAATGCCAAAATAGCATTACATAAATCTTCTGCTTTATGCCCTTTATTAGCCATAAAAGTCAAAAAACGTTCAACAGGTTCGTTTTTTTCGATATACCTGATTGTCAGATTTAGTTGATCTTGATGTCCTGTATCTGTTGGTGAATCAGCCGATATAGAGTAGTATCGAGCGAAGTGGACATTATTAATAATTTTCGAAAGCACTGTATTACCGAGCAAATCAATAATCTCTTCATAGATCGTATTTGATAAGTAAGAAATATTTCCCTTACCTTGGGAATAATAATTTTCAATGTGATTTTTTAAAAAATCATCATACTCAGCTACTAATTCTACCAATCCAGGAAAATGTCCATTGCTAGCTGAACCTTAAGTAGCGTTGTCTCCTCTGAAAGGTAAATTCCGCTCGGCTAAGTAAATAATGATTTTCAAAATCTTTTTTAAAAAGATTGTCCAGTAATTTTTATTTTCGTCGATCTGTTTTTTCAATAATAAATTGACTGCATTAATTGTTTCTGATCGTTCAGTGTATGCATAAACAACACGTGAATGAGATTCAGATTTTTCATGTTCGGAAATTCTGGCGGATGCATTTTTCCAGTCACAGAATCCCTCATTTGCGAACCCTTCTCCAAAAAGCTTACAATGGAAACAATAGAGTCTTCCTGTCAAGGGCGAGAAACATAACCATACACGCTTAATCTTTTCACCGTTTTTGATTGTACGTTCAAACATCGAATTAGTGCACCGCCTCACAAAACCAGAACCCCTCGCAGAATCTTTTTGAACAACGGAATATTTTTTCAGTGTATCACCATCAAAATTGTGTAATTTACGTATACTCACTAGTCACTTATGCACTGAAAAACATGAGTTGAATGCAGTTAGCAAAATAATTTTATATGAATTTATTGAATATGAGTACGTAGTACATCCACGACTTAGCAACAACTGCGCGAAATGCAATCCAAAAACTAGATGTGATCGAGTGACCACACAAAAAACGGTGGAACCAACTCAATTCAACGTCCGGACATAATATGTTTCTTATCATGTCTAGACGTTGATCGAGTTGCACAACAATCTTAAATAATGTCTACTACCGATAAAGTAGGTTTGCGAGTAAAATAATTTTATCGAGAGTTGTTTCACTTTCAAATTTTAAGCATAAATTTTTTAAAAACTATAATTTTTCAAAATTTATTAATTTTTTTTTAATCTAATAAAAGTGCTGGTGGAGGCCTTTATTTGGTGGAGGCCCATAGGCGGCGCCTCATCGCCTCTTATGTCAACGCGGCCCTGAATGTGTGTGTGATGAATCCAAATATGTAATAAAATACAGTAGGGCCTCGATAATCCGAACCCCTGCTAATCCGAACGCCTCTATAATCCGAACGACCCCCTCTACAGAAAAAATGTTATTACGTACATTAACTCGCAAAACAACTCGCCAAACTTCCATAGTAGATTTTAAAAAAAAATGTAATATTGGAAAAATAAAAATGCCATACCATATATAATACTTAAAATACCTAATTTTAATTTTATTTTACACCTTTAATCACTAAAAACTTTGTTTCATTGCAAAAAATCGCTTTCAAAATATCTACATACTGTAATCCGAACGCTTCGTAGATCCGAACAGGGTATAAATTTTGGGTGTTCGGATTATCGAGGCCCTACTGTAATTATTGATAAAACATGCGCTAAATTTTACTCTCCCCGAAATAAGTAAACATTGCAGTCTTAATACTATATTTTGATTTAATTTAAAGTATAAATATTTCAATATATTACTATGCAAAAATATATTTGAAATTATACTCACCAAAATTTCCTTTGGTTAATATTTCCTGATGTAGTTGTTGCCTATAATTATGAATATTTGTCAAAACATCGAACAATACATTTGAAATAGCACTCACCGAAATTTCCTATGGTTGATATCTTCTGATGTATTTGTTTTCTTGCCTAGAATTGTTAGCATTTGTCAAAATATATAAAAATCCCTATAGAAATTACTCACCAAAATTCCTTTTTTAATTCCAATTCCAGACGAAGCTTTGTTATCCTAAAAGTATTAAATTTCTTAAAAATGAAAATTGCGATGCAATTGGCGCCAAAACAAAATCTTTTTTACTTTAGAGAATTGTACTTATAAGATGATAGTCGATCAGTCTATTTGAATATTTTATTGTTAGATACATTATATTTATTCAAAGCAACATTAAAAAAACCCAGCACTCAATATCCACAAAATAACTTAAAAATAACAAAACACAAGATATACTTACTTGATTGCTCAAATAACGGTGCAGTGACACTATTTTCATGCAATATTAATAATTTCCAAATTGAGTCTGCCAGTGTTGGGGATAATGATTGCCGATTTTAGGGATGCCATGCCATCTGTAGTAAAATGAGCAACTTGCTCAAATTTGCGTGGACCGACCGCAGTCAAAATCCACCACTGGCAACCCCACAGCGGATGTAGATGGGAGGAGCCTAGCAACCCGATAAGGATAACGGGATCCTCAGCGACAGAGGAGAAGAATCGCTCTCTTTTGGATGCTGGACATGGGCGAGGACGGAGCTGGAACTGCTGTGTTGTGCGCGAATATTTTTTTTTTCCCTAAAAAAATATGTTCAAAGTAAATGTTATATACATAAATCATTAAAGTATTAAATTTTTACCAAAAAGTATAAAATTTAAATAGAAGTGAAGTCTGTTAAAGACGAAAAGGATTGATGTATCAAATTTTTAAAGGAAATCAAGTTCAAAGCAACAACTTCGAATACATTTATTTTAAATTTCTCTTAAAAAAAAAATAATCGTGATTATTCTTAAATAATACAAAAATCAGTTATTTTTTTGTTCATAATTTTAAATCAATTTTCTGTAGAAGTGTGATTTAACATCTTCAAATTCTTAGCACTTGTATACATTATACATAGAAAGAACAATTTTAACGTAAGAAAAAATGAGAATATATCGTAACATACATCGAATAAATAAAACTGAGCTTAAAACTGTGCTTTTCCTTAAATGATGACCCAGTAACTTTGGAACTCAAACAGTAAAAAAAAAAAATTTAATAAAAAAAATTGGGCGGTGAAGCAGAAGCCATGTAACAAATCGTCGTTGTACGCGTGGGAGAACATGTGAGCAGGGCTCAGTACCACATGGAAGAGTGAACGGTGAGTACCTTTTCTTTTTGTTTTTTTTTGGTGTGGTTTTTTTTTGGGCTTGGTAGACACGTGGTGCGCGTTTTTTTTCATTGCACGAATGAACCTGTGCCTGCGTGATACGACCAGCTTGAACGTTTCCTCGTGGAATTTTGTATTCGGATCGGGCGACTTTGCAAGTTGGTAAGCGGAAAGTGGTTAAAGTATTTGAAAACCCATCATCCTCAGCAATACCGTGAGAAATTACGGTGTACAGATAGTAAACTTTAATACGGATATACAAAGGTGCAATGTTAAATTTGTTGATTTTGGTGGATACGCGTCAGTAGCTCCAGAAAATTTAAGACAAATCAGTGCTGATTTTATGACATTACCTTCCAAGCAGTTGAATCTTTATTATCAAATATTCAACCCATAGAAAACGAATGGTCATATGAATCCAGGCGTGTTCGTCGTCAACTAACAGATGGTGTAATTTTACAGGCACAAGTTGCCGGACATACTCCCGATAGTTTACCAGAAATTTTCTTGTATGCATGCCTTACACCTAATCATGTTATATTCATTAGTTAAAAATTGGTAGCTAGAAGACTCGTGAGAGGGATAGATGACTCAGAATTCATCGCATAGACTTATTAATAAAAATACATATAAAAAATATAAAAATTCTAGAAGCGAAACGTTAGTTTAAGTGGAATTGAAGTTTTTTTTTTTTTAATCGTTCCTCTGAACGACATAAATACCATATACATAAATTCATTAATATAAAAACGAAAAATAAGAGAGTCGTGTTAATGAAGAATATTTTGTTAATCCATTTTTTGTAGTAGAACAAGGTAATTATTTCATCATGAAATTTATAAGTTTTATATATTTTATCTATTTAAACTAGTAAAATTTTTTTAAGTTTTGTTCTCTCTTCTTAAAACAAGAACTGCTGTATAAAGTACTTTCGATTCTACCTTAGACATTACATAATTACAAAATCGTGAAAAAAAAGAGTACACTAACTTTCAAATTTTTTTAAATATTTAAGAATTTGTTTTATTTTTTTTTTTGAAAATTTTTTATAAAGTTCTTTAAATGAATGGTTCGATATATATATATTTTTTTGTTTTTTTTTAAATCTTATTGATAAATCAATGAGCATTATCTTTAAGTAAATTAACAATTGAGTTTATTAAAGACAAATAATATTTTGATTTAATTTTGAATATCTATTTTCCATTTTTTACTTTTTAAATACATTACATAAAGTCCATGAAATTATTTAGGAGAGCTGTAATGCATTATGAATTAGATAAAGATTGATCGTTGGAATTCTAAGAAGATTGTTAATTGACGTTTTATCCACCATATGGATAAACGTAAGTGAACAAATATCGGGAATATACAAAAAAAAAAATCAACCCAATTTAAAAGAAAAACGGGGAACGCACAAAACATGTGGTAAATTATATTTAGTGGAAGGGTGTCCCGTGTCCCTCGCCCCACCGAGAATTCGAGGTCGATAGTTGAAATTATGGGCGGAAGCCGAATCGCGTTCGGATAAAGTTGGCTTTCCACGGATGGGTGGGCTACGGTGGGTCCGAAACCACCTAGATCCACCAACGAGACGGAGGTGATACATCGCTTGTGTCGCTTTCCTTCTCCTTCCTTTTTTCCGGGGTAGACTCTCTTCTCTTTTGGTTTTTTCCTCTCCCCGTTTGACTACAACCCCTCTTTCCTTCCCTACCCCCTGATCCTGGTCCTGAAATTCCCTTTCTGTCCCGGTTCCTGGCCCCATTAACCCTCTCGTTCTCTCTCTCTCTCTCCCTCCTTTCGTTGCGACACCGAGGTTTTTCCCTTGTTTGTGTGGCCCCTAAAGTTTCAATTTTCCTCTCTTTTCGGTGCTACTCGGTTCGTTAGGTTCCCATCCTCCTGCCTCGTTCCGTTTAACCTCCCCCTTTCTTGCCCTTTATTTTGGGAACAGCGCGACTGCACGTCGGCACAGACCTAGAGGACGTGTTAATCATTTGTCTGTAGTCGATCCGGTGGTCAGCTTCGAGCAAAGATCCCATCCCACTGCACCGAAGTAGCTAGCACTGGCAAGCCAGAACACGTCCGCCGCTCGATTGTCTGACAGGGACTTCTCGCCAGAGTGCACAAGCCTTCACGGCTATCAGAGCTGTCCCGAACAGCTCGTCCCTCTTCTGATGTCGTTTCAGACGTCAACTTCAAATCACTAAACCGGATCCTATGAAGGAAAGGAGGTGAGTTCAGCATCGCCTTTGCCTTCCCTCTTGAACTAGTCGTTCGCGACTAGAAACACAGTCATTGTTCTCCCCCTTTCAAAACTTAATTTACTACACATCCCTACAAATCGGTTTATATTCTTCGAATTTATAAATGTTACAAAGTTGTATTATATGTTGTGTTATAGTATTTTATGTAATGAAACTAGAAAACTTCTTAAAACTGTATTTAATGTTGTATTTTTAACATTTTTTAAAGTAAAGTTATCTAGGAACGTGTTTTATAAGATAAGTATTCTGAAAATTATATCTTAGAAGATGTTTCAGTAAATATTTTAAGGAAAAACTTCAATATAATTTGGTATCTAGGTTTTCGATTAAAGTGGAATTTGAACTATAAACATAATGAAATGTGCTGATTGATTTATTATATTATTATTTGAAATTTATGAATAAATCTATTATTCAAGATGAATAAATAAAAAGTTTCCAAATGTGTGCAATAATTTTTGAAGAAATTCATAATTTGTTGAAGTGGTCGATCGAACAAATCACATCTCAATCTGAAAGCGGCTCAGGAAAAATTAAGTAGAAGATTAAAATACATAAAAACAGAAATAAAAATATTCTAGTTATGGTTTACCCATTTTGGTTGCAATTTCAAGAAGTGTTTAAAAGTATTTAAAAATTTTTGCAGAGTCTACATTTTCAATATAATTTTCTTACTCGGTGTTTGTCTGCTGCTGGTTGTCATACATTCTCATAGGATGTATATATTATCCAAATACAAGAAACTTCATGAAAATGACAAGAACGTCACAGTGGATATATGTATTTCATCCATCCAATCGAGGCGGTGGAAAAGAACGAGTACTTTGATGTGCAATTCACTCACCTCAGGTAGGAAGACTCTTCTGCCCCGTACGACATTCATGCTTCATATGTCGTTTCTTGCAGATGGAATTCGATGGGATAAAACGCGTAATATGTACAGAAGACGTGGATGTTTCCCTAAGAACAATATTCAGCAAAGCTAAATCAATTTTCAATTTTTCGATCGATGAGAAGATACATCATTTGTGTACTTAACAAAGACATTGAGTTGAAGCAAAAATGTATTCATATTTAATACTACTTGGTCAAAACATAGGATAGTTGATTGTAGGATTGGAAGCTATTCTCAAACACCCACCCGATATTTGTGTGGATGCAATCAGCTACGCGTTTACTTTTCTCTATTTAAATTTTTAGGCGAATGTAAATTTGGTTTTTATGTCCACTATTCAACAATTAGTACGGTTATTTTGCGCTGTGTGCAGTGTAGGATGTATGGCCACAGGAAGAGCAGTTGTGTTATTAGAAACCCTTAAACTTGTTATCTACAGAATGTATTCTAAGGTTTGTAATGCTCCCGAACCGCAATGTAGAAAATGCTGCAGAATTTACAGTTAGTGCATGGCAGGAGGTTTGCTTATGATCGCCAATGGGTGGTCCTCTGCTGGATACAATTGACACATCATAAGGGAATCAAATTGGTTTTTTGGCTGTAGACGATGTGATACGAAACGCTGCAACGTAATATAGATATCTGAAAAAATTATTCAATCTCTTATTAATGTTCTTACAGAGCTTCAATAGATCGGTTTTCATACACAGAATTCTAGATAAATTTTCTTCGCACAGTCAGTCCTCTTCTTGTTTGTAGATTAAGTATATTTATCCAAAAAGAGATTTTAAAAGACATATTAGTTCGACAAATATAAAGACGGCTGTTAGATAAGTTTGAAAATGATATAAAAGTACTATTTAAGTGGGCTGTACACAATCAAACCTTTTATAATTGAAATAATATTAGTCTTTAACTTGATTTTTATCTAGAAGTAAGGGATCTTTTCATGTTATTGTCATTTTTCTATTAATGAAATCTGCAACACTAGGCAAGATGTTATATTTTCATTTGTTTTTTCCTATATTTTTGTTCTTGGATTGCTTACCAAAGTTAGTCTTGGGAATAAGTAAAATTTTTTCAAAACACTCAATTTTCCGATTCTGCCCAAGATGTACCAATCAGCATTATTTTATCATCTTTGTTATCTTTCTTTCATTGGTTGGGATATTGTATCTCACAGGATTGTATCTCAACCCGAAGTTTTGGACATCTTCTATAAAAAGACAAGCGTAAGCACTCCTCGGTCACTTCTTTGAATAAAGGGGATGCAGAAAAAATTACAACGAACGAAATATCAAAAAATGTATGCATTCTCGTTTTATTTCACATTAGTTAACCAAAGTCTGTGATTAAATATAAGGAGAATTTCCAAAATGAGGAGAAAAATGTGTTTACAATTCACAAAATGGCTGAATAGTCATAAAATAAAATCATCGTATATATTTATTTATAGATATTATAATAATTACTAAGATTAACTTATTTTATCAATAACATATTTAAGATGCGCGGCAACCTTACAAATGTTTTATAAACAAAATACCTAAAAACAGTCCGTCGACATAGCATCCTACGCTGAAGCCTAGGCGTAGTTACTATAATAAATTAAACATTTTAAATGCGGAAACACGTTTTATATTCATATGTATCATGTTTTTTACCTCCATTTATTGATTTTGTGTAATTTTCTTGCCGTAAATCTGTCTAAATTACAATTCAGCAAAAATGTACTATAAAAAATGTTCATAAAAATGAATATGGGGTTAGAATTTGCTAATTTTGTTTTTCAAACATTTCCTAAATTTAATGATATTCTAGCTCAAAACTGCATGTTTTCGTATTATTTTTTTATTTTCTTTGGATGTACATGCTTTTGATATCATTTGGTTCCCTTATTTTGGCGCCACACAGTGGATGATCTTTTGGGGAACTTATTCCAGGTATTAGGTTTGGTATACTTCTAAAGTGTTGGTTGTACAGCTTATTGATCGACTCCTCTGGTGGCACGGCTGATGATCGATTCCTCTGGTGGCACGGCTGATGATCGACTCGTCTGGTGGCACGGCTGATGATCGACTGACTGGTTGGTTCGTGTTTCACATCTGATAGCAGCGTCCCTTCAGGCGACTTCCTATCATCCGCGTGCCTATGCTGGCTTCTCATTGGTCGTGGGTGGTCAGGCGATTTTTCCTCCGTCGAATCTGGCTGCATTCGATCACTTGCTCAGCTACCACAATGTTAAGTAGGTCACTACTTTCTTATTAAGTGGGTCGCCACAATACTCCCTTGGCAGTGACGAAGTCACGATATAATCGTAGTTACGTAAATCCGGCCTGGTATCGCTCAACGAAACGTACTCTCCTGCCTGATCGTCGTGGTATAGCTGGCATTTCTGGGTTCTCCGGTTGCTTGTTTGGAGACGCTATAGCTGTGTTTTCCTCCTGTAATCGAGGTGGTTCTGGGTCAGGTTCATTCTGTGGTACTGTTTCTGGGGTTATTGTTGACTGCGTCATGAGCGGTTGGTGTAATGGTTCAGGCTCTTGTTCTGTCAGGCTATAGGCTGGCTTTAGTCGGTCTACTGATACTGTGGTGTGTTTGCCTTTAAAGTCAATTACGTAGGTTTTTTCTCCTCTGCTTATTACTTTAAATGGTCCATCAAATGGCATCTGGAGAAGTTCTTTCACGGCGTCATGACGCAGGAATATTTGTTCTGTTGTGTAAGGTCTTTAAAAATGAGAGTTCGCTTTTTCCCGTGGTGTTTGACTGGTGTAGGTTGAAGCTGTTGGAAGTGCTGTCGGATCCCTTGTATGCATTCGTGGTGGCTTTTTGGCTCGATTGCTGGTGAACCTAGAAATTCGCCTGACAACCGCAGATTTTCGCCATACACCAATTCTGCTGCTGTTGTCTGCAAGTCTTCTCTCCATGCCTCACGTATACCCATTAGGACGGTTGGTAGCACGTCGGTCCATCTTTTGTTCTGGTGGCAACGTATGGCTGCTTTCAAATGGCGGTGGAATCGTTCTACCATACCATTGGCTTGCGGATGATACGCTGTTGTTTTCACGGTATCTGTTCCTGTGAGCTGACACAGCGATTTGAACAAATCCGATGTGAATTGCTTTCCTTGATCGGTTATTAGTTCTTCCGAGCATCCAAAACGGCCGATCCAACCTTCATACAACGCTCTCGCTACTGTTGCAGCTTCCATATTGTCCATGGGAAGTACTTCCGGCCAGCGCGTGAACCTGTCTACGCACGTGAGGCAATATCGGTACCCCGAAGGGTATGGCATCACAATTATGTCGATGTGTATGTGACAAAATCTTCCTGTCGGTTGCGATATGCTGGCTATTGGTGCTGTTACATGTCGTGAAGTTATGGAACGTTGGCATGGTTCCCAAGTTTTAGCCCATATTCTGCATTCCTTCTTCATAGCTGGCCAGACGAATTTTTGGCTCACTTGTCTGGTTGTAGTTTTTGGTCCAGGATGTGCAAGTCCGTGTATCATATTGAATGCTGCCTTCCTAAAGTTCTTTGTGACATACGGTCGAGCTGTAGCTGTGGAAATGTCGCAGTACACCTCAATTTTTGTTCCTGGCATCGTGATCTTTTTAGTTTCAGACTGGAGTTGGGTTGTAGGAACTCTTGTATCTGCTTGTCTTCAGCTTGTGATTTTGCTAGAGCTTCGTAATTCATTGTTACTTCGCATGCATATATGCGCGAAAGTGTGTCTGCCACGTGGTTGTCCTTGCCAGCGATGTGTTGTACGTCCGTTGTGAATTCGCTAATAAAGCCTAGATGGCGTGCTTGATGTGGTGCCTTTTCTAGCTTTTGTTTAAATGCAAATATCAGCGGTTTATGGTCCGTGTAGATCGTGAAGTCTCGTGCTTCCAGCATATGTTTGAAGAACTTCACAGATTGGTATATTGCTAACAGTTTTCGATCGAAAGTGCTGTATCTTGACTCTGTTGGGCTCAATTTCTTCGAAAAGAAACCCAACGGTTTCCATTGACCGTTAATTGTTTGTTGGAGAGTCGCGCCGATTGCTACGTCTGATGCGTCACAAACGAGTGCTCGTTGAGCGTTTGTGTCCGGGTATGTAAGTAAAGTCGCTTGCGCTAAGCTTGTTTTTAACTGTCCGAAGTGTTCGCGGGCTTCCGGATTCCTTGATATGCTGTCTTTTCCCTTGATATTCCCTTGTAACAAGCTATTCAATGGTGCTTGTAGCTCTGAGGTTTTCGGCAGGCAAATTCGATAAAAGTTGCACATTCCCAAAAATCTTCTCAATTCTTTAGCTGTTTTTGGTTCTGCGTAATGTTGGATTGCTGTAACTCTTTCGGGAAGTGGTTGAATACCCTTGCTGTTTACTAGATATCCTAGGAATGGTACTTCTGGTGCTCCGAATATGCATTTGGCTGAGTTGATGATGATTCCATAGTTGCTGAATCGTTCAAAAATCATTCGCAAGTGTTGTCGGTGCTGTTCTTCGTCTTGCGAAGCGATTAGTCCATCGTCAATGTAGAAAAAACAGAAATCAAGATCTCTGGTTATTTCGTCCATAAGTCGTTGAAATGTTTGTGCTGCGTTGCATAGTCCGAAACTCATGAATGGGAACTCAAATAGACCAAACGGTGTGGTTATAGCTGTGAGTGGGATGTGCTCTTCTGCATCTGATATTTGGTAATATGCGCGTACCAGGTCTATTTTTGTGTATACTCTGGTTCCCCTTAATGATTGTGCGAAATCGTATATATGACGCACGGGATATCGGGCCGGTATCGTTCGCGCGTTTATAGCTCGATAATCGCCACATGGTCTCGATTCTTTGTTCGTTTTTGGCGCCATATGAAGAGGGGCTGCCCAACTGCTCGATGATGTGCGTGCTATGCCTAAACGCACCATCGACTAAAATTCTCGCTTTGCTGTTATTAGCCGGTCAGGTGCTTCGTGCTGTGCTTAACTTCCGGTGCTCTTCCTCCTGGATGTATAATTTCAGGAAATTCGGCTAATAAGGCGTTGTAAGTGCAGTTGGCGTTTATAACCTTCACGCTAGGGGTGCTGCATCCGAAAACTCGGCCACGTGAAGTAAGTCCTGTTATCTGGTCGATAAGTTGCTGGTTTTTGAGATCAATTATGAGTCCGTAGTGATATACAAAGTCTGCTCCAATGATGGGTTTTTGCACGTCTGCAATGACGTAACGCCACGGAAAATCTCTTCCGAGTCCTAAGTTAAGTGTAAGCGCCGTTGTTCCGTATGTATTAATTTGCGTTCCATTGGCTGCTGCCAGTTGATATGAAGTCTTTTTGAGGCTGTGTTCGTGCATCCTCGTCCGAGAGTACACGCACAAATCTGCTCCGGTGTCGACAAGAAACGATTCGTTCATTGTTCTGTCGAAGATGAAAAGAGGGCGCATGGTGTGGCAGTTGGGATCCCTTGCCGTCATTAGCGACTGCCCTTTAAGTTTTCCTGCGAGCAAGGTGGTTCGCATTTCGTTGCAGCTGTTCCGTATTTCCAGTGGTAGAAACAGATTCCTGAGGCTGGTGGTTGTCGCTGGCGTGAGCGATTACGAGAACGTGGACGAGGTCTCCTCCAATGCGGTGAGCTGTTGCGACGCTGGCGTGAGGTTTCATAAGACGCTTCACGGCTATCTAATTTTTCATCCATCTCGCGTCGAATTTCATTGATCTCGTCTTTCACTCGAGTCCCAAATTGTGCAAATTTTATGTTTAGTACTGCTTCTAATGTTGGCAAGTCATGGCTTGTTGAAGTGGCCTCCGCTATTTGAGGGCGATTAGTAGCGGGCTGAAGTGTGTCAACAATATTGTCTGCAATGGCTTCAAGCTGATCTGACGTTAGGTCATTGTGAGCTGCCAAGATTGCTCGTGCCGTTTGTGATATTCTGCTCAGAAATATCGATTTGTACGCGTTTTCTTGGAATGAAGCTCCACCCAGTTTCCGTAAATGACACAGATACTGAGAAGGCTTCCTATCACCCATTTCTTCTTTCTCTAGTAGACGCTTAAGTTTCTGCTCCTGCGAGGCACCAAGCCTTGTGATAGCCGCTTCCTTCAGTTTACTATATGGTCTGTCCGAGTCGTCACCCATAATTAAATCACGAACTTCGTGTGTATATCGTTCGCTTAGATGTCCCAATATTGTTCCAAATACAATATAATACAATACAAATACAATGCGCTTTCTGAAGTGATGTTTGCCGCTGCACACGCCTTTTCGACAATACGGAACCACAGCTCAGGGTCATGCTCTATAAACGGTGGTATTTGCAACACCGTGCTGCTTACTTGGTGCGGAACCTGAGATCTGGTGGAGTCGTCACGATGCTTTTCGATGCCGTTGCTTTGGACGTCATTGTTACCCATGGTGTTGTTATATTATTATTTGTTTTTTTTTTCGTTTTTGATTTTTATTTTCATTTTATATATTTTTTCTTTTATTCTTTTGTTTTATTCTTTTCGTCGTTTCGTGTTTTACTTTTTTTTTTTTGTTCTTTTTCTCAACCTTTTCCTACTATATATGTATGTATATATTTACATTTTCCTTCTATATACACATATATATTTACATTTTCCTTAATTTTTATCTTAACTACTTATATTCGTTCACTTAAGTCTTAACATTACTTTTCAATGAGGACTAAAAATTTTTACAAAATTTCCAAATACACTTGCTTATGTCCTCTTTTCCGTTACAATTTTACAATCTGTGTTTATCTCAACAACGGCTATGTATATATTTAAATTCATATGTTTATTTTACCATCATAGGGTAATATTCTTAACATCTGCAGGTGCAAGTTTATCGAACCAGTACAAAACTATGACCGAAACTTTATAACTCTTTGCCGTATATACGCTGTTACATCTTAAGCATATACATTGTTCTTTTTTAGTTTTTGTTGTTTGGTATTTTGCTTGTTGTTCCCAGATAAATTATCCTGCTTTTTGTTTCAGTATATTACAATGCTTTTCTTTATACATATTTTCAAGTACATTGCTTTTAAGATAACTAAAGAATTTCTCCCGGAAAAATTACTTGTAAACCTATTATAGTTATAAACCTTAACTAGAAAATGTTTTAAGCAAATGCCTAAAATTATTATTACTCTACAATATTCACACAAAAGCGACAAAACGGAATTATTTAGAGTTTACTCCTTTTTATTTTTTCATTAAATGCAGTATACATACGAGGACATACGACTTGAGCGTAACGATATGTACAAATATGCGTAATTTAAAATAGCTTGATATCTTACACTATTTCCATACTAAACGATACAAATGGAAAGTCACCTAAATTCATATTATTTCCACATTTTGTTTGGTTGTTTTGGTTAAATTTTACTGTTTGTTTTTTTCAGATTTCACTTATTCGTATTTAATAATAAAAAGAAACATTCGCTTAATCAATTTTCTTCTGTTTCACTGTTACTCACCTGGAGGTCACCACTTTGGGGAACTTGGTTGTACAGCTTATTGATCGACTCCTCTGGTGGCACGGCTGATGATCGACTGACTGGTTGGTTCGTGTTTGACATCTGATAGCAGCGTCCCTTCAGGCGACTTCTATCAGGCGAATTCCTATCATCCGCGTGCCTATGCTGGCTTCTCATTGGTCATGGGTGGTCAGGCGATTTCTCCTCCGTCGAATCTGGCTGCGTTCGATCACTTGCTCAGCTACCATAATGTTAAGTAGGTCGCTACTTTCTTATTAAGTGGGCCGCCACAATCTTCCCTTAATAGTAATTCATTTTTATATGTTAATTCATTTACAACTCATTAAACTTATAACTAAGGGTTAACTAGTTCAGTATTCATTTATAATCTATCCTTGTTTATTTATAATTATTCAATTTCGCATTATAATATTACAATTTCATGTTAACGCTGCGCAACCGGAATCCAGTTCACTGATTATTGCGTCTACATAGTCATTGATTTTTGATCTATGAGGAGTGTCCGATCAAAAAAAAAATTTTTTAAAAGTAATGAATGTAAAATCGCAACCAGTCTTTTCGTTTTCTGAAAATTTTTTCAAAAGGTGAGAGTCCCATTTTGATCAGACACTCCCTAAGTTCTCTCCAGTGCTGTTATAGCTGCTGCTTACTTTTTCCTTTTGTCGATCGAAGGTTATCCTCTTGTAATGCTTATATTTTTAAGTGTGAAAAGCTTTCCTTAGCTGCTTTGTGAAATCGCCTTCGCTGTTTGTCATATAAAAAAGCTCTGGACAAAAGAATTTTCAAACCTGTGATAAAAAGAGGTAGAAGAAAAATATACTTTCTGAACAAGTGTTTTGTATTCCTTGAACAATTTTTTCCATGGTTTCCGTCAAGATTATAATTTACAATGATGTCATTGCCAATAATCCTTGTAAACTTTTTTACCAACCCACCAGGCCGAGTAAGGTGGTGTATTGATGTCGCCTAAAATTTAAGAAAGATTGTATAATAGTCTGTAATAATCTGTATTTATTTACAATTACTTCTTTATTAAACGACTAGCTGTGCTCTATTTGGCAGGTTGTATATAACTAACTGAACAACAAAGAACGAAGCGACGCTCTGATAACAGAGCGTCCCTTCGATCATACGATCGGCAGGGCTGTTCAAAGTAACAGCCGGAATGGTCGAACTGTCATACACACACTGTTAGAACTGCGGCATACTGTTAGAACCGCAGTACACTGTTGAACTGCGGTACACTTTAGAACCGCAGTACACTGTTAGATTTACTACAATTGCATGTATAACCTTTTAAGAGAAATTTGGGATGTATTGCTTACATAGGCTTCCATATTTTCGTCAAAAATGTTACTTTCAATTTGTTTTAATTCATCCTCAGTCTCCAAAGGAAACCAACTCTTCAATTCTTGGACAAATGCCTTCTGCTGAATCAATGACTTAAGCATTGTGGAGTTGTCCGTAATATTTTCGGCTAGTATACAAAGTTGAGCAATCATAGTATATAAAGAAGAAATAAAGGTAAAATTTTGTGTTCATTTAACAAATAAAAGAATAAAAAAACAAGAAAAATAGTCAGAAAAATGAATTTTGAAATCCTTTAAAATTATTTGCTAATGTATCCAATCCGTTATTAATTATCCATTATCTCCATTATTTCGTGTTGCCTTTCTTCTAATTTTTCTGTGAAAAAATTGGACTAAATATTTGAAATAATTGATTTTCTATTAAACATGTGAAAGCTACCGGTGGTCAAATTATTATTGGCACCAACTGTTGCATCACATGTGCGAACTTCACATGGACTCGCATTTTCTTTTGAAAAGTGTTGAATCCATAATAGCTAAAAAAAGACATAATTTCGGTTAGCACTACTAAAAATTTGTTTGAGTACCAAAACAGGTTTGAAAATAAAGTGCATCCGTGGAGAAGGGGAATTAATACCAGTTCGTTTTGATGTGGAACGCACATGTATTTATATGACACCTCGTTGAGAGAAAAGCTTTCCTTCTGTTTATCAGTTTCACTTTTTGCAGTAAAAATACCAAGAGTTGCTCACGAGTCTATTGGTTCAGTGAAGAAACTTCTAATGTTTAAGAGTCTTGTCCCAAGTACTAACTCTTTCCGTTGTTGAAATCCAGTAATTTTAATGGGTACGTGGGGACGTATCCAACAATAATTATCTGGTCCTTTTGGACTTAGATAGAAACCCACCGTTTTCTCATGAGCATAAGAAAATTCCTCACATTCTATTTTGTTAGCAAGCTGTTCCAAAATTTTCATTGGTTTTTTAATATATTTGTTTATATGCTGCATGTAGTTCTCACAATCGTAAGCAGAATAATCCAGCAGAAATCCCGTCTCTTCGACACACGTTACAATATGCAAAAGATTATGCACGTTGTACGATACACTACTGATTCCGCGTACTGCTGCAAAACTCCCTACAAAGTCATCTAACAATTCTTTCGCAATAGATAAATTATTTCTGAAACTTGTGGGACACAAAAGTAAACGATATGCACTATGAAGAAGTAGAAAATGGTAGTAGAAATCATCATAAACTATGTCTCTTAAACAAACTATTCTCGTGTATAAAATAAATCTCTGTGGCCTTCTCCTTCAAAACCTCATCCAAACTTCTTGGTTTCCTAGCGAATTCTCAGGGAGTAAAACGAATCATTGCTACTTAACGATTAAATGAATGAGTGAGAAGAAGAAGGTTAATATTCAAAAAACTTGATTCTGAGAAAAACGAAAAAAACTGTTTTATATTCGTCTTGTAAGTTTTTCTTGACAGACAATTCGTCGTGTGTGATAAGAGGGTCATTTTCCTTGCTTGTGATAGCAATTTTTGTGGAAATTATGTTTTGATTGGCATAATATAAGCAACGAAAGGTATGGTAATATTATCCTTTTTCCACTCAATGTAAAAAAAATAAACAAAACCCAAAATTGTTAATAGATTCAAGGTACTTTATGACATTTAACATACAAAAAATACTTAATCGTTACTTCCATCGTCTTCTGAGTCATTATTTGTTGTTGGTCCCTGTATCAAGTCGTCATAAAACTGCTGGTATTCCTCAGGCACATAGTGTACAATCTTTTTAATATCTTGTAGTTTTTTTGAGTTGATGGGAATCCTGGCATTATAGGCTTTGATAGTAGGAAGCACAACACATGACGTCTTGTTCAACTTGAAAACGTCATATAATAACCCTCCTATATACGACGAGGTCATAACATTTCCACCTTCTCCTTCCGTGAACTTTAAGTGTCGATATTTGCTGAGATTGAAGGTTCGTCCAGTTTTGTTAATATCTTTAGATGTTTTCTTGAAATACTGGGGCCACCAACCTTTGAAATCCAATATTGAATCTCTTTGCACTCTTTTCACTTCAAATGGTGGAAAACGCTTCTTCGCTGATCTAATAATATCCTGGTATTGGCCAGGTGAATAGATACGATCCAACCTTCGAACTGCTCGCTTTATTACCGAAAAGTTCCTGTCGCAAGGCAAAAAGCTGTGCCCCCGGATGGGATAGTATTGATGTATAACAGCAAATCTTCCAGTCATAGTTAGAGCCATTAACAGTCTAGTCAGAGTGTGATTGCGGTTCTGACCTGCACAAGCGTCACTGAAAACGTGTAGTTCCTTTACTTCTTCGGGAATCTCGTTGATGAAGTCAAGAACAAAGCTGCATACTTCATTTGGGCCTTTTTTGCCTATGCCTTCTGGGTAAATATAGAAAACTGTTCTTTCCTTTCCAATATCATGGATATTGAAAACATTTAACCACAGTTTTCGTAAATAAAACATTTCCTGCACTGGTATTAATGGCAAAGGCAGGTTTTGCATAAAGTCAAAAACGATGGCCCTAACGTCGTTTCTTGCCTTGCTGATTTCTTCAACTTCCTTCATCTTCTTATAGAACTTGGAAGCACGTCTCTTATGAACCAGTAGCTCAGCGGCCGCCAGTCGTTTTGCATCATCGCTAATAGTGTTTGATTTAATTTGTGCACTCAAATCTTCGCAAGTGCAACAGACATCAACTTGCGGCCTTCCAAGTTTATATCCAAAGCGGTTTTGGAAAAACTTCAAGTCAAACTCATACTTGACTATACTCTCTAAATTAGGAAACTTTTGAAGGAAAAGCTTGTGCATTTTCCGAACGGTTAAGCCTGCTTCCAAGTATGTAACTGGAACAGAAGTATAGTGCGATTCCTTTTTTGGAAAAGATGAGATGTGCTCAGAAATCTGGTCTAATATTGTAGAATCAATAGTGTTTCCTCGGTTTCGATGCTTTCCTCTCATATCTACAGGCGATTGGCCTTGTTCAACAAGTTTGTTCAATCGTTGCACCACTCTATTCGAAATCGCATGTAAGCTTGCATAGGCTTGACGACAAACCTGTACTCGGCTGGATCCTTTCATTACATAGTATTTAAATGAGGACGTGTTTTGCCTTTTTCGTTGAGACGGTGCACGATGAGTAGCAATATTGTGTCTTTCAATTAACCCCATTAGGTACGTGTCCTTTTCGTTCTTTGGACGTCCGCCGTATACTGCTCCTATCGCTTTCCTTTTATCAGCATCACTGAAAGATTCCATGCATTTTTTGCGGCATGAACAATCTACACCAGTTACTTTGGCTTCCACTAATAACCCTTTATGGCTCACGAATTCCTCGCCCCTTTGCCTGGCTAATTTCTCAGTTTCTTTTATGGAGTTTAGTTTACTTCCTTTTCTTGAAGGACTCACCATTTCTTCGTCTGATCCGGACATTTTTCGCTACACAAAAGAAATATTACATCCACAGCCTTACTAAAAATTAGCAATTATTCTATACCAACAAATTTTAATATTTTCCGCTTGCAATCGTATTAATTGATTAATGTTTTCAGCTTAAGACTTTAGGAACAACCTTTTACATTCAACTGATGCCAAAAGACTGTAGAACTTTGTGCTAAATTTAAGCACAAAGAACCAAAAAACTGATGAATTAAAATTGTGAAATCCTAGAGGAAAGTGTTGCTAAATATTGTGAAATACTTTCTGTCCCCATAAGCCTTATAGATAGGGGAATATTATTTCACAAGTTGCGAAATTATCTATTGTCCGCTCATTTGAACTTAAATATTGACTTGGCATTGAGGGGAAAAAGGTTAACATTTTGCGAATATTATCCTTCTTCCACTCAATCAAAATTTTAAGGTAAATTCACTGTGGTATATATAACAGGTGCATGGATGTTTTCCGGATCATATTAAAGGCCTTGAAATTTACTATAAGATAGCGTTCTTAACTAAATTTGCCAAATTTCTGAATATTAACCTTCTTCTTCTCACTCATTCAAATATTTCAGACCTTTTGCGTGCGTTCATTTTCAAGGTGGTTTTACCATTCATATGACTTAGAATTATTTTCCTCGTTATCCCGCAGTTCAAAAGGAATTGAGACACCATCCCAATTCCCGAATTTTCCAAAGAAGATTTATTATTTTTATAATACCTTTTGTGAAAGGTTATAGCATTTCTTATTGTTGTGTTAAACGTTGTTGTGTTTGTGATTCTCCTTCCACTTTGGTCAAATCTGCCACAAACATGTAAAGCATTATGCCCAACTATAACTCGGACAAAAGCATCAGCCAGCGTGTCGCAGATAAACGCTCGAATCTTAAATTTGAAAACTTTTCCACCTAATTCTACACCGCTTTCGAAAATATCCGAAGCGAAGAGCGAAGAGTCTGATATCACACGCAAGCTGTTCAAAATTTTCATGAAAATACATCATGAATGGCAAGTATCAGCTGTATCGTATGTATCAGCGAGTGTGCATATCTAATATGTCTCATTCCTTTACGGCATAGTTCACGAAGTTGTATTTTCCTCAATACCAGAAAGCCAAAACAGCGTTATAGAGTTTTACAATACTACACTCAGAGGCAAATTTAACCGGCCACCTACATTTTGTAAATTTTTTTATAATTCTATCGTAATTTGATTAATTTTTTTTTATAATATTATATTGGGTGAAACTTTGCGAAAAAATATGAACATGTGTAGGTTGTGAAATGGTTTAATTAAGAAAAAAAATAAAAAAAAGGGAATATGAAGTTTTTTACAAAAATGAATAATTAGAAAAATGTTAATTTAAAAAAAAAGATTTGCTCTAAAATTACGGATTAATAATGCGTGTTTCCTCCTCTGGCCCTTATGACCTCCTGCAACCTGTTTGAGAGCCCGTCGATAACGTTCTTGATTTCGCTTTGGGGAATATTATCCCACTCCTCAAAAGCTGCAGTTTTTAGCTCACTGATGGTCTTGGGAGCTGGTGTACGACTCCGGATCCGTCTTTTAAGGTTACCCCACACATGCTCAATCGGGTTCAGGTCAGGACTCCGAGCTGGCCAGTTCAATCGCTGAATATTGACGGCGTTCAAGTAATCGGTGACAGCTCTCGCGGTGTGTGCACGAGCGTTGTCGTGCATTAGTACAAAACTATCGCCAATAAATGGCTTAAACGGCATCACATGTGGTTCTAGGACTTCTGTCACGTATCTGTGAGCATTCACACTGCCTGTATCGAAAATGGCCAACTCTGTACAGGCATCGTAACAAATGCCACCCCATATCATTATCGAGCCTCCTCCGAAGCCTACTGTTTGAACCATAGCACATTCAGCAAACCTCTCACCGCGGCGTCTGTATACGCGCTGACGTCCATCTGGGCATCGTAATGCGATTCTTGATTCATTGGAAAAGAGAACCGCCTTCCATTGCTCCAAAGCCCAATTTAAATGTTCTCGAGCAAATCCAAGTCTCGCTCTTCTGTGAACTGTGGTCAGTTCTGGAACTCGTACTGGTCGAAATGCTCCCAGATCCCTCTCTGCTCACCTTGTTCTTATTGTTCTTAGGCTTACACTTACATTTCGTACCTCCAACACGCGGTTACGAGCCTCAGAAGCCGTTGTGAACCGATCACGCAGAACGTTTGAGACGATGTTACGGTCATCTCTCTGTGAAGTACACCTTCTACGACCTTGCCCTGGTCTTCTCGTATAGGAACCTGTTTCTCTGTATCGTCGGATAGCATCTTGTATAGTGGTTCGCGGATATCCGAACATTCGTCCAATCTGGCGTTGGCTAAACCCTGCGTCAGCCAATGCCACAGCTTTGGCTGCTCCAGTTGCGTCTAGTGGAATTTTTTTATGTCAATGTAATAACGACACGATAACACTTCGATTTTGTATGACAAAATGGTATCAAAACGTTTTAAAACAATGTATCCTTCACACAAAATGAACGGTAAATGATAAATAACTGCTTATCGGTGAATCAAAACCACAGAAGATAACGAAATGCGGGTAGGATTGCTTAGTTTGTTGAGAATATATCTACGTATCAAATAATGCTGAGCAGTCAAAGCGTACAAAAACAAACGATATAGAATGTGAGATAGGTGGACGGTTAAATTTGCCTCTGAGTGTATAAAAGTGGACATACTACTGGATATTATAGTAATATCTTTGCAAGATACGAAAAACGTCCATTGCATCATTTTTACGGAGTGTGCCATGTCGTTCGAACCTTTCTATACGAAAAAGAAAAGCGAAACCGAAGAAAGCGATGATCCTGATGCTTACGAGGAATGACGAAAATGCGTCGTCCACTCATAACACTTTAAGATAACAGTTAAGTGGTTGTGCGGAATATTCCTGTAGTTGTGAGAGTGTGCATTATCAGATCCAGAAAACTTTTTCTACAGCTTCCTTGTTGAATATATGCTTTACTTTTCGGAAACTGAATTACTCGAAGGTTGTGATAATGCAAAAGATGCTTTCCTAGCTTGGAAGCTTCGACTGATGGAAGTAAGTGGACAAATGCGTCGACACTGGGAGCGGCACCAACAGCTAGAAAACGCATTCAAAAATGTCAAGTGCAAAATTTGGGTGCGACATAAGCCTCCGACCCCTTCGGAGGTTGGGTAACTCACCCGGCCAAATGCCCGCGAAGAAGGTCGTGGGTTGGCGCTACTCGTTTTAGGTCGATTAAACGAGAAACCCTGTTTTATCCCAAAAACGTCTTTGGGAAAGGAGCAGGGAGTGCTTTCGAAGGAGAAGTTCACCTGCATCTCACTGGAGGAAATACTCAAATCCCTTTACGTTTTTCAGTACTTTTGTGTTTTTTCATGTTTCTTATTGACCGTGTTTTGTAAAGCAGACACCAATGCACTTTTTGTCAATGTTTATTTGACGTTTTGGTTCCATGGTTTTGGGCCATCTTCAGAACTTATTTATATGTTCTAATTACATGTTTTTTCTTTTCATTGACACAGTTTGTTTTTCCAAAAGTATAAAATTGTCATCAAAAAGAGTGTCAAACATTGAAAGAAAGATAGAATTGCACATTAATAAATAAAATAAATAAAAGCAGCCCTGAGATGTAAAGAGTCTACAGTGTGCAATGACAGAAACCAAACAAATACTGGTCACAGAGCTCGAAGACGATAGGCATCGAAATGATAATATATTTTTTTTGTTCATTTACCTTGTTTTTCACTTTTATTCAATAAATTATTATTTCCAATTATTACTTATTTGTACGTATTACTTGTGCGGTGCTTGTTTCTCCCGTGACGTCATCGGTCTAGTGCAAGCGCCCATGTGTGATTGTTGCTTAACGTTGTGTGAGGATTTTTATGAGTGTTGCGTGAGAACGCGTTAAGCTAGGAGGTTGATTGGGGTATCATTGTGAAACGCATGAAAAGTGCTACCAGGACCTAAAGCAAAACAATAAAAATATTCTCCGAAATATAAGTAAAAATCGGTATGAATTTGAAAATCGAAAACATATGGAAAATATCGTCTCATATGAGGCGTAAATATGCACCGAATTGTAAAAACCTCTAGTCGGAGAAAACACGAATAAAAACGGATATTAAAAACCAAAAATGTTCAGTGCTGCGCAAGTGTGAGAGCTAGGGAGGCATCGAAGAAGAAATAAAAAAACGGCGGAAAAAAACAAACTTGTGATTTATCTATTCCCTAACCGTACTACTCTCTATAACCATTGTAATTAATAGTTTGATAACTAAGGTACATATTAGTACGAAAATTTTGTTGTAATTTATTTGACGTTAAAACGTCTTTTCGCTCGTTATGTGAAATGTGAGTTTATCGTGCAGCATCGGTTTTGCGCTTGACGTCATCGGGCTAGTTCACTTACACATGTGTGTTGTTAATAAGCATTGCGTAAAATTATAAATCAGTGTAGCGTGAAAACGAAATTATGTAGGACGTTTGTTCGGGTTTCATTGAAGGGAGCTTGAGAAGAGGTACCAGGACGTAAACTGAAACAATAAAAATATTCGCTGAAGTATGTTATAAGTAAAAATTGAAAGAAAATATTTAAAATATCGGCTCATATGAGTCGTAAATGTGGGTGTTTTGTCCCGTGGTGTTGATGGGGAAAGGAACAGGGAGTGCTTTCCCGAAGGGAGAAGTTCGCCTGCACCCAACGATTAATCACGCTCGAAGGAAAAATGTAAATATTTGTATCTCTATTACTGATTCTATTATTATTCCACGATTCATTTGAGGGACTCATTCCAAAATTAATTATTCAAAAGTCTATTATTTCTTTATTTTTCATTTGTCACAATTCATTAAAAACAGTTATCATTTTATTTGAAGTCACATTCTTTTGATTCTATTAAATTTACTCACAAATCCTCAATTATTCCTTTTTTTTTTTACAATTCATTTGAAAAATGAGTCAATTATTTCTTTATTTTTAATTTTTTTTTTTTTACAATTCATTAAAAGCGTTCAAAACAGTTATCATTTTATTTGGAGTCACTTTTTGTGATTCTATTAAATTTACTCACTAATCATTAATTATTTCCTTTTTTTTTCACAATTCATTTGAGAAAATGAGTCAATTATTTCCTATTTTTTTCATTTTTTTTACAATTCATTAAAAGCGTTCAAAACAGTTATCATTTTATTTGAAGTCACTTTTTTTGATTCTATTCAATTTACTCACAAATCCTCAATTATTCCTTTTTTTTGTTACAATTCATTTGAAAAATGAGTCAATAATTTTTTTATTTTTCATTTTTTTTACAATTAATTCAAAGCGTTCAAAACAGTTATCATTTTATTTGGAGTCACTTTTTTTTGATTCTATTAAATTTACTCACAAATCCTTAATTATTTCCTTTTTTTTTCACAATTTATTTGAGGAATGAGTATTCCAAAATTAGTCATTTCTCTTCTCCACGTTTTGCTGGACCGAGCCGGGGTTTGCCCAGTGACCACGTAATATTTGATCTAGAACAACGGGAGCGACCACTTAGGTCACCGGCCAAAGCACGACTGAAAATGCGCGTCAGTTTGGGGCCCTTAAATCTCGACCCAAAATGCTGATGCGCATTTTCATTAAGTCGCGCATGGCGACCCGGAATGTGCGCAATTAGCACTTCATTTTAAATTTTACGAACTTACGCGATCAGATTTCATCACGACAGTTCGTCGCGATCCCATGATTGGGTTGCGATCAAGTTTTATCAGAGTTATAAAACTTGACCGCAACGGGAAATTTTATCGCGCATGGGTTTTATTCTGTCGCGATCAGGTTACATCTTGGTGATAAGACCTGATCGCGACAGAATTTCGCGCATGGGAACCCAAAATGCAACGTCAGCATTTTGGATTGGGAATGGACGAGTTCCCATGGTGGCTGTTTTTACGGCAGGGGGTAAGGGGGGGGGGGAGAACATGTGTGGCTGAGCCTAGGCTCAGTCACAACATGGGCCAAATTGAATAAAACGCAAATCAATGAGAGCTTGCATCAAATCGAAATCAAAAAAACCTAAAGTGTCCAGTGCCGAGTAAATGTCAGAGCTACGGCAGCATTAAAGAAGAAATGAAAAAAGGCGCGAAAAAATAAACTTATGATTTATCTTTTCTGTCACCGTATTACTCTATATAACAATTGTATAAGAGACACTAATTGAAGTACACACTAATAAGAAACACTGATTATAATTTTATCCCCAAGTTTTCACGGTAAATCTACGGCGCGGACCTTGGCTGGGCCTGTCGGTTTTTTTTTGAAAATTTTCGATTTACTTTTTATTCAATTAACTTTTGTTTTATAAATTTCAATTTTCAAAATGCGGCGTCAGCATTTTGGGCTGGGAACGGACGAGTTCCGATGAAAAGTTTTTTACGAGAAGGGGGAGGCGGGGGCAGGGGAAAGAGGGGAAAATGGAACATGTGTGACTGACAACCCGGTGACGCGTTACAATTATTGTCAATGGTGGAACGGAGATGAAGGAGGAAGAATCGCTCGCATTTAACAATTTTATTTATTTATAAGTCTTTCCGAAAGTGCCAAATTGTTTCACAAATTTCGTACTTATATTATACCTATTACCTGTACCCTACTAATATTCTTACATGTGTTTCTATTCCTATACTTATGTGTATTTTACAAATTTCATAGTTTATTAACTAGTACTTATCTAACATGCTCCTTTTCTACTCCAATCAGGCTCCTAGTCTCTTCCCTGCATCTTCCGCCGCATTGTCAACCGCTGCTGTGATCACTATCTTCACTATATTAGCTCACTTTGCTATTGATCTTTTAGTTCATCACTGCTATTAGTTCCGAAAATGCTTCCAATCTTTTAATTCTTTAGTCTACTTTTCTTTTTCTTTTTCACTTCATAAGTTCACACTATTCATTCACAACATTTCCTTCTTTTGGATCTTTATTCTCGTTTTCATAAAACTTCACTAACACTTCTTCAATTACGTCTTTAACTGCTTTTATTGTGCTTATTTTATCAGTTTACCCTGTTATTAATGTTTTAATTCATCATAACTATTAGTTCCAATCATTCAAATTCTAAAACGCTTCCAGTCCTTCAATTCTTAATTTTCTTTCTCTTTTTCAGTTTATTAGTTCGTACTATAAGTTAACAGCATTTTCTTTTCTTTGCTCTTTAAACCTCTGACTTTACTCCTCATAAACACCGTTTTAAATACATCTTAACCACCGTCACTGTTCTAATTTTATTAGTTTACCCTATTGCTAATCCTCAATCCATTAGTTTAATGTTCCAATCCTTTAGTTTAATTTTCTTTCTCGTTTTCAATTTATTAGTTCGCACTATTAGTTCACAACACTATTAGTTCTTCTTTTGGTTCTCTCCAAACCTCTGACTTTACTTCTCATTAACACCACTTTAAATACATCTCTAACTGCTGTCACTGTTCTTATTTCATTAGTTTACCCTATTTTTAATCCTCAAATGCTTACACTCCTTTGATTCTTTAGTTTAATTTTCCTACTTTTCTTCAATTTATTAGTTAGAACCTTTTCTTCTTTTTTTGGTTCTCTTAACCTCTAAATTGCTCGGACCTTGCCAAGATACCAAGAATATTCCGCGCAAGTCAGCACTTTCAATTCTTATTTCCTTCGAGTTTGAACTCTTGGAACGAACGGATATAATCGCAATTCAGTTTCTCGTCTTCAAAACAGTAGCAAGACTGCCATCGTCCAGGGTTGAAAGATCGAAGAAGGTACCGTACGTTCCCGTATTTCAAAATTGCTTCCTCTATTATAATGTAATTAAACTATGAATTTTGGGTTTTCAAAATTTTCAATTTTGGTCCAAAAATTGTATTTCCTTCAGAGGTCGTTGCACAATTTTTGGTTTCAACAACTTCAAATTCATGATTGCATTGTGCAACGAGTTCCGAAGGAAAAATTTTTTCCCCATATAATTCGTAGTCGGATTCATCTTCCTTAGGCATCTTTAGGTTCTCGGTACATTTTGGTTGCCGTTGTCCGCGTCAGGCTTGCGGCTTTGGCCAAACTTATGGCATGGCCTTCCAGGTCGTCAGTCACTGATTGTGTGACGCTGCTTCTTTACCGGTTTCGTAAGTTCGCATGGCTAACATTCCACCGGCGTAAAAATATTTTGAAAATTCAGTGAATTACTCACATTATATTAGGTATCTTCCAGTTCTAGTGTGCTTTCAATTTTTCACAATTTTAAGTTTCTTCAAATTTTATATTTGAATTCTAACTTGTAACTATATTTTTAGCAAAATTATGGGCTTGATCCAGAAACTGGAACTTAAATCATCCACTCAAACTGGAACTAAAATCATGACACCAAAAGGATCGCCAGGCCAAAAATGTGTAGCCATTAATGCAAGATCAACAGAATTCACCTAATCTCTAAAAAATAAACTTATCTTGCCCACAAAAGTGTCACGCAATTTGGACATTTGTGTCACCAAACTTCAACTTATGGAACGCATAAATTTCTCAAGAAAAAAAAGAAAAAACCTGCAGTTATAATGACTGCCGATAGAAGTGAAAACTTGAAACTTGTAAGACATTAAAAATTTAATATATAAATCTTATATATGAGGATTTATTTTCCTAATTTATATTCTGTGGCGTACTGGCTCTCCTCATTGTGGGTTCCTCACCAACACCAACAGCCTCGCCAAGGATTTTCAAACACATATTAATTAATGGTATGAGGGAAATAGACATCAAAACGCAATAACACTCGCAAAAACACAATTTATAGCGAACATAGCTTTTATTTTAACAACAATATCTTAACACATGTAGAGCTACTAACGAAGTGGAAGCTGCAAAACACAAATACTATCAAACCACAAATACTAGTGGAAACCACAATAACGTTAAATGACCTAATTCCATTCACCATCCTAATTCCGTCCACTTTTGATTTTCGCTTATAATTATTTTTTGGGGCTTGTTATGGTGATAAAATTCATGGCATCATATACTTAACTAGTTAGTGTTAATATACTGAAAATATCAGGGATCTATCGCACATAGTTTATTTTTAATCTTATATATATAAAACAAGATCTTTTTACAAAAGTTTGTCGCGGCAAAACTCCGGATCTACCGGGACAAGTTTTATGAAATTTAGTAGGATTTACTTTTATTAGAAGGAGAATGTTTTTGTGAAGTTTCAAAGAAATTCGCCAAAAACTTTACGAGGTATGGTAGTTTTAAAGTTTTGGTCGTTTTGATTTTAAGAGAGCATCTTCCTTCCGTGCGAAAGCTTGAAATAAAGAAATTAAGAGCGATCGTTTCTCTCGAGTACAAATTTTTACCGATTTCTCTCACTCTCTTGAGCATGAACTGTATTCGCGAGAACAATTCGGTAGTTTGATTTCATAATACAGTAGGGCCTCGATAATCCGAACACCCAAAATTTATACCCTGTTCGGATCTACGAAGCGTTCGGATTACAGTATGTAGATATTTTGAAAGCGATTTTTTGCAATGAAACAAAGTTTTTAGTGATTAAAGGTGTAAAATAAAATTAAAATTAGGTATTTTAAGTATTATATATGGTATGGCATTTTTATTTTTCCAATATTACATTTTTTTTTAAAATCTACTATGGAAGTTTGGCGAGTTGTTTTGCGAGTTAATGTACGTAATAACATTTTTTCTGTAGAGGGGGTCGTTCGGATTATAGAGGCGTTCGGATTAGCAGGGGTTCGGATTATCGAGGCCCTACTGTATCTCTTAATTTTAAGTAGAGTTCTCTTGATATGAAAACAATGATTTGTATCCATGAATAACTCTCAAGAGAAAATCTACTTTAGAATATAAGAGAGATCGTGCAATTATTGTCGCTCCGTCACGCCAAATATTTCTCGGGTTATTCAATACAATTTTGGTTCATTAAACCCGTAGCAGATAGATTTGTTGAAATTGGTGGAAAATGGTAAATATTTTTTTGAGTTCCAGATTGTAGGACATCATAGTTTCCGGGAATCCCAAGTTGACCGATTTTCTTCCGGTTTGAAGGGTTCTTTTCCGGTAGAAATTTGAATTTTTAACGGTTTTTTGCGCGTAGCGGCTAAACGAAGCGTCCTACGGGGTTCATATGTATGACCGACCCCCACTATTTTGACATTTTCTACCTTCCGTTCCTACATCATTTTTCTCTACATTAAGGTTTTAAAGGTATGCATTCAAAAGATCGGAAAATTGATAAAATTTAGATTTTGAATTTTTAACGATTTTTTGTTCCTAGCGGCTAAACGAAGCGTCCTACGGAATTCATACGTATGACCGACCCCCATTTTTTTTAAATTTCCTAACTTTGAATCCCAAGTTGACCAATTTTCTTCCGGTTTGAAGGGTTCTTTTCCCGTAAAAATTTAAATTTTTAACGGTTTTTTGCCCGTAGCGGCTAAACGAAGCGTCCTACGGGATGCATATGTATGACCAACCCCCACTGTTTTGACATTTCCTACCTTCCCTTGATACATCATTTTTCTCTAAATTGAGGTTTCAAAGGTGTGCATTCAAAAGATCGGAAAATTGATAAAATTCAGATTTTCAATTTTTAACGATTTTATGTTCCCAGCGGTTAAACGAAGCATCCTACGGAGTTCATACGTATGACCGACCCCCATTTTTTTTAAATTTCCTAACTTTGAATCCCAAGTTGACCAATTTTCTTCCGGTTTGAAGGGTTCTTTTGCGGTAAAAATTTGAATTTCATACGGTTTTTTGCCCGTAGCGGCTAAACGAAGCGTCCTACGGGGTTCATATGTATGACCAACCCCCACTATTTTGACATTTCCTACCTTTTTTTCATACATCATTTTTTTCTACATTTAGGTTTTAAAGGTATGCATTCAAAAGATCGGAAAATTGATAAAATTCAGATTATGAATTTTTAACGATTTTTTGTTCCTAGCGGCTAAACGAAGCGTCCTACGGAGTTCATACGTATGACCGACCCCCATTTTTTTTTAATTTCCTAACTTAGAATCCCAAGTTGACCAATTTTCTTCCTGTTTGAAGGGTTCTTTTGTGGCAAAAATTTGAATTTCATACGGTTTTTTGCCCGTAGCGGCTAAACGAAGCGTCCTACGGGGTTCATATGTATGACCAACCCCCACTATTTTGACATTTCCTACCTTTTTTTCATACATCATTTTTTTCTACATTTAGGTTTTAAAGGTATGCATTCAAAAGATCGGAAAATTGATAAAATTCAGATTATGAATTTTTAACGATTTTTTGTTCCTAGCGGCTAAACGAAGCGTCCTACGGAATTCATACGTATGACCGACCCCCATTTTTTTTAAATTTCCTAACTTTGAATCCCAAGTTGACCAATTTTCTTCCGGTTTGAAGGGTTCTTTTCCCGTAAAAATTTGAATTTTTAACGGTTTTTTGCCCGTAGCGGCTAAACGAAGCGTCCTACGGGATGCATATGTATGACCAACCCCCACTGTTTTGACATTTCCTACCTTCCCTTGATACATCATTTTTCTCTAAATTGAGGTTTTAAAAGTGTGCATTCAAAAGATCGGAAAATTGATAAAATTCAGATTTTCAATTTTTAACGATTTGATGTTCCCAGCGGTTAAACGAAGCATCCTACGGAGTTCATACGTATGACCGACCCCCATTTTTTTTAAATTTCCTAACTTCGAATCCCAAGTTGACCAATTTTCTTCCGGTTTGAAGGGTTCTTTTGCGGCAAAAATTTGAATTTCATACGGTTTTTTGCCCGTAGCGGCTAAACGAAGCGTCCTACGGGGTTCATATGTATGACCAACCCCCACTATTTTGACATTTTCTACCTTCCTTTCATACATCATTTTTTTCTACATTAAGGTTTCAAAGGTATACATTCAAAAGATCGGAAAATTGTTAAAATTCAGATTTTGAATTTTTAACCATTTTTTGTTCCTAGCGGTTAAACGAAGAGTCCTACGGAGTTCATACGTATGATCGACCCCCATTTTTTTTAAATTTGCTAAATTTTTCAATACATCTTTTTTCTCTGAATTGAGTTTTTAAAAGTGTGTCCAAACAAAAGTTATGATATATGATAAAATTCAGATTAAAATTCGTAAACGCAAAATTTCGCGTTTTCGGAAAAATTTTGTAATTTTTTATATATTGGAAACTCAATTTGTATATTTTTTCCTTAAATCAATAGAAAATACTATTACACAGAAAACAGAAATTTTTGAGTAAATTTTATTCTCCAATGGTACACATTTTTGTTTGTGTTTGTTTTGTGCAAATTTCAGAACATCAAAATTGTGTGCATTGTGTGCACATGTACATTGTGTTCCATGCGCGAAATTTTGTATCAGCCCCCTTCCAGTTATTGTGATCACTCATTCCCTATTTGTTAATCAAACATCAACATTAATTCGCGCACTGTCTGTTCTTTGCACGTTAAAGACGGTCAAAGGCGCATACGGCCCATGGATCTTTTGTCTGCTGTTACGTGTATGATGTTGGAAAAAAATGGGTAGAGAGTCACATGGGATCGCGACATCTGGTAAATTATTTTGTCTGTGATTAAACCTTAACTTTTTTTGTAAGTAGAAGAAAGTAATATTTTTCAACAAATTCGCCGAAAATAAATTTACACGGCTAACGTGGGCGTATTGTTCATGTGGCCGATCGGATCGGATTAACCTCTCAAATATTACTGTGCCATAAAAAATTTACATCCGGTACTAATCGAAGAACAGCAAAAAGTTAACCAGTTTTGTTTGAGTTTCAACCGGCAATCTATAAATCCTTATTTGTTTCATTGTTGTCACCGAACATAGGATAAATTTCGATTTCTTATAACTACTATATTTCAATTTTTTTGTAACTTTAAAATTAATAGGTGCTGTAAAGTTTAGTAATAATTCCAAAATTGTCTCTTTTTGAAAGAGTGCTTGAATAGTTGTTTTAAGTTTATTTCTCATTTTCTTATTAAGCACTATTCATACTTTCAATTTATTATCCATTTTACGGCGAAAATTTGTAGCCAAACGTTAATAAAAACATTGTTGAAAAAGTCAAAGATTTTTTGGAAGTTTTTGAACTTATGTTACAATCAAAAGATAACTGCTAAGAATCAAAAATCTATAACTAAAGAAAAACATAAAACATATATAGTATCAACATATACAGTATACAAAAAATAAGCAGTTTTACGTAATGCCCAGCAATGCGGGCGGGTACAGCTAGTTAAATAATAAAGACGAAAATTTTATTTTTTGAGAAAAATCATGTCAAAATCCTTGAATTTGAAGTTTTGGTTCTAAGCATTTTTTGAATGATTTGTAAGGGTTATGATAAACTTTTCTTACTTTTCTGTATCTATGAATCTTCAGGATTGACAAAATGTAGTAATAGTTAACTATATCTATGTTTAATACCAAACTAAACAATAAAATAAAGTGGACGGAATTAGGGCATCGAGATTGCAGGTTCATTTCTGCATTTTGCCTATTGCGTCCACTTTTCGCCTAATTCCGTCCACTTTTTCTGTCGTATTATGTACACTTCTGCCGAAAAGTTTCAGACCATCGATATACATGGTGCAAAATAAAATTTTAAACATAAGTCATGTGACGAAAAAACTTTAAATACCTTTATTAATTTATTAATTTATAATCATAGAACATAACAATAATTCATAAAAATTACAAAACCGATGCAGAAAACCTTGTTATGATAGTTTCAAAATTTTGACCGGCAATGTACATTGCGACGTACTTCATAGGCAAATGCATAATTTTACCTCATTCCATCCAACCAATATTTGCTCGAATGCAATTCCGACCGTCTTTAAAATTAAGAAATTGTGTAGTTTTTATTTTATATTCCATATTTTGTATATTACATTATCCTCTATTGCATTATTATGAACCATTTTCAGTCTTTAAACTACTAGGAACTGTCCATGAAAAACCGAATTTTTAAGTTGTTGCACTTCACCTGTAACGTTACGGTACTTCACCTGTGTTAGAGGGTAAACCGCACACTGCCCAGTAATGGGGGAGAACCACGCGCCATTTAGTGACGTGATACTCACGTCAGCCCTTCACATGTTTCGCTAGTTTTACATTTACTTAACTTGAACTCATCAATATCTATGTCCACTACAACAAAACCACCTAATTCCCTAATTTTCAAACCATTATCCGTAATGAAAACATTATCAAACCACATCAAATATTAGATAAAACCCATAAAACACTCACAGCATTTACTCAGTGCACTCATCTGAGAATTCCACTTTCAGTTAATTTAAATAATAACTTCTTAGTTTACAATTTAAATCAAATCAATTTCTCTGGCGGACTATTCCCTTTGACTGTCTCAGAAATACTGATCACGTAGGTGTTCAGGAATATATGTGGCACCGTAAATTCCCGATAAGGAAACCGAACACCCTAAAGATTCCCAGACATTCGAAACAAACAAAATGAGGAAACAAAGGATTCCTCGAAACCTACAAAAAGGATAAGTTCTTGCCGCACACTTAAAATAACACATGGGAAAGGAAGTTCCAGGACCACAATCCTAGACATCGGATAAGTAAACATGCATTACACATGCACTAGGTACTCAAAACAAAACCATCGGAATTTGTTTTGAACCTATTATTTTGAAACGGTTCTTACAAACTGAGAAACATGTTCGTCCACTTTCCACATCTATTGGCACTCCAAGTAATAATTCTATCCCTTTCTATTATATAGCTTTTTCCAGAGATTAGCCGGAACAAACAGACAGACAGACAGACAAAAATTGTAAAAAATGTTATTTTGGTTATATGAACCGTGCATACATACATATGCATTTAGTTAAAAGCGGTTATTTTATTATTACAAACAGACACTCCAATTTTATTTATTTGTATAGATAACATAAATTAATGTGGAATTAAAATTATTTTCATTAAGAGAACAACAAAATTGATTTGTAAACAAAGGAAACATACCTCTTATAGCTCTGGTCATTTTCAACTCTGATATACAAAATTTATCTTTCCGTCCCGGCCAAGTATGATTTTTGGCGAATTCGTTGGTGAAGACTTTATCAAAAATTTGTCTTAGGTTTTCTTCATATTAAGTTGCAAAACTTTTTTCAAAATATTTTATAACATATGTACATATATACTTACGAATTCATTCATGACAGAAGTATTATCCAACAGCTTCTCGGCTACTGAGCGGTAATATTTTTTGTATGACTTCCGTGGTGCATATCAGCTTAGATGAAGGGCCTATTTTATCCACTCTTTGAGACAAGTCATAAATTTTTAAGTCCATCTCGACCACAGTTCTTTGTATTGAAGAAAGATATGTAAATTTTAATTAGAAATTTCTTGTAATTCCGAATTTGGTTTTTTGAAACAATATGCATTTGTTGTTCATCACAAAATCGAAAAAATAAATATTATCTGGTAATTTTACCTTTTATTTCCTGTAGATTTAACAAACCTTGTTGATGGCTATTAAGGTTGAGAGATTGAAATATTTGCACGCTTTCTTCACTAAACGAGTCGCGAGTCCCCTTAGTAGCAGCGCTTCCAGTTGTTAGTGGTTCTTCATAAATAATTGGTAACTCGTTAATGTTGAGTTCTGAACACATTCGAAATGTAGTCAACGATGATACAAATTAAAGAATTAATTTTTAGTGTCTTTAATTTAAACAAACTAATTGGTTTTATTGACTTGACATACGTCTTAACTCTTCAGCAGGTCTTAACTCTTCGTCTTAACTCTTCATACGATCGGCAGATTGGTCTTTGTAACAGCCAGAATGGTCAAACTGGTACACATAGAAGTACACTGTTAGAACCGCAGTGGTATCCATATAAGTAGACTGTTAGAACCGCAGTGGCACATATATAGGTACACTATTAGAACCGCAATACACTGTGTAGGACCGCGGTACACTGTGCTAGAAATTTTAGGTCTTTTTGTAGCTATTTACCGGTACTATTTCTTTGCGAAGTATTTATCGGCAATGATGGTGGTATGTAAATCTAATGGAGATAAGTGCCTATTATCATTTTCATCATAAGAAGTATCCTGTTATCGCGTGTTAAAGAACTTTGTTCTCACCCAGATTGAATATCGTCCTCTGAAGTTTAATCCGAATTCTAAACAAGATGTCTGGCTCTTTCATATGTTCCTGTTAATATATTTACCTTTTCATTATAGTGTTGGAAATTTTGTCGAAGTAATAAATACGTATGTAAAAAAAACGTACGGCAAAATTCAATTTTAGATATTTGTTCTATATCCCAGTCATTTTTTGGGTCCAAGTTTCTTTGAATCAATGTCGAAATATTTTTCGCACGTTTAGGTGGCCACCAACACTTTTTGTTGCCATCACCGATTATCCATTTCACGGGAATTTCCAAAGTAGTCCCATCTCTGGCAAACTTCGCAACAGAAAATTCCATAATTTCCAAATTTTTGAATATAGTCCTAATCACTTTTTACACCTTTGTTCCTTGATTACAGAACTTTAAAATGGCTTTTGTATTGTCTTTTTAATTTAATATAAAATAGTGAAAAATTAGTTCACATGTCTGCATGGCACAAGGGTTGGAAATATACTACTCCTAAGTCCTAAGAACTACAGATGTGTCGACCCGCATGATGCGGGTACGAAGTAACGGGTACGTCGCGTCAGAAATTCTTATCAAATTTATTGTTTATTCCAATTTTTTTTTTGTTTTTTAACAGCTCTAGTCTCAACTTAACGGGAGGGACGCAAATTTGGCGTTTGGTGAAATAATTTCGTGAACATTAATATAATCGAATCTTATATCTCCTTAAAATAACGAAAATATGTAATTTATATGTAATATATAAGTTATACCGTTACGTATAATTAAAGTAACATTGACAGATAACGAGTATACATATACCACGAAAGTAAAAAATTAATATGTCACATAAAAGCAAATAGTTATGTTACCATTACATAAAATTAATGTAAAAAAATTAATGTAACTTATGACTTCTGTGTAATATAACATTTACATTTTGTGTTCACTGGGTATATAGCTGGAAATGAAAGCTCTTCAGCATATTCATCAAATAACAAGCTTTCAGGGATGTTAATCTCACCGCGAGCAATACGTAATTGCAAATCATTCCACAATAAAGTCTGCTGTTGTGCAACAAGACTCTCTTCAATTTCAATATTTTCACTTACGTCTTTCAAATTGCAATGTTCATGGCTGTCATTTTCATTCAAAAATTTACTATAAATTTTCAAATCGTAGAATTTATAAAGTGGTGTATTAACAATATAATGTAACCAACTTTTTATTACACTCTTTTTAACGAAACTGTTTCGATTTTAAAACGTAGACAATGTTTTGCTTTAAAACTTAGAGTTTATTCAAATTCAAATGGTGGTGAAAATTCAAGGCTTGAAAACTTCAATATAAATGTTGTTTATAAATGTGGCTTATATTTGGTAGCATGACGCTTATTCCATTGTTAGGTTCTGGATATATAAATTTTGATGATAATGAAAGGATCACTCTGAAGACCAAGGCGCAATATCCTTAATGAATCGATAACGCATCCCTTGGTTGCAATATACGTGGGAAACGATAACTGTGTCGCAATATTCGTGTGAAACTATAACTATGTCGCAATATTCTTGTCAATCGATAACTATGTCGAAATATTTGAACATTCCGCCCGCCCCGTCCTCTGGACGGAATTATCTAATGTTGACTTTCGTTTCGCATGGTTTGATTAATTTTTAATTTGGAGTTTCACCACAGGTCGTTTGAAGTTGCCGCCCGCCGTCTTCACCGTCGCAACTCGAACCAATCCGTCTTGTCCTGGATATACTTCGGTGACTCTACCCAGTGGCCACTTACTCGGAGGGTACCGCTCATCACGTAAAAGTACTAATTGCCCATCGTTGATGTTTGCTGTGGCACGACACCACTTGTCTCTGGCCTGCAAAGATTGAAGATGTTCTTCAGACCAACTTTTTCAGAAATTTAGCTAAATTTTCTGTAATAATTGGTATCGATCCAACCGATTTTCAGGGACATTTGGTGGTTCTTGATCCGTAATTAACGACAGTTGACTTCCTATCCGAAAATGTGCAAGAGTAAGAACAGCTAATTCCTCAGAGTCAGTAAATATAACACACAGCGGTCTTGAATTGAGGCAGGCTTCAATCTGAGCAAGGATGGTGCTTAATTACTCAAAATTCCTCAGACTGTGGTTGTTCAATAAACGGACTAGATGATATTTCGCTGATTTGACGCCAGCTTCCGGCGTCCCTTATCCTGCGAAATGAGCGTCCCTAATCCTGCGAAATGAGGTGAACTTGGTGGTATGAAGTTCCATTCCACTTGGTAATTGGCCAAAGTAGAGGCCACTGCAGAAAAAATTGCTGATGCTGCTTTAAACAGAGAACGCAGTTCTTTATCGGCACCTTTGAAATTTGTACCGTTATCACTGTACAGTCTTTGCCATAATCCTCTGCAACTCGTGAATCTTCGAAAAGCAGCTAAAAATGCAGCAGTGGTTAGATCACTGACAGCCTCCCAATGAATCGTCTTTGTCGCAAAACACACAAAAACTACGACATAACCTTTGTAGGAACGATGACCACGACCCTCTTTCGTTCGTATCTGAAATAGGCCTGCTCAATCAAGTCCACTGTTCGTGAATGGTCGAGCTGGTTCAATTCTCGTAGCTCGTAAATTCCCCAGTAACTGAAGAGGAAATTGAGATTTCAATCGATGACAACGTACACACTGACGAACAATTCGCCGCACTTACTAATTTCCTCCAATAATCCAGACGAATGATTGTAAAATACTGAGTGCTAATCTTGGACCTCCATGACAAGAGTTCTTGTGAGCCAGATCCACATAAAGCTTTCTTATTGGAGATTGCTTATGTAGAATGGGTTACTGTTTGGATGAAAAGCCTAACGAATAATTTCCTAATGTTCCTCCAACCCGAAGTATGTTTTGACTATCAAGGTAAGGATTAAATTTCCGTGAAATGCTTTGTCTTGAAATGAATTGTCCTGATTGTAGTGCAGAAATTTTCTCGGCGAAAGGTTCAGCCTGTGCCATTGCAAAAACACTTATTCGAGCCGTATCCAGCTTAGCTGGAGTGAGAAACGACAGGGTCCTAGGTTTCTCTTTCATTTTGTGTTGACAATTTTTTGCAAATCGTAAGCAATATGCAGTCACTCTTAATAGTCTTTGCAAACTTGAAGGTCAGCTTCAATCAACGGTTTCCTTATGATAAAGGATTGAATAATTTCTTCCTCGTGCTTGGTTGGTGATTCAGAGGGCCAGCCTTCTCTAGGAGCTGAAAGCCACAAGGATCCTTGCCACCAGAGTGAGATATCTCGCAAGGTTTCAGGTTGGACACCTCTTGTTGCCAGATCAGCTGGATTTTGGTTAGTTGGCACATGTCGCCAAAACGTGGAGGGTAGCTCCGTTTGTATGTATGACACACGATGAGCCACAAAAGTTTTTCATTGTGAGGGGTGTTGGTTCAGCCATGCTAACACAACTTGGCTGTCCGACCAAGCAGTGATAGTGGTATCATGCAGAATGTAACATGTTTTAGAAGTTTCACCAGGAGAGCAGCTCCACAAAGTTCAAGGTTTGGTATGGTAATAATTTTCACAGGACTCACTTTAGATTTTGCAGTCAAAAGAGACACTTGGACATTGCCATCTGCATTAACCACTCGCAAGTATACTTATGCAGCAAATGCTCTTGTAGAGGCGTCGCAGAATGCATGAATTTCGTACAGCGAATTTAATGCAATTCCTACCCATCGCGGTATCTTGATGCTAGATAGATGCATCAATGATTGTGTATAATGTCTCCAACAGTCTTGCAATTCATTTGGTACTGGCTCAACCCAATCAATTCTTAAAATCCAAAGATTTTGCAGAGTTATTTTGGCAAATACAGTGATCGGCGTTATCCAACCCAACGGATCATATAATTTTGCAACACAAGATGAGACCAATACTGAATGAAAAATGATCTTTCTGAGGATCCCAAAGCGTGCTCAAAGTTTTTACGACCTCATTTTTGTCAATGAGCTTTGGCGTGTGATCAAACTGTGACGTGTTTCGGGTTGGAATCAATTCAGAAAGATTTGATGCCCATTTGTCCAGATCAAACTTTCCTTTTTTTGCCAGTGCAATAACTACATCTCGTATTCGTTAAGCTTCTGAAAGCTCATTCGCACCATCGAAAATGTCGTCAACATAGATCTTATGCCTCAAACACTCGGCTCCTAAAGGATAAAAAGACCCTTCAGCCTTGGTCAGCTGATTAATAGTTCGTATTGCCATATACAGTGCACAAACTGTTCCGTATGTAACTGTTTTGAGTGGGTACTCCACTGGAGGTTCATCTCGATGTAATCGCCAAAGAATTCGCTGCAAGTCACGGTCTTCCGGATCTATCAGAATTTGCCGATACCTTTTCACCATCAGCAGTAAAGACAAATTCGTGCCTCCGCCAATTCATAAGAACCATAGTGAGATCATTTTGGAGAGCAGGTCCGATATGAAAGAACTCATTGATTGATTGGTTTTGTCTTTCGAGATGCATTGAATACTACTCGCAGCTTCCAATTCAAATTATTAGCTTGAACTACTCCATGATGAGGAAGATACCAAACAGGTTTTCCAGTAGAAGATTTTAATTCATTTGGTGGGACCTTTTTCATGTGATCATCTAATTTATATCTATCCATGAATCTAATTTATTGCTAGTGGTTGAGACTTAAGTGGGAGATGTACATTGGCAGATGTACATTGGGAGATCACATTGCTTTCGTCTGGTTTCAGAACTCGGTCTTGTAATGGAATTTCTTCTAATTCCCAAAAGCGCTGCAACTGGTTTTGAAGAGTGTCGGCTGGAATACAATGCATAGCTGTGATTGTAGGGACTACCACCCGCCGTGATGCCTCATTGAATAATGGTCCCGGATTATCCAACCTAGAGTTGTGTTTTGAGCGGTTACTGTAGGATTTTGTATCTGGTAAAGTTATGGAGGTAACAATTGCCCTTAATAATCTGCACCTATTATTAGTTGAATAGTCCCAGTTTGATAATAGTAGTATGGATCAGCTAATGTTTCATTCTTGAGGCATTCCAAATCGATTTCAATGAGTTTTCCGCCAGGAAGAGTAGTAGTTAAGCTAGGAACCACGTAGTCCTCGATCTTTAGTTGGTTGGCAGGATCATGTCAAGATTTCAACTTCATCATAGTCTTCGTTTGCGTTTTTCCTACCCATTGATTTCCAAGTCCAACGATTGGTTGGAAAGCGTGGTAATTCAAGTTGTCTTGCGACCTCTTCTGTAACAAATGATACTTCAGAGCCTTGATCGAACATGCCGCGGACTTTTGTTTTATTGTTAGGTCGTTCCAACCCCACACACGCTGTGGCTAATAAAATTTTCCGCTTGGTAGTTGAAATGGCTGTTGTACAAGAATGAACCCTTTGTATACTGGATTGTGATAAGTTTTCTGAATTGGATTTTTCTTGACTGGATTGCCTGTTTGATTCTGAGAGTGATGGTCGATGTAACAATGTATGATGGAGTTGATTACATTCAAAGCAACGAGTTTTGGAGTTACAGTCCTTAATTTGATGAGGCCCCAAACAGTTGAAACACAGCTTAAGCCTTCGTGCTTCATTTCGGCGTTCAAAGAAACTTAGACATTTGAAATTCGGACAGCGACCGATGTAATATTCGGCAGCGCATTTTGGACAACTTTGAGATAGTGTCATAGTGGTTATTGTATTGAAGGATCTTTTCACTACCTTTCCTTGTTGTGAAAAATTTGAAATTGATATGTTTTAAATGAAGCTGACGTATTACGACATGATTCCACCATACTCAAGGTGATAATTCTGTCCTCAAAGAATTTCGCCAGTTCATCAAAACTCGGATATTGATCTTCGTAATGCGTAATGATATTGATCTTCGTAATTTCCTCATTGCCAGGTCGCAATGCTTTCTTGCTGAGCACGCTCTCCCATTCTCTTCGCGAACTAGGATCCATCCTCTCGGCAGTGTGATATACCAACCAGCCCCCATCACATTGCGTCCAATACTTTTAGCGAGCGAAAAGCCTGTTGAGTTTTGTCAATCAATTTTTTTAGTTCGGTAACCGATTCCTTTTGTAATTTCGGAAGTTTATATAGAATATTAAAGTTGGTATGAATCAAAAGCCGAACATTGCAATATCGATTTTTTAAAGCATCCCAAGTGGGCTGATACTTGTTGACTTTAACCTTGATGTTTTTTACTAGAATCTGTCCGATGATACAGCAGTACTTTCAAATTGTCGGTTTCTGCTTCATATTCGGTTTTCATTTCTTCAAACTGTTCGCTTTCTATATAGCTTTAAGCTTCTGGTTTATCTATTCCAGAAAGTTCATAATGCTATGCGTGTCTTATTCCAATACTTTTCCAATTGAAGACTTTGGTGCAACAACCGGGTAAGTCCACTTCTTCAAGTTTCGAGAAAACGACAATAAACTGTGTATTTTTTAGCTGGTGTTATCAAACTGCATGGAATTCAACGTGATTGTTTAACGTATAGTGCGAAATAATAAAAACATAAAAACATTAAGATTTGTTCAGCGAATTTTTTATAAATTAGCTTCAAAAATTTGGACTTAGCAGTTTCTTCCCCCAAAATGATAAAAAAAAATAATGTTTATACTTTTTTCGTTTTTATTTCTTAAACGCTATAACAAAATGTAAAGATAATAACCAATAGTCCTTTCGGGTACTACACGTCCTTTGCCAGTTTTATATTCTTCTCCTCTAGCTGCGCTATTCTTCCGTATGTTCCGAATCCAGTTTTCGGGTTTTCGAATGCGTTTTTTCGCCTTTCTTTCAAGTTTTTCAGGGAAATTTTGTTTACCGCCACGCTGCGACACTTTGCTTCTTGTCCGCCGAAAACTCATACGAACGGGTTCTTCACTTTCACTGGGCACATACTCACTTCCTGATGGTTCAAATGGATCTTCTTCAACTTCCGATTCAAACATTTTTACAGTTACTTGAAAAAACTTGAAAATTAACAAAGCACGTCTTATTTTTGCAAACAGCAGCATAAAATTAACTTCTATTCGCCAATATCCCTTTGCGATAGAGACCGATGCGATAACGACTAATGCAATATTGTGAAATACATAGGCCAAAGTTGTGAAATATGCTTAAGCAAAGTCATGAAATACATGTTGAAGCAATATTGTGAAATGCATAGAGCTAAGTTGAAAACATGTTCTAACGCGTTACTGTGGACTGTAGCTAATTCCACCCAAGAACCATAGGACCTTGGGACAAAAAACAGATAAGTCCTGGACTTACCTCATTTTTGCAACCAAAATCTTATTCAGCTAAGTCCTCGATAGGGTAAAAACGTACTAAAATGCTATGGAATTATATGATTTTTGCACCAAAAGATCGGCAATATTATAGGGAATCAAAAAACGTATAAAACCCAGGTTCGACCAAAAATGGACTTACCCGGTTATTGCACCAAAGTCTTCAATTGCTCCAATCTTGCACGAATAATGGGAACTGTGAGAATATTTGAATGCTCTCTGGCCATCTTTTTCCTACGGGCTATCATACGCCGCATGGTACTGAAACGGTTGGTTTGTTGAGTTACCAGTTTTGTCACTTTCGGTGTCATGAAGTTGGTTTCTTTTATAATTTTTTTTTTTAATAAATTGCAAAAATTCACGTTAAAGTTCTTTAAATACTGACTACTATCACTCCGATGAATGTTCGCAAGAAATCGAATTATATATCAATTGTTTGTTACAGAACACGATGTCACGAAAAATGTTTTTGAGAAACCAAATTTAACACGATGATCTTAATCTTAATCCGTGATAAATGTACTTAATTGCAGTTCATATACGTCACAAAAATTTTCTCACATTCGCGAAAATTTTATACACAAAAAACTTTCGGCTTCCCGGCTGATGCACCAATGTTTCGATTTAAAAACTTAGACAATGTTTTGCTTTAAAACTTAGAGTTTATTCAAATTCAAATGGTGGTGAAAATTCAAGGCTTGAAAACTTTAATATAAATGTTGTTAGTTTCGGTACGCGAACGATACTGGTCTTTACTCCTGCATGACGCATATTCCTTTGTGTGGTTCTGGCTATATAAATTCTGATGATAACGAAACGATCACTCTGAAGACCAAGGCGCAATATCCTTAACGAATCGATAACGCATCCCTTGTTCGCAATATTCGTGGGAACCGATAACTGTGTCGCAATATTCGTGTGCAACGATAACTATGTCGAAATATCTATAGATAAATAGGCGACATGTTTTTTTGTTATCCCTTTTATGAGAAACCAAATCGACTTACCAGGATAAAAATTATATCAGTCGAAAGTTTCTATCTTCCTCTACCTGCAGCAATTATTTTGTTTTTTTAATTTAATTAGAAATTAGTTTAATTAAGCTTTCAAATTTAAAAATGCAATGAGAGTGTATGTGTGAATTGAGCACACGTATAGCGTAGGTGACAACAATCGGTAGAACGTATGTGTTTGATTGTTTTGCTTCTGCCTAGAAGAATGCAATCATAAGTTCAATATTTTGGTTTGTGTCCCTAATATATGGAACGTGATAGGTTTGTCAAAAATCAAGGCAAATGTTCCACTCTTTTATTGGGGACACAAACCGAAACAATTATTGGCGTCAAGATCCGTCGGAACGAATAATCTATATCACAGACAAATCCAGATGTCTCGTTCCCATACAACGAGCCGGCACCAAAAATTCCAAACTAGCAGACACCAACTAGCAGACAAAGAGCTTTTGGTGAGTGCATATTTTATGCGCTCTGAGAGAGAAATTTGTCTGCTAGTTGATGTCAACTAGTTTGAATTTAATATGGGAAAGGGGTCGTAGAAATAAGGGGAAAGGGGGGGGTAAACTAAAATTTCGGCGATGGGACAGAATTTTCATTTTTTGAAATTTTCGTTTCCCTCACACACACAAAAATTGTTTGAGTGTGTATATTCGTGAGAACAATTTACTCACTTACACGTAAATACATTCAAAAATTTCCATTTTTTGTGTTGAAAATGGAAATTTTTGTATGTGTTGGTAAATTTGATTAATTGTGGGAATAAAATATGCAAATTAAATTAAAAAAAAAATAAAAAATCATTTTTTTTGCGAATATTTCCGGAAAATGGGAGATTTTTGAAATCTGTGAATTAACTTTTGATGTTATTAATGGTAGGTATTTACTTTTTGCTTAATTATTTGAAAGAACTTGCATTTATAATGCTTTCATATTATTATTATTATTCATAATTTTATTTTTCAAAAATATTTATTCATTCATTTGTAATTTGTGATTGTAAGTTGAAAGTTCATTTGATAAACTTACTAAGTTAAAAATAATAAATAATAATAATAATGAGAAATCATGAACTATTCGCTTTTATTTATATTTTCTGGCAAAACATTTAGTTATTCAAGAAACTTACTACCATTCAAGAAACTTACTTACTTCAAGTACTTATGTACTAAATAGTACATAATATATTGTTACATACATATATTATTTTGTAATATTATTATTGATCATGTTTCCATAATACTTGATTGAGAGTGATTAATTTGCAATATATAAATTAATTGAATTGTGTATATTGGAATAAAAATCCTTATTCATAGATTTTTCTGAAAAAATGCTAAAATTTCAAATTACTTGATTCCTATTACTTTAAATATTATTTTTAAAATAAATTATTACTTTGTGTTATCATGGGATTTCTAGTATTATGTTTTTTATATTATTTACGAATTTATATAATTATTTATGATGATAACGAGTAAATATATTGAAGTTATTCAACAATTTTGAATTAATCACTCAATTTATTCATCATTAGTATGAAATTTTATTAATTTATAAGAAAATTATGGGAAATCTAAATTTTGTTATATTTCCTTTTTGTAAAATGTAACTTTTGTATAAATACTTTTCACAATAAAGAAAGATGATGTATGGAAAAAAGCTAGGAAAAGGCTAAATATTGGGGGTCAATCATACGTATGAACCCTCCAGGACGCTTAGTTTATCCGCTAGGATCAAAAAACTGTTAAAAATTCAAAATCTGAAATTTATTATATTTCCCAGCTTTTGTCTGCAAATTTTTAAAAACTCAATTTAAAGAAAATAAATTTAGGAAGAAAAGGTATAAAATAGAAAAATAATGGGGGTCAGTCATAGATATGAACCCTCTAGGACACTTATTTAAGCCGCTACAAGCAAAAAGACGTAAAAAATTCAAAATCACATTTTTTTTATATTTCTCAACTTTTGTATACATTTTCAAAAACGCAATCTAGAGAAAAACTGTATATACTAAAAAGATAGGAAATGAAAAAATAATTGGGGATGGTCATACATATGAACCTCCTAAGATACTTAGTTTAGCAGTTATGGGGGAAAAACTGTTAAAAATTCAAAATCTGAATTCTATCATATTTCCCAACTTTTATCTGTACATTTTTAAAAGCTCAATTTAGAGCAAAATAATGTATAAAAAAAAGTTAGCAAATAGAAAAATAATGGGAGTCGGTCATACATATGAGCCCTCTAGGACGCTTTGTTTAGCTGCTACGCGCAAAAAACCGTTGAAAATTCAAATTTTTACCGGAAAAGATCCCTAAAACCCGGAAGAAAATTGATTAGTTTATGGTTCCCGGAAACTATAATGTCCTGTAATCTGTAATTCATAACTGAACTTACAATTTATCAAAATCCTTAAAAATTCACCTGCTACGGGTTCAATGAACAAAAAGTCATTCAACTCGAGCAAAGGGATTGTTGTTGTTGTTGGGACACAAAATTCAATTCGAATTTTTGGAAAATTGGCTACTGAATTTATGTACCAACACACTGCCAACAATCCCTTTGGTAGTGTGTGTAATTACGTAAATATATAAACGGTTTTGAATTTATTTAATAGAACATTGCGATCTATGAAAGAAATTCAAAACCGGTTTTCACCCTAAGGAAAAATGAAACTTTGAAGAGAGCAAGCTCTTCAAAGTTTCACATTCCCAACAACGATTTGGTAAAAGCTCCTGAAAAGAGCTTTCAAAATCGGGTGCCAACTCGTTGTATGGGAATAAGACATCTGGATTGTCTGTGTCTATATATAAATAGGCGACACTTTTTTTTGTTATCCCTTTTACAGAAAATCAGGTGGACTTACCAGCATAAAAGTTATACCATTCGGAAGATTAGTTTTTCCTCTATGTGCATCACCTAATTGTTTTTCTTAAATTTAATTATAAATTAGTTAAATTTTAAATTGAAATTAAAAAATTCAATGGGATAGTATGTGTGAATTGAGCACATTTATAGCGTAGATGATGCTTTTGGGAAGAATGTGTGAGTGTGAATGTTTTACTTTTTGCCTGGAAATATGCAACCATATGTGAATTTTTGGTTTGTGTCCCCGATACATAACAAGTACTAAAATAGTCGAAAATCAAACCAAATGGATCAATCTTCTACTGGTGACACAAACCAAAAGAATTAAAATATAATTGCATTCCTCTACGAAAAAATTAAAATATAGAACATACTTATTTAACATTATCATTTGCATAGATCATACGTTCGACTGAATAAACAACCATTTATGCCAAATACGTGCATTCTTTTCACTCAAACCTAATATCTATGCCAATGATAATGTGAGGGCAAATGCAGGCATATCACAGACAATATTCACATGTTCATTCTTTTGTTTTTTGCCTGGAAGAAGGCAATCTTTGGCTAATAAAATTGCATTCTTCCAGACAAAAGCCAAAACAATGACCATATGGCCACAGACAATAATATGGATGCATTACCACAGACAAATTTAAAGCCATCGTTTACTTATACCATTGTTTTTTGCTAATTTGATAAAAATATATGCAAATTTTATTTTAAAAAATATGGAAAATCACAATTTTACAGTTATTTCTAGAAAACGCGAGGTTAACTTTCACGAATATTTATGGAAAGCGAGCGAAAGTCTGAATTTTATCATGTTTCCCAACTTTTGTATGGACCCACATTTAAAACATCATTTAGAGAAATATGATATATGGCCAAAAGTTGGGAAATGAAAAAATAATAGGGGTTGATCATACCCCCTAGAATGCTTTATTTGGCCGCTACGAGCAAAAAACTGTTTAAAAGTGAAAATCTTAAATTATATCATGTTTCCAAACTATTGTCTGCTCACCTTTAAAACCTCAATTTAGAGAAAAAAGAAACGGTTGGAAATGAAAGTTGGTTCGTTTGTACGGAAATTCCAGATATATTTTATTTACAATATATATGTATTTCCCACTTCATAATTTAGTTAAAAACCATATGATCCACGATCCATGTGGTTTGTTGAATCGTATCCCCGTCAGTATGAGAGATGGTAAATGCAGCAAAAGCTTTTCTAAGGACTTTTACAATACAACTCTAGCCAATGTTAGATGCGTCGTGTTAATGGTATAACAGTTGACTTTCGTGGCCACTCTGTTGACAACCGTTATGCTGTTCCTTAAAATCCATATCTTTTAGCGAAATTTGATTGCTACTTAAATGTGGAAGTTCTTGGCACAGTTAAGAGCCTAAAATATATGCACAAATATGTTAATAAGGGATACGACTGTGCCTCATTACAGTTTGTAAGAGTTTGAGGTGGAGTTGAGGGCAAAGTTTATATAAATGAAATCAATAGCTTTTTGTCCGGTCACTATGTTGGATCTACGGAAGCTTATTGGCGCATGAATGAGTATCCAATGCATTACCAGTCACGTAATATATTATAGTTCGACTTGAATGTTACTTGCCTCACCGGCAAAATGTAGTCTTTAGGGAAGGAAATGTTCAGCAAGCTCTTACAAATCACAGAAGAACAAAATTGACTGTACTCTATGAAATGAATCGAATTAGTTCTTCCGAGTTTCTATATACAGAGACGCCGATACATATTTAGGTAGATAAAGAAAAGAAATCGAAAACCCTCAAAGAGGAAGTAGTAGAGCTATTGCTACATTATTTTATGTTTTATGTTGAGATGTTCCATTTGAGACTATTTTGCTTCATGTTCGAGGTCCCATCAGGATTTGGGTACTGTTGGGAACATTATTTACTGCACATTTTCAGCACACGCACGACGTATCGCATGAAATTATGGAGAGTGGCGTGAATAATTATTAGAAGTAAAAGAATGTTAGTCCTCTCAGCACTTAAGAGAGTTATTTGCCATATCCTATTTGTGGTATGAACGTTCCTACAAATGCAGTAGATTTGTGGAATGAATTCAAAATATTCATGTGTGAAGACGTTTTAAGAAATTCTTCAGAAAATGATTCATATAACCGTGCTTTATTAGCTATTAAGCAAATTTTTTTCAGTAAACGATTCATTCGGTACTCCAACTAAACTTTTCGGATATAAGACTATTTTACTCTGTGGAGACTTTTGACGAATATTACCACCTACATCTCACGCTACACGTGTACCACTTATTGAGATACCACTTATTGCCTTACTTCATGGTCCAAATTTTCAAAATTCCACAAAATAACTTTTACTCAAAATATGAGAGCCTTACCTCATGAGATTGAATTCGTTGAATTTCTCAAATCTCTTGGTAATGGAACTTTACCCACATTTCCAGATAACAGCCAAGATGTTATTAAAATTCCTACCCATTTAGTTAGCTGCAACTTCGTGATTCCAGATACTTATGGCAATGTATCTGAAACCATAAAGTCTAACGATATTCTCAATTCGGTTATATTAGCACCCAAATATGAAGGCTGTATTTTCATTGATGCAGAAATCTTTAACAGCCTGGCCGGAGAGAAACGAATATATTTGAGTTCCGATAAAATCTTGAGTGATGATTATAGAGAGCAAAATAATTTTCCAGTAGAATTTTTAAACTCAGTTGATGTAAGTTGGCTCCCGATCCCACAAATTTATTTTAAAAACCAAATTACATACTTTTACTTATTCGTAATTTGTGTACAGGACATGACTTGCTTGGTCAATGGTACACCTATTCGTTTAGTTCAAATGCAAAAGAAAATTTTTTGGATTGTGAGATTTTAGCAGGAGTTTTCCGAAACACACGTATTTTGACACGTGTGACGTATTTTTGCCTTTTTCCTTTCAAGAAACTCAACTTCCCGTCATTCTGGCTTTTGCGATGACAATTAATAAATCCCAGGGGCAAACGTTTCAAAAATCAGGAATCTTACTCAAACAACCTATATTTTCTCCCCGTTAATTGTATGTTGTAGCTAGTAGAGTTAGATCGTTTAACCGATTGCGTGTTTATATGTATTTCTGAAACACAAAGCCAAGGTCATTTGGCAGAAGATGAAAGAATTTTTACAAAAAGTATTTTGTTTGAGAAAATTTTAAGATCTTTTAAGATCCGCAACCGCAATAGATAAGGCCTCATTCTGAACTAAATAACCTTTTTACTTACAATGCTACTGTATATATAGCTCCATGCGCGAGCTATTAGAGTGAGCGGAGCGAACGGCGGGGGTTGGCGAGCGTAGCGAGCAGGGGGCGCCCCATAGTTCTTATAATTCTTTGAACAGAAACCGTGAAGATAATTAGACTTATGGATTAATTTTCTTTTAATGTAACTAAATAATGAGGCAAAGTGTTAACCATATTATTCATACAAACACGTACATTAATAACTTGCCCGTAAATACCATATTGACCTTGAACGAGTCGCAATCGTCTAATCTGCATACATGGTAACCTTGGCGAAATTAGTCCTTCCGAAATGAGATCCAATTTTGGCAAATGGTGGGGTACATCTGGATACTTAAAGCTATTGAAAACAGTAAGAGTTGGAATATTGCCTTTTTTGATGGCTGTGCTGCATGTTGAGCATACTCTCAGTTCTGCCAAATTGGAGAAATTCTAAAATTAGTACATATATACATATGTGTAAATACATACATACATGTGTGTGTGTGTGAGCATGGATGGGTGAGTGAGTGTATGGGTGTGTGTGTGTGAGTGTGGTTGTGTGTGCACTTATTTGGGCTACATACATATATTTCATATTATGTCTTCATTTTGCTCATTAACTTTTTTCAAATCCTTCTCAAACCTCAATCTGTCCATACATTTAAAGCCAAACCGGTTGTCCATAAATTTTTTCCTAAAATCGGCATGAGCCCTTCGGTGTAAAATATATTGTGAATACGAATATATGTTGTGAATGTTCTCACAATTCTTCATAATTAGGAATATCAACATCCATTTCAATGTTTGGATTCGGAATCTCGTTTGAATTCAATCAAATACTGTAATTGGCACTTAAATTATCATCATTTTCCATAAACTAATTATGATTTATTTCACAATTCTATAAAGAAACTAGCTGACCCGGCAAACGTTGATTTGCCATATAAATAATTTTTAAGTAATTTCTAGTGTAGACAAAAAATAGCTTACTTATTGTAAGTGTGTAAGAATGTGGTATATGCGTGAAATAGGCATGGAGCGCTGTGAACGATGAGGGAATATAAAAATAACAAAAGGCAAACATTTTTTTTAAGTTATTATAATTTATTCCTTAAAATTATATATCATTAATTAATCAATTACGACAGTAACACTAACAAACAATATCAATCTCTTAATGCTATAGCGTGAACAATATTTTTTGTTAGTCCATCTTTAGCTAACACAAACAAACTGGATGGTTTACCCACTCGAGAGCATGCCACGTATGATTGTCCGTGTGAAAAACATGGTGTTCTCAAATCTAAGCCACAAATAGACATCGTTTGACCTTGGGATTTGTTGATTGTCATTGCAAATGCCAATCTAATCGGAAACTGAATACGTTTGAATTGAATTGTCACATCTGTAGGTATAATAGGAATCCGTGGTATTAATATATTTTCACCTCGGAACTTGCCATTTAAAATGCTGGCTTCGATCACGTTTTTCATTAATTTTTGAATGACTAATCGCGTACCGTTGCACAGCCGGGGCAGGTTCAAATTACGAAGCAAGATAATCGCAGATCCAACCTTTAATTGTAAATTATGCGGTGGCATGCCTGGCAAATCCAGTGAGTTCAAAAACTTTGTGGGAAAATTTACTGCTTCGCTGTCGTCGCAAACTGTATCAATAGATTTATATGATACCAAGTTCCCTGGCAACAACATTTGTATCTTCAGATTTAAATTGTCAACGTCTACATTTTTTGCCGCTAGAATTGCTCTTTCTGCAAGCCACTCATGATTTATGTACTGTGTGTGTACATCGGGAAATATTTGTTCAATGAGAGTATCTTGCGAATCAGCGATTGTGCAGAAATCGGTTGGTAATTTTACGTATCCAGTTTCATCTATAGCAACTTTTCCATCACCGATATCTAAGAGTTGTTTTGAAAATGTTTCAGCGGATGAATCTTGAAGCATTTGAACGCGCATATTTACTTTCAGCTGTACTTTTTCAACATTACGCCACAATGGATATGATTTTAAGCAAGCGTTGATCTCATCAGCGAATGTTGAACGTGGAATGACTGGAAGTGTTTGCCTGAAATCACCTTAAAGGACCAACAGAGTTCCGCCAAATAGTTTGTCGTTGTTTTTAATATCTTTCAATGTTCTGTTCAACGCCTCAAGCGAATGTTTGTGTGCCATAGTACATTCATCCCAGATGATAATTTTACACTGTTTCAGCACGGTGGCCATGGACGATTGTTTCTTAACGTTGCATACTGCGTCGGGGTTATTCTGAATATTTAGTGGCAGCTTTAATACTGAATGAGCTGTTCTGCCTCCATCCAATAAAGTTGCTGCAATGCCCGATGATGCAACGGCCAATGCGATGCCATTATTTGATCGTATTTCAGCAAGAATTAGCGAAATTACGAATGTTTTAACAGTTCCACCCGGTGCAACCAAAAAGCAGAACCCACCTTGTCCAGCTGAAACTGCGAGCATAATGCGATCATAAATGGTTCTTTGTTCCTCATTCATTAGTGGGACATTGCGGGCAACAATCGCTGCCATTTCTACAGTGCTGTACTGCACTTCACGATTCATTTCAGTATTCATTAAATCAGATGTAGTTCGATTTGGCGAATTCATACCGAAATGACTGAGTGGTAAGTTGGCAATGACAATGCAAAGATCCTCAATAGCAATTAATGCTTCATTGTACATCGCTGAATGTTATGGTTAGATCGTGGCACCGTGTACGATGTTGATGCAATATATCATCAGTCATTGAATCTTTGTGATTATCCCACAATATCTGTGCTCGGGCTGGGAAACATGTAGTCAACACTATAGCGAATAGTAGACGAATTTGTATTGCAGCTTCAATGCAGCTTCAGCAAGCATACATTCCCACTGGTTGTCGTCTTCCAGCAAGCCGAGTGGAAGGCATGCATCTTTATACGTTGGATAGTGTTGCCCATTCACTTTACGTATATCTTGAAATGATAATGGGCCAGTAACATTAACCAACAACAGTCGAAGATAAAAGCACTCAGTGTGTCTTGGATTGACTGTAAATAATCGCCCCAAGGCGTTTGATTTAAATAAATTGAGTCATGCAGCAACTGGTGAGCCTTGCTTGCGGGGCATCCGTGTTTTTGTTTGAGTCCATGTGAAATAGCGTGGTACTTGTGAATAGAGTAATGTTCGTGCAAAGGCACGAAAATCATCCGCACGATTACACAATTCAAAAAATTCAGTGAGTGTAGTTTTAGGTGGATCTATTGCACGATCAATCGCTGTCTCGTTCGTGAAAAATACACGCTGACCGTTTTCAAGATGGACGGCTAACTAAACAACTGCTGGATCCCGTTCATGAATTGGAAAACCAAAGATACGCCAAGCAGCTTCATTGGAGCTGATGTAGCGACCAATTTGGTAGAGCGTTATTTCATCGTTTTTATTCACTGGAGGAGCATTCACATTAGTATTTTCCACTCTAAACACAGCCATATCACTGCCTTTATGGACATACTTGCAAATGTATTTGATGCTCTTCACAGAACTGCAGAACTCAACATTAATATGAGCATTGTATGTCTTGCTCAGCAGAGGCGAATATGGCACCATCCAACGATTGTCAATATCAATGTCTGTGTTGCTGATATTTTTAATAAATGATTGTTCGCCATTATCGGGATTTCTTCGACGATATATCGGGTATCTGTCGACATTTGTGACCGTATCATTAGTAAAATCTTTAGGGAAATTTTTAGTACATTTTCCATCTGCCATGCAAGGCGATGAACTATTAAGAGTACCACATGGACCATGGATCATGTTTGTTGTAACAATATCAAACAGCAGTTGGTCAGTGGACGGATCTGGAATTTTCGCAGAAATAATACTATCGATTTCTTCAGGACGGATTTTGTCGATTAACCAAACCAAAATGTGTGCATGAGGTAATCCTCGCTTTTGCCACTCAACCGAATACAGCCAGCAACGTGTGGGACCGAATACATGTAATTTAGTAATGAAACTTATTAAAGACTTCAACTTTTGTCTGAACACACGTGCTGTAATGTCATGGCGATGTATTGCATTTTGGCCAGGCAATAGCAAAGATCCAATTTCTGGCCATTTTGGATTACATGTGAACGTGATAAATAAACATGGTCGTCCATATTCGCGCACGAAAGTCAGAGCATCCTGTATATATTCTTGCATATGACGTGGACTGCCTACGTACGATGATGGTAAAATGACATGGTTACCAATTTCGGCGACGTCGGCGTTGTTGTTGATAGCGTCTCGCAAATGAATGTACTCTTCCGCACGCAGCTTTAGTTGATTATATCGTAAGTATCGTAGTCGTTCGCCCTCAATCTTCGCGTACATGTCGACCATGAATTGTTGACATAGCTCACGACATCGTAGAATGACGTTGTCCAGGCCGCGTCTAATCATTAATCGGTACGCATAATAATCCTTTGAGCTAACGTTCTTGTTTGTTTCAGCTCCTGTAATAATGTATTCATAAAAATTAATTTAAATTAATGACGTTCAATAATTTAATTGTTTTGTTAAATGATTAATGATCAAATTCATAATCAATGAAGTACCTGATACGGGATCTTGTTGTTTTATGTTTATGCAATATCCGTCTTGTCCCTTCCAGAATATTAGCGGATATTGGAGAGCGTCATATGAACGATGTGTATCAGCAATGAACTGAAGACTATAATTTCTTCTACGAATCACAATTTCTCGTGCACCTGTACGATCGCCAACCATGATTCCGGCAACATCATCAACAACGGGTGCATTGAATCTACGAATATGCTCTCCAGCTGGTGTTTTATCAGGATTCATGATGATAGCGTGATTATCGCTTTGTAATTTGTGCATGTGTGATTTGAATATTTTCAACAATTCGTTGTGCTCGTTCAATAGAGCATCCAGCTCGCTGACGATGCGTCTGGCATAAAATGAATCAAGGTTATTATAATCACAACGTGCATTCACGCGATTGGCAAGTGCGCTTCCGGAATCCTCGCCGCCCATGAAATAGATTTGTTAAAACTTATGTGGTTCGTTTGGCATTGGCAGCAGTGAGCCCATTTTATGATAAACTTGGCCTCTGATTTTGAATGTAGAATTGTATTGTTGACCATTTGCATTAGCATTTCGAACTATTTCTGTTGCTCCGAACGATGTCATTTGGAAACATGAATTGAATGTTCGAATTGACTTCAGGAACACGTTAGAATCTGGATCCGTGCCGATAAGTAAACCGTTCAATGGTTCAGGTGGTGTTTCAATTTCAGGTAGTTGCACTATTCCTGACGCGCAACACATCCCAGCTGGCTCATTTTTGAATTTCAGAGCATGACAATGCGGACATTCCTTGTCCATAGCACCAATTACCACTTTTGAATGAGCATAATATTCAATATCGGGCTCATACTGGAATGCTAGACGCAGGAATGAATCAGATGTAAATGCTCGATGTACCTGTTGTCGTTGTTGGTCATTTGTTCTGCGTCTATTGACTGTGAAACGGCGTGATTGTCGTTGTTCTAATCTTATTACTTCATTGCGTTCAGCTCGTGTATCTTCTGACTCTTCTTGACGCAATTGCGCCATTCTGACACGTGCATCAGTATTTTGTTGCTGGATTTGTTCTTCGGTTCTTACGGATCTTCTATTTCCCAAGCTTCGAGATTTACTTGTATTACGGCTCAAATCAGCCCCTTTGCGTTTTCTTGGCATTGCTCACTGTACAAAACACACATAAATAGAATTAATGAAATTACTTAATGATGAAAAATGTTAAAGGTAAAATTAGGGCCAGGATTTTTGCCGCAGTTTTGAAATGATTAGTTTGAATTTATGAAATTATAGCAAAAATATAAGTGTTATGAAAAAATTTTTCAGACAAAAGTTGTAAAAAATTAAATTTTACGAAAAAAATTGTCTCTTATAATTTTCTCATACAACCAATATTTCCATCGATATTTCAAAATAAAGATTCATAATGATTGATTCAAATTTTTGGAAACTATGAAAATCTTAATTGTTAAATTACATTTTTTTAATAAAATTAAATTAAAATTACATTTATATAAGATCAAATATATTTGCCGTAATGTCAAAAACTTAAGAGCATTATTTGTAAAATGTTAAAATGAAATCACGGCAAAAATCTTGGCCCTAGTTATAATGTATTTAATATTTGGTTGTACACACATTCATTTACATATTCATGTAAACATTAGACTGTTTTACAAAAGCGAAAAATTTTATTTTTCATAATCATATCGAAAATATATGGTTAGAAATGGTAAAAAAAAATGAATACAAAAAAAAAGTTTGCCCAATTTTAATAAAAATTAAATTCCACCGAATCTTTTTTGACCGTTTCCAACAACATTTTCGATATAAATAAAAAAAAGTATACTAACAACACAAAAGCCGTGGTTGGTGGAAGCTCGAGCCACGTGTTGAGTACTTTTGAGGTTATGAAAATCACTTGATTAACTAATCGTGCAAAATACACTCAAAATTGATAATTTTATTATTATTAATAAAATAGGAATGATTAATAGTTAATATGAGAGTGACACTGAGATAGCAAAATAATAATTGTCAACGTTACTACTACACTTGATGCATAAACAATAATGATGGCCGACAACTGTGTAGGGAGTGAGAGAAGTCTTATTGTGTGAGAGAAACAGGAGACCGACTTCGTTCTTATCCCTACTCCGTGCTGTTTACTGGGTCAGAAGTGACACCTGTAGACAACTGGCGGGGATAACTAATTAAATGACGATTGATCAGTTATCGACCGGGGATGAAAAATGATTAAATTACTAAAATGGCTATTAAAAAATAGGGGTTGGTGATAAAAGGGTAAAAATTTAGGGTTGTATGTATTTTTTAATGCGACATAATAAAAAAAATAAAGAAACTAAAAAAACGTCTAAAAATTAAAGAAAAATGTTAAGGGTGGACAACCCTTATCACTAAGGGGTATGAAAAATAGATGTTGGCCGATTCTCAGACCTACTCAATATGCTTACAAAATTTCATGAGAATCGGTCAAGCCGTTTCGGAGGAGTACGGGAACGAACATTGTGACACGAGAATTTTATATATATAGATATTAAGTAATAAACAATATAACCAAATAACTCAGTACATAAAAAGTAAAATTCCAAAACCTGAAGAAGCTCCATATCCATCGCACCTCAATCCAAAACCTGAAATATCTCCGTGTCCGCGACACCTCGAGGGAGGTGCGGTGTTTTTATTACCATGTTCTACATCAAAAATTTCTATTTTGTCTAATTGACTCTGTAAATTATTATCAATTAAATGTCTTTATCGAAAAGTAGAATAAATATATTGATTAAAATATAATATACCTGCCGTAGCAAGTTGGTTCTAGCTGTAATATGAACATCTTTACGGCTCGTTTTCTTCTGGGGTTGAATGGCAAGCAATACTCATGGACTGAGAGCAGTGTGATGAGAATTACCTTGACAGTCAACCTCTGCCTGAACCTGAACTATATTGGCGTCTGCACTACCTGGAGTTAATAGTGCAAAATGTATTTTACCATGATCAAAACCCCCGATAAAACCCAATTGATTATTGCTTTGGACATGAACTGCTACATTTTAAGCACTACTTGTACTCGGTAATTGAGAATAATGTAAATTGCTTTCTTTTTTGCGCTCTCTATAAGTTTTGGCACGTTCACCATCAGTTTTTGGTGATGATCGTAGTGGTTTACGCGATTTCGAACGCTCTCTGAATGCTCTTTGACGTTCAGCATTCTTCATTCTTTGTTTTTTATTTTGATTTGTAAATAATTCAATTAATGCAATTCAAAAAAGGAGATAAAGCTAAAAATTTAAAATCATAGACGGATTTTTCATTAATATTATAGTGAATGTTACTGTAAAAATGTGTTCACAACATCAAACATGTTCCGTCACTACATGTTTGAACCAATTTACGAAATAATTCCCTTATCCTTAGGCAGGGAAAGTATCATTCTGCATATGCCTTGAAGATTTGGGAATTGTTTCTTAAAAGTCCGTAGTCAGTCAGTCGTTTTTCTCGTGTATGTGCAACTATACAATCGTCTTATAATTCGCAAAAATTCCTAATTCAATATTCTGTACGAGTAGCGATTATAAAATTAATAAAAATAGTGAGTTTAGTTTTTGTTTGTTAATTAAATAGCCCGTGTTTTATTTGATCTCAAACTGACTTAATTAGCATCCGTACACCTCTTTGAACCAAATCTCCCTAACTAATAGTGTCGTTCAAAAATATATATATAAAATCACAACATTATTTATGGACCATCGAACCGGATTATCGATGCTCATTATCCCGTGCGTAAATTAAAAGGAACTGCATTCAAAATTGTAATAGTAGTTAGGAAGTATGCTTAAATTATTCTAGTAGTATTAGTATCTGTGATTGAAATATGGACCCCTGTGATGAGTAAAAGCATCCTACATCTTCTTCCATAACTCTCTGTCCTTACCACAGTTTATCCAATCGTTTCCTGTTACTTGAATAAGATCATCAGCCTACCGTCTCATTGGTCTTCCAACATATCTTTCCCTGATGGACCTTTCCATCGTGTGCTTTCAATGGTCCATCTTGTGTCTGTATATCGTAAGATATGTCCAGCCCACTTCCATTTAAGTGTAAGTGCATGGGTAAGAGCGTCTGAAACTTTAGTGTTTTGTCTGATGGTCACATTCCTCACTTTGTGAATTTTCCTAATCTTCAACATGCTCCGTTCCATTGTTGTTTGAGTGAATTTAATTTGTTGCCTTACTTTATTTGTGTATATCCAGGTTTGGCAACCGTATAGTAAGCATGGTAGGAGGCATGTATCAAAAACAACTTTTTTGAGATGTATGTTGTAGTTTCCTTTTAGGACTTATTTCAGTGACCAAAATTTCTTCCAAGTTATGTTGATTCTTTTTGTTATTTCCTCTTCATTGTTGAACTTGTTAAATGATAATTGTTTTCCGAAATAAATATGATCGTTGACATATTCTATGTTGTTACCCCTTATTTCTATGGATCTCTTATGGCTGTTAGTCATTATCTTTTTTTTGTTTATGGTGAAAATACACATGGTTTACCTAATATTGTAGTCCAGTGTAAAATTTTCAACATACCTGTTTGATGGAATTAGTCTGTATGGTAGAATTAGAATTACTCACGAATAAATATTACTCGCTGTTAGACCACCAGGCTGTTTAGTCTTTCTTTTAATTCGGTTTGATTCAACAGCTTACATTCATTTCTAAGCCGATTTAAGAACTTTCATCATCAAGTGATCTCATCATTTCCTCTAGGTCCTTCGAGGAGTCAGCAATTATGACTATGTCGTCTGCGAACCTTACATGGTTTAGGTAGCATGCGTTTATTGGCACTCCATTGCATGACCAGTCTAGCTTCTGAAACACATATTCGAGTACAGCAATAATGAGCTTTGGTGACAGAGGGTCCCCCTGTCTAACTCCTCTTTCTATACTTATCTCTTCTCCTCTTTTTTCTAATTTGACTTGACTCGTACTGTTTGCATATATATGTTTTATGATGTTAATATACTTTTTGGTGACGTTTGAACACTGCAGTGCATTCCATATTCAGCAATGGTTGATGCTGTTTGAGGCCTTGCTGTAATCTATGAAGGCCTGCTTGCTCTATTGGTTGCGTACGATCAATTTCATGTGTTAATCTCTCCAGAAGTATCGATGAGAATAATTTGTAAGTGCTGGCTTGTAGGCTTACGGGTCTATAATTCCCTATGTCTAAAGGGTTTCCCTTCTTGTAGGGCAGAATTATGTCTGATGTACACCATTCTTCGGGTACTGTTTCTATGTCCAGCACCATGTTAAATAAATGTGACAGATGTTGAATTAAAATATGTGTTCTTATTATGAGAACTTTGTTGCATAGCCCGTCTGAGCCAGGGATCTTCTCAGCTTTTAGCCGCTTTATGTGTTTGTAGATTTCCAAGTCTTCAAATGGCTTGACATGATCTGGATCAGCTTTTTCTCCACTTCTTGTTTGTATGACAATTTCACTGTTATTACTTTTCTCGCATAGATTCTTGTAAAAGTCTGTTGCAATAAGTATTGTATCGTTTCTTGATTTAGTTTCTATTGAATTTTGTTCTAGTTTTTGTATCCAAGTTTTGTGTGTAATTAATTATTTATATGTTTTTTTAGTACTTCTAAACTTTTCGATGTTCCTTGTAATGATTTCTTCTCTGTGGTTTCTCTAATCTTTCTTGATTGATATGTTGGCTTCTTTATACACATATTCTGCTGAGTTAATTTTTCGTGTCTTGTGATTTGTTCTTTGTGCATATTAGTTCAGATCGCCTTTTTATTAGTTGGACTGTGTCTTTACTAAATATTTTCTCCGTTTTGCTTGTGCTTTCTTTATTGATTTCAAACTCCGTTATGCCCTTTTCCAAGAAATTATAATAAGTTAAGATGTCAATTGTGTCTGTTTCTTTGACTTCCATATGTATTTGTAGGCTTACGATATATATTTTGATTTCCATTCAACACTCACCACTCACGACCCACGAAGGTGGATGCCTCATATATCCGAAATCTAACTAATCATTCTTCAAAATGTCGACCATAGAAGTGTTTGCCATTTTGCCAGAAATGAAAAGAAAACAACGAATCTGCGAATATCAGTCATTTATGTACATTAAATGGGTAATTTCATCACTCAAACATATAAAGAATACTCAAAAGAAACTCTGTGAACCACTTACTCTTAGTTTTCCTGCGAACGCCTACTTTGGGCTTATCATTGTCAATCACTTTTAGTTTTTTGTATATGCGAACCAGTCTTCTGACTTCTTCTCACCTTATTTTACTCTTAACACTAAATGTCAAAATTACCCAAATTTTAATACAATAACTCGTCTCATGCAGTAATAATTACTTATTTTTTTTAACTTCGCCACAAGTCTTAATTTCTACACCCTCGATTGCTAGTTTTTAATATAATTTCGTCGAATTCACTAGTTTAATAATTATTTTTCTTCACTTCTTAGTATTTGCTGCTTCGACCAAACTGCCCTTCTTCTTTTCAAACTGGCCTTCTTTTTGGTTGATATTTCGAAACCTAACTATGACACTCGAGCATATTTGTGATGTAGAATCTTTGAAATAAAACCCTTATCCGGTTCAAGTAGGTCGCAAATAATCTTTGAATAAAATATATTCTTCGGCTCAAGTATGTCATAATTCAGATACACGTAAGTATCGACAAATCTTTTCCTAGGCAATAATTTCCCTTGCTAAATGCTTAGTACTTTTAAATATCAGTTCGTAACAATTGATCATGTTAGTAACAGTTCGTAACAATTGATCACTGTTTGAGTATCACAGTTTAACCTTCATAATGAATCAACTATTAAACTTTCCTCATATTTATCAGCCAAGCACGTTAGGGAATCTGTTTCATATGTAATCGCAGTAGATGTTTCAGAAGTGACGGACAAGCTTCGTTTTTGCGTCTAAACTGAAAATTTGTTGACAATTGTGTTTATTTGTGGCACGTAGCCACTAATTCTGTCGGAAATGACAGCTGCATCAATGCAGGTATCTTGTCGGAATTCCATCAATGTAGGAAATTCCTAATTCAGGTAATTAAGACATTTGAAAAAACCAAAACGATTAACGAACCGTCCGTGAAGGAAATAATCATATATAAACAACACAGACGAAGAGTGGAAGATTTAGTTATTAAAAGGATATCAAGTTCATTAGTCATTTTTAAAAGGATATGTGTTGTTTTATATCACCACTACTTGTTGTAATATTTCAGTGAATCGAATTTTTTTATATCGTTATTCGTAAATATGAGTCAAACAGCCAATGCAACCATAGAAAAACCTTCTTCGATCTTCACCCTGCACAAAGAAGGATTTACTGTTCGTGAAATAGCGAGGAAAATGAAGTTACCACGATCGACTAATGGAGATACCATAAATCGTTTTAAACAAACTGGTTCGAATCAGGATAGGAAACGAAGCGGTAGGCCCCGTGTAACTTCCAAAGTAGAGGACCCATTCATCATCATCCAATCCAAAAGGAATAGGAAACTTACAGCACCGGAAATCCAAACGCGGTTCAACGAAAGCCATGCCAGTAAAATATCGTTAAGTACAGTGAAGGATCGGTTGCGAAAAGCAGGCTTACATGGCAGAGTTTCCTTCAAGAAACTTTTCCTACGACGCGGAAACAGGAAGTAGAGACTAGACTGGGCTCAGGAGCATAGAAGTTGGACCGCTGAGTTCTGTGGACCCATGAGTCCAAATTTGAATTATTTTAACAAAAACGAAGAATTTATAATAAAAACGGAGTATGATGACCTGGTGACTAACAAACTTGAGGAAGGGAACTACAAGGAACTAAGGACCGACCACCTCCCTGAATCAATAAAAAGAGTCGAAAAAACATTGAGAGACTGCAGGAACCTGCTAGGTGATCAAGTCGGAGGGCTAAAGGTCCCTAACCCAAGCCTTCCACGTATAAAATGCCTGCCGAAAATCCACAAACCAGGACAGGAGATGAGGGAAATCGTGGCAGGGACCAATTCACCAACCCTCAGGATAGCGCGCTGGCTGCTGAGAGAGTTTGAGTCCATGGAAGGACACATGTCGTCTAGAAGTGTCAAGAATTATAAGGAGGTGGTTAAGAAGATAGAGGAAACAAGCTCCATAGAGAATGAGGAGCTGATGGTCTCGTTTGATATCAAAGCGCTCTTCCCCAGCATACCTGTGAACACCACCTTGGTGCTCCTAGAAGAATGGCTGATGACAAAAAACGAAAGCAATGGATGGAAACATAAAGTCAAGCAGTACGTAAAACTAGCTGGCTTATGCATGAGTGAAAACCACTTCACGTTCAGAGGTAGATACTACAGGAACACACAGGGAGTTACTATGGGCAACCCACTATCAGGCTTCATGGCTGAAATATTTCTGAAGAAATTAGAAGAAGACCTCTTGAAAGATGGAATAATGCCAAGAATGTGGATTAGATACGTAGATGACATATTCGCCATAATCGACCGGGAGGAAGTTGAAGCAACGCTGGAGGAACTGAACAGGAGACATAAGAGCATCAAATTCACACTGGAGGTAGAAGAAGGAGGAAGAATACCTTTCCTAGACCTCATGATAAAAAGAGAAACCGGGAAGCTGGCGTTTGAAATATTCAGGAAACCCACACACACACAAAGGGTCATCCCGAGTGATTCTAACCACCCAGCACAACACAAAATGGCAGCGTTCAATAGTATGATCCACCGCCTTTTGAATGTCCCAATGTCAGAGAGGGATTTTAGGAACGAGAGGGAACACATCAAGGAGACAGCAAAGATGAACGGATACCGCGAGGAACTGATTGAAAACCTCATTAGGAAAATCGCAGCCTTGAAAAGAAGAGACACACTCACAACCCTCCACCAGCAAAATCTCACTCAGGAACATCAGGAAGACCACTGGAGAGTGGCAATCACACATGACAGGAGACTCACCAAAAGAGTTAGACAAATATTAGGGAACGTAGGGATAGAGGCCATACCCACAAGCAGAAGACAGCAGCTGAAGAACGTTTTAGGATCAACTAAGGATAAGAAGAAACTGGAAGAAAAAAGTGGGATATATAAAATAGCATGTCCGGAATGTGACATGATGTACATCGGCCAGACAAAAAGATTGGTCACGACGAGATTTGCTGATCACACAAAAGAGGCGGAAAAAGCAGACAAGCACGGAAATACAGGAGGTGGGACCATACGATCCAGAGTGGCCAAACACATCGTGGAGGAAGGACACACAATAAGTATCAACAACGTCAGGATCATCAAAGAAGTAAATGATGGGAGGAAACTTGATGCTTACGAAAGTTTAATGATATCAAGGGAAAACCCAGAGTTACTTCTCAACGACAACAATGGGTGGTGCGATTCACCACTCCTCAAACTAGTCAACTAGTTGTTTTGGGAATTTGATGTATTCACTATATATATAAGCAACATTGCCATGTTATCTTTAGTTTTGTAATTGTCACTGATGAAGACAACATATAGTTGTCGAAACAAATTTGTCTGACATAGATGAAATAATAAAAATAGCGTTTTATTGGAACCATGTTTTTTAAATTTTAAATTTCAAACAAAAAAGTTTTTCAAACGCTTTTATCAATTCCGCGAACAAAAACAAACCCAATGAAGAATTTATGTTCGTCGTGGCTCTTCCGAAAAAATGGATCCCGATGCCATAACTCCAACTGTTAAACATGGTGGTGAATCTCTTATAGTGTGGAGGTGTTTTTCACATAATTGTGTAGGAGATCTCTATAGGATCAAAGGAAATCTGGACAAACATGGATATCATACCATATTGCATAGACATGCGGTTCCCTCTGGAAGGCGGATAATTGGTCGCGGGTTTGTTTTCCAGCAGGATAACGACCCAAAGCATAATTCCAAGCTTTGTGCCAATTATTTGAAGAAGAAAGCAAATAATGGAGATTTGAAAATAATGAAGTGGCCCCCACAGTCTCCCGATCTAAATCCTATTGAGCTGTTGTGGGATGAACTGGATAGGCAGGTCAGGAAATTAAATCACACGTCCTTGGACGGTTATTCAAACATCTTTCAAACATCGTGGAGTCAGATACCCAAGACTGCGTTGGAAAAACTGGTCGAGAGAATGCCCCGTTCAGTCAATAAAGTTCTCTCAGTTAGAGGTGGTTTTTTTGATGAGAAGAATGTTTAATTACTATTTGTAAAATAACATTTGCTATTACGGAGCGAAATTTTTACCTACGACTAAACGCCCTCAATCAAAAGAAATGATCGACCTAAACGTTTTCTGAAGGGACGTCATGTAGAAATGCAGATACACACACTTTTAAAGTTATTTTTTTTCGTTTATTTTGACTAATATAAATGAGTTTGGATGAGAGAGAAATGAATCAGCTGATTTCGAAAGTAAGGACTTTCCACTATTCGGAGGTAAACTTTCCACTAGTGTGGAGTCATTTTGTATAGACAAACTCACCGTGCAAGAAATTTGTCCATTATCGAGAGGTTTCCTTTATTTGGAAGCTCTCTTATTGGGAGGTTTTACTGTACTTTGATTTTCTAGTATGTGGCACATATTTTTCCGTTTCAGCTTCTCAGCATTAATGTTCGTAAAGCCTAGTATTAAGCCCTTGTGAAATGAAATCGGTCATTTCTTGAAATGAAATTACCTCGAAATATGCTGACAGTGGTGAAAGTCATCAGCTGTTTTGACAAATAATTTCTAAACATAATTTAAGGGGATAAAAATTAAGAATTCATGGAAATGCCACATATAAATATTTACGTTTTAACGATCTGAATAAAAACATTTAGCTGTAGTTATGAAATCTTACAATTTGTTTCGAAATATTATTATTTCACAACACTGTCAATTTTTCACTTCATTTTAAATGCCCTGGACAATCAAAACTCCGACGAAATAGTGTGGTGAAAATGACTTATTTTCGTGGCGCCATCTATTTTTTTCCACCCCAAGCGAACAATCCACTACGCTTTTCACGCGAGGCTTAGTACAGGCAGTCCTCGTACGTACGGCATGTTAGGTTCTTGAAATACACGACGTAAATCGAAACGACGTAAGTCGAGACATATTTTTTCATATGTTTACATGTAAAACTCAAGGGTTAGGATCCACACGGACTCGAAATTAAAAAAAAAACTGCATTTATAACAAAGGATATACATACTTTATTATCAAAAGTAAGTTCTTAAAATAATTATATATGCACTTATGAAATTGCTAGTTATTTTTGGTATTTGTGTTTTATTAATTTTAATAATAATTATAAAACTTTAATATGTAATCAAAATATGTAATGAGAAATAATAAATTAAACTTTTGGCTTAAAGAAACTACCAATTCTAGATTGCTTCGCTGCTTTGTTCTTGCTATCATACAGTTCTTGGTTACACTGATAGGCTGCACAAATTTTGTTATTAACGTTGAAACTTCTCTCAAAATTAGGATCATTTTCTTCGAAAATTTTCATGGCATTCTCCAAATTTGCAAAGGCTACGGAAAGTTTTTTTAGTGTAAGTTCTTTTTCAGAGTTACTAATAAAGAAGCTATTTCTTGTGACTCGATTGCTTCCTTTTGTACTTGTGCCTCCAATTCAATAAGATCTTCATCAGTCAGTTCTTGCGAATGAGAGCATAACAGATCATCAATATCATCAGCAGTAACTGCAATGTCAGGCAAATGGTTAGCCGAATAAACAATGTCAGTTGTGATCTCATCGATATTTGGTTGATCTGTAGATGAAGAACTTTCAGATGGCTTAAAAAAAATGGGCATAACTTTTTCCAAACTCCTTTTAAATTGTTGGGTGTCACCTCATCCCATGAAGCAGCAATATTTTTTACGCATTGCAAGATATTATAGCTTTTCCAAAAATCTCTCAGCTCCATGCCATCATTTTCATTAGCTTTTGCAGCCTGCGAAAAAGTTCTCCTGAGATAATAGGCCTTAAAAGACGCTATAACTCCTTGATCCATCGGCTGTAACAACGAAGTGGTGTTTGGAGGCAGGAACAAAACTTTGATGGACGATCGAAATCGGCAATACGCGCAGGATGGCCGGCAGCATTGTCCAAAATAAGTAAAGCTTTATAAGCCAAATTATTGTTTAAACAGTACAGTTTCACTTCAGGTATAAAATGCTTAGTAAACCATTCTTCAAAAAGTATTGATGTAACCCATGCCTTTGGATTAGCCTTCCATATAACTGGAAGAGTACTCTTGACGTAATTTTTAAGAGCTTGAGGATTTTCAGACCTATAAACCAAAAGGGGTTTCAATTTAAGATCACCTTCAACATTCGAACCCAATAACAACGTCAAACGATCTTTAGCCGCTTTAAACCCAGGCAAAGACTTTTCTTCCTGCGATATAAAAGGACGAGAAGGCATTTTTTTCCAAAATAAACCAGTTTCGTCCACGTTAAAAATGTGTTTAGGCGAATAGTATCCACTTTCGATAATTTCCTTTAATATTCCAGGAAAACTCTGAGCAGCCACATGATCGGCACTAGCAGCTTCTCCTTGCACTCGAATGTTATTTAACGAATATCTCGTTTTAAAGCGCATGAACCATCCGCGACTGGCAGAAAAACATTTTGTTTCTTCACTATTATTCTCGCTACGTTTATTTTGCAGTGTGTTGATGATACTCAGCGCCTTATTTTGTATAATAGCCAAACTTAGAGGAACCCGTCGCTGAGTTTGATCTTGAATCCAAGTGTGCAAGAGTTTTTCCATTTCATAAATTAAAGCATTCCTTTTTCGTATAATAGTGCTGTTTGAAGAGACGGAAGGTAGAGCTGTTAAGAGTTTTTCTTTATCTTTCAATATTGTTTGTACCGTCGTGCGTGATAAATTAAGTTCTCGTCCAATAGACGAAGTCCTCGTCCAATAGTTTAAAATCTTAGATTTAACCTCCATTGTAATTGTCTTCCTTACTCTCTTCTTCACTTTACTATTTCTGTCTTGTTTAGGTGGCATAGTTTAAAATTCACTGAAATATGTATGTAAAAACAAAAACTGTCAAAGATGCAAAAAAAACTAATGTATTACGTCTTGATTGTCCGTTGTTCCTGAAGTAACTAAACAAAATCAGCAGCATGTGCGGGGTAATCCCCCTACGCCGACACCGCGCCCCGCCGGCCCCACGGTCATTGACATAGCGCCAAGTGCCGGAAACTACGAAGAAGTAAAAGAGGAAATGAAAATCTTCACACGTACAGTGTTGAAAATTGTTTAGGTCTTCGAGTGTCAAATTTGTTTAGCGCCCCAATTTGAATATTTATTTTCATTTCCTCTTTTATTTCTTCGTAGGCCGTAAATCGAAACAAATGACGTATGCTTGAGGAATAGTATCAAAACATTGTTCGACTTAACTTGAAACGACGTAAATCGAAACGACGTAAGTCGAGGACTGCCTGTACTCGAAATGATACATTCGTGAAAATATTTCCACGGATTGAAATTTTGAATTGACGGCCCATAAGATATTTCGTTTCACGACGACTTAATACTAGGCTTTAGTGAAACCCAAGAAAGAGAGTTGACAATCGCTACCAATAGCCTCGTCCGAATTATAATCGAGTATAATATTGTGCAACACACAATATGCCTTTATAAAATGGCATATATTTTTAGCCCCCTCTTTAATTACAACAATAGAGAAACTTGAATCATTGGTTCAAGATTCCAAAGGCTTGCTCTGTCACAACTCTTTTTTGCCTGCACTAGACGTTTTAATAACTTCGTCACTGAGACAACTTGTGAACATGGTCACTTTATTTATAATCTTCTGAACGGTTCTCAAACTTATATCAAACCTGCCAAACCAAAGATCTCTAAAACTGCAGGCCACAAAAAAATACAAGGTGTGTGAGGCTGCATTGCGTCTTTTGTTAGACCGCAGTTTCTTCTAAATTGGCGATAACTCGAATTTTTATACAGGTTAAAAGTACGAGTATGTACCAAATGCAATTCTGAGAATTATTGCATTTGGTGCACTTGTTCAACCATGGGAACTTTTGAATGCAGTTTCTAGAATTTTTGTCGCTCGATCATTCGATGATCGATTCCAGGAACATGCTTGGGAAACTTATTTTCCCAAGCATGAAAATGCGAGACTAGCAATATATTTTAGATATAAGCTGATCAATTAGAGTTTAAGTGAGTTAGTCGGTCGGAGACGCTGAAACTATTGTAAACTATAGTGTAAAAGAAACTTTTCAAATAAAGTGTTTTTTTTAAGTTAAATTCCCAGTGTTTTTCATAATTTACACAGTTCAAATGAAGATTTGATGAACTACTAATCAATATATAGTGGAAGTACACGTCCACACTGCATTGTCTTTTACCTCATTGGTAAACGGCCATGTTATTTCTTGGTGATAAAATACTCGCTGGAGGCATCAATCTGTCCGATGCAGTAGTGCTGCTGAAAAGCTCGAATAAATTGATGATATACACCGTAGATGATCCACGTGATAAATCCATTTGAAGAATAATAATTGAGAAAGTCTTGTTACTTTATGATCATAAGGCTGAAAATCAAAACTAAACGAACATCAAATTAGTTTACGTTAAAATGAAGTTACTGGATGTTACTAGAAAGCGTTGTTTTACAACGAGACTACGTTGAGAGGATTTAGGCGGGATTTAGGGATTTCTAGGGATTTTTAGGGATTTCTTTTTTGGCATACATAATAAGTAGTAAAACTTGGTGCTAAGATAATGTAAGATTCGACTAGCTGCTAAGTATTTACAAATGTCAGTTCGTAACGATATGTTAGGTTTCAGTTTCACGGCAGAAACGTTGTAATGAATAAACTATTAAAGTTTCCTCGTATTCATCAGCCAAGCACGTTAGAGGCATGTGCCGCAGAAGAAACGAACGCCTCATGTTTTTTTTATTCCTCAAAATTTTTGATCATCAGTGTACGCCTCTCGTTTGCCATGGCCACTTGTTTATCACCACCCACTCACCTCGATGTTCATCGCACGAGCCTCAGCACGTCTACTATTCCCGCTACTCCTAATGACGGTAGCGCCGCGGAACTAAAAATTGTACTGGATGGTTTGGAAACGCGAACTATTTTTGAGTAAGTCTAGAAGGAAGTTACGACTCATCAAAGAAGTCAAGAAGAGTAATCGTAGAAGCCTGGTAGGAAGCCAAGAAGAATCACCAATCTTCGACTAAATTATTCACAGTGGGATATTTGTATTGACTACCCATTCCTTGAGTCCAAATCAGGTTTCGATTATTCAAGTGGGCAATGATAAATTGATCCGGAAATCACAGCAGATACCGGTACATACAATTTATCGGAAGCTTTGAAAGATCCTAGGGTCGGTCCATAACCATCGAAGTATACCGACGCTGACAGCATGGAGAATCAGCAACCATTACTCCTCCAATAAGGGGAGTGCAAACACCGGAAAAGAAAGTGAGGACAGGACCAGAAGCTAGATCTGAGAGGATGCTGGATTCAGCAGTCGAACACAAGAAAAAGTGGAAAGGATAAGGGTTCAGCAGGAAATCTCCAAGATAAAGCAGCGAGGAGGAATTATCGGCGCGCAAAGAAGTTGGCTGTGAGGAAGTAAGTAGAGTTTTGGCTAGATGGTAGGTTTGAATTGATTAAAATTATGAATTGAGAGTTGCAAGAAGCTGCTTTCGTTAGGGAATATGGTACTCATGTAAAATAATTATAAAGTACACCTAATCATGTTTTTACACGATAGATACGTTCCCAAAGAATACGTGTAAAAACATATTTTACATCTATGGCCAAATACAAGATTGATTCCAGACTCAAAAAATCAGTAAAAATAATCCAATAAACCATGAGTTCTCATATTAGGATCTTAAACATTTCATTTCATACAGATTGCATGTACGTTAATAAATTAAAGATTTAATCTTAAACATTTTATTTCATACAGATTGCATGTAAGTTAATAAATTAAAGATTTAATTGGGATTTTTTTTTAAAAACGAGACTTTATTTATTTGACAATTAATTTCATGTTGATTACTATTCAGTGTGCGACTCAAAACTTGTTTCCAAGAAGTGAATATTTTATAATTAAATTTTGATGACATTATTATTTTGCCCTTGGGAATTTGTCGACTAGAAAAGATTCCCAAGCTCGCTTGAGCGGAAGCTCGTGGATTGAGAGGATTCATGTTTCATGAGAGAATTCAGAATTCTGGAATTATTTGATCGCGCATAATTTTAACGTGTGTTGGATGCGTGTGTTAGATGCACGTGTTGGATCCACGTGACGGATGTTCGTGTTGGATTTATGTTGTTAACTTGCATTATACAAAGTAAAGTATCATTTGAAAAGGAAAAATACATGTCACTTATTCATCAACACAACAATGTGGCTAGTTAATAGGAGTTAGACACAAAAAGATTTTATTTCTCATCCAATTGAATTGTGTCCCTTTTTAAATATACTAGGGGGGCGGCCCCTGCTCGCTACGCTCGCCAACCCCCGTCGTTCGCTACGCTCACTCTAATAGTTCGCGCATGGCTTTCCATATACAGTAGCATTGCCAGTAAACAGATGATTTAGTTCCGACTGCAGTTGCAATCATTTAAGCTCATTCAGCACGTCAACGTACAGCTTTGCTGAAAGAGGCCCCACCTACAACTATCAAAAACCTAGCGCATGCGGTTGCGAATTCAAAAAGATCTTAAAGTTCCTCACAAACAATACTTTTTGCAAAAATTCAATCATCTCCTGCTATAACCTTGCGCTCGTGTTTCAGATATACACCTCTACTATACTGGCTGCAGCATAATATTGTCCGTGAAGAAATACAGGTTGTCTAAGTGGTATTCTTAGTTTTTGAAAGATTTTCCCCTGGGATTTATTAACTATCATGGCAAAAGCTAGAATAACGGGAAATTGAGTTCTTTCAAAGGAAAATGGCAGAAGTGTACCTGAATAATTAAGAAATTAAACGAATTCTATTTCATGAAGTTAAGCTCTCATGGATTGGGTCAAAGTTATTTTGTGGAATATCGAAAGTACAGACCATGAAGTAAGGCAATTCTCAAAAAGTGGTACACGTGTACCATGAGGTAGGACCAACTGGCAATGTTCGCCAAAAATCTCCACAGAGTAAAATAGTCTTACCTCCGTAAAGTTAAGATCACATATTGAAATTTCATCTGTGATAATGATAGATGCAGATCTTATGAACTGAGCTTGTTCACTTTTTACAGAGAGAATTGTTGCGGAATTCTCTAAAATGGGTATGAGCTATTTGAAAACTTTTTGAAGAATTCTATCTTGCATTAAAAGAGTGGATGGCATACCGCTAAAAGCACACGAAATACATTGGAGGTTCAAAGAATTCCATTTGTGAAAAATTGAGGTTTGGACAAAAGTCTTACAACAACCAGCATGTGCTGTAAGACCAAAAATATTACAATCAGTATTACTATTTAAAACTTCCTGTAAAACTAAATCAATAGCGGAACGCTGCTCGGCAGTGGCACTTTGGAACACTTCCATTTGATTGACTTCAAAGAATGGAGTCAATTTTATTCTGCTGTGATTTTGAAGAGCTTGCTGAACATTTTCTTCCTTAAAGACTACATTTTGCCGGTGAGGCAAGTGACAGTCAAGTCGAACTATAATATATTATGTGACTGGCAATGCATTGGATACTCATTTATGCGACAATTTGCTTCCGTAGGTCCAACATAGTGACCGAACAAAAAGCTTTCGATTTCATCTATATGAGCTTTGGCACAGTCGTATCCCTTATGAACATATTTGTACATATATTTTAGGCTCTTATCTGTGCCAAGAACTTCCACATTTTAGTGGCAATCAAACGCTAAAAGATATGGAACAATTTTAAGGAACAACATAACGGTTGTCAACAGAGTGACCACGAAAGTCAACTGTTATACCATTAACACGACGCATCTCACATTGGCCTGAGTTGTATTAGAAAAGCCCTTAGAAAAGCTTTTGCTGAATTTCCATCTCTCATACAGACGGGGATACGACTCAACAAACCACATGCACCGTGGATCAATTGGTTTTTAACTAAATTACGAAGTTCTGGGAAATATATATTTCAGATAAAATATACCTTTAATTTCCGTACAAACAAACAAACTTTTATTTCCTATCTATTCTTTTTTCTCTAAATTTAAAGGTGTGCAGACGAAAGTTTGGATGTATGATATAATTCAGATTTTGCATTTTTAATAGTTTTTCGCTCGTAGCAGCTAAACAAAGCATTCTAGAAAGTTTATATGTATGTTCATTCCCCATTATTTTGTCATTTCCCAGTTTTTGGCCATACATCATATTTCTCTAAATTATGTTTTTAAATGTGGGTCCATAGAAAAATTAGGAAATATGATAAAATTCAGAATTTTGCTTGCTTTCCATAAATATTCGTGAAAGTTAAGTTCGCGTTTTCTAGAGATAACTTTAAAATTATGACTTTCTCTATTTTTTTATATAAAATTTGCATATATTTTTATCAAATTAGCAAAAAATAATGGTATAAGCTCGGACAATAACTATCCAGATGTCGCGATCCCATACATGACTTCGTACCCAATTCTTTCCAACAGCAGACAAATGACGCATGGAACGTATGTGCTTTGATAGGACTGCAACGTCTGAAGGACAGACAATGCGAATTTTTCTTGTAGCTGGTGTTTCATTGTCATTATGGCAAAGGGTCACCGCAATAAGGGGAAAGGGGGCTGAAAGAAATTTTCGCGGAGCAAATAGATTTTTGGATTTTCTCAAATTTTCAATAAAAAAACACAAACAAAAATCATGTGTATGTGTACAATTGGTGAGTAAAATTTACTCACGTACACAAAAATACCCTCAAAAATTTCTGTTTTTGGTATAGTAAACGGAAATTTTTGTGTGTATTAGTGTTTTTGGTAAATTTGATAAAAATACATATATGCAAATTTTATATCAAAAACCATCAAAAATTACAAATTTTATTTACATTTACAGAAAGAGCGAGATTTACATCCACGAATACTTACGGAAAACGCTCAAAAATCTAAATTTTATCGTATTTCCTAACTTTTCTATGGACATACCTTTAAAAACATAATTTAGAGAAATTTGATACATGTCAAAAGGATAGGAAATGACAAAATAATGGGGTTCTGCCATACCTAGTAGCCTCCTAGGAAGCTTAGTTTAGCCGCTATGAGCGGAAAACCGTTAAAAAATCAAATTTTTAAAGGAAAAACCCCATAAAAACCGGAAGAAAGTTGTTAAATTTTTGATTCCGGCAAATGTAATGAAGTTTTTTAACATAAAATTCATCAATTGACATGTCATTTTGAATTAAAAATCACCTGCTACGGGTTCAATGAAACAAAAAAGTGTTTCTATCAAAGCAAAGGGATTGTTGTTGTTGCTGGAGTGAAACAAAATTCGATTCGAATTCTCGAATTTGTGTACCACTACACACCCAACAGTCCATTTGGTGGTGTATGTAGGTACCTTTATGACCCATTTCTCTCAAAACCGGTTCCCATTTCGCTCAAAACTGGTTTTTACTCCCTAAAAATTTAAAAATGTCTCTAGAGACTGAATGAGCATTGCAATCACCAAAAACACATACCCTGCAGCGTCATTTTCATCCGTCGTTTCATGACTGCGTCAGAAAAAATTTGGTACATAGTCATGTATGGGATCGCGACATCTGGATAGTTATTGCCTGTGGTATAAGTAAACGATGGCCTTAAATTTATCTGTGGTAATGCATCCATATTATTGTCTGTGGACATATGTTCATTGTTTTGGGTTTTGTCTAGAAAAATGCAATTTTATTAGCCAAAAATTTCCTTCTTCCAGGCAAAAAGCAAAAGAATGAACATATGACTATTGTCTGTGATATGGCTGAATTTGCCCCTCACATTATCATTGGCATAGATATTGGGTTTGAGTGAAAAGAATGCATGTATTTGGCAGAAATTGTTGGTTATTCAGTCGAACGTATGATAATGATGATGTTAAATAAGTATGTTCTATATTTTGATTTTTTCGTAGAGGAATGCAATTATATTGGTCTGATTTTCGACTAATTTAGTACTTCTTATTTATCGGGGACACAAACCAAAAATTCACATATTGTTGCATATTTCCAGGCAAAAAGCAAAACATTCACACACACACATTCTTACCAAAAGCATCATCTACGCTATACGTGTGCTCAATTGACACATACTATCCCATTGAATTTTTTAATTTCAATTCAAAATTAAACAAATTTATAATTAAATTTAGGAAAAAAAATTAAGTGATGCACATAAAAGAAAAACTAATCTTTCGAATGGTATAATTTTTATCCTGGTAAGTCCACCTGGTTTCCTGTAAAAAGGATAACAAAAAAACGTGTCGCCTATTTATATATAGATATTAATTTGTATTTGTGTAAACTGTGAATAATAAGTCTGTATAATATAATTGAATTTAATGTGACTTTGAGGTTATTTATTGAGATTTTGAATCTTTGAGGTTCAGAAGCCTCAATAAAATGATTTTTTCTGGTGATTTGAAGTGCTACAGGGAGATAAATGATTTCAAATCCCGTTGAAACCTTCCAGCTCGTTCTTCACGTGGATCATGTTTAACAAAATGATTACCCAATTTACTGGTCAGTTCAAGACCTTCTTTAATTAAATCTGCATTTAGAAAAGGATCTACTTCGTCTTCGTCAAGGACAACTTGTAATATTTCATCTTCGCTTAAATATTTTATCTTTATCAACTAATAATTCATCGATATCTTCAAACGATAGATCCTTCTCCGCCAATTATATGTGGTAAGATTATGATGTTGGAAATTTCGACCGTATTAGGTAGGACGGGATGTTTGCTTTTAATACATTCTAACCAAACAGCTCTCCAACACGTATTCAAAGTTGATGGTCTTATCCTTAATTTAAAATTTCTTCCAAACATCAATGTTAGTGTTTCTTCGTTCAGTGTGTCCAATACTTATAGAAATTGTTCGCTTTACGTACGTTTCCAATATTGGAATTATACCTTGATCTTACGGTTGTATCGAGGATGTAGTATTAGGTGGCAGAAAACAAAATTGCACGTTTGGATTTTCTAAGCCCGGATGGACGGGTGCGTTGTCTATGATAAAAGGAACTTTAAATTCAAGACCTTTGACGTTCATATAGCGTCTCACTTCTGGGACGAAACATTGATTAAACCATTCAGTAAAGATATCTGTGGTAATCCAAGCTTTTTTGTTTGCCATCCAGTGACCGGGATATATATTCAAATCTACATCTTTCATTGAATGTGGCCCTAGGGCTCGATTTACAAGCAGTGGTTTCAGCACGCGATCTCCGGCATCGTTGGAGCAAAAGAACAAAGTCACATGGTCTTTAGCTACCTCAAATCCACCAGCCCTTTTCTGCGCTTCTGTAACATATGTTCTGTTCGGCATTATTTTCCAAAAAAGCTCACTTTCATCTGCCTTCCAAACTTGATCAGGAGTGTAGCCTCTTTCTTGTAGCCTCATTATTTTAGCAAGTTTGAGCGGAAATTCTTTAGGAGCTGATTCATCTGCAGATGCAATTTCACCATTAATTTTTATATTGTGAAAAGGCATGTCTGAGAAAACCGGTCATCCTACCTGTACTTGCAGAAAATTCGTACCTTTTGTTTAACTCATTTGAAGTGCTGGGTTCCATTTCTTTAATCCAGCGGTCGGCAATGTTTTGGCAGGCAAGGGCCACAAGGTGCAAAATGAACTAGAGGCGGGCCGCACTTGTGATTTTAACCCTAGAAGCCCAATATACCTACGTATAATTGGTCATATCTTATAGAAAAAATAAAACTGCTCTTAAAAATTGTTAAAACATACGGAATTTAATTCGTACATGGCATATTTACATTATTTGCATATGAAAAATAACCACCGTTCAGAATGAATCATTCAGAAATGAAAACTACAAAGTTACTAAATCGGTAACTGATTTTATACAAATTTCAGTGTGATGTCTGAGGTTGCATTTGGGAGGCTATTTCTTGTATATTAGCTGTCATATTTGTAGTTGCAATTCGTAGAATGGCTCTCAAATGCTTATCAGTGAGACGAGAAGCATATTTAGTTTTTCTATAATTGACAATTGAAAAAGTTTGTTCGCATAAACAAGTGCTACCAAAAATTGTAATGAACTGCTGAGCAAACCTTTTCAATTCCTCAAAATCAGCTGGCAAGCTGCCATAAAATTTAAAAAGATCATTGATTTCATCGAAAGAGTCATTTCATTGTAAATGACTCGGTACATCCTCAATATCACACGAAAAAGGGTTTACAAAAATTTTCAGTTTGCTTGAAACTTTTTCAAAATCTCCAAATCTGTCGCTGAATTGAGTTTGCAGTTGTATGAAAATAGCTTTCATTTTATCATTTTTCCAATGAAAATTAATTCCAGCCTCCTCGACAGCCTTTTTACAATTCGGAAAATGATCTAATTTTTTTCATCAATATGTTTTATAAAGAGTTTGTTTTTCATTTGGAATGCCCTTACGTCTGTGTGCATATCAGATATTAGTTTGTTTTTACCTTGAAGCCTTACATTCAGTGTATTTAATTCATGTATCTGTATCTGTTAGCTCTGGAATAGATTTGCCTTTTCATTCATAAAAGTGATGATTTCTTTTCTTTAATAAAAAAATCTTTTCAGTACTGCACCTCTACTTAACCATCTCACTTCAGAATAATAAACAACATCTCCATGATCTGCTTCCGTATCTGACAGAAACTGCTGGAATTGACGATGACTTAACCCATTTTTTCTGATGTAGTTTACAGTCGATAGCACGATTTCCATTACTTCTTTCCATGATACGACTTTGGAACATAACGCTTCTTGGTGGATAATGCAATGAAAAAATAATGGGATGTCACATCCTATCTCTGCCAGTTTCGTTTTAATTCTACCTATCAAACTCTTATTTTATCCACTCATGTTCCTGCCTCCGTCAGTTGTTAGACTTACCAATTTTTCCCATGGTAATTGCATTGATACTAGCGCTTGTTCTAAGTTACAAAACAAATATTCCCCTGTAGTCGTTCCCTTCAAACTACATAACTCTAAAAGGCCCTCATAGACATTAAAGTTCTTATCGATTCCGCAAACAAATATTAAAAGCTGGGAAGCATCTGAAACGTCATTACTTTCATCGGTAGCTAAAGAGAACCATTCAAATTGTTGTGTTTTTTCCTGGAGTTGCTGACATAAATTATCGCCCAAATCTTCAGTTCACCGGGTACACGTTCTTGCAGATAGACTTATATTTCTAAATTTCGTTTTTTGATCTGGGCACACCTCCTCAGCTATAACTAAGGCACATGTTTTATTTGTTCACTGTCGGTAAACGGTCGGCCAGACTTTGCAAGAATTTCCGCTACCCTTAAACTTGCACGTATACTCGACTCGTTACTTTGAACTTGAACATTAAAAACATTTTGTTGCTTCTTTACTGAAGATTTGAGTACGTTAATTTTATTTTTCCGTGATTCACCCATTAGGTATGCAAATTTAGCCTTATGCTCGGTATCATAGTGGCGTTTGACGTTATATTATTTTTGTATAGCAAGGGTTTTTACATATTAAGCATAGCGGTTTGCCATTGCAATTAATAAAAAAGTATAAATCTGTCCATGCATCGTTAAATACCCTATTTTCTTCTATTAACTTCCTTTTTTTTGAAGCCATCAGTAACTGTAACAATAAAAGCATTGTCTTGTAGTAAAAATGTCACTTTGTAATGCGGCGTCCTACGGAGGCGATTTTACTGCGAACGCGAAGCGGCACATGTTTATAAAGCAGTCGATAGCCACTGAGGTGGGTTATTACGTCATGACCAAACGTTTCGCGATCGCATTTGTTTCGAATCGCTTACTTGAGTAGATCGTAACCTTATATAAGTGTAAAATAAATAGGAATATCACACTTACTGAATCTGGAATGGCTTACAAGTTCCGCTCGATTGGCAAAATATGGCGGAATGCGTGGCGGGAATGCGTGGGTGCAAAACGAGCGGAACTTTTCAGCCACTCCACTCCAATGCAAGCTGGCATTGGAAACGCGCCTTACTCATTAATTAATGCATTTATTTTGATATATATAACTTATTTACGAAACATTCACGGGCCGCAAGTAAGACGTCCACGGGCCGCGTGTTGCCGACCCCTGCTTTAATCTGTTTATACATTCTTAACGCTGTTTATACATTCTTAACATTTCCTAATTCATAGTATTTCCGTCTAGTGGTACTCTTTTTTGTGATTTATCTTCTATCCGTATTGCCAGAACTTTTTCCATTTTCTCTTTGTCATTTCTCATTGATTTTCTCTTGTGTGTGATGAATATTTAGCATCCAATTTTGTTCCAGAACAAACCCACTTTCTAATAGCAGCTACATTTTTCTTGATAGTTCTTACGGTGGGTTCATGAAGACAGACAGAAAACAGACTTTGCCCCATCTCCAGATACAAGGCATTCTAAAATTCAAATTTTAACATCCAAAGATATCTTTAACATCCATGACATGCAGATAGGGCATTTGGCAGGTTTGTGTCGGTTTGCAAGCACTCGCGACGCATCCATACATTAATGCACAATTCGTTTTTTTTTTGTACCTGGCGGTAAACATTTCTTTTGATCGTGTTAAATCAAAATAAGTCGTGTAAAAAGAGAATTAATTTTTTTTCTTTTCGTGCTAAATAAAAATCGTGCAAAAAAGTTCGCGTAAAAACAGAATTGGGTGTACTACATAATTAAGAAAAAAATTTCCGTAAATAAGCTATTTGTATTTGTTTAGTAGATTTAATGACAATGTGCTAGGTTTGGTATTAAATAATGGGAACAATTTTTTTAAAACGAGAAAAGAAGAAAGAAGGGGTTTATGACCCGACTCTACTGTCAAATTATTGCCATATATACATGAAATTTTTTGCAATCAATTAATATTGCAAGTGCATCTTTACATGTCTGCGGATAGTTTTTCTCTGCACTTGTTAGTACTCTTGTCTATCCCGAAGATAGGCTACTTCTTTGCTGCTTGAATTAACTCAGAGTATGATTGCTTTATTTACGTCGTATAACACAGGCGTTGATTATATTGTTATTCTTGTTTAAATTTTATAAATGCGCGAAAACGTTCCTTTGCCATACGAATTCTCAATCTTTCTTCAACAGTTCTCTTGACTGATCCGTCATCTCAGACAGGTTTCGTATGAATTTTCCCAAGTACGTCATAATGCCCAGTAGACGTTGAACTTGTTACAAATATAAATATGTATTTGGTAAGATGGGAGCAAGGAGTGCTTATTAATAAGATCACTCGTCCCCGTAGGATCAAAAACAAAAAACATCCAGTTCTCTCAATTCATATATATATATTGCTCCCTTTGTTTTTTTAAGACAATTTTGGTTGATACTCACAAAAAGAAAATGTTATTCACATATCTTTTCATTGGTTTTACGTTATAAGGAATTCTACCTCTACAAGTTAAATTTATTTCTGTTTTTTTTTCGAAAATTTTAGTCACATAACTTTTCATTGTTATTCACTTATAAAATTACTTATATGTACTTATAAACTTAGGAATTTTTACTTATTAAATTTAACTATCTTGTTTTTTCAAAAATTGTATTCACATAACTTTTCTTTGGTTTTTCGCTATTAAGGAAATCTTATATATATAAAACAAGATCTTTTTACAAAAGTTTGTCGCGGCAAAACTCCGGATCTACCGTGACAAGTTTTATGAAATTTGGTAGGATTTAGTCTTATTAGAAGGAGAATGTTTTTGTGAAGTTTCAAAGAAATTCGCCAAAAACTTTACGAGATATGGTAGTTTTAAAGTTTTGGTCGTTTTGATTTTAAGAGAGCATCTTCCTTCCGTGCGAAAGCTTGAAATAAAGAAATTAAGAGCGATCGTTTCTCTCGAGTACAAATTTTTACCGATTTCTCTCACTCTCTTGAGCATGAACTGTATTCGCGAGAACAATTCGGTAGTTTGATTTCATAATATCTCTTAATTTTAAGTAGAGTTCTCTTGATATGATGGATCCATGGATTAATACTAGAGATGGATGCGACTTCATGTCATGTGGTTTTCGATTAGGAAATGGGGATTGATTTATTTTTGGATCTTCTTATGCCCATCTCGAATACGAAAACGTCAACCTTTACTTGCGTATTAGAGAACCGTTACTTTTCGCTTTTGCAAATCGGAACAAAAGCTCTCTCTCAAGAATTCTCTATGATTTGACACTCTGTATTTCCGTAGAGCCGGTTTTAATTGTTTTCTACAAATTTTTCTCGGGTTATACCATACAATTTTGGTTCATTAAACCCTTAGCAGGTAGATTTGTTCAAATTGGTGGAAAATGGTAAATATTTTTTTGAGTTTCAGATTGTAGGACATCATAGTTTCCGGGAATCCCAAGTTGACCGATTTTCTTCCGGTTTGAAGGGTTCTTTTCCGGTAGAAATTTGAATTTTTAACGGTTTTTTGCGCGTAGCGGCTAAACGAAGCGTCCTACGGGGTTCATATGTATGACCGACCCCCACTATTTTGACATTTTCTACCTTCCTTTCATACATCATTTTTCTCTACATTAAGGTTTTAAAGGTATGCATTCAAAAGATCGGAAAATTGATAAAATTCAGATTTTGAATTTTTAACGATTTTTTGTTCCTAGCGGCTAAACGAAGCGTCCTACGGAATTCATACGACCCCCATTTTTTTTAAATTTCCCAACTTTGAATCCCAAGTTGACCAATTTTCTTCCGGTTTGAAGGGTTCTTTTCCCGTAAAAATTTGAATTTTTAACGGTTTTTTGCCCGTAGCGGCTAAACGAAGCGTCCTACGGGATGCATATGTATGACCAACCCCCACTGTTTTGACATTTCCTACCTTCCTTTGATACATCATTTTTCTCTAAATTGAGGTTTTAAAGGTGTGCATTCAAAAGATCGGAAAATTGATAAAATTCAGATTTTCAATTTTTAACGATTTTATGTTCCCAGCGGTTAAACGAAGCATCCTACGGAGTTCATACGTATGACCGACCCCCATTTTTTTTAAATTTCCTAACTTTGAATCCCAAGTTGACCAATTTTCTTCCGGTTTGAAGGGTTCTTTTGCCGTAAAAATTTGAATTTTTAACGGTTTTTTGCCCGTAGCGGCTAAACGAAGCGTCCTACGGGATGCATATGTATGACCGACCCCCACTATTTTGACATTTTCTACCTTCCTTTCATACATCATTTTTCTCTACATTAAGGTTTTAAAGGTACGCATTCAAAAGATCGGAAAATTGATAAAATTCAGATTATGAATTTTTAACGATTTTTTGTTCCTAGCGGCTAAACGAAGCGTCCTACGGGATTCATACGTATGACTGACCCCCATTTTTTTTAAATTTCCTAAATTTTTCGATACATCTTTTTTCTCTGAATTGAGTTTTTAAAAGTGTGTCCAAACAAAAGTTATGATATATGATAAAATTCAGATTAAAATTCGTAAATCTCGCGTTTTTTGGAAAAATTTTGTAATTTTTTATATATTGGAAACTCAGTTTGTATATTTTTTCTTTAAATCAATAGAAAATACTATTACACAGAAAACAGAACTTTTTGAGTAAATTTTACTCTCCAATGGTACACATTTTTGTTTGTGTTTGTTTTGTGCAAATTTCAGAACATCAAAATTGTGTGCATTGTGTGTACATGTACATTGTGTTCCATCCGCGAAATTTTGTTTCAGCCCCCTTTCCTATTATTGTGATCACTCATTCCCTATTTGACAATCAATCATCAACATCAATTCGCGCACTGTCTGTTCTTTAATCGTTAAAGACGGTCAAAGGCGCATACGGCCCATGGATCTTTTGTCTGCTGTTACGTGTGTGATGTTGGAAAAAAATGGGTAGAGAGTCACATGGGATCGCAACATCTGGTAAATTATTTTGTCTGTGATTAAACCTTAACTTTTTTTGTAAGTAGAAGAAAGCAATATTTTTCAACAAATTCGCCGAAAATAAATTTACACGGCTAACGTGGGCGTATTGTTGATGTGGCCGATCGGATCGGATTAACCTCTCAAATATTACTGTGCCATAAAAAATTTACATTCGGTACTAATCGAAGTGTATGTAAAAAGTTAACCAGTTGTGTTTGAGTTTCAACCGGCAATCTATAAATCCTCATTTGTTTCATTGTTGTCACCGAACATGGGATAAATTTCGATTTCTTATAACTACTATATTTCAATGTTTTTGTAACTTTAAAATTAATAGGTGCTGTAAGGTTAAGTAATAATTCCAAAATTGGGTCTTTTTGAAAGAGTGCTTGAATAGTTGTTTTAAGTTTATTTCTCATTTTCTTATAAAGCACTATTCATACTTTCAATTTATTATCCATTTTACGGCGAAAATTTGTAGCCAAACGTTAATAAAAACATTGTTGAAAAAGTCAAAGATTTTTTGGAAGTTTTTGAACTTATGTTACAATCAAAAGATAACTGCTAAGAATCAAAAATCTATAACTAAAGAAAAACAACACATATATAGTATCAACATATACAGTATACAAAAAATAAGCAGTTTTACGTCATGCCCAGCAAAGCGGGCGGGTACAGCTAGTTTACTTATAAAATTAAACTATCTGTTTATCTAGAATTTAATTCACACGCACGACAATTTGGCAGCACGATCTCCCCTTCTGCAACTCACTGCTTGTTGCTCCCGCTGTCCGTATTTATCACTACTTTTCTATAGGAAAGAACTCACAAAAGATCGAATTGAAATTCTATACTTCTTTTTGGGGGCGGATATTTATTTCTTTTGGGGGCGGATATCCCTTGGAACTACAGATGGTTGTTCGTTCTCAGGTAATCAATGGAGTTTCCATACAATCCACGAAAGATCAATTCTTTGAATTTCAGTTCTGTTGTCCTTTACAGAATTGATCTTCCGGAAAAAACACATGGTTGCTGGTTCCCAGGGAATAAATATCGTTGGCAGAATGGGTCCTCCAGTAATAAAATTTCTTGTTAAGGAAATTTGGAAGATCCAGTACTGCCTCGCGACAGCATAGGGTGGTTTTAAATATGGAAATTAAAAATTTTCTGTTTCAAAATTTGGGATTATGAAAGTCTTATTTTCATAACAAAGTTCTTTTCTGTTCGATGAGGTCTTCAGTCCTTCTATAGCTTCTTTCTTAAGCGGGCTACAGACGGGCAACTTGTCAGACAACTGGTTGACAGACTTGTTCAAGTTGGTTGCAAATTGAAAGTGTGTAGTGAAGTTGGACGGCAGATTGAACGATTTCGACAAGGTTGTCAACCTTGGTTGCTGAAAAATCAAGACAATGTGATTTTTTGGGGGCGTGGTCTCAGGTTGGCAAACTTGTTGGAACATGTGTATTCAAATTGACAACCAAGCGTGCGATTTCAGTTGAAAAACCATAAATGTTGAGTGAGGTTCAAATAAAAATGGCATCGGTTTCTGTATCCAATACTGAGTTGTGGCGTGAGTTTTTTGACAAATTTAAAAGTCTACCAGCTCTGTGGAAGGTGAAGGCTGAGATTTATAAGAATAAATTAGAAAAAGCTAAAGCCTGGGAAGAGTTACTTGTTAAGTATAAAGAGATAGAGCCAATCGCAAATTTAGATGTGTTGAAAAAAAAATAATATAAGAACGGTATTTCGAAGAGAATTCAAGAAAGTGAACAAAAGTGTGAGATCGGGATGCCCTTGAGAATGCGAATATGTGCCCAACCTTTGGTACTTTGAAGAGCTGCAGTTCTTGAAGGACCAAGAGGTCCAAATTATTGGAGTGTCAACAATGGACGACTCGGCCGAAAACTTTTATCTGCAAAGTGAATTTGAAGAAGTACAGGATAATACTTGTAAAAATAATTGCTTTTGAGTTATATTTCAATTACATTGTCTTCAATTACAGAAAGTCGCACCGAATGAAACCACTACAAAGAAGCGTAGAACATTAGGAAGTCGACTTGATGAACGAAATAACATATTGAAGACAGCAGTGGACCATCTAAAAACTTTGCAAAAACCTGAAAATGATTCCCGAGACGAAGCTACAATTTTTGCGGAAGGGTGGGCTTGCCTTTACAGGAAATTGACGGAAGAACAAAAAATTTTTGCCAAGAAAGCAGTGGATCAAGTGTTTCTTCTTGGCCAATTACTTCAACTGAGTTTAGACACAGCTATTGGGACTCCCGTTCCTTCATCTGGTTTTGGTTCTTCGAATTCCATTTTCTTCGCTTCCAGACATCGAGCTAGTAAACCAACAACGGCTCCTATTACGCGTACTTCAACACTACTCAATGAATCTCCAATAGCCAATGCGAGAAGTGCTGAAAAAGTGAATAATACAACATATTCAAATTTCATGGATTTATTTAATGACACTCAATATATGTGAATAAAAGAAATATGTAAGCAAAAAAAATGTATTTGAGGAATGTAGTTACTTTTTTTTCAGATATAAATCTTGCCAAGGAACTGCTCTTCCGTTGTCAAAATAATGTCAGAATTTACGTCTAACTTCTTTTGCTAATGTTTTTGAATTTCTGGCATGTGATAATTGTAAGTTTACAAAATTTCTTCCTGTTCTCCATGGTCCTGGTATAATTTCGCAATTGTTTAAGTCTTCTATGTCTTCACTTCCTGTCACATAATGTTCATGGTTCTTACGCCTTATATAATTATGTAAATAACACGATGCGAGTACAATGTGTGACACCTTTTCTGGTTGCAGATTAATTGGTTTTTGAAAAATTTTAAACCTTGACACCAAAATGCCGAAAGCATTTTCTACAATTCTCCTGGCTCAGGACAATCGGTCATTAAATATAATCTCTTCATTGCTTAAATTATCATGACCAAATGACTGCAGAAGATTTTGTTCCAGAGGAAAAGCATCATCCCCTACAAGTACTAGTCGCAAGGCTTCTTCCGAATTCGACAATTTGCTTTCGTTTGGAATATTAAGCAAGTTTTGTGAAAACTTTTCACAAAATTTACTGTTACTGTTAACACCACTATCTGAAACGCGACCGTAAGCTCCACATTCTACCATTATAAATTCATAATTTGCATTGACAACGGCTGATAAGACGATACTAAACCGTTTTTTATAATTGTAATAATAAGACGCTGATCCAGGTGGCTTTTGAATGTCAACATGTTTGCCGTCCATGGCACCAATACAATTTGGAAAATTCCATTTGTCTCTGGCAACAGATAACCATTGTCTTGGCAACAGATAACCATTGTTCCTCCGTCTGAGGTAGCTGTGAATACCATATATACATGTTATATATAAAAACAAGAGAATTTGCCATGTACCTTTATAAAATCCTTTAAAATTTTAATTATTGCCGAACAAGTCTCCATCACAATGTAACACAAACTTTGTGGAGAAATCGCTGTCAAAAATTTCAGGTCCTCATATGATTCTCCCGATGCTAAAAAACGAAGCGTTGCAGATAATCTTTCATTTGCACTTATAGAACTCCGTATAACTGTGTCTTTTTTCTCAACATAAGTTTTAACAAATCCTAATAATTCTTCATACGTATTCATGTCCATTCTTAAAAAATTTTTGAAGTCCATTGGTGAAGTTTCTTTTAGCCTTTTCAAAAGTCTAGTATGTGAAAATTCAGGCCTTTCATTCAACCCCTTTTTCATCCAAATTCTATTAGGTTTCTTTGAACTTTTATTTAATATTTTTTGTTCATCTTCTTCTACACATTCATCTATAATTATGCTAGTTAAAAAAATTTCACTCGCACTCATTTTTGTTCGATGTGTGTAGAGACCTGCAACCGATAAATGAATTTTAACTCAATTCCATACCGGCATGCTACGGAACCCTGAGCTTATGCGTGTCCGACACGCACTTTGTTGCTTGTGCTTTTTACTAATACGGTCGAATTATACCTTCTTCAATCATTTCGACCACTTTCTTTTGTACTTCGACCTTTTCCATATATCCCAGACTTCTCGGCGGGTGGTGAAACGGAACGTCGTTCGTTAGGTGTGTGTCCATCTCGTAGTCAAATGGTTCTACTTTAATGTCCGTCGGGTTCAAATAATTTCCTTCGATAATTTTCTGAATCTTGCAGTGATAAGTCGGTGCTAAATTTTCATTTATTTTAAGGGTCGGCTCATCATCAATAGTATTAATTGCATAAACGTGGGACATGTCGCGTTCGTGGCTGTAGCCGGATTCGAAATAGGTCGGCAGTAATCTACCTTCGGGTTTATTATGCGGCATGGTCTCTTCCACCACCGGTTTATTTAGTCTAAAGATAAAAGATATCTAGCTGTTTAAGTGTAATTTGGGTTTTTAAATCAAGTACACAGGGGCACGTTGAGTTCAGGACATCCTTTTTTCTTTCTTTATTCAGCAGCAGTAGTTAGTTTTTTCATACAAGATCTTTGGTTGTACTAACTTTATTTTAAATTGATTTAGAAAAAATTTAATCATTCCGTCTTTCGCCGAATCCATTCACCTACTCAAATTTTTGGCGCCATTCGAGTGGTATTCTTTCGTACAACGCCGATAATTCAGCAAGTTTGGCTGTCGTTTTGTACACGATTCCATTCTCATCGAGTGGCTTCTTCAATAATGCTTTGGTGAACTTCATTTTGATTTTCTGCGGTTTCACTCTTTTGCCGTTTTCCACTATTTCTGCCGTTGACCCCACACCTGAAGTTGTAAACTACGTTTTCCTTTTTGACGTCAATACGTCTTTAAATTTGCTACTATACGGGGGCAATCGAAAAAAACTAATGATAAAATCGGGGGATACAGTTTGGCGTTGTAGCTTCGAATCTCTGCACTACATCCGAAATTAAATTATACCACTGGATAGATAAAGGATCAAAGAAATCACAAGGATAAGCGAGATCATTGGCGCATCGTCGGCGGAGGGGGAAGCGCCGAAAAATGGGGTCAAATTCAAACAGCCAGGCTGGCAGAATCGCCAGCAACACAAAAATTTCGCCAGTACATGTGATTGTGCAACCGAACGTCAACGATCGGTGTCACCCCACCGAGAGAGTGTGTGTGGCGCCCGCATGCGTTTGTTTCTCATCGAAACAAACACATGCGAGCGTCACACACGCTCCCTTTGTAGGGTGTCACCGTATGGTCAATGTTTTGACGTGAATACGTCTTTAAATTTGCTACCATACGGGGGCAATCCAAAAAAACTAATGATAAAATCGGGGGATACAGTTTGGCGTTGTAGCTTCGAATCTCTGCACTACATCCGAAATTAAATTATACCACTGGATAGATAAAGGATCAAAGAAATCACAAGGATAAGCGAGATCATTGGCGCATCGTCGGCGGAGGGGGAAGCGCCGAAAAATGGGGTCAAATTCAAACAGCCAGGCTGGCAGAATCGCCAGCAACACAAAAATTTCGCCAGTACATGTGATTGTGCAACCGAACGTCAACGATCGGTGTCACCCCACCGAGAGAGTGTGTGTGGCGCCCGCATGCGTTTGTTTCTCATCGAAACAAACACATGCGAGCGTCACACATGCTCCCTTTGTAGGGTGTCACCGTATGGTCAATGTTTTGACGTGAATACGTCTTTAAATTTGCTACCATACGGGGGCAATCCAAAAAAACTAATGATAAAATCGGGGGATACAGTTTGGCGTTGTAGCCTCGAATCTCTGCACTACATCCGAAATTAAATTATACCACTGGATAGATAAAGGATCAAAGAAATCACTAGGATAAGCGACATCAGTGGCGCATCGCGCGCGGCAGAGGGGGAAGCGCCGAAAAATGGGGTTATTTTGTACTAAATTTTGCCAATTTTGAATTTCAAAATCGAATTCAAACATCCAGGCTGGCAGAATCGCCAGTACATGTGATTGTGCAACCGAACGTCAACGATCGGTGTCACCCCACCGAGAGAGTGTGTGTGGCGCCCGCATGGGTTTGTTTCTCATCGAAACAAACGCATGCGAGCGTCACACACGCTCCCTTTGTAGGGTGTCACCGTATGGTCAATGTTTTTTGCACAATTTTGTGCCGTGGTGAAATTTTTGTGTTGCTGGCGATTCTGCCAGCCTGGTTGATTGAATTCGATTTTGAAATTCAAAATCGGCAAAATTTGGTGAAAAATCCCTATTTTTCGGTGCCTGGCTTTGATTTGACTTCATATTGTAAAATCGCTAAGAACAGACAAATTGCTACTACTTTATCGGTAGCGGTATCATCATCATCAAGTCAAAGCCGGTGGAGTCGCCATATATCGCAACATCAATAGCTTCACTGATTGTATGTAATAGAGTTGACATTGCCATTTCGGAAATTTATTTGGAAATTAAAGTCCGAAAAGCAGGTGATGTCTGTCTAGTAAACATAAAGGCCAATGGCATCTTCAAATTCATACTCGGGTGTGTGTATATCCACCCGGGCACAGCGTTAGCAGATATTAAACTCTTAATGATACGATCGTTGTTAAAATATTCCACAAACATCGCTAAAATTATACCCTATTACGAGCCTGATCTTACTACACCAGTTATGATAGTTGGAGACTTTAATGTTGATGTCTCACAAAACTGTTCATTGCCTGACTTCATGCTCAGCGATTTCAATTTGTTTTATATTGAAACTTCTCTAACAACGTTAGGTAATACCTGTATTGATTTAACGTTTACCAGAAATCTGGATGAACGAGTATCTTGTATGCCATTTGTGTCGTACTTTTCGTATCACATACCTATAATTAATAAAGTTATATTGTAACAAAATAATGATTTGTTTCCTTGCTTTTGTCCTAAATACATAAATAAAAATATTTTATTCAAGAAATATTACCCGTTACATAAACGTATTCACGTATAACACACGGCCGTGTCCATGACACAGCCACACCCCAGCTTTTTTTGCACAATTTTGTGCCGTGGCGAAATTTTTGCGTTGCTGGCGATTCTGCCAGCCTGGTTGATTCAAATCGATTTTGAAATTCAAAATCGGCAAAATTTGGTGAAAAATCCCAATTTTTCGGTGCCTGGCTTTGATTTGACTTCATATTGCAAAACCGCTAAGAACAGACAAATTGCTTTATCGGTAGCGGTATCATCATCATCAAGTCAAAGCCGGTGGAGTCGCTATATATCGCAACATCAATAGCTTCACTGATTGTAATAGAATTGACATTTCGAAAATTTATTTGGAAATTAAAGACCCAAAAGCAGGTGATGTCTGTCTAGTAAGCATAAAGGCCAATGGCATCCTCAAATTCACACTCGGGTGTGTGTATATCCACCCGGGCACAGCGTTAGCAGATATTAAACTCTTAATGATACGATCGTTGTTAAAATATTCCAAAAACATCGCTAAATTTATATCCTATTACGAGCCTGATCTTACTACACCAGTTATGATAGTTGGAAGCTTTAATGTTGATGTCTCACAAAACTGTTCATTGCCGGACTTCATGCTCAGCGAGTTCAATTTGTTTTATATTGAAACTTCTCCAACAGCGTTAGGTAATACCTGTATTGATTTAACGTTTACCAGAAATCTGGATGTATCTTGTATGCCATTTGTGTCGTACTTTTCGTATCACATACCTATAATTAATAAAGTTATATTGTAACAAAATAATGATTTGTTTCTTTGCTTTTGTCCTAAATACGTAAATAAAAATATTTTATTCAAGAAATATTATCCGTTACATAAACGTATTCACGTACAACACACGGCCGTGTCCATGACACAGCCACACCCCAGCTTTTCTTATTTATTTGCTGGAACAGATTTTTAAACACCTTTTTAATCTTCTTCTTTACTGCCTTCTTACTCCTCTCACGACACTTCAAAAATTCTTCTTTTTCTCTTTTTTTCCAAAAACCCTAAAACATCTGAGGTTCGCCCCCGCCCATGCGGAAGTTGGCTTCAGTCCTCCGCATAGGTCTGGTTGATGCACAGCCGTTTACATATTATTATTTTTATATATGCATTTAGGGTGTTCCAAACTATAAGGGCATTTTTTTCGAAATCGTTCGATAGTTGAATTAATTGACCTATTTTTTTACGAAATTTTAAGGTCAAATTGATAGTTAATTATGTAGGCTAAAGGTCTAATAAGAAAACTTTGGCAAGGCTTTAATTGACTTAACATTGATGTCATCTTAACTCCACCACTTTTTAGTTTAATTTTTTTTTTATTATTTTATCAATGTCATCAGGGTTAGTGGGTGTCATAAGGAGTTTGGAGTTGAATACTCAATATCAGACATGGAACGTTGTTGAATTCCACTACTGAACTTAGAACCAATATTACAGAAATAAGAATTCATTGAACTATCAATATTTAGCGAGCCATAAGTTTTAACATTGTTTTCATCAATGATATAATCTAAACTATCAACCTTTTTAAGCCTTTTACTAAGTTTTTCGTTAATTATATTCCACATATATCTTGGATTATTGAGATTTTTTTCCATCTGGTTGTTATCATAATTAAATTTGGTTTCCTTTATAAGTTTATCAAGTATTTTAACATAATGTTTATATTCGCTTCTTAATATTATATTATTTGAATCATTTTGCCCCAATTTATATAAAAGAATGTAGCCCTTCTCAAGAAAATTATTTAGGAATACGTTACTGTAATTACCTTCTTTTTGAATATCGATATTGAAATCATCTGAATCATTGAAATCATTTGAATATCGATATTGATTATGTATATATTTCTAACAACAAATAATTATCAATATCTTTGATAAATTCAGCTTTATGCAAATCGTAGGCTCTACATATAATCTGATATCTCAATCTTATCGTTGTTATCAAGATCAATAACAATGTTGAGAATAGTCTACCTTCAATTATGATTTCTGTATTTTCAGTTACGTTTTCGTTTATATTTCAGGAAGGTTGCTTAGCTGAAAACCAAAGTCCAAAAGAAATAATTATGTCCATGATGTATGTATGTCTACGAATAGGTAATATTTTGCTTCTCCAAGATCCTTAATTATGATGTGCTTGGACAATACTGACTTGATTTCAGCGATTCTATTTTCGTTGTTAGAAGCTGTAAGCAAATCATGCACATAGACGAGGATATACGTTTTGTCGTCGCGTTTGTCGATGAATAGGCAGGGTTCACTTTCGCTGGGTTCAAATCTCATTGACTTGAGTACACCAGATAGCTTAGCATATCATTGACGTTCGGATTGTCTTAGTCCATACAGTGCTTTGGTCAGGTTACACAGGTCCTTGCCTCCCTTGAGGTCGACTAGCATCGATTTTGCTTGTAAAACAATCTTTTTCTCCTTGTCGGTTTCAACGAAGATTGTAAGTAGTTCGTCCAACATAGTAGGCTTCTGCGTAAATAGCTCAGTGTAGATATCCCCATTAAAATAAGCAGTGGTAATATCTACCTGCGTAATTTACAAGTTATTTTCGGCAGACAGAGTCAAAACATTTTAGTTCGTCTAAAATAGCCTTCATCCAGGCGTCTTTGTCGGATCCGCTGGTGGCACCTCTAAAAGATATTTCAGATCAAACAATTATTCCTGCTCTGTATCAAAGAATTTATCGTTGAGGTGTATCACCGCAACTTAATCTTTCAAGACTCCTTTTCAGGGGGGAAGGTTTAAAGGCCAATCTAGGTGTTACACCAAGACTTCTTTTGGCTGTGGAAAGGGCCTGGGCCGATACACAAATCATAGGGTTCGAAGTAAAAAACTTGAGTGTTGATTAACGACTGACCATTTATTGAAATTCGCCTCATTTAAATACTAAAAAAGTGGTTACAATAATTTAAAATCCGCTTAATAACTAACTTTGGCCAAAAGTAATTTGACATTACATCAATTCTTTCCAAATCAAATTCATTTCTTTCATCATTTCACATCACATCATATTTGTTCTAACATTTTGAATTGATTTATTAATTATATTTTATTTTATTTCTTTTATTTATTTTATTTATTAAATTATGTTATTAATTATAACTTTTTTTTTTTTTTTTTTTTATATTTATTTATTGTCAACGGGTATAGAAAGTTATAGTTACACTTATATTTAAATATAGTTACTGGATAATTAATATATTAATTACAATTCAATTTATACGTATCTATTTACACTATGTCTATTCAAATTATACATATCTGTTTATAGATCGTTCTAACAACCTTTTAAAAGTTGGTAGATTTTCCAATTGAAGCAGCCTACTGTTAGAACTTATAGTTTTATTCCATTTTCGCTTTAAACGAGGAACTGTCGAGTAATGCACATAATTGCGAACTGAATTTTGTTCAGATAAGGATATGGTAAATTTCTAATTATGAATATCTCTTTTATTTCAGTACAATTTACTAAGTTCAGTTTCACTTTCTTAATGAAAAGCAGATCATGGTACACATGTATCGATTTTAATGATTCAAGGTTAACTGAAAGAGCCAGATCTGAGTAATCATGATCATAAATACTCATTGGCCTACAAAGCTTATAAGCAATATATTTTAAAAATTTACGCTGCACCGATTCCAGTTTTTTCACATAGATATGGTACGCAGGTGACCATATTTGTGAGCAGTACAGTAGTGTGGGTCTTACAAGAGTTTTATATAAATATAAAATATTGTCTGCATTTTTAAACTCTTTGGTCGTTCTTTTTATTAAACCCAGCATTTGAAAGGCCTTCGACACTACTGTACTTAAGTGGATGTTAAATTCAAATTTACTCTCATATATTACTCCTAAGTCCTTGATATTGGAAACTGCTTCAAGTGGAATGTTATTTATGTGATACCCAAATCTTAACTCATTCACTTTGCTACGCACAAAAGTTATCGTTTTACATTTTTCACAATTTAGTTTTATTAATTTTGAACAAGACCAATTAAAAATAGTTTCAAGATCCTTTTGCAATTTAATTTGGTCATGTTTATCACGTATTTGATATAGGATCTTAATATCATCTGCATATATTAGTACCGTGGCAGTTTTCAACCCCTTTATCACGTCGTTTATGAAGAGTATAAATAACAATGGTCCTAGTTGCGAGCCCTGAGGTACTCCAGACTTGGCCATAAATGGATCAGAAAGGTGCCCTTTAACTTTGACAGTTAATTCTCTATTAGATAAATAAGATTCAATCCATTTTAAGGTTCCACCTTTTAGACCAAATAAACTTAGTTTATACAATAATAAGTCATGGTTCGCAGAATCAAAAGCTTTGGCAAAATCTAAGTAGATCGAATCTACTTGTTTATAGTTATTCAGTGCTTCAGCAATATAATTATTATATAATAATAGATTAGTAAGTGTAGATCTACCTCGTACAAAACCGTGTTGATATTTTATAATTTGGGCAATACATAAACTAGTAATTTTATTCGCCATTATATAATCAAACACTTTAGCAACAGCACCTAAAATGGCTATGGGCCTATAATTAATAATACTATGACTATCTCCAGATTTAAAAACAGGAGTAATATTAGTTTTTTTGCATATTCTTGGCATTACTCCTGACTTCAATGATTGATTAAAAAGAACTTGCAAAGGCATAGATATTGAGTTAACACATTGTTTTATAAAGAAAGTAGAGAGTCCATCATGACCAATAGAGTTTTTATTTTTTAAACTTTCAATGGCCAAAGTAACTTCATCCAGGCTAATGTCAAAATCTGAAGTATTGTCTAAATGTAGTAGTAGTATTTATTTGTTGAATTCACGGAATTATACAAATGAGTGTAATCATGATGTTACTTAAGTTAGTACAAAATTAATTTACTTGAGTCGTATATCTTTTTTCAAATACTTGATTTTATAGTGATCAAAAGCTGCTGGTATTGTTGTTATTTTGCAAATGCTTGAGTTTTACGTTAATTGGCTTATTATGTATTATTCATATATTTCGCTAAGGCCGAATTATAGTTGGCACTAGCTGATAGTATTGGAGTTACTTTTCAAATGCTTAAGTTTTGCGTTAATTGACTTATCCTATGTTAATGTCCATGTGTTTCGCAGCGGCCGACTAATATACTTTCGAGAAGATGCACTATTTTATTAACTTCATCGCGACCGGGCGCAGCCAGAGCGTTCAGGAAAACGTCAAGATCGTCGAACTCAGGTGCAATATTGCGTCTTTCATTCTCGTATCTGCGGCATTCACTAATTATATGAGTCATAGAATTGTTTTTTGAGCAGCAGAGACAGTAGTTCTCTTGGGGTAGCGCTAGTTTATATCCCTTCATTAGTATCCTGTTGTTATAGACATTACTCAGTCGTAGCTGAGCTATCAGTTTCTTCTTTGACAAGTGGAGATTCAGTTGAAGGTATTGATTGTCCATGTTTCTTGATATCAAGGAGGGTAGGAGCACTAATGAGGTCGAGCTGCTGGTTTTACTTATGTCCTTGTTGATTAGGTAATGATGAAATTTGTCAAGGAGGTTCCCTTTTTCCCGCGAGTGGCGGTCTAGTGACAGTTCCTCCCAAATATCTACAGCATCTATTTTTTCGAAGAAATTTTTTTGAACTTGTACGGCCCAGTTGTGAGTTTGAGGGGGGTTAGATGTATTTCTTGCCAGTTGGAGAATTTTGTTAAGGCTGCCTTTGGTATATCTTTCTTTTGGTAACTTTAAAGTCTTTTCAGCAAAGTTTAATATTGATTTGAAGATGTTAAGACGTATGCTTGGAATTCCGGACTCGAGCCGTAGTGCATAGCTTGGGGTATTGAAAGGTAGGTGTAGCAAATTACAGATAAACTTGTTCTGGATTTTCTCGAGCAGGTCCATATGTTGAAGACTCCACACTGGCGCTGCATACAGGGCAACCGACGAAACCAAGGCTTCATATATTCTGATGCATGTCTGCCAGTTTACTACTTTGATATTGTTGAGTATTGCAATCGTTTCAGGTATTGCGCGCTTCGCCTTGTTACACATCTCCTTTGCTGCAACTTTAAAAGTTCCATTTTGGGTGAAGGTTATACCCAGATACGTGTATTTGTTAATTAAATCAATTTTTTGATCATTGTACATAAACGGGTCAAGTCGTTTTAAATGTCCGTGACCTCTTTTTTGAAAGACAAAGATGTTGGTTTTTGTTGGATTTACACTCAGCCCATTGGTATCAGTGTATTTATAAAGAAGCTTTAATGTTTTTCTTAACTGGATTTGAGAGTCCATCACAAATACCATGTCGTCAGCAAAGGCTAGCATGATAATTTCAGTCCAATGATTAAGTGAGACACCTCTGATCCTTTCGGCTATGAGGAATTTTTCAATGTCACTTATATAGAGGGCAAACAACAGTGGAGATAGTATCTCGCCTTGCAGGACTCCTTCAGAAATAGGGCAGGTATTAGACAAACCTTCCGGCGTTTTCACTTGTAGCTCAGCTTTGTTATACAGGTCGGCCAATACGTTTATGATCTTCGAGCTTACTCCCAAGTTGAGGAGTTTCTTCCACAGGAGGTGGTGAGGTACTGAGTCGAACGCCTTTATAAGATCGACAAAGAGTGCAAAGAGTTTTCCTCCCTTTGTTTTTAGTCGGTTTTTTGTAAGTACCATGAGTGTGAAAAGATTATCGAGCGTTGATCTACCTTCTCGGAATCCTGACTGTGACTCGGTTAGTACAAGTTTCTCTTCAGCCCACTTATACAGTCTATTGAAGATAATTGCTGTGAATAGTTTGGTGGTGGCGTTAATTAGCGCTATAGGTCTGTAGTTGGCGGGATCGGTCGTCGTTCCTTTTTTATGCAGCATTTTGAGTATTACAGAGGCCCAGGCGGCTGGAACTTTCTCCTCCTCTAAGATTTTATTAAAAAAGCGAAGGATGTATAGCATCCAATTTTGAGGTAGATTTTTGAGAAACTCCTTAGAGATTTCGTTAAGACCAGGAGCCTTGTTGTTTTTAAGTTTGCCAACTGCCAGACTTAATTCCTGCATTGAGATTGTCTTTTCTAACTCCGGGACTACGTTGAGTCTCTCAAGAGGGTGAAAAATTTTGTTTTGGGGCCCGTATATGTTACGAAAATAGTTGTACCATGCTTCGGGTTTAATTGGACTAACGGTGCTAGGCTTAATGCTTCGATGCTTATTTATTAATCTCCAGTATTCCTTCGAGTTCATCGCTTGACTCAGTAAAGTAGCACATTTACTCTCGTAGGCGTCTTTGCAGAGATTAAGAGATCTATAGTATTCGTTTCGCAGTGCTCTGAACTCCGCAACTTTGTTTGCATCGTAGCGGGACTCTTTTTTCTCTTTGGATTTTGCTCGCAGGGTTTTTTTCCGATTATGGCACTCGGAATTAAACCAAGGTTTTGAAAAAGCATTCTTTCTTGGGTTTGATTTGACCATCCTGCATGCTAAGGCTGCTTGAAAGATTGTGCTGTTTAAGTTTGCGTTAATCTCTTCGATTGTTCCACCAATATTTGACACGTTCGGAGAATAGGCCATTGTGTTGTTGTACAGTACTGTCACATCGTTGCGCCATTTAATATTGAGCTGTCCAGAGTTTGCTACTAGGCATTTATGGGTGACCTCGACTGATACTGGTAGATGTCCAGATTTGGTAACGATATCGTGTACTTTCAGTTCCGTAATTAGACTGAGTGCCGAGCAGTTGCATAGTACTATATCGATCACTGAGGAGCCTGTTGAACAGTTGTAAGTAAATTGCGCCGGAATGTCTCCTGTAGTTCTCCCATTCAGTATTATGAGGTCATTGTTCCGAGCAAAGTTTAAAAGACTCTTTCCTCTCTTATTCGATATCTTGTCCAGGCTTTCTCGCTCGATACACACATTAAGTAGGCTGTAGCAAGTACTATCTAAGTCATTATCGTCTGCTATACGTGAATTAAAATCGCCTCCTATAATGATAATAGAATCCCTGTATAGAATCTTAATTTGTATAAGTAATTCAGTTATTTCTTCAAAAATAGCGTCCACATCCTTGGCTTGATTGATGTATACGGTCCCCAACATAATAATAAACTGCGCGATTTTAAATTTTGTGATGATGTACGATTCACTGGAGAACAGAATATTGGCGTTACGGTACTTGTTCTTGTCGAAGGTGATAGTGATACCCCCACTCGCTCGTCCCCTTGTTGCTGTCTTCACTGCGTTGATTGAGAGGCAGGTATGGTCACTAAAAAGAGAGGAGAAAGGAGATACTGCCCTCCAGGTTTCATATAGACACACAATATCAAATTTTTGCACAAGTTCTTTGATGTCACCTAGGTTGTGGTAGCCTGACGCATTCCAGAAGACGATTTTGGGCGAGCTTTGGGGGGGATGAACTAATTGCTATTTAGCTGTCTGGTCCTGGTTTTTTCTGTTTTTATGATGATGACGCCTGGTCTTCGAAGTATGCCTTACTTTTGCTAGTTGGCTCGATGTCCCCGGCGATTCGTCTGAATATTCGCGTGGTCTTTTTTTTGAATCTCTCGAAAGTGACGACTCCTCGCTACCTTGCCCCTCTAGGTCAGAGTCCTGGTTTTTGCTGGACGAGTTGGTGTGGTTATGAACCGAAGCTAGATATTGGTGAGCTTCAGATATTGATAATCGTTTACTTCCCACCTGTAATTGTAGTTTATTAATGTTGGAGTCTATGTTAAGCTTTTTGAGTTGGGCTTGCAGCTTTTTTAGTTCGCTATATTTTGCTCTCTTTGTCTTGTTCTCATCATTAGCGATTGTAATACCGTGATTTATTTTGATTTTCCCGTAATTCTCAAATATTACTTGTTTGTCTCGTAGTGAGATAAAAGAGACTCGAACCGGCCTCTTTCCCATCTCCCGGCCTATGCGCCTTGCTTCCTCGACATTCTCTGGTTTGACTCCAGCTTCTTGGAGTATCTCAGATACAAATCTGTGCAGGTCAGTATTTATTTCTGTATTATCGGGTATGCCATATAGCACCAGATTCCTCCTTCTCACGGCTGCATGAAGGGAGGTTACCTGTTTTTCTAGTTCAGAGACATGTTTTGTTAATACACTATTCTTACGATTGAGCTCGGCAATGTCCTTTTCGTTTTTGATGCACATTTTTGCTGTAATACTTGTTGATTCATCAATTTTATCTACTTTACTGGTTAATTTGACTAATATTTCCTTTAAATCGTCGTTCGACGTAACGCTCATGTGACCGTGCTGGTTCGGCATTATGGTTTATCCTCACTCTGTTCGTTTGGTCAGTGTAAAAGTTGCGGGAGACACGTCAGCTCTGGTAGCCCTCTGTTTCTCAGGATATATTTTATTTCTTGGTTAGATTTTATACTATTTCCCAACGTGATTATTATATAAAGTTTATATTATAGGTTTTATTATGGTTTCGATTATTGGTGGGCTAGTATCAATTATCGAAATTCCCATGAGATCACAAGTTCACCTTTACTTGACTGACACTGCCGCGTTTAAACAACATTATTTCGCTTTTCCGATGGAAGCACGTGGTCACCTTTCACTAAGGCCCTAATTTCGATTTAGTGTCTGGAACGACTATTAGATTATTGCTTGTTTGCTTTTGCTTGGTTTGGCGTGGATTGACCCTTTCGTTTTTGTAAATGCTATATGTATCTGTTATTTCAAGTTATAAAGTTTAAGGTAAGGATCTTTACTTTCGATGGTACTAGGAGTCCTTTCAATTCACGATTTTTGGATGGAAAAGCTTGTTCACATTTCACTGCATGGCACAGCCTCGTTTTTGCCACTGAATCAAGTAGATCATAGTTCGTTTGCTATTTGTTTAAATTTTGTCTATGAATGTCTCTCTATGAATTTTGTCACTATAGTTTATGTGGAATTTTTCATTTTCTTATTTCACGTTTTATTGTGAGCAACTGCATTAGATGGTTAAAGAATTACTTTCACTTCTCGATTTTTTTTTTTTTTTGTTTGAAGGAACATGTTTTCATTTTCCGCTTTAGATTTTGTAAATTCACTCCGTATTTCTCATTTACAGATTTTATTACGGATTTTATGATGAACCTACGATGCTACTTGGTTCACTTTCGCTTTTCGAAACACAGCACATGTTCACTTTTCACTGGATTACAGCCACGATTTACCGCTCGGTCAAACAATAGATCACCGTACGTCTGCTTTTGTGCTTGCACTCGGCACGTCCGCTCTCTATGACGACTCAAACACGACTCATCCTGACTTCAATGATTGATTAAAAAGAACTTGCAAAGGCATAGATATTGAGTTAACACATTGTTTTATAAAGAAAGTAGAGAGTCCATCATGACCAATAGAGTTTTTATTTTTGACGTGATAACGTCTTATAAATCGATGGCCGGCTGCACAAATGAAAAATCGTGACTCATTGTCACGTTCCGCCGGAGCTGAGCGGACGAATGAGAGATTCGTACATTAGTTTGGATTCATGAGAGATTCTTGAATCCACATTAATACGCGTATGAACAAATCTCTCATGAATCCTATCTCATACGCGTATTAGTTTGGACTCATGAGAGATTCGTTCATACGCGTATTGGTGTGGATTCAAGAATCTCTCATGATTTCAAACTAATACGCGTATGAGATTGGATTCATGAGAGATTCGTTCATACGAATTAAAGGTTGCTTTTTATCTTCGGATAAAAAAACACTTTTCACTATTAAAAAAAACTTATGTTTTTATTTTTGACACTTGGAAAAATGTTCTTAAGAACTATTTTCCTACAATAATCAACTCTTCGGAGTTGTTACATTGACTGTGGTCTTAAGACTGACTATTCCTCTGATATTTCTTACTTAAATATATTTTTTAAGTGATTTGGTCGTCAAAATTGGAATTTGTTGATTGATCGAAATAAAGGTTCAACGGAGTTCGATAAGGTAAATTGAAATATCATCAAAATTAAGGTTCATCGGAGTTCGATGAGGTAAATTTGCTGAGGCAAATATTGAATTGGATTATTTTTGATGGGAAACAGGAAACAGCAAAGCAACTTGGGGACATTAACTCGGACTTCGGAAATGGTGAGTTTATTAAGGGTCATGATTTTAGGGTCATTGATTTCTGATCACGTTGATAGAAATCAACTTGATTATGAGTTGCTGGCAACATTTATGGGAAGTTTATGCAACAAGTTTACTTTCATGTTTGAAGCTTCATTTGTTGCAGAAACTTCTTGTAATTTTTGTGGTTGCGTTATGTTGCATAACGTAACTTACGCGTATTAGTGTGGATTCAAGAATCTCTCATGAATCCAAACTAATACGCGTATGTACGAATAAATAAATTGTTCATACATAGCACATTTTTACTTATAATTAATCTGTATAATTTAAGTAAAAAAATTTATTGAAAAAATTTACATTTTCAATTAGCTCCTTCTTTGTTTTATACAAAATAGTGATAATTCAGTGAAAATAATTCAATTCAATTCATAAAAGTAGGCAATTTTTCATCAATGTTTTCTTATGACGTTATCACGTAAAATTATCGTCCGTAAACCAACTTTACAGACAACCAATGTTTTTTAAACTTTTAATGGCCAAAGTAACTTCATCCAGGCTAATGTCAAAATCTGAAGTATTGTCTAAATGTAATTGATGATGAAAAGAATTATTGTTGTTAAGATATACTAGATCAAAATTTTTTGCAAACAGATTACAAATATCCTTACTGGTCTTTCCAAATTCCTTTTTAAAGAACATTTCATTAGGTATTTGATTAGATTTAGTTGAAGAATTTACATAATTCCAAACAGCCTTAACATTCTTGGACGATTTCTCCTCTACTTCCTTTATAAATTTTTCCCTATCTGTTCTAGATTGCCTCAGACACAAAGCTCTGATTCTTTGAATTCATTATAATTAAACATTAAACATTACCCATTGTTTGTGCAGTATTTTCTTTTTTATAATATTCGATATTAATTCTGGAGAGTACCAAAGTGGGTACGTACTACATTTTTCTTTTGACGTGAATACGTCTTTAAATTTGCTACCATACGGGGGCAATCCAAAAAACCTAATGATAAAATCGGGGGATACAGTTTGGCATTGTAGCTTCGAATCTATGCACTACATCCGAAATTAAATTATACCACTGGTTAGCTAAAGGATCAAAGAAATCACTAGGATAAGCGAGATCAGTGGCGCATCGCGCGCGGCGGAGGGGGAAGCGCTGAAAAATGGGGTTATTTTGTACTAAATTTTGCCTATTTTGAATTTCAAAATCTAATTCAACCAGCCAGGCTGGCAGAATCGCCAGCAACACAAAAATTTCGCCAGTACATGTGATTGTGCAACCGAACGTCAACGATCGGTGTCACCCCACCGAGAGAGTGTGTGTGGCGCCCGCATGCGTTTGGTTCTCATCGAAACAAACACATGCGAGCGTCACACACGCTCCCTTTGTAGGGTGTCACCGTATGGTCAATGTTTTTTGCACAATTTTGTGCCGTGGCGAAATTTTTGTGTTGCTGGCGATTCTGCCAGCCTGGTTGATTGAATTCGATTTTGAAATTCAAAATCGGCAAAATTTGGGGAATAATCCCCATTTTTCGGTGCCTGGCTTTGATTTGACTTCATATTGTAAAATCGCTAAGAACAGACAAATTGCTACTACTTTATCGGTAGCGGTATCATCATCATCAAGTCAAAGCCGGTGGAGTCGCCATATATCGCAACATCAATAGCTTCACTGATTGTATGTAATAGAGTTGACATTGCCATTTCGGAAATTTATTTGGAAATTAAAGTCCGAAAAGCAGGTGATGTCTGTCTAGTAAACATAAAGGACAATGGCATCTTCAAATTCATACTCGGGTATATCCACCCGGGCACAGCGTTAGCAGATATTAAACTCTTAATGATACGATCGTTGTTAAAATATTCCAAAAACATCGCTAAAATTGTACCCTATTACGAGCCTGATCTTACTACACCAGTTATGATGGTTGGAGACTCTAATGTTGATGTGTCACAAAACCGTTCATTGCCTGACTTCATGCTCAGCGAGTTCAATTTGTTTTATATTGAAACTTCTCTAACAACGTTAGGTAATACCTGTATTGATTTAACGTTTACCAGAAATCTGGATGGATCTTGTATGCTACTTGTGTCGTACTTTTCATATCACAGACCTATAATTAATAAACTTATATTGTAACAACATAATTATTTGTTTCCTTGCTTTTGTCCTAAATACATAAATAAAAATATTTTATTCAAGAAATATTACCCGTTACATAAACGTATTCACGCACAACACACGGCCGTGTCCATGACACAGCCACACCCCAGCTTTTTTTATCGGAACATGTTCTCTAATACATTTATTTAGAGTGTCATAAAATAGATTAGTTTTGACCTCAACGTTTTCTCCAAAGAACTTTCCTTCCCAATTGATATTAGATAATTCAGAGTTGATACTGACATAGTCAGCTTTATGAAAATTTAAATTATGAAGTTTACATGTTGCATGCTCTATAAAAACATTTCTTATACACTTAATTTCAAAAAAAACTTGGTTGTGGTGCGGATCCAGAGGGACAAGAGAGTCAGGCGATGGTACACAGGAGACATTAGCCACATCTATGGTTGAGAAAGCCAGATCAAGCGTGTATCCTTTGGCAGGATGAATAGGATGGTGTTGAAACATTCCAAAAAATGAGAACATATTTATAATAATATCCACATTTCCCTGTATGACATTATCCATTCCAGTATACTGCGCTAGCAGATTATCCGACAGCTGCGAGCTGTTTGACCAAGAGGTCTATGGTAAATTATAATCGCCAACAATGAAAAATTCATTATTTCCATAGGATTCCACTAGTTCTTCTATTGTTGTAACATGTGTTAAATAGATATCAAGATTTTCTCTTGGTGTAGGATAAAAGCTACCTACTACAAGTTTTTTTGTCAATCCAGTGATTTCTATAAAAAGTTGTTCCACATTTGTATCATTGATTTTGATTCTCTTTGCCTTTATTCCATTCCTCACTGCAATCAGTAACCCTCCACCATAATTAGAATCAGAAACATCATACCTATCTCTTCGAAAGATAGTGTAGTTATGCAGTCCTAGCTCTGCATCCGATATTCCAGCATGCAACCAAGTTTCAGAAAGTACAATTATATCAGGTGAGGGTGTTAAGAGACCAACATTTGTTGTAATTAAATCGAGCTTGGTTCGGATTCCATTAACATTTTGATGGTAAATTATAAGTGAATTAGCCGTTGGCTTTAAAAGTTTTTTGGAAGATTATTGTTACTATTATTAATGTTAGGTTCAGTTCATTTTTCCAAAGTAATTTCATCACTATTTTCAAGATGCTTGTTTTTTACTTTGATTTCAACTATTACTGGATCACCATTGACAAAGTTAACTATTTTCTTGATGGATTTGTCAGCATTCAGTTCATTGCAGGTATCCGCCTTCGCCTTCAATGTTTTCAGTTCAGTACGCTGATCAAAAGTAAGATCAGCTGATACCTTCAGTGGTTTCGGTATCAGCCTCCAATTCCTCAGTACATTCGACACATCTTCGCGACAATCCATGTGAACACATATATGCCTGACCTTATTTTCACTTGACAGTCCAATTCTTTTAACATTTTTGATGTTTATATCAGTGACAATATTTTTAATTTTCCTTAAAGCATCGGACACTTTGCGCAAATCACTCACAGTATCTTCAGAAGTGCGTTCTGGTACATTTAGAATCAGAAGATTTTTTTCTTTTAAGTTTCTCAAGTTTATCTCTTTTATTATTGATGACTTGCTTACACCCAAAGACGTTATATGTGACTAAGTATTAGCAGCCTTACTAACAAGAGATTCCACATCAGCTTCAACTTTAGAGCATCGATCATCAATTCCATTAATTTTAGTCTTACATTGAGCAGCGTGTTCAGATAGTGCCCCATCCAATGACTTATAGGATGATTGCAATTTCACAATTTCCTTCTTCATTTTTGGAATTTCCACTTTCAGGATATTATTTACTACTTCAGTCCTCATGGTTTCAATTGATTTTTGAAGAGTTTTAATGAGATCAATCAACTGGGGATTATCTCCTCCATTATCAGTGCAAACCTTGCATCTATATACCATTAAGTTCTTAATTTTTAACTTTATTACCCGCATTTCAGTTGCATTTGCTGCCGAACAGTTTTTCGCTCCACTCCCTTCATTTGCATGGAAGAGCCCTTGGCACACCGCACATGACGCAATAATATCATTTTCCGTGAAGCCAGTACTGCACACCGCACACGTTGAACCACCCATAATAAGTAAACCCAATATCAAAATTAATGTCTCAAAAACCAAATTGCAATCAAACCAAATAAAGCAGTTATAGTCCATTCACCAATATCTTCCAGTTTTTTCGACTTTCCGTTTGAATAAAACTAAAATTTTCAATTATTCTATTCAAAAACGCATTGCAATAACAGTTCCTGAGCACATGCTCAACAACAGGTCCCATCAACAAGAAATTTGGAATTTTTATTTTAAAAATATCACTTTTGATCCCAAAACTCTCGAACATCTACACATGCAAATGATAATGCACCAATATCTTCCAGTTTTTTCGACTTTCCGTTTGAATAACACTAAAATTTTCAATTATTCTATTCAAAAACGCATTGCAATAACAGTTCTTGAGCACATGCTCAACAACAGGTCCCATCAACACGAAATTTGGAATTTTTATTTTAAAAATATCACTTTTGATCCCAAAACTCTCGAACATCTACTCATGCAAATGATAATGCCGTTTCAAAATTTCCATTAAAGTCCCGTATAGATTTCATTAAATGACATTTACTTAGTTCTGTGCACGCACATTTATAAATTTACACGTGCAGATTTTATTATTTAAAACTTTTGGAATAAATATATTACCCCTTGCACCGATCCTTAATTTAAAAACTTTTAAATTAAATAAATTAAATAAAGCACAGTACTTCTTCCAATTATTCGTCTTTCCGTTTCATTAACACTCGTGCTCGTAAGCCCACGACCGAATAAAGGACCAGTACTAATTACATTTAAATGCACAATCCATTTTCCTAATTTACTGCTTATATATATTTTATATTTTTCAGTTTTATTCGGCTTTCGGATCCATTAACACAAAAATTTTCAAATTTTCTATTCACAACTTATTGCACTTGCAATTCATGAGCCAACAATAACACGTCCTACTTGGTTGACGTATTACACTGCACTATTATTATGCATTATTTATTTATTATTTTAATAATTTTTGCAAAAGTTCATTGTCATTGTTGTCATGTTATTTTATTTCAATGATATTCACAACTGTATGTATAATATATAAATTCACAATAACACATATAATTTTAAAAATTATTTGAATTATATTCACAAATGTATTTAAAATCAGAAAATTTTTGCATTACTTTCATATTTTGTACCTATTAGTTTTTCACTTAAAAATTTTATTTCAATGGTTTTGGACATATTTTTAGTTTTACAATTATTTATTTTATTTTGCACTTATTTTTATAATATGATGATTTATTTTATTGTATTACTAATATGTTTCTTATGCAATAGTTTGTAAAGTAATTCACAATCTTATTCCGCTTCACTGTTTGGCCGTTGGGAAGAGGTACTCTTTATCAATGATCTGGAATGATAAAACAAAATCGCTCGTGAATTCTACTGAACCAATTCCTCTTGGAAATGGTGTTAGTAATACTACGGAAAAGGGAACAGGAATCCAAAGTGTCTCCCCGACAACTCCAATCCGATGGAATCCCACCTTGGAGGCACTACTGGCACACTTGGATTCGAGGAACGAGAACTCGCACGGGACTACGCAATTTACATGCCTTCCTCAATCTAATGGAGTCCCAGCTCGAGGAGTACGAGGCAATGCGTAGTGGCCAAATCACACTTTCGACTACGCCTAGTCCTATAGACCCCCACCCTAGGACGTAGTCACTCGCGAGCAAGGAAACAAGATGCAAGGGAGAGATTAATGAAGCCATGCAATTACTAATACAACTTTCATTAGATAAAATTCTGTGCACACGCACCTTTCTCCTGGTATACCTCTAGGGATCAATCACAATTAACTAACTTTACGTTACTCAAATCACTTTACTTTCAATTGATATTGACACGTTCGCGTCCATGGACAAACTAAAATTTCATGTGCGTACTTGATGCACATATCTCAATTATTCAACCTCATGATCAAAGCCCCACTTCGATCGGATCGAGATCAGAAAATAAGGACATAGGGACGACATACATTAAAAACGTTCAGAGACACAGCCACTTAAGACGTAAGAAATCTAAAACAACATCACTAACCCGAACAGGGAGCACTTACTTCTTAAATTTTTCTGTTTGCACTTATTTGGAGATGTTTCTTTCAGTCGGGGTCACCCATTATGTTGGGTTTCATACCCAAACATACGTATTTCAAATGAATTTAACACGAATGCTTATAATTTGATTAAAGAATTATTCATTATATAAACAGTGCGCGAAATGGGATTCGAGCCACTGATATTTTTCCAGAAAAAAAGCACAAAAAACAAAAGATTTTTATTTATATCAACACAAATTCATTTGATACTATTTTACATTTATAAGAAACTATAAACTATTAACTATAAACTATTTTTATAACTATTTTTACATTTATAAAAAGAAAAAACTTTTCAAAACATTTTATTTTGTTAATTTTTTTTGAGTTTTTCAGGAGATCGTCACTGAACCCTTGTCGTTGGTCATGTTTGATTATTGTGTTTTGTGCATTGCCAAGCTCGATCACGGATGAAGAGAGCGAATTGTTCTTGTTTGAATTATTACCGAATTCGATACGATTGTCGATTAGCTCGATATTGATTAATCGGTATTATCGAATTCGATATCGAAGCTTTTGCATTCGATATTGTCAAAATATGTATCAAAATAAAATGTAATAACGACACCTATCCCTTAAGATTGTAAATTTTAATTTAGTACATTTAGTTAATGGACATTATGTAAATGTAAATTCAGTGAATGATTTCGAAATAAAGTTCAGACTGTTCCGGTTTTTCGTAGCTCGTCAGTCTGTTGCGAACAACACGTGTTTTAACAGATATCGAATGCATAACGGTTTTATTGAATTCGTTGACGAAACATGAATCGAGGGATTTTCATTCGACAACAAGAAGGCGATCGAAGTGGACAACAAAATAGTAAAACATCGAAAGTGGACAACGAAATAGTAAAACATATATATGACATCGAAATGTAAATATTTAAAAGTTGAAGTGGTTTTTTTAATAAGAAGCATGCATTTAAATTTATTAATTACTGTGACTTATTTCGAAGAATATTTCTAGAGGTTATGGCCAAAGGTTTTAAATGTGGTGATCGTATGTGTTGTCCTATGTGTTTTCAAATTTGTAGGGATAAATATGTTTTATAAATATACTTTGAAAGGGTAAAGACAACAAAACATTCCCAGTATAGAATTATGGATCCATTTGTGGAAGGTCATAGCGAGTTATGTATGAATCGGCTCCAGACCATAGAAGCTAGGAAAGTCGGAAATAAGTTATGGCAAGAACTAACAAACGAGCTAAATTCTGAAGGGCCGCCCACGAAAATTTGTGAAGAGTGGAAAAAGTAAAAAATAGAGTTCATTTTTTTAAGTATTTCAATCATGTTTTCTCCCAAAAGGTATGGACAGATTTTAAATTCAACATTAAAATAAAATGTTGAAAAACAAGAAAGCTCACTCGGGAACGGGTGGAGGTCCTTATCAACGATTTTCTTTTTCTGCTCTATAAGAGTTTGTCATTCAGATTTTGAGCTTACAAGATGCAGTAGATGGGATGGCCATTGAATCTAATGGACAGAACTGGTGGTATTGCAGAAATTCCGGAAGTTTCTCTATAAAAAGCTTCCGTTTGACCTAAAAGATCAACAAATACTTCTTTCGAAATAGAAGGCGAAATAGCTCATTAAACCTGAAAAAAACACAAATTAAAAAAATGTCAGTTTGAAGATTGTATACTTACTCATTACTAGCGACTTCCAAGGGGTTCGTTGCAACCCTAATACACTTTCTAATTTTTGCCGGTCTTTCTGTCTCATTGTCGCTCGAAGAATCAAAAAATAGTTTTAAGCTAGTCAACATTTCATTTATTTGACTTCACGTTTGCATATAAAACGCAAAATGTCAACCACTAAATGTCGGCCGCTACTTGTCAACCGCCATATGTCAGCCGCTGAATCGCGAAATTTTTTGAGCTCGATACGATTGTATTCGATAATGCGGATTTTTAATCGTATCGAATAGACCATTCGATTACTCGATTCGATCGACTCTTATTCGATAATAGGGCCTCAGTGTTTCGTGGCTTCGATGAAGCGAAGAACATATGCGACTATGCCTTGAAGTCTTCTGTAACAATTCTGATGGTTGATGTCAAGGAGGAAATCCGTCGTGGCTGTCGATCCAAGGCAGGCAGGTTGGGCCTTAGTCCGCTGTTCCAAAGTGTATTCATCTGGTTTTGCATTGAGATGAGGCCATGCGTCTCCTCTACCATGCAAAAACATTGGACCGTAAAACCATAGAGTGTTGTTGCGTAATTTTTCAGGAGGGACGCCTGTTGATAAAAGGTCGGCTGGATTGTCCAATGATGGCACGTGTCTCCATTGTTCGGGGATTCTAGCCCATTGTATGGCTGAAATGTGGTTGGCGACGAAGGTGTGAAAATTTGATGACTTGGCCTTGATCCAACCGAGGACTATTGTTGAATCGGTCCAAAGGAAAATTTGATTGTTGATCAGCTGCAAATCATTTTTAATGCGTTGTTTGAGTAGGGTGGCCAATTTGGCTGCGCATAACTCGAGCCGAGGTAATGTGATTTGCTTGATTAGTGCAACCTTAGACTTGGCACACAGCAATCGTACGATGACAACGTTGTCTCCACCCATGGAACGGATGTAAGCGGCAGCACCATATGCCCTCTCCGAGGCGTCAGCGAAGATATGCAACTGTATGATGATTTGAGAGGATTTGCGCACCACTAACGAAGTTTAATGCCTGGAGTTTTTAGGGATTTCAGTTTGCTTTAGTAAGCAAGTGGGCAAATTGAACCAGATAAAATATCATCCACATAGAAGTCATTTTTGAGGGAGTGAGAAGCTAGTGGATATTGGTCCTTCACATTGTCGGCCAGCATATGCAAAGTGCACCTAGCGAGATACGAAGCTACGACATATCCTCTTAGTAACAAAAAACAAAATCTTATCCTTATCTGCCGCGTGAGTACGAATGGCATCAAATGAAATTCAAGTAACCCAAAAGGGGTAATAATAGCAGTTTTCTGTCGATCTTCAAATGCCATAGGTATGTTGAAATTTGCTCTTTCGAGATCAGGTGTTGTAAACCAAAAGCACCCGTGGAGTCGATGCGAAAAATCTTGCATGTTCGGGACGGGATATTTATCTGGTATGGTTAATTTGTTCAGCTGTCTGTAATCATCGCACAATCTCCAAGTACGGTCTTTCTTCTTTCTCATCAAGATTGCACTCGCGTATGAACTGTTTGAAGGACTGATGCTGCCGTCTTTCATCTAATTTTCGATTTCTTGTTTCGCGTGATGTCTTCTGTTTGGCGACAATCGTCTCAATTTAAGATCGATGTTAATTGTTGTTACTCCATATGTCTTAATTTCTGTATTGTTTGTCGCATATAATATCCTGTTGTGGATTTTGTTGTGAAATGCCGAGGAAGTACGGATACGTCTGCTCCTGTGTCTATAAAGGACGTTATGTTTGTCTTACCGTCTTTGATGAGGAGGCGCTTACAAGATGAAGTGTTGGTCGCCGCCTTCGTATGCGCCAGCGTGCTTGGTTTTCCCGATTTTGGTAACTACACGGCATACGGCAACGACGTGCTTCGTTCCCGTATGTGTTATGATAGTAACACATTCCATTTTGAACTCGTTCGTTCACGTTTTCCACCACTACTTCTGCCACGTTTCGCTAAGCGTCCTTCATTCCATCGCGATTGTGAAATGCTGTCGATTTTGCACTGCAATTCCTCGATGTCGATTTTGCACTGCAATTCGTGTCTGCATCTTCTTTATACGTCGTCATATCCCTTGGGTTCGTCGTGGATGTTGACTCGGTGGTACAAAAATTTTCCTGCGATAAACCATATATTTGCATTGGTCGCATGACATCCAGGATTCTGTCAGCCTTCTTAGCCATGCCCGGTAATGTTGTGGTCTCAGCAATAGCTAGGATACCGTTTATGTTCTCCGGCATCTGCTCTATAAATAAACTGCGCAAGAGACCATCAGTGCAGTTGACACCTGCCAAATTACGGAGTTTTTGTAAAAACACGGACGGTTTGTCATCAGCAAAAGCTAGACCACGTAAAAATCTGCGTAGTTTGGCTTCTTGGGATTCCGCGAAACTGTCAATTATTCGCTTTTTAATGGTGTCGTATTTATTTTGTTCAGGTGGTTGCTTCAGAATGTCACCCACGGTAGCGAGGACTTGGGAATCTAGGTTTTCCACTAACAACCTATATTTTGTGAGATTCGCCGTAATGTTGTGCAGATCGAATTACCTCCTGCGTCGTTTGGTTCACCATTTTGTTCCGGCTGCATCTTATGTGATGCGTTTCGTCTTTGATGCCTGCAGCGTTGAATCCGTATAATGCTTGATCACGTCGGGCAGTCATCAATTTTTGGGGGTTTTCGTAATCCCGTGTAAGTAGCCTCTTAACGTGGGTTTATGTAGAATGATTTGCGCGTGTTCAATTCGTTTTTAATAATATCTCTATTTCATTTTTATTTAAATATATTTACAAAGTGCGTCCATTACTTGGTACTAACTATGTTATATACAAAAATTCAATAGTTATCACATTTATTATTCTATTCAATTTAATACGCATCCTCCTTGGATGATGGTTGTGATGCGACTCTTTGTTCTCGTTATATCGTTGTCATTAGTATGATGCTACGATATCGCGCCATCGTCACGAAATCGTATCATCGCTGCAATATCGTGTCACTACAACGATCTCGTGTCACGGCATTGTCAGCAGCATATCGCCACAACTTTATGACACCTAATATTTCAATATTTCAATATTTATTTACCAGTTAAAAAATACAAATATGCAGAAAAATAGACATACAATAATATCTGGACATCGCTGCAGAGAAGAATAGGTCTGTCCGCCGACTGGCTAGGACTAAATAGCTTAGAATTAACTTAAGATCTAGCAAGAATCTTACAAGCTAAACTTACATACTAAATTTCTATAACAAATTTGTTTTATTATGTATGTATTTGTTATTTTTTTTCAAAAGTTAGCTGATTGTTTCGATCATTTTATATTTTACATTTTTACACTTTCATTGTTACATTATAATTCAATATACTCAAATGTCGAGATTACATTTCTTGATTTTCTTTTGTAATTGTTTCTGTTAAACATTTTATTTTTATTGCTTAGCTTATTATAATAAAAATACGCTGAATAGATGTGTGATCTTTTGCCTACTTTTTTAGTAAATTTAGATGATGGAAGATTTTAATTTCTAGTGATACTATTACTATTGACATGCTCGTGTTGTAATTTAAAATAATATCTTTTTATGCATTCAAGTACCTATATATATTTTTCTAAAATCTAGAGGTAAATTCAGTTTTGAGTTGTTAGCACCTGTAAATAGTTTCAAAATTTGTTTATGTATTGTTTTCAAGTTATTCATATACGATTTAGCAGCAGAACCCCACGCAATTATACCATAAGACGCTGTACTGTAGTACATATAAGCCATACATTACAGTCAATAAGTTTCTAATTGACAATATTTTTTTTAATTTGGCTAATACAAATACAGCATATTTGAATTTTTGGCTCTATTTTGTCATTCAACATCCCATATAAGATGCTGATCAATGATTACTCCAAGATAATTAGTACTTACTGTTCTTTCGATTAGTTCAGAATCAAGCTTTAGTGGAAATGCTACTGGTAAACTATCAATATAATTTGCAAACGTTAAACATTTCGTTTTAGCTATATTTAATGACAAGATATTCGCTTCTAACCATATTTTAACTTTAATCATTAGCTCTTGTAGTTTATTCAACACAATAGACCATGTTTTGCCCACACTTATAAGAACTGTTTCATCAGCATATGAAATAGCTATGTTATCACTGTCAATTAGTTCCCAAATATCATTTATGTAGATCGTGAACAATAAATGTCCTAAAACAGTACCTTGAGGTACACCAATATTAACTCATTTGAATTCACTTCTATAGTTATTAATTTTAACACATTGTTTTCGGTCCTTAAGATAGTCCTTTATGATATTCAACATAACACCTCTAATTCCCAGTGAGAATAATTTACTAATGAGCAATTCATGGTCTACAGTGTCAAATGCTTTGGCTAACAGTTTTTCAAAAACTTTTGCAAGGTTGGAAATTAGAGAAATTGGTCTGTAGTTTCCTGCAAAATTAAATTTACCAGCTTTGTGGACAGGAATTACTTCCGCCAATTTAAAGTGATTAGGACATCTTCCATTCGAAAAACAGGGGTTTATTAAAAGGCCAATTGCATTGACAAAAGCTTCATTTTTTACAAGTGTTTTAAGTACATTCGAGTGGATATTATCTATTCCTCCATTTTTGTTTTTAAGAGCTAGTTTAGTATGTTTTAATTCATGATTCGTTACTGAGTTAAGAAAAATTGTGTTTGAGACAGTACTTCTCGTGTTAAACATACCATATCCTCTAACACTCCGTTTGCATTTTCGTGCTAACTTTCTTCCAACTTCACAAAAATTTTTGTTCATATAATTTAATATTTCGCTATTTTCATTAATTATAGTATTGGTATCATGATCTGTAATTTTTTCAATGTTACATTCTTTTCTTTTTTGGCTTTATTTTATTGTTAACAAAATACCAAATTCTTTTTTGATTAGATTGAATTTTTCTAGTAAAGTTTTTCATAATTTTCCTTGCTACCATTTATTTTAATTCAACTTCTTTATTTATTTCTAGATATTTTTTTTTAGATTTAAATTATTTTTATTATTTTTATATCTTTTATAAATTTTTTCTTTCATATTAATCATTTTTATTATTAGAGCGGTAATCCAAGGTTTCTTTGCCTTACTTTTATTTTTATAGCTATTAGCATCTTTTGATTTATTTAATATATCTGTTATACTTGACACTATAAACTCAGTTGCAAGATCAACGTTGTTACAGATCTCTACATTTACTCATTTAATTTTGTAGCTTAAGTCTAATTATTTCTTATAATTAATTTTATTATATACATTTGGGCTTTCAGATCATACTACTGAATCTACAATTTTAAGGAAAAAACAGTAATGATCAGAAATTCTAAAATTTAACCTGTATGACTCAATATTCAATTGACTTTTTATGTACCCATTATCAATACATGACTTCTTTTGACCTACTTCAGATCTAGTTTCATGTTTAAAGTAAGGTTCCATCCCATAAGAGAAAAAATTACTTAAGAGGTTAATTGATTCAGGAGAATCTTCCAATATATCAATATTATAGTCACCCAAAATTATATGATTTTTGATTTTTTTTACTTTTGTTTAAGTATATTTCTAAATCTTCTATAAAATCCTTAACCATATAGTTATTACATCTATGTATAAACAGAGTTTATAACAATATCTTAACCTGATTTTAAATTAATTACAATCGTGGGACTATCCATTAATCCTATTTTTATATTTTAAATTTTATGTGTTATTTTTTCATATACATACACTATAATACCATCTGCTCTATTCAAAGTTGAACTACTACAGTAATGTGTATATTCATTCAAATTTACAAAAAAATTTTCATTCTTCAACCATGCTTCCGTACACACAATTATCATAGGCTTGCAATTTAACACTTGTAATAAGTGTTGGGGATTTTGTTTTTATTATGTGGAAGCGAAAGACCATTTTTATAACTATGTACTTTCATTTTAAAAATGAATGTTTACAATGGCTTAGTTGATTCGAGACTGGAGAAAAGTCGAAAACACGCCCAAGTCTGATTCTCTTTGTTGATCATGGAGATTTTTGCTCTTAAGCAAATGATGCTCTCTTCAACACTCCCTCTCATCATTTGTCTTATAGTAAATATTATATATATATAATAAAATATGGATAATTGATTTTAATTTATTACAAGCATAGATCTGAATTTAAGGAATTTGTCTGTTGGAAAGTCGATCCCGTGTGACCTTGTTCCTGACAAATATTTGAATATTCTTTGAGTGCCAATCCAGTGTGTGTGTTGAGGTTTTTCCATATATCGACTAAGTACTCCTACAATAAAGGCAATATCAGGTCTTGTACATGTCATTAAACACATGAGTGAGCCTAGTGCTTCGCGATAGGGATATTCCTTCCTTTGATCTACATCATCAGTTGTTTGTGTGAATGTTATGCCGGGGTAGGCAGGTATAGATACTGGTGTACTCTTGTCGTGGTTAAATCTTTTTAGGATCTTTTCTATGAATAGGTTTTGATGTATTTTTATTTTTCCTTTATCTGTTTCCTTTTCGATTTGCATGGCGACAAAGTATTCAGCTTGTGCATATGTAATTTCAAATGTTCTGTTCAGTTTTGCTAGCCATTCATTTAGTACTTCTTCTTCATTGCAGCACAGTAGTCTATCGTCTGCATACAGCGCTAAAAGTATTAATGTTTTGTCACTTTGTTTTGAATGAAATACGCAAGGATCAGCTTTTGATTGTGTCAGGCCGTTTTCACATAAGTACTTAACAATCCTGATGTTCCATTGCCTTGGTGCCTGCTTCAGTCCATATAGGCTTTTCTTCAAGAGACAAATTTTCTCGTTTACTTCAAAGCCGTACGGTTGCTCCATGTAGATGTCTTCAGTGAGGTCACCATGTAAGAAGGCTGTGTTTACGTCGAATTGAGACATATGTAGATTAAGTGCTGCTAAAATTCCCGTTATTGCTCTGACTGATTGATATTTTACTACTGGTGCAAATGTAGCTTCATAATCTATTCCGTATGTTTGACTGTATCCTTTGGCGACTAATCTGACTTTGTATTTCTCAATTGTTCCATCGGCTTTATACTACTTTCTAAATACCCATCTATTTCCGATTACTTTCCTGTTATTTTGTTGTTATGTTATTATAAGTGTTATTTTTCTCTAGCGAATCAAGTTCGCTGTGTATTCAATCCATTTATTCCAAGGCCAAGTTACCCTTGAGTCAAAAAACACACGTTCTATGAGCCGTATATTTCTAGACTGAATTCTTTTACAAACCAAACCTTAATTTATACTTAAATCTAGCTTACTCATTAATTTTCCCTACTCTTACTTTTATGTTGAGATGCCCATTCCATTGATTGGGTCATTGATCGGCGCGCTGCTCCGGTCAATGTTCCAATCAAGGTTAATTAACTGAATGCATTTACCTATGCATTTTCCCGAGTCAGCACTTTTGCTGACTCAGGCGAAAATGTTTACTATTTCTTCAATTTTTCTTGTGTCAGCTGAAATGCTGACCCAAGGTAAATATTTTTTGAAATTTAATTATTTCCTGAGTCAGCAGAAACGCTGACTCAGGTGTAAATATTTATTAAAAATTTGTAATGACCTTTCCCATGGGTTAAGCCCTTGAGGAAGGTCATGGTTCCTTTTAAAAAGAACCGAAATTTGGTTCATAACAATTGAGTCTAAATTCTCGTGATCGGTTTGGGATGTCGATAGTGAGGAGTCTCTATTTATTGTAATCTCGTAAAACGCGGAGTCTTCTATGTTGTCTTTATTGTTGATTTCTTTGTTATCCATTAACTTATTAACACTCACGAATTAATTACACTCACTGGACCCATAACCTGTTGGGGATTTTTTTTTTATTATGTGGAAGCGAAAGACCTTTTTTAAAACTATGTACTTTAATTTTAAAAATGAATTTTTACAATTGCTCAGTTGATTCGAGACTGGAGAAAACTCGAAAACACGTCCAAGTCTGTTTCTCTTTGTTGATCATGGAGATTTTTGCTCTTAAGCAAATGATACTCTCTTCAACAATAAGGCTTCAAGTTTATTTATGTTTTTACTTATCCTCCTTATGTAGATAGTGTTGGGGTTTTCTGGGGTTTTGATCAAAGGACATATAATCATTCACGAAAATCGATATTTGGTTGGGACGTTTCAAAGTGATACTCGGAAATAATGGTACATAACGTTTATTCTCTTTTTTCTAATGATTACAATGGCGGGTTTACTCTCGGAAAGTTAGTATGCTGCTGAGCTCTTTCTTACATCAATTCCTGCTTGAGGGTCTTCTTCAGCTGTCGGTAGTTTCTTCGCTCCATTTTCAGCTCGTTGATCTTCTGGCTGGCTATTCTTCTGGCTTCCTTAGTACTTGCTAGGATGAGTTCTCTTTGTGCCTCCTGAAGCTTCCGCTTGAAGTAAGCCTCCGAACCAGACTTCTGTTTCTTCGCTGGGGGTGGATTAACTTCCTTAGGACGTCGTTCAAGTTGACGCTGACGATACTCCTCGATGGTAATCGGTCTGGGGCCAGCTGCCGGATTCTTCAATGCTTCCTTGAGATTAGGATTTTCTCCGCTTGACATAACCAACTCCCCTACTCGGAGAGAACTGAGGTCTACTAGGACCTTTCAGTGTTTCGGTGTTGACTACTAGGTCAATTCACCCAAAAAGAACGGAGTTCTTCTGTTGAATTCTGCAGGGAGACGATGTCTTCCTTCAGAATTGGCTGGAGAAGTAATGTCTTCCTTCAAGATGTCCGTAGAGGCAATGTCTTCCTTCAGAGTTGGCTGGAGAAGCAATGTCTTCCTTCAGAATTGGCTGGAGAAGCAATGTCTTCCTTCAGAGTTGGCTGGAGAAGCAATGTCTTCCTTCAGAATTGGCTGTGGAGGTGATGTCTTCCTTCTAAAGATGTTTGTATGGGCAAGGTCTTCCTTCAAGACTCTTCTGGCACGCGAAGAGTCGTCGTATTCCCGTGGCGGATCACTAACTGCCTAAATGTTTTCCGTTTCCCTATTTTATACTGTTTTTCTTGCTTTGCACAGCATTTTCCACCGTGAGAATGTTCCTGAATGCGTCATGTCCAAGGCTACACGCGCGTAGTCAATTTTCATTGCGCGTGTAACCGTTTCTTAAACGTATGGGAACGGAATTTGAATTTCGCACGTTCCCATGCATTTTTGTCATTTTCCATGCATTTTTGACATTTTTTATGAAATTCGAAGACTCTGCCGGAGGTCGAAGTAAATTCCCAAGAAAGTGGCATGCGACATCCATGGTGATAATATTTTGCAGACAGGGGCATTTCTCGTGGGTAAGTTTTTGTTCCGCATCTAAATAATGTTTCGTGGTGATAATATTTTGCAGACAGGGGCATTTTTTGATGGGAACGGCATCTTCACTCAACGGAATTCGTGGTGTCATCTTTTGTCGTCTCTGGCGTGGTGCATTCCGGGATGGCGTGATGTGGCGTCATTACGCCAGTTCTTTGTTGACGCGGCATTCCTCATGCTGGAATGGGTTATCTCGTGGCGTCATGCCTTCAGTTTGTTGTCGCACGTCGCGAGTGTTGTATCGGTTAGTCGGTCGGCAGTTTATTAATTAGATATCGAGTGATTGATTCCGATCATGGTGATTGATCGTTAGTTCAATGGAACCGTTGTTTCAATTTAAGTGATAACAAACAAATTGATTCTCTTATGTTTGTATTCGATTTCATGTTCGATTAGTTATTAAGTTTGTTTTGATGTGGTGTTTAATAAATATTTATAATTTCGGAATCGATGTTTTTAATATTGGCGTCCCTTATTGATTTCCTTTTGATTCTTTTGTGGATTTGAAATTTTGTGTGGTATTGGTTTTGTAACCTGCTTGATCGATTGATCATTAATTTGTGATTGATTTTTGTTTTTGTTCCTTTTTGTGGTTTTTGGTTTAAAACAGTTTTAGGTTTTTCTGTTACAATGTGCTTGTTTTCAAATAATCTGATCGATAGGTTATTGATTCCTGATTGGTTCTTGTTTTTGTTTTGGTTTGGGACGTTTTTAACTTTTCAGACTTCAACGTGTTTTTTGGTGTCGACTATTGTGATCGATCAGTTATTGATTTTTGATCAGTTTCTTGATGTTGTTCTTTTTTGGTGATTTTTTGGTTTGGAACAATTTTAAGTTTTCAGATTTCAACGTGTTTTTAGGTGTCGACTATTGTGATCGATCAGTTATTGATTTTGGATCAGTTTCTTGATTTTGATCTTTTTTGGTGATTTTTGGGTTTGGAACAGTTTTAAGTTTTCAGATTTCAACGTGTTTTTAGGTGTCGACTATTGTGATCGATCAGTTATTGATTTTCGATCAGTTTCTTGATTTTGTTCTTTTTGGTGATTTTTGGGTTTGGAACAATTTTAAGTTTTCAGATTTCAACGTGTTTTTAGGTGTCGACTATTGTGATCGATCAGTTATTGATTTTCGATCAGTTTCTTGATTTTGTTCTTTTTTGGTGATTTTTGGGTTTGGAACAGTTTTAAGTTTTCAGATTTCAACGTGTTTTTAGGTGTCGACTATTGTGATCGATCAGTTATTGATTTTCGATCAGTTTCTTGATTTTGTTCTTTTTTGGTGATTTTTGGGTTTGGAACAATTTTAAGTTTTCAGATTTCAACGTGTTTTTAGGTGTCGACTATTGTGATCGATCAGTTATTGATTTTCGATCGACCTGGTCACAAGCCCATTAGTACATATGCTGCTTTATAGTATTCATTGAATCAACTTTAGAGAACTTTAAACGTACTTCAATGGGATTGATGATTCAAGGTCATGACAATAGTTATAATTCTCTTTCACCGTATTGTCCACAAAAAAATTGTTAACTCCACCCCAGGCCATTAGGAAGGTCGTTTATATGGTACTTAAGGTCTCCATGGGTAGTCCGTACTATAAATATATTTTTCCCATCTGTGTTTGTATGACTCACATCGTTGGGTATCATAAGGTGACTGATTGACATCCCTGTTTTTTTCCAGATATTTATTAGCAGAAATATAGTTTATACACTTTTTCACTTCAGATTGACATGACAAAGTATCATGATCACCAGAGCATTTAGCATATGCCTTATTCCTTGTTGGTTAACATATTTTGACCATTTTCACATGTTTTGTGTGCGTTATGTCCATAACCATTGCAATGATTGCATCTATTATCATTAAATACATTGTAAGCTCTACCATTTTGATATCCAATAAACACTGTTTTGAAGGTTCTCATAATATTGCTATCCACTTTCAATGTCACTTGTGCAATTAATGCTTGATTATTATTTTTTTGTTTATACAGATGTACTATTTTAAAGCTGTTTTCAGGAAAATCATTCCTTGTTATAATATCTTTTTCAAGCTCCATTTTATTATAATTACCATTTATACCAACAACTGATTTCAGGATCTATTTTTTTCATACATTGTACTGTTAATTTATCTCCACTAGTGGATTTAAAACTATTTATAATTGTTTCAGAGTCTTGTTTATTTTTACATTTTAAAATTACTATTTTATTCCTAACCTGCTTAATATTGATAATTTTTGCACTGGGTTGATTGGCCACATTTGTTTTAAAGGTTCATAATATCTTCTTTAAAATCAGGTTTTGGCTCAATTATCACTTAAGTATTTTAAAAATTTTTTTGATTTTTCTCAGACAATGCTTGCAAAGGAGTCATAACTATTATCATATAATCAGTAGATGTTTGAACGCAGTGCTCAACTTTATTAACATATATTACAATTGACATATATTAGATATATTAGTCTGAAAATGACTAGTCATGCCACATTTAAAGTTGTAGGATCTAAAGTTGAACAGACTTGCAATATACGAGTTGTGTATTCTTATATTGTTATATTATTGTTATATTGTTATATTGTTTATACACCCCCTCAATGAGTACATCAATTTATTTGTCTTAATCCTAAACCATGACAAAATATGTGATGTTTTGGTCCAGCAAGCGCCTTTGTTAGCACAACAGCAATCATTTCGTTGGTGTTCAGATAGGCAACCCGAATTCGACTATTTTGTAAAATGTTTCTGATGAAGTGATATCGAATATCGATATGTTTTGTCCTGTTGTGGAAAGTTGGATTCTCAGCAAGAAGTGTTGCGCCTTGATTATCATTGTATACCACAATGTTCTCCAATTCATTAATTCCAAGTTCATTCATGAAATTCGATAAGTACACAGCTTCCTTCATGGCTGCTGTTGGCCTCATATATTCTGCTTCCGTCGATGATAGAGCAACAGTCCTCTGTTTTTGTGCTTTCCAGCTGATTGCAGCTTCATTCAGAAGAGGGCATATCCGGTATATGACTTCCTATCAACAGAGCATCCACCCCAGTCTGCATCTACATAGCCCTTGATGAGTTCTGATGACTTTCGAAATTCCAGTCCTAAGTCTTGAGTTCCAATCAGATACCTTATTAACCTTTTGGCAGCTTTCCAGTGTTGCAGGGAATAACAATGATTAAATTGTGCCAAGTAACTCACTGCATAGAAAATATCTGGTCTTGTGGCCACAGCAGCATACATTAAAGGCCCTATAAGTTCACGGTATGGAACTTCTCTAGAATTTTCTTCTTCTTTACTTTTCCCAAGTTTGGCTCCTATCTCCAGTGGTGTCGATACAGGATTGCTGTCTTGCATATTAAAACTTTTAATCAATTCTCGGATGTAACCAGATTGCATAATTGTAATAAGTCCTGGAGTTTGATTGATTTCAAGCCCGAGACAGTATTGAGCTCTTCCGCGATCCCTTACCTCAAAGTACGTTGATAATTCATCTTTAATATGCTGGAACCATTTGATATCCTGAGACGCAATCAAAAAGTCGTCTACGTAGACTGATATCAGCAACATTGTTTCACCTCTTCGAGCATAGTATATACAAGGATCGGACATCGATCTCTTACAACCAAGTCTAGTAAGAACATTATTTACCTTCACATTCCATTGCAGCCCAGCCTGCTTTAGACCATAAAGTGCACTTTTGAGTAAGCATACCACCTCCTGGTCCATCTTCTTCACCATTTGACAAGCCATTCTTGCTATTTCGCTCTGTTTTGACTCCTCTTTTATTATTTCTTCAAGAGTATCTCTCATTAAAGGTAGAGTTTTCATGTAAATTTTCTCATCAAGAGTACCATTTAGAAAGGCCGTTGTTATGTCAACTTGTTCAACCGTCATATCGTATTGAACTGCCAGCGCCAGTATCATCCTTATTGAGGCAAGACGGGCAACAGGTGCAAACGTTCCCGTATAATCAGTTTGAGCCTCTTGGGTAAAACCTTGAGCAACCAATCGTGCCTTCCGCTTCTGCAGATTTCCATTTGGATCCATTTTATTTGTGAGAACATATCTACATCCGATAATATTTCTATCTTCAGGAGGAGTTACTAACTCCCTTATTTTTTATAAGACTTTTCATTTCAGCGTGTATTGCCTTCTTCCATTCATCACTATCAGAACCTTTAATGGCATCTTTGAAACAAACTTTGGCATTAAATGCATAGGCAATGACTTCGTCCTCTTCCTCAGTTGCTCGATCAATATTAGCTTGATTTTGGCCTATCGCATCAAGAAAGACATCATCCACGAGTTGATTGTTGTGCATATTTGGTGAAGTTAAAGAGTTAGCCTCTGTATTCGAATGAGGTGTCGTCGGTGTTCCTGGATCAATTACTGAAGTTGTCGAGGAAGTATTTCGTATCAAAGTGATTGGTACCATATGATATTGCTTCGCAGGCCTACCACGGCTTCCTAAGCGCACTAGCTTTGGTCGTCCTCGACCCTGTTTTAGCTGTGTTGTGTCAGTTGCATCATTGCCGTCCTTCAGAGCAATTTCGGTAGCTTCATTATCAATCTCGTCCAGTTCATTTGTGTCATTATTTGAGACGAGCTCCAGGTTTCCACACGTCGTATTGGTTGAAATAATATCTTCGCTGATATTTCGCTGATAATACGTCTCGCCCAGGAAACGAACATCTCTAGTGATGGTGATTTTTCTACTTGAAGGTAGGTAAATTCTGTAAGCCTTGGCTTCCAAAGAATAACCAACGAAAATTCCTTTGGTTGATTTAGCTGCAAATTTATCTTTGTTTCCTTCTTTGCTCAGGACAAAAGCAGCTTCACCGAACGTTTTGAAATAATGGACACTTGGTATCTTATTGTTCCAAGACTCATAAGGTGTTCGGCCTAATAATGTGTTAGTTGGGCACCTATTTCTGATGTAATTGGCTGTAGAAATAGCCTCTCCCCAAAATGATATTGACAGACCTGATTGCAGGATCAAACATCGCGCCATTTCTACCAGTGTTCTATTTTTGCGCTCAGCAACTCCATTCTGCTCAGGCGTGTAAGGAGCTGTCAGACGTCGCTTGATCCCGTTGATCTTTAAGAAATTGTTGAATTCAGCTGATGTATACTCACGAGCATTATCAGACTGGAACGATTTAATTTTCAAATCAAATTTGTTTTCGACCGAACGTTTATAATCTTGAAACGCAGCAAAGATGTCACTCTTTTTCTTCAGGACGAAAACTTCGCACCATCTTGAATAATCATCTATGAAGGTTGCAAAATATGAACCACCCCCATTAGATTGGGTGCGCATTGGTCCACAAATGTCTGAATATATCAGGTGCAATGGTACATCACTTCTGTTAGTTCTCCTCGGAAAAGATAAAGTTGTAAATTTTCCTTCTAGGCAAATTGAACAGGGAGGAAGCTTCTCGATCCTCTTCAGTTTAATTCCTCGAACGCAGTCAATTTTTATCATCGACTGTAAGTCATTAGCGTTTAAATGTCCCATGTTCTCGTGCCAAGTCTGAAAATCGGTTTGCTTCTCGTTGGAAACACTAGTAACTGCATGGACTGATTCGGTTGGTTCTCTAACAAAGTACAGATCACCGACTCTGTCTGCTATTAGCCTTGTACTACCAGATTCATCCTTGACAACAGCTATGTTTTGCTTGAAGATGTCCTAATATCCCTTATTGGTGATTTTCGCTACCGAGATTAAATTTACACGCAGATCAGGAACGAATAATGTGTTCTCTAAATTTACTGACCTTGGTATTTGTCCGTCTGTTACCGGAATGTTGACTCTACCTTTTGCACATACATCTGCTGATGAATTACTTGCAAGATTCACTCTGGCTCGATCAGCTGGTTCCCATGACTTGAACATCTTTTTCTCTTTACATAAATGCGACGTGCTTCCACTATCCAGACACCATCTGACGGCCCCTTCTTTACCACCAGCTTGGAAGACATTTTCTGATACAACATCTTGTACCAGGAACAACTCAATAAAACTCGCCTTTTCTCGTATATTACTACGGTGTTGACGCCTTGATTTTTGTGGAGTTTGATGGGATGTTCCTTTTTGTTCATGATCCTGTCTCAGTGGACAATCAGCGGCTTTATGTCCCACTTCACCACATCTGCTACATCTAAACGGAAATTTTTTCACCTTTGAGTGATCCTTTGGAGTAGACGGCTTATTATTGGTGTAACTGGGTTTTTTGTTGAAGTAATATTTCCTAGCAGCCAGCATAGCTTGTTCATATCTCTTAGTCTTAGATCTTTTCCTTTCAAATTCTTCAATAATTTTTACTTTACATTCTTCTGGGTCGGGTAATTTATCCCTGCATCTCATATTTTCAGAAAAATTCTCAAAGCTGTCTGGCAAACTGTTAAGCAACAGCGTTGTTAAAAGATCATTATTAATTTCTATATCCATTGCCTCAAGTTTCGAAACAGTATCAAAATATGCATTCAGGTGGTCGTGCACATCATCTGCTTCAGACATTTTTGATAAAGTAAGTAAATGTAATAGAGTTGCCTTTCTTATTGGACCAGTTGAAGCAAAAGTCTCTTTCAACTTTAACCAGACACATCTAGAAGTCTCCAATCTACCAACTCTTTTGGCGATATTTGGAGTGATGGATAGTATTAAATCTGCCTTTGCTTTACTATCAGCAATTATCCACTGAGCTATTGCATCCTGTTCTGCGGCTGTTGTTGTGGCTCCTGCTGGCGTGGGTTCTTTAGTCCTCCCACTGACAAAATTCCACCCATCATTTATTATTAACAACGCCTCGGCTTGAATGCACCATGAGTCGTAATTGTCTCTTGTTAGCATTTCAATTCTAGTGGAGCTAACAATATTACTAACACTCATTTTAATGTTCATTAAATTATCTATACGTGGTCGGCAAGTAACTATAACCTCAAAAACCTAACCTTCCTTTTGTGCCTGGGCCCATAACCTGTTTGAACGCAGTTCTCAACTTTATTAACATATATTACAATTGACATATATTAAATATATTAGTCTAAAAATGACCAGTCATGCCACATCTAAAGTTGTAGGATCTAAAGTTGAACAGACTTGCCATATACGAGTTGTGTATTCTTATATTGTTATATTATTGTTATATTGTTATATTGTTTATAGTTGATGTAATTTCCTTATTTTGTACCAAAGATCTTAAAAAATTGTTATTGTCTTTTAATTCATCATTATGTCTGGTCAATTCATGTGTTCGCTTTTTATTTTATTTTGCAATGCGTGGGCCCATAACCTGATGCATTTTATAAATTGAAAAAAGGATAATTTTATAAACAAAAAATTAAGATTAATTTAACAAATTATCAAGCTAGCGTTGACAGATCAAGCGAACACACCCGTCTGACTTGTCTCGATAAATATAACCAACACTAAAAGTCAAGTGGCGTCATCTTTCACGAATAGTGCAAACATATTTGAGTTTAGATTTTAAAGCATAGGAACTGTATAAATCTTATTTTATTAATAAGACTTTTTTAATTTTAGAAATAAACATTAATTACTTACTTTAAAAATACACAGTAATAATTGGTTCGTGATAAGAAAATTATGACGCATATGTTTGTGATTCAATTTCATCTAAGTTCCTGGAAAAGAAGGCATCGATGGTCGTATTGTATCTCGTTGTAGATTGTGTTTTATTATTATTAATTTTAAAGTCGAATTCTTCGTCTAAAAATTGTATAAGCTTCTCTGCAGATTCATTCGAGAAATTGACGTTAAAATCTCCAGCCAAAATAAGTGAAAGTTCATGAAAATTTTTATTATATCTGCTAAGTATCCGAGATCCATCTTTAGAATACTGTAGAATAGCTGAATGAATGTCTAATAATACATACTTCAGATACGAGTACTATTAAAACTAGTTAACAATACCAAAAAAGAGACATGCTAGTGTTTTAATAACCTAAGAACATTTACAAAAGGGTACTTACAATAAACATTTACCAAAGAGCTACAAAATAAATGCAACCTTAAAACACAATATTAAGTCTCTTTTACAATATTTATTATATAAAACACAAGATTAAATTTCTTTTACTATATTTGTTACAAAGATTATAATCAATTCCAATTAGTATTAACAACTAATTGACCAAAGGCATAAGGCGCGCGCAGACCGCAGACTGAAGACATAGAGAAAAACGCAATTCTTATCAGTCCGTCGGTCTCCTAATGGCTGACGGTACTTACACATAGTAACAAAAAATCTTACACACAAATACTAACCTAAAACTTACAACTAAATACGGCAGAGGGTCGCAGTACAGTTGGGTGACTTAATCCTAGGGCCACTTGGCCCACTTTTTTTATTTAAATCCACTTGGTCTTTTAAAAAAATATCTTATCTTTTAAGTTCGATAATTTGAAGGGCTTCTAAGGAATTAAGTTTGGTACTTTTTTTTGAAAAATGTAACATCTTGCAATTCTTGTTAAATATGTTCTCAATAATATGACTCGCATAATGTGAATAATTTTTCGAATACTTAAGGCTTTAGGCATTGTCGGGGTCACAAATATAGGTGTGTAGTATATGTATATAAATTATTTAATTAAACAAAGGGTCTTATCGATTGAGCTGGGGCCTATAAACCAGTACAGTAGAGCCTCGACAATCCGAACTATCAAAAAATTACCCCTGTTGGGACTCGCGGAGCGTGCGGATTATAGTACGTAAAATAGAAAAAATAAATAAATACATATCTGCATACCTTGAAAAAATATATATCATGAATGTCTAAACTTAAAATACAACTCATTACTTAGTTATAAACTTATCTATTGTCGTCTGACGTGTTTTATTGGTTGACAAAGCAAAAGCTTTGCTCCTCAAATTATGCAGCATCTCCTTTTCGGATAACGAGAGGTCATTTTCGTCAGCCCAGTCCAAGCAAGTGTTTAGTGCTGATACAACTTGTGAATGGGAAATCGTCTTAACAGGTAAAGAGACATCAATAAAAGATTCGTCATTTCCAGATTCACCAGGGTCTTCCGTTAGTTGAGATATAATCTCCTCATCAGTTTTGGGTTCTGTTAAATTCTCCTCTTCGATGATGGAGAGGAAAGTGGAAATCGTTTCATCTGTAAGCCCACGGTTTCTTAAAAGGCTGAGTGGAAGATGATCTTCAACGTCGAAGTCGTCACTTTTTTCTGAACCATCTTCTGTTCCATTGAATTGTTCGGGCCAAAGAGGCTTCCATGATTTTTTGATGAGGGGCGAAGACACATGATCCCAACATTGTGCCAGTGAAAAAACGGCGTCTTTAATCGTGATTTTTTTTATGATATCTTGTAGTGTCATACTTTCGTCTGTTTCCTGTTGCGCGAAAACTTTTTGAAGTTTCTTTTTGTAATTTATTTTCACATTTTGGATAACATTTTGATCCATTGGTTGAATCAAAGATGTACAGTTTGGTGGCATATACAAAACGGAAAAATTTCCATCATCTGTGACTAAATCTTCAGCATGTGGATGCCCGGGCGTATTATCCAGAACTAAAATTGCTTTTTGTGGTAGACCTAATTTCTTCAAATGCCGTTTAACTTCAGGAACAAAGTGTTCTCGGAACCATTGCATGAAAATATCTCTAGTTACCCAGGCACGGGTTTGCCCGTGATAATGCACCGGCAATTTTGCGGATCCAAATGATCTTGGCTTTTTAGCCTTACCCACGACTAGTAGCCGCAATTTATGATTTCCCGTAGAGTTTGCACAAGGCATAAAAGTAATCCTTTCTTTAGACGCTTTTGATCTAGGTACACTGACTTCAGCAGACGAGGCTAAAGTCTTATCCGGTAGAACCTTCCAAAACAATCCTGATTCGTCTGCATTGTAGATTTGCTCAGGATAGAGGTCTTTTGCTCGTATCTTATTAAGGAACTTTTCTTGGAATGGTTGAACAGCTGCCTGGTCACCGGAGACTTTCTCACCTGATACTTTCAGTTGACGTCTGCCATGCCGCTTTTTGAAATTGTCAAGCCATCCTCGACTTGCAGAGAAATATGATCCCGTCAATTTTTCGTGGAAGAATCTGGCTTATTCCATTACAATTTCGCCTGATAAAGGAACGTGTCTCCTTCCTTGCTCTAAGAACCATGTGAATAGAGCTTCTTCAAGCAATGGATTTACTGGCAGCTTAAGAGTTTTTCTCAGTCCTGGACCTTTCTCAGTTTGAGCAATAAATGACCGAATTAGCTTTTCTTTTTTCTTTAAATCCGTGATGGTGGATTTTCCAACACCATATTCATGAGAAAGAGAAGTTGCAGATACCCCTTTTTTTAAACTGTCCAATATAGCACACTTTTGGATTATAGTACGTAAAATAGAAAAAATAAATAAATACATATCTGCATACCTTGAAAAAATATATATCATGAATGTCTAAACTTAAAATACAACTCATTACTTAGTTATAAACTTATCTATTGTCGTCTGACGTGTTTTATTGGTTGACAAAGCAAAAGCTTTGCTCCTCAAATTATGCAGCATCTCCTTTTCGGATAACGAGAGGTCATTTTCGTCAGCCCAGTCCAAGCAAGTGTTTAGTGCTGATACAACTTGTGAATGGGAAATCGTCTTAACAGGTAAAGAGACATCAATAAAAGATTCGTCATTTCCAGATTCACCAGGGTCTTCCGTTAGTTGAGATATAATCTCCTCATCAGTTTTGGGTTCTGTTAAATTCTCCTCTTCGATGATGGAGAGGAAAGTGGAAATCGTTTCATCTGTAAGCCCACGGTTTCTTAAAAGGCTGAGTGGAAGATGATCTTCAACGTCGAAGTCGTCACTTTTTTCTGAACCATCTTCTGTTCCATTGAATTGTTCGGGCCAAAGAGGCTTCCATGATTTTTTGATGAGGGGCGAAGACACATGATCCCAACATTGTGCCAGTGAAAAAACGGCGTCTTTAATCGTGATTTTTTTTATGATATCTTGTAGTGTCATACTTTCGTCTGTTTCCTGTTGCGCGAAAACTTTTTGAAGTTTCTTTTTGTAATTTATTTTCACATTTTGGATAACATTTTGATCCATTGGTTGAATCAAAGATGTACAGTTTGGTGGCATATACAAAACGGAAAAATTTCCATCATCTGTGACTAAATCTTCAGCATGTGGATGCCCGGGCGTATTATCCAGAACTAAAATTGCTTTTTGTGGTAGACCTAATTTCTTCAAATGCCGTTTAACTTCAGGAACAAAGTGTTCTCGGAACCATTGCATGAAAATATCTCTAGTTACCCAGGCACGGGTTTGCCCGTGATAATGCACCGGCAATTTTGCGGATCCAAATGATCTTGGCTTTTTAGCCTTACCCACGACTAGTAGCCGCAATTTATGATTTCCCGTAGAGTTTGCACAAGGCATAAAAGTAATCCTTTCTTTAGACGCTTTTGATCTAGGTACACTGACTTCAGCAGACGAGGCTAAAGTCTTATCCGGTAGAACCTTCCAAAACAATCCTGATTCGTCTGCATTGTAGATTTGCTCAGGATAGAGGTCTTTTGCTCGTATCTTATTAAGGAACTTTTCTTGGAATGGTTGAACAGCTGCCTGGTCACCGGAGACTTTCTCACCTGATACTTTCAGTTGACGTCTGCCATGCCGCTTTTTGAAATTGTCAAGCCATCCTCGACTTGCAGAGAAATATGATCCCGTCAATTTTTCGTGGAAGAATCTGGCTTATTCCATTACAATTTCGCCTGATAAAGGAACGTGTCTCCTTCCTTGCTCTAAGAACCATGTGAATAGAGCTTCTTCAAGCAATGGATTTACTGGCAGCTTAAGAGTTTTTCTCAGTCCTGGACCTTTCTCAGTTTGAGCAATAAATGACCGAATTAGCTTTTCTTTTTTCTTTAAATCCGTGATGGTGGATTTTCCAACACCATATTCATGAGAAAGAGAAGTTGCAGATACCCCTTTTTTTAAACTGTCCAATATAGCACACTTTTGAACGATGGTTAAAGTTTTATGCTTTCGTTTTGGTGTAGGAACCATACTTGCAGTTGGGTTTCTCGAAGTTAAATTTTCAAAACAACGTTCGACGCTTACTTACAGACTGACCGTATTTCAAATTCTTGAGTTATTATATAGTACAAATATTATCGGTTGCGGAAAAGAATTGGCTGGTTTTGGTCTAGACGATCGTTAAGAAAAGGGCTTTAAGCCCTGAACCCATATCCGGTCATTTGGGGTGAAGGAACACGAAAATATTCCTCGAAAGAACAATAACTAAAGAACGAAACGAGATCACCGACCTCGAAGAAAGAGTTTGTGTCACTTAGCAGTTCGGATTACAGAGGCGTTCGGATTAGCCTGAGTACGGACTACCGAGGCTCTACTGTATTAATCATTACAGGAAATTAAAAACAGCATCAACGTTATAACCATTTATTTGATAACTGTCCACGAGATGCTTTTGAAAAACTTTTGTAAGTATGCATAAATAGATTCAAGTTTCTGGTACATTTGTGCTTATAACAAAAACGTCCGTCCCTATATAATTCAATTACAATTATTCAAAGCATTTACAGACCATGGTAGTAACACAAAATATGATCGCATGTCGGTTATCCGACAACCTTGAAAATCCTAATCGATTTGAGCCAGAAAGATGGTTGAATCAAAATGCTCCAACAAACCCCTATTTAGTTTTGCCTTTTGGTCATGGTATGAGATCATGTATAACCCGGAAAATGGCTGAATAAAATATGGCATTCTTTATATTGAAAGTATGGTTAAATAATTCGAATGTCTTTTGAATCTTTAATATTAAATTTTTGACCTGCACATAATAAAAGGAAATCAATAAAATACTCAGGTAACCAATTGATTGTTATTTATTGTGTAATATTATTGAACGTGCAAGTCAAACTGATTTAATTTTTTTGTGAGTAAAACTAGTACTGCTTAAAAATTTTCTGCTATCAAAAGCTAGCTTTTGGTCTTACCATCTTCCTGAAAACCTGTAGACATGAAAAATTTCCATTTTCTGGTCAGTTAGGAAACTAACATCCAAAGCCGAAACAAGTGAAAAATTTTTGTCATCAAAAAATAAGTGAAAAATTTCATGTGAACTTGAATTAAATTAATTAACTTAATTTCAAGTGAACTTTACTGAACTTTATGTGAATAATATAAAAAATTTATAATATATATTTTCATAAATCGAAATCTAAGCTTCTATAGCTTAGGTAAGTGAATTTTGTTTAATTATAAAATCACATATATAATTCTAAATTAAAAACTACCCAGTTCAAAGCTTATAAACATATATATTGTAAATATAAACATAAATATTGTAAAAATAAAAAGTGAACTAAGTGATAGTAAAGTGACAGTTTAACGACAGCAATTGCGAGATTTGTTTTAGTTTATTGAATAAAAATTATGTCCAGAAGAAATACGAATATGTGTATATTTAACTGTAGCTTATGGAGATTTACCTGAGGTGACTTAAATTCAAGCACATCATTGTACAATTAATTTTTAAATAATACTTACGGTTAAATAATAGTGTCGCCTATTCTTCTTAAGGTTCAAATTTTATATTCATAAATTGTTTTTTATACAAATTTTAAAATTTAGATTTGTAGATTTGTTTAAATTTATTGAATGAAAATTATGTCCAGGAGAAACACGAATATATTCAATTTAACTGTAACTTATGGAGACAGATAATCTACATATTTATTTAGAGTAACGTTTTTTCATGTGTAAATACTAAAGAGAAACCTTTGGTGGAAAACGTTGACAAAATACCTGAAAGCAGGATACAAATTTAGGAAACTGTCATAAAGGAAGACTGCAGGTGTATTGTTGTTGATTTAAGGGAGTATAATCGCTGATGCAGGTGCTTTACGAGGGTCACCGTTACTTTAAACTATCCTTGCCCCTCAACCATTATAAGTAACCGGTGTACGTGCTTGAGGTGTGCGTGAGTATCACTTTAATTTCTTCTGTTTTTGGTCTTTAAAAGTAATTTGGTCATTGGTCCATGTTTTTGAAGGATGAGTTTCACTTTTGAGTTAATTCGGCTCGAAGGACCAAAATTAATGTTCGAGAATGTTCTGAAGTGTAATATACATATGTACTTGTAATGTACATACACCCCTTTTCATGGAATAAAAATTGAAAATGATGATCAGTTGATTTTTAATTTATATTAAAGTTTAAGTTGCAAAAACTTAGTGACTCACTAAGTTGAGGTTGGTGACTCACTCGACTTTTCGCTCGCGAGCTCATGGGTGAGCCACTAGTTTAAGACGAGCCATCCGGCAGGAATTGTGGTCAAAAAAATCCGGTGGCTGATGCTTGATTGTGGATATTTGGAAATACGACTGACAACTCCATCCCTATCTTCTATTTGTGTCTTTGTTTCATCTGATGCACCTACTTGCTATGACAAAATTTTTCTTACGAACTAACCTATCGTGCATCGCCCTAGCTTAACCTAACCTTCAGAATTTACGTCCGGATCTCTCTCGGTTCCGCTCCGTGGCTTTTCAACTTCCTGCTCAAGTTGTTCACCGTGCATTCACCTTCTTCCAATCGCTCACATCACCTAAGCCTTGTCTTTAATCGAACTAGTGCACTTCTTTCTTATTCTATAGCTTATCAACTATATAACAGCTTCTAATTGAAGTGAAACTTCCTTTCCGAAGGGTCTATCAATCGAGTGGTAGAATGCTAATCCGGGGCCAGTGGTGGAATGCCAATCCGGATGAATGCACCGAATAATTTTAATTTTATACAACACATTTTTGTTTATTTAGGAATTTTAAAATATTCTATGTGTACTAGATAATGATAATGATCATTTTTGATCTCCGAGAATAAAGTAGTTTTGCATCTATGTATGTAATTACGTGGGTATATTTACGATTATGTTTGTAATTAAAAAACAAAATAAATAATTTGTATTATCCTTGAAGCAATTCATACACAAAATAATAAAATTGCAAATAGATATATATATAGAAACAAATGCACTGTTAATCTACGTCATTCTCCGTACATAACCGTTTATTTTACAGAAAAGCAGAAAACAGAAAACAAAGTTAACCCACCCGAAATGACCCTTCAACTGACTGTTCCAGACAGAGACATTTGATTTTAATAACTCGTTAGTTATTTCATTTCACTGACTTAACTCATCTACTTTACTTCTCCTGTTAGTTTTTTTTCTACTCTCTTTATTTGATTTTATTTAATTTTAATTTTTTTCAATTTAACTTTCCATCTTACTTTTACACATTTACTTTAGTTTATTTAATTTTCTTCTCACTTGCTAACTTTAATAATTTTTAATAATTTTCTTCACCATACACATTGTTCTTTAATTTCCTCAGCACTCAATTTTGATGTTTTATTATATTCCTTTTCCGTAATAACTTTTTTTCCTGTTCATCTCACCTACTAGCAGCTCTTTTGATGAGAATTTCATAATCTCAATGCACGCTCCAATAAGTTACATCAATGACAATTGCTCACCATCCCGTGCTCGATTGATATCCTTCTAAAGAAAATCAATCTCGGAAATTCTGAGTACCTTCACCATCGCCAGCAAAAATACCATAGAGAGCCTACCTGTTCAAGTCCCATTTTTATATTTGAATCCCCTTTGTCCTTGGCTCATTGCTTGGTTGTTCAACCTTATGTCTCTAGTTAAAAGCCCAAGAAAGGTACCGTAAAACTTGCCCTCGCAAACCTCATGCAAAATTTTGAACCAAAAATTCCAGTTTACGAATCTGTTTGCATAAATTTTTCGCGTTCAACTCAAACTCGTGAGTACATTGTGCAATGAGTTTAGAAGGACAGATTGTCACGTACAGAACTTTGACTACAATAGTCCAAAAGTAAGGGGTGGGACCGATCAGTTAGAAGATCGATAGTCCGATTGAAACAATAACCCCACTTTATTCGGACAATCGATCCTCAAGGCGGGATTATCACGTACGCAATCTTTGATTGCTTTAAAATAAGGGCTACACAATAGCTGCGTTTGTATTGAGTTCCGGACTGTTCCGGGATTACCAAATTCTACTTTTAGTACTAAGTTCCGCATTTGTTACCAATTTGTGTGTAGCTCCAAACTTTTCGTTTTTATTTGTCTTGAATTTCACGCCTAATTCTTCCTTGTGTCACTATGACACAAGTGGAAAAATAAACAAATTGTACTTCTCGTACAAAGTTCCAAACAGTTCCGAACTCAAATCACACACAGCTGATAAAAAAGTAAAAACGAGTGGCGTACATGTGAACAGAACTGGTCCGGTCAGCTTTCGGTTGTTTGAATCCAAAGGTAACAATTGACGCGAAAAGTAGTTTCGTTATCATAAAAAAGTAATCCGTTACCTCGTTTCGTTACATTTCCGAGAAAAAAAGGCGCTACTCGCTACTTATCCCAAGAAAGTAACGATTTTTCAAAATCTGACACGCAGGCAGTAATATTGGCTGTTGAACAAATCTAGGTTTTTCAAATCCTGTTCAGTAATTTCCAAGAGAAGTTCAAAAAACGAAGACATTTTTACCGGAAAAATAATTTCTAAGCTAAATATTCGGGAAAGATTTTTAAACGGTGCATTCGCATATGCATACATACATCTAATGTTCGAAGAAATGACTCATTGAATTTTGCTTCTACGACGTGATAAAGAAGTGTTCGAAACAAACTGATCCTTTGACCCGAATAGTTCAAAAGACACGGTATCTTGCTAGATCTATTCTATTGGATCTATTGGATTAGAGAGCTTTTTCCGCCAATGACCATATATTAATGAATGAATTTGGGATATGCTCGCAAGGCGTGATAAAAAAGTAATCGAAACAGTCCAATAAATATCCTCAAAATAAATTAACAGGTCTGTCATCGAATTTTTACACCTACTGGTTTGCAAAGGCAGATTTTGGATTAGAGCGTTTTTTCCGTCTAAGGGCAAATTTGATGCGTTGTATTCGTAAAAACTGTATTAGATTATATGTCCTTACTTGGAAATTATTAAGCAAGTGGATTGCATGTTTTGAAATCATTTCGAGTCATAGATAATAATGAATGGAAAAGGTTGAGTAATGGCTTGACTGGACAACAATTTCTTCTTTTATATATAATATTATAATCCCTCGAAGAAAATGAGAAAACAATTGAGTTAATAAGAAACTAATTTCGAATTAAAGCCAGAAGCCGAGTTATAGGTTTTGTTTGTTGTTGTTGTTGCCCACACGGTGTTACTTCTACTTATTCTTGTTTTTATGTCGGTCTAGCTTTTATTGGTTTAGCCGGTCCTCCGAGTGCAATACAGCAACAGTCTATCCAGAGGCTCATAGATTATACTCTGAGGACTCTCAAATAATCCGGAAAGCTGAGTGGAGCAGGTCAGTTAGGTTTTTGTTACAGAGAATCGGTCACAGAGACAATCCGATTCCCTTGTTTACAATTATAGTAATAACACTTTTTGATGACTTTGTAGTATCGTCCTAATTACACCACCTTTTTCTCGTTATAAGTATGATTGTGAACTAGGGGATCGATGTTTGAGTTTCTAGATTACTTTTACAACGAATAGATTTTGTTAAGAATTTGCATAAGAAATTGTTTTTGTGTATATTTCTGAGATATGTAATAAAAGCAATCATGTACTAAAACTACTAACAAAGCGAGGTAAGATTTTGCTAATACTACTTTCACAATATTATACATTCAGGCTCAATAATGTACTCCTACTACTAACGAAGCAGGGTAAGGTTTTTGTTAATACTACTTTCTTTTTCATATACATTTTTTTTCACAATATTATACATTCACATTGTGAATACGTGAAGTATAGACCAAAATATTGGGTTTATTCTGGACCAAAACTAAGAAGCAAGTTTTCTGCTAAAAAACATTGGAGGTTTTTTTCGTTAAGCTGGTATTCCAACCACATATTTTCGAATCTTCTACGATTTCAATTTTGTTACTTGTAACATGCCCAACCTGCTAACTTTAACAGCTATAATGTGTAGAAAAATTCTTAACGAAATAGTTTGAGTTTAAGGGCTTTTTCGTTGGTAAAATGTGTCTAGCGGTGAATGATTTTAGTATATTTTTTAAATATTTGTAGATAATGTATCATTTACTTTATTTTACAAGAACTAATTCTAACAATTATTTAATGTGGTTCAAGTCTTCTAATTTTCTTTTTCACATGTGTTGCCATAATTCACCAGCCTGCATTCCACCTCATACATATTCACTACGCAGCGCTGCCATTACTATAAAATAAACAGCGGAATATATTATACTACTACAAAGAAAAAAACCTAGTGTGTGTCGGACACGCATAAGCTCAGGCTTCCGTAGAATGCCAGTATGGTATTGAGTTAAAGTTGTAAGTTTGTTGGTAGGTTAAAACTTCGAATATCTCTTGACGGTAAGACACTTATTGTTCAAACCAAAAATCGTTTAATGTTTTTATATAGTTCTACTACCTTAAATTTTTTCAGATCTTAACGCTTCGTCATTCAAAAGTATGAGGGGAGATGACGCACTTCTGAAGAAAAAACAAATTTATCCCTCAGATATCTGTATGAAGTGCCACCTTTAATCAAACTTTTTTCAATACTTTTCATACTTCATTGTTTAGCGGGTCATAGGAGACGCCTTACTTCTAAATTTCATTCATATCATCTCAATAATCTGCGAATAAAATGGCTGTAATATACGGGCAGACAGGCGGACATGACAAAACTATGAGGGTTCCGCCCAAATAAGAGATAGGTTGATTAAATTAAATAGCGACATAAATATTTAATGCACAACGTCAGTTATATGGTATTGAATTAGAAAAAAATACCCAAATAAAATTGTTTTGATAGTGCAATGAAATATTTATGGAACATTTTACGGTGTCTTAGGAACACATATGGTATAAACTCCAGGAATCAATTAATTCGTTGATGTTTTGTAAGAAGTTGCTGTTAGGTCAGAAATTGCTGTTTGTCAGGAAACGAATTTTAAGCTTTATTAGAAAATTGTAAATCCCCTTCCTCTTGCTCTAGAGCAGTGATTATCAAAATAAGTTACTTTTGGGACGATTTACAGTTACCTTACAATTTCAACCTTCAGAAGTGTGTAATTACCTGGTTTACGATGACTTAACTCTTTAAAACCATCTGCTGAGATATCATCCGTGCTAATTTTGCTGCGCATAAGAATTTAAGTCAGTACTCCGGGCCTTGGTAGTTTCCCTGGTCGTCTTGTTGGATATAGTGTATTTGTTGGTGTTGTGTGTTGTTTGGCCTCCTGTTGTTGTTCCTGTTGTGGTAATTGTTTCTGTTGTAGTTGTTATTGTTTCCGTTGTAGTTGTAGTTCTTGTTGTTGTTGTTATTGTTTCTGTGGTAGTTATTGTTTCTATTATAGTTATTGTTATTGTAGTTCCTGTAATTGTTGTTGCAGTTTGTGTATCTGTTCGGAGGTTGTCTATTATTTCTGCTTCCGTTTTGGTTTATGTTGAATATCTGGTTTGTTGTTGTATGGTTCGACTGTTCGATCCTTAGACATAAGTTACTGGCTGTGGCCAAATCTTTTGGTTGGGCAGCAAATATAGTTGTTTTATATTGTTCGTTTTATCCATTTTTGAATATAGTTAGTGCATACTCATTATTAATTGCTATTATCGCATTGGCTTGATTTTCGGGCATATTCAGTGTTTGTATGGAGTTCAATTGACTTATTAGGTTTAATAACTGTTCCTTATATTTTAATATCGGCAAGTTATTTTGTCTCAAATTTGAAAGTGTGGTGTATATTTGTGGAGCTGATAATGGGCGTTTGTATCGTTCTTGTAGTTTCGTTTTGAGCTCTTCAAAAGTACTAATTGTAGAAATAGAGGGAACTGATGTTCGAACATTTGCGTTTAGCTTTAGAAAACAGACGAATGCGATGTTTTAATGTTAATGTTTTTTTTGAATCGTTAGATAGGGAATTATATATTTTTTCTGTTATTTTTAAGAAACCTGGTAACTCTTTATAGTTTCGAGTGAAAGTGGGTATGGTTTTGGAACTGATTTCAATATTGAAAGAAGCCATATTGGTTGCTTGATTTTCTTTGTCCTTCTTATTATTTTGTTCGTTTCCTTCTTGCATATGAATCAATATTTCTGTGACTTGATTGAAATCTTTTTCAAATTGCTGTGTTTCTGTTGAGAAGTCCTTATTTTCATTGTTTTTTAAAAATAAATTGAGTCTTTGTTTTAAGTATTCTAGATCTTCAAGCTTGGATGAAATGGTTTCCTGTTTGTATGGTTTAGTTATTGATTTTTTCGCATTATCCAAAATTCTTTTTAGAAAATATAAGATTTCTTCCATATCTCCCCAATAACTCAGTGTAATTAATGTTACATAAAATTTATTAAGCAGTTGAGACGTTTATCCTATTCATTTTTTTGTTTACATATTTCTAAATGTAGTCGTTAAGTGATTTTAATATATATATTATTAGTGCTGTCAATATTATAGAACTGCCTATTATAATCAAAACTAAGTTTCCTAAGCTAATACCATTGTTTTTGGTGGTGTTGTTCAGGTTTTCGTTTATGTTAATTTGCTCCTTCGATTCTGTAGTTCCCATAATTAGAGTTTTGACGTGAATACGTCTTTAAATTTGCTACCATACGGGGGTAATCCAAAAAAACTAATGACAAAATCAGGGGATACAGTTTGGCGTTGTAGCTTCGAATCTCTGCACTACATCCGAAATTAAATTATACCACTGGATAGATAAAGGATCAAAGAAATCACTAGGATTAGCGAGATCAGTGATGCATCGCGCGCGGCGGAGGGGGAAGCGCCGAAAAATGGGGTTATATTGTACTAAATTTTGCCGATTTTGAATTTCAAAATCGAATTCAAACAACCAGGCTGGCAGAATCGAAGTCATAGGAAAATACTTAGAATGCTTTTTGTTTAGGCGAGGCAAGATGCCGATTTTTATTCGCCGTCTTAGAATGAAACTCAATGTTTCCTTATTGGAGTCTAATCCAGGACTCCCTTTATTACAAAAATTGCTCTTATTTATATAAAACAAATCCTTAGACTAAGCATAATAAATTTTACAATTATGAAATAAATATTTTAAAGAACGTCGAGCTCTGCAAGCATCAAAATATCGAGTCATCAAAAAGGTAAATATTTGCAAAAATCATTTTTGGGTCAACCAATCAAAAGGTAGGTGTTCGAACTCAGGAAATATCGGAGTTACTATAAGTAATTGGAACGTCGAACTCAGGGGAAAACATCAAACACATCAAAAAGGTAAGTGCATTCGAATATCAAACTCATCGCATTTTTCGTTCGAGTATTGAACTTGGAGACATCGAAAGGTAAGTGTTGTGTTTTAATTTTAGTATACCTCTACAGTAAGAAGAATATTTTCCGGCTTTTAAATTTTTATTTTTTATCAGTTCATTGAATATATTAACTTACACATTTCATACTAATCTTAATATTATTTTGTTTCTATAAGTGCTATTTTATTCTGTTTCAGTCTCCACAAAATCCACCAAATCAGGGTCATTGTCTATAATGCTGTAAACACAACACGGGCTATCGGCTAGAAAATAGCAGCTAGAAAAATAGCCCGCCGTATTTTTCAATGAAGGTGCACAAAACTGCGGCGTGAGCTATCGGCTATAAATTATTTCATAGCTGGCTTAGAGCTATTTTCTATTTTTCTAGCCGTAGCCGCGGTGTAGCCAACTTAATACTCATAAATATTATGAATATGTTGGCTGCACTGAACGAAATTGCCGTTTGATTGTTTTATGTGTTTCAGGTTTGTGTTTCATTTTCATGTGTTTTGAATGAAACATATTTTTATTCCGGTGGAAATTATTTTAATCAAAATTATTAATTATAACATATATTTTAAATTAAACTTATTAACTTATATTTTGGTGGAAAATTCAAAGTTCAAATTTCAAATTCATTTTCATGCGTTTTGACAACTGTAAGTGTGACGTCAAGCTACATTTATAGCTGCAGTTGTGTTTATCATTTTTAGCTCACCATAGCTGGCTACCAGCTATGAAATATTTTCGATATTTATAGCCCGTGTTGTGTTTACAGCATAACAGTTTCAGATGTTGATGAATTTTTGTAAAAATCGTGAAAAATAGGTGGTATTATAACCAGCAGCGAACACAAGTCCTTCTTTTCAGGAGCTATAGGAAGCAATATCTGATATCTCCTTTCAATAGCATGTCGTTTTAGGTTTGAAGGTTTGCCTCTCCTCTTAAAACTCAGCACTTTAAAGTCTTCTGTGTTGGATAGGGAATTTTTGTAATATACCAAACCTCCCTCTTTATATTGGAGCCACTGCACAAGAATGCCACGAGAAGGTTACACCTATGGTATTTGTCTTCCGGTTCACCAGTACTGTCTTGAGTAGAGCAGCGAAATCGTAAAACTCTTCTTGTTGCATTTCGTGCACATGGAATTGTTTCCTTTTGCCCGTCCTACTCACAAGCTGGTACCAGTCATGTGGGTGGTAAACAGGAACTTTCATTTTCTTTTTTGCCATCTCTATCATCGAATGATCGACGTCGCATTCCATGTGAGTATGACCAGGTACCAGAAACTTATGGTTTATTAGTAAATGAGGATATTCGCTTTGAGCCTTAAGAAACATGGCAGCAACATGACTATTTTTGTTTTGTCCTGCACATGTGTCTGAGAAAAATGTTATTTCGGACACCGTGTCAGGTAGACTCTTAATATGCTGATACAAACAAGAAGCAATCTCATTCCCTCCTCTCAAAGCTAAAGCTTCATGCCACATATAGTTCATTGATTCGCCAGTAGCGTTGTCGTGAACAGTAAGGTTGTAAGTCCATAGCTGCCTTTTGCAAAATGCTACTGACGAACCAATAAACGGTGTTGGCAGACACTGTTGAAGATCGAAAGTGTAGCATTTTTTTTATATACTCAGCTCGAGCTTCTTCTTTATTTGGTCTCTTCTCTTCGTATGCACAATTAGCTTGTTCCTGATGTATTTCGAGATCTTTTTCTGCGCTTTCTTTTTCCTCCTGATTAGCAGACTTGGTAGCTACTTGTATTCTTATGTGAAGGGTATCACATTTGAAGCAAGTATCTACATGGGGCTTTTTAAACGAGAGGATCTGCTGATGGAATTTCCTCTCATAAATTGTACGTCCAACAGGACTGCTTTTCCCTTCCTTATAGAAGTCGTACATTATTCTCAAGTTCAAATGAGATTGAAGATATCTTTTATCATTTGTTCTTCTGGTATAATGACTTTCATAGGAGGGGAAAGATGCTATGTGAGCTCGTACTTCATTAAGTTCCTCTTCTGTTTTCTTGTTGGCGGAAGCTGTCTTACCCTTCTGTCGCAAACTACTACTAAATTGTACGTCCAACAGGACAGCTTTTTCCTTCCTTATAGAAGTCGTACATTATTCTCAAGTTCAAATGAGATTGAAGATATCTTTTATCATTTGTTCTTCTGGTATAATGACTTTCATAGGAGGGGAAAGATGCTATGTGAGCTCGTACTTCATTAAGTTCCTCTTCTGTTTTCTTGTTGGCGGAAGCTGTCTTACCCCTTCTGTCGCAAACTACTACTCCAGAAGTACTCTGCAATTTATTTTTCACAGCCAATTGAATAAACTTTGATTTCTCATCTAGAGTCCTGCAAAAACAGTCTGCATACTGAAATTCTTTCCCCATTAACTTCCAAAAAATATACCAAGGTGATTTCCCTATTTTTTAAGCTTCCTAGATTCCTTTTGCGGGTAACCTGCTTTTCCTTCGAATTAATGAAGTTAGCGATGAAAGCAACTCTTTTATCTCGAGATTCTTGTGACCAGTACTCATCAAATATTGACTTTCGTGTATCATTGTTCAAAAATGTCTTGCATTGCTTTCTGCATGCTTTCAAATCTTTCATTTCCCTAGCCATCACTTCATTTCCGTTAACACGCACATACCTTTGTCCACTATGAAGTTTCAAGGTCCTTTCCCTCCTTATCGCTCTTGACCACTTTTTTGCATGAATTTCATCTGCTCGCTCCGGTGTTGTAGCTTTTGAAACATTTTCACCGTCATCAGAACGAACAGGTGATAAACAGGACGACGAGGGCAATACGGTATCTGCGGTCTCCTTAGCAGCCACAGATTTTGCTATGGTGTATTATATAGTTAGATATTTAAAAAGTGTATTTTCTAATAAATTACCAGAAGCTTCAAACGGTAAATTGCTCATTTTCATTAAAAAATAATTCTTTTTCACGCACGTAAATTAGTCACTTTTAAAATCAACAATATCGGAACGAAATTGCAAATGACCTTAAACTCATTAGAGTAGGAGTATTTATAGTAATAATATTTCCAATTATTGTGAAATTCAGTCAGGAAAGGGCCACAATATTAATTGATAAGGGATAGACAAAGACTAAATTTCACAATGATTGGAAATATTTTTACTATAAATACTCCTACTCTAAAATATATCACATAATTGTGAAATTCATAAAACAAAGACTATCAATAGCAATAACCCATCATGTTGCGAAATTCAATTAACAAAGGATTATTGACAAGTTTAGGTAATATGATAACGAATTACGAAATTCAGCCAATAATCGGAGTTTTATGGGTAATAGTACAACGAATTTATAAAATATAAAAGGCAATAAATTTCGAAAAATTGTTGGGCATTAAGAAGTTAAGTTGACTTAAGTCTTTAGGACAACTTTGGTCATAAGGGGTTAAGTCAACTTACTACCATAATACCAAACATCACCAGCAACTTACTGACTTAAAGCTTACGGATCAATCTAAAACTACAGAATGGAGTGGTGCTAGATTTTTGTCCATAGAACCAAACGACAGAGAACAAAAAGCTTATTTAAGATCAGCAATAAACCGGAAATGACAAAATTCTGACTTAACCCCTTCTTACAAAACATCAAAGAATTATAGTAGATAGTGAATGAAACAGAGTTCACACGATCGCCGAAAACGTTCATTTTTGTACTTAAGTTTTTACAATTGGATTTTATAAATTCTCGCCCGCCTTCGATGACACAGGCAGCGTATTAATTGTAGAAGTTGTTCGGTGGGTAGTGGGCAAACTTTCGTTATTGGCCTAGTAATGCTGGTTGTAGCGGTTTTGATAGTACCCACCCGCACTAATCCGTCTTTTCCAGGATGAACTTGCGTCGTTCTACCTAACGGCCATTTAGATGGTGGATACCATTCGTCCAGTACAAAAACTGAACGAAAATGTTTCATTGCATTTGTAAATAGCTTAGTGACGTTGAAGGTATTCTTTAACCCATTTTTTCCAGAAGCTTTAGGTGTTACCATCGTGAGAGTCGTGATACTTTTGAATGTTCAATATTTGGTTCTAGAACAGTATTCAATGGCTGCCCGATGAGAAAATGTCCTGGAGTGAAAACTTCTTAGTATGTCGTCTGATTCAGAAATAAAACACGTCTCGGTTGTACTGTGGCTACTTAGCAATTAACCCTTTATTAGTCCAGGAAGTGAATTTTTTAAAAATGGAATAGATTAAACATTAACAGTGTACTAAATTATTATTATTATTAATTTATATTAAGGATTCGATACATCACAACTCACCCGTTAAGTTTGTTACATACATAATATGGTTCAAACAGTTACACCAAACGATTGCCATGTTGAACTGTTATTTTCTCTCTTGCCTCGCGGGCGCTACTTCGCGTAGGGCTATCACGAGTTGACATTGGAGCGTTTTGACTTCTGTCTACATCAACTTCGCGATTAGGTGGAACGTATCCGGATGTCGGAGCCTCCTGTGTACAGGAAGTATTGACCTCAATATCCTCATCCTCCTCTTTTAGTTGATCTTTGTTTGCATCCTCGGTAACGGGAGTGTTTTCCCTTCTTTCAGCAATTTCAACATACTGCTTCTCCAGCTCGTTCTCATTTAGAGGATCACTATCCTTTTCATGTGCTTCTTGAATTTGATTTAAATGCCTATTAATACTCGTAATTTGATGAGATTTTGTAATTACACAATGAGAGTGACGAGAACCACTTTTATCTTTAATGACAGCTGGTGTCCAGCTTGGTTTGTTTGGATTTCGATAGTCACGCATATACCTTTCGGATATATGCCTTTCGACCAACCTCTAATTCTTTGTTTCTATTACCGCGGTTATGTTTTACGAGTATATTTTTTTCTGGACTTTGGATTATTTTCTCTTTCACCAATGGAGGCTGCAGTGAGCTAAATCGTGTCTTCAATAGTCTACCAAACATAATTTCAGATGGGGTTTGACCAGTTGTCGAATGTTTTGTGTTTGGGTGGTCGATTAAAATTGTCCAGATGTTCATCTTGTAGACAAGCATAAATAGATTTTTTCAACGTTTTGACAGAATTTTCCGCTTGACCGTTTGTTGCAGGGTGTCCTGGTGCTGTCAGAATATGTCTGATATGGTTCATTTTAATAAAATGTTCAAAATCGCTGGACGTAAATTGTGTACCATTATCACTTGCTCTAACCCATACCTACAAAATGTCTCTCGTAACTTTTCAATAGTGAAATGGGACGTAATCATTTTGGTTTTGAAAACTTCCAACCACTTGGAATATGAATCGACTTTCACCAAGAAATAATGATTTTTGACTGGATAAATCAATATGTATACGCGACCAGACTGTGTCGGTAGGCTGCCATGGACTGAAGACACAACCTTCGGGGTTTGGCGGTAGCTTCTGACACGAGTGGCAATTTTTAACTAGTTTTTCGATGTCGCTGTCTAACTTAGGCCACCAGATGTACGATCTGGCCAACGCTTTTGATTTGTGTAAATCAACCAAAATTTGATAGCGCAATTTTGTTAGTATAATCGTTCTGTATCCCCATAGTAAACACCCGGGTTCCACGCATAGCTCGTACTGTTTATTTTTGTAAGGACTAAAGACGGGTTCATTTTATAAATATATGTTGCCCTTTTGAATGGATAAAATTTGGATAAAATTTTATCTCGGCGTGTTTCGGTTGCATTATCTTTGAAAGTTGATTGCAGTGTGTTTCTTTTCGAAACTAAATTGATGTACGTTGAATCAATGTTTTAAAATTTAGGTTCAGTTTGGTGTTGAAGAATACGTGATAAATTATCGGCCTGATTGAAATTGGCCTTCGTAAATAATTGAATCGTGAATTTCGAAAAGGGCTCATGTCGCAAAATTAAAATTTTTCAGGAGGCACAAAAAACTGATTTTATGCTGAACCACTTGAACTATTTGCACAGTTTTTTTCTTAAGTTTTCGACGACTGTGCTTGTTATGAGAAAGCAAAATGTTGGATTATTAACATAAATTGACGGAGAAAATTCCCGTTAAACTTTTCAGAGATGAGCCCTTTTCGAAATTCACTAGTGTTTTAAGGACTTAAACAGCATTTGCGAAGAAAAAATTTATTCAAAAAAGAAAAATAATGTTAATACAATAACATATATGAGGCGTTGAGAGGAAAAGTGGTCTAACCCCAAAAATGATTTTTTGCGGGAAACGATTTAAATGATTTCGCGGAAATTCAAAGAGGGCTAAGAGGTACATTTTTTATTATAAATTTTTGAATAATGGTAATAGATTCTTCATAATGGTGTAAGGTTTTACAATAACAACAAATTTTTTGGAAATTCTGCCATTTTTAGTAAAATCGTGTGGGTTGGACCACTTTTCCACTGAAGAGTTTCCATGGTTTTGAAAATAAAATGTGGGTTAGGTCATAATAACAAATTTTTATTTCTTAAAACTTTGCAAATTAAAAACAGAATATAAACATTTTAACAAAAAAAATTCAAGTCTTACGAAAATATCTTAACAATTAAAAAAATTTAAAAATAAGATCATTAACTGGCATAAATTTCTCCTGGTGGGGAACCTCCAAACAAACCTAAATCTTCAGCTTCCTTTGAGGATATCAAATTTCTATAGAAATCGTGGCAGATTGGTGGAATAAATGGCAATAAGTCAATAAGGTCCTGTTTCTTTTCGTTATTGATTGGTCGACGACTGGGGTAGAGAATCGATAACGGTTTGTTCAAATTACTTGCATTCCTTTTTGCCAGATTTACCTCGTAAAGGGCAGGATCCTCATTGTTAGAATATTTATAGCGCATTATGTAGGGCAGATCTTTGGATATTAGTATCCATTGTATTTTCAACCACTCAACCTTTCCCTTTTCTGCATTGATTTTGCGGTTTGTAATGCGTTCTTCAAGCTGCTTTGATGAAAAGAAGTCTTCATTTCGCATCTTGATTATAATGAACGGTTTTTTTTTCCTAGCATCTTTAAAAACTGCCAACCAATCATCAGGTAAGTAAATGTTGCTATGATACTTTTTCCGCTTCCCGATAAGGCCAAAATCCTCGTCACAGGCCAGGTATGAATGGCCAGAAACCAAAAATTTATGGTCAATTCGATCGACCGAAAAATTAGAAGAGCTGGTGATATAATTGCAGAAGCTATACATTTTTATGTTGCGGTTTTGTCCTCCGCATTGGTCGCTATACATTATCAGATTTTTGGTTTTAACATTGGTTTTTATTAAATGCATCAGGCATGATGCAATTTCTTGGGCTCCTCTTGAGGCTATGGTTTCATCCCAGACATACAAGAAAGCATCGTTTGTCGACAGATTGTGAACACCAAGGCAGTATGTCCAGAGTTGCCGTTTATAATAACAAACTCCGGTTGAAATAACAGGCGTTGGTAGGGTCTTCATTAAATCAAATGCAATGACAGTCACGTCGTTCTCTGCGTTTTTCGGTCTCTCTGCATCCAGTCTCATATTTTTTCTGGCAGCTTCAGCTTTCCTATGGTGCAACTCTTTTTCTAATTCAAGCTTTCGCTTTTCTTCGCCAGTAACATGTTTTAGCTCAATTTGAAATTCATCGCATCTGCGACAACTGTCTGTAACGGGCGGATGAAAATGCAAATTAAAATTTTCATTAAAAATTTTTCGGAATACAAAAGCTGATACTGGAGATTGTTGATTTTCCTTTTCCAATTCGGTCTTATACGGTCTTATGTTCAAGTCTAGTGAGAGATACCGTCTAGTGCCAGCTTTTTCCCTCCCATAATGAGATGCGTACGTAGGAAAATTTTGTATGAAGGCTTCTACTCTTTTAATTTTTTCATTTGGTGTCTTGTTCGCAGACGATGCTTTACCTCTTTGGTCTTTGTGAGGGGGACTACCTTTTTCTTTGCCCATTAAAGCTCTACTGAGTCTTCCATTTGAAATTTCAAAAGACTTTAGGAAGAAGCTCTTGCACACTTGAATGTTCCTTCCACGTTCATCCGGAAGGTAAAAAAAGCGGCTATAACTACGCCTGGATGTTGTCGCGTTCTTTATGTACACTCTTGACTTTTCTTTAACCTGTACACATTCCCTAATGTACACCGTTTGCAAGTCAAAATTTTCTAGACCATAAAATTTCTTAAAAAGCTTTTCCCTTTGTGCCAACGATAAAAATGTAGAGCATTTTTTTGCACAGGAGCAGTTAAAAGAAGAAAATTTTTTTTCATGGACCACTTTCCCTTTCTTGGTTTTGTAGGATTTCCCTGAATTCCTGGCTCGTTTTCGCATGTTTACTTTCCACGTTGAAGGGTTACTCAATCTCTTACGCGATGTAGACGGTGGCGGTGATAGTTCCTCTGGCTCAGATCCAGATGGAGCATAGGACGAACAGGACGGTGAAAATGGTTCCGATCTTTCACTGCTTTCTTTTGAAATTCTCGAAAATGTTGATCGTTAAAAAAATTAACACGTTAAAAACATACTTGCTGCGTTCGACATCTTGGTTCACACTGTTTTTTTTAAATAAACACTTGTAATAAGTTCTTTCAAAAATAACATAAATAACAATCTTGAAGAAAAAAACTGGTGCCTTTTCGCGAAGAAATGAATCAGCTTTCGCGAAGAAATTTCCAAACTGAATGAGAGAACTTTAACCGAAAACAGAGAAAAGACGAAATAGGGACATACAAAGAAGTACGAAGGCCATTCATTAACTGATAAGAAAATATTAACAGAAAACAAAGAAAAGTCGTAGTAAGCACATACAAAATACTGCGGAGGGCATTCCATATTGATACGCATTTAAAATAATTTTTGCATTTGTTATCTAACGATACGGAAAAGTGGTCTACCCCACTTTTGTGGCTTAGACCACTTTTGCACACAAAAATTTGATTTTGTGTTTGTGGAAAAACGGAAAATTTGTATCCTTTAGGTCCTTAAAAGTGGTTTTTGCAACAGGATACAATTTTTTTTTTCAAAATTTAGACTCATCTGAAGCATTTAAGAACATAAACTCAAAATCGCGATTTTGTGGGTTATACCACTTTTCCTCTCAACGCCTCATATATAGCATACTAGTAAACCCGGCGAACTCCGTTTCGCCACCAGATGGCTTCGTTTTTTGTAACATTTCGTTTGGGGATTAAAAGATGAAGAAAAATTATTTTTTTTGTTTTATATTTTGAAAAGGAAAAATTTTATTTCATTTCACAACAGTAATGAATTCATTTCGATTACAAAAATGAAGTGTAATTTAGTTGAACTTCTCTAAGTAAAAAATGAAAGTGAATCCAAAGTAAATACTGAATCGAAGCGTTATACATACGTGTCCGCAAATTATCCGTTTCATTGAAGTGCTCTTTGGTAAACCACATTTTTTGTTTTTTGGTCTGATGTTAACACAAACAAAGCGGATGGTTTCCCAACTCGTGAATACGCAACGTATAGCTGCCCATGTGAAAAACAATGATTTTCTAAATTTATCCCGCAAAGACTAAGCGATTGGCCTTGCGACTTGTTAATTGTCATTGCGAACGCAAGGCTAACCGGAAATTGTAATCGTTTGAAGTCAAACGGAAGATCAGTCGGAATCATTGGTATTCGAGGAATACATACATTTTCACCTGCGTACTTTCCGTTAATAATGGTTGCCTCAATCAAATTCGGCATAAGTTTTTTCACCGCAAGACGAGTACCGTTGCAAAGTCGCGGTGGATTCAAATTACGCAATATCATAATAACTGAACCAACTTTGAGTTGCAAGTTATGTGTTGGAAATCCTGGTAACTCCAGAGAGTTCAAAAACTCCGTTGGATAATTTACTACATTATCGGGATTTATTATGGAATCAACTGATTTGTATGTCACCAAAGGGCCAGCGATTTTTGATTGAATGGTGAAATTCAGTGCGTGTACATCATTATTCTTTGCGGCGAGAATTGTTCGTTGACTTAACCAAGCATAATTCTGATAATTCTCACTAATGTTTGGGAAAACATTTTCAATAAGAGCTAATTGAGAGTCTACAAATCGGCAAAAGTCGTTGGTAAGAGTAATTAATCCAGTTGTCGCATCAACTGGGACTTTTCCATTTCCAACAGCTAACAATTGTTTGGAAAATTGTGCAGCACTTTGATCATTTTGAAGTTGAACTCTCATATTAGTGGTTAGCGATAATGTTTTTACGTTCTTCCACAAAGGTGATGCCTTCAGGCAAGCATTCAATTCATCTGCAGGCGTTCCACGGGGAATTACTGGCAACGTCTGCCTGAAATCGCCTGCCAATAATATCATCAAGCCGCCAAAGATGTTGTTATTTCGCCGAAGATCCTTCAGTGTGAAGTTAAGTGCTTCAAGTGATTTCTTATGTGCCATTGTGCACTCATCCCAAACAATGAGCTTGCATTGCATCAACAATTTTCCCATTGCACTGGATCGGGAAATATTGCATGTTGGAGTATCAATTGTGTTTAAATTGAGTGGCAACTTAAGCGCAGAATGTGTAGTACGACCGCCATCTAGAAGAGCCGCCGCAATTCCAGATGATGCTAACGCCAAAGCTATGTCACATCTTGATCGAATAGTGGCCAAAATCAATGAAATGACAAATGTTTTCCCTGTTCCTCCAGGTGCGTCCAGGAAGAATAGACCACCAGTATTATTGTCCACCGCTTGCATTAATGTTTCGTATACTTGTTTTTGCTGTTCATTCAGCAACGGAACATTATTTCGAACGAATTCCTGCAATGTATCAACATTGTATTGCAGCTCTCGATTTATTTCTTGGTTGAATGCATCGTGCATCGATCGATTTGGCGCATTCATTCCTACTTCAATCAGTAGCTTGTTTGCAATAGTCAAGCATTGATCCTCAATCAGAATCAATCCTTCATTGTAGATTTCATCGGTTATTTGCATGTCGGAATTATTCGTTCGAATGCGCAACCGATGCAAGATATCTTCACATATGTCGTCTTTGTATTTGTTCCATAACTGAATTGGTTGTGAAGGGAAACATGTGGTGATGATAATTGCGAACAGCGTTCGTATTTGGTACGCATTTGTTGAAATAACTGAATCCGCAAGTGTTAAATCCCAATGAGAATCGTTCTCCACCAAACCCAATAGTTTACATGCTTCTCGATATGTTTGGCATTGGTGGCCATTCACAGTTTTCAAATGCGCAAATGATTTTGGTCCACGTACATTTACCAACAGCAGTCGCAAATAAAAACATTCATCATTTCTAGGATGAACAGTATACATGCGACCTAGCGTATCAGTGGAAAACACCTGTGGCCAATCTGGAACTGGGGTTCCTTGTTTGCGACGTTGTAATTTCTTTGTTGATTGATTCCAAGTGTAATACTTGGGCATTTCAACGTACATCAGCGTCGCTGCGAATGGATCTGCTTCACACATTGCAAAGAAGCTAGTCAATGTTGTCGATGGTGGTCTCTCAGCTCGTTGTGCCGCATTAAACTAAACTCTTTGTCCATTTTCCAAATGCACTGCTAAATGTACAACTGTGGGATATCTTTCATGAATTTGAAATGACAATAATCGCCACAGTGCTTCATTAGTACTGATGTATCTGCCCATTTGGAAGGTGCTGATTTCGTCATTCGCATTTTCCGACGCAATACCAAACACAGCCATGTCGTTGCCCTTTGTGACGTACTTGCACAAATATTTGACCGATTTGGCCGAATGACAACTCTCAACGTTCGAATGTGTTTCGAAAATTCGTGATAGCAGCGGGCAATATGGTACAATGAATTCATTTCCAATCTCAATCTCTTGATTTTGAACTTTAACTGTGATAGTTCGACCATTATCTTCTTTTGAACGCCGACGATAAACTGGATATCCATCGTTCCCTGTGACTGTTTCAGCAACTAACGGTCGCGGATATCGTTCTGTGCACTTTCCATCAGCCATGCAAGGCGATAATGGATTTAATGCACCGCACGGTCCATGCACCATCTGTGTCGTCACAATGTCGTGTAGATGGGGATCAGTGACTGGATCAGGAATTTCAGCTGATATGATCTCATCTACTTCATTTGAATGTAATTTGTTCAGCAACCAAATTAGGATATGAGCATGCGGTAGTCCACGCTTCTGCCATTCCACCGAGTACATATAACAACGTGTGTCACCAAAAACTCGATACTTAGTAAGCACATCCATCATAACCTTGAGTTTTTGCTGAAATACTCTGGCGATTATGTCATGGCGATCTTTCGGTTTTTGGCCCGGGTCCAACTCACGTTCAATTTCGGTCCACTTCGGATTGCATGTGAACGTAATAAATAAATCCGGAGTTCCATAATTTCGCACGTACGTCATAGCGTCTTGAGCGTATTCGTGCATGTGGCGTGGGCTTCCGATATAAGATGATGGGAGAATCGTCATGCGTCCAATATTCTGAACATTACCATCTGAATGAATAGCATCACGCAAGTGTATATAGACCTCAGATCGTAGCTTTGCCTGATTGAATCGGATGAACGCTAAACGTTCGGTCTCGACTTTGACATACATGTCGACAGCGAATTGCTGGAATAGCCAACGGCACTTCAGAATGACATTCTCCTCATATGTACGAATCATCATACAATACGCATAGTAATTCATTGATACGCCTGAAAATGCAAAATTAAATGGATTGTTAATGGAAACCAATAATAGCAATAATTAGTGTGTGAATATTGTACCTGTAATTGGATCGACCATCTTCAACGTGATGTCGGATCCGTCTTGCCCTTGCCAATAAATGATTGGATATTGTAACGCATCGTACAAACGATGTGTCTCGTTTACACGATGCATGATATTGCTTCTTCGCTGAACGAAAATGTCTCGTGATTTAGTTGGATCGCCAACAATAATTGCAGCAACATCATCAACGGTGGGTGCATTGAATCTTCGCACATGTTCACCTGTTGGGGTACGATCCGTTCTTATGACAAATTTGTGCGTATCCGATGGCATTCGTTCCAATGCTGTTTTGAACGTATTAACCACAGCGTTATTAGCGTGAAAAAATGCTTGCAACTGTTCAATAATTCGTCTCTTTAACTGTTGTGTTCCCTGTATATTGCACCGCACATTCTGCTGATCCACCATCGACGAAATGAAATATATTTGCAGAAATTGATGCGGCTCATCTGGTGTTGGCACCATTGAACCATGCAAATGATATATTTGTCCTTGTATCTGTAATTGCAAACAATCATTTGTTAAAGAATACGGTGTGACTTCTGATCGTGTGATGGTGTATGTGTAGTTGTTATGTGTTGAAATTGATTGTGTTTGTGTGATTGATTGGTGTGAATGATTGGTTGTGTGTGTTGTATCTTTTACCTTGCAAGTCGGCATGAATCCGCCTTCTCGAATGATATTAGCTCCAAAGGAATTCATGCGAAAGCAGTTATTGTATTCAAGTATGCGTTGAAGAAAATGGTTGGAATCGGGATCACTTCCATCGAACAATTGTTTCAGTGGCTGTGGTGGTGTAAGTAATCGATCCAGTTTGACTTTTCCACTTGCGCAGCACAATCCAGCCGTTTCTCTTTTGAACTTTAACGCATTGCAATATCGGCATACAGTCGTCATTGGTCCAATATCTAAATTATCATCATCACTGTAGTTCGCAGTGGGATCATATTGGAATGCCAAGCGGTTGTATGATGCCAATGATCTTCGTGTGCTCACGCGTTGTCTCAATCGGGCATTTTCTCTTATTATATTTTGTCTTTCTTCGCTTAAGTTCTGTGAATACACTTGTTGCTGGCTTGCATGTCTTGTGCGGCGGCCGATGTTCGCACGTCGTCCTCTAGGCATTTTGGACTATGGACAGACTGGTGAATTTAACCTCAAATGCACTATCCACAAAATTTACACAGTTCAACTTACCACCTTAAGGCTGATGCCTGCTGTTGAAATTTAATAAAAATTTGCACAATACGCGTGATTGATTTGATGGTTTCCAATTGAACTGTTAGAAAACGAATAACTTTAACCTCAATTTCACAATTTCACAGTGAACACAATACCGGTTTTAAGTTACCATTTGAAAGAACGTGCGCATAATAAATGTCACATGAAATTAACTGAGCAGAGTACAATGAGTAGCTGTCAAAAAATGTATCACGCACCGGCGCCATCTACTTAAAATGAAACGTACTTATTTTCGTGAGGGATACTCACACAACACGTACTGGCGCCATATGAATTTTTTTCCTGAATTTTGTTTGCTATAAACCTTACGGAGCCCGAGACCTTTCCAACGAATGCAAAACCGTTGAAATCGGTTCGTGCGTTCTGGAGTTATAGCGTCAGGAAGGAAAACCCGACTTATTTTTATATATTAGATAACATATAATACATAGATATTAATAATAATATCAAAAATACATAAATACATAAAATACATTAAAAATCTTCTTCGATGTCCAGCGGCGATGTCTCATCTGTCGGCCACTGCAGAATTTCTTGATAAAAGTTTTCAAATTCCGTTGATATATACTGTTTTAACTTTTGCAGGTCCTGCATCTTCAAAGAATTTATCGGTAAATTCGAGGAGTAGCATGGAAACTCGTCAATAGTAGGAATGCTTGAACAATGACGCTTGCATAAGTTAAAAATTGATAAGTTAAAAATTTCCTTATTCATGATGCTACCAGTAAAGGGATGGTGTACAACTTGACCGAGCTTTGTAGGATCAAAGATGAATTCTGAAAAAGTTGACACTTGAAAGGAAACTTTGTCTTCTTTTTTCACGCTTTTCCCATAGGATCTCTCCGACAACGGCTTTGCTTTGAAGTTGGATTTACACCATGATTTGAAGTCTATGATGTCAGAATATGTTATTGTCTGGACAGTAAACTTCCCAGTTTTAGTGCAACTGTTTATTAAATCCAGGTACTGCTGGTGAGTGAACAAACGATCTGCTCTACGAATTTTGCGCTTAACAGTTGCAAAATCTCTGTCACAGTCGTTAAAGGAGTGACCTCTTTGCGGAAAATAAATGTCTTTTCCCATAGGATCTCTCCGACAACGGCTTTGCTTTGAAGTTGGATTTACACCATGATTTGAAGTCTATGATGTCAGAATATGTTATTGTTTGGACAGTAAACTTCCCAGTTTTAGTGCAACTGTTTATTAAATCCAGGTACTGCTGGTGAGTGAACAAACGATCTGCTCTACGAATTTGCGCTTAACAGTTGCAAAATCTCTGTCACAGTCGTTAATGGAGTGACCTCTTTGCGGAAAATAAATGTTTATTTTTATGTTGCGACTAGCTGAAAGTGCTAGTAGAAACTTTATGATCACATTATTTTTATTTTGGCCAGGGCAACCGTCACAAAATAAGTGTAACTCTCTTATGTTCTCAGTAATATAAGTACGAATATATGTAGTCATATAAAAATGATGCCACTCCATTGGGTGCTTTGAGCGCCTGACCTTCATGATAGGAGTAAAAAACTGCATTTCGTAATTTTAAATTGTGAACACAGAATTCGTACACCCATAACTGACGGTAATAAAAAACTTCCTGGACTGGGACAACTGGCAATGGAAGATTCTGCATATAATCAAAGGTTAACGCCATTATAGTACTGCCTGGCTCTTGACACTTTCTAGTTATTTCTTGAGTTTAGCTGTAAAATTTAGATGCTCTACGTTTATGAACAAGTAGTTCGGCACCAGCAACTCTTTTCGCATTGTCGTTAAGGTGTGGGTTCTTCAGTTTAACACCCAGCTCTTCACATTTAGAGCAAACGTCAATCTGTGGTCTGCCAAAGCTAAAGTTAAAATTTACATTGAAGTAGCTTCTACAAAACTGGTAGCTTACTTTTTGGCCGGGATGTTGAGTACAATAATCATAATGCAATATTGTCTTATTTAATGTGGAAGATAAATATTTCTTCATAACGTTATTAGAATAGTGTATTTCTTTTACTGGAATGGATTCTATAAAACGGTGGAGAAGTGCACATGTTTCTGGCGACATCACGTTACTTGTAGATCCTGTGGATTTGCCACGCATATCATGAGGGCTTCTATTGCCGATTTTGAGCGTTCGCATTCTCTGAATCCTCTTGCCGGTAACGCAATGGAAATTTAAAAATGCTATCTTACACACCCCTTTTCTGGTTCCATCTAGTTCGATGTAATATTTGTAGGAATAATTCTTAGTCTTGGAGATCTCGGTATTTCGTCGTTTAGAAGTATCCTTAACATAAAACGACTCCACCAGAGCTTGCAAATACGTGTCCTGTTCATCTTTGGTATTGAAGCTGTTTATTCGATTAAGAATAACACCTTTACTCTCATTAGAAATATCAAAACATTTTCGACTGCACCTAAGAATGGGAACAAAAAAATATTCTTCCATTGAGCAAGTTCATAGTGACCATTAAAGAAAAACTTCATCATTGTTGCGCATGAATAAAAGGAAATTAATAAATAATATACATACATGCAGTTGAGTCCAGTTTTTCTAGAAGGAATGGCTTGACCAACATGATTTTCATGAGAAAGACCTTTTATTTTTGCTTTTTTAATGATTTCGTGTGTTTAAAGATGATTATTCCTTACACTTTTTTCTTTTTATCCTGCCTTCCATCACTTTCTGAATTGGTAGACGTATTCATATTTTTAATAGTGAAAAATTCAAATATTATCAGAAGTTCTTTACAGCAACGAAGCAAAGAATGAACTGAATCTTCGTAAAATAAAATGCAATAAAATGCATTGACCGGAAATACTTCGAATGTTATCGGCTGTTAAAGTTTGTTTGAAATGTATGAAATGGATTACTTACGTGGACTGGTGACTCAAGAATGTCTGATCATGATAAATGTTGAAGGTAACGATAATCATAGACGTGTGGCTGCGGCGGCAGCATCTTCTGTGAACTCCAAGTAAGCCTCCACTAGCGAGAGTGGAATGACTCCCCCAGCGAGGGGGGCTCACTAAATTCTCACCAGCACCGGGTGAATCAATGCACATGCCAGCACAGGGCAGATATGCTACCACATAGGTAACCTGTCAACACCAGCACAGGGTGAACATTTTCTTACCGCCAGCGAAGGGCGCAATTGGCTCAACACCACTACTGGGTGACAAGAAAGGAGCCCACAACCAAAAAGGGAATCACTAAAAGGAGACCACACACAACACACGATCGTTTGTAGACCAACAAAAATTGACAACAGCCATTAACAAACATTAATATTCCTTTATTATGGTAACATACAGCACTCTCATAGCGACCGATCGATCGACGCGTCCTTACGACAACACACTCCTTGCGCAACTGGTTTGTTGAGTCACTCTCATCCCTTGCGCTTACCCTCGGTTAGACATTTTTAACATTTCCGCCCGCCTTCGAACCTCCCAGGTTCGAAACTTCGGTTTCGTTGGTGAGGACTGGAAGAATGCAAAGTTTTACCACTGGTCTGACGAATGTTTTTGAGCCAGTTTAAACTGTCACAACTCGCACGACGTTGTCTTTACCTGGATGTGTTTTGACTATGCGACCCAGTGGCCATTTCGATGGAGGATATTGTTCATCCATGATCAGGACCATCATACCTGCAGTTATGGGCGTAGCATGAGTCCATTTGTAGACCGTTTGATGACGCTGTAGGTACTCTTTCCACCATTTTTTCCAGAAACTTTGGATCATTTGCGATAAACGTTGCCATTTCGACAGTCGGTTAATCGAAAAATGGCTTAATTGGGGTTCTGGCACAGTTTGAAGTGATCGGCCTATAAGAAAATGCCCCGGTGTCAATGCATTGGTCATCTGGATCATCTGTTAATGGGCAGATGGGTCTCGAGTTGAGGACACATTCAATTTGTGTTGCACCGGTCACCATTTCTTCATACGTCAGGATAGTGTCCCCAACAACACGTTTCAGATGGTACTTCTTAGATTTAACTCCTGCTTCCCACTTACCTCCAAAGTGTGGGGAGGCTGGTGGGTTGAATATCCATGTGGTACCGTCTTCTGCGATCACAGACGCAAGTTTTTTCAGTTCCTCTGAGTGTTGATCGAACAATGCTTTTAATTCCTGATGTGCTCCTTTAAACGTTGTTCCACAATCACTTCACATGGTGGACGGTATACCTCGGCGAGAGACTAACCTCCGAAATGCAGCAAGAAATGCGTCTGCTTTATAATTTGTGACGATTTCTAGGTGAATTGCTGATGTTGCTTGGCATACGAACAGCGATATCCACGCTTTATATGTTTTGGCTCTTCGCCCATTCCATGTCTTAATATTAAATGGGCCTGCATAATCTACACCTGTATGGACAAATGGACCTGCAGGTGTTACTCTGGTGGTGGGTAACTGTCCCATCAATTGTTGTATTCGTTTGTGGCGATATCTTGTATCCAACACTGATTTATTTTTTTTTTTCTTTATTTTAGTTTTAGGAATCTCTATTGAGATTATTTAGCTTACATTGCTTGCTTACAGTTACGGTTCATACATAATATTATACGGTCTGTCAAAAGACAACAGATTACACATTTTACAAATACTTTTATACGAAATTCAGTTTATACTATAATATTATTTTTCCTTAAAAATTCCAACACTAGGAGGCATGCTTTGAGATTTGGATTAACAAGTAGAAGTCTCATCCTTAAAGGAAGGAAGAGTTTGCATTTATGTTTAAATTTTTGGATTAATTCGATTCTAGGAATATCAAAAGCGGGGCGTTGCCAGACGATATGATCTATGTCCTGTGTTTAGAAGAAGAAGAAGAAGAAGAGCTAGGTATCACTAGTTCTTAACAAGAAAAAAGGGTTAGAAGGAGAAGAACTAGGTATCACTAGTTCGTCACCAGGAAATGTTAGAAGGAGGAAGAACTAGGTAACACTAGTTCAACCAAGGGATTAATTTAGGGAGAAGAGAACTAGGTATCACTAGTTCGCTGTAGGAATGAAACGCTTACCTCAAATGGTTGGAATAAACAGGCTTTATTTGGATTTCCTTCGTCCCTTATATCTAATGATAACGGTTCTATAATTAGCACCACCACTGGTGCAACCAATTAATTTATACTAAAATCTTCCTATTCCTACGTTCAGTCCATTACCATGAACATCTGGAATAAGTGAATTCATGACCAGATGTTCCATTGTATCCCCTGCGGCGTGCAGTCATCTGCTGTAACATCCTCGCCCCCTTGACCTCTCCGAGGTCAATAACACCGATGAAGATCCTTAATGATGGTTGCCGATGAAGCTGATGCGCCACTGGATGGTGTCATGCACCTGAACGTTGTTGGTTAACATTTAAACTAGTTAAAGGTTACAACAATGAATTAGTGTCGAAGGCAATATAATTGATATATATAAACCAAAATATATAAAAAATATTGTTAAATTCTTAGAGTCTCCGATTGCCAAGTTGATGTTCTGTTAAGGTATGGACTACATGACCTCAATAGTATGTTTTCCAAGTTATCACAATGTCGCCACTCAGGCATATAACTAAGTTATCTAGCCCAACTTATCCCGTTGAGAGCCTTGCAAACTGGTTACGAATTTTGGAATGATATATTGCTCTTGATACCGAAATTGGCAGTCGGAGTTACAAGTTAAGTTTAAATCACAACTACGTTACTTAGTTTGTAAATTATAGGAAGATTTGTCTTACAATTGTCCCCTTAACTCATAGTTGTTCTAAATACTACTAAATTTACGATACAATATAACGAAGTAATATACAATGATTTCTATACTTCATAGTTCTTCCTTAGTACTGCTCAATTTAAGATACAATGTGATGAAGTAATATACAATCTAACCTAATACTAACTAGTTTACCAGTTATCCACAGGCATTTAACTGGTACTTGCATTATTAATTAAGGCGCGTAAGAACGCTTATCAAATGAATGATTCTCAAAAATATAGTTACTATATATTACACTATGTGTTAACCAAGGATTAAGATTAAATTGGTGACGGTGAGTGGCTATTGTTGACGACAGGATCAGGACGATTGTTGGTTACTCTGGAGCTGGTGCGTCGTCTTTTACAAGGATTGTACTCGGGGTCGTCTTGTCGCTTCTTCGACGTGGTAGGTTCATCTTCCGAAGTCAGTGTCGTGTGTTGTTCTTCGATTGGAAGGGGGCTCAAATTATTGATCGCCCTTGTGAACGTTCCTGTGGCAGTTCGGACATCAACAACTCGCACCTTGCCGTCCCTTCCTGGATGCAGCTTTACTATCCTACCGAGTGGCCAATTCAATGGTGGTAAGGTTTCATTTTTTATAACGACCATGTCGCCAAGTTTTATATTAGGGCTTTCCTTAGTCCACTTCACCCGTTGTTGTAGTTCCGCAAGATACTCTGTTTGCCACCGCTTCCAAAATTCATTGGTCAAACATGTTACTAGCTTCCATCGTGACAGTGATGACATTTTTGCTGTTTCTCCTGAGTCAGGTACCGCTACCAATGGTTCGCCTATCAGGAAATGCCCTGGAGTCAATGCGGTTAAGTCATTTGGGCTGCTTGACATGGGTGTTAATGGTCGAGAATTTAAAATAGCTTCAACTTCGGCGACGACAGTTGTGAGCTCTTCGAAGGTCAACGAAGCAGGTGCCACTGTTTTATACAAAAGTTGCTTAAGTGACTTCACCGCAGCTTCCCAAAGCCCTCCAAAGTGCGGAGATCTTGGTGGAATAAAATGGAATTGTATCGTATCCTTGGCGCACTCATTTACAATTTTCTCCTTCTCCTCTTCCTTGTTGAGCATTGCATAAACGTCGGCTAACTTATTTTTCGTTCCGACAAAATTCGTCGCATTGTCACAATATATGTCCCTGCATCGTCCGCGTCGAGCAACAAACCTTTTGAGAGCACCTAAGAATGCTTCTGATGTTAGGTCAGATACTACTTCTAAATGCACAGCCCTTGTGACGAAACAGCAAAAGACCGCGATATAAGATTGTGTGGTCTTTTGCCTCGTAGCCTATAATCCTCGTACCTATCTGGAGGTCCACAGAAATCGACTCCAGTCGTGATGAATGGTCGGCCAGGTAGTACCCTGCTTGCGGGGAGATTACCCATAAGCTGTTGCATCAGGTGGGGTTTAGCGCATGCGCAATGCACACAATTGTTGACCACGGTGCGTATTATAGCCCTTGCTTGGATTATCCAAAATTGCTGGCGCACAATGGCCATTAAAGCTTGAGGGCCTGCATGTAAATGCCTGACGTGAAGGTCATTTAACAACATCTTTGGTAAAACGTGATCGCCAGGAAGAAGGAGTGGGTGTTTGGCACCATATGCAATGGCTGCTGCTTCTAATCTTCCTCCAACTCTCAGAAGACCACGATCATCAAGAAATGGTGTAAGACTAGCAAGGCGGCTGGAATTTTTGACAACCCCCCTGGTTTGTAGTTCATTGATATCGTCTTGGAATTTTTCAGCTTGTATCGACCTTACTATTACGCCAAGTGCCTCATTGAGCTCCTCTACTTGAAGATGGTCTGGAATCACATCTTTAGAACACCTCTTCTTCATGATATTGATACTGCGCAGGACGTATGCCACTATACGTTGTAATTTCCAAAATGAATTCCCATGTCCTATGTTGCTGAGGAAGTCACCTGTTTGATTACTGCTTGAACAGGGTAACGCAACCCTGGTGGTTCTTTCTTCAGCGAAATCGCGAGTTGGTTCAAATGCTGTACTGGGCCATTCGGACATTGGCGCCTTCAAAAATGGTGGTCCACAAAACCATAATTCAGTTGATGTCAGTTGTTGTGGTGTTGCACCCCTTGATACGATGTCGGCCGGATTCCAACTGCTTTTGACATATCTCCACTGTGAGGGCGACGAATGTTCCTGAATTCGTTGCACCCGATTCGCATTAAAGGTTTTTAACGTAGCTGGATCCCCATGGATCCAACTCAATACTATTGTGGAGTCTGACCAATAGGTTACATTGGCGATGCTTGCTGTTATATTCTTGGTAACTCGCTGGACCAGCTGTATTGCTAAATTGGCTGCACAGAGCTCTAACCTGGGCACAGTGATAATTTTCCTAGGGGCAACTCTAGACTTTGCGCATAATAGCTTCACTAAGACATTGCCCTTGCCGTCTGTTGAACGCATATAAACAGCAGTCCCATAAGCCTTTTCGCTTGCATCGGCAAAGGCATGTAGCTCAATTATTGATGGTGTTTCTGGAAGGATAACATGCCTTCCGATCTTTAGTTTGTCCAAGAATCGAAGATCTGCACGAAATTCCAACCAGGTTCCTTGTAAATCTTCTGGTAACTCATCATCCCAGTCGAGGTTTAAACTCCATAAACGTTGCATGAATATCTTCCCGATGACAATTACCGGGTTGACCAACCCCAATGGATCAAATAGTTGTGATATATCTGCAAGCACCGTCCGCTTTGACGTGATCGCTCTCATCGGCCACTCTAAAGAGTATTTAAAGCAGTCGCGTAGCGGTTCCCACGCTAAACCTAGTGTCCTTATATGCTCGTTGTTGTGTTTAGTGAAGTCTATTTGTAATTCTCGTTCTGTTATTGCCACTTCTTCGAGAATAGCGGGATGATTGGCACACCATTTCCGCAACTTAAATCCACCCTTGCTCATTAGTTGATTGAGCTCTGTCCGAATTGTCTTCAATTCTGCGAGGCTGTCAGCTCCAGTGATGACATCATCCACGTAGAAATCTTGGATTTTACTTGATCCTAGCGGGTAATTAACTGCTTCGTCCTCCGCTAGTTGTTTAAGGCATCTAGTAGCTAAATATGGTGCTGCTCTTGTACCATAAGTGACTGTGCCTAGTTTGTAGTATCTTAACTTGTCTGCTGGACTATTCCTCCACATTATCAATTGAAGATTTTGATCATCAGGATGCATTAGTATTTGCCGGTACATTTGAGCAATATCTGCCGTAAACACATACTTGTACAGTCTAAATCGCAGCATTACGTCAAATAGATCATCCTGAATTCGTGGTCCAGCAACCATTAAATCATTTAATGATAAACTGGATGTAGTTTTAGCTGAAGCATCAAATACTACTCGTAGTTTTGTAGTAGTGCTACTGGGCTTCAAAACAAAATGGTGAGGAAGGAAATAGTTGATCGCTGGTATGTCAGAAGCCTCGATTTCGTGCATGTGTCCAAGGCGTAAATACTCCTCCAAGAACTCCTTGTACTGTTGATACAGTTCTGGTTGCCTCTGGAGTTTCCTTTCGATATTCACGAACCGTCTGTAAGCCATGGATTGGGAATTCCCTAACAGAGATGCATCCGTAAACATGGGTAAATTCACGGTGTATCTTCCGTTAGGATTTCTTATCGTGGTGGACTGGAAGAACTCTTCACATCGTTGATCAGCTTGACTGACCAATTTGTCTGTATTACATTCTTCTAACTCCCAAAATTGTTGCAGGCTCCTTTCTAATTCGATGTTGCTGATGCCACAGAATGGTGTTGGTTGTGACATCCTTCCCAGAACTATCCAACCCAAGCTGGTATTTTGGAGTACTGGTAAGTTCTCTCCCAATTTAACTCGCCCATTTCTCATGAGTTCCCCGTACAATTCAGCCCCAAGAAGGACGTCAACCTTACTTGGTCTGTTGAACTCCGGATCAGCTAAGGATATATTCGTTGGGATCTTCCAGTCCTGCGTATAGATGTACTGCTGCGGCTGACATGACGTTATATTTTTTATTAAATGGAGCTCGACATTGATTTTAGAATTTGTAGTTCTAGAGAGGATCGTACCATTAACCTTCTGACTTGCCTTCATTCTTGACCTGCACTATTGAGGATGAACGCCGTAGCTGTCCCTAAGAACACGTAACTACTGCTCTGCGGAGACGAACGTGCTCCTATATGTGTCGTTACTGATGAATTCCTAATATCTCCTGGTTGTTCCTTAAAATCCGTTGGGTGTAGCAGAGTGTTATGTCTCTGTTGGCACTTCCGACATCCTGCTGAAGAGCATTGGTTCATTTGGTGTCCGACACGTAAACAGTTGAAGCAAAGGTTTAATTTCTTTATTGCTGCTTGTTTCCCTTGTGTGGATAGTTTCACAAAGCTGTCACAATAATAAATGGCATGATCCTTATGACAGTATGGACAAGCTGCTCGCTTTGAAATGGCTGCATATGCTGATGCAGATTTCCGGTCTGTTATCTTCGATCCTAAGGCTTCCAATGCCTGGAACCGTAGTTCTAGGAAGTCAAGGAACCCCTTCAATGACTGTAGCTCCCTTGGTTGACGCAACGACTGCTCATATATGGTATGGGTATTTCTATCGAGTTTCTTGACTAGCATATATAATAATATTGGATCCCAATGATCGTGTATAGTCAGTCCTTGGGTTTCCAACCCCAATATGCATTCTCGAGTAGTGTCGTGAATCTTCCTTATGGATGATGCTGTTTCTACTGAAATTGCCGGTAGGTTTATAAGTCTCTCTAAGAGTGCGTTCACCAAGAGTCGCTTGTTTGCATATCTGTTGACCAAAACCTCCCAGGCTGATTGATAGTTTCCATTAGAGACTGACATGTGACGAATAAGTCTCTCTGCCTCTCCTTCCAGATTGGCCTTCAAGTAAAACATTTTCTGTACGTTACTTATTGGTCTGCTATGGACCATTTGTACAAATAGGTCGAAGAATTGCTGCCACTTCAAGTAATCTCCGTTAAATTTTGGCAACTCAATTTTTCCTCCTCTGATCCAACCGTGTCATTCGCCTGACAACCAGTTTGATCTTGTTTGTTTGCAAGTTTGACAATCACATCATGATACCGTCCTTGGAGGTCAATAAATTCTTCGATATCATCTCCCTCAGCAGAATCATCACTGTATTCCCAAATCTCCTTAGTAGTCACCTCAAGTTCAGACCAATATTGATTCATGGCCTGAACCTTGAGTTCATAATAGCGTGCTGATTGTATTTCATCTAATCTAGTTACGTTGTCGATCATCGTTGTCAATAATTTCATTAGTCTGTCACGATTTCGTTTTAATTTCTGAAGATCTGGGCTGTATTCTACTTGCTTCCTCGTTGTCGGAGCAGTTTGATTTGTCGTCAAGGTGGATTTGCTTAAACTCACCCCATGGAGAGTTCTTGACGTCGAAGGAGTTTGATCGGTTGACTTAGATGTGGCTAAGCTGTCCTCGTGAACCTGTAGTAGCGCTGTCACCTCTGAGTACACCTCGTCGTAGATTAATTGCACCTTTTTGAAATAGGTTGAAGTAAAATATTGGTGATGTGTATGCTCAGCATAATTTTTTAAAATTAATTGGTCTTGCGTTTCGAATTCTCGCCATAGTGTGGACAGGCTAGTTTGTTTGTCCCTCAAATACGTTAGGGTTTTTCGTTCGGCAGCATCTGAATAAAAGGATTTTGACACCTTTTCAATCTCCTTCCCAAGTTGCGATTGGCTTATCGTCAAAGCCTCTAACGTGGTCATCCTTGATAATGATGTCCGAATTTGACTGACTGGAATTGAACGTAAACGTGGATGTCTGTAGATTTAACGTTCACGTGTCCGCGTTGATTTCTATTTCTTGAATAGTTCCCTTAGCGAATTGATGTCAAGTCAATAGCTCTTGGTTGCAGTCTTCGTTAATGATCACCCACTGTGATCACGTCGGGGTCACCAGAAAATGTTTAGAAGAAGAAGAAGAAGAAGAGCTAGGTATCACTAGTTCTTAACAAGAAAAAAGGGTTAGAAGGAGAAGAACTAGGTATCACTAGTTCGTCACCAGGAAATGTTAGAAGGAGGAAGAACTAGGTAACACTAGTTCAACCAAGGGATTAATTTAGGGAGAAGAGAACTAGGTATCACTAGTTCGCTGTAGGAATGAAACGCTTACCTCAAATGGTTGGAATAAACAGGCTTTATTTGGATTTCCTTCGTCCCTTATATCTAATGATAACGGTTCTATAATTAGCACCACCACTGGTGCAACCAATTAATTTATACTAAAATCTTCCTATTCCTACGTTCAGTCCATTACCATGAACATCTGGAATAAGTGAATTCATGACCAGATGTTCCATTGTATCCCCTGCGGCGTGCAGTCATCTGCTGTAACATCCTGGGAGTCATAACCACACAGGGTGCAAGATGGGTCGGAGATGATATTTTTCCGAGCTAGCGAAGCTGATAGACTATAATGATTGGACCTCATTCGATTTATTTGAACTATGGATTCTCTGTCCAGATCTATGTTATTGAACCAAGGATAATTGCTCCTAGAGTGAAAATAATCAAAGAATTCTACCCCCTTTAGCAAACCTTCTCTTTCTATTATTACATTATTTTCTTTTTTAAGAGTCTTTAAGAAGAGGGACGTGTAATCTGTGAAAGGGATTAACATGGAGGTATTAGAGGTTTTTTCAGTTGCCTGTTTAGCTATTTTGTCTGCTAATTCATTTCCTTGGATCCCGCAATGAGCAGGAACCCAGAAAAAGTTAATTTTGCTGTTTTTGTTTATTTTTTTTGTTTTGTTTTTGGAGAGTGAAATGAATTCCAGGTATTTTTCTTTTATTTGTAATATATATGGATTTTCTGATACTGTTATTTTTGCAGAGCTAAGACTCATTAGAGCGCTAAGTGAGTCAGAATAAATATTTATTTCTTGATTTATAACGGTATCAACCATTCCTAGTGCCATATTTAGCGCTATGTTTCATGCAACACATTCAGCCGTAAAAATAGAAGCTAAAGGTGTTAAGCTAACAGATATGTTAGTTTTTAATTCTGGACAAACTGCTGCAGAGCCTACTGATATAGAATCAGGGTTTTTGCTGCCATCAGTAAAAATGTGTATAGCATTGGATTTCGACTGAAAATCTTTGAAGTCCTGATTTGGGTATTTAGAATTTTTTAGCTTTTGTCCTAGCTCCATGTTATAGGGAATCTGAGTTACAATAGTATTAAATTTACTTTCAAAAATAGGGAAGAGGGCATTCATTATTTTATTGATCGTACAAACCAGAGGGGGATGTTTGCCTCTCTTTTTCCTGGAAAAGGTAGCATGTACCCGATTTATTGTCTCGAAGGTAGTTGTAGATATATTGGATAAGGCTTTCGCTGTGAATTTTCTTCCTAGGAATTTAGCTCTTTCTGATAATAATGGAAGCTCCGATTCGGAGATCAATATATTGTTGGGAGTGGTCTGCCTGTACCCCATAGCTTTTCTAATACCTGAATATTGTAACCTTTCTAGCATTATTGCTCTCGTTTTTTGCGAGGGAAAGTAGATAAACAAGGCGTATTCAATCTTTGAGCGAACAAAGCTCTTGTACATCGTCAGTTATGTTGTCGGTGAGCCTCCCCACCACGTACCAGCTAAGTATTTTATTATGTTCAGAGCTAAGAGACTTTTTTTGCGAATGTTAACTATTTGAGGGAGGAATGATAGTTTGTAGTCTAGAATGAGGCTTAAAAATTTTACTGTTTCTGAGCTATGGATGTCATGATTGTTAATTGTAATAGACTGCACTCCTGGTAGTATTTTTTTTCTATTAAAATGCATAAACACAGTTTTTCTTGGACAAAGCTCCAGACCAAGGGCTTGGAGGCGTTGAGAAATTAGGGATACACAGTGTTCTAATTTTTCTTTACATTCACTGTAAAATTTTTTAATCTGCGCGTAGGTGGCAATATCGTCCGCAAATTGGGACACGAAGATATCATCTGGCAATTCCTCTAAAATAAAGTTGGTAAGAATAGTATAAAGAAGAGGGCTGAGTACACCTCCTTGAGGAAGTCCAATGTGCAGTACTCTGGGTAATAAATGATTAGAATTGGAGAAAATATTTCTGTGATTTGTTAAAAAGCTAATAAATTTGATTAAACGGGGGGAGCCTCCAATTTTCGCGACATTATCTAGAAGAATACTTGAGTTTACACTTGGGAAGGCTCCCTTTACATCTAGGAATACTGCAAGCGTGCCTTTTTTATCATTGACGAAACTCTCTTGCGTACTTAACACTTAATTTGCCAAATTATCTGCGCAGGAGCGCCCTTTCCGAAAACCCGTTTGAGTTTTATGAAGTAAGTTATGGTGCTCAAGCCACCAATCTAGTCTAAGTTTTATAATTTTTTCAAAAAACTTACAGGTACAAGATGTAAGTGCGATTGGTCGCACCGATTTTCCGTCACTTTTTTCAATAAAATGTATGAAAGTATCAAGCCAGGCTGATGGATAGTCTGATTTAATAAAGCAGCCGTTAAAAATTTCTAACAAAATTACTTTATATTCTGAGGGAAGCATGTATAAAATCTCATACGTTACACCATCCATTCCTGGAGAGGAGTTATTTTTACATGAACTTTAAGCTATGTCAAATTCAGATTGAGTGAATGGCATTTCAAAAAACACGTTATCTTTACTGAGTACAGGAACGTAGTTCGGATCAGTAGAGACTCCCGGAATACAAAGTTCTTCTAAGGCGCGTTTGGATAAGAGGGAGGGAGTGTTATCTTTGGAGTGAAATGAAGTTTTTGCTCATTTATTTTTAAATACTTTACACACATTCCAAGTGTACGTTCCTTCTGACTTAAAATTTAAATTTTTAACAAACTCCTTGAACTTTTCTCTTTTTTTTCCTTTAAATAATTTTTTAGCTTGAGCACATCGACATTTGTATTCGATCAGATCGATGAGCTCTCCTGAAAACTCCCACTTCTTATATGAAGCCTTTCGAAGACGTTTAATTTTGTCACAGTCCGAGTCCCACCAGGGAATAGGATTGCGATGACTGGTTTTTAACCTCATTTTCTTTCTAGGGGTGTTACTTTTAACAGCATTTGAAATAATTTCTATGAAGAATTCGTATTTTTTACTAGGAGGGAGAATTTTAAAGTCGAGAGCGGTGAAACGGTCGTAATTATTTATTAAATCGCTCTGAACACAATCCCATCTGGTTCTCACTGATGATAATTTAAATGCTTTTTTAATGTAATATTCTTTGCTTACGTTTATATTAACATAGATGGGAAAGTGGTCAGAGTCGAGAGTTTCGTCATTAACAACTGCAAGGACTTTGTCAGCAAAACTTGCATTAGAAATGATTAGGTCTAAGTTAGATTTTTTCTTAGAGTGGACATCGATATGCGAGTAGGACTTGTCATTGTGGATGAAAAGTTCGTAGTCTTCTATCGCTTGGAGTAAACGGTTTCCATTGACGTCGTTGTCCTGACAAGACCACGTCTGGTGGTGCGCGTTAAAGTCCCTTACTAAGATGCATTTCGAAGTTCCATTTGCTGACGCTGCAATGTCATTCCACGTAGCCTGTGGTAATATTACTCCGGGTTGGTAGCAGTTTAAATTGTGGCGATGTGTTTAAAATATGAACCGCACAAACTTCTACACTCTCCTGATTGATGACCAAACTGCTAACCTTAAATTCAATGTTTTTTTTTTCAAGAATATAACTATGCCTCCATAAGGTGAGCCATTCGGTCGATCTTTGCGAATGACATTGAAACCAGGAAGTGAGATGGTCTTGTTTGCATCTAACCAAGATTCGACACAAGCAACAATATCTAAAGACGTTACTTTGGATTCCAGATCTTCCTTACGTTTTTTAATACTCCTTGGATTCCAAAAAAGCATACGTAGATCAGTAGGTGGATCGCTGCCAAATGCAGTTTTTCCAGGTTGTAACAGTTTTGTGAAATGATCCATTTTATTATAAGTCGTCTGCAGAGCTTATTGAAATCTGTGAGATGTTGTCTTTGCTAATGAGTTTTTCTGTAATTCTTTTAATTCGATTTTTTAGACAACTTGGTTGCATTTCTCCGTGGATTTTTGTTCGCATTTCTACAAAGTGTGTCTCGTCTTGACAGTATCGTTCACAGATGTTAGAAGTTTGTGATTGATTGTACGTTTCAAACAGAAAGGAGATCAAAGAGTCATAGTTGATAGGAAAGGAGCTTTCATTTTCTTTTATAAATGATTCCACATTCTGGAGTTGATCTCTTACGTCACCTAATGAATAGTCTTTCCTAATTTTTTTTACCATCGGTTTCGCAGCTTTATCTTGTGATTTACCTGGGTTTGAATTGGAGGGTCCGCTACATGACGAAGAAGTAATTGATAATGTACGCTTGTTGACGCTTACTGGAAGGAATGACCGCTGTGGAAAATTATTAGACTCATTTGTACTCATATACTCATTATCTGTGTTTATACACTGTACGTTGTTATCGGTTACTTTGTTGCTGTTTTCTGTGTGGGTAGCTTGCGTAGTTGAAAGTTGAGTTGGACTTTCGCTTTCAGCAATTGTTGGTATTTCCTGTTGTGAGACAGGAATACTTTCAGAGAGTGTTTCATTGCTATTTTGTCTGCACGATTTAGCTATATGTCCCTCTTCGTTGCATATACGGCATTTTATTTTTCCTGTGGAAAAGTACACCCATTCGATGGATTCATTCGTTTTGATTCTCATGGAGGGGGGAATTTTAACTTCATCAATTGGATCTATATAAAACTGTCGTCTAAAGGAAAGAATGTGGCTATATCCCGGTTCGATGTACCCTGCTCGAACATTACTGATTCTCGATTTGATCTGTATACCCAACTGACTGATTGTTTTTTCTAAAAAATTGTTTGGTATTTCTGGTTTAACGTTAGATATAATTACTCGTTTGGATTGAGAAATGAGAGGCCGAGGTTCTGCCTCTATTGTTTCTTTAGCTTCATTAGTAACTGTGAATTTTCTATGTCTTAGTGCCGCATTTACATGTTCCACTGTAGCTAAATAATAACAGATACGACCTTGGGAAATTCTCGAGGCATAGCGTATATTAGAGGGGCCTATAACGGAGCCAATGGCAACGGTGTAATTTTTAACCGTAAAATTTTCTTCAGCATCGAAGACAATAGCATGTTCCTTCGAGAGGTTTAACGACTGGGCAGCTACTTCTGAATAAGAAGATTCTGGTTTATCTATAACTTTGTATTCAAAAATCAGTGTTGGAGTAACTCCAGCATTAGGAGACTCCTGGAGAGGTGGATCGATATTGCACCCGAGTGCACTCTCTTTCCCCTTCGTACACACACCAAACACTGCAAAATTCAGTTTCCACTCACAAACCTGCCCGTTATTACTATAATAACTTGTTTATTAAACACGCAATACCGAGAGGAAAACAAAAACACGTCCGATCAGTACCGCTGTTCGAACTCCACTATCCAACACTGATTACGGATGTAATTTAGTGTTTCTTGGGTTGATCCATGCAATGTTTTCTCATGTGCGTCTCGGATGATCAATGTTGAGAGTGGAGAGTCCTTAGGCAGAATGTAGGGGTGCTTCCTGGCTGTTGGAACCGTGGAGTTGTGCAGGCGACCTCCCACACGCAGTATCTTGTGTCCATCAACAAATGGTAATAGTCGAAGTAGCGAGCTGGTCCTATTGAGTTGTTTACCTTTCGTCAATAATTGTAGTTCACCATCGAAAGCGTTCTGTTGAACCGCGTGAACCCAAAACTTCAACGCATCTTGCAGTTCGCTTGCAGTAATTTCTGTGTCAAGAGTGTGGCCAGTCTTTTTTCGGAGGAGCCGGACCATCCTAGTGCATACAGTGGCGATTCGAAGAAGACGTGTTAACGATGAGTATCGGTATATCAGCTCCCAGATGTGTGGTTTATGTACATGGGCGACAATTTTTGGGATAAGTGATCTTGATTGCAGTTCATCTGGCGTGTGCTGTATGGAAGAAGGTGGTAGGGGCCATTTACTTGGCTCTTCACGAAGCCACGCTGGTCCTTGCCACCAGCCGGGATGCTGCTTTAACTCATTCGCTGATATTCCCCTGGAAGCGCAGTCTGCTGGGTTTACTTTCCCTGGGATATGTCGCCAGTATGCATTTGGGACCGTCTCAAGTATGAGACACACCCTATTGTGGATGAAATCCTTCCAACGAGAAGGATTGCTCAACCATGTATGGACAATCGATGAGTCTGTCCATAAATAACATGACGCTTGCTCTAGATTGAGGACATTTCTGCAGTGCTTCACGAGCTTAGCTGCCATTACCGCAGCTGAAAGTTCCAACCGCGGGATGGTCATCCTTTTCAATGGTGCTACCTTGGTTTTTGCGCAGATTAGACTTGTAATGATCCCCGCAGTAGACTTTGTTCTCAAATACACGACCCCAGCCATGGCTAATTGTGAGGCATCACTAAACCCGTGGATTTGAATTTCTGCGTCAGGTTCAAGTCCCAGCCATCTTGGAATCTGGATATTGGTAAGGCCATCCAGAAGTTCTTGTGAATTATTCCATCGAGTTAATTGAGGTTCAGGCAGAGTATCATCCCAACCGACTTTCAACGTCCAGAGTTCTTGCATGAAGATTTTAAAGTTTATAATAACGGGTGATACGAACCCCAGAGGATCAAAGAACTGCGCTATTTGGGATAAAACCGCTCGTTTAGTGGGTTTTGTAGCGGGTCGCTTGATGCTGAACTGGATGATATCGAGGGATGGGTTCCATGTGAGCCCTAATGCTTGAACAATGTCGTCAGTAATTGCCACTGATGTAGACGGAGATTTAAACCTTTCTGGAATTCTTGATAGCACTTCTGGATGGTTGCTATGCCACTTTCGTAACAGAAATTCGCCAGATGCACACATTGCTAGCATTTGCTCTGCGACTTGTCGTGCTTCTTCTATGGTGCTTGCTCCGCCAAAAATATCGTCCACGTATCGACCTTTTGTTACCGCCTCACTTGCTCATGGATACTTCGCCCCTTGGTCCTGAACGAGTTGTGCGATGGCGCGTAAAGCTAGGTAAGGGGCGCATGCCAGACCATACTTCACTGTTGTCAGTTGATATTTGTGAGGTTGGTTCTGATTATCTGTCCATAGTATCCTTTGAAGGTCCCAATCATCCTTGTGAACGTGGATTTGCCGGTACATTTTCTCGACATCGCATGAGAACATGTATTTGAATTGACGAGCCCAAATGAAAACATCAATAACGTCGATTTGCAGCTTTGGACCGGTATGTACAATGTCATTGATATTTTTCCCATTTGTCAACTTACACGATCCATTGAATACCACACGTTGTTTTGTTGTTGCGCTGGACTCTTTCATGACTCCATGGTCAGGTAGGTAAGAGACTACACTTGGTTGATGCGCGTCGTCGCGAGGTCGAGTCACATTCACGGTTGTTAGAAAACTGACTCAACAATGATCCTGAAACTAATTCGACCATTCTCAAGTGGCTTACCCAAGGCAAGCTGCCTTATCAGCATAGCATTACGCTGATTCCAGGATAGTATGTGATATCAGTTCATGATGATATCAGTTCACGCCATTATCCCGCTTGCCCACGCTAACCACTTGAGATGCGCATAGCGTCATGACGCTAAGACCATGGTTTTTTTTTCCGCTTACCCAGTACCTTTCGCCCGCACGTGTTAACCACTTGTGCAATGCTTAATGCTGAGGCTGAACCATTGCATGATCCTGTACTTACACTTTTTTTCCTTTGCTAATACGCTTGCAAGGATCAGCAATGGAATAAATGCTATTCTGTTCCGTGACGATAGACGCATGTGCAACATTCCGTCTACAACGACAGTTTTCCGACAGGATGATGACAACAAACGATTATAATTGGGTTTGAAATTTAAAGTCAATCCGATGTTATGTGCTAGATGATTATGTACATAACGCACGAATTTTTATTGCGATCTTCATATTTAATGACTTTAGGACTCTAAATAATGTAGGATTCGTGCAGATTTTATGATCAACGATGGTCTACAGTCGACAAAGCAACGATTTAATATACCCCCTGATTTGGCACTCATCACATTTGGTTGAAGATTAACCATCCTTGTGCACACTTTGCCGATTATCCGGCTCGAAGGACCAAAAAATGTTTGAAATGTATGAAATGGATTACTTACGTGGACTGGTGACTCAAGAATGTCTGATCATGATAAATGTTGAAGGTAACGATAATCATAGACGTGTGGCTGCGGCGGCAGCATCTTCTGTGAACTCCAAGTAAGCCTCCACTAGCGAGAGTGGAATGACTCCCCCAGCGAGGGGGGCTCACTAAATTCTCACCAGCACCGGGTGAATCAATGCACATGCCAGCACAGGGCAGATATGCTACCACATAGGTAACCTGTCAACACCAGCACAGGGTGAACATTTTCTTACCGCCAGCGAAGGGCGCAATTGGCTCAACACCACTACTGGGTGACAAGAAAGGAGCCCACAACAAAAAAGGGAATCACTAAAAGGAGACCACACACAACACACGATCGTTTAGAGACCAACAAAAATTGACAACAGCCATTAACAAACATTAATATTCCTTTATTATGGTAACATACAACACTCTCATAGCGACCGATCGATCAACGCGTCCTTACGACAACACACTCCTTGCGCAACTGGTTTGTTGAGTCACTCTCATCCCTTGCGCTCACTCTCGGTTAGACATTTTTAACAAAGTTAATGTTCCATGTTTTCAATAAAATGCGAAATGGGGTTATCTCGCTGATATGAACCCTTTTCGCAATTTATTTTCCAAGAGCCACTCGACTTGCAGCACTTCGGAAGCGAGATAAGATGAGCAAACTACAGCTCTTCATAAGTGAATACAAAAAACGCCAAAAAGTCAATTTCGTGAAAAACCCGACATGAGCCCTTTCCGAAATTCACGATTCAATTAAGCACTTTATTTACTATTATTATATTTTTAATTTACTTTTTAAAAGTGGATTTTAGGCGATTTGTAATTTTACATTCGAAACAAGATTCTTACTCCTGTTTTACACACCAAAAATTGAGAGTGAAATTGTTTGTGTTTTTCTTTTTAAGTTATCTGCTTAACGAAGCCAATTTACAATATGCGCAATATGTGAAGTTTAGTTTTGTTTGTTGTTTTCTACATATTTCAACACCCTTAACGTGTTTAATTTTAAAATTGAATGCTGATAAGATAAATGCCCAACGTTGCATTCTGGCTGCTGCTATTATTGGAATAGCTTTCTTTTCCCGAAAGTCGAAATTAATGGTTTTTGGTCGGTTTGTATAATAAATCCGCCGCCCAGTAAATACTGATTTAATTTGCGTACCGTTAAAACAATAGCCAATGCTTCTCTTTAAATCTAGCTATAATTCCTCTCTGTTTTTGTAAGCGTTCGAGATACAATTGGTCGTAGTTGCCCGTCTAGAAATTCATGTGAGCAAATCTCGGCTATTGCCGCGTCACATGCGACAGTAGTGACTACAATTGGTTTTTTTTGGATCAAAATGAACTAGTACTTGGTCAGACGTAACCTCTTTTTTTAATAATAAATAGGCGTTATTTGCACTCTTGTTCCACTCGGAAACAGTGTCTTTTCGAAGCAATTGGTATAAGGGTTCCACTTTTTTTGCGAAATTATGAATAAATTTTGAAAATTAATTTACCATTCTATTCACGCTCGCAATTCGGAAACATTGGATGGAAATGGTGAGCACACTTTCAATATTACTAGAATTTTTCTTTATACATATATTTCGTGATGAGCGAACGCGGAGAACCAGTATGACACCTTGCCTTTAATTGGATACCGTTGATGCTGTTTGTTAGCCAAAAAGATGAGGATGTTCTGCTGTTGATATTGAATACCGTTTATTCATTGTCATCTCGTGCCGTCCCATGTGGTGCGCGTGACTGTGTGCCTATTTCGACAAAATTAGAAATATTTTCATTTGACCTTTTATTATAAATTGAATTATAATTTTGAGAGTTTTCAAAATTAATTTTTTGATTCATTTTTGAATAACAAATTGGTGCCAGATGACCCTTCCTCGCACATAATTTCCAGCTTCTGTCCTTGAATTTGCACATGGCCGACTTGTGCGTTTTCCATCCACAGTGTTTCTTATATCGACCGTCGTTGTAGTTGGTGTTGTCCTTGATTGGTTTACGTGTGTTGGGACTATTTTCACTTCTAATGAAATTCTCTTCGTGTGACATTGTTTTTCCTTTCAGTTTTGATTCATAGATCAACGCCTTCCTATATGCTTCTGCTAAAGTAAGGTTTTCATCATATTCACATAGATTTTCAAAGATTTGTTCTTCTTTGGATAACCCAATGATAAATTTATCGCGAACCGCTTCGTCTAAGTCTTTGAACTTGCACATTACAGCCAGCGTTTTAACACGCGCGTTCCAATTCGTCATTTTTTCATGTGCTTCTTTAACCTCTGCATAAAAATTTTGCCGTTCTCTCAAAATTATGATAGGTGGCATGTAATGCTGTTCCAAAATGTAACACAACTCCTTACATGTATTCTCGTTAGGCAGTTTAGGGTCACAAAGTGCACGTACAAGGATGTACGCCTCGCTTCCAATCAACTTAAGTAGCGTCGTTTTCTTTACTTTTTCTTCTTTTATGTCCTCTTCACAGAAATAGATTTCTAGGCGTTCCTTCCCTTCATTCCTAGGCACCGACTTCTTTACTTGGGCACTTTGCTATACTTCCATCCTTCATTATACCTATACTTCCATCCTTCATTTCACGTGAATATTAGAAAAACTAAATTTGGTGTCTGAAGAATTCTTTATTACTGAATGAATTATGTCGTGACTGTAGAAAAATTCTACTGGGTGTGAACATTTCACTTTCACGTTTTTACACGTATTCCATCCTCGTCGCCATTTTTAGTATATCGTCTGATTCCAAAAAAGACACGTCTCGGTTGAACTGTGGCAACTTAACAACAAACCCTTTATTAGTTTAGGAAGTGAATAGATTAAAAATGGAATAGATTAAACATTGACAATGTCCCAAACTATTACTACTACAGTGGAATAGATTGGAATAGATATTTGTTTATTTATTGATTTATTTATGTATACCAGCGGCGGATTAACGTACAAAATTTGGTGTGGCCACACCAGGGCCCCCGATTTTGGGGGCCCCCAAATTCCCAGAAAGAAAAGAAATTTTGTTCTGAAATTCAAATATGTTTATATAAATTTATCATCACGAAAAGTACTGAAGTCAAATTACAACTTTTCTACATTTGAGCGTCACGAACTTATCTATGATATCATCAAATTTTATTTCATCCAAAATTTCGCTTTCAACAGAAAGAATAGCCAAACTGTCCAAACGATCATCTGTCATAGTGTTACGTAAATAGTTTTTTACTAACTTTAATTTTGAAAATGATCGTTCACCCAAAACATTAGTAACAAACATAGACAAATACATACGCAATAAAATGTCAAGATTTGGAAATGTGGCTGAAGAGCGTTTTGTACATCGGTTCATGATTTAAATTGTCAAATTCAAAATAATTTTTGGCAAATTGGCATTCTTTAATGAGTTCAGTTTCATTAAGATCACTTGGATATTTTTTTGTGATTTTTTCGCAGGATTTAGCCATATATTCGTCACTCAATGAATTTAGGCTAGCCATATCTTTGTCACTCAATGAATTTAGGTTGATCAAAAATGAAAATTCGCTATCCAAATCATCATAAATCTGAGCTTATTTTCCCAAATTCAATTGCATTTACGATAGGATCAAGCAACGATTTTTGTAACTCTTCTTTCTCGTCCATCGGATTAATTACTTTCAGCATTGAACGCGTCTGAACGACATCAATTTGAAAATCGGAAGGAATGGCGTTGAAAATCTTTAAAGCATCATCGAAAAGGCTGTCGTAATTTTTTCTTTCGAGGTCCTCAGCTACTAGTGCTGCACGAGATCGCGAGACCAGTCTCGGTCTCGTCCCGATCTCGTCTCGAAACCGCGACGAGACCGAGACGAGACCTTCAAATATTTTTTCGAGACGAGTCGAGACGAAGTTTCCGAGACTCTTGAAAAGTCTCGTCTCGAAGCAAAGGAAAGAAAAAAGCTGGAAAATCAATTTTTATAAATACAAGTTTATTATATTTTTTTTTTATATTTACTATTCATAACTTTTAAATATCTATTTTACAAATTTCTTTTTTTAACATAGAACGCATCCACGAATTGATGCAGAGTAATGACTCAGTCATTCCATCGCTTAAAGATGATCTTTTTGATGTTATAACTAACGAGGCTTCAGAGAATAGCCTCTCTACTGGCACTGACGTCGCCATAATGCTTAAATAATCCCTGGACATCCTTGCAATTCGGGGATATTCCTTCTCATGAGCCTTCCACCAATCTAAAACATTAGTATTTTCGTCTGGTCGCGGCGAATTCAGATATCTTTCTAATTCCGCTTCCCAACTTTGCCTGTTCACTTTGGGAGCTTTAACATACAGGGCATTAAAATCCACATCTAAATCATCTTCATCGACAGTGCATGCTAAATCTGCTTCACCTACGTCTTCAGAACAAAAATTATTGGAGTCATACTGAGTTCTTAGAATTGTCTTAAATTTTTCGTAGCTCCTAGTCTTAATATCTTTACTCCACTTCCTTAAATCAAATGCTTCGAGCTTATGCCTAGGGTCCAATATTAATGCAACGCAGTACATCCAATTTGTCTTTTTGTAGTGTTTTATAATTTTATTTCTACCTTCTTGGATAGCAAGTAAAAGCACTTCGTCAGCATTGGTACGATTTTCTGAGTTATCTAAGGTGGAAATAATTTCTTCAACATGATCAAGTAATAAATTTACCGTTGCGACAACAGAAGGAAGAGATGGTTTCGTTTCGCTTGACAGCAGTTTACTCGCATGTTTAAAATTTCGTAAGAATTTTGTGATTTGAATCAAGCTTGACCAACCTTGTTCATTAATTTTGAAAGGTTTTACTACGGCGCAACTATCTCAAAAAAGTACTAATGCTTTTCTTAATGCAACAGACTGTGAGCATATCAAAAGTCGAGTCCTATCGTGTCTTTATGTCTAAAATAGGTTTTATAAACTTTATTCCAGATACTTTACAGCAACTTTCCAATTTAAGAATCAATTCTTCTGACTTTCTGATCTTCTTGAATGTGCTTCTAACATTGTAAATAATCGTATTCCAGAGTCCTTGTCCTGAGTCCCCGTCGTCTAGATCTCTGAAATCGACATCAAGTTCAGAAATTTCGCTGGAACCATCATCAGAGTTTTCGTCAGGTGAATTTTCTTCTCCTTCTGAGCTATTGTCTTCTTCAACTTGAAAAATGACATTTTCATTATTTTCCGGCAAAATTTTGAGAAGTTTTAGAACGTCTTGAATTCCTAAATTGAGAACATGTGCCATACATTTAAAGTGTTGGTCTATAGCACTGAAGACGATATCTTCTTCTCTAAGCAAGAGTTCTAAATTCACCATAAACGTCGTATTTGCTGACACGTTATCAACAGTTATGCCTTGAATTTGATTTTGTAGATTAAATTCCTTTAAGCCATCTAAAAAAATTCGAGCAATATCTGCACCAGAATGCATTGCTTTTGAAGGAGTAAATTTTAAAGCCATAGATTTTAATTTCCAATCGGTGTCTATGAAATGAACTGTAGTGCCATAGTATGATTTTGAAGTGTATTTAGATGTCCAACCGTCAACGGCAAAAGACATCTTAGAATCTATTTTATTCAAATAATCCATCACATTTTGCTTCATTTCTTTAAATTCCTCAATCACCCAATGCCGCAAAATATTTCTGGACGGAACCAAGTCGGATTGGTGAACTTGCTTAAAAAAGTTCTTAGTAACAGTATCATCAAAGAATAAAATTGGTAGATTTTTGCATGCTACCCAACAAACAGTTGCTCGTTTTTTTTCTTTTTCAGTTAATGTTGCCTTCTGAAAAAAAAATCGAAAAGAAAAAAGTTTTAAGAATCGATCATTTTCGAGGTAAAGATGAGTGGGTTATCGAGATTTTACCGTATTATATTTTTCAAATTAAGATAATAGATATAAAACAGCAATTTCAATTCTACGAAGTACAATGTAGAATGTATTCATAAGCAAACATATATTATACAAAGACGACATTTTTAAGAAATTCGTTTAAATCAATTCCAACTAAAATATTTATAGTACTTTTAACCTCAAATTCATATTGACGCACATCCGACATTTTAATTATCTCTGAGTTGTGAAGTTAAACACATGTTACATTAGTTACTTACCTCTACTAACATTCCGGTTAATTTCTTTTGTTTGATATCAACTTTAACTGCTGGCTTCATCTTATTCCCTATCTGGTCTTTGTGCACAGTATTCAAATGTTTTCGTAATCCTGAGGTGTTCATATCTTTTCTTTTTATTAAAGTATTTACATTTTTTTGTTTGCATAGCTTACAAACACCGTAAGTTACTTCTTCTTTTACAATAGACTCAAAATAATCATTATAATTAATTTTTTCATTTCTTCCTATGTTAGAGCCTCTTTCACTAGAAATTTGAGTTTCTTTTTTTTTAACAATATCAGATTCTTGTTCTGACTCTGATTGATGGGATGAGTCAAAAAGTTGATCACTTTCTCCTTTTTCATTGTGGTTACTTACACGTGATGTTTTTTTTGGAGTATTCTCTAAATTACAATTTCCACGCTTCATAATGAATTTACATACGTTGCGTTTTATCGAACTCTTTTTTGAACTTTGCCTAACCTTTTTCCAATAGGTATGCCTTTTTAGATGCAAACAGCAAAATACGATGAAGAAATTCTGTGCAGTTAAAATGACACTACATTCGCACGTGTCGTAAGTATTGTAAGGCGCTTCTTACGATACTTATGTCGGACGTGTCTGCTTCGAAAGGGCGAGAGGGAAGGGTATTGCCGCTTAGGTGACCAAAAGAGTAATAAGCAGTCGCAAGAGTCGTGAGAGGCACTTAGCAACACTTACGACGCTTACGATCGTTATGACATTTTTAACTGCGCATGCCCTTAACGTTTCAGAAAGAGAAAATTACTCCCGAGCAATTGAAATAAAAAAATCTTTGAGAGGGGGACACATTCAATACCTACTTTCATAATATTTTCGAGACTAAGCCGAGACCGAGACCGAGACCGAGACGAAACTCAAATTTTCCCTTTTTTTCGAGACCGAGACGAGACTGTCCAAAGTCTCGGTCTCGTCTCGGTCTCGTGCAGCACTATCAGCTACCGAACCGTAAAGCTTTCTAATCGTCGAAATGGTCAAAATAGGTTTTTGTAAAGCTACATTTACAAAATTAAACTTAGTCAAAACACTGTGCCAGACAACATGCATTAAAATGTATCGAAATTGGCGTAGTTTTCGTATCAAACCCACCAATGTTGCTCTGTTATCTTCATTGAGAGTCTCTTCAACGAGAAGAGATTTTAAGAGTGTTAACTCTTTCAAGTAACACGAATGCAGAGCATGAAAATTTGCTGATTCACACAATTAAACTCTGCAGGCCTCCATATATTCCAGCCATATTCGGTGCATTATCATAGGACTGGCCTCTGCAGTTTCTTATATCAATCTGATGTTTTACCAGGAAATTCAATACGACACCTTTAAGAAACTCAGATGTATGGCCCTCGATTGAAATGAAAGAAATGAATCGCTCGCGAATGATAGCGTCTTTCACGTATCGAACGCAGAAAGACAACTGGTCCGTCTGGCTCACATCTGCAGTGGAGTCATCGCTTAACGAATAATAACGCGCATCGATGAATTCCGAGACAATCTCATCTTTCACAGCACTTCCCATGATTGAGATGAATTCTTCACATATGGTGCTCGAAAGATACGAAGCCCTTCCTGTAAAAATATGCATGTCAAATGAAGAGAAAAATATGGAAATATTTGAAATAATACCTTTTCCTTTGTTACCAAAACGATCGATGTGGTCTTTTAAAATGGATCAAATTTGCTAACTCAAGGCATCCAAGAAAGTTTCCATTGTGCTTTGAACCCGAAATTTCATCATGGCCACGAAAAGCAAGTCCTCGCGAGCTAAGGAATTTAACGACTTCCACAACTCGTGATAGAACTTTTTTCCAATAGCTCATTTCAACCTCAAGAGTATTGTTGAATGATTTCTCAAGGGTTAATTCGTTCTTAAGCCGCATTTTGTACTTATAATAGTTCGACATGTGATCTTTAGATTGGTCGTGCGAAGAAATGGATTGTGTTGAATGATTATAATCTCTGAATCCATCCAAAGCAAATGAGCTCGGATTGCCCCGCACTGATTGAATTGCACTGGCCACAAACCTGGATCATTTGAAAAAATTTTGATGTTGCTTGGATCATTATTTGGTGGGGGGGAAACAGCTTCTTTTGAAGTTGAAGGCGTTGCGATTGAAAGAGATTCTAGAACGGATTCGCATAGTTCACTGTCAGTTGTTACGGTTGTTGTGTCCTTGTTCATCGAACCGCTATCGCCCTCTTTGCTCTCGTCCTCTTTTTGTTCGATTTCCTTGTTACTTTGAAAGTGGCTTGATATTTTCGGTATCTTCAATTATAGTTTTTGATCGCGTTCTTCTTTCTGTGCTTTCTGTACAGAGATAATTGCTGTTCTCCTTATTGAGTGCATGAGATCGGGTGAACTAACAACCTGTTCTATGCATCAACAGAGGAGTTATTACTTATCATTTACAATATTTACACAGTGTATACAAGCAATTTTTCGCTGTAGGCTGAAGCCTGTGCGCGAACCTGTCTGTTCTATCTCGAATGTCAGATGCAAATACAATATAATTTACACAATTTGTTTCCGCTTGATTTGAAAATAAAATAAAATTAGTATAATACAAAAAACGAATGCTTATTCTATCGCCTGGAGTAGGCCTTTGAATTCAGTCATTGAAAGTGCTATCAACCATTTTCTTATTATTCTGTTATTTTTTAAATTTGTTAAGGTCTTCTCTTTGGACGATAACGGCAGGGCGTTAAAGGCCTTGCAACTAATGTAACGATAATTTCTCCGGTCAATTTCCTTATTCACTTGCTTTGCTGGTATAATTACTGTTCTATGTGCTTTTAGTTTTAACTGGAAATAAGTCTCTTGGTGTTAGTTATAATTAGTATAGATTGACTTTTCGACAAAGTACATTTTGACGTTAAAAATGCTATTTTCGAAGCACAGTTTTTCTGATTCATAATGGAGGGGTTTCTTGTATATCAATTGCAAATTTTTTTCTGAACACTAAGTAAAGGGCTGATCGTTTTTTCATACGTGCCTCCCCACACAATTTTGCCGTAAGTTGCGACTGACCAGAAAAGTGCATAGTAAATCATTAATGGTTGTTCTTGCTGCAAATACATTCGCAAATTATAAAATAAGTATATAAGATATCTACTTTTTTTGACAGTCTTTTCAACATGCTTACACCAGTTTAAATTCTGATCTACTGTAAGCCCGAGGTATTTAGTCTTACATACTCTCTCAATTTTCGCGCAATCACTGGTTTTGGTAAGACAATCAATCTCATGTATTGTTACAGGCGCCTCTGCAGGAAGACTATTCTTGTAGCTACCAAATGTCATGTAAACGGTTTTTTTTTTTGTATTCAAAGAAAGGCGGTTTTTGTATAGTTCTCGGTATAATTTGTCAATTTCGATATTACAAGTTTTATAAGTTTGTTCCCATGTTTTTCCCCGTACAGTTAAAACAGTGTCGTCCGCAAATGACACGATGTCACTACTCAGACCCATCCTGAGTACATCATTAACATATAATATAAAAAGAATCGGTCCCAGAACCGTGCCCTGCGGAACTCCACATTTCGCATTTAGTTCCGTGCTACAAGAATCCTTTATTTTTACAACTTGTTTCCTATCTGTAAGGTAACTATACAGTAGATTATATGCGTGTCCTCTAAAACCTAAATCAAACAATTTGGCTTAAAGAATCGAGTGATCAACAGTATCAAATGCTTTCGCGAGATCTAAGAATACAGTTATACATGGCGTCCTCGTACTTATGGCATCATGTATCATATCAACTACATTTGTCAGTGCATTTTCAGTACTCATTCCCGTTTGAAAACCAAACTGTTTAGGACTAATTATGCTATTTTTCAATAAAATTAGTTATTGGTGTTTTTAAAACATTTTCAAAAATTTTTGCGAAATTTGAAGTTAAGGAAATTGGCCTATAATTTGTCGCTTAAATAGTGTCCCCGGATTTGTAGATGGGTATTATTTCCGCTTTTTTAAAAAAGTCAGGAAAAATTGACTTTTCAATACAACAATTCAAAATGGTAGCTTATGGTTTCACTATTGTAGCACGCGTGGCAACATCATGTAAATTATGTGCAAATTTACTCGCCATTGACGGTCCAACATTAGTAAAAACGTCGTTAAATTCATTAGCAATTTCAGTTTTATCGAAAATTATTTTATTTTTACTCTCCGAATAAATTTCCATAATACCATCTTTTTTTTGTGTTATTTTTTATTTTTGAATTTATAAACTTCCATAGCTTTCTACTGTCATTTTTCGATTTAGTGACGATGTTACCATAGAATTTAGTTTTTGCTAGTTGAATCATCGTTTTTAATTTATTTTTATATTCAGCGTATTTTCTCTTTTGTTCTAAGTTACTTGGACTGGCTTTTGATTGACGATACAATTTGTTTTTTGTTCGGCATGATTTCAAAATTCCGGTAGTAATCCATTCTTTCCGCGCGCCGTTACTGACTCTTTTCTTCCTTGACGTCGAGGCTTCTTCAATGTAAAAATGTATTTTCCTAATAAATTTTTCAACAGCTAAGTTCACATTATTTACATTATAAATATCATTCCAATTTTCATTTTCTATGTTACAGTTTAATTTGCGGTAGTCTATTTTCTTAAAAAGAATCTCATCTACTTTTTTTACATTGTTATTCTGTTCAATTTCCAAAAAAAGAAACGCTATCATATATCATTGGAGTGGCTTTAATGTTTTCATTTAACTTGCCGAAAATATGGTCTACGCATGTTGCGCTCTCGTTAGTTACTCTCGTTGGTAAATTAATGAAAGAATGATATCCATTTTCATAGTAATTATTAATATAATTATTGGTTTTCGCATTTTCATGTAAGAGATCAATATTCATGTCACCGATAATCAGATGATTACGTTCGTTTTTTTGTCTAGATAGGCATGGAGATCATCAACGAATTCATTTATTGCATCTCAATACCACTTATATAGCGACGTTATCAATAATTTTCCATGACCTAAATCAATTTCTAGACGTGTTTTGGTGTTTAAGTTTTGAGGAAACCTAAATACAAGTTCCATCACACTTATTTATCTCGCTATCTACATGAAATAAGTTAAAACTTTCAAGTTCAAATAATGCTGATAATATTATTTTGTGGGTCTCTGTGCATACCACCACGTCCGGATTTGGCTTTAAAGGCTCTATGAAAATTTTCAATTCATCAAAATTCTTATTTAAACTACGGATATTCACTACGGACAACATCATTTAGGTCGTTTAGGTCGTGACATTCAACGGTTTCAATTTCAGTCTGCAAAACCGAGTTTTCCTCGAAAGCGCAATGACCAAGGTCATGTTGGGTGCCGAATTTTTGGTTTGTTGCCAAACAGTTAGTGCAGAATTTAGCACTTTTATCTGGACATGATGCTCCGTCGTGGTTCCCAGCACAGTATTGACATCTAACGTCACTCTGACATTTCTTAGCGCTGTGGTTGTACCCATTGCATTTAAAATACCGGCTCAAGTTAAAGTTTTCATACACACGACATCGTTGCCACCCGACGTAGACCGTTTTGTTTTTCATGACCGCGCGGAATAGCTCGGGCGCCAATTCCATGAAGACCGTTTTTGTGCCATATCTTTTATTGTTTTGCACATGAACGATGTCGTAGTCATTGTTTGTGCACTTATGGAAGTTTTGAGAAACAACCAGATTTTCAATGTCTCTAGGGTCGTTGTCGCCGTCAACTTCAACAATCTTAACTCGCGGTTTTTTCATGTCCAACGTTTTGATTTCACAGTTCAAGCCCGAAATCTTCTCGATTTCCTTTTTCATTGCCTCATTGTTTTTAATATTATTAGCTCGTTCTTTTGGTTTGACGAGATAAGGAGGATTGTTTCTTTTTTCCGAAGAAACAATTTCAGAATATGACTTAGCTACACGAGAGATTAAATTTGTGTTTGTTTTCTCTAAGTTCGAAATTTTGTCTGCCAACATCGAAATTGTCTTTTCTTTTTCTGCAAGCAAATTTTTCATAAGGTCTTTCACATTTTTGACGATTAAACTATCGTGATCAGCAGCCGCAAGACAACATGTCACACGCGTGGAGTCGATTATGATAACATTTTTCTATCGCTCTAAGCACGAGTAATGGAAAATCACGCCACAATTAATACATACACATTGTTTCGATACTTTCGTTTTGCAGCTTTTGAAGCGAGTAGAATCCGGCGAATCTATGTTGCTCTGATGTTCCCCTCAAAACTGTTCGTTAACAATCTGTGTTTGCAAGAGTTACGTAAATAACACAAATCTTTTACACAATCAATTCAACATGATTTGAGTCACAGTCACAACACACAACAATGCAGTCTCAACGATATTATTCTTTCTTTTCACTTTTGAACAAACACTGGAATTCCGTTATTTCCCGTTATTATTTTGTTGTTTTTAACATTGATTATTAAATGCAAAGATTTCGCATTAATAATGTACTAGATTATTATTATTATTAATTTATATTAAGGATTCGATACATCACAGACTTCAAGATCATCTACATCCTCTCTTAATGGACATAGAGGTCTGGAGTTTTAAATTGCTTCACTTTGACGTAGGCGAGTTGCTTGATCTTCGTAGGTTAAGGTCATATCATCTATTACTCGTCGAAAGTGGTATTTCATGGATTTTACAGCAGACTCTCATTTTCCACCAAACTATGGTGCTAGAGGTGGAATAAGAAGCCAAACATAAGATCAGCGTGAGGTCAAAAATTATGAATCCACGATATACCTGATAGTTTCCAAGTAGGACTAGTCGACCACTTAATATGTATACAGTAAAACCCGTTTAAGACGATTTCAAAGGGACCCAGCCAAAAACGCGTCTTAAACGAGAAAGCGTAATATTCGGGATAGGCAAAATAAAACGTATTGTATGTAGTAATTTTGTGTAGATATTGAATTCTATATTTATAAAGTTGTTAGAAAGTTATTATAATGTTATGTATGTATTTTAAGTAAGTAATCACTTATTTTGGTTTGACAAAGAGATTATGATGCATTAGAAATTACAAGACTCTCAATATAATTCAACTTTTGCCGTGCGTCTTCGCTTTCACCTACAGAAGATACAAAGCGCCGTAAATCGTTAACTGCTGATAATGCCTGGGCGTTTGACAAAATCGGAAATGACTCCCTTTGGTCTTCATCATCATCACTTAGGGTTTCGTTTTGTATGTTATTCTTATTTTCAATAAGATCTTCGATTGAACGGATTTCGTAGGCTGCGACATTGTCATCAATGGAAGAATATCCGGGAAAACCCTGCAGTATCGCGGGTTTCCCTTCTTCCAACAAGGCGTCAACTTCGTTATTTCGGAATCCAGCTTTCTTGAAACAATTTTGTATGGATTCAGGCTTAATTGCTTGCCATGCCGCTGCAATGTTTAGGATAGCATCATGCATAGTCAAAGGTAGCTTGCTATCAGGGTCTTCCATTTCTTTAAGATAGCGATGTATCAGTCGTGTTCTGTAACCTTGTTTAAGGACTTTTATTATGCCTTGATCCATCGGTTGCAACTTGCTTGCCGCATTTGGAGGCAAGAACATAAGTTTGATATTCCTTGGCGCAACATTTTGAATGTGAGCGGGGCAGTTATCAATGAACAGAATTATGCGTCTAGATTTCATCTGGAAATGTTCATCTAATGCTTTTAACCAGTCGCAAACCCAATCTATCTATCTATCTGTATTTTTCGTTAATTTCTTCTCTATTCTTCAAAATGGTACGTAATGTAGAAACCAGTAGTTGAAGCTCAGCAGCTAACTCTGTTTGTTTTTTTAGTTGTGATTTTTCATCAAAAACTTTCAATATCCTAATTTTTTCTTCTAGCGATAACGCCTTTCGCTTGATCGTTGTCATCTTTAATTCTTAAATTTTAATTTGAAAATGGTAGCACTCGAAGAACACTCGAATTCCGTTTGATTGGACTTTTGCGACTGACTTCGAAATCGAATTTTGCCAGCTCCTTATGGGGTCATTGTTTTCAAGGTCCGATTTGCTGATATCGACGATGGACTTTGATGAGCATAAAATGGCCCGAACAACTGATACCGTAAGTAAACCACCGATAAAAAATGAAACGACGACATGCGGGTGCACGAGTGAGCGCTCTTGCGCCCGGCAGCCGGTTAATTAGGTGGTCACTGCTGCATGAGACACGTGAACAGTGTGTGCCGAGATGGCGTATTATACGGGATGGCGAACGTATTAGGCGTGATAAAATGCATGAAAACATGCCTCAAGTTGTAGGGACTGACATCAAATGGGGTATTATGCGAGAAATCGTATTAAGCGTGACCGTATTAACCGGGTTTTACTGTATATATATCAGGAAACTAAAAAAAACGCAATTAACATATAAAAACCGTAATATACTCACGTGAGGATGACACGCGGCACAATCTGGCAGTAAACAATCTGACAGACAGCGATCGACATGCGGAATAAATCCGCAACGCGAAGAGAACTGCATGACCGACACATGCAGTATACTAGTGTCCGGCAGATGGCCAACACAAGTGCAAAACACATTTTGGCGAAAACAAAAATGTCAATGCATTTTGCAATTCAGCGGATTGCATCAGCTGAGCACCAAAACCAACGGAAATGCAACTTACCGCAATTCGGAAAAATAAGTTGGCAGCAGCCAGTGACCCAAAAGAAAAATGTAATTTGGGAATATTGCAATTGGTTAACATTGCCAATATTGGAAATGCAATTGGTAAATATTGCAAATATTCAAATATTGGAAATATTGCAGACTGACGACAGGAAATTAAGAACCAGTAACCTCATGAGAACGGAAACGTCCATCAAGTCAAAAATAAGCTGGACGCTGGCAATATTTGAATATAAATAGACTGTAAGATAAAAACGCTCCAAGAGGTAGAGGAATTCGTGCACTCAAGTGAAGGAGACGACTTGACCTACTAGCAGCATCAATTATCATTTAGGAAACTGGACGAGAACTGGAGAAGATTTACCATCAAACTAGGAAAGTTGTACTTTTCCCAAGAGACTCAGCCAATTACGTGGAGCACTAGTAGCAGCTTGGGACGTTGGAGCAGTGAACTTCCTGACCTTTGACGTAATACCATAGGTAAGGAAATAAAAAGTAACCAATACAAAAGCGGATGAGTTAACTATTCACCGTTGAGGTCTCAAACACGGTTCGCAAGAACCCAATGGGCGTTAAAATAAATTATAGTTAGGCCGTAAAGGAATGGGAGATCGCCAGCTTGAAAAACGTTAAAACGAGACCCAAAGGCGGGACCACGGCCTATCACCATCGAAGAATACCGGGCTAGACAGACGGGCCATCACAAGAAAAGCGAAGTGAAGCTCCAGGAAGGAACAGAGAAATCTACGACAGAGAGGATACCGGGGATAGAGGCGAGGTTTCGTCGAAAAATAGAAGAGGCTGGGAGGGACCTCATGTTGGGTGGAGGGAGCCACCAAAGAGCAGCCGTGAGCAGAGAGCTGCAGAGACTCCACAACGAGCTTTTACGTTACCGGGCGGAGAAGCGACGGGCAAAAAGGGGGCCGGAAGTATAAAGAAGGAAAGATCGTCTGTTGTATTAGTAATGTGGTTATTTGATTATTTACAGTTTAAATGAGGTAGTTTTATTAATTAATCTTTATTTAATATGTTTCAACTCAATTATATACAGTCGGTTCCGCTTAATTGGAACACATCCGGACGAACAAATTTGCCCCAATTAAGCGGCTGGCCCAAATATGCGAAGTTGAAAAATTTAAATGCATATGTGTTAAATAAAAGCACAGTACATCATTAATTGTTGTTTATTCGCTTCAAAACGATTTAAAAGAGTTTGATCTAATCTTATGTTAGGAAAAAATAAATTAAACTGCATAATTTTTAAATTTTCAATTTTTTTTGTCAAAATATGTATAACAACTAAAAAAAGTGTAAAGCTAGCTCTGCCGCGAAGTCTTTATAGTCTGACAGTGAACATAATCAGCGCATGCATCCAATGACGATAATGGACCGCCTTCGTTCCCTATCTGCATAAAGTAAATTCGGAGTCCATCAATGAATTTCCTCGCGTCTCGGTGAGTCACCGGCTCGATCTCTTCATGTCCATCGACGTCATCGTCATCGTGGTTTTCTGTTGCTTCACGTTTCGCTGCAATTCCTTCGACAATTTCTTCGTCGCAATCATCAGTGTTATTGTAACACTCGACGTTGTTGTCAAAAGCAAGAAATTCTCCGTAATTTTCAACAGTGTGCAACTCCAAAAAGAAGTACTTACTAGCTAATTTTACTCAATAATGTACTAACCTAATTATTTAAGTGTCACTAACCTAAGTTAAGAAATTTAAAGTTAAGCTTGGATAAGCACAATTGTCACTATAAATAAGGCAATATGTTTTTGAAAAGAGAAGGCAGTAAATAAATAACTAGAATGCAAGACCTCCTTGCAGCTAGAAAACTAATTACCGATTTTTACCATTAGAAATTGCGGCTCATACACCTTAGTAGAAGCCATCATTTCGAGCTGTCTTTTAGGCGCTCGGCCACAGGTATCTATATTTGTCATTTAAAAACCTACATCATTACACAATAAGCAACAAAATTTTTCTTAACTGACGTTGTAGTTGCACATCCAATTCTCTCAACCATCTCGAAAAAATTTCGGAAGTCGTCCATGCATTTTTGTTTGCCTGGTACTGAACTGGCAAACGGTCCACTCTAAGCCCCTTAAAACATCGTGGCATAATGCTTTTACCGATCACTTATAATTTTATTCTGTCATTTTCTGCCATGTTTGAACAGCATAACACAGTTAAACGATCAATTGCTTTCTTAGAACCCACTAACGTTTCGTGTTTGTAGCACAAAGAACCATCTGGTGCTGCTCGATAAAACAGGCCCGTCTCATCGGCATTGTAAATGTCATCTGCACTAAACTGCTTGAGCAACTCCGGCAGCTTACTACACTTCCACTTTTCAGCGCTCTCAGTATCAGCATTACCCTTTTCGCCATGTGATCTCTTGAATTTAATTTCATTCCTAGATTTCCATCTAGACAACTAGCCATCTGTGGCCTTGAAGTCCAGATGTCCCAACTTCTTAGCTAAATCCTCCGCCTTCATTTTTAACATGGGCCCGGTGATACGCACACCAGCCGCAGCTGCATGACGCGACGTTACTTTAGCGAACCACGGATTCAGAGCGTCCTCAATTTCTGGTTCATTGCCATCACGCTTCCGTTTACGGGATGTTCCCTGTGGATTTTCTTGCAAGCCCCACTCATCCCTTATTTTCTGCTCATTTTTGAACAAACGCGAAATTGTTGATTTTGGAACGCCTGTTATCTTCTCCAGCGTATGATGACTCGTGCCAAGCGCTTGGTTTTTTATTTTATTTAGCAGAGAAATTTTGTCAGACAGCGTTAAGTTTTTCCGTGGCATCTTAAAACAGCATCGGCATAGTCCTAACAAAAATGAAAGCCAAAAAAATAATCTTATCAAAGTAATTTTTCATTGAGTTTAAAATTTAACGAGCGCCGAAAATTTTATTACTTTTGATTACTTACCGATAAGATGTTAAAAATAAAACGAGCACTGGAAAGTTTATGCTTTTGATCACGGACAATTTTTCGCTCCTGGTGGGTGGTCTGTTAACGGGACTATTTTTTTGTAGCTTTTGTATCTGCGATTGTTGCACAATTGACTTATCTTTGGCTTCGTTTGCTTTAAACCTACCATTGACGCCTGTCCCATATAAGGGGATTATTGACCCAAATATCCGGACAAAAAACATGTGAATGCCGTGTTTCCGGATATGTCCTTCGGAATTTGGCTCAAATAAACGGCTGACTGTAATTCAACTTCAATTTCTGTTTATATGACTTTTATTTCATTCTGTTGCCACGCAGTCGAGAACAAACACACCAGGCTGAATAGCACGCCAAAACCAAACTGACTTGGCTTGGCGTCCTATCATCTCCGTTATCGCATATGGCGGCAATATTGCTCGTTCTCCGTTGCCAAATTGCGATGACGTTTTAACGTTTTAACGTGTGCATACGCACAACTTGTGACTTCGCTGACTCATCTTGTGTGTTTATTAGTCTGTCACATGTTTGTGTGTCACTAAAGTAATAGTAATTGAAAGAAATCTGAGTATCGAGTCGATGTAATAGGTTAAGGAAAAGGAATGTAGAAAAAGATAATAAAGTTAATTACGGAGACGCCTAATATTCGTTTTTGACGTGAAAACGTCTTTCTCCTCGTTGAGTATGTACGTTGGTAGCCAGTCTAACATTCTTGTGTTACAAAACACCGTAATTTTTCAATAGCTAATAATTACGAGACTAATAATGCGATTACAACGGTTGATATCACAGTGGATGGAGCATATTTGTATGTATTTATTTTCCAGCGTTTGTTTGGCCAGTGACGTCATCGGGCCAGTGTAAGCGCCTACGCGTGAATGTTGTTTTTAGCGTTGCGTGAAGATATTTATGAGTGTAGCGTTAGAACGCGTCGAGCTAGGTCGTTGATTGGGGTATCCTTGTAAAAAGCATAAAAAAGCTTCCAGAACCTAAAGCGAAACAACAAAAATATTCTCCGAAATATATGCAAAAATTGGTATGAATTTGAAAATCGAAAAAATATGGAAGATATCGTTTCATACGAGGCGTAAATATGCACCCTCCAACAGCGGACCGAAATTGTAACAGTATGATGACCTCTTAGCCATATGCAGGCTTATACTGCATGCATTCTGGCTCCTGTGCTAGGATCTAGTCAGTGAACTGTCATGCCTAAATAACTTTTGTTGTCAGCTGACCAACAATCAGCCGTTGCTGCCAATAAATTTTGCCAAGTAAACTGAAATGAAATTTATAAAGATATTACGTTACATCCCGTAAATTTTGTTTGTATCTGGCTACAATTTACGGACATATAAATATCTAATTTGCTTAATTCATAAAAATAAAAATAAACCTACGTAGGAGGACTTTTAGTTCTGTTAAAAATAAAACATTGCTATTTTTCCTACATACCTAATCATGCGTTGCTTCAATCGAACATGTTCGTCAATAATACGTCTGCCGAAAGTTCTTCTTGACGTTGGATTTGTACTGGGGTAATGTTTTAACAAACGTACCAAATGACTTGCTTTCGACTACATGTAAAGGAATCATGTTTGAAACAAAAAAAATTAGTATGCCCAACTTTCCACTCTGTCGTATATTTTTAGCCTGATCACTGATCCTAGTGTTGCTGCTGTCACCATTATTATCGGAATGAGCGTTTTTCCTCTTTGGCTTATCTCGGTTAGACCCCGCCTTGACCGTCTCTTCAAATAGTCCCCAATAGTTGGGTCTCATGCACTCTTCTTTTGTGTTGTTTAAAATTGTTGAGGCTCGATAAATGAGCTTTTACTTTTGTTTGTTTGGGTTTGGGCCATGATATGGTTTTAATTTGCACAATACCCTGTTTAATATACACACTGCACAGACGTAAACTAATCACGGACAGTACACAAAATCCAAAAAGTACGCATGAATCAAATTTTTTCGGAGTATTCTTTTCTCAATCACACGCGCCGGTAAGACATACAGTTTCATTTCACTTGTCGACCGGCCCGAATATACTTGTCAGAACGCGAATATACTGCTTGGTTAATAGTAGGTACGGACTCTTTAACTTCCGTTAAATTTCCTCAAGTCCGTTAACAATTTTTTAAGTTAACTTAAAAGTTAATCCGTTAGTGAAAATGGTAACTTCGTTAATTAACGAATAACGAGTTAATGCCCAGCTATGCAGCAGAGGTATTAAAACCATCTAAAATTTTTATATTCAAGTCACCTATCCAGAAGAAATTTTTAGCGTTATTGACAGAACTGTTAATATCTTTAAAAAGACCTGTTAACTGCTTAATAAATTTATCTACAGGATTAAACAAAAGCCTGTACAAGGCCAACAATTGAAACTTTTCCAGTGAAAAAAAAGAGATTAATAACACGTCCGCTGTTTGACAGTCTAGTTTTACCACATTAACACTTTCTATTGTACTTTTACGTTATACAGCAATACCTCCTGCTCTATAATTATCATTAGATTTGACGCATAAATTATCGTTTGAGATTTCGTGAAAATTAACCGAACTTTAATATTGTGGTGTTGGAGTCAATTGTTTATTATTGTAAGTTTATTGATCAAATGATTTACAATAATATCTAATAACTAATAACTATCGAGGGGTTTACACAATTAAACAAAATTATCTAGTAACCCAACTGATATGTAAAATTATACAAGGTTTACTAATAACTAATGTCTGTAGAGGGGCTTACAACCTTAAACAAAATTATCTAACGACTATAAGGGGGGTTTATACATATTGTTCTTATATTATCCTGTACTACTCCAATTTATTAACCAGAAGGGGGTATATGCTGAATCATGCCGAAAACCCCACAAGAAGACTTCATGTATTGGAGTTCGATAAATGGAGTCTTCTTTTGCGAGTTACTTCATGCAGAGCCGATAATCTCTCCCTCACCCCTTTCCCCAAAACATCCTTCCACCTTATTCCATTAGCTCCCGTTACCTCACATTCCTCGAAAACATACCTCAGGGATTCCTTCTCCCTACCGCAAACTCTGCACATTTGTTCCTCCTCCCGTAGCCAGTACTTGCACGCCCTCGACTCATTCCCTAATCTGAAGCCTGCAATACTAGCCATCTCCCCTTTTCTTTTATTCCTGGCCCTCCCTAAGTATATAGGTTTCTCCACATCTAGCAACAAAGTCCCTATCTCTTCCGCGTATCTCGAATCCCTTATTTCTTCTTTCCTTTTCTGCCTACATATGTCCCTTCGCACCCTTTCTAACTCCCTCCAGGTCTCCCTCCCTTCCCTTCTCCTACGCTCCCACTCTTCTTCTGATCACCCCCTTTCCCTGAGAAGCTTACTTCTGTCATGCACTATTTCTGAGCATATCAGCTTTCCGTCCAAGAGTCTGATATACCCCCTTCTCAGGTTCCATTCCCCCAAGTTTCTCCACTTCTCCTCAAACTTGATTGCTCTTGAGGCAATTCTCACCGCGATTTTCTCCCTTTCTGTTTCCTCCAGCAGTATGGGCGCTGGGGTGGACCTATCTAACCTGAGGCACCATCTAAGATACCTCTCATGTACTCTTTCCACTTCCTGTGTTTCCTTCCACCCCCAAATTTTCGAGCCACAGGACAGTGCACTTCCAACCAGAGCGTCAAAGAGCCTCATTATCCCTTCTCAGTTTTCCCCTCACCGCCCTTCCACCAAACTCCAAACTTTGCCCAGTAACCCCCTCGCCTTTTTCCCTAAGAACCGAATGTGTGCCTCCTCACGATTATTCGTTTGCATCATATACCCTAAGTAAACGAGTTCCTTCACTTTCTCTATTATTTTCCCTCTCCATTCAATGCTCATTTCCTTCCATCTTCCCCTTCCTTTCCTGAACCTCATTACCTTAGACTTTTCCACGTTAATTTCCAACCCTTTCCCCTCCACATACCTACCAAATCCATTTACAATTTCCTGCAGTCCTTCCCTTGTTGCTGACACCAAAGCCGCATCGTCCGCGTATGTATTTGACCATACCTTTCTTCTCCCTAGCACCAGGCCAGCTTCTTGAAGCCTCCCCATCTTTTGCTCTAGGTCAGCAAACGCTATATTGAAATAATATTGTGGTGTTTAAAAACGAATTGAACTTCTTGAATTAAATTTGTTGTATTTTCGACACTTCTAAGACGAACTCAACTTCGGTAATGTAGAAAAAGAGCTTTATTGTTGCAATATCAAATCGAACTTTTTGGTTGGAGTGTCCAGAACGAACTAAACTTCTGATTGCACAAAATACCTACTCAACATAAATATGTCATAGGGAATCAGTAAAATCATTGGGACCGAGAAAATTCATAGGGAACAAACAGATCACATTGCATCACATTGCCAAAACTGTCAATTCAGCTTTAAACTCTGGAGGATTTGGTTAAGGTCAGCCTTGAGAGTGCAACTTACGACGATATCGCGAAAGAGCGATAGACCTCGCATGGTGTGATGTGGAGCAAAGTTCACATGATCACCGAAAACGTTCATTTCTGTACTATCATTTCTATAGTAGGATTTTATACAAATATCATGTCAAAGACCCATGAACTCCGATCTGTGGTGGAGTGAGATTTTGAAGGTAGTGACACCTTGAAATAAATAAATTTAAATAAAAAATTTTTTTTTTAATATCCAATAGATAAAGGTAATAAGTGTAAGGAGTAGCTGTCAATGAGTTATATGCGCCCCACGTTTTTCGTTTTAAATCTTACAAGTATTTTCATAGTTATTAAAAATTCACAATCACAAATTTCCAGGACAATGTGTATGGAGTAAGGGTGTCTGTATGGTGTTGCAAATCTCTATTGAGCTAGGGGAAATTATTTTATATATTTTAATCCGTTTTAAAAACGTTGTATATTAAAAAAATTTTTTTTATATAAATAATTATTTTCAGTATTTTAGTTTTGTATGTGTGAAGTTTTCCAATTGACTTAAAACTGCCTTTTTTTATTATCCTTTTTTATGACTTAAAAATTTTTTAGTTTCTTTTTCTATAATTAGAAATTTTTTTTTTTCGTATTAAAACGAATTAATTATATATCAATTATGGTGCTAGAACTCCACGGTTTCGCATTCTTTCCATCTCTTTCATTGCATTTTCATTGCATGGTGTCTTGTCAATAAGTTTTGAGCAATCGAGCTCCTCTATTCTTAAGCCCTTCAATGATCTAACACGACTCAATGCGACATATGCCTGTCCTTTAGCAAATAGCGCAGATCTGAGGTATACAAGAGCATGGTCCACTGTGCATCCTTGCATTCTATGGACTATGCAGGCCCGGCACAGTATGAATGGGAGCTGTGTTCGATCGATTGTTCCATAGTTTCGGAGTGCCTGAAACTGTACCGATTTTGGCTTGGCTAAATGATTTCCATCTCCGCCAAATTCGATACGAACAGACGAAATGTCAGTACAGTAGAACGTCGATTATCCGGACTAATCTATGTCAGCCCTACTCCGGATAACGAATTTTCCGGATATAATAGAACGTCGATTATCCGGACTAATCAACGAATTTTCCGGATAATCGAAACCATGGAATAAGAAGACTAAAACACGGTGATGTTCACGTAATTTTGTTCAAATGCATGCACCCACATATAAATTTATATGAAAATACATGTCTACATGTAAAATAAACATTTTACAAAAAATATACATATGTATGTATAATGTACGTGCATACGTTAGTGTACAGCGTTTGCTTCCAGGATAATTTTCATTGAAGTATAGAACAAATATGTATTGAATTTCACAACAAACAAGTATGTATATGAAAAGAAACAACAACAATTTTTATTTATTGAAGCAATCGTCAATTTTTAATATTTTTAATGTTGCAAGTTTTTTATGAGCTGCTTCATCTCGTAAGCCTCGTAGCAGCAATATCTTCGCCTGTCCTATTTCTTTTTGTTTTTGCGCCCACTTGATTGCAGTCTCGAACGCTAAGACGGCATCACTGTGTGAAGGACCCAGTTCTTCATCGATGAGGTGTTCGGTTTCTTCATTTTCTTCTAACTCCTCCTGTGTTAAATTTAAAATTTCATCATCGTCCAAAATTTTAAATCCTTTGTCTTGTGCACCTGAGGAAAGCCATTCTCTTACATCCTCAATGTCGCATTTTTCGCGCCCTGGAATCTTTGCCAACTCATTCACATATGCCTCATCCGGGAGATTTTGGATTTCATCTATAGTGGTGACAACACTGCTCTCTGCACTACATTCTTCTGAGAAGGCTTGAGGCCAAAGTTTCCTCCACCCACGGGCTAAAGTTTGTGCTGAAACATCCTTCCATGCTTCGGCGATCATATACTTGCTCTCCAAAATGTTTAAATTCTTGTAGAAATTAACGATATCTTCCTCGTCTTCGTCTGCAAGTATTAAACGGCGTAATAGCCTTTTTCTATAATATTTTCTGAAGGTTTCTATTATTCCTTGGTCTAATGGTTGTATGAGTGAAGTCACATTAGGTGGTAAAAAGATCACTTGAAAGTTTTCATTCGTAGGATGGGTGACAATTTCACTTGGATGAGAGGGTGCATTATCTAGCAAAAGTAAAACTTTTTCTTTAATTTTAAGGCTTTCCTGATATTTTAGAACATCTGGTACAAATATATTTTTGTACCAATCGTTGAAAATGTTACCATCCATCCACGCATTTTTTTGATTTCGGTAAACAACAGGTAATTCTGCAATGTTCTTAAATGCTCTGGGTTTTTAAGCTTTACCAACAATCAGCACAGGAAGTCTGTGAGTCCCAGAAGCATTAGAACACAATGAAATTGTCAGTCTTTCTTTTCTTAATTTGAATCCTGGTGCAGTTATCTCCCTCTTTGACGGCAGTGTTTTTCGGGGTAATGCTTTCCATAGCAAGCCTGTCTCGTCCATATTGTAAACATTTTGGGGATCGTATTATTTTACAATGTTAGCAAACTCGACTTGGAAGGAACTGGCGGCAGTTTGGTTTGCGGACAAGCTTTCTCCTTGTATATCTAGCTGACGAATTCCATGTCTAGATTTAAAATTTTTAAGCCAACCTGCACTGGCTTTAAAAGCATTGTCTCCATTCACTTTCCGGTTGAAATCGATTGATTTTTCACATAATAGCGGACCCGACAAAGGCCGTCCTAAACTCCGTTTTTGAACAAACCATAAATAAAGAGCTTCGTCTAAAAGAACATATTTTGGTTTTTTCATCACTTTTCGATGACTAGGACCAGCCTCGCTATCCATAGTTGAGGCAAATTTTACTATAGATTTTGCATTTGATTTTATGTCGTATATCGTCGATTTTCCCACTTTGAATTCACTAGCCAAGTCCATGACATTTGTGCCTTTGGAAAGGCTTTCAATAATATCAAGTTTATTCTCCAGAGAAAGCACAACACGTTTCCTTTTAATACTACACATTTTTTCAAAATTTGTACATAGATGACACGTCTGAAACATGTATCGAAAACGACTGCGACAAAGAGCTCAAATAACTCGGAACTTAGGGAATGAGCATAAAGATAAGAAAATGCGCATTTGGCGCTATCTATGCTTTGTTTTTTGTTTATATTTTATTTTTCATTAATAAGTCCGGATAATTGACGTTCCGGATAACTGACGTCCGGATAATCGACGTTCTACTGTATCATACATCTGATCGCGACGGAAAAAGGGCCAAACAATTTCAGAGATAGTGCCCATTGCACCATTCGTAAGTCCTCGCTCTACGTTAATATTTGAGCGAAGCATCACTCTCGCTCCGTTGAATATATGCAACCCTTTTTGTAAGCCTCCAGTTTTGTTGATATCCCCTGATACAATATTATCCATGTTAACATTGTTGGTGTTACTTGTCGCATTCACTAGCACATCCTGAGAACGAACTCTGAAAACTCTAACTCCTTGGGCTCGATAGTGGTCAAGAAAGGCTGTCATGTGTGCATCAACTTGTGCACGAGTTGGATATATGCGAATTCCTCTATCCAAATCAAAATCTCCAGATGCCTCTGTCAACACTTTTGACATCAATAGAGAAAAATGTGGGGCCTTCAACTCACCAACGCGTAGAGTATTCAAAAGATCGACGAATGCTCTGTCGACATGTTGTCGCATGTTTTCCGTTAACTTCACAAGAATTAGAAGTCTCCACAAATGAGTTGCCGGAATGAATCTAGCAGGCTGGTGGAATACTTGAGATCCTCGGATAGGTTGCAACTGAAAAAAATCTCCAGAGACCATAATAACTGCGTTGCCCGCTAAAGACCCCGACTGTTCATGATTCAAACTCAAAGAATCTTTTGAATATGTCTATGCTCTACGCGGCCTAGGCGTAGAGTATGGGGAAAACTGGCAGTATCCAGACATGCATGCTAAAACTGTTGAATAGTCTTATTACTTTAAGACTCAAACACATAAACACTTTGGCGACTTCAAAATCCAAACATTCTTTGAACTCTTCAGGGTCCAACCCGGAATGGGGATTCTAGGTCCAGCCTGGGTTACCTAAATGAATCACTCAAGAAGACGGCCCATTTCAGGGCTCTAATAGATCTTGCCTCCATTTCTTGTTGACTCTACCGAATTAGTCCCACAGAGTCTTTAGCGTACTCGTCATTTGTGCCAAAGCACTGAGGAACTTACCAATACTTAAGTGGATTGTTAGCGGCGTTGCTGGTGCATTTCTGGTGCGGAGAACGCTTAGATTGGAAAGAATATGACTATTCTGAAACCCTTCGTTCACACCGAACATCTTCAAAGTGGGTCCGCTTTTACAGGTGAAGGATACAATTTTACTCTAGGCCTCTTAAATGTAGGTACAGCTACTTTCACTATAACGACGCTCGTCAATCCATCAGGTTCTGTAAGAAGCTCAACTTCTCTTGCTAGTGGCCACTTTGGAGGATGGAGGATATCGAGGATATTAATGGAGAGACCTTAGATAGCAAAACTTCTCAACCATGATTCCCTCAATTTATTCCGTTTAATGGGAATGCCCCACAAGAAGGCATTTTCGTGGCGGAACTAAGGATAGTTCCACTTAAAAATATCAATAGCTAAAAAACATTCTATCTACAAAATATTCAAAACGGGTACAAGTATCTACAAGTTTACATTCTGTGTATTCAAACTCAAAGATTTGATTCATTTTCACTCATTTTTCGCTTGATATGCTTAAAACGCAAAGAAATTGTGTGGCCTTTTCCGAATAACGCCAAATGCTTTGATTTTAAAGGACTTTTTTAAGGAACCGAACGGTATTTTTCATACACAAACTTCGTTTTGTGTCAGTTCATACGGGCGTTTCAATAAAATAATGAAACGAGATTCTGTCCGCATCCGATTACGGCGGCGTCCTATCATGAGAGCTCCGTTACTTAACAAAAAAATAGGGAATCGTTTGGCCCCGAAAATATTTACCGTTGATTAAAAATGTTCGTTTATAGGATATGTCCCCTAACAGGGCTTTCACTTTTTTCTTGTTTTTTTTAAATTGAAATTTTTTTATATATAATATTGCATTGTCTTCCGGTTCTGGGCTATGTTTAAAGTTTCAAGTATGTAGCTCATCGGGAAGTTAGTTAAAAACCAAGAAATTCTCCGTAATTTTCAACAGTGTGCAACTCCAAAAAGAAGTACTTACTAGCTAATTTTACTCAATAATGTACTAACCTAATTATTTAAGTGTCACTAACCTAAGTTAAGAAATTTAAAGTTAAGCTTGGATAAGCACAATTGTCACTATAAATAAGGCAATATGTTTTTGAAAAGAGAAGGCAGTAAATAAATAACTAGAATGCAAGACCTCCTTGCAGCTAGAAAACTAATTACCGATTTTTACCATTAGAAATTGCGGCTCATACACCTTAGTAGAAGCCATCATTTCGAGCTGTCTTTTAGGCGCTCGGCCACAGGTATCTATATTTGTCATTTAAAAACCTACATCATTACACAATAAGCAACAAAATTTTTCTTAACTGACGTTGTAGTTGCACATCCAATTCTCTCAACCATCTCGAAAAAATTTCGGAAGTCGTCCATGCATTTTTGTTTGCCTGGTACTGAACTGGCAAACGGTCCACTCTAAGCCCCTTAAAACATCGTGGCATAATGCTTTTACCGATCACTTATAATTTTATTCTGTCATTTTCTGCCATGTTTGAACAGCATAACACAGTTAAACGATCAATTGCTTTCTTAGAACCCACTAACGTTTCGTGTTTGTAGCACAAAGAACCATCTGGTGCTGCTCGATAAAACAGGCCCGTCTCATCGGCATTGTAAATGTCATCTGCACTAAACTGCTTGAGCAACTCCGGCAGCTTACTACACTTCCACTTTTCAGCGCTCTCAGTATCAGCATTACCCTTTTCGCCATGTGATCTCTTGAATTTAATTTCATTCCTAGATTTCCATCTAGACAACTAGCCATCTGTGGCCTTGAAGTCCAGATGTCCCAACTTCTTAGCTAAATCCTCCGCCTTCATTTTTAACATGGGCCCGGTGATACGCACACCAGCCGCAGCTGCATGACGCGACGTTACTTTAGCGAACCACGGATTCAGAGCGTCCTCAATTTCTGGTTCATTGCCATCACGCTTCCGTTTACGGGATGTTCCCTGTGGATTTTCTTGCAAGCCCCACTCATCCCTTATTTTCTGCTCATTTTTGAACAAACGCGAAATTGTTGATTTTGGAACGCCTGTTATCTTCTCCAGCGTATGATGACTCGTGCCAAGCGCTTGGTTTTTTATTTTATTTAGTAGAGAAATTTTGTCAGACAGCGTTAAGTTTTTCCGTGGCATCTTAAAACAGCATCGGCATAGTCCTAACAAAAATGAAAGCCAAAAAAATAATCTTATCAAAGTAATTTTTCATTGAGTTTAAAATTTAACGAGCGCCGAAAATTTTATTACTTTTGATTACTTACCGATAAGATGTTAAAAATAAAACGAGCACTGGAAAGTTTATGCTTTTGATCACGGACAATTTTTCGCTCCTGGTGGGTGGTCTGTTAACGGGACTATTTTTTTGTAGCTTTTGTATCTGCGATTGTTGCACAATTGACTTATCTTTGGCTTCGTTTGCTTTAAACCTACCATTGACGCCTGTCCCATATAAGGGGATTATTGACCCAAATATCCGGACAAAAAACATGTGAATGCCGTGTTTCCGGATATGTCCTTCGGAATTTGGCTCAAATAAACGGCTGACTGTAATTCAACTTCAATTTCTGTTTATATGACTTTTATTTCATTCTGTTGCCACGCAGTCGAGAACAAACACACCAGGCTGAATAGCACGCCAAAACCAAACTGACTTGGCTTGGCGTCCTATCATCTCCGTTATCGCATATGGCGGCAATATTGCTCGTTCTCCGTTGCCAAATTGCGATGATGTTTTAACGTTTTAACGTGTGCATACGCACAACTTGTGACTTCGCTGACTCATCTTGTGTGTTTATTAGTCTGTCACATGTTTGTGTGTCACTAAAGTAATAGTAATTGAAAGAAATCTGAGTATCGAGTCGATGTAATAGGTTAAGGAAAAGGAATGTAGAAAAAGATAATAAAGTTAATTACGGAGACGCCTAATATTCGTTTTTGACGTGAAAACGTCTTTCTCCTCGTTGAGTATGTACGTTGGTAGCCAGTCTAACATTCTTGTGTTACAAAACACCGTAATTTTTCAATAGCTAATAATTACGAGACTAATAATGCGATTACAACGGTTGATATCACAGTGGATGGAGCATATTTGTATGTATTTATTTTCCAGCGTTTGTTTGGCCAGTGACGTCATCGGGCCAGTGTAAGCGCCTACGCGTGAATGTTGTTTTTAGCGTTGCGTGAAGATATTTATGAGTGTAGCGTTAGAACGCGTCGAGCTAGGTCGTTGATTGGGGTATCCTTGTAAAAAGCATAAAAAAGCTTCCAGAACCTAAAGCGAAACAACAAAAATATTCTCCGAAATATATGCAAAAATTGGTATGAATTTGAAAATCGAAAAAATATGGAAGATATCGTTTCATACGAGGCGTAAATATGCACCCTCCAACAGCGGACCGAAATTGTAACAGTATGATGACCTCTTAGCCATATGCAGGCTTATACTGCATGCATTCTGGCTCCTGTGCTAGGATCTAGTCAGTGAACTGTCATGCCTAAATAACTTTTGTTGTCAGCTGACCAACAATCAGCCGTTGCTGCCAATAAATTTTGCCAAGTAAACTGAAATGAAATTTATAAAGATATTACGTTACATCCCGTAAATTTTTTTTGTATCTGGCTACAATTTACGGACATATAAATATCTAATTTGCTTAATTCATAAAAATAAAAATAAACCTACGTAGGAGGACTTTTAGTTCTGTTAAAAATAAAACATTGCTATTTTTCCTACATACCTAATCATGCGTTGCTTCAATCGAACATGTTCGTCAATAATACGTCTGCCGAAAGTTCTTCTTGACGTTGGATTTGTACTGGGGTAATGTTTTAACAAACGTACCAAATGACTTGCTTTCGACTACATGTAAAGGAATCATGTTTGAAACAAAAAAAATTAGTATGCCCAACTTTCCACTCTGTCGTATATTTTTAGCCTGATCACTGATCCTAGTGTTGCTGCTGTCACCATTATTATCGGAATGAGCGTTTTTCCTCTTTGGCTTATCTCGGTTAGACCCCGCCTTGACCGTCTCTTCAAATAGTCCCCAATAGTTGGGTCTCATGCACTCTTCTTTTGTGTTGTTTAAAATTGTTGAGGCTCGATAAATGAGCTTTTACTTTTGTTTGTTTGGGTTTGGGCCATGATATGGTTTTAATTTGCACAATACCCTGTTTAATATACACACTGCACAGACGTAAACTAATCACGGACAGTACACAAAATCCAAAAAGTACGCATGAATCAAATTTTTTCGGAGTATTCTTTTCTCAATCACACGCGCCGGTAAGACATACAGTTTCATTTCACTTGTCGACCGGCCCGAATATACTTGTCAGAACGCGAATATACTGCTTGGTTAATAGTAGGTACGGACTCTTTAACTTCCGTTAAATTTCCTCAAGTCCGTTAACAATTTTTTAAGTTAACTTAAAAGTTAATCCGTTAGTGAAAATGGTAACTTCGTTAATTAACGAATAACGAGTTAATGCCCAGCTATGCAGCAGAGGTATTAAAACCATCTAAAATTTTTATATTCAAGTCACCTATCCAGAAGAAATTTTTAGCGTTATTGACAGAACTGTTAATATCTTTAAAAAGACCTGTTAACTGCTTAATAAATTTATCTACAGGATTAAACAAAAGCCTGTACAAGGCCAACAATTGAAACTTTTCCAGTGAAAAAAAAGAGATTAATAACACGTCCGCTGTTTGACAGTCTAGTTTTACCACATTAACACTTTCTATTGTACTTTTACGTTATACAGCAATACCTCCTGCTCTATAATTATCATTAGATTTGACGCATAAATTATCGTTTGAGATTTCGTGAAAATTAACCGAACTTTAATATTGTGGTGTTGGAGTCAATTGTTTATTATTGTAAGTTTATTGATCAAATGATTTACAATAATATCTAATAACTAATAACTATCGAGGGGTTTACACAATTAAACAAAATTATCTAGTAACCCAACTGATATGTAAAATTATACAAGGTTTACTAATAACTAATGTCTGTAGAGGGGCTTACAACCTTAAACAAAATTATCTAACGACTATAAGGGGGGTTTATACATATTGTTCTTATATTATCCTGTACTACTCCAATTTATTAACCAGAAGGGGGTATATGCTGAATCATGCCGAAAACCCCACAAGAAGACTTCATGTATTGGAGTTCGATAAATGGAGTCTTCTTTTGCGAGTTACTTCATGCAGAGCCGATAATCTCTCCCTCACCCCTTTCCCCAAAACATCCTTCCACCTTATTCCATTAGCTCCCGTTACCTCACATTCCTCGAAAACATACCTCAGGGATTCCTTCTCCCTACCGCAAACTCTGCACATTTGTTCCTCCTCCCGTAGCCAGTACTTGCACGCCCTCGACTCATTCCCTAATCTGAAGCCTGCAATACTAGCCATCTCCCCTTTTCTTTTATTCCTGGCCCTCCCTAAGTATATAGGTTTCTCCACATCTAGCAACAAAGTCCCTATCTCTTCCGCGTATCTCGAATCCCTTATTTCTTCTTTCCTTTTCTGCCTACATATGTCCCTTCGCACCCTTTCTAACTCCCTCCAGGTCTCCCTCCCTTCCCTTCTCCTACGCTCCCACTCTTCTTCTGATCACCCCCTTTCCCTGAGAAGCTTACTTCTGTCATGCACTATTTCTGAGCATATCAGCTTTCCGTCCAAGAGTCTGATATACCCCCTTCTCAGGTTCCATTCCCCCAAGTTTCTCCACTTCTCCTCAAACTTGATTGCTCTTGAGGCAATTCTCACCGCGATTTTCTCCCTTTCTGTTTCCTCCAGCAGTATGGGCGCTGGGGTGGACCAATCTAACCTGAGGCACCATCTAAGATACCTCTCATGTACTCTTTCCACTTCCTGTGTTTCCTTCCACCCCCAAATTTTCGAGCCACAGGACAGTGCACTTCCAACCAAAGCGTCAAAGAGCCTCATTATCCCTTCTCAGTTTTCCCCTCACCGCCCTTCCACCAAACTCCAAACTTTGCCCAGTAACCCCCTCGCCTTTTTCCCTAAGAACCGAATGTGTGCCTCCTCACGATTATTCGTTTGCATCATATACCCTAAGTAAACGAGTTCCTTCACTTTCTCTATTATTTTCCCTCTCCATTCAATGCTCATTTCCTTCCATCTTCCCCTTCCTTTCCTGAACCTCATTACCTTAGACTTTTCCACGTTAATTTCCAACCCTTTCCCCTCCACATACCTACCAAATCCATTTACAATTTCCTGCAGTCCTTCCCTTGTTGCTGACACCAAAGCCGCATCGTCCGCGTATGTATTTGACCATACCTTTCTTCTCCCTAGCACCAGGCCAGCTTCTTGAAGCCTCCCCATCTTTTGCTCTAGGTCAGCAAACGCTATATTGAAATAATATTGTGGTGTTTAAAAACGAATTGAACTTCTTGAATTAAATTTGTTGTATTGTCGACACTTCTAAGACGAACTCAACTTCGGTAATGTAGAAAAAGAGCTTTATTGTTGCAATATCAAATCGAACTTTTTGGTTGGAGTGTCCAGAACGAACTAAACTTCTGATTGCACAAAATACCTACTCAACATAAATATGTCATAGGGAATCAGTAAAATCATTGGGACCGAGAAAATTCATAGGGAACAAACAGATCACATTGCATCACATTGCCAAAACTGTCAATTCAGCTTTAAACTCTGGAGGATTTGGTTAAGGTCAGCCTTGAGAGTGCAACTTACGACGATATCGCGAAAGAGCGATAGACCTCGCATGGTGTGATGTGGAGCAAAGTTCACATGATCACCGAAAACGTTCATTTCTGTACTATCGTTTCTATAGTAGGATTTTATACAAATATCATGTCAAAGACCCATGAACTCCGATCTGTGGTGGAGTGAGATTTTGAAGGTAGTGACACCTTGAAATAAATAAATTTAAATAAAAAATTTTTTTTTTAATATCCAATAGATAAAGGTAATAAGTGTAAGGAGTAGCTGTCAATGAGTTATATGCGCCCCACGTTTTTCGTTTTAAATCTTACAAGTATTTTCATAGTTATTAAAAATTCACAATCACAAATTTCCAGGACAATGTGTATGGAGTAAGGGTGTCTGTATGGTGTTGCAAATCTCTATTGAGCTAGGGGAAATTATTTTATATATTTTAATCCGTTTTAAAAACGTTGTATATTAGAAAAATTTTTTTTATATAAATAATTATTTTCAGTATTTTAGTTTTGTATGTGTGAAGTTTTCCAATTGACTTAAAACGGCCTTTTTTTATTACCCTTTTTTATGACTTAAAAATTTTTTAGTTTCTTTTTCTATAATTAGAAATTTTTTTTTTTCGTATTAAAACAAATTAATTATATATCAATTATGGTGCTAGAACTCCACGGTTTCGCATTCTTTCCATCTCTTTCATTGCATTTTCATTGCATGGTGTCTTGTCAATAAGTTTTGAGCAATCGAGCTCCTCTATTCTTAAGCCCTTCAATGATCTAACACGACTCAATGCGACATATGCCTGTCCTTTAGCAAATAGCGCAGATCTGAGGTATACAAGAGCATGGTCCACTGTGCATCCTTGCATTCTATGGACTATGCAGGCCCGGCACAGTATGAATGGGAGCTGTGTTCGATCGATTGTTCCATAGTTTCGGAGTGCCTGAAACTGTACCGATTTTGGCTTGGCTAAATGATTTCCATCTCCGCCAAATTCGATACGAACAGACGAAATGTCAGTACAGTAGAACGTCGATTATCCGGACTAATCTATGTCAGCCCTACTCCGGATAACGAATTTTCCGGATATAATAGAACGTCGATTATCCGGACTAATCAACGAATTTTCCGGATAATCGAAACCATGGAATAAGAAGACTAAAACACGGTGATGTTCACGTAATTTTGTTCAAATGCATGCACCCACATATAAATTTGTATGAAAATACATGTCTACATGTAAAATAAACATTTTACAAAAAATATACATATGTATGTATAATGTACGTGCATACGTTAGTGTACAGCGTTTGCTTCCAGGATAATTTTCATTGAAGTATAGAACAAATATGTATTGAATTTCACAACAAACAAGTATGTATATGAAAAGAAACAACAACAATTTTTATTTATTGAAGCAATCGTCAATTTTTAATATTTTTAATGTTGCAAGTTTTTTATGAGCTGCTTCATCTCGTAAGCCTCGTAGCAGCAATATCTTCGCCTGTCCTATTTCTTTTTGTTTTTGCGCCCACTTGATTGCAGTCTCGAACGCTAAGACGGCATCACTGTGTGAAGGACCCAGTTCTTCATCGATGAGGTGTTCGGTTTCTTCATTTTCTTCTAACTCCTCCTGTGTTAAATTTAAAATTTCATCATCGTCCAAAATTTTAAATCCTTTGTCTTGTGCACCTGAGGAAAGCCATTCTCTTACATCCTCAATGTCGCATTTTTCGCGCCCTGGAATCTTTGCCAACTCATTCACATATGCCTCATCCGGGAGATTTTGGATTTCATCTATAGTGGTGACAACACTGCTCTCTGCACTACATTCTTCTGAGAAGGCTTGAGGCCAAAGTTTCCTCCACCCACGGGCTAAAGTTTGTGCTGAAACATCCTTCCATGCTTCGGCGATCATATACTTGCTCTCCAAAATGTTTAAATTCTTGTAGAAATTAACGATATCTTCCTCGTCTTCGTCTGCAAGTATTAAACGGCGTAATAGCCTTTTTCTATAATATTTTCTGAAGGTTTCTATTATTCCTTGGTCTAATGGTTGTATGAGTGAAGTCACATTAGGTGGTAAAAAGATCACTTGAAAGTTTTCATTCGTAGGATGGGTGACAATTTCACTTGGATGAGAGGGTGCATTATCTAGCAAAAGTAAAACTTTTTCTTTAATTTTAAGGCTTTCCTGATATTTTAGAACATCTGGTACAAATATATTTTTGTACCAATCGTTGAAAATGTTACCATCCATCCACGCATTTTTTTGATTTCGGTAAACAACAGGTAATTCTGCAATGTTCTTAAATGCTCTGGGTTTTTAAGCTTTACCAACAATCAGCACAGGAAGTCTGTGAGTCCCAGAAGCATTAGAACACAATGAAATTGTCAGTCTTTCTTTTCTTAATTTGAATCCTGGTGCAGTTATCTCCCTCTTTGACGGCAGTGTTTTTCGGGGTAATGCTTTCCATAGCAAGCCTGTCTCGTCCATATTGTAAACATTTTGGGGATCGTATTATTTTACAATGTTAGCAAACTCGACTTGGAAGGAACTGGCGGCAGTTTGGTTTGCGGACAAGCTTTCTCCTTGTATATCTAGCTGACGAATTCCATGTCTAGATTTAAAATTTTTAAGCCAACCTGCACTGGCTTTAAAAGCATTGTCTCCATTCACTTTCCGGTTGAAATCGATTGATTTTTCACATAATAGCGGACCCGACAAAGGCCGTCCTAAACTCCGTTTTTGAACAAACCATAAATAAAGAGCTTCGTCTAAAAGAACATATTTTGGTTTTTTCATCACTTTTCGATGACTAGGACCAGCCTCGCTATCCATAGTTGAGGCAAATTTTACTATAGATTTTGCATTTGATTTTATGTCGTATATCGTCGATTTTCCCACTTTGAATTCACTAGCCAAGTCCATGACATTTGTGCCTTTGGAAAGGCTTTCAATAATATCAAGTTTATTCTCCAGAGAAAGCACAACACGTTTCCTTTTAATACTACACATTTTTTCAAAATTTGTACATAGATGACACGTCTGAAACATGTATCGAAAACGACTGCGACAAAGAGCTCAAATAACTCGGAACTTAGGGAATGAGCATAAAGATAAGAAAATGCGCATTTGGCGCTATCTATGCTTTGTTTTTTGTTTATATTTTATTTTTCATTAATAAGTCCGGATAATTGACGTTCCGGATAACTGACGTCCGGATAATCGACGTTCTACTGTATCATACATCTGATCGCGACGGAAAAAGGGCCAAACAATTTCAGAGATAGTGCCCATTGCACCATTCGTAAGTCCTCGCTCTACGTTAATATTTGAGCGAAGCATCACTCTCGCTCCGTTGAATATATGCAACCCTTTTTGTAAGCCTCCAGTTTTGTTGATATCCCCTGATACAATATTATCCATGTTAACATTGTTGGTGTTACTTGTCGCATTCACTAGCACATCCTGAGAACGAACTCTGAAAACTCTAACTCCTTGGGCTCGATAGTGGTCAAGAAAGGCTGTCATGTGTGCATCAACTTGTGCACGAGTTGGATATATGCGAATTCCTCTATCCAAATCAAAATCTCCAGATGCCTCTGTCAACACTTTTGACATCAATAGAGAAAAATGTGGGGCCTTCAACTCACCAACGCGTAGAGTATTCAAAAGATCGACGAATGCTCTGTCGACATGTTGTCGCATGTTTTCCGTTAACTTCACAAGAATTAGAAGTCTCCACAAATGAGTTGCCGGAATGAATCTAGCACGCTGGTGGAATACTTGAGATCCTCGGATAGGTTGCAACTGAAAAAAATCTCCAGAGACCATAATAACTGCGTTGCCCGCTAAAGACCCCGACTGTTCATGATTCAAACTCAAAGAATCTTTTGAATATGTCTATGCTCTACGCGGCCTAGGCGTAGAGTATGGGGAAAACTGGCAGTATCCAGACATGCATGCTAAAACTGTTGAATAGTCTTATTACTTTAAGACTCAAACACATAAACACTTTGGCGACTTCAAAATCCAAACATTCTTTGAACTCTTCAGGGTCCAACCCGGAATGGGGATTCTAGGTCCAGCCTGGGTTACCTAAATGAATCACTCAAGAAGACGGCCCATTTCAGGGCTCTAATAGATCTTGCCTCCATTTCTTGTTGACTCTACCGAATTAGTCCCACAGAGTCTTTAGCGTACTCGTCATTTGTGCCAAAGCACTGAGGAACTTACCAATACTTAAGTGGATTGTTAGCGGCGTTGCTGGTGCATTTCTGGTGCGGAGAACGCTTAGATTGGAAAGAATATGACTATTCTGAAACCCTTCGTTCACACCGAACATCTTCAAAGTGGGTCCGCTTTTACAGGTGAAGGATACAATTTTACTCTAGGCCTCTTAAATGTAGGTACAGCTACTTTCACTATAACGACGCTCGTCAATCCATCAGGTTCTGTAAGAAGCTCAACTTCTCTTGCTAGTGGCCACTTTGGAGGATGGAGGATATCGAGGATATTAATGGAGAGACCTTAGATAGCAAAACTTCTCAACCATGATTCCCTCAATTTATTCCGTTTAATGGGAATGCCCCACAAGAAGGCATTTTCGTGGCGGAACTAAGGATAGTTCCACTTAAAAATATCAATAGCTAAAAAACATTCTATCTACAAAATATTCAAAACGGGTACAAGTATCTACAAGTTTACATTCTGTGTATTCAAACTCAAAGATTTGATTCATTTTCACTCATTTTTCGCTTGATATGCTTAAAACGCAAAGAAATTGTGTGGCCTTTTCCGAATAACGCCAAATGCTTTGATTTTAAAGGACTTTTTTAAGGAACCGAACGGTATTTTTCATACACAAACTTCGTTTTGTGTCAGTTCATACGGGCGTTTCAATAAAATAATGAAACGAGATTCTGTCCGCATCCGATTACGGCGGCGTCCTATCATGAGAGCTCCGTTACTTAACAAAAAAATAGGGAATCGTTTGGCCCCGAAAATATTTACCGTTGATTAAAAATGTTCGTTTATAGGATATGTCCCCTAACAGGGCTTTCACTTTTTTCTTGTTTTTTTTAAATTGAAATTTTTTTATATATAATATTGCATTGTCTTCCGGTTCTGGGCTATGTTTAAAGTTTCAAGTATGTAGCTCATCGGGAAGTTAGTTAAAAACCAATTGCAAAATTCCACCCGAACAGACAGACAGACAGACAAGGAAGCGACCTAATAAAAACGTTATATAATAATATAATATAATATAAAAAGGGAAAGATATTAACTTTTGCCTAAATTTCTTAGAAATTCATATTCCCCACACCTTTATTAAGTAATTTTCATATTCCATTGTCTTCATAAGCAACTATTTATTGTAAATGTATGTCACAAATAATTTCAGTTTTCTTCCTTCGATTATTTTTAACTCTCTCAAATTCGGTCTCCCCTGAATTCGGTACATATCCACCAATGCATTGAAATCGCCGTTCCAATCAACATAATTTTGATAAGTATGAGTAAGTAAAATTATTTTAAATTCAATGTTCACTTTAATAGTTCAGTTCCAGTTTAGATACATGTCAAGTAGTATCAAAAGTTCTTGCAAAGCCATCCGTCAATAAGGATAAAACATGAAATAAGAATAAAAGGAGTTTTATTTTGATGCAAGGAATTTAAGTTTGATGAAATTATAATAATGATATTTAAAATTACAAAAAAAAAAAAATGTTCATATGAAATTTAAATTAGTTTCAAAACTGAATCCTGTCAGGATTCAAGTCACTTTCGACATGGATGCTGGTCACGTGGTGATTAAATAAAAGCGCCACCTCTGAAAATACAAATCCACTATAAGTTTAAGATTCAGATTCAGCGACACTTCTCTATTTGTACGCATCGTGAAGAGACTATCATTTTCATTACAAATTAATTGTTCAAATAGAAAACAACGCAATTAACGATGTAGAACCCTAAAACCACCATCTGACGGGAGAACACCAACCCATCGGCAGCACTTTTGTTCTAGGACAGTGGAGAACACCAACCAACCGTCCGGATGTGGGAGAACACCAACCACACAACTCATTGTAGGGATCTTCACCGTATTTTTAATAAATTTATCATTATGTTAAGTTACTCCACTGTCACAATGGGTACTAATTTCAATTTAGAAAAACACATACATTCCCATTCGGTTCGCAAGTGTGATCACACATTAAAAGTAAAACTATATGTTCATGAGGAGAAAGCCAACCACATGACTATCGAATAAAGCCTATGGGAGAACACCAACCCAATAGGAACAACTAAACTTCATATCAGGTGCAGGAGAACACCAACCTGACCTGACTCGTGGAAAAGGATGCACACCTTCAAATACTTTAATAATCCATCATTTTCTATGGTCACACTTGTCAAACGCTTAACACCTAAACAACTAATTCATCTAACTCCACTTTCACACCTATGAATCGACAAAACCTGGCGAGTGAACTCATGTATAAACTCAAAAACTAGTGAAAAGACTCACACATGATCTTAAACTTAGTGAGAGGACTCACCTGTTTAAATTTAATACACCTGATAAACTTGTATGTTTTGACTTTAAAATTAATAAATTTCAACTTTAATTCTTTCAACTGTGTAGTCTGAAACCAACTAAAGAATGAACCAAAAAGAATCATGACTTGGACCACCAGCATTTTTGCTGAATCTACGAAAATGACCCTATGCTCCATGCCCAGCAAAAATTTACCAAAGTACGAGTATAAACAATGATTTGTTTATCCATTTTTATTAAGAGATCAATTTTTACTTAAATTAGTACCCTATCACTTACGAATCTAAGTTATCAAAAAGTTGACCTTGGAGCTACTCGATTTGAAACTTCTTACATATACAAAGTCCAGAAAAACTCTCGGACATATAAAAAGCCCTCTTACAGTCGGCCTTCCTGGGCTTCAGCACGCCTCGGGCTGACTTTGTTCCGGATCCGATATTATTACCCCATCTTCGACTGATTCAAAGTCATCCTCACTTTCATCCGTTGTTTCTTCCAACTGGGTCCAGGGTTTCATACGATCTACAGCGACAGTTTTTGAACAATTGCTTCAGTTCCTTGTTCTGTGTGATCCTGGCATATCAACCACGATATACTTATCGTTAGGTAACACCGTTTTGACTATAAACGGACCACTATAAGGTGACAGTAACTTCCTGCTCGTAGATTCTGCAGAAGCAAACTTTTCTAGCACTATAAGATCACCTTCCCTATATTGCTTAGATTTTTTCCTTCTTGCATCGAACTGTTGCTTTTGGCGTTCTTGTTGTTTAATGATCACGTTCGACACTTTCTCTCTCTCTTCTATCAAACTTGTGACGACTCCAGTAACTTCTTCTACCTGATCTTTCAGTAGAGCATCACTTCCACCTCTTGGCCGGAAACCGAAAAGAAGTTCGCTTGGTGTCTTTCCCGTGGTTTTATTAACCAAATTGTTTATAGCAAACTGAACTTTTTTGACATTTTCGTCCCAGTTTTCTTCCTCCAAAGTACTGGTTAACAGGGCGCTTAGTATTGATCGATTAAGACGTTCAATCTGCCCATTCGCCCTAGGAGGTGCTACTGCATTTTTGATGTGACGAACACTATTTTGTATACAAAATTCTGCAAAGTTTTTAGCAGTAAAAGCACTACCTTGATCGGAAATTAAAATTTGTGGACAGCCATAAGTAGAGAATATATCTTTTAATAACTCCAGTACATATTTAGTTTTGGTTGTTTTGACTGCTCTTATGAACAAAAACTTTGTAAATGCGTCTACAACGGCGATTATGTAAAAGTTGCCGTTTTTACTTTTAGGAAACGGTCCTAAGTGGTCAATATGGACGATTCTCATAGGGTCACATCCTTTCGGAATGGGATGCAGAAATCCTTCCTTTTTACCGCTTTTCCTTTTATTAAATAAACATTGTATACAGGAGGCTATGTAGTTCTCCACGTATTTTCTCATGTTGGGGAACCAATAGTGCTCGCATAGGCGGTACAACGTTTTTTCTGCCGCAAAATGTCCTATTTCATCATGTGCCGCTCTTACGACGTGTGATCGCATTCCACGTGGAACTACCCATTGGATTCCTCTCGCAGTGATGCGATATACCCTTCCATTTCTCAAAGCATAGTCTTTAAAGATCTTTTTCTCATATTCTGTTACTGGCGCTCTTTTGAGGATCTCGTTGATTTGCTTGATTTTGGCGTCTGTTAACTGACCTGCCAAAACCCAATCTCCTTGCGTAATATGCATCACTTTCTCTTCTTTCCTTTTCTCTTCCACATTACGGCTCAATGCATCTACGTGTCTCATCCTGTCTCCAGGCCTGTATTTGACGACAAAATTAAATTCAAGAAGTTGGAGCCACCATCTAGCAGTTCTCGGTATTAGGTCTTTTTTGTCCTTAGTGGCCTTTAGCGCGTTGCAATCGGTGACAAAAGTAAAATTTACACCCAGCAAATAGGTTCGAAACTTTTTAAAAGACTCCACAACGGCTAAAGTTTCCAGTTCATAGGAGTGGTATTTACCTTCGGCGTTTGATGTCTGGCGGCTGTAATAAGCCACAGGATGCAATTTCTGGTCTGTCCGCCTTTGGAACAGAATTCCAGCCAAACCTGTTGAGCTAGCATCAGTATGGACCTCAGTGTCAGCTTGAGGATTGTACAATGACAGAACCGGACGACTAATCAATTTTTGCTGGAACTTCCTGAACGCTTCTTCCTGCTCCTCTTTCCATTTCCAGGGTATGTTTTTCTTTAGTAAAACAGTAAGTGGCTTGGCTATCAAAGCATAATCCTTCACAAATTGGCGAAAATATCCGGTCAAACCCAAAAATTGTCGTACATTTCGGACCGTTTTTGGTATGGGAAATTGTTCAACGGCTTTTGTTTTGTCTTTTCCAGGCTTAACCGCATCTTTTTCGATTTCGAACCCAAGAAAGTTAATTGATGTCATCAGAAAAGAACATTTTTTCAAGTTCAATGTCAGTTTCTGTTCACGAAATATTTGTAAAACTTTCCTTAATGCCTCAATAGCGTCTTCAACAGTTTTAGAATGGAGTAACACGTCATCCAAATACACTGCTGCTACATTGTTTACCGGTCCTAGTACCTTATTCATAAATCTTTGGAAACATCTTGGAGCATTGGTCAGTCCGAAAGGCATTCTAGTGAACTCATAAAGTCCGTGATGAGTGGCAAATGCGGTGTATTTTTTTGAGGTTTCACGCATGGGAATCTGATAGTAACCAGATTTGAGATCTAAACTTGTGAAATATTTCCCATCCTTTAGTCGGTCTATCTGGTCATCGATTCTAGGCAGAGGATAGCAATCTTGAATGGTCATCGAATTTAATTTCCTATAATCAATGCACATGCGCTGTTTCCCATTCTTCTTTTTTACTAACACTACCGGCGATGAATAATCTGATGCAGATTCGTGTATAATGTTGCACCTCAACAGATCGTTTACGATTTCAGTAATCTTTTCTTGCTCCACTTTGGCTACACGGTAGGGTCTATAAGTAAAGGGAGTATCGTTTTTCAAGCTAATTTCCATTTCTGCGTCTACTGCACAACCAAGCTCTTCAACATTCTGGGCAACGCAATCCCTATACTCCTGTAGCTCGTTTGGTTCCTCGTTTTCCTCGATACACGGCCAACCCCTCGCCAAAATTCTTTCAGCCTTAAGGACAATGTCGCAATCTGATATATTTATGCATGGAAGGAATGAAGTTTGATTATGACTGACATTTACTAAAACGTTGGGAATTAAAGATTCTTTTCCTTCAGGCATACGTACACTTCCTTCAACGTATACGTCTCAGTTGAAACTGACCCCCATTCGCTCCCGCAAGGAAGACCCTATCATGAATTCCTCCCAATAAATAGTCAACTGCATCCATACCAACTATATTGCAAGCATTTAGCAAAGCCATTTTTTCATGATAGTAATTGGTGTAGGACTCCTCAGTCCTCTTTGTACGTCGCATCATTTCTCCCAGAAGACAATGAAAATTATGCCGTGCAGGAAAAGCTTTGATCAACTTTGCTTTCCACTCATCCCAACTATAACTCATAGTACCCAATCCCTTATACCAGGTCTGTGCCGTCCCCTTTAGTTTGGTCAACGCGAAATATATCGTGGCGTCCTCATTCCACTGATGTAGTTGTCGTAGTTCGGTTATTTTTCGGCACCACTTCTCTGCCGATTGGTTTCGGTCCTCTGGATTAAATACTGGAACTGTATCACCCCATAAAGCTTGGGAAGGGGGTTGATTCGCTGATCTGTCCAAGACCCGAGTAATTGCCGCCGTAAATCGTTCTAACGAAGAGCTCGTATGTCTTGATCTACGCCGCATTCTCCGAGATGAAGTTTCTGAAGACGCACGGGACGTCGACCTCCTTCTCTTTTGCTCACGATAATGTTTCTTGTGATGATGTCTTGGCATCTTTAAAGCTGCTTTCACAATTTTACGCAACGGTTTTTAATCTAAGTAATAAATTAGTCAAACAAATTAACGACCCTCATAAAATTAGTCATTCATCAACAAAAATTTCAACACTCAACCAAAACAATTCTTTCAACTCGCTGCAAAATCTCTTATTTTCAATTAAGTGGAGATCGTCGCATTTCACATCCAGTGACCAGTATCCCACTTCTGAAATATAATAATGATATTTAAAATAACAAAAAAAAAAAAATTTTCATATGAAATTTAAATTAGTTTCAAAACTGAAACCTGTCAGGATTCAAGTCACTTTCGACATGGATGCTGGTCACGTGGTGATTAAATAAAAGCGCCACCTCTGAAAATACAAATCCACTATAAGTTTAAGATTCAGATTCAGCGACACTTCTCTATTTGTACGCATCGTGAAGAGACTATCATTTTCATTACAAATTAATTGTTCGAATAGAAAACAACGCAATTAACGATGTAGAACCCTAAAACCACCATCTGACGGGAGAACACCAACCCATCGGCAGCACTTTTGTTCTAGGACAGTGGAGAACACCAACCAACCGTCCGGATGTGGGAGAACACCAACCACACACCTCATTGTAGGGATCTTCACCGTATTTTTAATAAATTTATAAGTTACTTCACTGTCACAATGCGTACTAATATCAATTTAGCAAAACACATACATTCCCATTCGGTTCGCAAGTGTGATCACAAATTAAAAGTAAAACTATATGTTCATGAGGAGAAAACCAACCACATGACTATCGAATAAAGCCTATGGGAAACACCAACCCAATAGGAACAACTAAACCTTATATCAGGTGCAGGAGAACACCAACCTGACCTGAATCGTGGAAAAGGATGCACACCTTCAAATACTTTAATAATCCATCATTTTCTATGTTCACACTTGTCAAACGCATAACACCTAAACAACTAAATCATCTAACTCCACTTTCACACCTATGAATCGACAAAACCTGGCGAGTGAACTAGTGAACTAGTGAAAAGACTCACACATGATCTTAAACTTAGTGAGAGAACTCACCTGTTTAAATTTTATTCACCTGATAAACTTGTATGTTTTGACTTTAAAATTAATAAATTTCAACTTTAATTCTTTCAACTGTGTAGTCTGAAACCAACTAAAGAATGAACCAAAAAGAATCATGACTTGGACCACCAGCATTTTTGCTGAATCTACGAATCTACGAAACGAAACACTATGCTCCATGCCCAGCAAAAATTTAAAAATGACTTGTTTATCCATTTTTATTAAGAGATCAATTTTTACTTAAATTAGTACCCTATCACTTACGAATCTAAGTTATCAAAAAGTTGACCTTGGAGCTACTCGATTTGAAACTTCTTACATATACAAAGTCCAGAAAAACTCTCGGGCATATAAAAAGCCCTCTTACAAAATGAGTTTTTGAAAAGCAAAATCAATCAAAAGATCAAGTGAAGAGTAAAAGGAAAAACAAATACCTGCTAAAGTGACATAGACTCACAAATTTTTGGAATAAGTCAGTGCATCCAAAGACCGTTTTTCTTCGTTTGGCGCTGAGTGTATATAATAATATATATATATATATATATGTATATATTCATCTTACTTACATAAATTTATCCGTATTTCATTTGCATGGATTTGAATAGACCCAAAAGACAAATTGTAACCATTAAAGTTCAAAATAAATAAGGTTTACTCATAAGTATATTTAAATTTTTTTATTGCTTAATAAAATAATTGTAGAGTAATTATTATAGTTATCTTTGTTTATTATCTGCAAAGATAGTAACAATCATTAAAACATGGAAACTAACATAAAGAAAACTATCTACAAATCCAACAGATGCTGGAAAAATTTACTATTAGCAAACGAATTGTATTTTTTTTCACTACTGTCCTGTCAAAATAACAGGAAACTTTTAGTGAATCAATTTTGATTCTGTTACAACACCAGATTTTCTGCTAAATTTTGCGCTAGAATACAAAATTCGGTCACTTTTGTCATCATCGTTTTTGCCGATCATGGTACCACTTCTGGTAAGCGAATTTTGGTATAGGCTTGAATGCAGCCAACTAATTATTTTTGATGACTCCAATCGACTCAGTACCAACACGTCAATTCTGGGCAAAATTATCGAAAGATTAGTGCGATGATGCATTTGCATGATTGTTCTTCCACAATTCCGGTCGTTTTCGATGAATTGACTCACGCCAACGATGCATAACACTTAGGCCCTCTGCACACGGAGCTACTAAACTGGTTGGTAACTTGTGTTACAAGCCAGCTTCTGACGTGTTAGCGACCAGGCTCTGATAACGAAGCAACTCATCCGAAACTCAAATTACCCTCAAAACTCAATTACATTACTGAAATTTGTGTTCAAACTTTTTTTAATACCCTGGAAGCTGAAAATTAAATAACACAGGCCGTTTTTCGACTTCCTCCGCAAGCCAAAGGTTTGATTCCTGATTCTGCATTTTCTCGAAACAAAAATGTAGTAAGCTTTTTCGTAAGCGACATGTCAGTCCGCAGGTGACTGATTACTCACCAGTTTCCAGGAATCACAAACCAGTTTACAACCAGTATCGCCGTGTGCGGCATTCCATTTGTTTATATGGGAAGTGACTTAAAGGAAACTGGTTATTAATTCGAATCACTAACCAGTTGCCTTCCGGTAGCACCGTGTGCGGACGGTCCTCAAAGTATATTTGACTTATTTGTTGTTTGATCCGTCAAGTGACTTTGTTATGGTGAATTTTGTACTGACGCGTTTCGAAACATTAGTTTCATCTTCAGAGTTTCGTTAGTCAAATATAACAACTAGTCAAAAATTAATCCTGATTACGGTTAACATTTTTCGCCGCGTTTAGTTTCACGTGCGCGTCCCGTACGGGTTTGTGACTATCACTGATACGATTATTTTTCTAGAGTTTGTTATTACTTATTGTAAACGTAATTCTTTTTGTTTATTTGCTTAAGAGTTGTGTCATATAACTGATATTATTTGAAGTCAATTTGTTCATTCAAGATACTTTCACGGGCGTATTTGAATGTCGGGTATATCTCGAATACTTCGAGAACGTTCATAAGTCTTCCATTGTTGCAGAAATATTGCGTTTCTTCTAGGCTTGTGTAATTTTGGTGTTCGTGTACTAAGTGTAGTCAAAAGATGGATTTGATTTTTGTATTTTGTGTCACATTTTTGCGGGTATATGTTCATCAAACCGTGTTTGGAACCTGCCTGTTTGTCCTATATAGAATTTATCACAATTGTCTCAAGTTTATTGTAGATGCCTGTTTTTTGTTCAATTGGGATGGTGCGTTTTTTACATTGTTGTTTTTGGTTTCAATGTTTGCTCTAGCCATTTGTTGTTTTAGTATATTGGGCCATTTCTTGTTTTAGTATATGATTTGAATGTATTGGACTGATTAAATTGTCTTTCCTGTTTTGGTTTTGTTCCGCGAAAAATGTTGAAATGAGGCGATGTTATTGAAAAAAAACGTGAAGCCAGAAGGGAGAAGAGGAATAGATAAGCCTAAATGGTGTTTCAAAATTTACCCTGTTGATGTCCACAAGTAAAAGTACAAGATACTTGATTTCATCCATTTTTTGTTCTATAATTGCAATTGATGGTCTTGCTGATCCGGTTCAAGTGCTTCTCTACCTTCCTTTCACAATTCGAATTTCGAACCATTTGTAATGGTTTTTTCATCAAATCGTTTCGTCAGCATAACGTTTTCTCATTAAAAATAGTGTATCAAGTAATTTAATTTTTAAACCAAAATTCAACACAAATGTTTTATCCGCCAATTTTTTTTTGTGTGTTTATATATATATAGCGGAAAGGATCAGGGAGTGCTTTCCGTTATTGAGAAGTTCACCTGTACCCCCAAAACCCAAGTTCGAGATGTTAATTATCGTGAGGAAAATATAAGAAACAAACAAATCATGTTTCATATAAAGGAACTATTTATTACAAAGAAAAATTAATACATGAAAGTACAAGTAATATTCGTGTCTGTACTCGACGCTGTCTAGCAACCAAGTAACTCCCTCACCGCGTGTATACTTAGTCGTAGCAACAGCGCCTCTTATTTCATATTTATAAACGTGGACTTACACATTCGTTTGCGTTACTTAGTGGCGCGAATATATTTAAAAGTATGTATATCCAACACGCCCCGTTAATTTTAAATTTATTCAATTATTAGGAATACAAGTTTTATTTAACAAAGTATAATTTTACCTTACATATTTATGTGTTACTTTAATTTCAAACATTTTCTGAATTTTTCAAATTTAACTCCACCTAGTGATTTAGTAAATATATCAGCTTGGTTGTCTTCTGAATCAACCTTTACTTTATTGATATTGCCGTTTGCGTAATTTTTATTTACAAAATGATAATGTGTTTCTATATATTTCGAATTTTTTGTAAAATTACCTTATTTGGCTATAAGCGCCTGCATTATCTCCATACACATTTATCGGATCTTTAAATTCAATTCCAAAATCAGTTAATACATCTCTTACTACTTTTAATTCACTTACAGATTCCGACAAGGCTACATATTCAGCAGCTGTCAATGATTTTGCGACACTACCTTGCTTTCTAGATTTCCAATAAATTACATTTCCATATATTTTAATTACCTAGCCAGTAGTAGATATTCTGTCTACTTTATCCTTTGCCCAATCTGCATCGACAAAACAATCAATTATCGGGTCATTTATATTACTTTCAAAAGTCAACTTTATGCATTTAGTCAAATACAGATATTTTAAAATTCTTGAGGCGTATTTATAGTGAGTTTCGTGATAACAGTTTTGAAATCTACTCAGGTTTGAAATCTACACTGAAACTCACGTCCGATCTAGTTCCAGAACTTATATACAAAAGTCCACCGATTAAATTTATTTCTATACTTTATATCGTCAGATGCACATTGCGCAGGCATACATTTTAACTTTTGTTCCATAGGGGTACTATATAGTTTTGCATTTTCTATACCAAATTCTCGAGCAAGCGATTCAATATATGTTTTCTGATCTAAAGTTATAGTATTTTTCTTCAAGTTATATTCAGTATTTACACCTAAATAAGTTTTAATGTTCCCCAAATCTTTTAATTGAAATCCTTTTGATAATAGACTTTTAATATTTTTTAATTTTTCCACATTTTAACAACTAATTAATAAGTCATCTACATGAAAAATTATGTATACTATATCTTCGTCATCATCAAGTACGAGTATATACAGGCAACTATCATTTTCACTACGCTTGAAACCTAGACCTCTAAAATACTGATCTAGACATTCATACCAAGCTCTTGGGCTTTCTCTTAATCCATATAATGCTTTTAACAATTTACAAACTTTATCCGTCCCATCTTTAAGCCGTCGAGGCTGTTTTACATAAACTTCTGAAATTACTTTCCCATTTAAAAAGGCTGACTCTACATCCATCTGGTTTATAGATAAACCATTCTTTGCACAAAAACACAGAAATATTTTTAACGTTTGCATACGAGCTACTGGGGAATATAGATCTTCCAAAACTTCATTTGGTTGAAAACCGTGTACTACAAGCCTCGCTTTGTATTTATTATCTGATTTCTTAGTAAAAACCCATTTTAAATCTATTTTTAAATTTTTTGGACTGTCTGCACTAACAAAATTTACATATACATAACGACCATAAGATTCTGGTGTATAGTAATCTGGCTTATTTTTAACCCTACTAGACTTTCTTAAATCAGTATTATCTATTTGGTTTTCTTGTGGAATTTTGCCATCAGTTATATCAACCTCTCTTATACTATCTTTTTCTTCAGGTTCATTACTTGTAAAATTTTCATTTAACACATCATTATATTTATTGATATAATTTATGTCATCAAAATTACTCTCATCTGAAAAACCTACAAGTGTTTGTTTATCTTCTACAATGTCAACATGTCTAACAGAAATTACCTTATTAAAGCGGCCTATTTTGTCTTTAATCAAAACTCTGTATCCAACTTTTCCATACCCAACTAATGTGCCCAAAACTGCCTTTTGCCCCCATTTATTATTTCTCCTACTTTCTGGAATTCTAGCAAATATTTTAGAACCATAAATTCTCAAATAATTAATCAGGGTTATTCCACAGAACGCAACGTAACCGCAACGCGTTTCCTTGCCCGTCCGCAACGCATTTTTTAGGTATTCCCGTGAACGTACGGAAAACTGCAATACCGATCCGTATTTCTTATACTTAAAACAGTTAGCTCCGTTACGGTCCCCATGGTAACTGATTTCCGTGTTCACGGTCAGAAACGCAGTTCCGTGGGTGCGGTCGCGGTAGCGTTCTCGAGAATATGAAGTTCCCCAAACGTACTTTTTTTTCGCGGTTACGTTCTGTGGAATAACCCTGAATATCTTGCTATTTTCCCGTATAAATTTCATAAGGGGTCTTTTTTTCAAATATACTGCTTTTTTAACTATTTCTGGCCAAAAACTAACATGTAGTTTGGAATCAGCTAACAAACACCTAGCTGTATTCAAAACTGATCGGTTATATCTTTCTGCTGTTCCATTTAATTCATGAACATACGCTGGGCAAGGGTCTAAGGTAGAACATTTTCTTTAACTAAATTAAAAATTTTTTCATTCAAATATTCACCTCCATTATCACATCTTAATTTTTTAATTTTTTTCCCAGTGATTGTTTCGACTAAATTCATATATTCAACAAAACAACTTTCATTTTCAAGTTTTTCTGGTATACCTTCAACTAAATTATTTTGGTATATTTTACTCTAGTAATTAAAATTTACATGACCTAAAATTTTGTGATACTTTTCTTGTAATGTCATTTTTAAACTACTACCTTTAAGGTTGCAGAGCTCCTTTTCATTATCCTCAAAATTTTTTATTTCACTCATTGTACTATATGCTTCTTTATATTTTACGAGACTGAACATCCTATAAATATTATTATCTTTATAAGATATTGCCAATAATTGCCCTTTTTTATAATATATTTTTGATGTATTATATTCTGAAACAATTTTATTTGTATTTGTAATTTTACCGTAACTCATTAAATTTTTGTCCATTTCTTTTACAAGCAAAACATTTTCAACTTTTACTTCTACAGTTTTATATTCACTTATAATAAAATTGCAAGTTACATTACCGATCTTTGTCTCCTAATTTTACCATGATTGGTGATCCTAAATTTATTACATTACTGTACAAATTTTCATCATTAATAATGTGATCGGAGCAACCACTTTCAAGTAACCATTCAACTTTATTTTTTTTGCAGCTATTTGCTTCAATATTGTTTGTAAAATCATATACATTACTCATATTACTATTATTATTGTTACTCCTACCATTATAATTATTAACCGCGCCATTTTGTCTTCCTCGTTTCTGCTTCCAACCACCACGACTTCTGTAGGATGAGCCCCTGCCTCGTTTCTGACCGCCAGTGTTGAAATTGCTATCTTGAAAATTTCGATGGCCGATACCGCCCCTCAGTGCGTCCCACTCTTTTCCTGCTATCCAAACTTGTTGAATTAAAATTTTTGCTCTTACGATTATTGGAGCAAGGTTATTGGATAGAATGGATCGTTTGGCGATCACTCCTGGGATAGTTATATTTTGGACTCGATACGCAAAGGCATCCATCGCAACCCTGAAATTGAAAATTTATAGTTTGGTTCAAAATGGTATTTTTGTTTGAATGTATTTGTTGATTCTTCGAGGGTGAGCGGAAAGTTCGATGCCTACTTATCCAACTTTATGCCAGCAGTTGAAAATATGTTGACGAGTTGTTACTGGGCATCACGCACGTCCTTCTCACTGTGGACCCTCTTAGAGCATCGTCGACATAGGTGTGACGTTTGCGCCGAATGGAAAACGAGACCCTTCATCGATGGCAAGTTGTTGTAACACATGCTGTGCCATATGTAACTGTTAATAAGGCATAATTGTTGTGTAATGTGAATAATTTCTTCCGAGTAACCAACATTACCGGCGGAAATTATTCACATTCACAAGTGGGTTTCGCTGATACAACAATTGAGGTGCGCCCAGCGAAAACACTTCAATTGTTGAGTCAGCGCCCAAAGTCAGTAGGTTAAGTTTTTGCTTAAATAGGTTTACATCTTACATCATTTTAACATTAAGTAGGTTAGGAAACATCTTCACAATATCAGCGGTGAAAACGGAGCGATAAACTCTCCAGCGCAACAAAACTGTTATTATATCGGCAAGTAGTTTAGGTCTTGTATGTAAATAATCGTTGAGGCAATGTTGGCCTGATGCTTATGACGCATCGAACACTACTCGAAGTTTGCTGCTGTCCGGAAGCACCACAGCGTGATGTGGAATGTAATTGATGTGTGACATGAACGTTGGTTCACGAGTAATTTATCGCATGTGGCTGAGGTTTTCATATTCGTTCATGAAGTCGTTATCAGCAAGTTGGAGTTGAGCATTCTTTTTGAAGCGACGTTCGATTTGATATAACCGTTGCACCGCAATCCGCCTAGAGTCGGGTAAAATCGGTTGGTCCTTGACTGGTAGTAGGACAACATATCAACCTGTACTATTCTTACTATAAGTATCTTTGAAATGCTGTTCACAGTCTTTTTCATCCTCAGTAAGTGGTGCTTTCGTTGACATTGTATCTTCTATCTCCCAGAACTGGCGCATTTGAGTTGATAGATTCGCTTCCACGAATACTGTTGTCGAAAATGAGTTGGTTGACGTCGAAGTTAGAAAGGATGTAGTTGGTCCAGTGAGAATCCATCCTAATCGTGTTTGTTGCGCAATAGGTGTGCCTGGAGGTCCGGAGCGTAAACCTTCTAGAATTATGAGAGCGTAAACGTTTGCTCCCAGGATACAATCAATTGCAGCCGGTCTGGAGAATTTTGGATCGGCAAGTGGCCGCAATTTCGGTTCAATCAGATATCGCGGGAGCAACTGGGTCAACTTGGAAAGTACAGCAGCTGAAAAACTCAAGGAAAACTTAGTTCTTGCAAGTGATATTAACGATAGATTTACGGTAGACGATGACTGCGCGGTAGCTAGTCCTCCTACTCCTGAGACAGTCAGTCGAAGAGGTGATTTGACTAATCGCAACGGTTGAGCGACTTTCTCAGTGATGAATGAACCCTCTGAACAAGGATCGATGAGAGCACGTACGTTGATAGTATCACCTTTCTTGCCAACCAAGGTAATTGCTGCAGTACCCAGTACGGTGATATGCCGGAAGGCATTTCTGTGAATAAGAGCTTCTTCTGATGTGGTGTTGATTGTCATATTGGTCGCATGCACTGAAGTGGACGACTGACATTCCCGACCTTCAGATGGATCCTCGTTGAGGAGTGTGTGATAAGGTGCTGCGCATATTCGACATCGATTCTTCGAAGTACACCTGTCGCTTAGGTGCTGTTTAACCAAGCAATTGAAGCACAGTTGCAGACGCTTCACTGTTTGACACCGCGATGCGATACATATACAATGATTAGCGTCATGCGGACTCTTGCACATGGCGCACTGCTGCTTGGAACAGTTTGGTGTTCGCGCAACGTTCGATGTGTGATGCGCTGAAACATATTTGTTATGAGTACACGAGGGTTTTTGCTTACCCGGTATATTTGTGTTTCGATAGATTTGACTCGATTTTCTAGAAAGGTGACGAGTCGTTCGTAGACTGGAAACTCATCGGAATCTTGCAAAGACTTCTCCCAGTCATCCCATGTAGAAACATCCAGCTTGATGACTGTTAGCTGGATGAACCAGTCATCTCAGTGATCCACTGGCTGCTGTAGTGACGTCAGGCCGCGAATGCATTGAGCTGTGGTGTCCAATATACGAGAAATGTCGGCTATACAGCCTTTGTTAACTGGTGCGGCCTTCAGAAGGGAATTGAAGTGCGTGGAGAGCCGAGGACGTTTGTTGTCGTACCTTTGACAAAGGGCTTGCTACGCGACATCGAAGTTTGCTCCAGTAACTGCAAAGTTGCCCAAGCGTCGAGCAGCCTCTCCTTCAAGACTGGATAGCGGATGTGGAAGCTTGAGATTTGGCATTAAGTTGGAGTCATTCTTGAACATGGAGACGAAAGCTCCGTTCTGCCTTAACTGACTGCGTTGTTATAAACGTCTCCCACTTTTCTTCTTTGCCACTAAATGTTGGGCGTTTAAGCTTCGGAATTGATGACGCGATGGAGTGCAATTCTACGGGTCGTTGATGCACAGGTAGATGTCATTGATCCCCATGGACAGCCTCAATGAACTGTGCCATCTTCCCATTGAGATATGCCTTGGCGACTATGTAATGATTTTCGAAGTCGCAAAACATGTCTTTCGTGAAGTAGGCTTCATCAGCGAACTCAACTGTGTACAAATTGAGAGTTTTATGTCCCTCGAGAGCTTGGCACCAATATTTCTCAAGTAGTTCAAGACGTGCCTTAATCACATCGAAGGTAAGGTTTGCCACGCCACGTTTTTCGGTGTTGCTAATAAACTTCTCGAAGCGAATAGCGTAGGAACATTGCTGTGTCAAGAGGGTTTCTGCTTCTGAAAGTTTACTCATCTTTAATAGTAATGTGGTAAGACACGTGATCCTCTGTTTTTCCTTAATCGGATTTTTACACGTGAGATCTGACTTTTCCTTGATCGGAGATTTTACACGTGAAATCTGACTTCCTTGATCGGAAGTTTTGCACGTGGAATCTGACTTTTCCTTGATCGGAGGTTTTGCATGTGGAATCTGACTTTTCCTTGATCGGAAATTTTACACGTGGAATCTGACTTCTCCTTGATCGGAAGTTTTTCATTGAGTTGTCGGCTGATTTGGCACCATTCACGCACGAGTTACATACAATGTAACCAACACAGTTGAGAGAATAAGTAGTATTTTCGAAAAATACAACCAATCGAAATAAATCGACACTATATATTTTCCCATCGAAGAAATTGTTAACTGGGCATGAGAACGGAAACCGGCTGCACAAATTTACTTATGACGTTTCCGTTCTCATGAATAATGGGTTCAATAAAACCCTAGAACGCAAAATTTTGAATGAACGGAAATGTAAAGTCACTTCGATTTCAAAAAACCTTATTATAATTACTTGAGAAGTGATTCGTATTTCGCAGTTCAAGTTTAGGAGCTAAACCTAAAGGTTAATAAAGAAAATATATGAAAAAAGTTTAAACTGGTTTTTATTTTTTATTATCTAAAGATAATAAAATATATAAGTCACGCTGTACTCTGCTATGAACCACGTGTTCGGATTATATTTGAGGTTTCCCACGCAAGTTTCGCACTAATAGTTTTACAGTGCTTATAGTACGGTTATTTTTACTGTAAAATATCCCGCGTTTCGGCACCAAAAAATTTTCGCAGGTGATCATGCAACTGGTTTCACACAATAATCCCACGATAACAAAGATTCTTGAATTATGTTGATTGTTGATTTATGTTGATTGTTGATTGATGTTGATTGTAGATTTATGTTGCTGCAGGTGCTACTGCTGTGTTGTTACGTCAAGATCCCTTGTAATGTCAATGTGACTCGTGTTACGACGATTATGTAGTATACTGAATGACTGCCTTGTTATACCCATTTTCTCGCTCTCGTAAGGCATTAATGTCTTTGATAACCCGGATCCATGTTTTAAATCCGTATATAACAACAGGTCTTATCAGACTTTTATAAAGCTTCAGTATTGTTCTTCGGGTCAGGAGCTTAGATTTCATCTACCTTCGATTTGCATAGTAAGCTATATTGCCAGCTGAGATTCTATGCGTTCTTTCACTGCTCACTTTGTCTTCTGACCTATCTTGAAATCTTTTAGCTCCCTCCTCCCCTCAGCAGAGGCTTTCATGTAATTTGTTTTATCCTAGTTTACCTCTAGCCCTATGTTACTTACTTCCCCTTCCATTTGTATAAAGGTCTCAATCAGGGCGTTTTTGTTTCTGGCCCCTACCATGGATCAGTAGTCAATTATGGAAAAATTTCTACAAGGTGTTTACGGGGCCAGTATATTGTGCTTTTCCTAAAGTAGTTAAGACGGTTCTGCACTGCGTCAGTTTTCCTGCACATATTTCAAACCTGGTTTCTCCAATTCAACTTTGCATCAATCACAATCCCAAGGCTGCTTACAGGAGACTCAAACTTAACCCGCTTCTGATCTAAGACTACACCGCTGATATCCATCCTCTTTTTCTGGTTGATATAGAAATTAGAGCCAATTTTTATCGATTTTATTTTGCATATGTAAGGCTCTAAAGGATTTCGACTCGCCCAGTTAGTAATAATCCGTGCATGAAAATCTTTCATTACGTTTTTTCTCCAGCGGGAAGGTGATATACAGCTCCAGGACGCCCGGATATAGTAATTGTTAGTCACAGTAATCGAACCATGTACTGAGAACTATAGTGGTCCATGTACGGAGCCTTGAGGAACAGATTTGTTCATTACGGCAAAGGACGAGCGTGCCCATTGGAGCCCAGCATAGCCTGCTCACACCCTGCTAGGTAAGAGGCAATCCACTTGATAGCTGACACAGCCAAGCCAATCTTTTCGAGTTTACGTAGCAGAGTTACATTACACACAAAGGCAAACGCTTTGCTTAAGTCAAAAAGCAGGATCATTGTTACATATTTGTGGTCCATTCCAGACCATCCATCGTCCGTTAGTTAAAACAGAGTAGCCTGCGTACTATGTCCAGCTCTGTATCCTGTTTGATGGGAATCCATCATGGGCTTTGACTCAAGATAGTCGTTCAGTTGCTGATGCATCAGCCTCTCAAGGACTTTGTGTAAAAGCTTAGTTATGAGATAGGGCTCTTGTCGCCCGGTGTCTGCGGTGAGGCCACTTTGTTAAGAGCCAATACTAGCCTTACTTCTTCCATAACGATGGTAAAATAAACTCACGTACTGACAGGTTAAAAATAGTCATAATATAGAAACCTTTACCATGAAATGCTGTTCTGATTATACTTTTTGGTGGATCATTGTATCCCATCACTTCAGAGGAGAAGTGTTTTATTACCAATGCCACCTCAGGAAGAGTAACTTCAGAAAATGATAATAACGGCGACTGTAAAATATCATTTCATATTTCAGCCATTCAGTCCTCGATCGATTTCCCCTCTGCTTCAACAGACATACTACTAGGTTCCAAAGCTTGTAAAATAAAGTAAGAATCCGTTTTGTCCGAGCATACCACCAGATTTGCTTGGGATCACGAATATCCTTCAGCCTATCATAATAATACACGCTTTGCATTTTCAATGGCCTGGTCTTCCTCGTCGCGTGCTAATTTGTAGCGCGGTAGCTCTTCCCTGAGTCTCTTCCATTTATATCGTCTATAATGCCTATCTCTCTCCGCTCCTTGTGGATGATCCCTGGTGAAACAATGATGCCGAGTTTTACCGGACTGTCGAAAAGTTTTGACGGGGACGAATTTTGCCATAGCTTCTTTCATATTGCTATTGAAAAAGTACCCAAAAGCATCCAGAGACGTTACATCATCCAAAGGTGTTCAATGGCAAGTGCCGAGGTATTTCTATAAACCAGCTTCATCGACAGTTTTATATTCACGATAAGCAATATCTTGAAGAGATGGCGAAGTTATAGACGATTTTAATGTAGCCATGATAACACCATGGCCAACCGCAGATGCAACGGTACTCCCGTTTTCGAAAATTCTACTACCAGATTTTCATAATCTACAATTCGAGGGCAGCATCATAATCGTTCCTGTTGCATTTTGCTCTGTAAGATATTGAGTACCAGGAATTGTTAGCAATTAAATTTCTGAAAAAGGTTGCATCTGCAGATGTGAACAAATGATCAGCATTGAAATCTCCCATTATGATCCCGGCCTGGGTGATAACTTTGCAAGTTGGGGTATAAAAATGTATTAACAAGTACGCACTTCATAGATAAGAAACTGATACGTTACACAAAAAACGTTGTATTTATGCGTTAATTTCGCGCGGCAAATCCAATGATATACATTAAACTAGCTGTTATCCGGCGCCCGTTTCCAATTATTTCAGGCTATACAATTGTTCTGGTGACATGTGTGCATGACAATTCTGAGAATGCAACAATTTGACTATTCTTATCACCGAATAAATATTTGATATTTTAAAATCAATCAGCGAATAAACCGCGTCGCCGTAAAGTAATTCTAAAACGTGCGATTGTAATGAGTAATATTACATTTATTGAAGCGCATTCGGATACACAATATTTTTAGCTTTGCCGTCTTGCGCGTACACAATTCAAACCTGTTGGTGTTCCAACGCGTGAGCAAGCCACATTAAGCTGTCCATGCGAAAAACATGGATTAACTAAATTAATTCCGCAAACTTGAAGTGACTGGCCTTGTGCTTTATTTATTTTCATCGCAAATGCCAATCGAACTGGAAACTGCAATCATATGAATTGAAATGACATATCCGTTGGAATCATCGGAATTCTTGGCAGCAACACATCTTAACCTTTGTATTTTCCAGTAATAGTTGTCGCTTCTATGAGATTTGGTTGTTGCTTCTTAACCGCTAGTCGAGTGCCATTGCAAAGTCGTGGCAGATCAATATTGCGCAAAAAGCTTAATAATAGGCACGCCAATCCTGGCAAACCTGGCAAATCAACCGAATTCAAAAATTCAACAGGACAGTTGACGGCATCGTCTTCCGCCATAACAGTATCGATCGATTTGTATGTAATTGCATCACCATGAATTCGATTTAAAATGGAACTGTTGCTAAAATTAACATCAACATTAGTAGGTTGTCACGTATAAAATTTCCTGCCCCGTGACAGAGGTGGGTGACTCACCCGGCCTATTGCCCGCGAAGAAGGATCGTGGGTGGGCGCCACTCGTTTTGGATGAGTCACCCCCGCGATTCGCGGTCAAAGCGAGAAATCCCGCGGTCGCGTTAAACAAGAGACTTCCCAATGGGATTAATAAGAAGAGACGCAACTTTTCTTCCCTTCTGTCATATATTTTTTTCCTTTTATTTAGTTTTAATGTTATTGATCCCCGGTAGGTGCTAATTCACGGTTTCACCAATTTTCTAAAGTTGTTCCTTAATTATAAGTCTTCCTTAGCTACAAATTTCCCTAAGCTATAAATTTTCCTAACTCACAAATTTTCCTAAATTACAATTTTCCTAAATTACAAAACTAAGTTCTCTATGGTTACAAGTTTTCCTTAACCTCTACTCTGTAACGCTAACTATTCCTATTGTTGTAATTGTGTTACTAAGGAAAACGCTCAAATTAATATTCCGTAATTAGACTTTATTTTGTACACCTTCTGTGATCTTGTTTTGTTCAACTCACAAACTCAACTAACTGCTTAAAGTAAAGTATATTCATTTTTTCTTAATACTAAGTGCGGTGTTGCCATGATGCATAGAATGCTGAATGATGCATTGCACTTTAACACCCCCTTTCAATGCAGCATTCAATACAAAGATACCTTATTTGTAAATTTAACAATCAAATTCTTATTTAATGCTTTCGTTAACATGTCTGCCACTTGTTCTTCAGTTTTAATATATTCTAAACATATTTTATCATTTTCTATTAGTTCCTTTAAAAAATGGAATCTAATATCAATGTGTTTCAAACGTTTCACACAATTTGTACTGGCGACCTTTATGGCAGACTGGTTATCACAATAAATTTTAACTGGTTTATTACTGACATTCGCATTAAAGTCTAATAGTAAATTTCTGAGCCAACATGCTTCACTGGCAGCCATGCTTGCTGCTATGTATTCTGATTCGGTAGATGACAAACTGACAGAGCATTGTTTTTTAGAGCACCAAGATACTAAACAATTAGCATATAAGAAACAGAAGCCTGTTGTAGATTTTCTGTCTTGAAGGTCACCTCCCCAATCAGCATCACAATAACCAATTAATTGTTCATCATTACATTTATATACTAGTTTATAATCTATACTATGCTTTACATATCGAAGTACACGCTTGAAAGCCATTAGTAACTCATTATTTGCAGAATTTTGATAACGACTAAGTATTGATATAGCTACACATAAATCTGGTCTTGTACCTGATACTGCGTACATTAAACAACCTATCATTTTTCTGCATGTATGTTCTATGTTTTTATCTATGTTTTTGTCACTGTTCAGTAATTTAACATTAAAATTCTGATCCATTGGAGTTGCTACTGGTTTACAATCAAGCATTCCGAATTTCTTTAACACATTCTCTAAGTATGTCTTCTGACTTAATTCTGTTACACCATTTGTCAAGTTTTGATTAACCTGTATACCAAGAAATTCTGATACTAAACCTAGGTCTTTCATTTCAAATATTTTGTTTAAGTTTAACTTTAATTCAATTATTTCATTCTCATTAGTACCAAAAATTAGCAAGTCGTCGACATATAGTAAAACATAAACTAAATTTTGGCCATCATTTTTAGTATAGAGGCATGAGTCACACTGTGATCTTTTAAACCCTTGCTTTGTTATGACAGAATGAAACTTCTCATTCCAATATTTGGGTGACTTTTTGAGGCCATATAAGGATTTGTTTAATTTAACAATATTTTCATTTCTACTATATGCCCCTTCTGGTAAACTAATATAGACTTCCTCATTAATGTCTCCATACAGAAAGGCCCCTGTCACATCCATTTGATGTATTGGGACATTTAATTTTGTTGCTATGGCTGTAAACACCCTAAAGGTTGTCAACTTTGCAACAGGTGCATATATTTCATTTAAATCAATGGAATCTTGCTGCTCAAAACCCCTAGCCACTAACCTGGCCTTATATTGGGTTTTACTTCCCATTCTCTTAATTTTGAAAACTCACTTACTGCTTATTATTTTACTATTAACTGGATTATCGCAAACCTTCCATGTATTATTTTGTTTAAGAGTCTCTAATTCGGTATTTTTAGCTTTGGTCCACATTTCTGCATCATTCTTCTTCATAGCTTCTTCATAGGTCTTTGGTTCCTCATCTATTAGATTTACATTGTTACATTTGTAGAATGACGTCTGTTTTCTCACGCGTTTCTCACGCTGTCTTTCTGGGGAATTTTCAGAAACAGTTAATGTAGTATCATTCCTTACCTGAGTCATGGTGTGGTCATCAAATTCAGGTTCCTCTTCATTACAAGGTTTATGTTCACTGTCATCCGATATCTCCTGGAACTGCGACACCTCCTTTCTGTTTTGTTCGTCCTCATTAACACTGGTTTCATCAACGTTGTTGTCTATTATGGTAACTGTTTCTTGAGGTATTGTAGATTCTATTTTCCATGTCACTGTTTGCTCATTTTGTTGTTTGTTTTCCTCATCCATAAAAACCACATCTCGTTTTATTTCCACCTTATTCTTCTGAGGAAAATAGATCCTATACCCTTTAACATTGTCGCCATATCCGACCATTATCCCTTCCTCGCCTTTTGGATCCCACTTTCTTCTTTTTTCTGCAGGAATGTGTGCCATGACGGTTGACCCAAATACTCTCAAAGCGTAGAGATCAAATTCTTTATTAGTCCATAAAGAATACGGTGTCTTCTTTTCTTCTGAACTTTTTCCAGTTCTGTTCAAAACAAAAACAGCTGTGTTTACTGCCTCTGCCCACAAAGTTTTAGGTAAATTTTTTGAACACAACATAGTTCTGGCCGCTTCAACGAGAGTTCGGTTTTCTCTCTCTGCCTTTCCGTTTTGTTCGGGAGTGTATGGAACAGTTAGTTGGTGTATAATTCCTTTGTTATTGAGTATCTTCTCCACTTCTTTATTTAAAAATTCCAATCCATTATCGGTCCTAAAATATTTTATTTTACTGCCGGTTTTGTTTTCTGCTTTATTTATATAGTTTTCGATACACTTTTTCACTTCATGTTTTTCTCTGATAAAGTATGCTTGCCTAGAGTTTGAATAATCGTCCTTAAAAATCACAAAATACCTCGAACCCCCTACCGAATACTTCTCCATTGGGCCACAAACGTCGGCATGAATCAACTCGCATGTTCTTGTTGCCTTATTTTCACTGTTTGGGAACGGTTGTCGATGAATTTTTCCTGCCAAACAGCTGTCACACTTTTCAATATCATCGGAGCCCATCACCTTAATATTGTTGTTTTTTAATATATCCTTCACGTAGCCCATGTTCTGATGAGCAAGCCTTTGATGCCACTCAATTAACCTTCCTCGGTTCCTCAAATGGTATGTGCAGTTAAGGCCTTCGGGTCATATTGACCCGGCTTCAGAAATATGTAGTAATTATTTAAATTAAATAAAAATTTAGCTCTTCCTAGTACATATTTATTAAATTAAAATAAGAAGACAATAAACAACTACATATATTACATATTTTCTTGGCAACACGACAGACACAAAATTTCATAATGTTTTGGACATATATGTTTCTTACATTTTTTGAAGTTTTACATCTTTGAAGTTTTTACATCTTTTGAAGATGAACATACGCTACACCTTCTTCTTTTGTTATAACTCTGAGTTGTAGAAGTACTCGTTGTCGGAGTAACACCTGACTGCACTTGTTGCACGAATTCCAAGGAAGCATTTGTCCGAGGAAGAGTTTTCCTACGCTCGATGTGTTCACTTACCAATTCCATGGCTAATTTTTCTAAAAAAAACCGTCTTTGTACAGTTCTCTTCTGTTTCCAGTCTGGATGGACGCCACAGTATAAAACATAAGCATTGAAACATGAAATGTCAATAATGTTATGGAAAATGGCTATAGGCCATCTTCTAGTCATTCTTTTGCAGCTATAGGCTGAAACCATTTTGTCTAGAAAATCAACAGCACCCTTTGTTGCATTATAGTCCATGATCATTTTGGGTTTCTTCTGCTCTGACTCATCTATTTCTATTTTGTTGTGGTTTGTGCTCAACAAAATGACGTTTTTATTTTTCTTCGGAATGTATGAGACAAGAACCATTTTCGAACTAAATGCAAAAGTGGACGAAAACACAGGTCTCTTCGTCTCTAAGAGATCTACGGGTATCTGGCGCTTATTTTTCCGTAAGGTTCCAAGAATAGTAAGTTTACGATCTAACAGTTTTTCAGCTAATTCATAAGATGTAAAAAAGTTATCACATGTAAGGTTGTAGCCCTGTAAACCTTCTGTCAGATCCAAAACTACGCGCATTCCCTGATTTTTTTCCGGAGCACTTCCCTGGAGTTTTCCGGTATAACACTGAATTGAACGAACGTATCCCGTTTCACTGTCACATAAGATCCAAAATTTTATGCCATATTTACTGGGTTTGTTTGGCATATATTGTCGGAAAGGGCATCGACCTCTGAATGAAAGCAACTGTTCGTCAATTGTGATATTTATATTGGGGTTATAAAACATGGGCAACAGCTTCACCCACTCGTCCCACATGTCCCTCACGGCTGCTAATTTGTCACTCTGTCTTCTTGCTTCTCGATCACAACGGCTATCAAAACGCAAAATCGCTGAAAGTTTTTTGAACCGTTTCAGGGACATTGTTGCTCGAAATATAGGTCTTCCATAAACTTCAGACCATAAGCTTTCCAAACTTTCGTTGTTAGATTTGAAGACTCCAGCAAATATAAGAAGGCCTAGATATGCATCTAACTCCGTTTCATCTAACGCTTCCCACTCAATTCCGAACCGTGAAGAACCTTCTTCGTTTGTTTTTTTTAAAATTATAGATTTTATGCGCTTATTGAAAAACAAATCAAAAGCACTTCTAAATGTATTGACGCGAGTAGAAGCATACCTGGTAATTCCTGGAGTAAGTTTTATTACATTCGCACTGCCAAAACGCCCTCTTACTTCTAATGGGGTTCTAGACCAAACAAATGCACCATCTTTTGATCGCATTGGGGATTCATTGGCACTTTGCTTGATAATGAATCTTGAAAGTGGCTCATCATCGCTGTCATCACTACTGCTTTCATTTTCCAAAGTGGTTTGAATATTGACAGCAGGATTTTCATCCAAATTATTTTCCGTTTCACTAACTATTTCATCTTCGGAGCTAATATCGTAGTGTTTCATTTGTGTTAAAATAGATAACATTTTAAATTCCGGGTCGAGGTATGGAAAAGAAAGCATTATCAATATAGTTAATGAAACATGTAAACTGAGACACTTGAATATGACTACTAAATTATTTCATATTCCAAAGATACATTACCAATCATTGTGATTTCAAGATACAAGAAAATCCTCCAAAATATTCTTTTGTTATGCTCCACAATTGATTGGGTGAAATTTGTGTATCTAAATGTCTTCCAAACTTAAGAATCAATCATCAACGGATGATTTCCATAATTTTGAACAATCACCAAAATACGATTCCATTTGAAAACCCACGTAAAACCGTGGTCCATAATTAAATTGAAAATGAAAAATACCTGGTACCAGGGACTCTCAATGCGTTTGATTCCTAGAATATATCACCAGACAGCGACTCCCAATGTATAAAACGAATATGAACAATCACTACACAGAAACTCCAAAGTATAGATCACTGTACAGTAATCTCCAAAGAATCCATCCAGAATAGTTACTGTGTAGCGACTCCAAAAGAATCTTTCTAGAATGCGTCACTGACTGGCGATTCCAATGAATTTTACCACTTTTTGTTAACGTACTAACACTTCCCAAAATAAAGCGTTAATCACCAAAAGGTGACTCCAAGAATACAGTGTTAGTACGCCCAAACTTAGTATGGAATTATTTCAAGTAAATAATTCTCCCAATAGAATATTCTCTTAGCACTTCGATAAGAATTATTTCAAAGAAATAATTCTGCCAATATTTTAATTTGAACACTTTCAATATAGAATAGAATCATCCCAAAACAATGATTCTCCCAAAATTTATAATAAAATCAATTCCCAATTTTTGAACTTTCCAAATTTTCAAATTCACAAAACACGTTGAATTTTGAGATTTCACAAACAATTTTTAATGAAAATTCCAAATATAAACCAATTTCACTTTTCATACAATTTCCGATATCATTTTAGTAAAACATTCAATTAATAACAGATTGATCGTGGCTTTCCAATAACCCATCGATTTTCCACAACTTATGATTTTTTTCAAGCAACTTCTAATTTATTTCCGTAAGCGCGACAATAAGACCTTCCGTTCAAGAAAATAGCCGAGAGACTAACTTTGTGGTTCTCGATAAGAACCCATCACTCCCAAAAAATCAATCCCTTCCTTCTAGCATTAAATTGTGAGGCCACCCAAAAGTGCCGAAGTTGCAGAAACTAATTATGCTCGATTGAAATTGAATTCCTGCAAGATCATAATTTTCCAAACAAACCACTTGACGACCACCCAAAATCATACGAATGCTGACCAACGCATCAAAATTCAATGCGTAACAGCAATAAACAAAATGAAATGAAAAGCATAAAAAGTGGCACATTTCAAATGCCAAAAAAAATAAACTTTAAGGAACTTACATTGTATTAAGTTTTTTAAACATTTCCGCCCGCCTTCGCTGATCCTAGCAGCGAACAATCCTAATCTGAGATGTATAGTGGTGACAACTTAACGATAGGTCTAGTAAATGTAGAAGTACTAGTTTTGACTGTTACCACTCTAACAATGTTGTCTGGTCCAGGATGAACTTCTGTGATTCTGCCAAGAGGCCACTTGCAAGGTGGATATCTTTCATCGATGATTAAGACCAAATCACCTTTAGCTAAAGGCTTCGTATTCCTGTTCCATTTGTAAATTGCCTGATGCCTTTGTAAATATTCTTTAGACCATTTTGTCCAAAAACTTTGAATGATTTGAGTGAGATGCTGCCATTTAGAAAGACGTGTGGTAGGTACATGTTCCAGACCTGGTTCTGGAATCAAATAGAGAGCATGTCCTATCAAGAAATGACCAGGTGTTAGTGTATTCAGGTCATCCGGATCATCAGTTAATGCACACAATGGTCGAGAGTTCAAAATAGCTTCGATTTGAGCAAGAATGGTTGAGAGTTGCTCATAGGTTAAATTTTTATCCCCGATAAGTCGTTTGAGGTGATATTTCATGGACTTAACGGCTGCTTCAAATTTACCACCAAAGTGTGGCGCTGAAGGAGGGTTAAAAATCCATTTTGTGCCATCTGAAGCTATAAGAGATGCTATTTTTCCGAGAAATACGGAGTCCTGTGCAAATAATTGTTTGAGGTCACGATCAGCTCCTTTAAAATTGGTTCCACAATCACTAGTGATAGTAGCACAAATACCTCGCCTTGATATAAATCGTTTATATGAAGCAATGAATGCATCGCTGGTATAATCAGTAACAATTTCCAAATGGATAGCTGATGTCGAAAAGCAAACAAATACTGCTATCCAAGCTTTATATAAACGAGATTTTCCTTGCCATGTTTTCAACGTAAAAGGTCCAGCATAGTCAACGCCAGAGTTAAGGAATGGTCTGGAAGGAGTAACTCGAGAGACCGGAAGTTGACCCATTAAACTTTGTGCGTGTTCACGTCTTTGTCTGATGCAAGTGACACATTTAATAATAAAGGATTTAACAGGAGCTCGTCCACCGACTATCCAATACTGTTGGCGCAAATAAGCAAGAGTATCTCGCGTAGAACCATGCAACGTTTTCAAATGAGCATCTTGAATCAACAAAGTTGATATGTGTGAATGACGGGGTAAAATAAAAGGATGTTTCGCAGTTTCGCTTAGCGTTGAGTTGCTCAACCGACCTCCTACTCGTAATAATCCATGCTGGTCAACAAAAGGGCACAGTTTTCGAAGTGAACTACAATTTTCAACTTCATTTCCTTTTCCAAGACTTTGAAATTCTTTGTGAAAGTGCTGGTTTTGAATGCATCGTATTAAGAAATTTCTCGCGAGACTCAGTTCTTCTGGAGTTAGTGGAGATTTCAGTGGAGGAGCTGTTTGTTTACAAAGTAATAAACTTATTCGTTTACATAAAGCAGTGATTCGTGTTAATTTATTCCAAGACGAGTAGCGTTCTAGTAAATCCCAAGGTTTTTTAATTGATACATGGTGTGATAAAATTGACTTTTCTTCCAGATTTATATCAGCTGTTGATAAGATTTCATTTAACGGCCACTCTGTGGAATTCTTAGTAAGCCACTCTGGTCCCGACCACCAAAGCGGAAATTTTTCCAATTCTTGCGAAGACAAACCTCTGGTTGCACAATCTGCAGGATTACTTTTTCCATCAATGTGATGCCATTGTGCTGTTGGTAATAACTCTTGGATAACACAAACGCGGTTATGAACAAAATCTTTCCATTTTGATGGATGGGATTTGATCCAAGTGAGAACAATTGTAGAATCTGTCCACAAATAACAGGGAACGCTGGGATCATTAAGTATTTGTTGGCAATGTTGAATCAATTTTGTAAGCATAACCGCAGCAAAAAGCTCTAATCTTGGAATGGTCATTCTTTTCAATGGTGCAACTTTTGTTTTCGCGCATAAAATATGAGAAGACGTGACATCTTCGAAAGACGATCTGACGAAAATTGTTGCAGCCATAGCTGATTGGGATGCGTCGCAAAACCCATGAAGCTGGATGTGAAGTTTTGATCGACATCCGGTCCATCGAGGAATTTGAATGACTTCTAATCCTTCAAGATTCCTTTGCAATGCGATCCAGGAAATATTCTGTGAAGATGGGAGTTTTTCATCCCAACCAAGCTTTACTGCCCATAATTCTTGCATAAAAATTTTAAGTTTTATGAAGATTGGAGACAATAGTCCTAACGGATCAAACAGTTGCGCAATTTTTGATAGCACTGTTCTCTTTGTATTATGCTTGGGTTAAATGAAATTAAATTTGAAAAAAAATGTATCTATTTTAGGTGTCCAAAATAACCCCAAAGCTCGAACTGTATCATCTTGGAGCTGTAGTGTATCCATTGAATATTTATCTTCAACAGGAATGTGATTCAATATGTCCGGATGATTGCTAATCCATTTTTTGAGTGGGAACCCGCCCGCCATGCATAAGTTCTTTACTTGTATAACCTTTTCCTTAGCCTCTTCGAAGTTATCCGACCCTCCGAATATATCATCTACATATCGGTCAAACGTTAGAATATTTACCGCTTTTGGGAATTTATGCCCTTCGTCACTGATAAGTTGAACCAAAGCTCGCAGCGCGAGGAAAGGTGCACAAGCCAAACCGTAAGTGACAGTAGTAAGTTGATATTCCACTGTCTGATCCCCTTCATTCCATAGAATCCGTTGGAAATCCCAATCGTCACGATGCACATTAATTTGCCGATACATCTTCTCAATGTCGGAGGAAAAAACATATCGAAATCGTCGGAATCGTATGAGTACGTCAAAAAGATTAATTTGCAATTTAGCACCTGAATGAAGTAGATCATTTAAAGATTTGCCACCAGGCGATTGACATGAACCATTAAAGACGACTCGAAGCTTAGTGGTCGCGCTTGTTTCTCGAAAGACACCATGATGTGGTAAATGGAAAACAGACTTTGGTTGATCACGAATATTAGGAACTTTCACCATGTGTTCCAACTGCTTATATTCGTCCATGAATGATGAGTACGCTTTAAAATAGTCTGGATTCTTTTGGAATTTAGACATTTGGTATCGAAGAGCACGTTGGGCAGGGATAAAAGAATTACCCAAAAGTTCAGGAGACAGTTTAAATGGTAATCTTACTATGTACCTTCCACTGGAGTCTCTGCTATGTGTCGAATTAAAATAGGTTTCGCAAGATTGATCGTCGGAAGAGAGTGATGGCTTACGAGTAGGTAATTCCTCTTGCATCCAAAATTTTTCCAATAATTTGGTTAATTCGTCATCAATAGAACAATGCAAGACTGAAGCTGTGTCTTGGTTTCCTGAGTTTACCGGACCTGATAAAACCCAACCAAATTTAGTAAGTTGTGCTACAGGCGAATTAACGGGTCCTTTGATTATGGACCCTTCTAAAAGTTGACCATAATAATCTGCTCCGATAATAAGGTCAATAGTTTTTCTTGACATAAATTCCGGATCTGCTAGTTGCAGGTTTTTCAGATGATCCCATGAACAACACTCTGTGCGTTGAGTATTTGGTACAAGTGTGGTTAAGGTTGGTAAAACGAAAGCTTTGATTTCAAAAATTGTTGCAGAATCAAAATGTGGTTGCACTTTTAACGTGACGCTTCCTCGAGGTTTTCCAATCTGATTTGCCCCAACTCCGGTAAGTAATATCGAAGAATAAGTTCTTGGAAGACGCAATTTTTGAACGAGGCGTTCGGAAACGAGTGAAATTTCAGATCCTTGATCTAAAAGTGCCCAAATATGTTCGGTGTCACCGTTTGTATTTTGTATAGAAATTTTGAGAGTAGCTGATAAAACCGATACTGGCTTTGTGCTCCTGTTAGCCACATGGTTCACTTGCTTTTCGGTGGGTGGTTTCGTTGGGTTTGGAGGTTGTTTTGGCGGGTTTTGAAGTTGAAAATGAAGCAATGAATGATGCTTTTGACCACATTTCTGACACCTTCTTGTTGATTTGCAGTTGGCAACCTTATGAAAGTTAAGGCAATTGAAGCACAGGGCTTTTGAAGCTACAATTTCACGGCGTTGAGACGTTGTTTTATTTTTAAATGAGTCACATTGAGATACGAAGTGTGGTAACGAACAAACTGGACATGATATTGTTGATGCAGTAAAATGCGATCGTGCTGAAGAGATGAAAGGTTTGTGTGGATTACGTTGTAATGAAATTTGAGAACTTTCAAATGATTGTAACGACAGCAATCTTGATTCAATAAATTCCTTCATTTGTGGCCAAGTTGGAGTGGCTTTTGATGCCCCCAAGTGTATTTCCCATGCTTTAATAGACTCAGGATCCAACCGTTGAATCATCATAAAGACAAGAAAGTCATCGCATTGATGAACAGGACGATTCAATGATTCAAGAGTTCTATAAACCTGTCCAAATGACATATACAAATGCTCAAGCTCGCCAGCGCAGTCTCGTGTCATTTTCTTCAAAGAAAAAAGTGATTTAAGTGCAGCGTTGACTAGTCGGCGTTCATTTTCGTAGAATGAAATTACTGCTTCCCAAGCTCGGTTAAAATTATCTGCAGTTAAATCGGTGTTTTTAAGAAGGAATGCAGCAGGTCCTATTAAACTAGTTTTTAAGTACTGAAGCTTTTCGATTGCTGAGATTGATGGATTTGAATGGACCAGTGATATGAACAATCCCTTAAACGATAGCCAATCTGTAAGATTTCCATTAAACTTGGGCAAGTCAATTCGGGGAAGACGAGGTTGATGGTATAAGAGTGGATTTCTCGAAGAAGATGAATCTTTAAGATGCGTAGCTGAAGAGTCAGTCAAAGTTGTGTGTGAAGAATTTTCTCTAAGCAAATCTTTCATTTTTTCGATCATGTTAAGATATGTTTGATATGTTTTCGTGTAATAATCACGAACAAAATACGATCGTTCATAAAGTTCTCGACGAACCTGTGAATCAACTTTTAACATGGCAAGTTTAATTGCTTGATCGTTGGTAGTAAATTGATGCCATTGATCATTAATAGCATCAATCCGAACTTTAATGCGGGTAGGCGTTACTTTATTTCGATCAACACTCAAAAGATCCACTAATGCATTTTCAATTAAGGACCGTGCCGTTGTTTGCATATCGATTCGATGATGAATATGATCAGCCCTCATGATGTTCTGTATAAACCAACGTTCCCAAAATTTTGAATTAATAAGCTGAATTCATAACCAACCGCTCTCAATTCCAACCCCAATCCGGCTCGAAGGACCAAAAAATGTTAAAATAGATAACATTTTAAATTCCGGGTCGAGGTATGGAAAAGAAAGCATTATCAATATAGTTAATGAAACATGTAAACTGAGACACTTGAATATGACTACTAAATTATTTCATATTCCAAAGATACATTACCAATCATTGTGATTTCAAGATACAAGAAAATCCTCCAAAATATTCTTTTGTTATGCTCCACAATTGATTGGGTGAAATTTGTGTATCTAAATGTCTTCCAAACTTAAGAATCAATCATCAACGGATGATTTCCATAATTTTGAACAATCACCGAAATATGATTCCATTTGAAAACCCACGTAAAACCGTGGTCCATAATTAAATTGAAAATGAAAAATACCTGGTACCAGGGACTCTCAATGCGTTTGATTCCTAGAATATATCACCAGTCAGCGACTCCCAATGTATAAAACGAATATGAACAATCACTACACAGAAACTCCAAAGTATAGATCACTGTACAGTAATCTCCAAAGAATCAATCCAGAATAGTTACTGTGTAGCGACTCCAAAAGAATCTTTCTAGAATGCGTCACTGACTGGCGATTCCAATGAATTTTACCACTTTTTGTTAACGTACTAACACTTCCCAAAATAAAGCGTTAACCACCAAAAGGTGACTCCAAGAATACAGTGTTAGTACGCCCAAACTTAGTATGGAATTATTTCAAGTAAATAATTCTCCCAATAGAATATTCTCTTAGCACTTCGATAAGAATTATTTCAAAGAAATAATTCTGCCAATATTTTAATTTGAACACTTTCAATATAGAATAGAATCATCCCAAAACAATGATTCTCCCAAAATTTATAATAAAATCAATTCCCAATTTTTGAACTTTCCAAATTTTCAAATTCACAAAACACGTTGAATTTTGAGATTTCACAAACAATTTTTAATGAAAATTCCAAATATAAACCAATTTCACTTTTCATACAATTCCCGATATCATTTTAGTAAAACATTCAATTAATAACAGATTGATCGTGGCTTTCCAATAACCCATCGATTTTCCACAACTTATGATTTTTTTCAAGCAACTTTAAATTTATTTCCGTAAGCGCGACAATAAGACCTTCCGTTCAAGAAAATAGCCGAGAGACTAACTTTGTGGTTCTCGATAAGAACCCATCACTCCCAAAAAATCAATCCCTTCCTTCTAGCATTAAATTGTGAGGCCACCCAAAAGTGCCGAAGTTGCAGAAACTAATTATGCTCGATTGAAATTGAATTCCTGCAAGATCATAATTTTCCAAACAAACCACTTGACGACCACCCAAAATCATACGAATGCTGACCAACGCATCAAAATTCAATGCGTAACAGCAATAAACAAAATGAAATGAAAAGCATAAAAAGTGGCACATTTCAAATGCCAAAAAAAATAAACTTTAAGGAACTTACATTGTATTAAGTTTTTTAAACAATTTGCGAGATCGTAAAATCAGCCATTTCAATACTACTGCGAACAAATCAAGGATAAATAATATTTTTTGCTAGAAGTGCAAGGATGGTGGTCACTCAGAGAACAAGCAAAATGTTTTATCAGGTCAGCAAAGTATTCGATGAAAAGATCAGCTGGACTAAATGATTTATTTATGAAAAATTAGACGACGACGTAATGAAGTTTTGTAGACTGTCCTGAGACTGCCTGTGAATAGCTTCGTCCCTCGTTATATGTAAGAACGTAAGACAAAGGAAAATTTGGAACAAAGGTCTTACATTCCCACGCATAGAGGTGCGAAATTCTCGAATTATTTCTAAGGAAGAATTTCACAAACTGAATAAATATTCTTCAGCCAGCTGAGCAAACAAACTGATGTCGCAAAAGGATACTTTGTAAAAATCCATTTAGCTATCGATAATGAATGCACTGAGTACTGCGTCGGATTTAAACATTAACCCGAGTATGGAAATATTAACCTTTTTCATACTCGGGTATTTTTGACCCGAGGAACCTAAGAGTGAAAAAACTTAATTTTCATAATATAAGCGACATCACGATAATTTAACAATACGAACATATAGTGAATGCGTAATTAGTAATTGTCACGGACTCATAATAAATAACATTAATAAATACGAATTTCATGATCAATTACATTTCAGTTTCGGGTCAATATGACCCGAAGAACCGAGGAAGGTTAAACTTAGTTGCTTATGTTTCACACTTCGTGTATTTTGTGCAACATTTGCGTTGCTTTGTTTGTATCGAAAACTGAGATAATATAAATTTCCTACTCGTTCTGCAATTGCACACAATCTTTTATTTTTCATGAATTTACAGAGGTTTTCTTCTGTCACAACGACATAACCTTTTGCGGTAACACATTTCACGGATAGTAAATTTGTTTTCAACGTTGGTACGTATAAGACATTGTCTAAGGTGGTATCAATCCAGCATTTTCCGTCAAACACTTGTGCTGCCATCTGTCCACTCCCATGAACTTTGATTTGCGTTCCATCTCCTAGTATAACAGTTTGGTTTTCCAGAATCGTGAACGTCGTAAACAATCCTCGATCGCAACACATGTGCTCACTCGCACCGGAGTCCACCAGCCACTTTGATTGTTGATAACTTCTGTCTAATTGTCCCGACGCAACAAACGCATTGCGTTCTTTGGTTTTCTTGTACCGACACTCATTTTTTGTATGTCCAGGTTTACCGCAATAATAGCATTTATCGGGCGCACCACGTGCTTTACTACTGTTTTCTCGATTGTTCATTTTGTTGTATCTGCATTCATTTTGGTAATGTCCAAACTTTTTGCACGTGAAGCACTGAATATTTTTTTTCATTGTCTTTTTCGCTAAGAACGCCGATGATGATGGCTGTGACGATTCTCCTTTCTCCTTTAATCTTTCTTCCTCTACAAGTAGCCTGGCTACCAAATTTTCGAAGGTCTGTTTGTTGTCTGGTGCGGACTCCCATGCCGATACAAAATGTTTATAGTTGTCCGGTAGCGACATCAGAATCTTTGTAATGACGAATTTATCTGAGATATCCTCTCCCAACTGTTTCAACTCGCTGTGCATTTCTTGTATTTTTGACAAAAATACAGGCATATTTTCGTTTTCATCGTATTTCAATTGGTAAAATCTTTGCTGCTTAATGTGAATGCTTGTCTCACTTTTCTGTTCGAAGACACTTAAGAGTTTATGCCACATTTCAGCTGATGAAGTGCATGAAAGTATATGCAGCATCACATTTTCAGACATCCTTGTAACGAGAATACTTTGAGCTTTCACGTCTTGTATTTCCCAAGTAGCTAGCTTTCCTGCATCCGTAGGTTTTTCTCTGGTAGTGACCATTTCGTATAGGCTTTGGCCTTTGAGCATAATTACGGTTTGGAACTTCCATACGTCCCAGTTTCGGCTCCCTTCCAGTTTGATAACTGTTCCTTGCTGTGCCATATTGTCAGTCATCTTGATGTTTCTTTTACTAATATTACGCCTCGCCTGTCGCTGAGTTTTGATTTTCTAGCCTCAAAATGACGCACGCCGCCTACGTTAATTTTGCAGTAATCTTTCCTTATTTTTACTCACTTTTTCTTTCAATCAGACCACGTGTCTGGGCCCATAACCTGTTGTAATTGTGTTACTAAGGAAAACGCTCAAATTAATATTCCGTATTTAGACTTTATTTTGTACACCTTCTGTGATCTTGTTTTGTTCAACTCACAAACTCAACTAACTGCTTAAAGTAAAGTACATTCATTTTTTCTTAATACTAAGTGCGGTGTTGCCATGATGCATAGAATGCTGAATGATGCATTGCACTTTAACACTTATGTCTATTCATTAGTGCATTCAATTATTCGAGTTTTTTTACTATCCGAATATCGAATAGTTTTTTGTTGAAATATTCGAATATTCGGATATTATTCGAATTATTGTATTTTCATGTAATAGCAAAATACATAGTAGACTGTAGAACCAATAAAGTCAATAAAAGCATAACTAATACCAAAGGAATAAAAGAAGAACATAGTAAAACGCAAAATTAATTATTACCAATTCATTATTTTATTTGAGTTGAGAATTGAGATCCTCTTTTTTAAATATAAATTATAAAAATAATATTGCAATATATTAGGAACATAAAAACGTAAAATTAATTATTATAAATTCATTATTTCATTTCAGACACTCTTTTTTAAATATAAATTTTAAAAATAATATTGCAATATATTAGGAACATAAAAACGTAAAATTAATTATTATAAATTCATTATTTCATTTGAGAATTGAGATCCTCTTTTTTAAATATATTTTTTAAAAATAAAATTGCATTTAAATGCTTTGACTTCAAACTACTTCTTAGCTTTGATTTTATAATCCCAGCCGTAGAGAAAACTCTCTCGGTAGCTGTTGAAGTTGGACTAATTGTTATAAGGGCGTTGTACAAAATATTTAAATTATCTGTTCGTTTTTTAAACGCATCTAAAAAGTTAAAGTCTTTAGTAAGTTTTTTCTTACCAGTTGTGGATTCAGAAAAACCACAAGCATTTGTTGAAATCGTTGTAATGGAGCAGATTGCTTCATGGAGCTGTTTTTGAAGTCCATTATCATCATTTGTGTTTGCATTGCCTTCAGTAGATAGCAGTACATGATCATCATCATCACCATTGTCAGTATCGTTATTATTATTGAGATCTGCTGGATAAATTCTTTGCATAATATTTTCTGCTAAATCTTTAGCGGAACTTTTGGATGCATAGGTAAAATGTTCTGTTGATCGCGGTATAGTTCCAGTTTCAAGATATATTAGTAATGTGGTTAACACTTTATCTCTTCTTTGGTCCATTCTTTTTTTTATTTCGATAAGTAATATATTACTTAAATCATTATCAATTCCCGTAAAAGAATTAAATAAAAATTTATAAACGCCTTCAGCTGTTACGAGTGTTACATTATCTTTACTGAGCTTTTGAACTGCTACTTCAAGTGGTGTAAATACATTAAGCAAGTTGTTTAAGACTAATACATCACTCTCAGGCATAGTTGGCATACCTAATTCAACTAGTGTATGATTAATGCAATCCTTGAGTCGTAAAAATCGTCTAATCATAGAAGCCATTGAATTCCACCTTGTTTTAACATCAATTAGCAGGCGGAGTTTTTTATTTTCTTGCTTCAAAACATATTCTTGCAATTTGTTATTTTTAGCTGGAGACTTTCGAAACATTTTGACTATTTTTCGTACTTTGTTAACAACAATATAAAGTTTTGTATTCAAGTCCACTAAACAATCTTCTTCTGTAATTTGTAAATTCAAATTGGTATTTTCAATTGGAAAATCACTATAATCAACTGACTTGGTGTCATCATTTTCATCATTAAATGAGCTATAACTATATTCACTATCACTGTCAATTGATTCGGGAGATAAATTATCGTCATTTTCTAAACATTCTCCACTATAAGTTTGTTCTGAATGTTTTTTTTTATACAGCGAATCAACTATTGCTAAATGTAACGCGTGGTTATGACATAGTTGAGAAATAGCAGATATATTATTGCCATATTTCACCATAACCGCTGCGCCATCATGAGTTGATGCAACAATATCTACGTCCATATCAATGTTGAAATCTTTGAGTTTCTGTTTTATATATATATTTCAGTGTTTCTAGCATCAGCCTTTTCTTTAATTTCTACCAAACCTAAGTCAAAATTTTCAAACGATTTTGTACTACTATGATATGCACGTAAACTGACATTTATATATCTAATAGCACTATTGTCGGTCCATTCATCTACAGTTATTGAAAATTTTCCATTTTCCTTTTTGTATAGTTCAATTTTCACTATCATTTCCTTTTTCATTTGATTATAAAACTCATAAATGTATTTCCATATTGTAGCTTCACTTGCTGGCATCTTGAATTTGTTATATTCAAGATAACCTTTAACTGCTTCTGATTTTCTTATTGCATGAACAGACATTCCATCTTTAGCAGCACATCGCGATAATATTGCACCAAGAGATTTTGTATTTGTTGGTTTAATAAAATCTAAAATTGTGTTATTATCGCTTTTAGACTTTTTCGGCAGGACTTCTTCCACATTTGGTGTTACAATTGAGAGGCCGTGTATTTTCAAATGGTTGATTAAAGGAGTGGTGGTTGATCCTTTGCAACATAGAATTCTCGAACATTTGAGGCATACAGCTTCCTTATTATTTTCGTGTTTTTTAAAGTAGTTCCAAACATCTGACTTTTTTTTACGATACATTATGTGGGCTATAACAAAATAACATCGGTATTTATTTGAATTTCTAATTAAATACTTTCTAATTACCTTTATGAGCTAAGCTTCTTCAAAAAAAAAATAAAAGATGATCCATCAAAATTCAAAATAAACGATATTAATTTTAAACGAAATGTCAATTAATAATGAAATGACAAGCGAAGATCCGTGCTGCCAATTCTTTTTCTTTAAAACAGCTGATAGAAGCTAGATAATGAATCAAATAGGGTGCGTTTTTTCGCTCATTTTTATCGAGCAAAATTTGAAAAGCCAATAAAATATTCGAATATTCGAGGATAGTATTCGAATAACGAATACTATGAAATTTACTAAAATATTCGGATATTCGAATATTCGAATATCCGAACTTGAATGCACTACTATTCATACATGTGGCTGTTAATTCTATTACTCGTACTTATCTCTACTGTGTCGCGCTAGCTCGCTCCTGCCGCTCCCGTTGCCGCTACCCCTGATGATCACCTCCAACTCACGTTCTGCAGTATTGCGCGTAGTTCCTGTTGTGTGATCGATTTAGCTGCCACACGCGTTTGCTCAATCGTTCGCTTTTGAATCAACGTTGTAGACTTGCACACGCTACGTATCGCGCTTGTAACGTTTTCGCGGAGTTGACGTGCTATCTCTCACGCGGTCGCCGTGAGCTTTCTTATGCGCTCCCGTTCACTTTAAGCGTCTTTCGTCGCGTTTCCTTTTTTTTAATCGCTGTCGCGCACTCACACCACGGTCAATGTCTTTATTGAATTTATATAACTCCGATGGTTTTCATGATTTTATCACACTGCCCAATGTCTTTTTCGGATGTCACTATTCACTTTATGTGTCTTTGTTGACTTAACTACACTGTCGAATCTATTTCTTGTTTCACCCGCTTCCGCACACTTTGTACTACACGATCAAATGTCTTCGTTAAATTTCTTATTTTCGTTCGCTTCCCCGCGTTTCTCACCACGATCCAAAGTGTTTATTAAAAGCTGCAACTCAGATGTCTTTCTTGCTGCACTGTCCATTGTCTTTCTTAAATCTTGCAATTCAAATGTCTTAATTAATTATATCATACTGTTCATTATCTTTATCGGCTCTCGCACTCTAAACGTCTTTATCGATCTTATTAAACTATTCAAAGTCTTTGACGGCTCTCACAATTCCGATGTCTTTCTACATTGCATTACATTGCCACATAGATTAAATCCGAATTCTAATTTTCTTATTCTAGCCCGCGCTAGTACCTTCCGCGAGTTACCCCTTTTTCTTTCTTTTGAACCTTGTACTCCCCCAACCTTACGCGACCGCGATTTTCTCTACTTTCCTCGTTATTTCGCGACCGTCCCAAAAAAACTTGAAAAACCCACTCGACTATCATCAACCCACAACCAGAAGAAGAAGGAAGTAGCAATTTCTCGCTAGGGCCCCCTTTTATCCTAATTTTCACAACGGGATCCCGGATTGCACACGGCACCAATCTTCACCGTTGCGCGTGTCCTCGTTCGCGCGTGCCCCGAGTCACGTTCTCCCTTCGCATGCGGTTCCTAGCTTGGCGTCCCGGTCATTGAACTCGACTCCAATGTGATCAGGTGGCTCCTCCCCCCCATTGAGTCGTATGGGAACGCATTTCTTCCCACGCAAAGTCCTGACGGGAAATTGGGACGAGGTCACTGATCGAATTCTCGAAGTGATCATTGACCCGAGACGCGTGCGAGTTGAGTGACTCTCGGCCGTGCTCGATGTGGGTGAAGTTATTTCCTCCTTGCTGGTCATCCTTTAGTGCTGGCTGATGAAACGATCAGTCGCTTGAGCGATCTTCCTCGGTGTGGAAACGCCCCGAGGTAGGCAATCGTCAGATTTTTCGTAATTTTTGGCTCTACCGGCGATTGCCTATCTCTTGGCGGTTTTATGAAGAATGGCGAACCGAAAGTGTCCCCCGCGAGGTTCGACATAGTGTGACGGCGCGTTGTTCCCCGATGCTTGGACGAAACGGAACCGTGATAAGGTGCTAACAACGCTCGTTTTTCCATTTCCCAAATCCAATAGGTGCTTAGCAAATCGATTTGCCGATGCATCATATTGCAATTGAACGCGCATATTTACTGATAACTTCAAAGTTACTACATGACGCCAAAGTACTGAAAATTTGAGGCATGCGTTCAATTCATCTGCTGGCGTCAATAGAGGAATGACCGGCAATGTTTGTCGAAAATCACCAGCTAACAAAATAAGAGCGTCGCCAAATGGCCTTGTGTTGTTTCTCAAATCTTGTAGTAAACGATCAAGTGCTTCCAAAGATTTCTTGTGTGCCATGGTACAACACTTTTCCTATACTAGAATTTTTTCTTCAAATTACATGTAGAGATCTCCGTATTTCGCCGTTCTGCCACCATCCAAAAGTGTAGCTGCAATACCGGACGATGCAATGGCTAATGCAATGTTGCTTTGCGAACGAACTTTTGCCAAATCAACGATATCACAATCGTTTTACCAGTTCCCCGGGCGCGTCTAAAAAATACAACCCACCACACTCATATGTAATAGTTGCCATAATAGTATCGTACACAGTTCGTTGTTGCTGTTGTAATTGGCAATTTTTCAGCTTCATATGCTGTCAATGATCGTGCATCGTACATATTTTCTCGTCGCAGATCTCGATCAAATGCATCGTTGCCTGAGCGAATAGGAGCAATCATGCCAACAATTGTTCGCTGTTTTCCAACAATTGCAGCTGTTGACATGCTTCTCGATAAGTTGCACATATTTGTCCATTCACAGTACGCAAATTTTCGAATGAAGTTGGTCCGCGAACATTAATGAGCAACATTCGTAAGTAGAAACACTCTACATTTTGTGGATGAGCAGTGTATAGTCTACCCAGAGCGTCAGTGCAATATATATGTGGCCATCCTTCAACTGCCGTTCCTCGTTTTCGCCGTTGAAATATTTTCGATGCCGCGTTCCATGTGAAAAAAGCTGGCACTTGTGCATGCAACAACGTTTGAGCAAATAAATCTCTTTGGCACAAATGGAAGAAACTTGTCAATGTTGATGGAGGCGATACTGCTCGTTGCATTGCATTTCCTGTCGTAAAATAAACACGTTGTCCATTTTCCAAATGAACTGCTAAATGAACTACAGTTGGATGGCGTTCATGTATTGGAAAACTGAATATTCGCCATACTGCTTCATTGCTACTGATGAATCGTGCCGTTTGATAAATTTCATCGTTTGGATTGTCAACCGAAAACATAGCCATGTCGGATCCCTTAGTGACGTATTTGCATATGTATTTGATGGATTTGAGCGTATTGCAAAATTCCACATTGTAAAAGATTCCACATCCACGAAAGTAGCGGACAATATGGTACTATCCAGCGATTATCAAAATCAATGTTATTGTTACACACATTCAATACAATCACAAATCACGGTTGATCGACGACGATAAAGTGGATATCCATCAATGGCCGAAATAGTTTCGTGGAGCAATTGCCGTGCTCCAATGAGTGAGTGATTTCCATGAATGATTTAAATTTTCGCTTAAGCACTCGTGCTGTTATGTCGTGGCGATGTATTGATATTTGGCCTGGTAATAAAGTCGAACTAATTTCCGCTCACGTCGGATTACATGTAAATGTAATGAACAGATCTGGCCGTCCATATGCTCGAAGATAGGTCATAGCATCTTGAGCATATTCTTGCATATGACGTGGGCTACCCATGAACGTTGATGGCAAAATGACAGCTTGGCCTCTGTCATTTGGATTGGGATTGTCGGAGCGTAATTTCGCTTGATTGAATTGTATGTACAACAGACGTTCTGATTCAATATTTGCGTACATGTCGACGACGAATTGATGTAATTCACGGCATTTGAGGATATGATTATTTGCGTTCGGTCGAATCATCAATCGATGTGCATAAAAATCCATGCAGCTCACTTTTTTATTTGTTGGCCGTGCTGTTGGTGGATCAATTTGCCGCATTTCAATATGGTAACCATCTTCACCGTATGGAAAAATTATCGGATACTGAAGAGATCATATGATCGATGAGTTGCACATATTCTTTTTGGTCCTTCATTTTGCTACTTGATCACCAACCATTAATATCGCCACATCATTTATTGTCGGCGCATTAAATCGACCTGAATGTTGTCCAGCCGATGTTCTGTCAGCATGAATTAGAACTTTGGGATCATCTGAACGTGGCGGTAATTGTAGCTCTGGCAATACAATTTTTCCATTGGAACAGCACATTCCAGGTGGTTCTTTTTTGTATTTGAGTGCATTGCAATGACGAAAAACTTTGTCCATTGGACAAATAACGACAGAAGGAAGTGAATCATAATCGACCGTATGCTCATATGCAAAGGCAATGCATTTTAAATTAATTAATTGACGGCCTATGTGCTGTTTATGCTGCATTGCTTTGTTGACGTAGTGCTCTTTGTTCATCATTCTCGCTGACACGGACTCTTGCGCTTCTTTCTCTCTCGCTGTCTAAGCGTTATGCTCTCTGTTCATCATTTTCGCTGTCACGGGCTCGTGCTGTTTGTGCTGCATTGCTTTGTTCAGGTAGTGCTCTTTGTTCATCATTCTCGCTGACACGGACTCTTGCGCTTCTTTCTCTCTCGCTTTGTAGACGTAATGCTCTCTGTTCATCATTCTCGCTCTCGCGAGCTTGTGCTATTCGTTCTCTGTCGCTTTGTTAACGTAATGCTCTTCGTTCATCAGTTCCCGCGCTCTTGCTTCTTTTTGGGAAACGATTCGTGGATTACGGCGACCAAAAGCCGATCGTCGTCCGCGTGGCATACTGACGAATTGTCAATGACCAGCTTATATGTGTATGCCGTAGCACTGTAAATCAAATCTGACAATTGCCGATATATCCGTAGAACTGCGAAGTAATTTTTTAGATTCAGTTTTGTTTCACTCGATAAACGTAAACTTTACCTAGATCTGTTAGTTTCGAAATAATACAGTCTATGATTTTAGTTTGCATTTCGAAAACACGAAATGTCAAATATATAGAGTTTTGCTGCTAAGATACCTCAAAATACAACATTCGCTGCATTATCAGGCGCGCCACCCGTCGGCCTAATGTTGCACTATGCTTATGACCCGGCATTTTTCGATACAAAGTTACATTAAAAATTTCGGATCAATCGGCCGGATGGTTTTCGAAATAAAGATGCTTCAGGAAAACACACAAACACTCATTCATTTTTATAATAAAAAATAAAAATAAGAAAGCAAAGCAAAAAACAAAAATTTAAAGAAATTAAAATAATAAAAAATTAAAATAAGAAAGCCTTGTATTTCCAGTTCCTTCAATTTAAAGGTTGCAATTATTTAAGAAAGAAAAAGTAAAAAAGAACATTTTATATGCTTTTATACGCTAACTATAAATCTATAAAAATCTATAAAAAAAATATATCTGTTACTTAAAAGCTATTTTTACTCCACTGGAACTCCTCTCTGGTAAAGACCTCCTCCAAAGTCTTCCAACTCTCCCAGTCCTGGGCTGTTTGTTGCCATTGTGGGCCAGCAATTCTTTTTATTCGTCTTCCTATCTAGTGAATGGTCTTCCTTTGCAGCGCTTACCCGATGGGCCTTTCCATAGTGTAACTGTTTTTGTCCAACTACGATCCTTAAGCCGTGCTATATGACCGACCCATTTCCACTTTAACCTTTGACTATGTCTGAGAGCATCTACGGTTTTTGTTTTAGATCTTATTTTAGTGTGGTTTATCCTCTGTATTTTCTTGATATTTAACATGCTGCGTTCCATTCCTCGCTGACATGTAATTATTTTATTTTTTGTTTTGTTGGCATGAGGCAAGAGTCCATGACCCTTTTCTTAAGCTTGATCGGCATTTCACTTTTAAATATCTTCCTATAACTCCAATATTTAATCCAAGTATGTTTGGCTCTTCTTTCCCCTTCTATATCATTGCTGTCCCTGTTGAATCCAATTTGCTTCCCTAGGTATACATATTAATCTACATACTCTAATAGGTTGTTTCCGATTGTTATTTTGGATTTTGTGAAGTTGGACATGACTTTGGTCTTTGTGATGTTAATTTCTAACCCCACGTGACTGCTTGCTTTGTGTAGCATGTTTAACATGTTTTGCAATTTTGGGCTCGATTCCGATAGCAATACAAAGTCATCTGCAAATCTTAAGTGGTTGAGGTATTTGCCCTGGATGTACAACCCCCGGTTTTTCCAATCCAATTTGCTTATGATGGATTCCAGAATCGTGATGAAAATTTTTGGGGATAAGGGTTGGCCTTGTCTGACTCCTCTCCTGATTGGAAAGCTTGTGCCTGTGGTTTCCAGCTTGACTCTACTTGAGCTATTTCTGTATAAAAGTTTGATTATTGTTATATATTTTTGGTCTACATTCTGGGCTTTTAAGGTGTGCCATATACTTTCGTGTGAGATGGTGTCGAACTCTTTTTGATAATCAATGAATATGATATAGAGCGGTCTCTGTTGCTCTTGGTATTTTTCAATTATCAGCTCTAGTGTATGTATGTGGTCTATTGTAGAAAAATTTTTTCTAAATCCCGCTTGTTCAATAGGTTGACTTTTCTCGAGTGTTGAACTTATTCTTTGATTTATTATTGTAGAGAGTAGTTTATAAATACTTGGCAATAGGCTTATCGCTCGATAGTTGCTGATGTCTTTCGGGTCTCCCTTCTTGTATAGCTAGAGAATATTGGACTCTGACCATTGAGACGGTGTGGCCTCAGTTTCAAATATCAAGTTGAATAGTTTTGTTAGAGGAGCAGCTAATATGAAGCAGGCGGTTTTTATGGAATCGTTAGTGATGTTATCTGCTCCCCGGCTTTTGCCTGGTTTCAGTCTTTTTATTGTTTCGATGATTTCTGTGCAGTCAATTGGTTCTATGTGGGATTGCGGTGTGTTAGGTCCGATGTACTGATTTCCACTATGGTTAGTGTCTCTGATTAGGTCTGGGGTCCTATATAGACTCTTGTAAAAATTTGTTGCGATGTTTATTACATCTTTTCGGTTATAAGCAGTTACTTCTGACTCCTTTGATCCCACGATCCATTTTTTGTTTGTTCTTAATAATCTATATCCCTTTTCCAGACCTCCATTTTGTTCAAGGTGTTTTTGAATGATATTGATCCTATGGCTCTTATAGTCTCTTTTTATCTATTTGCTTGCCAGTTTGTATAGGGTCCTGAGTTCATTTTTCATTTCTCGTGTTCTATTTTTAGTTTTTTGTAATTCGTGTCTTTGTTTCAGGAGTCTATCTGTGAATTCTGTGAGGACACTGCGAGGTTTTGTTGAATTTGAAGTTCGTGCGACTTGTAGACTGTCTGTAATGCAGTTTATTATTTTATCGTGGTAATCTCATACTGTCTCGCTAGGCCCTGTTTGGAATAGGGATATTTGAGTTTTCAAGTTTTCTTTACGTATTTGTATTTCATATTCGTTGTTAAGTGTATTATTTTGCTTATTTGCGAACCTGGTTCGTATATTTACTGGTTTGGTAAGTGATTTTCTGCCTCTGGGCAGTCTATGGTCTGATGTAAAATTTATGTTTAGTGTCTCAATGTCTTGAAATAAATGAGGGCAGTTAGATAGTATGAAATCTAATTTGTTTTTGTGTTGGCCATTCGGAAACTTCCATGTTCATTTTCTTTTCTCTTTTTTCTTGTAGAAGGTATTGATGATAGCTAGCTTGTTTTCCATGGCAAAGTCGATAAGTCTTTGACCTCGTGCGTTTCTCGTTCCATACCCATACTGTTTCATTACTAGGTACTCATCTTTTTGTGGTAAGCCAATTTTTGCATTGAAATCCCCCATTAGGATAAAATCTTCATATGCTTTTTCCATTGCCTCGTAGACGGTATCGTAGAAAATATTTCCCTCTTCCTCGTCTGCTGCTTTTGTAGGAGCATATACTTGTATTATGGTGAATTTCTTTCCTGGCATTTTTAGATTTGGCAAAGAGACGCGTTCAGATATACCGAGATAACTCTCCAAATATGGCTTCAGATATTTTTGTATTATAAAATCAACCCCATATTTGCCCTTTGTTTGTCCTGTACTGCAAAGAATAACTTCTCTATATTCTCTAATGTTATTTTCGAGGCGTCGACCTTCTGATAAACTTATAATGTCGTATTTTGTATGTTATAATGCGTTTTCCAGCTCTACTACTCGCTCGTATGAAGACAGAGTTCTAACATTATATGTTAATACGTAGCGATTGGTTTTCTTTTCTTCTAACATTTTTTCGTGGTCTCTTGGAGGTATGTATCTTTGCAGGGTTATGGTCATAATCTTCCACGGTGACCAGCCGGCTTGGAAGATGGGTTGCGTTTTCCTCTGTATTACATGTTTCTATAAATAGTAGAGTCTTTTCTCTTGGTTTTCCACTCTTTCTTTGAGGTTTTCATATTTTGCTTTCAAAGTTTTGAACTTTTCTTCCACTTTGCATAATCGTAGTTTTTTGTTCCGTGATCTCATTTTTTCGGAGCTCGTTCATAATTTCCTCCATGTTTTTATAATTTATTAGGCAGACTTATATGTGTTTATTTTGGTACTGGTGTGGTTTGTTGAAGCTGTTTGGTTTGACTATCGCAGATGTTCCCAGATAGCGTAGTTTTGTAATACACGTGGTTATTTTTCGCAGGTTCAAATTGTTTTTTTGTTTTTTTTTTCGTCGGTATATATATACTATAAAAGAGAGTGCCGGATGTTAATGAACGTTTTTCTCGAGAACGGCTGAACCGATTTTCATGATCTATAGCTTTTTGGAAACGTCTCCACCTACAATAGGACATAGGCTACGAAAAACTCGGAAAATTCGGAAAATTCGGAAAAGTCGGAAAATTCCCAAATTTCCATACATTTTCACGGATTCTGAATCTGGCCATTTTGTGAGCAAACTGACGCTTAGCAAAATTGCCGAAGACGCGAGCTCTGTGAGTCAAAAAAAATTTCCCTCCCCGACTACTGTGATTTTTGTTCGTGTGACGTTCAATAGGTGGCGCTGCACACTGACTAATCGCATTTAAGTGGTTGGCATGATCATTCTTGGTTCTTAACGAAAATTCAGTTTTGAAGTGTTAATCAAGAGTTATTTGAATTGTAAGTTGCAATATATCAAATCACAAACTTTAGTTCCGACTCGAATTAGTAAATTTTGTACTAATTTCAGTGATTGCAGTGATTTATTCCGATTCTTTTGGTTGTCAAAGTGATTGTGAGGTTATACAATTCGTTCAAAATTATTTATTGTTTCAGTTGATTATAATACGTCTGAACTTGCTTGGCCATTTTGTGAGCAAACTGACCCTTAGCAAAGTTGCCGAAGACGCGAGCGCTGTGAGTCAAAAAAAATTTCCCTCCCCGACTACTGTGATTTTCGTTCGTGTGACGTTCAATAGGTGGCGCTGCACACTGACTTATCGCATTTAAGTGGTTCGTATGATTATTCTTGGTTCTTTACGAAAATTCAGTTTTTAAGTGTTAATCACGAGTTATTTGAATTGTAAGTTGCAATATATCAAATCACAAACATTAGTTCCGACTCGAATTAGTAAATTTTGTACTTATTTCAGTGATTGCAGTGATTTATTCCGATTCTCTTGGTTGTCAAAGTGAATGTGAGGTTATACAATTCGTTCAAAATTATTTATTGTTTCAGTTGATTATAATACGTCTGAAGTTGCTTATTTCAACTATGCCGAGACGCTCAAATCTTTCACGGCGCTCAAACAATGCACGACGAGCCACAAATGATCGTGCAAATGAAACTCCAGAGCAGCGAGCAAATCATAATGAGCGTATTCGCGCCGACATGGCCTTACATCGAGCGCAACTATCACCAGAACAACAACGTGAACAGCTAGAAGCAAATCGTTTGCGAAATCAACGCGAACGCAATGTTCGGAGTGCTGAGATCAATGCAAATAGACGAAGAAGAAGACGAGCCACGAATGTAAATCTGTTCCGCTGTGCGTTCGATTACGATTGCACTATCGATTTCAAGGAACTGCCTGCAGTTTCAATTGGGCAAATGGATGTGGTTTGCCCACATTGCAGTGCTTTGAAGTACCCTTCGGAAACGAATGGGCTGTGTTGCGCCGGCGGCAAAGTACGCCTTCTAGAATTGCAACCTCCGCCCCAGCCGTTGTACGATCTCCTGTACGGTCTCAATGTACAACTTTCCAACACTTTCCTGAAGAAATCTCAAACACTTAACAGTTCGTTCCAAATGACATCTTTCTGTGCAAACGTGATCCGTGAGAGTGGTGGAATATATTCATTCAAGGTAAATTCGTCTAACTATTCTTCTAACAATAATCCATATTGTAATTGTATTCATACAATTTCGCCTCTGAACGAACAGGTTCAAGGCCAACTCTATCATCTTTATGGCTCGTTGTGTCCTAACCCGAACGATGTTGCGCAATTTCTCCAAATATACTTCATTTCTGATGAAGGGCAACAGGTTGAACGTCGTTTCGAAATTTTCAACATGAGAGAAAAGGAGAGAGCCATCGTCCGAGAAATTCAACAGATGTTGCACGAAGTTAACACGTCAGGACGTTCAAGATGAACCTTGACCACATGAACAACGATCAATTCAACATTCTGATAAGAGCCGATAAACGTCCAGCTGGTGCGCACGCGCGTCAATACAATGCTCCAACTACGGATGAAATTGCGGGCATTATCCCAAATTATAATGCCAATAGTGGTGCTCAGAGATGAGACATTCTGTTGCGTCGCCGTTGCTCCAGCAGTATGCTGTTGATATGTTCGTGAAAATGGAAACTGAACGACTGAACTACCTCAAGTACAATCATTCCTCAATTCATTGGATTTACCCGGATTGCCGCCGCATAACTTGCGACTGAAGGTTGGTTCCGTTGTCATCATGTTGCGCAACGAGAATCCGCTGAAATTATGTAATGGTACACGATTAGTTGTTAAAGATCTGAAGCCGAACGTCATTAAAGCGACTATTTTGAAAGGGAAATTCAAAGGAGAAGATGTAATGATTCCAAGAATTCCGCTCATTCCCAACGATTCACCAATTGAATTCAAACGCATTCAATTCCCACGACGATTAGCCTTTGGTATGACCATCAGCAAATCGCAAGGACAATCGTTGGGAATGTGCGGATTGAATCTTGAATCACCTTGCTTCTCCCATGGTCAGTTGTATGTGACATGCTCTCGAGTCGACAAACCATTTGATTTGTTTGTCTACGCTCCGGAAAATAAAACGGAAAATATTGTTTATCTTCAAGCGTTAAGATGAGCAAATCGGATGGTCTGTTGGAATTGGTTGGGAGCCACATTCAGCAGCAATTATTATAAGACAAACACTGAAGCTTTGTATTAAAATAATTCATTTAAAACTCAAATTCATTGGTATTTTATTTTTTGGTCGTTTTCTATGAGAGTAACGATAAAACCAATTCAAATAGAAGGAAAAGATTCTCAAATCGAAGGCCGTGAGGGAAACGATGAATAAACGGTGAAACTATTTTGGGCGGGATGAAGTCCGCGGGGTCAGCTAGTTTTATTATATTTTGTTTTAGTTTTTGAGTTTCGTTCGAACAGTCAAAGTGAGTGGACGTGTCTGGGAGTCGCTCGTTTATTTAAGTTCTCCTTACGGTTCAAACAAGTTAAATCGCATGACAATGGGATAACTATGAACGTTAGCAGCAATTACAGCTATACAAACTGTATTCAAATCAATAAATTCTGGCAGACTTAAGAAGGAAAGTCCTTTGAAACATTGAAAAGTGAAATATAATTGTCGTTTGAGCAAAATCTAGAAATAAAGGACGAAGTAAATCAGAATAATAAGAGAAATAACGTATAAAGTTGGTCAGTTTGCAATAAATTATTTTATAAAACTATACTTTAATATAAGTGGTGAAGGCAAGAAAAATCGTGCGATTATTTATGTTACTCCTTAGGGTTTAAGTAAGTTGAATCACGTGGCAATAGGGTAATCTGAATGGTACCAGCAGCCACAGTTATATAAGGTGTAGTTCAAATCTGTAACTGGTAACAGACCTTAGAAGTAAAAGCCTTCGAAACGTGTAAATGCGAAATACAATTTTCGTTGGCGGGTAAAATTATAGAAATAAAAAACGAAGTTGCTCAGGTTGCAATAACTATGTATATAGACTTATGCTTTTAACAAAGTGAAGCAGGCTGAAATAAATAGTTAGACTTATCATACGAGTGAAATATTACATTTTTATATATATATATATATGAACAATTGTGTGAGGGCAAACAGACAGAAACAGAAGACGAATCGACGAGATTTGAAAGTTGAGTAACTGCGGGTCTGCGTATGTAGGGTTAGCGTAGGTGGAGGTATGACTCTATTATTAATGATCAAGTCTATTTATTACCCTTAAGAAGGGTATTGTGATCATCAGGTTATGTATGTAGGTATATATGTTTGTTCCTCTGTGGCGCACTAAAGACCAAACGTGTGAGGCTGAGACCTTACGTCAATCGATTTGTCTTGATCCTGCGAGTGTCACTCAACACATAAAACAAATAAGATTAGAACGTCGGTTTCCATCAGAAGAACTTTAAACGTCTTATGTGTGGTTCATTAACAACCAATTTAACAGACAAAAATAACAAAATTGTTATTGGTTCGCGTTTTTATTTAACGTTTCAACTCTAGGTGCGAGCCCTCATCAGAATTCTACAAATAATAAAAACAAAAATGTAAAAAAACAGATTCACATGACTAATTTGGTGGGAAAATAAGTAAATGAATAAAAATAAATATGGTGCTGACCTGATTGAGAAAGAAAAAATTATTTGTCCATGTTGCTAATAAATAAGTGTAAAACATGGATATCCAACGACTAGTTTTTGTCAATTAATGTAAAATGTGTCCTTGTGTTGCAAACTGTTTCGACGTTGGAGCAAAACTGATAAGAACATATGTGTATATGTATGTGTTTAAAGGTAAGACACTTTGTATTTGGATGTGTGGGGTACGTCCGGTGCAGGAGAAAAATTCTGGGAAAAGCTTTATTTGCTACAACGAATTTTGTCGTAAATCTTATTTATTTTTTCAGTGTCAACTTATGTATTTAAGGTGTTTTTTGTTGACCTAATATGCAGCATCTCGGATATATTTCTACTGTGCCAATGAGCCTCAAGATCCAAGATTTGGCAGTTATCCCATTTTATATCACGTCCCGTGGCCACCATGTGTTCTGAAATCACATTTTGTTTGTTTGTCATATTATTTTAATGTTCCTTAACCCTTATATCGAATGCCCTATAGGTATGTCCAATATGGTCATATCTTGGCTCCGTTCATCCGCGACCAGATAAAATGTCGTCGGAACTGCATGACCCTTATATCGGTCGACATATACGAAGTAAGCTTCCACTGCACTGACTTTGGCCGGATGGAGCCTATCTCACGCGTGCTTAGGTTTTATAATCGTGCTGTTCCCTTCCTGCAGGGCGTGCTTGGGGCAAACAATCCCCGTATGATTTTTCGTGTTTGCGCTGATAATATTTCCCGTGAGCACTCTTTCATTTCCCAATATCGATTTCCCTGATCCGTCTTTCACAGCAGTGCTGCTATTTAATGTATCATGTTGTTGTTTAATTGTGAAATATCTTTTCCTAATGCTATTAGTACTTTCTTTTATTTTTTCCTGTTGTTGTTCTATTATTTCCTTTTTTTTTTTTTTTAGCTATAAGCTCTTTTGTATTGTTCTTTTTCTTTGTATCGCCTGTAATTGTGTTAAGTGGAAAATATAAAAAAAAATATAAGATTTGTCGCAATCATTGCAGCTAATCTTATATATAACTTCGCGGTTCCGGGTTTTTGGAAGTTTGTCTTTGCTCTTTTTCACAATTGTGTTGAGCTTTTTGCTCATTTTGTTAATGGCATTGATGCCCAGGTGTTTGAGGCTATTAATTAATTTGTTATTAAGAGATGTGTGGAAGGGAGCAACGACGAATGTGTTTTCAGGGGGCTGGTGTCAGTGGTGTCAGTAGGGGTAGGAGAGGGTGGAGAGTGAGGAGGGGAAGGTTAAACGTCTCATACTCGACCTCGATATTTTCTGAGATAATACAGTCGTCATGAAAACCGAAGACATATATTCTGATGCGGAACATAGCGTCTTTTACTTTTGGGAGCCCAATAATTGCTCCCGAATGTAAAACATGATATGCTTCGCATAAGAATTGGTTGTTATATTTGTTTACACACATATATCGGAGCTTATTTCAATTATGTTCTTATTCAACATTGCTTAACAGAATTCATTTTATTTTTAACGCAGTCGGGTTGCTTGATTTTTCAAATTTCCTTGTTTTATTAATTTAATTATTCTACCAAACGTTGATGATCGTCGTTGAATTGGCCCTCATTACCGACCGATGAGAGCAGAGAATCAATGATTTCAGATAAAAGGAGATATGCGGATTCGCTAGAACGGGGTGGCATGTAGTAAGTTAGGATGACAAAATTAACTTTCTGGAAACGGATTTTGGTAGCTATGAGGTGAAAAGGTTCATGTGGTGGAATTGGGATGAGTGGCACATCATATGAGGATCAGACTGCAATAAGGACACCAGCACCACGCACGTTGGGATCCCCGAGGGAGCGGTCATTGCAAAAAACTGTATATCGAGGACCACAAGCCAAGTTTCGGTAAGGGAAATTAAATCATGATGAAAGGATTGTGAGAAGAGATAAGTAGAGTGGGTTTTCGTACGCAAACCTCTGCTGGAGGCCAAGGGTTGACATGGGAATACCTGTCTGAACATTACCAACTGAAATAATATTACCTGCAGATTGTTTCTGTGCACTTAATAATCCCTTGGGACAAATTCAAATTGGAGGAAGCAATTTGTAGGAGCCCTTATCTTGAACGAGGAGCATCTCTTCGTGGAAATTTTGAACACTTTTATGTTGTTCAAAACCACGTCCACACCTAATATGCGTCAGAATGCTTTCAGAGGATGTGGAGGGGACAAGTTCCGTCACAAATATGGGTTTGATTTTAGGAACTGTCATCAATGAATAGGGATGGTTGGCAGGGGTTTCCACTTGTGGTGCCGTACAGTTAACGACGGAGGAGGTGGAATGGGAGCTAATCACCCGGGAGTTGTGGAGGACTCGTGCATTGACGTTCGGAACACTGCTCGCGAAAAACATATGTGTATTTTCAAAATAACAAAAAAATTAAACAAAATGTACTTTTTACTTTTATCAAAACCTAGAATTAAATTGATAGTTTCTTAGAAAAATTATCTGTTTGTTGGTCGTCTTCAGAATGAACTGTTAGTTAAAATTCTTAGTCTATTAATTAAACCTAATATTTCTTATCTATTTCTGCAAGAGTTGTGGGAAACGATGAAATTCTACACTGAAATTCTACTTCTTCTATTCTGAAGTTGGAATGTTTTTCGTTTCCACAGAACCAGGGAAATTTTATACGGTTTTTCCGCAGTTTTGGTAATGAGGCGAAACATGTTGCTGGCATTGCATTTTCGGTGTCGGCTGGTGTAGCGACTCTGACATAACTCCCCTCTTGTTTGACTGAAGACTCTCCTGAGGCTTTGTTATATTTATTTTCAACATAGATCTCTTAAGTTTGAAAGAAACGATGGAAATTATAAAGATAATTACAATTGTTACAGTACTTTTGTTACAGATGACATTTGTTTTCTTATGGTACCTTAATTCAATTATTTCTTTCGTATTTTCTATTTGTTTGAACATAATTTCATCAAATGGCAAATTTTTATTTAAACTTCTAATACTTGTTCCCATTCTAGGTACGACAAAGGTTTGTTTGATTGTTTTCTGATTATTATAAAAAATATGGTTGTCTAAATCTATAGTACATTATTATTTATTTATTCGTACTACTTTTACGAAATTTAATCAAATAATTTCCATTCAGGATAATGATCTTCTGATTACAATTGTTTGTCAATGACATATGTCGTGAATTTCTTATGCGTACAATGCCTTTTTCAATTTCTGTTTCATAATGCAGCTTGTATGGCTTGTATGGTTTCAGTTTCCATAAATCCTTGTTTCTTTCAAAATTATATGTTTTGTTGTTAAAACTTATGATTTCTACGGGTTCAAACAACAACTCCGCAAAATTATTGTTAGTTTTCGGGTATGTCACTATTTGATCTGCAAGTATAATTTCTCGCGGTACCATAATAACAAAGATAATGTGGTTTGATTTAGTGGGAAGCTTGCGATAATTAGGTTTTGCAATTTGCTCACATCAATATCATAATACTCGATTTCTTCTGGGGTTAAAATATTACTGTGGATTATCCCTGACATAGATGAGACTATGTAATATTGAATTTGTTCTATTTTGTCATGTAACATTTTAAGTTTGAGCATTTAGTCAATATGAACGGTTTGGGAGGGAAGTTTTTTGGATTGGGAATTTATTTGATTGTAAGTTTCTGAAATTTTGACTCTATCCTTTTCGAGCAAATCCTTCAATTTTCTGAATGATTCATTAAAATTTTTGTTTATACTCACCTGATGGTTAATGTTTTTGATTATGTTATGGTTATTAGTATCTACTACGGCTAAGTGCTACGGTTCCATATAACCATTTATGGACTAATCCTATGAAAATGAATAGACCTCTTCTTTGTCTATGAGGGACGATTGGTCTTAGTTTGCTTCATAGATTTTTTATTTCTAAGTCAAGTACAGAAGCTTTATCAGGGTCAAATTGTAGAGAAGGATGTTTGTTTCCAATTGGCTTATGATAATTTCTATGTCTTGTGGATTGATGTCGTGAATAATAAAATTGTAGTTCTTAGCAATCTGAACTTTCCCTTTGTTGATGTCGATGTATCCATAATAATTATTGGTGGTGATTTTATCTACGATGAGATGGGCTTGGTTGATCCCTATTTATATCCATATTAACAATATTTTGAAGATCCAGCTCACCTGAAAATTTCGATTTTCTTTTAATATTGGAGGGGTGAACATTATCTAAGTTTGCCTTTGTAAATTTATTTTCGCCTTTATGCCTTACACTTTTAAAGTTTTTTTATGTAACCCTCATTACTGCTTTCATTAAATTCTTCCCGGTCTGCATTCCTTTTGTTAATAAATTTAAGCTTGCCTTGTTCAAGGTTTTTGTAAATACTTTCTTTATTACATTTACCCTGTTGTACATTTAATGGTTTTTCTTTGATTACTGAATGATAGCTATTATTGTACCATTCAATAGCTTTGCTCATTTTGTCTTTAATGTGAAGGTTTTTATGTTCAATGGTCAGGCTCCTAATTCTTTCACTAGTTGTACTGTGTAATCGTCTATCTATGTCTGAATTCCCTGTATGGTTATTCGCTTTGATTAAATGTACGAGAGTGTTTTCCTGCCTCAAATATTCTTAAATATTGATTCTCCTGAACTCATTATCTGTGATTAATTTCGAGAAATCCCCATGTAGTTTTTCTATTTTTGTCTGGTTATTTCTATCTCCTTAATAGAAAGTCGTTGCAAATTTCGAAAACTTATCGATATAGGTTAAGAAATGTTGTGTTTTTTTTTCTGTCCACTAACAGATTTTAATTTACCTTTCCTTTTATAAATGTTGAAGGTTTGCAAGATGTTCCATAACCATCCGAGATGAAACAAAGTCTTTCAGTTTAATTATAAGATCTTAAATTGGATACTTTTCATAAACCTTATCCTAAGTACTCTATATAAATCAAATAACATTCAATACTTCATATAACCCAAATAATTATCAATACCTTATATAAACCAAATATTTATCCATAATTCACATAAACCAAATAATTATCAATACTCTATATAAATCAAATAACTATAAATTCGAATATAATCTCGTTATATAAACCAAACTCTTATTTACATTTAGCCTTAACGTACAAACTGAATTCTTTTTAAATTCTAATTTCCAATTTCTGGCATGAATCAACCCTCTTCGTGTTTTACAAAATAAATCCTAAATTTATACTTTACTAGGGGGCGCCCCCTGCTCGCTACGCTCGCCAACCCCCGCCGTTCGCTCCGCTCACTCTAATAGCTCGCGCATGGAGCTATATATACAGTAGCATTGTAAGTAAAAAGGTTATTTATTTCAGACTGTAGTAGCAATCATTTCAGCTAATTTTGCACGTCAAAGTACATCTATATTGAATGAGGCCCTATCTATAATTATCGAAAACCTTGCTGGTGCGGTTGCGGATGTCAAAAGATCTTAAAATTTTCTCATACAAAATACTTTTTGTAAAAATTCTTTCATCTTCTGCCAAATGACCTTGGCTTTGTATTTCAGAAATACATATAAACACGCAATCGGTTAAACGATCTAACTCTACTGGCTACAACATACAATTAACAGTGAGAAAATACAGGTTGTTTGAGTAAGATTCCTGATTTTTGAAACGTTTGCCCCTGGGATTTATTAATTGTCATCGCAAAAGCCAGAATGACGGGAAGTTGAGTTTCTTGAAAAGAAAAAGGCAAAAATACGTCACACGTGTCGAAATACGTGTGTTTCGGAAAACTCCTGCTAAGATCGCACAATCCAAAAAATTTTCTTTTGCATTTGAACTAAACGAATAGGTGTACCATTGACCAAGCAAGTCATGTCCTGTACACAAATTACGAATAAGTAAAAGTAAGCAATTTGGTTTTTAAAATAAATTTGTGGGATCGGGAGCCAACTTACATCAACTGAGTTTAAAAATTCTACTGGAAAATTATTTTGCTCTCTATAATCATCACTCAAGATTTTATCGGAACTCAAATATATTCGTTTCTCTCCGGCCAGGCTGTTAAAGATTTCTGCATCAATGAAAGTACAGGCTTCATATTTGGGTGCTAATATAACCGAATTGAGAATATCGTTAGACTTTATGGTTTCAGATACATTGCCATAAGTATCTGGATTCACGAAGTTGCAGCTAACTAAATAGGAAGGAATTTCAATAACATCTTGGTTGTAATCTGGAAATGTGGGTAAAGTTCCATTACAAAGAGATTTAAGAAATTCAACGAATTCAATCTCATGAGGTGAAGCTCTCATATTTTGGGTAAAAGTTATTTTGTGGATTTTGAAAATTCGGACCATGAACTAAGGCAATTCTCAATAAGTGGTACACATGTACCGTGAGATATAGCTGGCAATATTCGTCAAAAATCTCCACAGAGTAAAAAAGTCTTACCTCCGAAAAGTTTAGTTGAAGTACCGAATGAATCGTTTACTGAACAAAATTTCCTCAATAGCTAATAAAGCACGGTTCTATGAATCATTTTCTGAAGAGTTTCTTAAAAATTCTTCACACATGAAAATTTTGAATTCATTCCAGAAATCTGAAGCATTTGTAGGAAAGTTCATACCACAAATAGGATATGACAACTAACTCTCTTAACTGCTGAGAGGACTTACACTCTTTTACTTCTAATAAATATTCACGCCACTCTCCATCATTTCATGCGATACTTCGTGCATGTGCTGAAAATGTGCAGTAAATAATGTTCCCAACAGTACCCAAATCCTGATGAGACCTCGAAGATGAAGCTAAAAAGTCTCAAATGGAACAACTCAATATAAAACATAAAATAATCGAGCAAAATCTCTACTACTTCCTCTTCGAGGTTTTTCAATTTCTTTTCTTTATCTTCCTAAATATAATGCATCGGCGTCTCTGTATATAGAAACTCGGACGAACTAATTCGATTGATTTCATAGAATGCAGTCAATTTTGTTCTTCTGTAATTTTTAAGAGCTTGCTGAACATTTCCTTCCCTAAAGACTGCATTTGGCCGATGAGGCAAGTGACATTCAAGTCGAACTATAATATATTACGTGACTGGTAATTCATTGGATACTCATTTATGCGCCAACTATCTTCCGTAGATCCAACATAGTGACCGGACAAAAAGCTATTGATTTCATCTATATAAACTTTGCCCTCAACTCCACCTCAAACTCTTACAAACTGTAATAGGGCACAGTCGTATCCCTTATTAACATATTTGTGCATATATTTTAGGCTCTTAACTGTGCCAAGAACTTCCACATTTAAGTAGCAATCAAATTTCGCTAAAAGATATGGATTTTCAGGAACAGCATGACGGTTGTCAACAGAGTGGCCACGAAAGTCAACTGTTATACCATTAACACGACGCATCTAACATTGGCTAGAGTTGTATTGTAAAAGTCCTTTTGCAAAAGAAACGCTTTTGCTGCATTTACCATCTCTGATACAGACGGGGATACGATTCAATAAACCACATGAACCGTGGATCATGTGGTTTCTAACTAAATTATGAAGTTGTGGGAAATACATATATATTGTAAATAAAATATATCTGGAATTTCCGTACAAACGAACCAACTTTCATTTCCAACCGTTTCTTTCTTCTCTAAATTGAGGTTTTAAAGGTGAGCAGACAATAGTTTGGAAATATGATATAATTTAAGATTTTCACTTTTTAACAGTTTTTTGCTCGTAGCGGCCAAATAAAGCATTCTAGGGGGGTATGATCAACCCCTATTATTTTTTCATTTCCCAACTTTTGGCCATATATCATATTTCTCTAAATTATGTTTTAAATGTGGGTCCATACAAAAGTTGGGAAACATGATAAAATTCAGACTTTCGTTCGCTCTCCATAAATATTCGTGAAAGATAACTTCGCGTTTTCTAGAAATAACTGTAAAATTGTGATTTTCCATATTTTTTGAAACAAAATTTGCATATATTTTTATCAAATTAGCAAAAAACAATGGTATAAGTAAACGATGGCTTTAAACTTGTCTGTGGTAATGCATCCATATTATTGTCTGTTGCCATATGTTCATTGTTTTGGCTTTTGTCTGGAAGAATGCAATTTTATTAGCCAACGGTTGCCTTCTTCCAGGCAAAAAACAAAAGAATGAACATGTGAATATTGTCTGTGATATGGCTGCATATGCCCCTCACATTATCATTGGCATAGATATTAGGTTTGAGTGAAAAGAATGCACGTATTTGACATAAATGGTTGTTTATTCAGTCGAACGTCTGATCTATGCAAATGATAATGTTAAATAAGTATGTTCTATATTTTAATTTTTTCGTAGAGGAATGCAATTATATTTTAATTCTTTTGGTTTGTGTCACCAGTAGAAGATTGATCCATTTGGTTTGATTTTCGACTATTTTAGTACTTGTTATGTATCGGGGACACAAACCAAAAATTCACATATGGTTGCATATTTCCAGGCAAAAAGTAAAACATTCACACTCACACATTCTTCCCAAAAGTATCGTCTACGCTATAAATGTGCTCAATTCACACATAATTTATAATTAAATTTAAGAAAAACAATTAGGTGATACACATAGAGGAAAAACTAATCTTCCGAATGGTATAATTTTTATGCTGGTAAGTCCACCTGGTTTCCTGTAAAAGGGATAACAAAAGAACGTGTCGCCTATTTATATATTACTAGGGGGGCGCCCCCTGCTCGCTACGCTCGCCAACCCCCGTCGTTCGCTATGCTCACTCTAATAGCTCGCGCATGGCTTTCCATATACAGTAGCATTGTCAGTAAACAGGTGATTTAGTTCAGACTGCAGTAGCAATCATTTAAGCTCTATCAGCACGTCAACGTACAGCTTCATTGAATGAGGCCCCAAAAAGATGTTAAAGTTCCTCATAAACAACACTTTTTTAATAGTTTTTCGCTCGTAGCAGCTAAACAAAGCATTCTAGAAAGTTTATATGTATGTTCATTCCCCATTATTTTGTCATTTCCCAGTTTTTGGCCATACATCATATTTCTCTAAATTATGTTTTTAAATGTGGGTCCATAGAAAAATTAGGAAATATGATAAAATTCAGAATTTTGCTTGCTTTCCATAAATATTCGTGAAAGTTAAGTTCGCGTTTTCTAGAGATAACTTTAAAATTATGACTTTCTCTAATTTTTTATATAAAATTTGCATATATTTTTATCAAATTAGCAAAAAATAATGGTATAAGCAAACGATGGCTTTAAATTTATCTGTGGTAATGCATCCATATTATTGTCTGTGGCCATATGTTCATTGTTTTGGCTTTTGTCTGGAAGAATGCAACTTTATTAGCCTTCTTCAAGGCAAAAAGCTAAAGAATGAACATACGCCTATTGTCTGTGATATAGCTGCATTTGCTCCTCACCCCTCACATTATCATTTGGAAAGATAAAACGTTTGAGTGGATAGAAAACACGTATTTGTCATAAATGGTAGGCTATTCAGTCGAACGTGTGATCTATGGCAATGATAATATTTAATAATTATGTTCTATATTTTGATTTTTTCGTAGAGGAATGCAATTATATGTTAATTTTTTTGGTTTGTGTCCCAAGTAGAAGATTGATCCATTTGGTTTGATTTTCAACTAATTTAGTACTTGCCATTTATTAGGGACACAAACCAAAAATCATCATATGGTTGCATATCTTCAGGCAAAAATCAAAACAATCGCACGCATACATTCTTCCCAAGAGCATCATCTACGCTATGGGTGTGCTCAACTTACACATACTATCCCATTGAATTTTTTAATTTCAATTTAAAATTAAACTTATTTATAATTAAATTTAAGTAAAAAAATTAAGTGATGCACATAGAGGAAGAATTAATCTTTCGAATCGTATAATTTTTATCCAGTTAAGTCCACCTGGTTTCCTGTAAAAGGGATAACAAAAAAACGTGTCGCCTATTTATATAGGTTAACAGTACGAGTATGTACCAAATGCAATTCTGAGAATTGTTGCATTTGGTGCACCTGTTCAACCATGGGAACACTTGATTGAAGTTCCTAGAATTCTGTCGCTCGATCTTTCGATGATCGATTCCAGGAATATGCTTGGGAAACTTATTTTCCCAAGCATGAAAATGCGAGACCAGCAGTATATTTTAGATATAAGCTGAGCAATTAGAGTTTAGGTTAGTTAGTCGGTCGGAGACGCTGAAGTTATTGTCAACCATAGAATAAACGAAACTTTCCAAATAAAGTCTTTTTTTTTTAAGTTCGATTCACAGTGTTTTTCATAATTGGCGCAGTCGGTAGGATTCTGACTATACTTGCAGAATCCAAACGAGAACGAACTATATTTACGCGATCGTTAAATAAAAAAAAAGTGTTTGTGCAAATTCAAAAAACTTAGAGGTGGATGTCAAGCCATAAGCCATCTTAAAAACCCTTCAGAGGCTGGAAGGGTATCTAAGTAATAATTGAATAAAAAGTGCAAAAATCGAAGTGAACGAACTGGGAAATTGAAAGTGAAATAAACTTAAAAACTGAAATAAAAAGAACGTTAAAATCGGAAGTGTAAAATCCCTTTTGACATTTGAAAATACAGTGAAAAAAAAAATCAAGCAGTGACTTTAATAAACAAAGGGCTTAAAATCAGTTCAATGTTTTATTAGTTGCGAAAATTTTTTTTCTTTCGTGTCATCAAAAGCGATAATACAAGGACTTTCAAAGAAAAAAAGAGGACATTAAAAGTGAAACAATAGCAATAATTATAAAGCGTCATATCCTATAGTGTACTAGTTTTGGGTGAATCGTAGTAATACCAATACTAGACCCACCAACTAACTCGCAAAAAAAAAAAAAAAAAAAAATTCAAAATTTTTAAAATTAAGCGTAAAGACAGAACGTTGCTATTTTGGAAGGACGTGCTAAACGACCAAAAAATGGATGCAGCACTGGTTGAAAGATTAACTGCAGCTTTGGAAGCCATAGCTAACAACAACCGAACAAGGCACAGTCGAGCAGTGTGCCTCATAAAAGAAATAAACTACATCAAGGAATTTGCAGGAAGCCACCATCAGCTGACACAATTCATTAACGTCATCGACACACATCTTAATGCAGTGAGGGTAGAACAACGAGCAGAACTATGGCAAGTGATCTACAATTGCAAAATAACAGGACGAGCGAAGGAACTCCTTCTCAACAACCGACCACAGAACTGGGAAGAAGCAAGGTACCTACTAAAACAGCATTTCAGACCAACAGCAAACTATAAAGACATCGCAAAAAGAATAAGTTCAATTAAAGTAAGTTCAATCTCCGACCTTAATTATAAGATTGAAAACATAATTTGCGAAATAAATTCATTTTCAATTTACGAGCCAAATCCAGATGATGTTAAAAACACATTTTATACTTTACTTATTTGCCAAATAAAGCAAATAGTAGCAGGAAATCTGCTTAGAGAAATAAAAGATTTGTTCGATCTCCATACCATTAAAGAAAAACTATATTCCTATGCCGGTTTTGACTATAATAACATAGATAAAGACTTTCTGACTTATGACAAAAGACATGACAGACAAAGACCACACAGACTAACTAATCACGGTCCCCCAAAATTTCCCCAAAACCTCAACCAAAATTATCCATCCCATCAAAATAACCAAAGACAGAACCCTAACCTACAGAACCTACATTACAGTAAACAGAATTCGAATCAAACGAGACGTTCAACTTTTAATCCGTCTGGTCAGCTAAGAAATGCTTTTCAAAATCCCCAACCAATGGAAATAGGTCAGATAGGGCACCAAAACGAAAATATTAGAGCTCAGGGAGAGGAGGTGCACAACATCGACCCCGAGTTTTTTCTGAATTAGGCCTCGGAAATAAAATCTTTATTGATATAACACTAAATAATAAAATATATAAAAGTCTGGTGGATACGGGCTCCACCATGAGCATAATTAATTCAAGTAAAGTAGACTGTAGCAAATTTAAAACATACGAACAAGTCCAATTAAAATTACAAACTATTAACAATATTACGACGGAAACAGTTGATAAAATCGTAACTTGTATACCAAAAGAATTTAATTACGATCCCAAAGGTGGAATAAGATGGTACAAGAGAGACTTAGGAAATAAGCCTTACGATGTTCTGATAGGCATGGATCTCCTAAGAAAAATTGTTAAAACCCTCGATTTCAACAATAAACTCTTGATACTAAATAATGGTACAAAAATTCCTATTTACTCTCAGGATCAAAATGCAACTCTAGATTGCTTTGAACTACAAGCTGATCGCGAAAAAATAGATCTAAGCCACTTAAATCAGGAAGAAAAGGACCATATTAATGTATTATTGAATAAATTCAAAAACTTAATTTATAAAGACGGGGATCAGTTAACAAATACAAACTCTATCACGCACGAAATAAAGACTACTACGGATCAACCAATTAATGCAAAATTATATCGATTACCCCCTAAACATGAGGAAGAAGTGAGAAGACAGGTAGAAGAAATGGAAGCACAGGGCATAATACGTAAATCCTGTAGCAAATACGCTTCACCAATCGTGGTGGTAGCAAAGAAAATCGACAATTCGGGACGACAAAAGTTTCGGCTTTGCGTTGATTACAGAAAACTTAATGAAATCACGGTAGACGATAGATATCCTTTACCCAATATTGATAGCATCTTAGATAAATTAGGTCGATCACAATATTTCTCTTCTCTCGATTTGGCTAAGGGCTATCATCAAATAAAAGTTCACCCAAATGATATTCCGAAAACCGCGTTCGTCACTCCTTTTGGATTATACGAGTATGTCCGGATGCCTTTTGGTCTCAAAAACGCTCCAGCGACATTCCAAAGGCTGATGAACGAAATATTAAGAGAATATATCAATAAGATATGCGTTGTCTATTTGGACGATATACTAATTTTTTCAACAAGCCTCCAGGAGCATATTCATTCCCTAACATTGATTTTCAAAAGACTGTCGGAACATAAATTAAAAGTACAATTCGATAAATGCTCTTTTATGAAAAAAGATACCGAGTTCTTAGGACATATTCTAACGGCGGAAGGGATGAAGCCAAATCCGAATAAAATACGTTGTATCAAAGATTACGCGCTTCCAACTACGGAAAAACAATTAAAAGGGTTTTTAGGCACTACAGGTTTCTACAGAAAATTTGTTAAAGATTACGCTAAAATCGCGAACCCCATGACCAAATATTTAAAAAAAGGTAAGAAAATAAACGTCAACGACCCAGAATATATCCAAGCCTTTGAAACTCTTAAAATGAATATCATTAAACATCCAATCCTTAGATTTCCAAACTTTAACAAACCCTTCACGTTGTTCACTGACGCAAGTAATTTCGCACTAGGAGCCGTTTTGACACAGGATAACCAACCTGTCTGTTATGCCTCAAGGTCACTAAATGAACACGAGAGGAATTACTCAGTAACGGACAAAGAGTTTCTTGCCATCGTATGGGCTGTTGGGTATTTTAGGCCATACTTGTGGGGTAATAGATTCAAAATCATAACGGATCATTTACCCATAAAATATTTGAATAAAAAGTACTCTGGAAAGGAGTTTAGCCAAAGAAATCAGCGTTGGCTACTTAAACTCCAAGAATATAAATTCGACATTGAATATTTGAAGGGAAAAGAAAATAAAATAGCTGATTTCTTAAGTAGAATCCCGGACACAAAGAACAAGGACGAAGTTGAAGAAAATCAATCAATAAATGTTGTTTCTGATGGTGCAACGATCCACTCCCAAGAGGAGCAACTTCTGGATCACATTCCTATTAAAGAAACCATCATTAATAAATTTAAAACACAACTAATCCTAAGCTATGACTCTGAAAACGAAATTGAAACTCTTCACAATCGACGAATAATATCAGTAGATATGAGTAAAGGTGAAGAATATTGGATAGATCTATTACGAAGATATATAAAACCAGGAACTACGGGAATTTACACTGAACTATCATACCACGAATTTAACAAAATACAACAAATAATTATAAACTTATATAGCCATGATAAACAAACAAAATTTGTTAAAGCAACAATGAGGGCTAGAGAAATACGAACCCTAGAGGAACTTCACAAGCAAATATCTCTATACCATACCCAAGAAAGTATTCACAGTGGTATCATAGAGACTTACCACAATTTAAAAAATAAAATTTATTACCCCCATCTTGTAAAAGAAATTACAAAAATAATTAACAATTGTAAAACATGCTTGGAAACGAAATATGAGCGAAAACCGATTAAACTTAAATACAAAATTAGTGAAACTCCCTCAGAACCAAACCAAATTTTGCATATGGATATATATTATTTTATGAAACAGCCTTTTCTCACGTTGTTAGACAAATTAACAAAGAAAGCATATGCTTACCAATTGCCCAATAGAAACTGGACAAAGAAAATAGAAGTATTAGAGGAACATTTTTCGAAATTCTCAAAACCCAAGAAAATTATAACGGATAATGAATTTAACACAGAAAATCTTAAGGAATTCTTTAGGGAACACGCTGTAGAAATGCATTTTTCTAAACCCAATACCCACACAGGAAACAGCGACATTGAGAGGTTCCACTCAACCCTCCAAGAAAAAATAGTCTCCATGAAAAACTTAGACCTAACATTGATTCAAAAGATACACAGGGCAATAGATAATTATAACGAAAGAGTTCATTCCATTATAAAAATGACCCCAAAAGAAGCTATGCTAGCAAACCCCTTAACATTGAAAGAAAGATTGGAAAAATATAAAGAGAAAACAATTGGCAAATTAAACAAAAATAGGGAAATATATGAAGAAAAAAGGCATATTTTACCCGTTAAAGATTATAGAAGGAATTATTATAAAAATAAACCAAGATATAGACTTAAAAACTACAATAATGAACATCCAATGAATGTTAAAAGACCACGAAAATTTACAGGTAACGACCGTAGTACTCCTGATACTAACCTTGCTCGCACGGAAAACCACAGCAAAACTGACCGTAACCCCAATTACAACCAATAATGGTTACACTATTATAAACATGGGACTGACAGAAGTTATTAAGGACGCTAAAATAATCCTTCACATGATAAACACTGACGAAATAGGAAAGACTATGGACTTACTAGAACAGAACATTGACGAACTAAACATTAGACAAGACCCCTTAATTCAAAACGAAATAAAAAACATACATGCTAAGTTAAATGCTATCAAACCCAAAAAACATGTGAGATCAAAAAGAGGCTTAATTAACCTAGTAGGGACAGCTCAGAAATGGCTATTTGGTACCATGGACGAGACTGATCGTAATGAAATAACTAATCATTTAAAAATAGTAGATAGTAACATGGAAAATGCAGTAACAAATTTAAATAACCAAATCGAAATTAATTCAAACTTCAATAAAACAATCACCACCATTAAAAATATTATAGAATCTGATAGAAATGAAATTACAAAACAATATGAAAGCCTAACAGAAAATCAAAAACATATCATTTCACATCAATACAGAACAGATCAATTCCTTAAACTTAAAACATTCGAAGAAAAACTGAATCAAATAATTGACAATATAGCTTTAACAAAACATGGGTTAATCCACCCTAGCATGTTGACAACAACCGAACTAGAAAAAACACAACTAGATTTCTATAAATTGAAAAACATAAGAGTAGGCCTATTACAATACGAAAGTCACACGCTAATTATAGCAATAAAAATCCCAAATTCCTATAAAATGTTAAATTATAAATTTTTAACGGCAACCCCAACCAGAGATCATTTAGAAGTGATCCTAGAAGATCAATTCATGTTAGAAATAAATGGAACTAAATATAAGTATGAAAATAAAATTCAATATGAAAATGAATTAGAATTAATGAATAATTGTATCATTAGAGAGAATTGTATGTTAAGAGAAAACATTGTAACTGAAGTAAAACAGCTTGATGACAGTACTATTTTTTGTAAAAATATGAAAAATTCTAAAATAATCAACAGATGTGATGATAGGAATATTACTTTAAATGGTCATTATCTTATAACGATTAATAATTGTACAATTGAAATACTAAATCAAACTTTTGGAAATGAAAAGATTTTACTATGAAGAAGCTAAAGTTTATAATTTCACAAAAAAATTAGAATTAGAAGAGATTGTATTAAGAAATTTTGTAAACCTGAAACACATAAATCTGTTAAAATATCATAAAAATGTTCAATATGTTGCTGGTTCAGTAATTCTCATAATTTTATCTTTGATAATAATTTCATTTTTTGTCTTGCTGCAAAAGAATAAGAAAGTTAAAATTTACGTCAAAGAATTAAAAGATAAAAATTTAGATTGCCGAAAAATCCAGGAGGATTTCAAATTAAAGGCGGGAGAGGTTAACAGTACGAGTATGTACCAAATGCAATTCTGAGAATTGTTGCATTTGGTGCACCTGTTCAACCATGGGAACATTTGATTGAAGTTCCTAGAATTCTGTCGCTCGATCTTTCGATGATCGATTCCAGGAATATGCTTGGGAAACTTATTTTCCCAAGCATGAAAATGCGAGACCAGCAGTATATTTTAGATATAAGCTGAGCAATTAGAGTTTAGGTTAGTTAGTCGGTCGGAGACGCTGAAGTTATTGTCAACCATAGAATAAACGAAACTTTCCAAATAAAGTCTTTTTTTTTTAAGTTCGATTCACAGTGTTTTTCATAATTTATATAGATTCTATTTATGTCGCCTATTATTATCAATACTCTATATAAATCAAATAACTATAAATTCGAATATAATCTCGTTATATAAACCAACCTCTTATTTACATTTAGCCTTAACGTACAAACTGAATTCTTTTTAAATTCTAATTTCCAATTTCTGGCATGAATCAACCCTCTACGTGTTTTACAAAATAAATCCTAAATTTATACTTTATGGTAACCAAAATTGCCGTCTGTTCAAACATTCAAACGCGAGCTTTCAAATCTTACTCCGTGCTTCGCATCTTGTTTTCATGTAGAATGTGTGTTTTTATTTTATTCCTATTTATTTTTTCTTTGTAATTTTTATCTTCTTTATATTTTTCCTTTATTTTTATTCCTTCGTTTCTCTCGCCTATACTTTAGCCGCCCATTGCGCAACTTCTATAAGTCCCAGCTGATCTTCAACCTCTGCTCCTGCCCTACTAGCAGGCGACGATGGACCTCTTCGATCGCTCGGTGGAAGTCAGCCTCTCTTCCTGTGCGGTACTTCGGAGGATAACGTCGGGCTGAGGTGATGTCCGTGCAGTCTCTCTTCCGGCACTGTTCCTAGTGCGGTACTCCTCTAACGTGATGGCCTCCGAGTCACGCAAAGCCTCCGCCAGCGGTTGTTTAGATGATTCAGGCATTGAGGATGGACCAGTTAGTAATGGGGCTGACTAGGAACTTAGTTGATGGGTCTTATCAACCACTTTCAACGTGGGGTTCCCCGAAAACCGATAGGTTCTAGGAACCGTGGTCGGTTGGTTTGTTTGGACGTTTAAACGATGGGTTTGTACATCCACTTTTGTTTTTGACGTCCCCAAAAGACTGATAGGTTGCTGGAACCGTGTTCGGTGGATGCTTTTGAACCTGGGTTGATGGGTTTTTACAGCCTCTTTCAGCCCCAATTCCTTCTAACCGATAGGCTTCAAGAGCCTTTTTCGGCGCTAGTTGTTACTTACTTGTCCTTTCCCGGATATTCTCCTAGTCTGGTAAGTTGTTACAACTGATGCCTTTCCTTAGCTTTCGCTAGCTTTTTATATCATCGAAACCGGAATCTCGTCCGTTATTGCGATGTTAGCCGCGTTTTATTATGAAAGAGATCTATATGGATCACGAACGTACTAGATCTTTTAAATGTATTCCAACAACAACTCGTGATCTTGCTTTCTATCGGGATCATTTCGATTGATCCATTTTTTAGTTCGCGAGTTACACACTTTTTAGTTTGTACTTTTTAGCGTGTGTCAGATTTTTATTTGGAAGGTTGGCGAATTGTAAATTTATACGTCAAAATCATTGTTTTGACATATAAATCATAATTGTTTGGATAATTAAAATTGAAAAATCAAAAAATGGATAAATCGGAAAAGTAATGATTTATATTTTCAAGGGAGTGATTCGTTTCGTGGGGAATATTATATGTGTATGTTAATTTAGTGGATTTGTGTAATATTTGTGTAAAAAATGTTTGTTTAAATATTTTGTTACTTGTGTATGTTATTTGTGGGAATTATTTGTGTATTTTGTTAAAAATCGTGGCTGTCCCTTGTTTTGTTTTAATATTCATTTTTTAAGTGTGCTGCGGTGTGGTTTCATTTTTGTTAGTGCGAGAAGGACATGGACGCGTGAAGAAACGAAAGCGTTTCTTTACGCATATGCAGACCGGGCTGAGGAGTTTGGTCATGCAAAAAGAAGGAATTTTGCCATGGCCAACGTGCTGGAAGACCTTCTAGCGCAGGGTATACTCGTGAGTAATATGTAATTTTGTGATTACAGTTATATATCTATTTATTGTTTAGAGTGGACCTACAACGACTGAGATGCTCAGCACCAAATTGAAAAATTTGCTGCGAGCATACAAGGCGACTAGGGACAATAGTTCGAGAACTGGTGCGGGTGCAAGTTCTGCTCCATATCAAGAAATTATGGAGCAGATTTTTGGAAACCGACCAGAATTTTCGAATACCCATCGCTTGTCGATGATGGGCCCTTCTCCAAGTGTTGCTTTGGAGATGTCGCCTAGCCCAGGTAATTATTTACAATTTTTTAGATATTTTTTACTAACAAATGTTAATTTAGATGAACCATCTACGCTAGAAGCTCGATCAGCAGCAGCTCCTTTAGCCACAGCTCCCTCAGATGAAACTCCTTTAGCCACAGCTCCTTCAGCTGAAACTCCTTTAGCCACAGCTCCCTCAGCTGAAACTCCTGTAGCTAGCACCTCTACTGCCCCATGTAATTAAACATTTACATCATTTTTGCCTACATTTTACTATCAAATATGTTTTTAGGTGAACTGTCTATGCCCGGCACCTCGACGCGTAACTGTTACACCCGAGAACAGTACCGCCGGGATAGAATCCAACAAAAGGAAAGGAGTTTGCTGGATAAAGTGGCGCATCGGGCAGAAAAACGACGCCTCAGGAAGAGATCTTTGGACGAGCGTGCCGAAAGATTTGAGGCTAAGATGCAGAAGTTAAAGGAGTACTTTGAAGTGTAGGTGGTTTAGGTTTAGTTTATATAGTATTTAAAAATTTTATTTTAAGTTATTGTAAGCAGTTAATAGATATAAGGAATGTAGTTTTAATTGTTAAATAAAATATTTGTTTCTTCATATAGATGTATTTTCTATACTGCTGTGGATTGTTCTATGGTCCAATTGTTTCAACTGAAAGTATATCAAAAAATTAAGTTTTTGTTCAAATATTTATCAATTTTATTTAAAAGTGTACCTCCAAACAATGCGCTGTTTCCTGTGTTCAAATCAAACCATTCAAGCAAGTGTTCCTCTTTCATATTCTGGAAGTAAAAAATTTTTAATCAATACGCTTCTTATTATTATTCTTCATAATTACATTATAATTCTGTTCATTTTTTATAAAATATTGCGTTCCGTTAGCAACTGGACGAGTTCTTCGCGCCTCGAACTGCTTGTTGCAGTTCTACTGCCTTCACTATTTTCGGAAGAGCTAATGTTGTCTTCGAGATATTCTATTTCGTAAATATCATCGTTCTCCAGGCACATATTATGCAACACGCACCCACATACTACCAAGTTTACTACATTTTTTATGTTTGTCTGCTCGGTAAAATGCAGCAGTCTTCTGAATCGGGTCTTCAGAAGACCAAATGCGTGCTCCACATTAACTCTCCCGCTTGAATGGATCGAGTTGAATTTCTTCTCCCTGGTCGACAGTCTGCCGTTATCCCGGAAGGGTGTTACCAACCAGTCAAAGGAAGGATATGCACTGTCTCCAAGTATAAATGTTTGATTGGGGAAGAATTTGGCAACATCCTCATGTACTTGCCGGTAAAAATCGGACCTCCGCAAAACACGACTATCGTGAAGACTTCCCGGTTCGCCGCAAGATACATTGATGAACTTTTTATTATAATCCACAATTGCCTGCAAAGAAATGCTGTAATATTTTTTCCTATTACAATAACTTTCTTTGTTATCCTTTGGGGCTTTGATGGCAATATGAGTTCCATCAATGCATCCGATAATCCCGGGAATTCTTGTCTTTTCTTCAAACATTGTCGCATTCTGAAGTGCTTGGCTTGGATTTGGCCATACAATATACTTATGGCCAATAGAAATCAACCACTTGCAAACTCTGTTCACTATGTTCCAAGCAGTTGATTTGCTAACGCCGAATAAATTACCGATTTCTCGGAAAGTATTCGTATTGGCCATGTACCATAAGAATGCGTATATCTCCTTTTCTGGTAGTATTTTGGCCAAACCCTTATTCTCAGAGCTATCGAAGCGTCCCGATTTTGAGTAGAGATCTAGAGATAAAATATAAAATAAATTAATAATTTGCATAGTAAAACACAACGCATTTTTTACCTATTGAATCATTCGCCGTTGTACGAGTGAGTCTCAAGTTCCTCTTGAAATCCTCGCCACTGTACCTCTTGATGATTTCCACGAAATTCCCAACTCTTTCGTGGTTATCATCAGAGGAACTGGTAGAAGAGGAACTGCTAGAAGAAGAACTCCCGTGGTGTTCGGCCTCACTTTCCAAAAATTCCTATTAAATATCATGTTGTTTTACTATGCGTTTTTTCATTAATAATTTAGTTTGTTATTAAAACTTCACTCACCAAAATGACAGCTTCTGCCATTTATATATATTATTTAAAGTAAATAAATATATAAACAATTCTTCCAATTTTAATTAAATACACTTTTTTTTTACACTCAAACAAGCTAAACAGAATTGAATAAACAAATTTGAATGTGGAAGTTTTCAAAACAACTTTTAACTTTTGATGTCACTTTAAAAACAGCTGTTCTCAGTTTGGCATGTCAAAACTCACATTGCTGCCAACCTCCGGAAACAATGATCCGTATCGTTTTATTATAACTGAGCCAGAGCCATATAGATCATTGCATAATAAAACGCGGCTGTTGTCATTTGTTGCTAAACTCCTTTTAATGGGTAGTGGCTCCATCGTGTAGTGACCGGTTGAGTTTTTTAGAACTATCTTTTCCAGATGTGTTTGACTTCGTCAAGTGATAGTTGGTTTTGGCAAGTGAGAGTGCTTAGTTGTTTATGTTCGTTTTATATAATTTTATGTGTTTTTATGCAAATTTATGTGAGCGGTAATGTTCAGGTAATTTTTGTGGAACTAGCTGATGACTAATGTTTGATTTTTCTAGAGGTATTTGTTTTCAAACTCTTCGGTGACTGTGTTGCTTGATGGTGGGCATGGTGACATGTGCATTATGTTTTCTTATGTTTACATGTTGAACTGTTGTGCATTTCCTTTGTCAATGTGGACATAAACATCACTTCTCATGTTGGGTTAGAGTGGTGAGTAGAATGACATGTTTTTTGTGTACTTTGTTTTTTAGGTTATCCGGTGTTATGGGTATGGTAGGTGGTTCGTGTTTGTATTATTATGATTATTATGTTATGCTAATCTTCCTTCTTTTTAGCTGGTGCTGCGGGTCACAACATGATCATCCATTTCGGTAAAAATACCTGTTTTTCCTGCCTTTGTATATCTCTGGAGTATATCGGACAAGTTATGTTCAATGTCTTCAGAGTTAATATAAATATTACGAGTTTTGTGACTAAATTCGATTTCCTTAGTTTTGTTATTTGTAAGAATTAACTGAGTCTTGAATCTATTTACTGTGTCAAGAATAGGGAAATGATCGTTTAAGTCCTCCTCTTGGGAATGAATGGTGCTCATTTCCAGATCAGCGACCTGGTTTTCCATTGAAACGTTTGACAGGCTCTGGGAAGTTTCTTCTTCTAAAGCATCTATATTATTTTGCATAGAGATGTTAGAAGTGCTGTCAGAAGATATGGACTCGTTTCCTTCCCCGATCAGATTAATTTCACGAATTTCGTTGTTTATGCGGCTCAACAAATCGGCGATTTTATTTTCTTTGCCCTTTATGTAGTCAATATTAATATTATACTCTCCAAGTTTGAGCAACCATCTATGGAGTTTTTGGTTAACGTCTTTACCTTTAGTTTTTGTGTATAACCCCTTCAATGGTTGGTGGTCTGTTAATAAATCGAACTGAACACCATAGAGCAGTGGTTCTTAACCGGTGGAAAAGAATGATTTGACCTGTTTTTGGGTTTTTGGTAATTTTATTTGAGAAATACTTTCTATTTTTTTTTTTTTGGGTTAGGTTTTAAACCTTGTGGGGATAGAACATGACTAGGGAATGCAATCTCGCGAGATTGGGGCTCAGGCGAGATCTCGCGAGTTTATGAATATCAATGCTGCGAGATCTCGCCAATTACGAGATTTCGCGTAATTGGCAGTTTTGTGTGTGTTTATTCTTGTAAATAATCATAATATTTGAATAAATTACGAAAAAAATAATAAGAATTATAGGTATTATGCAAGAAAGAGAAATTTATTCATTTATTTTTACGAATTTTTTCAATAAACTTTTATGTATATAACATTGTGTGACGTATCTATATATCATGTTTTTCATAAACTTTTAAGTAGTAAACTTTGACGTATTTAATCAAATAAGAAATGAAATAAACAACCAGTCTTCTCTTCTAATATCAAACAAAAGTCTTTTACTAATATAACAGTTCTTTTATAACAAAGCAACAAGAAGTCAAAAACTAAAATGAAATTCATTAACTAAGTTGAGTTGACTATTAAACTGAGATATTATCATCAATAAAAGAAAACTATACCTACTCAGAGATCTATTAGAAATTACAGATTAATTAACAAAATATACGAATCAAATTAAAGGCTTGTTCAGTTCACCTTACACTCCATTCTTATGAATTATTTTTAAATTAGCTCCTTAAGAAGCACAAAATGTCTAATGAATCGTCTGCTAAACGGCTTCTTATTTTGCTGGCCAGATAACCAGCCGCTGAGAAGGCCCTTTCGGATTCAACACTAGTTGGAACCACAGATCTCAGGCAGTTATCCGCGAACTGTAAAAGTTCGCCTTTTGACCCCCCGGACTCATATAAATTCATTTCCTTTTTGATTAATGACTCCAGCGAATTCGTAATTAGTTTTCTGTCTCTAGGTTCTTTGAACGCAGTCAAGGTTTCCTGAAGTTCTTCTTGCAATGAAATACTTTTACGCTTACCTGTCCCAGAAAGAGATGAAAGTGGTCCGTTATCATTACAGTTATCAGCAAATTCAGCAATATCATTAGCGGTGGCAGCTGATGTTGATGCGATCGACCAAGATGGATCTGAATTTGTCTGTGTCTCTGATTTAGTCAGACTGTGTTGCGAATGCAAGCGCTCTATAAGTGATTTAATTTCAGTTCGAACCACATTTTTCGGAGGCAATTTAAATGTTTCGTCTTTCGCAAACTCTTCTTTATCTGCTTGGTATTTAGCTGGATCTCTCATATATAACAAGCATGCTGTCAAATTCGTCCGACGCTCAACAATGCGCTTTCTCAAGGAGACAGCTAGTTTTTCTGCCAATGGAGTTTTAAGCTCTTCCAATTTACGAATCATAAACCTAAGTGTTGTTTCTGCGATAGCCAAGTCAGTATCTCGACGACATAACACCACCACAGCCAGTTTTACAGGTTGAAATGCCTTGTCTAAGCTCACTTAAACCGCATGTTCTTCCGCACTCAAAGAGTAGTTCGGATCAGCTTCCAGGCAGAGGTCGATCAAAGCTTTGCTGACACACAGCTTGATTCTATTAAATGTAGAAATCATGTCGGCTAGGCTCGGCCATCGAGTTTTACAATCAAGTTGTAACTTTATATCTTTTCCAAATTCTTGCTTTACGTATATTTGCAGAGTATCAGTTTGAGTAGATGATCTTTTAAAAAGTGTCACCAATTTCCTAACTTTCTCAATAATACCCGCATATTCTGCATTTAGTTCTACTTCTATTCTGGGGATAGAGCAATGAAAAACATCATCTTCTGAGCCTGTGCTAGATATTTCGTCCATTTCATAAGAAATCTCATCGTCGTTTTCCTCATTTTCAGATTCTATCACAGGTTTCTCAACATCAGTGTGTCTTTAATAAATAGTATCTATTATGCCAAGTTGAACTCCATGGGCATAGCAGAGCTGATGTATAGGTGATATCAATCAACCCAACTTTTTCATCACACTTGCCCCATCTGTAGTAATATTGATAATATCTTTTTCCAGAACAAGGCCAAATTCGGTTAATTTTGTTTTCAAATTCTGACACCACTTTCAGCAGACATACTTCCAAAGACGCGAATCAGCCCCAAGTTCCAAAACAAGGCATTACCGTTCAAAAATGTGTGTACATTTACATTCATGTATCGCTTGTTCATAGAAGAAGTCCACTCATCAAATGTTAGCGTAAATCTGTGATCATTCTCCTTCAGCTGAGCCAGTTCACGCATTATTTTCATTTTCAATATCATACCATAATCATAACAATAAGTTTAATTGTTTTTGGGGACTTAGGCAGTTTGTGTCCCGAAGAACTGAAGAGATCTCTCATATCTTTGGAGGTACAGAAAACACGGAAAGGAAGTCCATCTTTACCTACCATTCTTGATAGTTTTTTCTCCATAGAAGTATCTTCAGCCGCGAAGAAGTGATCAGTAATTTTTTGCCTCTTCTTTCTTACTGGTAGTGCTGGTGCCGACGATTCTGGTGATTCTGGACTAACATTCGACGTAGATGCGGAGGCGGTTACTAATTCCATGTTTTGATTAGTAGCCCCAGTATTTGATGATGGTGGCGGCAACAGCGGCGGTGATATGACTTGCATCTCGCTCACTTCTACCACATTTTTCTTTTTTGTGTCAATTTTGTGAATGGATTTTAAATGCACATGTAAGCCACGAGGAGATCGATCTTTGGTTTTAAGAATCTTCTTACAAAGTTTGCACTTAGCACTCAGTCCATTTTCAGCTCTTAAAAAGTGTTTCCATACTTCCGAGACACTCATATAGTCGTTATAAACTATATTCGCCGACATCGTTCGTTATTCCACTCGTAAATCACATAATAAACTGAAACAAAAATACTCGAATGCAATCAACTCAACCACGGATTGTTGACAACTATTACTAGTTATTACAAGTTATTACTAGTAAACAAAAGCACGCAGCAAATCGCCGGTTAAATTTTCGACCAATCGCATGCAATGCAAGACGTTTGTATGCTCGAGTGCATTCTCGTTGAACTCGCGAGATCTCGCCCATTTTTCGGCCGAGATCAATCTCGCTAAAAAAGGCCGAGATCTCGCGAAAACAAGATCTCGCGAGAACGAGATTGCATTCACTAGACATGACCTAAGTATTCAGTATCTTTGGAAAAAAATCGACACTTATAAATTTGTATTTTGTTTCGTAGTTTGTTTTGTGACGAGGTAAATATCTCGAAATAAAAAAAATCTGATACAAGTTGTATGTTAAAAATATTATACTTTATTTTTAATTAAATCACAAACAAAACATTTTATTCTTCGTTATATGTAGTCAATATGTAATGTTCTGAAGTTACTAATAATTTGCTTGGAATTTAACACATCTTTAATTTTAACATTAATCCATTACTTTCAATGATAAGTCTATTTAAATAATTATGTATTGTTGTTATTAGAATCACAATAGTCTGTACTATTCATAGTCATTTAATATTATGCTTCACTAATGAGCTATACCTACTTGAGTAGGCACATGGCATTCCAATGAACGTAGCAACGAACGCCTATTAATTCAATTGAACTCGTTCCACCACTGAGTCGTTTCGTGGTTCAAATGCGACTGACTCTTTGTCGTATTGATCAGCCGACTTCTGTTGGAAGCGTCCTTTCAGGCGGCTTCCATCAGGAGACTTCCGATCAGGCGACTTCTGAATCACGGCGTCCCTTGCTCGTTGCTAATTGCATGTCGTATTATACCTTTTACTCTGCTTGTTCAGTATTGATGTCTGTCTGTGGTTTGAGAGTACTACTTGTGTGTATGTGTGAACTTGAAGTCTCTCTCAAGTTTCAATGACCTACCGTTTTAACAGGGTAGTTGTTATACTTTTATTTATTTATTATTGTCAATACTGAACATAGTTTGAGGTTATATTTCCTTATTTCGTCCAGAATTAATTTTATAATGGTTATATGTTCCTCAATGGAGGTAGAAAATATAAGGATGTTGTCTTAATAGACAACGCAGTAATTATTGACGAACTTCTTTAAAACCTGACTCATTAGGAACAATCTACAAAGGGGAATTGTATGGTGAATTGCTCTCCTTAATGATTCCTTGCCTCAACATATCGTTGATTTGTTTAGAGATTTCCTGTCCGTGTATACGAGGATAACGATATATTTTAGAATTTATCGGCTTCGAAGTCGTTGTTGCAATTTCGTGCTCAATTTCATTAGTAAATGAAAAGATTTATCCTTCCTTAAGGAATAGGTCGCTGTAAGATTTGAGAAGGTTCTCCGAATAGTTTCTTTCTTCTGCATTTAAATTTTTGAAGAGTTCCGTTTTAAGACATTCATTTAGCTTGATTATGTCGAGTTGTTAAATTTCTTCTGATATATAAGGGCAACTATTTTTAAACTTAATGTTATTTTTATTGACAATTAAGAAATCATTTTCCATATCGATTAAAGCACCCAGAGGTTTGAGCAAGTTTTGCCCATCGATGCCGTCGTAGCTTTTGTTATGAAACCTTGTTAGTTTCGAACGCATATATATACATCTTCTTGAAATTCAAGTGGGAAATCATTAATAATTTCCTTGGTAGCTAGAGTGTTTTTATTCAAAGAATAAAAGTTCTTCTTTTATACTGAGGTAATTTGGATACATCTAAAATTGTTGTGGATGACCCTGTGTCGATAAGGCAACAGAGTTTATCTTTGTTTATGGCTGATTCAATCAACGGTAATTTCGTTTTTGGGGACTCAATTGAAAATTTACCTCATGCTCAGTATGATCGACGTCCATAGGCTCAACTTGATTCCTTCCCAATTGTGTAGATGAGTTAGGGTCACGATTTTGTCTCGATTGAAATAAAATAAGAGCGGAAGGGGAGTTTCTAAATTGATTGGGATTGTTAGGATAAAGCGATTATTATATTGGTTCGAGTTAATATCTTTATTAAAATTATTTGAGGTCCTGTTGTTTGAATTCGCACTTTGATTTTGATTAAACTTCTGTTTTTTTTTTCTATTATTAAACCGGATATTAGCCACATATTATATCGTCCTTCTTCTGGCAAAGTAGCGAATCTGCAGAAATGATACTAAAATAACTAGTAAAAGTAGGATACTACAGATACTCAATGAACATACTAAAGATACTAAATGAATGTAATGATTATGTGAAAATAAAGTTTCAATAACCATAACCAATCCATCACTAGGCAAAAACTTGATTTTTCCCAAGCAATTGAACCTTGCTTTGGCTCCACTGTCAATTTTCCATTTTGCAGATTCGCTACTTTGCCATAGTAGAGACAATATGCTTCGCGTAATGTATTAAGGTTTCTACTTAGGACTACTGATGCTAAGCTTGAATCAATATTATCAAGAAATGTTTTAAGAATTAGGCTTTCATTAGCTCTAGGACAAAATTCTACAGGTTTTTGACCATCGTACTCATACTTTTCGTTTAGTTTTGCTAAAATATTTTTTAGTTTACAAAAATATTCACACAATACACTGTTGTTCCTAAGTGAGAGAGCCTTGTTGGAAGTAGGTTTGCCTTCACCTCTGAATTCTTTAATTTTTTATGCATTTTGGATTATTTCTTGTTGTGTCAATACCAATATGTCTGCATTGGCAATGTTTTGTGAGGTATTTCGTTTGTTCATTTTGAAATCTATTTTATTCACAGAAAGAGAATCTTCACTATTATATTTCTCATATATCTCCTTGTTATGTCCTTCGGCATGTAGGTACTTTAACTTTAACTTATTCACTGTTCGTTAAGAGTTCAATTACTTTGCAAAAAAATTCTTTCAGAGAAAAGAGTCACTTTCACTAAACTGAATACAAGTTACAAATTAATAAAACTTTTCTTATTCATAAACCGGAGTTTAGATTTCACTGTTTGCTTTTAGATAAGATTCGATTTATTTTGGATGCCAATACTTTTGAAAGGCATTCTACCGACTGCGCCAAAAATATATGTGTATTTTAAAAATAACACAAAAATTAAACAAAATGTACGTTTTACTTTTATCAAAACCTTTATTGAGAATCAAATTGATTAAATTAACACAATTAATTTCTTAGAAAAATTATCTGTTTGCTGGTCGTCTTCAGACTGAACTGTAAGTTAAAATTCTTAGTCTATTTATTAAACCTAATATTTCTTATCTATTTCTGCAAAAGTTGTGGGAAACGATGTTCGTTCCCACAGTATGAGGGAAATTCTACACTGAAATTCTACTCCTTCTTTTCGTGAATTTGGAATGTTTTTCGCACCCACAGAACCAGGGAACCAGAGCTACTAAGGCGTGTAGCGTCTCCAAACTAATACGCGTATGTACGAATAAATAAATTGTTAATACATAGCATATTGATACTTATAATTAATCTGCATAATTTAAGTAAAAAATTTATTGAAAAAATTTACATTTTCAATTAGCTCCTACTTTGTATTATACAAAATAATGATAATTCAGTGAAAATAATTCAATTCAATTCATAAAAATAGGCAATTTTTCATCAATGCTTTCTTATGACGTTATCACGTAAAATTATCGTCCGTAAACCGACTTTACAGACAACCAATGTTTTTTTTCATATTGATTTTCAGTTTGTCAAAGTTTTTATAAGCTTACTATTCGTATATATAAAAACTTCGTGATGGCAAATTGGAAACATTAAATCAATATTATTGTAACACAATATTTTTGGGAAGCACAAATTTTTATTATTTTTCGACAAACAAATTTTTTCAATTTAATTCTCACTTTCAGCGGGCGCTGTATTCATATTAATAATATTTACAAGTGGATTATGATAGCTAAAATAAGATATGAAATGTTTAATTTCTATTTTATCAATTTTTCTGGCGAAAACTACATCAATAGTGGTCCCCCCTTTTGTCGTTGGATTATTCCTACCATAAATCATTTCTAAAGAGAATTTATCTTTGAGGAATTGTAGTAATGGCTCAGCTTCTGGCAATGAAAAATTGACATTTAAATCACCCGCAAGAATAACTGGCTGTTCACAATATTCTACGCGTTCTCCAATAACATCGTCCAGAGCTTGTGAACCCAAATTCGATAATGGCAACAAAGCTTTTCCGATGAATAATTTGATATCCCTCAGTGAAGCATTTGGTGATAGGTAAATAGCTATTAGAATTAATTTCTTACTATTGTTATCGTTGTGGTTGATTTTGCACTCTACTGCACATAAGTCCCCGATTGTTCCTGATGTTGATACCGTGACATCAGCCACACTTGAGTAATGAGCTTTTATTCGCAAATGAGGAGTAACAACGTAATATCTGTCCTTTTCATTACGATAGATGGCAACACCCGAATTTCGAATTTCATTACGTTAAATCTCAGAACAAATTTAAAATTTGGTACTTGTACAGGAGGTTCTTCGTCGCTCATAAATGTTTCTGATAACATCAAAATATTCGTATTTTGGAAGACTCGATTGGTAAAATCATTGGCGTGTGCACGAAGACTTTGACAATTAAATACTTTTATCGAAAAGTATTAATTGTCGAAAAGTATTAATTTAACAAGTCGAATACTTGTTTATCTAATGTGCAAATTGGATTTTCCCGCAATTTGATCATCTCGTTTCGCACAGCAACGCACGAACGACCGTTACTACCGTATCCATGGTAAAATTTCTTGTGTTTGTTAACTGGAATGACATACAAGCCTTCAATGGAAACAGGTAACGTAAACTACCTGTTGAGATTGAACTTTTTCATAGTAGTAGACTACTTCATTGAAAGTACCCCCTTGCGATTAGTGAATCGTCAAACCACAAGCTGGTGCGAGTGGAAAGTGGTTCCTTTTAGCTGAAATACTTTTTTGTCTATTAAGATAGATGGTTGCATTTCGACGACCAATGGGAACAGCTGAAGGATTAATATTGTTCGCTGTGATGAATGCACGTGCCTCCATAAGAGCTTTTACCCCAATTTTATCGCTATTGGGAAATATCAACCATACCCGCGTAACCTCTCCATTATCATTGCTTTCAACGTGATTCAATTTTCCCATGACACCGTTTGCTAATCCATCAGCAACTACGATATTTGTGGTTATGATGTCATACTGCCCCATGACGAGTGTTAATCGTTGTACTAATCCACCGGTGTCAGCTGCCAATTTTTTTTTTCAAGAGGTTTACGCGCACTTACAAGTTGCTCATCATTTTCACATCCTGAGATGAAGTCTACGGCTTCAGATATGATCTGATCTTGGTGATTTCCTAACACTTCTTGGTTGTACCTCTCGATGGTTTGTTTGGGATGCGCCAGACGTATTCCATGAAGGCATAGTCGATCAGCTTCTTCTTCTGTTACAAATTTTGATTCCACCAAGATGAGTTCTTCATCATCCAGTCGATCTCCATTCCCAATTTTAGTTAATATTGTCGAAAATACAACATTTCCTTGACGCATGACTTGGACGTGTTCGTGAAGTTTAAATGATCTTCAAGTTTGTGAACCAATATAGTGCTTCGATTGCTTAAAAATTGGTGTAGCTTTGACAGGTGGAAATTGCCTCAAATCTCCAACTAGAATGACGTCGAGACCGCCAACAACCCCAAAATCTGGATATTTTTCTGTTATCTCAATAATTTGTCTCTGCAAATTACTTATTCCTCGATTTGATTTATTAACATAATCCACTACGTACATCGCACACGAATATTCGTCCAAAATGAACTGTAAATCCATGTTTGATTTCAAATTATTAAACAAGAACGGGTTGAATGGATTATGCCACTTCTCTGAAGGCTGTCGTTTTGAAAATACTCGTGGTCGCGTAATTCCTGCCCAAACAATTTTATAATAGTGTTCATCTGAAATTATATTGTTCCTTTCATAGAAGTCTTCAATACTGTTGTAGTCTGTGATTTCGTATTCTGATTTGATTCTCTTATAATGATCAGCGTGAGATGTGAAGTTTGGCTCTTATTTGGCCATAGGAATCAGTATTCGTGTTGATCGAAAAGGCAGAAAAGGTGCTTCAAATCGACATTTCTGCGGTTGGTTACATTTTACATTTTACATTACATTTCCTCACTTTGACAACACGTAAATGTGTGTTTATGAGTTTGCACTGTTCAAAACCCTCTGTAGTAGTACAAGCCATGAACCAGACTTTCTTACTACCACATTCATAGGGCAAGTGATGCCGACAGCCACATCGGAGAATATAAAATTTCATATGGAAAATGAAATTTTCATGGCGGGAGTTTTTAAAAACTCATATATTTTATAATGAAAAACACTTATTTACTAATTTAATGAATGTTTTTATTTAAGAAAATGAATACACTTGTATAGAAATAAGTATTAATATATATTTACATATTGAAAACTAGAATAAAATGAAATTATAGTGGAAAATGAATTCAGGTATACAAAAATTTAATAAGAAAAGTGCGTTATTAACAAATTAACAACAAAAAGCAATCAAATATAGGAAATATAAAACAATATAACGAGAAATTAACAAAAAATAATAAAAAAATAAAAATTATAATGTATAAAAATAAAATTTAAACAAATTTTATACGTGAAAAATTTTAATAAAAAACACATTTTAGTATATTTCAGGTAAAACATTATATACTTCACAAAATATTTTTGACAATTTACATTTATAAACATTTAATATAAATAGTTGCATATTTTCACAATTTCAGAATATAAGAATTATTTCTTGTTAGCAATTTACATGTTGCTTTAATTTATTTTATCTTCAAAACATCACAATAATTTATTATTTTATTAATTATTGTAATGTTATTATTATTAATAATATTTTTTCACTATTTTAGTTTCATACACTGTATTTAATGAACATTTGCGTTTGTTTCACCGAAACAAACCAATGTGAAAATTCATACCGCCGACAAAGTTCACTTTTATACACTTTTCGCGGGTTTTCCGATATTTAATTTATATTATATTAATCAAAAATACTTTAATGCTAGCACTCATTATAAATCTTTATATAAAATAAACATTTTAAACACTAAAATAACGTTAAATTCGCGGACAAAACAAGAAACGTGATGAATTTCCCGTACTTCAGTACACGGAATATCGAGAGACGTCGGCCTCACATCACACATCAACAAAACCTACTTCATGGCTTGTCAATACTTACAGAGGGTTTTGCACTGTTATATTACCCGACGCTTCTGAGCTGGAGATAGAAATCAAAGTATCGATCAACGATATTGCACTTTCTCTATCTTCAGCCAGTGGACGGTTCGGCGCGTTTTCCAGCCTGAGTAAAATATGCGCGTGAGGACTTCCACGATGTTGAAATTCTATTCTTTTAAAATAGTCTTTAACTCTCTATTGTCCAAACGGGCATAATTTTTTGCTTTGTAGAAGAGTCATCAATGTGTTGGCTAATTTATATTTTTAATTTTTGTGTAACCAGTTGAAGTCGGCTGCTTCATCTTCAGAGAGAATTCTTCCATCTTTCATTTTTTGTAGTAATTGCAGCAGCGGGATCCATCCGATTTCGTTTGTGCTCATTGTAAGGAAGAGCGTGGTTCTGCTGAGTTGATGAATCACAGCAGGGGGGTCTCTTTTTCGTTGTGACCAATAATAGACAGAGTTTGGATTTGATTTCAGGAAGGCGAGATTTGTGTCGATGCAATTGTTGACATACTCTTCCGATTCAATTTGTTGTCTCGTCATTTTTGTATCATTAACGATGAACTTGAAAGTTAAAGATGATGCGACACAAAGTCTCATATTTTTCGCATCCATGTACAGCAAATGCTGCGGAGTGACTCCTCGTCGATCACTTCGTCTTATCTCACTTGTTCCCATTTGGAAAGGTGTTACTGCAATTACGTCCCGGATTGCTCTGATATGACCTAGATGTATTCCTAGAAATGACAATTCCTCGGCGTAATCATCAAATAGCAATTGCATTGTGATCACTTCACTTGTTTCATCATTCGGCATTTCCACTTCAGTTACCGGTCCATTCAGAAACGACTGATCAATTTCATTATCTTGATTAAGTGGCGTATTTTTCAGAAAAATTAGCCAAGCCCGAACGGTTCTTTTATTAACCAAACCTTGCACGTAGCTGGATTTGTGAATTTTCCTTTTTTTTATATGCACGTTGATATCATGGTCATCTCCAATATTCCGTGGCAGACGTTTAACCATTGTGTCTACATTAACCGGTACATTTATAATTTGTCCATAAACACCATATTGCCCATGGACATGTCATAGACGTTTAATTTGCATAAACCAAGCGTGGTGAAATCAAGCGTTCTGTTATGATATCCAGCGGTGGTAAATTTTCAGGCATTGGTGGATACTCAAAGCCATTGTAAACTGCATATGTAGGTATTTTTTTTGACGCAATGACTGGAGACACGCTGCACAAAACTTCAAATTTTCCCTTAAGGCAGTCGGTGAAATCCTATCGAGAATTTCTTGATGAAGGGACGGCTGCTAAATCATGCTTGAACCAGAGCCGATCACATATTGAACATGGGAATCCGAAACTGTTCTCAGTGAATTTGGTTCTGACGCTGTCATGTGCTTTCTTATGCTGATGAAATTGAGTGTACGGAAGTTGTTGATCGTTTCTCGGGTTTTCATTGCTGGTATTGTGGCTATTTCCATCAACATTCTCAGTTGAACCTTCGTTAGTCGTCGCAAATAGTGCAGCTCTTCGAGATTCAAGTTCCGCTTTTTCCTTGCTCTATATTCTCGTTGATATTGTGCTGCTGATTTCCTCCTGAGTGGATTTTCGAAACCGACACCGAGACTTGTAGAAGGTCCAGCAGTCGTTGATGGTCTAATCACTGACGTGGAATGAACCCTACTGGCCTCCCCTGTTGAAGTTGATAGTAAAGCATCCGTCGGATCAATGCTTGTAGCTTCACGTTTCGCCTTTTTCCGCGCTCGATACTCCTTCTGATATTCCGCAGCAGATTTTCTCTTCATTGATGGGTTTGCTTTCGAAACCTTACTTCTATAGGAATCAACATTTGTAGAAGACTGAGAACTTATAGACAGGTTACTAGTTACCGTATTTAATAACTTTTTTTCCATCTCTGCTCGCTTTCGTGCTCTGTAATCACGATAATATTGAGCTGTTGATACGTCATACGCCCCCACCAGTGTCGCGTTAAAAGTTTAACGCAACCTTTTCCGAACTCCCATTAGAAGTTTCACTTCAAAAATAAATGTTTGTTTTGTCGTAATGGTCATTTATATGTACCTATTGGTCGATAGTCTCAATCGCATTATGAGTGTTTTCCTCAATAGTTGTTATATGATGGTTAAACTATTGTCTGTCGTTATCGTCCATTGTGCCAAATACCCATTTGTTCCCAGATCCTCCTAGGTTGAACAGTCTACGTTTTGTCCTATGTCTACCTTGTGTACCTAATTGTTTCTATTTTGTCTTTGAGCCACAACGTGATAGAACGCTGTTCAAATCCGTGTTCTATTTGATTTACTAAATTTTCGATTTTTGTTGCGTCTACTATGTCTATCATTGTTCGAGTTTCTACCTTGGTTGTATCTTATAGGAAGTTTATTGTTATTTGCAAAAATACGTGGCCGCTTGATATTAATAACTGCTCTATTTACGGTAGACCGAATTTCATATCTAGATTCATTTAAAGCTGTAAGACAAAAAACTTTTTCTGGTGCATGTTTACGCGGTCCTACATAATGGTCTTCCTTTATTACTAACAATTTTCCTTATGTTTATTTACTTATTTATTTATTTATTTGTCAAACTTAATACAAGTTCACACAAGAAGATAATAGACATGATCATAAAAAGAAACAATGAAAAATACAAGTTAGAGCTAGAATAGAAAGAAGGTGTTCTACCGAGACAGGGAAAACCGACACAGGCAGGTACACCTCCGTCAAGTATACCTCCGTCACGCAGACCTTTCAAAGGCGTAGGTACGAAAGATGGTACGAGCGCTTGTATTGCCACCCTCAGCTAAGAGGAGCGGAGCTACCTGGTTATATTCCCTAAGCATACGTGTAACTGGTTCCATCCTGCCAAGTTCCGTGTGGTTCAAATGATCTTAGACTTCTACCACAGGTTCTTGGAGCTAGTTGGTTAAGGATGTCCGGGGCGACAATCTGCCCCTGGAAGACATCATGTCTAAAGGACAAGTCAGCCAGGATTTGGCGTTGCGAGAGGGACTGGAGAGCAAGTAGCTTAAGGCGATCTGTATACGGGGGAAGGTGGATGGGATTGGACCAAGGAAGGTGACGGAGAGCGTAGCGAAGAAAACGCTTCTGGATACCTTCAGTTCTCGCGATATGAATTTTGAGGTAAAGAGACCAGACTTGGGAAGCGTATTCAAGTATCGGGCAAACAAGGGATATAAAAAGCTCTCTGTAGACATACGGATCCAAGAATTCCCTAGACCATCTGGTAATGAAACCTAACATAACGCCAGCTGTCCGAACAACGTGGTTCAGGTGTTCGTCGAATATGTGTTTTAAATCTAGATGGACTCCCAGGTCCAAAACACAGTTCACAGACCTGACCGCGGAACCATTGAGGAAGAAAGTAGGAGGAATATGATTTCGTTTACGAGAAAAGCAAACATGTTCACATTTAGAAACATTTAACACGAGGTTGCTCTTGGAGCACCACGGAGAGAGACGATCAAGATCCAACTGAAGCTCTAGAATGTCAGAAGGAAGGGTTACATTTTTAAATATCTTAGAATCGTCTGCATATGAGAGTACCTTAGAATGCAGAACAGCACTAGATAAATCATTAGTAGCAGTTATGAATAGCAAAGGGCCAATATGACTGCCCTGCGGTACACCCGATGTTGCATAAAAGCTATGGCACAGGGAAGATCTAAAACAGACACGTTAGGAACGATTACAGAGATACGAACCGATCCATCTCAGGAAGGAGACAGGGCAACCAATCATTTTTAGCTCCAGGACGATAAGACTGTGGGGTATGCTATCAAAGGCCTTACTCATGTCAGTGAAAATGGCTTCGACAACCTCCCCACACTCAAGAGCATTTTGAGCGAAAGAGACAAACTGGACAAGGTTGTGGAGCTACCTTTCAGGAAACCATGCTGATGAGGGGATATAATTGATGAAAGAAAAGGATACAAGATTCTCTTCTCGAAGATTTTTGGAATAGACGAAAGCTTTGCAATGGGCCTGTAGTTCGGGACCTCCTGCTTGGAACCCTTCTTGTGGACTGGGATCAGAAATCCCGTCTTCCAACAGTCAGGGAATATACCAGACTGAATGGATGAGTTATAAAGACCCGACAACGGAACCTGGGAAGGAAATGGATGGAGGGTAGCAATCCCCTTTAGATTTCCGCTTTGAGTTCACAAACGAGAAAAAGCAGCGGAGGTTGGAAATGACGCAATTTTTGACCATGGTGAGATGCTTGTTATAGGAGAAATTGGCAAGGGAGGCAAACTCGTTGTACGAGGCAGTGAATGAGTCGTGATCAAAACGCGAACCTGAGCGGAGATATATGTTCCAGAAGGAGTTACGCCTATTCCGCCAATGTTTGAGTTCTCTAGAGAACCAACAAGGAGATGAGTCAGGACGGGTGGGACAGGAAAATGGGGTCGAGGAAACGATAGCGTGACGCACAACGTCATAGAGTTTTGAAAAGGCTATCCGAGATGAATGACCAAGGATATTAGTTTCATGGAGAGAGATAATGAGGCTAGCAAGCAACAGATTCAAGTTTGTCTTGCGAAATTGGAACCTGGGGGTTAAAGGGCGATAGGGAGAGCAAATGTCATTAGGAACAGATAGACAGATAGTGAGAGGCGGGTGATGAGGATCAACGTTGCAGAGGGCACTAGGACTATGCAAAACCTGCACGTGAAGTGGGTCGATTGAGAAAACTAGATCTAGCAACCGCGAGTTCTGGCTTTTAATATGGTTAAGTTGGGAAAGGGAATAAACGGTAGTGGAATCAATGAACATGACTTCGGCAGGCGAGGAAGTTGTAGACGGAAAGAGGCAGTTGGAATCAAGGTCAGGAGTCCAACGTAGATGAGGGAGGTTGAAGTCACCTAGGAGGATTAGGTGGTCTTTAACAGATAAGGATTTGACCGTGGATTCAAGAGCAGCAGAAAGACCTAGGAACATATCAACACCAGGAGGAGGGGAGCAGTAACAAGACATGACGATAATGTTAAAAGAAGGGAGATGGATCTTTACGGACAGGAGTTCGAAAGGGTCAACTGGGGGATTAGGAATAAGGGAAGAATTGGAGGCGGAGCGTACCGCAATAAGTACACCGCCGCCCCGCCGATAAGGGTCGCTGGGGCAACGGTCTTTGCGGAAAACAATGAAATCGTGCCCGAGGATCTTTAGGTCATCGATATTAGAAGACAGCCGCAACCTCACGTTTTGGTAATAGATGGAGCGGGAGGAGAGCTTTTTCTCGAGGACGGAGAGGGAGAGGGAGCAGGGCCTGCTCTTGTTGAGCTGATGGAGGGAGGACCTCTGGGCAGGAACTCCTTGATAAATACGTCCTTTGTCCAGTTAGCTTTGCAAAGCATCAGATCGAAGAGGGAGGGAGGGACGATGATCTTGAATGAAGAACACCGGCCCTCCGAGAAGTTGATCACCTTAACTTTGTTAAGTTGTATATCCACTCCGATAACGTTAGCGATATGGTGGATAATATCATCGGGGGACGTCGATGGAACAAGCTCCGTCACAAATATAGACCGAGCCTGAGGTACAGTCCTCAAACTGCAAACCGGTATATTATCAGACGAAGGAGAGGTGCGGAGTAGGGTGGGGGACGAGGTAAGTTAGGCAGATGGGAGGACGGGAGGGCGGACCGTGGGGCGATTACACGGGGATATGTTTGGTGAGGGTACTGAGTGAACATTGTTAGGGATGGGTGAAATGGTTAATTGCCTTGCAGGATTAGGACTGACCAGATTTATCGAGTTACAGGATCTGGAAGAAGCGAGGGTAGCCTCTTGAGGAGCCGTAGGCACGGACGAGAGAGGTGGAAGAGATGAGGGCTCCCTGGAGGAGGATTGCTTAGGAATAGGAGTTTCAGGATTTCTAGGGGAGGGAAGGGAGAAGGCGGTTGGGAGGGAGACCTGTTGTAGGGATGACGATGATAGTAACTCTAGTAGATATGGATACTTTATGCCCTATAGGAAGGGGACCCTTTAGAGGCTCAAGAGAGGAAGTAGTAACCGAGCGTGGATCAAAATTTTTAATTGTATCAACTGATTTGAGAATTGAGGCGTGAAGACGGGCCGAATCCGTTAAAAACGAACCCAGATCAGTCAACATCGTTTGGAGTTCGAAGATACGCGCAGACAGTGCACTATGTGAGAATCTACGGCATTTAGAACAGTACCAGTAAACTCCCGAGTCCTTAGCAAGAATTTTATCAGTAAGCCCACCGGTCAGACTCACACATTTAGGATGGAAACACTCGCCGCATAGGCCATGGCAGGACAGAACCGATCGGAACCAGGATCCTCACAGGTGGATGCAGCACAAACCATCGACATTTTGAACGCACTGGTATCCGTGTCTCGAATAGAACTTACAAAGAAGAGTTGCTAGATTAGAGAGTAATATTTAAGGAAGGAACAATTTAAAATTAAGAAATATTTTTATAGTTTTAAAAAAGAGAGTATCGAATTCTGTGAGTAGTAAAATTAAAAATTATAATATATATGAATTGTGGTCTAATTGAAAAATTTAAAAATTTAAAGATTTAAGGTTAAAAAATCAGAAAATTAAATGATGTTAATATCAAAATGAACATGAACTTAACTACTAGAATTGTAAGTGAAGTTAAAACTATAGAAAATTGTGATATTAAAGTAACGTATGAACTAAAGATAAATTTAATAACTAAGATGTAAAAAGATAGACGAGAATTTCAAGCCTGGCAAGTCCTAGGTGTGCAGCTGTTGTCGTCAGTACCGAAACGTGATCCAACACTTTAAGAACAATTCAAGCCTGGCAATGCTTTGCTCAGCGATGTAGAAGTAACTGATTCTGTGATTGTTTAACCCAGGTCAGTTAAACAAACCGAAAACCCTCACTTTGTCACAGAAAAAAATTGAATAAATTGTTTCTTAAACTTGAGAAAAACTATGCGATGGATAATATATGGCAGTAGGAAAAACTTTCAAATTGTTAATTGATATAATTTTTGATTTTGAAGTAAGCACAAAAATGGAATGATTCAATGCAATGACACTTTGGTTTAAATCGTTTTTTTTTAAACTTTGCAAATAAGATGAAAACAGTCGCTTTAATTTTCAAAAATATGTTTCCGCTTATATAAAGTTTTCGTTAATTAGCTATCCAAAAAAATTTCCAATAGATAGTAACTCAATTTAACACTAGATTTTGCTGGATTTGAGTAGATTTCAATTTATAGGCTTAAACGAACAGAAACAGTAGCGATTCGATAGCCTTGTCCACTGTAGGAGCTGGAGCCGACTGATATGATATGATATGAACATGGCAAGTTGAGGATAATATATTTTGTCTCTAAGTTTGTTCCATGCCTCTATTATCAGACTATGAAGGCTTCCATTTTTGTGATAATTAAATATTTGTTTAATTAATCTTTCTTCATTAGAAATCTGCAAATTGTTAAGGTAGTAGTCTCCTTAGATTGAAGATAAGACCGTCATGTCAAATCTTGTCGGAGGCCTGTGCTACGTCTAGAAATACGGCAGAACATACCTTTTTCCCTTATATTGCCTTTTCTATAATATTTGTTATTCTGTGGATTTGATCAATAGTAGAGTGATTTTTCCTGAACCTAAACTGGTGGATAGGTATTAGTTTGTTTCTGCTGATTATACACTCCAGTCGTTTTAAAAATTGTTTCTCGAGTAGTTTTGACATTATAGGCAGCAAAGATATTGGTCCGTACGGGGCAGTTTCGTGAAGCGTTTTTCCAGGCTTGGCGATCATAATAACTTCGGCCATCTTCCACAGATCGGGTACAAATTTTAATCTAAAGGTGGCGTTTATAATATTTGCTAACTTTACTATAGCTTTTTTCGGGAGACGTTTTAAGATTTCTCCATTAATAAGACCACATCCAAGCGACTTTTTTAAATTTATGTTTAATTTGATTTCTCTAAGAACTACTTTCGGCGTTACTAAACTTATATCTTCTTCTTCAGGAGGACCAACTAGGGTGAATCAGTTGCTGCTGCCTTGTAGTTCTGCGGTCTGAAAGATACCTTAAGGCAAAGGAGGAACTTGCAGAGTAGGTCTTTTAATTTTCTTAGTTGCCTTCCATAGTGAGTAGTCCGTATTACTATCAGGAGGTAATCTCTGAAGGTAACTATTTGTGTTGGAGTTTTTGAAGCTTATTATTTTCTTTCTCAAAGTCATCGCTAGATTATTTAAAAGTCTTTTGTCATGCGGAAATATTGTTTGATGCCCTTCTTTTCTCTGTTTTCTGTTTTTGATAATCATGTCTATAATATCCGCTGGATATATATGTCATTTAACAAATCTTGACGTTTTCGGTGTTTTCGGTGTTTCGTTTTCGGTGTTTTCGGTGCAGATTGCTGAATATCGGTTATAAATTGCGTTAGTTCTAAATCAAGCTGTTCTGGACATTTAAGCGGTACTTTTAGATTAATTCTATTACTGAGTTCTGCCTTGAAGCTTTCCCAGTCAGTGTTTCTGTTCGCTAAACTAGGTTGGTTTGTTATTTTTAAGACTTTTTCTCCTACCATTAGAATTATTGGTGAGTGGTCGGAGCTCATGTCCTGACTTTTCTTAATGTCTAGATAATTTTCCGATATGTTTTTATACATAAAAAAGTCAAGCAGATCTGGAATTTTAGAATGGTCGGATGGCCAATAAGTAGGTTTACCGGTAGAAATAAACTCACATTTCGTTTCCTTTGCTGCGTTTAACAACTCTCGTCCTTTGGTTGTTGTTAGCCGAGATCACCAATACGTGTTTTTTGCGTTGAAGTCTCGTCCTATTATAATCCTGTTACAAAACATTCATTTTTTGTTCTGGCAGGAATATTGACCATTTGGTTATTTATTCATACCACCTCAATGATTCCCAAACTGTGGTCGGTTAGTTCTGCGAATCTCTCACGACCAGCCACGCACAACCGACTGTTTTTTAGGTAACCAGCACGTCCATTAGAACGAAATGCGTAACATTTTGGGATTTTCGAAAAGATAACTGGCAAAAACATTTTTACTTCTAGGGATTATTTCATAATAAAGAGAAACCAAACTCACTATTTTTTATTGATTTTGTAATTGTTGCTCATACAAAATATCGAATTATATGACGGTTAGTTGTAATTATATGGCGGATTTTATGACGATTAGTTGTACACACACAGACACGAGAGACGACTGACTGAACTCCTTAAGGACTTTTTGAAGGAACAATTCTCACATTTTCAAGGCCTATGCAGATTGATATTTTTTCTGCATGAAAAAATGAAGGAATTATTTCTCAAAGTGGTTGAACAAGTAGTGACGGAACAGGCGGAAAGAAATAAACTTGTGATTTATGCATTCTGTAACCATATTACTCTCCATAACCATTGTAATTAATAGTTTGATAATTAAAGTATATATTAGTACAAAAATTTTGCTGTATTTTTTTTGACGTTAAAACGTCTTTTCGCTCGTTAAGTACACTGATAGCCAGTCAAACTTTCTTGCGGTACAATATACCGTCAGATTTAAATCGCTAATAGCTACGAGGCCAATAATACGATAACAACTGTTGAAGTCAAAATGGATCAAGAATTTCTGTATGTGTTTATCGTGTAGCATTGGTTTACGCATACGCATCATTGTTGTTAATAAGCGTTGCGTACAATTATAAATTAGTGAAGCGTGAGAACGCGATCATGTAGGACGTTCGTTCGGATGTCATTTTAAGAAGTTTGAGAAGGGTTACCAGGACCTAAAGTGAAACAATAAAAATATTCGCTGAAGTATAAGTAAAAATCGGTATTAAATTGAAAATTTAAAAAAAAAAATTAAAAATATCTGCTCATATGAGTCGTAAATATGAGCCGAATTTAATAAAACGCAAACCAAAGAGAGCTTCGTCGAGTAAATGTCAGAGTTACGACAGCATTAAAGAAGAAAGGAAAACAGACGCGAAAAAACAAACTTGTTATTTATCTGTTCTGTCACCGTATAACTCTATGTAGCTTATTATGTAACTTATTATAATTTTATCCCCAAGTTTTCACGGAAAATCTACGGCGCGGACCTTGACTGGGCCTTTCGGTTTGTTTCGATTCTCTGCGCAATCGTTGGCACTACAAACCTCTTAGTCGTTTGTAGTACCTGGAAATAAAAAAAAGTTTGAAATTTTTTTATGGTTTCCGAGAAATTTGACAAAAACTTCGACATTTTTCCGTAGAAGCTACATATTTGCAATTTTCTTGTATGATAGCTAGAACAAAAATTTTTCACTACAAACTGTTGAATAAGTTAAAACATTTTTGGAAAGTAGAAGAAAAAAAACTAATGCTATTTTTGGAAACTACAAACGATTTTGAACAAGATGGTAAAAAGAATTTTCCAAACTCACCAAAAATGGCCGCATAGATCAATTTTTTTGATTCTCTACGGAATCGTTGGAACTACAAACGAAAAACATTTACTATAAACCTCTACGTCTTTTGTTATTTCCGAATCTGTCTTTATTTTTAAGATATCTTAAACTTAGCTTCCAAGTTCACAGAGCTTCACCAGAGCTATGAACATCGCAGAGGATTGCAACAACCAGAACCCATAGAAAACGCACACAACGATCAGGACGTCGAAGCGGAGGTCATTCGTAAGGCACTGGCGTCATATGTAAGTAAATATAAAAATATCATGTCTGTTTAAATTCATTTCTTAACATTCACAATTCATTTCATTTTACATAACAAAATACAACTAACAACATAACGAAATATAACTATCAAAATATAGCTAATAACAAAACAAAATATATATATCAAAATATGACTAATAACATAACAAAACATATCTAGTTCTGATACTAATTTCTGGCTATCTAGTTCTTGCTCCTCAATATTTCCAATACTTGGTCTTGGAATTTCTTATTGTTCTCAGCAATGGTCTGTAGAGTATCCACTGTTTTCTTCCCTGTTTCGACCATCTTCTCAATCATCTTCTCCTCTAGTGTAAGACTTTGCTTTTCAAAGTCGTGATCGTGCTCGAATCCAGCCTTTAAACGCTCACTATTTGCCTCTAATATTTCCGTGATTTTGGCCTGATCTGTTGATGTTGACGACGTTCTTTTTCTTTTTCATGTAGGAGCAGGCGAGGATCAGGTTCTAGGGCATGGTTCTGGCTCGGTTATGGATGTCTTTTAATTTTCTTAGTTGCCTTCCATAGTGAGTAGTCCGTATTATTATCAGGAGTTAACCTCTGTAGGTAACTATTTATCTTGGAGTTTTTGAAGCTTACAATTTTCCTTCTCAAAGTCATCGCTAGATCATTTAAAAGTCTTTTGTCATGCGGAGATCTTGTTTGATGCCATTTTTTCCCAAACTGTGGTCGGTTAGTTCTGCGAATCCCTCACAACTGGGCACGCACAACCGACTGTTTTCTAGGTAACCAGCACTTCCGTTAGAATGAAATACGTAACAATTACTTCTATTTCAATTTTTAAGGTTTTCTGTTTTCCCAATTTTTGGATTTTTGAAAAGAAAGCTGGGAAACATATTTTTACTTCTAGGGATTATTTCATAATAAAGAGAGACAAAACTCACTATTTTTTATTGATTTTGTAATATTTGCTCATACAGAATATCGAATTATATGACGGTTAGTTATAATTATATGGACATGAGAGACGACTGACTGAACTCCTTAAGGACTTTTTGAAGAAACAATTCTCAATTTTTCAAGGCCTACGCAGATTGATATTTTTTCTGCATGAGAAAATGAAGGAATTATTTCTCAAAGTGGTTGAACAAGTAGTGACGGAACAGGCGGAAAGAAATAAACTTGTGATTTATCCGTTCTGTCACCGTACTACTCTCCATAACCATTGTAATTAGTTGTTTGATAATTAAAGTACATATTAGTACCAAAATTTTGTTGTAATTTTTTTGACGTTAAAACGTCTTTTCGCTCGTTAAGTACACTGATAGCCAGTCAAACTTTCTTGCGGTATAATATACCGTCAGATTTAAATCGCCAATAGCTACGAGGCCAATAATGCGACAACAAATGTTGAGGTCAAAATGGATCAAGAATTTCTGTATGTGTTTATCGTGTAGCATTGGTTTTGTGCGTGACGTCATCGGGTTAGTTCACATACGCATGATTGTTGTTAATAAGCGTTGCGTACAATTATAAATCAGTGAAGCGTGAGAACGCGATCATGTAGGACATTCGTTCGGATGTCATTGTAAGGAGTTTGAGAAGGGCTTCCAGGACCTAAAGTGAAACAATAAAAATATTCGTATTAAATTGAAAATTGGAAAAAAAATTAAAAATATCTACTCATATGAGTCGTAAATATGAGCCGAATTGAATAAAACACAAACCAAAGGGAGCTTCGTCGAATAAATGCCAGAGCTACGGTGGCATTGAAGAAGAAACGAAAACAGACGCGACAAAATAAAACTTGTCATTTATCTGTTCTGTCACCGTATTACTCTATATAGCCACTGTATAAGAGACATTGATTTAAGTACTTACTAATAAGAAGCACTTATTATAATTTTATCCCCAAGTTTTCACGGAAAATCTACGGCGTGGAGCTTGACTGGGCCTTTCGGTATTTTTCGATTCTCTACGGAATCGTTGGCACTACAAACTAAAATCTTGCACTACAAACCTCATAGTCGTTTGTAGTACCAAGAAATAAAAAAAAATTCGAAATTTTTTTGTGGTTTCCAAGAAATTTTGCAAAAATTTCGACATTTTTCCGTAGAAGCTACATTTTTGCCATTTTCTCGGGTTGTATGATAGCTAGAACAAAAATTTTTCACTACAAACTGTTGCGTCGTTTGTAGTAATAGAAAAAGTTAAAACATTTTTGGAAAGTAGAAGAAAAAAAACTAATGCTATTTTTGGAAACTACAAACGATTTTGATCAAGATGGTAAAAAGAATTTTCCAAACTCACCAAAAATGGCCGCATAGATAAATTTTTTTGATTCTCTACGGAATCGTTGGAACTACAAACGAAAAATATTTACTACAAACCTCCACGTCGTTTATTATTTCCGAATCTGTTTTTTTTAAGATATCTAAAACTTAGGTTCCAAGTTCAGAGAGCTTCACCAGAGCTATGAACATCGCAGAGGCTCGCAACAACCAGAAACCATAGAAAACGCACACAACGATCAGGACGTCGAAGCGGAGGTCATTCGTAAGGCACTGGCGTCATATGTAAGTAAATATAAAAATATTATGTCTGTTTAAATTCATTTCTTAACATTCACAATTCATTTCATTTTACATAACAAAATACAACTAACAACATAACGAAATATAACTATCAAAATATAGCTAATAACAAAACAAAATATATATATCAAAATATGACTAATAACATAACAAAACATATCTAGTTCTGATACTAATTTCTGGCTATCTAGTTCTTGCTCCTCAATATTTCCAATACTTGGTCTTGGAATTTCTTATTGTTCTCAGCAATGGTCTGTAGAGTATCCACTGTTTTCTTCCCTGTTTCGACCATCTTCTCAATCATCTTCTCCTCTAGTGTAAGACTTTGCTTTTCAAAGTCGTGATCGTGCTCGAATCCAGCCTTTAAACGCTCACTATTTGCCTCTAATATTTCCGTGATTTTGGCCTGATCTGTTGATGTTGACGACGTTCTTTTTCTTTTTCATGTAGGAGCAGGCGAGGATCAGGTTCTAGGGCATGGTTCTGGCTCGGTTATGGATGTCTTTTAATTTTCTTAGTTGCCTTCCATAGTGAGTAGTCCGTATTATTATCAGGAGTTAACCTCTGTAGGTAACTATTTATCTTGGAGTTTTTGAAGCTTACAATTTTCCTTCTCAAAGTCATCGCTAGATCATTTAAAAGTCTTTTGTCATGCGGAGATCTTGTTTGATGCCATTTTTTTCTCTGTTTTCTCTTTTTGTGAATCATGTCTATAATATCCGCTGGATATATATGTCATTTAACAAATCTTGACGTTTTCGGTGTATATATCCAAGCAGATTGCTGAATATCGGTAATAAATTGCGTTAGTTCTAAATCAAGCTGTTCTGGACATTTAAGCGGTACTTTTCGATTAATTCTATTACTGAGGTCTGCCTTGAAGCTTTCCCAGTCAGTGTTTCTGTTGGCTAAACTAGGTTGGTTTGTTATTTTTAAAATCTTTTCTCCTACCATTAGAATTATTGGTGAGTGGTCGGAGCTCATGTCCTGACTTTTCTTAATGTCTAGATAATTTTCCGATATGTTTTTATACATAAAAAAGTCTAGCAGATCTGGAATTTTGGAATGGTCGGATGGCCAATAAGTAGGTTTACCGGTAGTAATAAACTCACATTTCGTTTCCGTTGCTGCGTTTAACAACTCTCGTCCTTTGGTTGTTGTTAGCCGAGATCCCCAAAAGGTGTTTTTTGCGTTGAAGTCTCCTCCTATTACAGATCTTCTTCCTAACTGGTTCAGTACTCTTATGTAGTCGTCTGTTTTTAATTGGTGCCTTGGTGGGCAATATATTACTGATATTGTTATTGGATATCGTTTTGTTTTCACACATAGAGTTACTACTTGAAATTTTTCATTTTCGATTTTACTAATTTCGTAATGTCTTGGATTTTGTTTAATTATAATTTCACTACCTCCTCTGGCTTTGTTGTCTGGATGTAGCGCATTGTGGATTTGATATCCTCTAAAGTTTACGTAAGATTGCTTTGTAAAATGTGTTTCGGAAATCGAACAAATATCTACGTTGTCTATATCAAGCAATTTTGGTGTGGAGGTAGGCCATTAGAGTTCTATTCCATTATTTTCAATAGCTCAATCATTTTTGCTTCATAGCAGCGACCTTGTTAGTGCTGTTTTCAAGCCTAGTTAGCCTCTTGTCAAGGGTGCTTATATATCCAAGTATCTTATCCAGTTTTTCCAATACATCGTCCTTTGGACTTATTGAGTGTTCTTGGTTTTTGGACCTGGCATTGGTTTGAGTCAATTCTTGACTGAGAAAGGGATTTTCTGTATTTCTCGCATTCTGTATTTGACCCATTGTGTTTTGCGATTCACGTTGGTCAGTGTATGTAGTCTTTTTTAGAGATTGGTTTTTAACGCCTTGTATTTCTTTAGCAACTGTGCATCCTCTGTAGTTCGCTGGATGAGCTTCTTCGCAGTGAACACATTTCGGTTTATCCTCTGCTCGTTTGATGCAGTGTTTTGAAAGGTGCTTGCCTATGCACTTAACACACCTTGGTTCCCTGGAGCAATGTCTTTGTGTGTGTCCATATGACTGACATTTTTTGCATTGTGGTATCAGTTTGGTAGATTTGATGGGTTGAATATCTACTTTGCATCCCAGGATGTGCTTTATCTCATATACGGTTTTAATGTCTTCTCCGTTGTCGAAAGTCAGCATGAACATATTTAATGTTGCCTTGGTTTTCCAACTCAGTTTATTAACTGCATCTTATGCCTTGAAGCCTTTCCTTACAAGGTCTTCAACAATCCTTTTCGGTTTGCATGAGCTGCATTACTATTGCTTGTTTTCATAGGAATGCCACGGCGTATTTGATTCTGACAGTGCCTTGGTAAGTGATCTATACGAGGCTTCGTTGTAGGTGTTTACCTCTATGCTGTCACCGCTGAGCATTTTGGCAGTAAATGTCTCGGAAGTTTGACTGCGTAGGAAATAGTAGAAAAACTGGTATTCTTTCACTCCATCCACTACTATTGGGGGTGGAGGTGGGATTTTTTGGTTCTTCTGTGATTTCGCATCTTCCCTCAGTGGTTTCTGGTTGATAATTGGTTGGTAATTTGGATTTTTTTTCTTTCCGGATTTCAACCTGATCCACTCAGTTTCTTTGGTCAAATCCTCTTCGTCTGTACAGAATTCGTTATCTTCTGTTCGACCTCTTTTGGCCGAGCATTGAGGTTGTTTAATTTCCTCCTTTTTACTCGAGTTCTTTATTTGCTCTTTGGGCGCATGAATTTGTTTTTGCATTTCATGGACCACACTTTGTAGTCTATCACACTCACTTTTCTTGTTGTGAGGGATTCGCAGAACTAACCGACCACAGTTTGGGAATCATTGAGGTGGTATCTATAAATAACCAAATGGTCAATATTCCTGCCAGAGCAGAAAACGAACGTTTTCCGCTTGATGCATATAATAGACAGAAAAGTGAGTGTGATAGACTACATAATGTGGTCCATGAAATGCAAAAACAAATTCATGCGCTCAAAGAGCAAATAAAAAACTCGAGTAAAAATGAGGCCCTTGCTTTTCGTTGTTTGCTTTTTTTCCATTTCTCTTTTGCTTTTTCCCGAGAAATGTATGGTGAATCTTGTAGGTTTCAGCAAGACTTATGGCTAAATCTTCTCAAGTCACTTAATCTAGCAGATTAAGTTCGGTGTAAACGCAGTATAACAATAAAATGAGAAACTTACCAGGATAACAGGTTTAAAGTACAAAGAAAAAGTACACCACTTTTCTCGTAAGAACGCCGTTATTCTCTAACGGCCGCTTTCTTTCTATCAATCAAAACTGTTTTTCCGTCTAAAAGAAGGATGGCAATCGAATGATGTAGCACTGATGCGACAACGAAACACAAAGGATGCAAAATTTTGAGGAATTCTAAAAAATTTATTCATGGGTAATGGATACGTGGTAGCAAAAAAAATAAATGAAGATGTATAATTAGCAAGTTCAAGACTTCATACTTATCACGTTTTATTTCATTCCAGACCAATAATTTGTATGTATGTACATATATCGTTACCTTAATTCGAAAACATCCTAACCGCCAAAAACGAAATTTTACAGGAGAGCAAAAAAAGCATTTCTTGTGTAACCTTTCTTTCTTTACATTGCATATTGTGAAAGGGAGTTAGAATATATTTTGAAAGTGAGATAACAGAACTTCCCAGGAAGATATGCTGAAAAGTATTATGTACATTTGTTGCTAGAGCAACGGGATGAAATAAAAATCTCATTCTTGCCAAAAGTGGAGTTAGGAGATTTTAGAATTAAAGTAACGATATGCTTTTTTGTATCGTCTATAATCTTATTTAACACCTTAACATAATTTTTATATTTGAGCATAAGTAATTGATTATTTGGATTATTTTCCATTGCAAAATATAATTTTTCTTTAGACTTGCAGGACTTCATTAAACCCTTTGTTAGCCAAGCTTTTCTTTTCTCATTGTCAGACCTTTTGTTCCACTTGTCATTTTCAACACATTTATTGATTTTTCAATCAACATATTAGTGGCTAGATTTGGATCTATATTATAATATATTATCCCCCAATTTGTGTTAGCTGCATTGATTTTTAGGTGTTTATAATTGATATGAGAAATAGGGTTATGTATAATGATGAGTAATAGAGTTAATAATGGTATATGCTATAGTTCTCAAAGGTTTGCTTTTATAAAATACATTATCAATACATGTACCACATCCTTCATTATTAGAAGAACGAGATACATTCTGATATCCAGGTATATATCCTTGAAGTAGTAAAGTATATAAAAATTCATGAGAATAGCAATCATACTTACGCAAACCAATGCTAAAGTCCCCAACGATATAAGGGGGCGTCCATAAATTACGTGAGATGATTTTCGCGATTTTTCGACGCCCCTCCCCCCTTGGTGAGATATTGTGAGATTTGGCTCGAACCCCCCGCCCCCCACCATCTCACGTGAGATTTTTCAAAATGCGTATTTTTAGCGTTACATTAATCTCTGCCTGATTATGTTGGGTTTGTTAAAAAACATAACATGCTTGTATTTATTTTTATTTACATATAAGACTAGTTAAGGCTAATACTTAAGACTAACAACTTAGTCTAGAATCGCGATGACAAAAAATTCATAAAAGTGTTCTGTTCTGTTTCAGTCCATTTCAGCCCACGGGGACTCATGAATGGTCTGAAGAGTGACTAAAGGAACCAACATGTCCATCTGGTTTTCAGTAAAGTCATCTGCTCCTTCAACCACCCTCTGATTAAGCCACTCCAACCCATCGTCGTTAGCACACAAAAGCTCCGTAGCTCGACGTGTAACAATCCGTGAGGATCCGGATCTTGTAAGCGCAGGTTACTAACAGCCACTAGTAATCACTAGGTGGCACCACCAGGGCGGAAGCGCAATATGGCAACGTGACGATCAATGACAACGACCTTCGGTTGAACATTGATCAGGAAAATTTTGTGTATTCGACACAAAATTTTCCGATAAATAACGGGAAAATTCGGACTACAAATCAGTCTGGAGAAATTACTTCCCGAAGGTGTGTGTATTCCGCGACCCAGGAATATCACCAGGAGCAGCTTGGACTCAACTTTATCCAACGTAATCTTAGCTTGGACTTCAGCTTAGATACAACCACCAGCAATCGAGAAACCGGGAAATTCAAAGGAGGACGTAGCCACTAGAAGCTTGGACTTAGCCGCAAAATTGCCGAGATCCGGAGAAGTTGAGGCTTGGACGCAGCCGCAACCATAAGAAGGTAAATATCAACTATCCTCGCGGAGATCCACTGTCCGAACACGGTTCCTTGGAACCTATCGGCTCCGGATTAGACCAACCGAACACGGTTCCAAGGAACCTATCGGCTCAGGTCTGAAAGAACCCCCACGCGTTCCTCAGAAGTTAAGCCCATGACGACCTTGCCCAGTCACTCGCTGGAAGAGGCCTTAAGGGACCCAAAAGCGGGTCCGCGACCTATAAGCTTGGAGGAGTACCGGGCCAGACAGCAGGGGCAACGACGAGAAACCAAACCTCCGACAAAAGGAATACCGGTGGCAAATTACAGATCGGGGGTGGAAGCCAGGTTTAGAAGAGAAATTGAGGCAGTCCGACGCCTATTGCTGATTGCCGTGGGCCAAGAAGAGCGACTACGACTAGGACAAGAGATCCAGCGCCTTCAGAACAGCCGAAAGAAATACCGTCAGCAGAAGAAGCGATCGACTAATGAGAATAAACCCCGGCAGAGTTCTCTAGTTTCGAGCCATAATTAACGTATAGGTTAAGGATAGTGAAATAAATGCTATTATAGTTATGGGAATTATATTAGGCATAGAATAAATAAAACAAAATTCGTATTGGAACCACCTTTAGATCTTTTACATCCATTTTGGTAAACAAATGGTTTCGACCCGAAGAGTACTCTCAACGTTCAGACATATGCATGGTTTAGCATCACAAAAGAAAAGGTGCTTAAAAATTGCATAACAACTGTTGCAGCCGCATTTAAAAACCTACGTTTGAGGCAAAAATAAAAGTATGGTCAAATAGAAAGACCGTTTGGAAAATTTCATAAATAGTCTAATTTTTTGGAAAATAAACTAAAATCTTTGATTGGCACTTGCACAAAGATCGGAAAATATAAAAACAATTGTTGATAGTACACAAGGGGAACCTCGAGAAAAGGCAAGAATACAAGAACCTCGAGAAATTTATGTTATAACTTTATGTGTTAATAACCTAAGAGCTTTATTTTGAGAAAAAAGCATGCAAAAAATTGCATAACGATATTGTATAAATGTTATAACGTAATTGAAACTAGATTGGAATTGTGAATCACATTTTATAGAGAAACTAATGTAATTTGGTTATAAGGCAGAACTGACATTGTATAACGTTAATTAAGTGCAAATTTATCTGAATTGCAAAATATAAAGTATAGATAGAACCGCATATGTAATTTGGTTGTGAATGTAGCCGGCTGGAAAGAAAAAATATTTAATAAGAAAAAAAAAAAAACACAGTTAAAAGAAAAAATTAAGTGAAAAAAAAAGAACAGAAAAAAAAAGAGAAAAAAAAAAAACAAGAAAAGGAAAAAAAAACAAAAGAAAAAAAAATTGTATGGCACAATCCACACCAAAGTTACCACTCACTGAATCTGTAAGTAGGTTTATGAGAAGACTTGACGCGTTCTACATCAACAACCCAGACCCTAATCTCCCCTGTACTAGCAACGTGGAGGAAACCGCTAACCCAGAAGATCAGCCAAATCAAGACGAAGAGGAATCGCACAGCGAACTAGCCGCTAGCCAGGAGGACCAAGTAGGTGAAGACGAGGAGACGTCGCACCACGAACCGGAGTCACCAAAAACGCCGGAGCCAGAACGGGGTGACGAACCCGAAAGCCGCGATTATAGCGAAGCAGTTACTCCAGAGGAGGAATTTCAACCAGACGGAGTAGGACACGGGCACGAGCAAACAAAGGATCAAGAGGAAATAACAAACAAAGCCCATCTAAGACCCGAGGTAGTAGAGCTCAGGGGTGGGAGATACTACGTCAGGACATTTTCCGACCCAGGAAGCTATAACTGTGAACGGAACGGCCCAAAACCAACAGAACAACAGAAGGTACAACCAACAACTAGTGAGGAAGCCACGAAAGATAAGGACAAAAAGATGGCTAACGTGGAGCTAGTGAACAACATCTTGTACAATAATGTACCAATCCTGATTGGAGAGGATAGCCCGCGTAAACAAAGCGAAATCAATGAGTTTGTTAACTGCGCTAGACTAGGCTACGAGACTCTCACAGAAGTACAAGACAAGGTGTTGTTCACCAGGTTGTTGCCAACACGCCTGAGAGGACGAGCTTTAGAGGCAGTACAGGCAGGAGTATGTGACACGCTGGAAAATATTTTCTCCACGTTAAGAGCCAGTTTACTCCAAGGCACCTCGTACATTACTCTAAACACCCAATTGCGGAATGTCCAGCAACTACCCACAGAAACACTACTGGGGTACTATAACCGAGTAAGAGGGTTAATAGATGCTAACGGCGGAGATGGTCTGAGAACCGAAATCGAAGAAGTTGGGGTGCACTGTTTTAAGATGGGTGTACTAGATTCCAACTACAAGTTCTAATTGTTACAAGATGTGGAAAACACACTAGAGGCCCTAGGATCGAAAGTCAGAAGGTTGGAGCAAACCGAACAATGCATGCGACAACCACCGCACATCGCGGCCAGCACAATGGCGCAAAACCTTCAGGTGCCTGAACCCAACTTGTACATGGGGCATAGCAACACGCAACTCTACTCTCAACAAATTGAGGGGAACATACGGTCACCGCAAAGAGATGACCACGGCACTTACAATAGAAATGGGGGTCAACAATATCAACCACCGCGCAGAGGTAACCAGCAAAACTCCTATAACAACTATAGGAACAGAAACCAGAACACATCACGGGATAGACCAGAGCGGCGTCAAATAAGATGCCATTTTTGTAATAAGATGGGACACGTGATGGCAGAGTGCCGTACAAAGCAGATGACACCTTTCTGCACGGCATGTAGAACGTATGGGCATAATACCCAGAATTGCAACAATGACCACCAACGGAATCAAACGAATCAATCCAATGAGTACAGACAACGCCAAGTAAACCACACCACTGTGACACCTGCACCGGACCAGTGCAATTTTTGCCTGCAGAACGGACACATAGAAAGTATGTGTTTCCTTAAGGAAAGGTGGGAACGCCTACAACTAGAAGAGCAGGCGCGAACAAGTACTTCGGAAAACTGCGAAGGGACGACCGAACACACCGCACGTCTTCACTAGAAGAACATGAAAAAAGGTGTGACCAGTACCCTAACATCCCAATAGTGAGCTTACCTCTGGATTTCACTAAAAATAGAAAAAATAAATTCATAATAGACACGGGCGCAGAAATAAGCCTGATAAAGGAAGAGGAAATCAGGAAAGACAAAGAAGAGTTAATAAATAAGAAAGAAATTATCACGATAAACACCATTTCTGGGGAGGTATCATCAGAAGGTACCATAATGGGACAAGTTGAACTAGATCAACCCTATCCATGTAAGTTTCACCTGATAAACTCACTAAATCACACCAACATAACTGGTATACTGGGCAACGACTTCTTATCCAGGCACTGTAACATTGAGGGCCCCGCAAAAAGACTGACATTTACGTCCAAAACTGGCAAGGGAAGAACAACTATAAAGTTTGAAGAGAATTGTAACCATGGTGAAACAGGGACATGCTTTGTCGACGTGATAGCAACGGACGGGAGAAAAACTAAAAGAGACACCCGAGAAACTCACAGTATGGAACCAGTATCTGTTGGGTGGGGTGACAACCTCGATCTCCTGGAGAACTGTCGCGAGGAGGCACATACCAGCCCACAATGGCGAACCGAAACGACAACCATCAACGTCTGTGGGAATAACCCTGATCTACGTATTGACGAGGGGGTAGAATCACCAACGGAGGAGGTAATGGAAGATCTAGCACAACTCTTTGAAGCAGGCACTCAGGACGGAAGTCCGGAAACCATGCGTGCCGGGAAGAGTAAGGATAAGTCCGATCCTGCCCAAGACCATTCTCGAAATTATGAAGACCCTGGGGACAGAAGCCCCGACGAGGAATTAACGACCACGGAGCCCATCGATGTCACAGTACCTGCCAGATGCGTTAAATTCATTAAAGCAATAACCTATGCCCAGGGACAGCAGTTGACCGAAGGAGAAGAAGTACTACCAGGAGTATACGTGAGCAACGCACTGGTCCAACCTAAAGATAGAGAAATAGTGATAAGCATAATGAACATTAATAACGAAAAATTGGAAATTAAGAATTTAAAAGTAAAACTGAGGAGGTACAGTAAGGATATGGACCATGTGAGCGAGGCAGAAAATATAACACAACCACAGGTATATTGCAGTGTAGTAAGTAACGAGGAGCCGGGAAAAAGGGAGATGCAGATTAAAAAGCTAGTCAATATGGACGCCAATCTGAACGCGGAGGAAAAAAAGGAAATGAATAAAATAATCACCGAGTTTCAGGACGTATTCCACCTGCCAGGAGAAAAACTGGGACACACAGCTACGGTGCAGCACGAGATAAGGATAAAACAAGACCAACAGCCAATCAAGTGCAAAATGTACCGACTGCCTGAAACGCACAGGAACGTCATAACAGAAGAGATAAACAGACTATTGGACGAAGACATAGTCGAGCCAAGCTGGAGCCAGTGGAATGCACCCCTGCTAGTAGTCCCAAAGAAACCGGGACCTGATGGACAGAAGCGATGGCGAATTGTGGTCGACTACAGAAAATTAAACGAGGTAACCGAAGGGGACGCGTACCCACTACCCAGGATAGAGGATATCCTGGACCAGTTGGGAAATTCCCGTTACTTCTCTGTACTGGACCTCGCAAGCGGCTACCATCAAATAGCCATGAGACCCGAAGATCGGGATAAGACTGCATTCAGCACCCCGTATGGGCACTACGCTTTCAAACGTATGCCTTTTGGGTTGAAAGGAGCACCAGCAACATTCCAGCGTTTGATGAACCACGTGCTGACAGGCCTGCAAGGTCTACAATGCTTCGTATACCTGGACGACATCGTAATATATGGTAGAAATTTAACCGATCATCAGACAAAGCTACGAGTAATATTAGAACGACTAAGGGAACACCAGTTGAGACTAAACGCAGAAAAATGTAACTTCCTGAAAAGGGAAATCATATATTTAGGGCATAAGTGCACCACAGAAGGAGTGGCACCAGACCCGAGCTTAGTAGAAAGCGTTAGAGAATACCCAACACCCAAGACCATCCGACAAGTGCAGTCTTTCTTGGGACTAGCGAATTATTACAGGAAATTCATATCAGACTTCTCCAAAATAGCGTCCCCCATTAACAACCTTTTGAAAAAAGACGTGAAGTTTAAGTGGGACGAAAATTGTGCAAAGGCATTCAGCACTCTCAAAGAGAAACTAATAAACCCACCGGTGCTAAGGTACCCAAACTTCAAGGAACCCTTCAAATTATATACCGATGCAAGTGGAGAAGCTCTAGGGGCAGTGCTAGCACATGGACAACCCCCAGAAGAGAAGCCCATCGCCTACGCTAGTCGTACATTGAATGCTGCAGAAAAAAACTACTCAACAATCGAGCGGGAGCTCCTGGCCATAGTCTGGGCAGTGAAGAACTTCAGGTGTTATTTATACGGAAGACCTTTTAAAGTATTCACGGATCACAAGCCACTAAGAGGTGCTATAAGGATCAAAGACCCCACAAGCAGAATACTCCGCCTATGGCACAAACTGTCCGACTATACGTTCGAGATAGAGTACAAAGAGGGGAGGAAAAACAACAATGCCGACGCCCTAAGTAGAATCCCCTACGAAGTTATGGTGACCACCCGCAAGCAAGCAAGGGAGCAACAAGAAAAAACCGAAGAAACGCAACCAAAAACCCCCTCGGAGGATAAAAACGACGAACATGAGGTACAGGGTAATACCCCTGAGCTAGAGAATCCACAGATAAGAGTCCTAACAGACCCCCAGGAGATCGAAATCATCCTACGTGATTGTCACGACGCCCCTCTGGGAGGCCACCAGGGTGTATTCAAAACATTCCAACGATTGAAAAGAGAATTCACTTGGAAAGGGATGATAGGAGATATACGGAAATATATTAAGAGGTGCAAGAAATGCCAATTGAATAAACTAAGCAGGGAACATAAAGAACCCATGATGATAACGGACACCGCAATACTCCCATTCGACAAGGTATATATGGACCTTGTGGGACCATTACCCGAGACTACACGAAGAAACAAATACATCCTGAGTTTTGAGGATGATCTCACACGATTCATGGACGTAGTACCCCTACCCAACATGGAGGCTAAGACGGTAGCCCAAGCGTTCGTAGACGAAATTATAAGTCGCTACAGGATACCCAAGAAGTTGATAACAGACCAAGGAGCGAATTTCACTTCAGAAATGTTTAGAGAAGTCTGTAAATTATTTAAAATTCAGAAACTCGAGACTACGCCGTACCACCCCCAATCCAACGGAGCGTTGGAGAGGTCGCACAAACCGCTGATCGATTATTTAAGAAACTTTGTCGACGACAACCAATCAAATTGGGACGAACACCTGCGAGCGGCGATGTTCGTCAGAAACAATACCATGCACTCAACCACGAAATTAACCCCAATGGACTGTTTATATGGGTTCTCCGCTCCCCTGCCCAACAATTTAAAGAAGGCCCCACAACCAGTCTACGATCATGAAAACTACTACCTACATTTGCGGAATAAATTACAGCGGGCATATCAAACTGCTCGAACTAATTTGGAAGAAGGAAAACTCATATCGAAAGAATACTACGACCGAAAAATAAACCCCGTAAAAATCCATGTAGGTGACCAGGTACTCCTCCGAAATGCGGCACGGAAAAACAAACTTATTCAGCATTGGCTAGGACCTTATAAAGTGGTAGCCGTGAATAGCCCGGTTAACAGTACCATTTTGGTAAGAAACCGGAAACGGCGCGTCCACAACAATCGGTTGAAATTATTCAACTAAAACCCACACCCTTGTCTTTCCAGAATGGTACCTACATCGATAATAGTCCTAATGGTGGTAGCCCTAACCCAGCAAACACCGGTGGAAATACATCCAATAAACAATCATGGAGTGCTGTTCGAGCCCCTAAGGAAGGTGCAGACATACCACGACCACTGGATTATCATTACACGCCTACCTAGACCAACGTGGGAGCCACATTTAAATTACATCAATGACTGTGAGGCAGCCATAAATCAACTCTGCACCGACACCAGTAGCCTGGCAGGAGAGGGAAATTGTCACCACTGGCAGGGAGAAATAAAAAGACAGGTGGCGCAGATAAAGGACCTTATAAGTAAAACCAGCTCCACATTACCGTCGCGAAGTCGCGCAAAAAGGGGACTACTGAACCTGGGTGGCAAGATTATGAAAACCGTATTCGGAACAATGGACAGTGAAGATTCGAAAGATATCCATCAAAAGCTGAGGGAATTAGAAGAGGATACTCAAACTAATTTGGGCCTGGCCAAGAAACAGGTCACGATAATGAAGACTACGTTGAAGGCCATGAGCGACACCAACAATGAAATGGCCGGACGACACAACAAGCTGGTGCAACGAGTAGAGGACCTTAGAGTAAAAATGAGCGAAATAGCCAACCACTCGGACCAACTCCGGAAAATCCATATAAGATTGGATCTCAACGAACTAACGATATTTATGTTAGGAGAATTACAACAGATCTATTTAGAAATCACGGACCTGTTCATAGCACTAGAAGCCCTAAACAGAAGGGAATTAAGTCCCTTACTGGTACCAACAAAGCAGATCCTAGAGGTTTACACTAACGCCTCTGAGAAATATAACGGAAGAAAAACCACCATGGACCCCATTACCTTACAAAGGATAGCAACAGTAGACTACGAAGGCGGCCAAGGAGGAACGTTGATTCAAATACAAATACCCCTATTAGAAGAACAACCATACACCCTAAACAGGATCTACACCACTCCGATTGAAACGGTCACGACTCCTACTATGTCTACGACATAGAGAGTACATATTTTTTAAACACCAGTCGATCGCAACACAATTTCGGTTTAACAGAGCTGAATTACCGAATTCAATGCACCCATGTTAACGGTACGTACAGCATCTGCCAACACGGGGACCCATTGCTAACAAAACCTACGCGCACGGACTGCATATCGGCACTGTTCAAAGCAACAGATCAGGCTCCAGTCAGTTGCCGTATACGAATATTGGCGAACGTGAGACCAATAATAACGCCCATGCACCAGGACAACGCTTGGTTATATTGGGTCCTAAAACCAACCCCACTAATAAGCCAATGCGAAAATAATAAACTAACCTACCAATTGACTGGTCTAGGAATAATAGAGTTAAAAAGGAAGTGCATATACCATCTAGCCGAGTACACCCTTCCTTATAAAGTAAATGAGAGGCACCCGTTACACATACACCAGGCAGAAAATATACCGCCACCTAAAATCGACTTCGCAAAATATAAAATACCGTTAGAAAATACGGAAAGACAAAAAGAAAACATAGAGATACTGCACCCGATCGCCCTAAGTGAGCACTACAAGGAGTATAGCGAGACGATAGAAGCCCTGGACATCCAGATCAAGGAAACCGAAAAAGCACGTCGTAGTAGAATCCAGCTACACACCACGACAGGTCTATCATCAGGAGTAGTGATAACAATGGTCATCGCGATTACAGTATGGATCTGTAAAACAAGAATCTCACAGCCAGCGCAACCCTCACGACTAAAGCCGCAACGAGAACCACGAGTTCAGTTCGTGTCAATGCCAATCACAATCCCGAGGAGGGATCAGATAATCAACACCCGAGAAACCCCTGCTACGGTCAAAGAAATCCCTACTACGGCTCGAGAAACCCAGGCACCTTCAGAAACCTAAATGCTAGCAAATAAGTGAAAACGAAAAAAAAAAAAAAAAAAAAAAATAGATAGACAATAATGTAATAATAATAATACTAATAACAATAACGATAAATAAAAATACCCAGAGAGAAGAATAACAATACCAAATAATTACAATTACCAGAATACAAAGATGCCCGCCCCGAACGCGAAAGGTGGACGATTCGGAAGCCAGAATGACTACCCAGAAGTCGACATTCTTGAGGAATCCCCCTGCAAAATAAAAATCAACATGGGTCCGCTTCAAGTTATCATTGAAATCCACAACCTACGCGCTGCACGCAGACCAGCAGATGACGGAAGCCGAGTGACACCAACCGCCAGGATACGACGGACCAAGAGCATGTGGGAAGACACCCTTGCATGCTATGCTGGAGACGTGGACAATTTGCGAATGACCAAGAGTATGTGGGAGGACATCCTCGAATCAGCCGACAAGCTGTATCACCATCTCAAACTGGGTGAACCGGAAGAAGACAGACAAGGCCGCCCTGACGAAGAAGAAAAATTTCACAAGAGGGAAGAGGAGATATCTAAAATGATCCGAGAAATGAAATTAGAAAGGAACAGGAAAAAGCAAAATACCACCGGATACTCCCACGCTGACCATCCCAAGAAAGTAAATATCGGGCCCTCAGCTAAGCATCCACCACCAGGAAGGAAGGAAGGCGACCACGTGGGGCATAGGCCTTGCTCGAATCAGATCCTTAACACCAAACGAGATAGAACCTGCGACGTAAGTAGGTGGCTAAAAAATATATAGTGTAATAAACAGGAAAATAAGAAAATTTTTAAACATATTAAGTTAAGAGAAGATGATGTAACCTAGTAATAACAATTGTCCAAAACCGTAACTTGTAAGAAAATAAGATTGAATAAAAATTAAAACCTAGTAATAACAATTGCCCAAAACCGTAACTTGTACAACTTAAAGATGATGTAACCTAGTAATAACAATTGTCCAAAACCGTATCTTGTAAGAAAATAAGATTGAAAATATAATAAACATCATATAACACAATGTAAAATCTATTAAAACGCATAGAGCGAAAATTGGAAAGTAGGTTATGAAAACGGATATTGAACTAATAGCGAATTAAGATGTAACTACCAAGAACGTAGGAATGTAACAAATAATTTGTAAATTACGTGTAAATGACCCATGGAGGTCATTAAGGAATATGTGAAGAATTGTAATTAGCTAGGTGTCGATTAGGTCCAAATTTAACTAATGAAGGTAGAACTAACATAGGAACAATTAAGTAAAACACAAAGGTTAGACCTCGGAACAATGCCACACCAATCCCTGCCAAATGCTCCTGACGCCTATGGAAAGAACCGCCGACCCCCAACAACGCTTCTTTTCCTTGGGAGGATCCACTAAAAGGGGGAGGAATGTGATGGTCCTCCTCCAGGATACCTAAAAAGGGACCAAAAACAATAAATAAGTACTAATCAAAATACTTACCACACGTGGATCCAATCTGCAACTGACATCTGTCAACAAAATACACAAGATGACGGGATTATGGATAATTATGGCACCCATACAACAACAATGCGTTTGTAAGCGCAGGTTACTAACAGCCACTAGTAATCACTAGCACCACCAGGGCGGAAGCGCAATATGGCAACGTGACGATCAATGACAACGACCTTCGGTTGAACATTGAACAGGAAAATTTTGTGTATTCGACACAAAATTTTCCGATAAATAACGGGAAAATTTGGACTACAAATCAGTCTGGAGAAATTACTTCCCGAAGGTGTGTGTATTCCGCGACCCAGGAATATCACCAGGAGCAGCTTGGACTCAACTTTATCCAACGTAATCTTAGCTTGGACTTCAGCTTAGATACAACCACCAGCAATCGAGAAACCGGGAAATTCAAAGGAGGACGTAGCCACTAGAAGCTTGGACTTAGCCGCAAAATTGCCGAGATCCGGAGAAGTTGAGGCTTGGAGGCAGCCGCAACCATAAGAAGGTAAATATCAACTATCCTCGCGGAGATCCACTGTCCGAACACGGTTCCTTGGAACCTATCGGCTCCGGATTAGACCAACCGAACACGGTTCCAAGGAACCTATCGGCTCAGGTCTGAAAGAACCCCCACGCGTTCCTCAGAAGTTAAGCCCATGACGACCTTGCCCAGTCACTCGCTGGAAGAGGCCTTAAGGGACCCAAAAGCGGGTCCGCGACCTATAAGCTTGGAGGAGTACCGGGCCAGACAGCAGGGGCAACGACGAGAAACCAAACCTCCGACAAAAGGAATACCGGTGGCAAAGTACAGATCGGGGGTGGAAGCCAGGTTTAGAAGAGAAATTGAGGCAGTCCGACGCCTATTGCTGATTGCCGTGGGCCAAGAAGAGCGACTACGACTAGGACAAGAGATCCAGCGCCTCCAGAACAGCCGAAAGAAATACCGTCAGCAGAAGAAGCGATCGACTAATGAGAATAAACCCCGGCAGAGTTCTCTAGTTTCGAGCCATAATTAACGTATAGGTTAAGGATAGTGAAATAAATGCTATTATAGTTATGAGAATTGTATGAGGCATAGAATAAATAAAACAAAATTCGTATTGGAACCACCTTTAGATCTTTTACATCCATTTTGGTAAACAAATGGTTTCGACCCGAAGTGTACTCTCAACGTTCAGACATATGCATGGTTTAGCATCACAAAAGAAAAGGTGCTAAAAAATTGCATAGCAAATTCATACGAAGGAAAACAATACATTATTAAATGTGAACAAATTGCCGCGAACCTGAAGTAAATACTGGCTTTCTCTAACGTGTTCGGCGTACCATCCTTCGAATGGCAGATCTGGGACGCTGGAAGTGTCGTTGTTCGGGTCTATGTATTTTGCAACTACTTCGTATCCGTCAATGCACACTGCAGACCATATTTCACCCGAAATTTCCCCTGCCTTTTTGAAATTATCCTTTTCCAGGCTAACGTCCACTGTTCTGCCGCTGGAGTCAAGATGTGTCCCAAAAGAATCATGGGGAAGAACAACACCCGTTAGCTCTCGGCTGAGTGGAGCCATGCGCCTCTCTACTCTGTTAAAAGCGTTTCTGCCAGGGGCATGAGTGACAATAAATATTGCGTCCAGATCATATTTTTTGAAACGCTCTATGGCGTGTGCGATCACTTTATGATATCGTGGATTCTCGTCGGGACCGCCATCGCTCGAAATTATAAGGACAGGCTTAACCTCGCCCTTTTCGTTCTTCATAAAATTGTGAAAAGGCTCAAGGGTTAAAAGAGCGTCCAAGTCTTGAGCGTGACTAGTTCCTGTTGACGAAGAGTGTTTGCCACTTCTGATTGCGATATATGTCGGTCCACTGTGTGAGACAGCTTCTCATTGGACTTCACTCCACAAAAACCATAAACGCTCGGAATCAATTTGTGACTCGAAGCAATCACAAAGTCGTGATCTGGCAGCGACACTTTGTATTCAACGTGCATTAGCATCGGTGCCTGCTTGTTTGCCGCTGTGAGTCCCATGAGAACACGGGCTTTATCGTCCTGAGATAAAAAAATTGCAGAGTGAGGGCCAAGTACTGAGGCTTCCGTCTCCAGCGACCTTATGGAGGCCACACAAAAGTATTGGTCTTGGTGTGCTTTATGATGGTCAGCTTCAGGACGGCTTAGCTTCACTGGGAAAGTGACTACGTGGCGCTTACCCTCGCGCGTGTCTACCCGTTTAGGCAGCAGTCGTATGTAAGTAGCGCTACGTGAGATATTGATCCCCAGCTCAGTTAGTTTTATAGTTAGTTCTGAGAGTGTTTGGACAGTGCGAACTATCTCACAGCGACGCCGCTCCTCAGCAGATACACCAAACATAGCTAAATCGACTATTGTTTTCAGCAATTCCGGCTGCTCTTCTTCTAAACGTGGACGTCCAGGGCCAGCACGAGGCACCAAAGACTTTGCCACATCAAGATTTTTAGAACATAATTCCATTATTTTTTGCTTCTTATTTTCCCAATGCTTCGTAGCGTACATTCTCTGTCTTTCCTTAGGTCTGAGCTTCTTTTCGCAATCGTCGATTTCCCGCCGCAACTTACGTGCTTTCTCGTGTTCGGTTCCGTCAGCGATGAGAGACCCTTTTCGCCTTTCTGTTAAATCCAACTCCACACGCAGTTTGGCTATCTTTTCCTTCATCCTATCTTGTGCCGGAGTGGGATGCACTGCGGATGGTGTGGAGTTCGACGTGCTTTCATTCTCATCAACGCTGGTCTCAAGAGGCTGAATTTTCCGTTTGGGAGCACCTGTGGATCGAAGATCGTTTTGATTTTAACAGGGAAAAAGAAAGACAATTCGTCCCAGCCTGACCTGCGCATTCCATGTTTTCAAGGCTTTGAGCGCTCGTCCCAGCCTGCGACGAAGCACCGTTGGAGGTCTTAGTATTTCCCTGGAATGAAAACATCACATGAGACATGAGACCGACAATTAAAACAAATTAGGAAAATACTTTGTTTTAACCATTTTGTGTGAGGCGAATTCAATACTCAAGTCATTTTGATGTTGTTTTCTTTAACAAATTTCATAATTTATTTCAGGGGGAATCTTCCTCCATATGATCACGATCTCAAGAGGTATAAAATAAAAAGAATATATGTTTGGCTTACTTTTACAAGGAATGCCAGAGTAGTTCGGGCCTTTTTCTCCGACGCTTCTCTGAGGAGCCGGTCAATCTCATGCTGAACATGTAGCACCAAGTCGTCCTTTTTCGGAAATCTCTGCTTCGCTGTGTTCCACAACTTAGTCACTTCTTCCTGGCAGCATTTCTTTGTCTTGTATATGTATCTTTTCACGTATGCTTCATAATATTGATGATAGCTCATTTTAACAAGTGACAGAGTCGTTTGAAATTATGTTTTTATTTATTTTAATTGATATCTTAGATTAATACAAAAGTGTAACAATTTATGAAAATCAAAAGAGAATGAAATGAATGAAAAATTTGCAGCTAAACTAAAATGTTGGATTAACGATTGAACAAACCAATTCGACTAACTACACAATTTGAAATGAATTTCCTATCTGCAAAAATAATCCCCGGAACCAAAACTTATCAGACACATTAATTTTACATTAGTGAAGTATAGTTTTTTCCTTTTGATGCAGTAGTTTTGTTCCTTGTTCATGTTCTTGAGGGATGGCGGCCCGCACAAACAGCCTTGACTGAGCTGATTATATTGTGCAGTATTTGAGTGGAAACTAGTTGAATCAAAAGTTCATTTAACCCGACAGAACTCGCGTATTCCAATGCTCCATGAGCAATCGCGCATAGATCATTTTGCTCACGTTTTGTAAGTATAGTTTAATTCTTCTAAGT